>JALAZF010000043.1:3525000-4775000 GCA_022829125.1 Lathyrus tuberosus
GATGAAACGGAAAGAACATAAGAGATGTGAGATTAGAGAAGAAATGTACGATAAAAATATAATTAGAAGGAAAAATAGTAACATAAAAATGAGAAAATGAAAAAGAAAAAACATGTGAGATAAGAGATTAGTGTAGAAGAGGTGAGACGTACATGACAAAGAAGATGAGAAGAATGCGTAATACTATTAGGAAAGATTTGAGAAGGTTAAAACTGAAAAGTTAAGTGTGAGTAAGAGAAAATATTTCGTAATTGTAAGGTTAAGGCATAATGGGTTTAAGTTTTGGGTTAGATGTGGGATAAGTGAAGTTTGAGTTGTAACATAATGCGGTTTGGTTTGGTTCAGTTCGGTTTGCAAAATACAAACCGCAAACCAAATCAAATCGTGCAGTTTTGTTAAAAGATGATCCGAATAAATCTGAACCAAATACGATTCTTTGCGGTTTCGGTTTGGTTTGGTTTGGTTTGCGATTTTCTATTGGGTTGGTTCGGTTTTGAACACTCCTATATAACATGAATCTAATTTGAGAAATTTCATTACCTGGTACTCAATTTAGAATCTAGCCAATGTTTGCATTAGATTCATACTTTATTGAACACTTGACCTGTTTCATTTCTTCATTTTCCATTCGAGAAACTTACCATACTTTCTCCGTCCGTAGTATGATATCTCGCACAGATCTAAATAACAAATGGGCATCTTATGCTGGACCTGGAGGATGGAATGGTAATCATACAAACAATATACTACTTCTTTAGGCTATGTGTATCATGATATTAAGTACTAAAATAACCAATTTTTTCACTAAAATAAGTAAAATAACTTAACATGTCTCCGTATAATTGCTATTTACTTATTTCGTAATGAAGAAATTAAAGTTCAGATTCTGTTTTGTGGGGGACAGATCCTGACATGCTTGAAGTTGGAAACGGAGGCATGACAACCGAAAAATATCGTGCCCATTTCAGCATATGGGCATTAGCTAAGGTAAGTTGAAACAAAAAAATTAATACTTGCAGTTTAGAGAACTATACTCACAATAATGTCCTCTAAATAAAATGTGTTTTATATAATAACTCTTATTCTATTGCATAAATAGGCTCCTTTATTGATCGGTTGTGACATTCGAGCGCTAGATAACACGACAAAGGAATTGCTAAGCAACTCAGAAGTTATTGCAGTAAACCAAGGCAGGAACAAACTAACAATCCTCTAATATCTCTTAACAAGCTAGGAGTTCAAGGGAAAAAGGTGAAAAGTAATGGTGATTTGGAGGTAATTTCCTTTCCCCTTTTTCGTTTTCTTGGGTTAGTTTCTCATTTTCAATAAAACCAGGGATGGATCTCTCAACCTTTTTTGATAATACTTTTTCGTGTTTTCATGTAAGTGCAAACTATGATACATACCGGAACCAAGAAAAATAATAACCAATATAAAAACTAATTTTAGCAGTTAATCTAAGATTAGAAACAAATCTTCTGAGATAATCAAGCAAATGTGCAGGTTTGGGTAGGTCCTCTCGGTGATAATAAGCTAGCAGTCGTCTTATGGAATAGGAGTTCATCGAAAGCAACAGTAACTGCATCTTGGTCGGACCTAGGTCTGAAACCAGGTACTTCAGTTGATGCAAGAGATTTGTGGCTGGTGAGAGACATAGTTTGACCTAATCTGTTTTTTACAATGCCCTGAATGCAGAGAATTAAAGAAAAATATGCCTGTAGTGCTGAGTTTTTTTACTATTTAATTGAATATTGCAGCATTCAACGCAACCATCAGTTTCGGGAAACATATCTGCAGAATTAGATTCACATGCTTGTAAGATGTATATCTTGACTCCCAACTAGTTTTCAAAATACCACGACAGAAAAGAAGGTAAACAGGACAGTACTATCAAAAATGCATTGGCAATCATTTTAGGTTCCACAGAAGGAGAAATTTATTTTGTTCATAGAAAATGCAGAAACAAATGAATAAGTTATATTTCAAATGAGGTTTCTATTTTAATCTATACGTTGAGGTCAACTTGATCTCAATACGATACGCCTTTAAAACTTTTGTTTCCAGTTAATCAGTTCACAAGCATCAAATCGTGAGGCAATCAAAAAACATAGAATGTTTTCTAGATATCCATATAGTTGAAACGCTCATTATGATTCTAATTCGCTAATGTGCTAATCAGTGTTTCAGTTACTATGTTATTTTTCTGCTCAAGTAAATCATTAACTCTTTCTGCAAGATTTAAATTCTTACCACAATATTTGAAACCTTCAAGATCCAAAATATTTATTACCTCTAATGACCTTACTGCTAGTCCTATTAATATCCATCAAAGGATCAGTTAGGAAGGTTTCAGGAGGAAAAGCAAAAGACATGTAGCATAATAGAGAGCAAAAGAAAATGACTTTATCTGCTAAAAGTGGGAAAAGTAAAATGTTAAACTGCTACATGGAAGTAAAGTATTAAAAAATACATCAACCTTGGCCTACATAATGTGGTCCTATATGCATAGGCAGAATCTCACAGTACAAGCTATTCTCTAAAATGCAATATCAAATCCACTTTTGTAAAAAGCCTTATTAGTGTAGTATCACCATCTTGTTTGTTTGTCTCAGTTTTATAATAGGGGCTATCAACTTAGACACTAAACTAAACATACAAGAGTTGATAACAGTACTTGAGGGAGTTTAGGACTTATTAAAATGAAAGATGGTTATGTGCACTGGAGTTTTTTATCTCCAAAATAACCCTTCATCTTGAGGGCTCTAAGTTTCACAAATAAGCAACTGAAGTTAACCAAGTTGTGCGCACCTATATCAACTGATATACACTTTCAATTATCTTTGAGAAATACTTCTAGCATGATCTTTAACTTTCTTATTGACCTACAAAAGATCTGCCACACATAGAGGGTGGTAATGTTGCTAAATCTGACTGTAAATAGTGTTCAATAAAAAGTCTTACAAGTATTAGCTTGAGTAGAAACATATCAAATCACTTGAAGCACGTTCTACGAATAATTCAATGGTGATAAAATATAAGCATCAGGTGCATCAAAACATTACTATAATGTGGGGTAGAACCACAATCATTACTAGTAATACTATCATCCATCCAAGGATCCAGATTTTTCAACTTATGCTAGTTGCATAAAATTGTGGTTCTACTTAAATTTTGGATTCCTTTACTAAATATAGGTTGTCCATCACGGTTAAAGCCAACACAACTAAATAAGTCACTCAAGTATTTGACACTGAAACACATAGAAATATGGTCTACCTAACCAACATCTAACTCCTATCAATCAAGTCAATATCTTATACACATGGTCGGTGGCCAAAGAGAAATGAGAGTCCACAGTATTTAACACACATGCTTGGTAGCCATTTGAAGGCTAGGGACGAGGCTGAGCTTGGCGGAAGTGACCAATTCAATCACATGCTTGGGAGGCATTTAGGCTTCATATGTTCTCCTTTGTTATTAGTATGAAACAGAGTCCAAACCTTAGCTAACCCACTTGGACTAATTTATCGAAAATAATATTAGTCGTATAAATTGAAATAGCAAAAAATCTCACTTGATGTAAAAAATTTGCAAGAGCCCTCAGATTCCCCTTAGCACCCATATAAAGTTTGGGTTTCAATTTTTTCAAAGACAGCTTATAATATTAGAATATGATTTCACCAAACCAAATTCAAGAAGTGTAAGATGACATAATAAGTATCTCTTTTATTTTACTTGTATACAGTATTTATAAAAACCAGGTGCGACTTTCATAACTCAATGCACTCTGTTAGAATGAGCATGCAACCATATTTTCTGCAGAACCCAACAGCGAGAATGCTGAACTAGTTGTCAAACACTAGAAGAAATAACCAATTCAGTTTAAAGAGCATAACTTCAAGCTCAAGCCCCATATTTCATGAGCCTTTAGCTGTTACATATTCAACTTCAATTCTAGAGGGTTATATGTCACTAAAACTCATATTTGCCTTAGAAGCCTAAGGTAGCATGCTACTTGAAGTTTTGCATAAAATGTACCATAAGGTCAAATTTTACCTTGAGGTCCTTGAAAAGACATGGTTTATTCACACAAGAGAGAGAGGCGAGGATTGAAACCTTGACCTTAACATCCAAATCTGCAGAAAATATGGGTTCACGGCTTTTCACAATCTCAAATAATGAAAATTTTATAAAGTATTGAAAGTAATTTATAGACAAAAAAGTTCAGTATTTTTTAGCAGTACTGATGGAAAGTTCTAAACCACGTCCAATTAAGTGACGGCACTATCAATGAGGTATTTTAGTATCATCTAGAGAAAGACAAGTGGAAAAGAAAAAAGAAAAAAAAAAGATCTATAAATGTTTTGGTAAACACAGTTAACAAAAGAAACAACAATAATAAACCCTTTTTCTTATTAAGTGAGGCATGTACATAGATTAAGCGATGCAATAATGTTGATATATAAATTCAATTCCATGTCTTCCAAATATGTACATGCATGTTGAAAGGAGCTTTAAGCTAGTAGCAGTTATAGGTTCTTCACATTTCACCTGAAGAAACTAGTCTCACAACAAGTGCTTCCAACATGAATGCTCCTAACCTATGGATTGTTTTGCCTGAAACTGAAACCATTTTAGACAACTCTGAAATAGTGACACCAACCTTTCAGTTGTTTGTTTCTATATCATTCCTGTTATTTTGGTTCACTTCTCTGCTTTTAGAAAAAGTGGATCAAATTTCTAGTTTTTAAGCTCTTCGATCTTTCACAATGAATGAATATGAAACACAGAGTCTGTAATTTAACACTACATTTACTAATACCATTTGAGTACAAATTTGGGGAATAAATTCATCTTAAAGCCTTGTAGAACTTTATAATTATATCCAAATTCTATAAACAATATAAACCAAACTTTGAAGATGAACTCATCGAAAACTACTAAACCAATAATTCTGTAGAAAACTCATCTTAAACCCTGGTTCCTAGTGATTAAACAATATGACGACAGTTCTCAATACTTTTTGTCAACGCATATTTGAGTAGACTATGCACCTGTAATGAAACCTTAATAATTCAATACACGGTAGTTTAATTTAATTTAGCCACAAAAACACATTAAGTCATTCTTAGCTTACTTCACTTAAGTTTCAAGCTTATACCTCTTGCGTGCAATTAAGATCTTAGCAATTCAGCCACAAGTTTAACAAACATTCAGAAACATTAAGAATAGAATTGAAAAGATAGACCTAAACCAGAACCTATGGGAAGATATCACTGCCCAACTACGAAACAAACTTATCCCTGCCTTTTCTTTCTAACAATCATCACCTATTAATTCTATCATTCTCTCTAACTAACTACTACTGTCAGCTCACCCTTCGTCATTCATATCTTCTTTCTAGAATATAATTTCCATATTTTAAGGCTGCCATACATTGTGTATGGGTCACCACAAGACTAACAAATTCACCCTTTTAGTCTCGATGAGCATTGAAATGATTATTTTATCATATAAAGCATCAAGCTATTTGCTATTGTTAAAGGTATTGGCTAGAGGTATAATACAATTAGTAATTTAGTACAAATGCAGACCAACACTTCTAAGACAATAATAAAACTATAATATTTTACCAATTTTCTTCAAATTTGGAACTCGCCAATCTATCATTTTGTGAAGTACAAACAACAAAAACAGATATCTTTTTTCCATTAGCTGAAGCAACTACATTAATGAAAAGATGAAATAATGTTGAAACATAAATTCAAAATGATAATGTATAACTAGAAATGCATCTTACCTATTTTCAGTCTTACACTAGACCTCTCGCAATCATTTCACAAAGAAGTCTCAAGTTTTTGGCTTTGGACTTGACCTGCATCATTACCAGCCTTGATAGTTTCATATTGTTACTGTCTTTCTCCAAATGCTTGGTCTTCAACTCCAATCCTGTCACAATGTGTGCATGCAATCATGACAACTATATGTGCATGAATAACTCTCAGCTCAGTATGACATAGTTGTATATGGAAGAGCAGGGCA
This sequence comes from Lathyrus tuberosus, assembly GCA_022829125.1. Classification (NCBI taxonomy): domain Eukaryota; kingdom Viridiplantae; phylum Streptophyta; class Magnoliopsida; order Fabales; family Fabaceae; genus Lathyrus; species Lathyrus tuberosus. The sequence goes on from JALAZF010000043.1 coordinate 3,531,043, forward strand.
CCAGAGTACATGTCTATACTAATGGAAGTACAGCAATGAAAATAAAAAAATAAGAGCAACATCTCCCACGCGAAAGGCAATGAGAGCCAAAGCAACAACTAAAATCAGTGTTGAAACATACATTCAAATTAATAATGTACAAAAATAGGCAAATATCTTACCTAGTTTCAGTCTTACAATAGACCTCTTGCAATCATTTCACGAAGAAGTTTCTCCGCCTTATCATTTTCATCTTTATCAAAAAGGGAACAGATGATTATTTCATAAGTAACAACATTTGGAATGCAACTATTATCTTTCATTTTTGACAGCATGGCCAATGCTTCATCAATCAAGCCTTTGTTACAAAGTCCATGGATCATAGTAGTATATGTATAGACATCAAGATTGTATCCTTTGACCAAAAGATCTTCAAAAACCTTTTGTGCATCCTCTAGTCTTCCAACTTTACACAATCCATCGATAAGAATATTATATGTGTACATGTTTGGTTGAATACCTTTGTCTTTAAATTCTTTGAATAATGCAATTGCCTTATCAACTTGATGGTTTTTGCATAAAGCATCCAATATAGAACTGTACGTAATTATATTAGGTAGTTGACCTCTATCACACATCTCATCAACAAGCTCCAAAGCATATGAGATTCTCCCCAATTTGCACAAGCCATCAATAAGGGAACTATAAGTTATCGTATTAGGAATGATTTTTCTACAATTCATTTCTTTGAAGAGATTAATAGCTTCGTTCACCATTTTAGCCTTACAAAATCCATCAATCATAATAGTGTAGCTCTGAACATTAGGAGTCACTCCCCTTTTAGACATAATGTTGAATATATCACTGGCCTTGTTCACTTCATTTACAAGACAGTATCCATCCATTAAACAACTATAAGTAACAACGTTGGGTTTAATGCCTTCTTTAATCATCACAGCTAACACATTTTGCACTTCTTTCATCATTCCTTCCTTACAAAAAGCATCAACCAATGTATTGAAGGTATAAACATTGGGGTAGATGTTTTCCAATGTCATCTTATTAAGCAAACAAATTGCCTCTTTCAATTTATCAACAATGCAAAAGCCACAAATTAAAGAATTGTAAGTGCAAACATCGGGAGAAATTTTCTTAGCAAGCATTTCAGAATATAAATTACATGCATCATTAACAAGTTTATCTTTGCACATACTATCTATGATTGTATTGTACATTACCACATTAAGTTGAACCAATTTCCCATCGATTTTTCTAAGCAACTGTAGGGCTGCGCTTGTTTGTCTGGCTTTGCATAATCCATTGATCAAGGTTCCATAACTAACATGGTCCAGCTGAAATCCCTGTGCTACCACTTTGTCATGAAATTGCAATGCTTTATGGAGGTGACCTTTGAGACAGAGACACTTGATGAGTGTATTGAAGGTTATGGCATCTGGGTGATAACCCCTCTTGAGAATCTTTGTCAATACAGAAAAAGCAAAAGTAATATGACCCAATTGAGAGAGAGAATTGATGAGGATGTTGTGAGTTACAAAATCAGGAGTAACAACTCTACTCAATTCCATTTGGTGAGAAAGGGAAACAACAGTGGAGTAATGTTTGGCCTTAACAAGAGAACCTAAAATCTTGCCAAATTCAATGGCGGGTGGAGTGGGTTTCGTTTGGAGCGTTCGATTGAACAAGGAAACAACATCATAAACATCATCATCATTGAAATGTTGGAGAAAGTGAGAGTATGATCTGGAATTGGGAATGGAAACAGAAACAGCGTACCTTAAAAACGACATTGGTGAAAAAAATGTGTGTTGCGTTGGAATTGAAATTGGAATGAATGAATATCCAAAATGTTGAATTGGAATTGGGATGACGCAGATCTTATACAACATTTGAATCGTACTTTTGGAGATTAAAACTATTTCTTGGATCAATTTATATCAATTTATATCAATTAATAATAAATGTTAGGTTTAAATATTTGCTTTGAATATTTAGACTTAGTTACACTAAGGTCACTTATTTTTTTTTTATTTGCTTGGAATATTTAGGGTCTGTTTGGATTGATTGAAAGGATGGAATGGAATGGAGTAGAATGGAATAAAGTTATATTTTATTGTTTGATTTTGCCAAAATTGAATGGAATGGAATGGAGTGTGATGGAACTAATTCCATCCAATACCACTCTTTTAGCCCATTTTTCATTCTCCCAAATTGGAGTGTATCCAATGGAATAGAATCAATTAATAACACATTTACAATTTTGTCCTCCAAAATTTCAATTTTATTAACCGTTCCTATTCTTCATTTCACGTGATATTTTTCTATTCATTCATTGCAACTCTTCTCCTTCCCAGACCTTCTTCTTCTACCCTAACAAGGTATGTCATATTTCTTCTTATTTTTTCACCTATTTATTTGTGTTCTATTAATTTTCTCACTTCTCATTCTAGAATTCGCAACGCCGACAGGCCAGTTAGCCAAGCCGGTCATTGTTAGAGGTAGAATCTCTTCGTTATTTTATCAAATTACGTTTATGTAGATATAATTTTACACATTTTCATTTGTTAATGAATTTTGCTATCCTTGCATAACTTGAGTTAGATTAGTTTTCTGTTTAATATGATTTGACATTTTTCACCGACTCTGCACCCATCTCAATTTTTCTCATTTGTTTGACTTTGAATTTAGTGTATTGGTTTCTGAACTTGCATGTAATGAATGAATATATTTTTTGTGTTCCTTTTGAAGTAGTAATTCGTGCAATGGAATGATAGAAAAAGAAATGGATTAATAAATCCCTGATATATTTATAAAATTGGAGGAAAGTTTTTACGGATGGAAATATGAAATGTCTCAGTTTTTAATTTATTGTTGTCTAATCAAGTTGAATGTAGTTTGTTTTCCATAAAAATAGGCTAATAATATTAGGTAAATAAATAAGTTGAATGAAGTTTGTGTTCCATAAAAATAGGCTAATAATATTAGGTAACTAAATAAGAAAAGAATTATTAGTAATATAAATTGTTGATTTGCTATAAAAATTCTTAATTGATTTAGATTTGAAATTATGTATTTGATTTGTTATAAAACTTCTTAATTGATATATTTTGATTTTGATATAATGTGTTTGATTTGTTATAAATATTTTAATTTGATTTATTTATATATGGATTTATAAGTAAAGTAAATTTTATTGTTTAATTTGTTATAGATGACTAACGAATACATAAGAATCAATTATATGAAATTGGTTTAAATGATGATTCTTCAAATATCTATCATTATTGTTCTAATATGTTCGCTAAAAAACAAGCGTAAAAGATCCCAAATACCTTATAGAATCACAGAGCAAAGAGAGAAAGTTAGAAATGAGTTGATGAAACATATTGTAGGAAGTGAACAATGTTATGATATCATTCGTATGGGTCCCAAAGCTTTCTTAAACTTGTGCACCTTATTACAAAATCAATATGGACTTACACATACACGAAGAGCGTCTATCGAGGAACAAGTAGCAAAATTTCTTCACATAGTAGGACATAATGTCAGAAACCGTGTGATGTCCTTCTTTTTTAGACGCTTTGGTGAAACTGTTAGTCGTCATTTTCATAGAGTGCTAGATGCTTTGATTGAGGTGGAGGAAAATTTTTTAAAACAACCTGATGGAATACAAGTGCATCTGCAGATACTTAACAGCCATAGATTCTACCCATATTTTAAGGTAAACAAAAATTGTGTCTTATACAAATATTGATTAGTTTTGTTATACACTTTTAATATATAAATTGAATGTCAGGACTGTATTGGAGCAATTGACTACACACACGTACGTGTTAAAGTTCCAATAGAACTCGCACCTAGATACCGTGGTAGAAAAGATTATCCCATACAAAATGTATTGCTTGCATGCTCATTTGACTTGAAATTTACATATGTCTTGGTTGGATGGGAAGTAACGGCATCTGACTCAAGAATAGTTAAGACTGCATTGGCGCGTGCATACCCTCTTAAAGTTCCACAAGGTAATAAAAAATAATTAAAATTATTTGTATACGTATTTAGATTAGATAAACTAATAAACCAATAATTTTTTTTAGGAAAATATTATCTGGATGATGCAGGATTTTCTTTAAAAGCATGTCTTATCACACCGTATAGGGGAGAACGATACCACTTACAAGAATACTCTAGAAATCCACCTCGAAACCCTCGTGAGTTATTCAACCATCGACATTCCTCACTACGAATGTCGATTGAATGTGCATTTGGAGTGTTGAAGAAAAGATTTCCAATTTTACAAACTGCAATATAGATAGTGTCATACCCCAAATTTTACCCTCAGATATTCTGATCGTTTGCATATTATCTTGAGTCAGTCGTCTCGCATTTTAGTTAAACATCTCATTAATCATGCATTTTTCGTTAGAATTTAATTTGTTGTATTTCTTTTTTTACTAACTATTTTCAATTATCTTTTTATTATTTTTAGTTTTACTATTATTATTTCTTTTTTTATTATTATTGTTAGTTTTATTATTATTAATTTTATTATAATTAGTTTTATTATTATTATTATTATTATTATTATTATTATTATTACTTTTATTTTTGTTTGTCTTCATGTCCATAAAGGGAAAAATGGTAAGTTGGGACCACTACATTGTAGTACAAACACTTCACATGGATTTGCCAACTTGGACTTATCAATGGCCAAGAATCATTCTCACATTTCACATGGATTGCCAACTTGGACTTATCAATGGCCAAGAATCATTCTCATAAAGTCACATGGATTGTCACATCAACACTCCCACCTCATTCACACTATAAATAAGATCTCTCTTTCTCTCATTTTTTAGGCACCAACAATACCACACATACATTCTCAAAACCTTGCACATTCATTACATATTTTTTAAGTCAAATCCTTTTTTTTTGTATTTTTTAGGAATCAAATTTTATCCTTTTCTTTTACTTACATAATACCCATAAACATTCACCATCTTCACCACAACAACAACTTCCATCAAAACACTTTCACTTCCTTCTACACAACAAGCTTAACCTTTGTTAGCTTTGGAGTTTGTGAGTATCATTCATCCTTTATTTTTGTTCATACTATTCTGGACTGGACCAATGGCTAGAATTGGCCCAATCCGCCTCTGCTCCAGAGCGGCCCAAATTGCCTAGGCCCAATCCATAGAGGGGCAATAGCGACATTTTGCCCCTCTAACCGGGCAAGGAGCGCAACGTCCTCCCCGGCAGTTATGCCCGTTACGCACGGCTTCCTCGCTGCCCGAACAGCTAGGGACAGGTGCCCGGAACTGCGGTCTTGCCCGACACAACGGCTAGTTCTGGCACCCTGCCCGACATAACGGCTAGTTTGGGCAGTTACCTATTCTTTGGGGAAAACGGTTATTTCGCCCCGAAAATAAGACCGTTGGCCACGCGCTGGGGGCTCTATATAAATCCTCTCGCTTAAGAGGGTCAGGTATCACATTTTTTCACCCTAAGAATACACTTTGTACTTGTCCCTTTTCTCTGACCCTTTCTCGCTTGAGCGTCGGAGTGCCTTGCAGGTACACCCCCTCCTCTCCTCATTCACAAGCCGAACACTTTGCACGCCTGACGACCAGCATCCATTCGAGCACCTCGCCATCTGACGACCAGCTTACGTGGACCTGTTCGAATACTCCGGATCAGTGGCGCCGACTATGGGGACTCCTTGTTCTCCCCTTCTTTCTTTCCTCCTCGGAAACTAAAAGATCAAAACATACTTTCTTTGATCCGCCCACATATGGCCGCTCAGAACTCCGGGAAAGGTGCTGACGCTACGGTTCTCATTCCCGTCAACAAGATGGACGCTGACGGCAGTTCGTTGCTACTTTCCGATCCCCGTTTCCTTCGAGACGGGGCCACTACGTCTCCAACTCCTCCTCCCACCGAGCAAGGAGGCAAACAGCTATCGTTGGGGGAACGACTAATTCCTGGCCATCCCAGCGCTGACCTGGTCGTTCCAGCTCTTCTGGAAGCTGTCAACCGCACAAACCTCCTTATCTTGCAGCAAGGAGAAAGGATAGGAGCTTTCGAGGAAGCATCTTTTCCAAGATCCTCTCCTCCCAAGAGTAAACACCAGAGATCAAGAAGCCCGCCTCCTAGGCGCGGGGAGGACCGTATGACGAGGCGTGAGCCTGAATCACAACGCGTTCGCAAGCGCGACCAGATCTCCCCGCGGGATCAGTCGCCACCAAGACACAAGAGACCGAGGCAGGACAGACATTCTCCGCCGGTCAGACCTCGCGACCGGCCACGATCACCCTCACCTCGCAGAGACCGCCACCGCGAGTGCAGACAACGGTCACCATCAACTCCAAGTTCAGATAGCGACGACGAGCCTCGCGGCCCGTTGTCCCACAGGATCCTGGCCACCCGCTCCCTAAAGGACTGGAGAAGCCTCCGTCTCTAGGGACTTACGATGGAACCACTGACCCAGACGAGCACATAGAAAACATAGATGCTCTTTTGGACTACAGAGGGGTACGAGAAGCCATCAAATGCCGCCTGTTCCCGACCACGCTCCGGAAGGGAGCAATGACCTGGTACAAACAGCTGCCAGAGGAATCTATCACATCCTGGAGGCAGCTCGGGAGGATTTTCTCCCGTCACTTTACTGCATCGCGACGCCATCCAAAGACCGAGGCATCCCTCGGAGCTGTCGTACAGGGAAGAGATGAGCCTCTTTGGGCTTACATTGAACGGTTCAACAAGGAGGCCGTCCAAGTGACAACGACCGACGAGATGAAGAAATTCCTGCTCGAGCTGGGATTACGTCCTGGCTCAGACTTCGCGAAAACCATCGGCCTCGATCCACCGAGGAACCTTAACGCCCTCCTCCACCAAGCCCAGTCGCATATACAGTACGAGGAGAAGGTTGTTGCCCACTATGTCCGGGCCTCCCGACACCAAGAAGGTGCCCGGTCATCCAGAGCTGAAGAGCCCTCGACATCCCGTTGAGGAGATAAAAGACGCGACGATCGGCCTCGCGATGCACGCGAACAGAAGGGACCTTCTGGGCGGTTCCATGACTATACCCCCCTCACTACCTCGAGGGAGAAAATCTTGTCCGAATGTGCCAACTCAGAGTTCAAACAGGCGGGAGTCCGTTTCCCCAAACAGCTGCCGGCCAGGCCGGGTGTAGACAAGTCTAAGTATTGCCGCTTCCACAAGAGTCACGGTCATACGACGGAAGAATGCATCCACCTCAGAGATGCCATAGAAATCCTTATTCGCGACGGCCACCTGAAGCAGTTCGCGAAAAAGAAGGATGCTCCCCGACAAGAAACCCAGGAAAGCAAGAAGGCTACAGAAGAGACTCCGCCCTCCGATGACACCAACGTATAGGTCGCTATGTCCATAACTCGTCCAGAAGACTTCTGCATCCCTGATAGTCTGCCCGTCTCCACGTTCCTCGCTGCTCACAGCCCGTGGGAGGCTTTCTCGTTAGCCATGGTCATCTCCGGTGGTGGATTCAACAAAATCACGGTCGGTTCAGTCAAGAGGAGATTCGATCAACTGATCAGCAAAAGCTCCAACGAAGTCACCACGCTGGATACCACTCACAAAGGATTCGCTCCCATTTCCTTCTACAAGGAGGAGCTCCTCGGCGGGGCACCGAACTCAAGCATCCCGCTACTCATCTGGGCAAGGATGGCGAACTTCGACGTTCGCAGAATACTCGTGGACCAGGGCAGTTCAGTTGATATCATGTACAACCACTTGTTCGAAACACTGCAGCTGGACGACTCTCACCTTACTCCATACGTTGGATCCGACCTGCAGGGATTCAACGGAGCAGTAACAAGGCCCCGAGGTTACGTAGAGCTCATCGTAACCTTCGATTCAGGAAAGACAACCCGAGCAATCAAAGCACAGTTTCTGGTAATTGAATGCCCGTCACTATACCGGTGCATTTTTGGAAGGCCAACCATGGCAGAGTTGATTGCAGTGCCTTCCACCGTACATCTCAAGATGAAGTACTACACTTCTGAAGGGATGGTCGCCACCCTCCACAACGATATCGAAGCTGCCCGTCGATGCTTTGAAGTAGCATCAAAAGGACTAAGCACCATCTCAGCAAGGCCGAGGACCTCTGGTCGTCCCCCTCTGCCCAGCAGCTCCGAGCAGCCAAAACCGCTCCCCCAGGTCGAATCTATCGACTTGGACAGCCGTTTCAGCGAGGAAGATCACACCAAAGACCTGACGACTTCGGGCAGCCAGTCCAACAACAGCGGCCATCTCCTACGCCCTATCCCAGATGGCAACTTCGAGATCGTTCCGTTCGGAGAAGACCCCCAACGGGGAGTGAAGATCGGAGAAGACCTCCCCGACCTGGCCAAGAGACAACTAAAAGCGTGCCTCCGGGAGAACGCGGACTTTTTCGCATGGAGCGCTGCTGAAATGCCAAGATTGGACCCTTCCGTCGCTTGCCACTAGCTTACAATTGATCCGGTCGTCAAAGTCGTTGCCCAGCGCAGAAGGAAACAGTCCCCGGAGAAGATGGAAGCCGCGGAGAAAGCTGTCAAAGACCTTCTAGAAGCTAGGTTTATTTCTGAGGCCAAATACACTACATGGCTCTCAAATGTTGTACTTGTAAGAAAAAATAATGGCAAATGGAGGATGTGCGTTGATTATACCGATGTTAATAAGGCTTGTCCGAAGGACGCCTACCCCCTCCCCAATATAGATAAGCTCGTAGATAACTCAGCAGGTTTTAAACTTTTATCGTTCCTCGACGCCTACTCGGGCTACAACCAAATACCAATGGCCGCGAGCGATAAAACTTACACGACCTTCATGACCGAATTGGGCAACTATTACTACAACGTAATGCCCTTCGGGCTGAAGAACGCTGGTGCCACATACCAACAGATGATGAACAAAGTCTTCCAAGGACAAATAGGCGACATGCTCGAGGTATACATGGACGACATGATCGTCAAGTCCCACGAGGAACTAGATCATGTCGCCCATCTTCGCAAAATGTTCGAGCAGGCGAGAAAATATCAAATGCGTTTTAACCCAGAGAAGTGCACGTTCGGTGTACGGGCAGGCAAATTCCTTGGCTTCTACCTAACGGAACGAGGAATAGAAGCTAACCCCGACAAATATCGAGCATTCTCTGAGTTCCCAACGCCCACGTCTAAGAAGAACATCCAGTCCCTCAACGGGGTACTCACCTCGTTGTCCCGTTTTGTCGCAAAATCCACCCAACACGCCCTTCCTTTCTTCAAGCTCTTGCGAAAAGAAGCAGCGTTTGAATGGACCGAAGAATGCAAAGCATCCCTCCTTCACTTGAAGCAAGCTCTGTCAAAGCCGCTCGTGTTATCACGACCAGATATCGGGGAAGTCTTATTCCTATACCTCGCCATCACTGCCGAGGCCGTTAGCGCCGTTCTCATTCACGAGAATCCTGGCGGGCAAAAGCCAGTGTACTTCATGAGCAAAGTGTTGCAGGACGCGGAGTTGCGATATCAGCAGATAGAGAAGGTAACATTGGCCCTTGTCAATGCTGCCAGACGACTGAGACACTATTTCTTGGCCCACACGGTCGTAGTAAGGACGGATCAGCCCATCAAGCAATTACTGGGCCGGCCAGACATGGTCGGTCGAATGCTCAAGTGGTCGTTGGAGCTGTCTGAATTCGACGTCTGGTATGAAAGCAGAAAAGCTCTTAAAGCACAGGCCCTGGCCGATTTCGTGGCGGAAGTAACCTTCTCAGACTCCTCACCCCACATAGCAAACAGATGGACCATCTACGTGGACGGAGCATCCAGCTCGAGCGGCTGCGGGGCAGGAGTAATTCTGGAGAACGACGAAGGGACCATAGTCGAGGCTTCTCTCACATTGTCCTTTCCCACGTCGAACAACCAGGCCGAGTATGAAGCCTTCCTCGCCGGGTTGCGCCTAGCCGAAGACCTAGGGGCTGAAGAAATCGTCATCTGCACGGACTCTCAGCTCGTAGCCCACCAGATATCCAGGGAGTATCAGGCCAAAAACGACAGTCTCTCTGAATACCTCACCCTAGTCAAGGAAAAAATGTCGAAGTTCAGAACGGTAGAAGTAAGACATGTTCCACGCGAACACAATGTGCGAGTAGACGTCTTCTCCAAACTAGCGAACACCAAGAGGAAAGGCAGAAACAGGTCAGTCATCCAAGAGATACTTCCCCGGTCCAGCATCGATAAGGGATCCTCGACCCTACACGTGCACGCAATCGGGGACAGGGACTACTGGATGACGCCCGTGTACAACTACCTCACCAAGGACGAACTTTCGGATGACCCCAAGGAAGCCAACACCATCAGACGAAGAGCTTGCTCGTACGTCATCCTCGAAAACAAACTCTACCGAAGGGGCTTCTCCATCCTATTACTCAAGTGCATAGAGGAGGAGGTTGTCCCCCACGTATTACGAGAAATCCACGAAGGTATTAACGCCCAGCACCTGGGAGGAAGGTCCCTTGCCCGCAAGGCCCTCCGGGCAGGGTATTATTGGCCAACCATGCAGCAAGACGCCAAGGAGCATGTGAAGAAATGCGACAAATGCCAATGGCATGGGGATATGCACCTAGCTCCACCTAACAAACTGAAGAGCTTGACCTCCCCGTGGCCGTTCGCCTGGTGGGGCCTAGACATCCTAGGACCCTTCGTGACGGGGTCCAGCCAAAACAAATACCTGATAGTGGGCGCAAATTATTTCACAAAATGGATAGAAGCAGAAGCCTTAGCAAAGATAAAGGCACTTAACATTCTACGCTTCTACAAGCGGAATATCCTTGCTCGTTTTGGGATTCCCCAAGCAATCGTCACAGACAATGGAACACAATTCACGGACAAGAAGTTCCAAGACTTTGTCGCCCATCTCAGAACAAAGCAACACTTCGCTTCTGTAGAGCACCCCCAGACCAACGGGCAGGCAGAAGCGGCCAACCGCGTCATCCTTCGTGGCCTCAAGCGAAGACTGGATGAAACGAAGAAAGCCTGGGTCGAGGAGTTCCACAGCGTCTTATAGGCATATCGCACTACTCCCCAGTCCACCACCGGGGAAACACCTTTCTGCTTAGCATATGGCACGGAGGTTGTTTTACCCATTGAAATCCACGTACCGTCCAGGAGGACCGAATCACCTCTAGACGAGGAAATGAATAACGAAGCGATAAGAGAGGAGCTCGACCTCGTCGAGGAAATCCGAACAGGAGCAGCCCTCCGCGAAGCATCTCTTAAGCAAAAAATAGCAATCAGGCACAACGCCAAAGTCTTACGACGAGAGTTCGATGTGGGCAGCCTTGTCCTGCGAAGAAACCACAAGGACTCTCGCGAAGGCAAACTAGCAGCCAACTGGGAAGGGTCGTACAGAGTCCGTGCCAAAACGGGAAATGGTGCATACTTCCTCGAAAACCTTAACGGGGATGCACTCCCTCGACCATGGAACGCTGAGAAATTTAAGCAATACTACAGCTAAAGTAACCATAGGCTTCCTCGCATCAAAGGACCACCTAACGGTCATCATGCTCGTCCAGGTACAAACGACGCATACGTACAAAGCAGAATCCCGCTCAAGTAAATGAGCCGGAACTCTGCTCGTCGGCGGTCCTCAACCGAGCACCGCCTTCGCCCAAGTACCATGATTGACAGAACCCCAGCTCGCGATGGGACGTTCACGCCGCAACCTCAGGCCTCAATCGCGACCTGAGATCCGTAACCTCGCCAGGACCTTCCACGGTTATCCGACCAGTTCTCCGCACTGGCAAATCAACACACAACGAGCTATCTTTCAAAAAGAAAACTCCGCTAACAGACACACCCTCCGACGGGCAGTCATACATGCACAACTGATGTAAAGTATAGTGATAATGTAAAGTACAACAAAGATTGTATAAATAACATCAACCGAGCATTAAATAAAAAGGCCACAAGGACCAAAGATTGTGCGTATTACATAAAAAAAAGGGCCATGCCCCTCCCCCCAAAATCAAATAAAGTTACAAATTAATCAACGGCACGCAGGCCGGACAAAATACAACAACATCAGAATAACCAAAGCTCCTCATTCGTCCGCTTGCTCGGCTGTTTCTGGCTCGGGTCTCTGCTCCTCCTCGGGCTGCTCCTCGGGCTAAACCTCAGGGGTATCTAGAACCAGGCCTGCGGGCAAGACGACGCGACCATCTTCCACACGCGCAAGATAGTGGATACCCTCGGTCGAAATCTCCAGCCCAGGGTTCACCGCCCGCAACTGGGCCACGGCAGTGTCGAAGGACTCCATTGCCACGACGATATCGTCATCCTCGGCCTGCACAATACTGGCAACCAGCTCAGCCCTAGTCTTCAACACCCTTATCTCATCCGATTCATCAGCACCCGGGGCACTGGCCGCCATCAGCTCCTTGTTCAACTCCTCGGCAGCCTTTTTCTCCGCTTTCAGCCTGGTGACCTCCTCTTTCAGCTTGGTCGTCTCCTCTTCGGCTTTCTTCCTAGCCTCACGAGCGCCCTTGACCTCCTCCTTCAAGGCTATCTCAGAAGCCCGGGCAGCAGTAAGTTCGGCCTCAAGAGAAGTGTCCCCTTCCGCGTAAACGGCCGCCATCTCCAACATCCTCACAAGGGCAGAAGCATCCTGGGCCACCAGCGCCCTCTTGCTCGACCGATCCATGCCCTCCAAGCTAAGAGATTCGGCCCGAGGAACGACTAAGGTGTTTCCCTCAAAAAATCTCCTGTCAAGGATGCAGGGGGGAAGCTCAAATTTCCCCTTCTCAGGCGCCCGAGTCAGGTCCACAGCATCTAACGTCCGTGGCCGCTTCGCCCGCCCGGTCAGAGGCAATGGAGAGTCCCTTGGGCGTAGAAGAGGTCTCCGGAGCAGTTTGAACAAGGGAGGAAGCACGAGTACCAGTAGCAGTCCGGGTCTTAGGGGGAGCCGCTCCAGCCTTACCCCTCGCCAGGGCGTTCCTCACCACACGATCACGAGCTTGAGGCATCTCACCTGCACAAATGAAACGAACACGTTAGCGACGTGGAAAAAGAAATAACAAACAAAGTCTAAGTAATTAAGACTACCGAGCAACTTCTCGGCATCCGCATGAGTCTTGCACTCCAGCAGGGCCTTCACGTTGATGAACCTACGCTCAACCCTCTGGCTCCCATCCTCCTCGATGATAGGGTTACCCTTGCTCGTCCAGCAGCTCGCGAGACCGAAGGAGTTGACCCAGTTCACCAACCTCTCAAAGACACGGCATCCTGCCCGTGTAGCGCGCTCGGTTCGAAGACGTAAGCATTGGGCTTCTTTGAGAAGTGGTCAGGTGTCCAGCGGATCGGGAACTTGTACACTCTCTCCCCGATATACTTCCCTTCCTCGTTGAGTAGCTCCTCTCCGTTCTTATCACACTCTACCTCCCAGGCGTACACGCTGTCCTGGGCAGCCTCAGACACTGGCTCGACAATGAAGTATCGTCCCTTGAACGTTCGGATGGACTCCGAGAACGGTTTAAACAACTTTCTGGGCTGCTTCAAAGAGACTCATCCGTACCTTTTCCCCGCCAGCTGCCGCTGTAGATGGAAAACAGCAAAGAATAGAGGAAGGGTAGTCCCCGGAGCAAGGTGCTCGCACACCAACTCAAAAGCCCGTATAAAGGCCATCGAATTGGGGTGGAGTTGAGAAGGCGCCAACTTCAGATGCTCAAACACCGACCGCTGGAAGTCAGTGAAGGGCAACCTCAGCCCCAACTCCTTGAAAGCATATTCATACATCGTGAAGCAGTCCCCGAAGCTCGAGCATACCCGCTCATCCAAATTAGGAAAAAGCACTCTCCATTCACCCACTGGTCCCACCTCGGTAAAGACGTCCGCCGGAGACCTCGCGAACGTGGAAACATGCTCGGAGGGCTCGGCCACCTCCTACTCCTCCGGACAAAACCCTTCAACGTCTTCATCCATAACGTCTACCTCTTCTCCCCCCTCAACTTCGCTCACTTCCCCCTCGACTTCGCTCGAGGAGGTTGATGCCGTCGAGCTCGAAGACGCAGAACTCGAGGCCGTTGCGCTGCTATTCTCATCAGAGACGGTTTCCTCCTCAGATGTGACGGGGATAACTTCCCTCTCTGGCTCCATCGCCCTCGCGATCACCTAAAAAAGCAGAGAAAGACAGTGAATTCGACAGGAAATCAAATCCACCCTTCCACCGCTAAGTCAAGTGAAAGGGCGCGCAGAAGGCTAAGGACAACGTCCCCGGCCTAAGCCCTAACATCAAACGAAGAAAGAAAAACCTCCCCACGAGGAGATGCCCGAGACATACCATCTTCCTGCGAGGAACCTCCCCGCGCTCGTGCCCAGATTCCGTTTGAAGCTCTGCCAGAAACTGCAAGGCTCCATCGGAATCTGGAAACGTTCTACCGGAAGATCCACCATTCCATCAGGAGATAGCAAGATGTGGTGGTCACGACTCGCAACCACGACGTGGACCAGCACGCTCACCAAACGCACTACCTACTCCGGCGAGATGCTTGAAGCAGCAGAAGGGCAGAACCACCGCCCACCACCAACACTCACCGGAAACCTACCTATTTTGTCACCTAAAACTAACCCTAGCCGCATGCGATCTACCATTAACAATAAGAGAAAGTAAAACAAGCTGGAAATCAGAAAACTTACTTGATTTAAGTAGAAGAGAAAGACTGCTCGAAACTTGGCACGGTGGTCGGTTGCTCTGAAGACGGCGACGGGCAAGAACGCTGATGACGACGAAGAAAAATCGGAAGGGAAAAAGTGCAAAATGGGACAACCTTCCCCCTTTTATACTGAGGGGAACGTGCACACACGCGCCCGTAGGCAATAATGACTGGCCACTAGCCATAATTACCTATTAACTGCTACACAGGGCTCGATGCACACGTGGCAGCCCAACGTTTCCCATTATGTCTGACGCTTTATCTTCCCGAATACCGGGCAATAGGGTCACGACCACGAACATCACGGACACAGAGGGCCACGAGCACCTCGAGACAATCATCCTCGTCTCCAAACGACGACTCCGCGCTAGCTCCCCTGAGCGACGAGCAGTCCTTAAGTCATCACTCTCATGCTCGGGAGCAACGACTTGGGAGGCTCCTGTTCTGGACTGGACCAATGGCTAGAATTGGCCCAATCCGCCTCTGCTCCAGAGCGGCCCAAATTGCCTAGGCCCAATCCACAGAGGGGCAATAGCGACATTTTGCCCCTCCAGCCGGGCAAGGAGCGCAACATCCTCCCCGGCTGTTATGCCCGTTACGCACGGCTTCCTCGCTGCCCGAACAGCTAGGGACAGGTGCCCAGAACTGCGGTCTTGCCCGACACAACGGCTAGTTCTGGCACCCTGCCCGACATAACGGCTAGTTTGGGCAGTTACCTATTCTTTGGGGAAAATGGTTATTTCGCCCCGAAAATAGGACCGTTGGCCACGCGCTGGGGGCTCTATATAAACCCTCTCGCTTGAGAGGGTCAGGTATCACATTTTTTCACCCTAAGAATACACTTTGTACTTGTCCCTTTTCTCTGACCCTTTCTCACTTGAGCGTCGGAGTGCCTTGCAGGTACACCCCCTCCTCTCCTCATTCACAAGCCGAACACTTTGCATGCCTGACGACCAGCATCCATCCGAGCACCTCGCCATCTGACGACCAGCTTACGTGGACCTGTTCGAATAGTTAGTAGTTTAGTATATATATATTTTTAGTTTGTGAAGTTATGTTGTAAAA
Organism: Lathyrus tuberosus; assembly: GCA_022829125.1. NCBI lineage: Eukaryota > Viridiplantae > Streptophyta > Magnoliopsida > Fabales > Fabaceae > Lathyrus > Lathyrus tuberosus. The sequence goes on from JALAZF010000043.1 coordinate 3,546,818, forward strand.
ATGTAATATTTTATGTGTTCATGTTTTTATTATTATTATATTATTATTAAGATTTATTTATTTTTGTACCTAAATCTTTCCATTTAAATTTAATGATTAAACTTTTTTTAAAAAATAAAAAATACGAAAGAAGAGGACTGTTGGAATCTAGCATTCTAGCATAAATCTCGAACGATTGGTCTTAAGTCTCGCACTTTGGGGTAGCCATTCATTCATTCTTTCGCTCCTCAAAATACCTTTAATCAACTTGGACGAATAAGAGCCGTCAAGATCTAGCATCTTGTCACAACTCTTCGAACAATTGATTTTCATCAAGCGTTCATTGTCCATTAAACCATTTTCATATCAACTTGGACGAATAAGAGCCGTCAAGGTCTAGCATCTTGGCATAACTCTTTGAGCAATTGATTATCGTCAATAGCTCGTTGTCCATTAATTATTTTTCATTTCAACTTGGATGAGTAAGAGCCGTCAAGATCTAGCATCTTGGCACAACTCTTCGAACAATTGATTACTATCAATGTTTATTGTCCAACAAACAATTTTACAACCAATCTTGAATGAAAAGGACTGTTAGAGTCTAGCACTCCGACATAACCCTTTGAACCATTGATCACCATCAACTGTTTGTCATTCTTAAAATATATTCAAGCCACTTTTAAACCACTAGATTTTCCAAGAGATAGCCATTAATCTCTTGTAACTTCTTACTAAACTTTCCTTAGAGATATTCATTAATCTCTTCTCCTAAACAACCAATCCTCACAAACTTTACTTTCAAGCTTTTCACCCATAGAGCCAGAACTACGGACGCTCTGATTTCTCATTTACAATGAGAATACGTAGGCACAAGGACCCTAATCCTTGGCGAGCCACCTTTTCCTATTTTCACCGTAGTCGCCGAACTATGATTGCTCTGATTTCCTCATTGCACTATGAGGATACGTAGGCACGAGATTCCGGAGTCTTGTCAAGCACCCTAATAATAAAAAACCTCTTTAGGTTTTCTCTCCTTTAACAATAATCATTTACCTTCCTTTCTCAATAAGTTGAAGATTAGAAACAATCCATAAGCTAACATACATTCGACCCTAACTAAATGGTTCCCATTGAGTACAACGGACGTGAGGGGTGCTAATACATTCCCCTTGCGTAACCGACTCCCGAATTCAGACATTGGTTGCGATGACCATATCCTTATCCTGCTTTTAGGGGTTCATTTGATATTTTCCCTTTCCCTCTATGGGAATAAATAAAGATCGGTGGCGACTTTGTTAAGTCCATCTCGCAGGCGTGCGATTGCGCTTCGCGAGGTCGTTCTCATTTTTCGAGGTATGACAGATGGCGACTCTGCTGGGGACACTCCCATCCCTAAGTGAGTCAAGCCTAGTTTAGTTAGGTTTTCATATGTGTGTTTAACTTTTGTTTTTTTCTCTTCCTTCTTTGATTATATGTTTTATTGCTCTTGCTTTATTGCTTTTTCATATATATCTCTGTATATCCATGTGTGGGCTTTGGGTATCTTATATCTTGAATAAAGCTCTACACCCGAGTTTTGGAAAAAACAGAGAGAAAACATAGGTTTAGATTTGGTAGATAGTAGTGTTAGACTACGAGGGCAAGCTCCTTGTAGCAACTAACATGAAGGCTCCTCTAGAGTAGACCTGTTTGTAGATCTCGTTATAAAAATAGCTAGCCTGTTGCATAACGTTGATTCATGAAGGGTCCATGACTCTAGGTCCCCCATTTAGAACCAGTGTTATTTTGGTGGTTGCATAATATTGGACTTCAAGGACATCTCCTTGCTCCAACCAATATGAAAACCCCGATCAGAATAGACCTTTTCGTCACTCTCGTTGTAAAATGGCCAGCCTGTTGCATAACGTTGATACAACTAAGGTCCGTGACTTTGAAACCTTATCAAAACCTAGAAAATATCCCGTGAGTGGGTTTATGGGTAGATAATCTAGAACTATCCGTTATAGGGAGACCTACCTAATAGGATGTTCTGATTTATTCGTGTTATCTCATATCCTAATCACCATATTTACATTGCATTTTCTTTCTGCATCCTGTGTTGCATGACGTTGCATATCATTTGCACCTTTGTATAGTTCATTGCATACGTCTGTCTATTCAGTTACTCATTTCCAGCTATCTCTATCTTCCAGTGTTGTCTGTGAGTCGTCAAGCTGATTCCTCGACACCGACACAGGACTAGAGCTAACATTAGATGCAGAATGTCAAGAACGACCCTCTGTCAGGGCAAGTGAAGCTTCAGTCGACTTCAGCTCCGCTACTTTCCGAAGACAGGACAACTCATACTTGTAGTTGAATAGTCATTAGACCTTGTTTCTTATTTTTTGCATTTTCCTTTGTTTTGTACTAGTTGTTTGCTTCCAAATTATGTTTGTACTTTCATGTTAATGAAATAAGCATTTGCAACTTTTTGATTCAATTCATTTGTGTTTGCTATTTATTTCTTAATGCTTTCTCTCTCAAGAAAAATAAAAAATCTCTTGTCCGCTTTCTTTTGATTATGCAAAGATTGGAGGGAGGATGATGAAAATGTAAATACTCATAATTGCTGTCGGTATGCTTTTAAATCAAAACTTTGCTGACGATGTAAGGCATTGTTTCAATTCCCCAAACACTGGAGAAATAAGGAAGTCAACCCTCTTTAACCCCTTCGAGCCTAGAAGTAGGAGTTTCTTTCTTTACAAATGAAAAACCCGCAATCTTAACCTGGGGCAGGGTAGTTCTCAGTTAACTGGATTGTGCATTCAATTACAAGAGTTTCATGCAAGACGCCTTTCAACAAAAGTTCACAATTTTTTCCTTCGCACACAGCAGGCAAGTGTCGAAGATGTCTTTCGAGTTAAACGCCAATAATGGTTCACTGTAATCCTTAAGCCAGACAGTCACTAAAAAAAGAGAGAGTGAAAAAAAAATCAAAATAAAAGCCCGCTAAGTCAAAACCTATGAAGGAGACTTAGGCAAAAATTAGGGCATCCCGCTGGCTGTAAGCTCATATGACACAGTTCAGGCAAAAGTTAGGGATAACAAAAATCATTTAAGAGGATAACAAAAATCATTCAAGAGGTTACCAAAATCCTCAAAGATAAAACGAGTTGACTGAGGTCCTCACCAAAAAACAACAAAATGTTGTGAGAAGCAATGACTGCCATTTCAAAGTCCCTTTACTTCCGAATCATCATTACTACCATCAGTGCAATTCCTAATCTATGGGAGCCTGACTGCATAAGATGAGTTAACTGAGCATAGGACTGGAGAACATCACGTAGATTGGGTGGGCACAAATAAACTTTGAGCTTTATCCTTTGTTTCTTAAACCGTGAACCAGTCCACGTTATAACCCTCAAAAGACCTAATTGAAGCGAGGTTATTTTGAAAGCATACTACAACAAGGTTGCATAAACTGACTCCTAAAGATCTTTGCGGATCATCTATTTTGGCATCACACCTTTTGCTTAAACTTTTCACTTTAATGTCTTGAACCACCGTGTTCTGACAAGTATCCCGTATACTTTGCACCTCTTTCAAAATGATTTTGATTTCAAAAGTTGCATGAACTCTGCATTTACCATGTTTGTACAAATACTTTTGTTTGCAAACTAGCTTTCTTCTTAAGGAATTTTCAAACATTTGAGAAACTTGGTCGGTGATCCAATCAGGGGCAAGTTCCTTCCATATCCTGTTGAGAATCAATTCAAGATTTATGGTTTAATGGCGACTTCTCAGAATTGGTTTATTCAGAAGATACTTCAAGACTCATACTGGGGTAAGCTTTCCCAGTGTACAACAAAAAAATCATCTTTCAAGACTTAGACTGGGGCAAGCTTCCCAAGAGCACCATGAAACGGTCATCTCCAGAATCAATCCGGTTGAAGCCATGATCAGGTCATCTACAACAGTCAGCTAATCTGGGGCAGTTTACTTGAAGAATCCCCAAGCAGCTCTCCATCCTTCCCACAAGGATCATCAATTTGGATACAGTTTACTAGTGTGGCAAAGGTGGGTTCAAGCGTTAGCATCTCTAGTTCCCAAGCAGAATGGCAGTGATCTCTGTGTAGAGGAATCAGTCTTCCAGTTTTGTCTTCCCAAAGAGTTGTGCTGTGTCGCCAGCATTTGCATCTGCATTTGCATTTGATCATATATTATCTGCATAATTCATATACCATATGAATATCATGAGTGTTTCATCCTCATTTGCATTTCTCCCGAGGTCGTGTTGTTATCCACATCTTACCTTATGGTCAAAGTCCAACTCACTTGGCACCTACCAAACAGATATTGTCGTGTCTATCTGACGTTCTTCCAGATATGACCTTTCTTATCCGATTATTTTTCCGAATATGTTTGTTCCGCTTTTGTATCCTATGCCATTCTTGGATGTCGTTTATATGTCTCTCTTTCTGATGTTTTTCCAAATTGAGTCTTTTCCTGTTGTTTTTCCAGAACCTATCTGATGTTTTTCCAGATATTTCACTTTGTTTATTCTGATGCTTTTCCGGAATGACATTGCTTTCATCATCTGATGCTTTTCCGGATGTGTCTCTCTTTCTTATGTTTTTTCAGATTAAGTCTTTTGTTCTGATGTTCTTCCAGAACTTATCTGATGTTTTTCTAGATAATCACTTTGTTTATTCTGATGCTTTTCCGGAATGACATTGCTTTCATCATCTGATGCTTTTCCAGATGTGCCTCTCTCTTTCTGATTTTCTTCCAGATTGAGTCTTTTGTTCTGATGTTCTTCCATAACTTATCTGATGTTTTTCCAGATAATCACTTTGTTTATTCTGATGCTTTTCCAGAATGACATTGCTTTCATCATCTGATGCTTTTCCGGATGTGCCTTTCTCTTTCTGATTTTCTTCCAGATTGAGTCTTTTGTTATGATGTTCTTCCAGAACTTATCTGATGTTTTTCCAGATAATCACTTTGTTTATTCTGATGCTTTTCCGGAATGACATTGCTTTCATCATCTGATTCTTTTTCGGATGTGCCTTTCTCTTTCTGATTTTCTTCCAGATTGAGTCTTTTGTTCTGATGTTCTTCCATAACTTATCTGATGTTTTTCCAGTTAATCACTTTGTTTATTCTGATGCTTTTCCGGAATGACATTGCTTTCATCATCTGATGCTTTTCTGGATGTGTTTCTCTTTCTGATGTTTTTCCAGATTGAGTCTTTTGTTCTGATGTTTTTCTAGAACCTATCTGATGTTTTTCCAGATAGTCCTTTGTAATTCTGATGCTTTTCCAGAATTTCATTTCTTTTGCCATCTGATGTTTTTCCGGATGTGACTTTCTCTTTCTGATGTTCTTCCAGATTGAGTCTTTTGCTCCTGATGTTTTTTCATAGCACTTTTTGTGTCTATCTGATGTTCTTCCGAATATGACCTTGTTTATCTAATGTTCTTCCAGATATAATGTTGCTTATCTGATGCTCTTCCGGATATGTTTTCAAAACCCTTTCCCGTACATTTAATGTTCTTCTAAATGTTTCATATGTATCTTTAGAATTCTTGTCTTCATCTAATCCTCTTCTAGATGTCTTCAATTCGTTTCTGACTTTGGTTAACGGCTGCTGAATGTTTTCTAGTCTGTTTCCATTCTCCATCCAATGCTTTCCTGGATGTGTGGCAGAGTTTATTCGATGATTTTTTGAATATCTCTAATATGTGTCCCGGAGTTCATTCAATGCTCTTCTGAATGTCTCAATTGTCTGTTATTTTCCAGAGTCTATTCAACGCTTTTCTGAATACCTCTGGTGTTTGCTTATTTCATGTATTTCCCAGTTTTTTCCCCACCTCATTCAATGATCTTCTGAATGTCGTGACTCTTTTCCATCCATTTCCATTCATGGATGATGACTTTTGATTCCCCAGTGGAGACCGTCTTTCCGATTCTGCTTCCATTAAGGAACTTGTGTTATCTTTTCTTTCTAAAGTGTCAGCCGATCACGCTTGAATCAGTTGTCTCATCACTTTAGATATTCCCCAGTTTTGTTTCAGCTTCCCCAATGTTTTATTTTTCCCCAGTGAGTGATTGCTCATTGTGTGGACTTTGTCCTTGCCTGCTTTCGTCTTCGTTTTGCATTTACCATTTAACACTTTTCATCATATTAGAGTTCATAGCATGTCAGCATCTTAGTTTGTTTCTTTAGTCCATAGCATTGCATGTCAGTGCGTCTGAGGGCAAAATTTTCGGTTATCTATATTCAAATACCTTCCACCATGATTTCATGAAGACTATCATCACTCATGTCATCTGGTGAAGATATTTAAATAGGGGCAACTATCATACCCCAAATTTTACCCTCAGATATTCTGATCGTTTGCATATTATCTTGAGTCTGTCGTCTCGCATTTTAGTTAAACATCTCATTAATCATGCATTTTTCGTTAGAATTTAATTTGTTTTATTTCTTTTTTTACTAACTATTTTCAATTATCTTTTTATTATTTTTAGTTTTACTATTATTATTTCTTTTTTTTTTATTATTATTAGTTTTATTATTATTAATTTTATTATTATTAGTTTTATTATTATTATTATTATTATTATTATTATTATTATTATTATTATTACTAAGCATTATTGTTATTATTAGTTTTATTATTACTAAGCATTATTATTATTATTATTATTATTATTATTATTATTATTATTATTATTATTACTTTTATTTTTGTTTGTCTTCATGTCCATAAAGGGAAAAATGGTAAATTGAGACCACTACATTGCAGTACAAACACTTCACATGGATTTGCCAACTTGGACTTATCAATGGCCAAGAATCATTCTCACATTTCACATGGATTGCCAACTTTGACTTATCAATGGCCAAGAATCATTCTCATAAAGTCACATGGATTGCCACATCAACACTCCCACCTCATTCACACTATAAATAAGATCTCTCTTTCTCTCATTTTTTGGGCACCAACAATACCACACATACATTCTGAAAACTTTGCACATTCATTACATATTTTTTAAGTCAAATCCTTTTTTTTTTGTTTTTTTTAGGAATCAAATTTTATCCTTTTCTTTTACTTACATAATACCCATAAACATTCACCATCTTCACCACAACAACAACTTCCATCAAAACACTTTCACTTCCTTCTACACAACAAGCTTAACCTTTGCTAGCTTTGGAGTTTGTGAGTATCATTCATCCTTTATTTTTGTTCATACCATATATAGTTAGTAGTTTAGTATATATATATTTTTAGTTTGTGAAGTTATGTTGTAAAAATGTAATATTTTATGTGTTCATGTTTTTATTATTATTATATTATTATTAAGATTTATTTATTTTTGTACCTAAATCTTTCCATTTAAATTTAATGATTAAACTTTTTTTAAAAAATAAAAAATACGAAAGAAGAGGACTGTTGGAATCTAGCATTCTAGCAGAAATCTCGAACGATTGGTCTCAAGTCTCGCACTTTGGGGTAGCCATTCATTCATTCTTTCGCTCCTCAAAATACCTTTAATCAACTTGGACGAATAAGAGCCATCAAGATCTAGCATCTTGTCACAACTCTTCGAACAATTGATTTTCATCAAGCGTTCATTGTCCATTAAACCATTTTCATATCAACTTGGACGAATAAGAGCCGTCAAGGTCTAGCATCTTGGCATAACTCTTTGAGCAATTGATTATCGTCAATAGCTCGTTGTCCATTAATTATTTTTCATTTCAACTTGGATGAGTAAGAGCCGTCAAGATCTAGCATCTTGGCACAACTCTTCGAACAATTGATTACTATCAATGTTTATTGTCCAACAAACAATTTTACAACCAATCTTGAATGAAAAGGACTGTTAGAGTCTAGCACTCCGACATAACCCTTTGAACTATTGATCACCATCAACTGTTTGTCATTCTTAAAATATATTCAAGCCACTTTTAAACCACTAGCTTTTCCAAGAGATAGCCATTAATCTCTTGTAACTTCTTACTAAGCTTTCCTTAGAGATATTCATTAATCTCTTCTCCTAAACAACCAATCCTCACAAGCTTTACTTTCAAGCTTTTCACCCGTAGAGCCAGAACTACGGACGCTCTAATTTCTCATTTACAATGAGAATACATAGGCACAAGGACCCTAATCCTTGGCGAGCCACCTTTTCCTATTTTCACCGTAGTCGCCGAACTACGATTGCTCTGATTTCCTCATTGCACTATGAGGATACGTAGGCACGAGATTCCGGAGTCTTGTCGAGCACCCTAATAATAAAAAACCTCTTTAGGTTTTCTCTCCTTTAACAATAATAATTAACCTTCCTTTCTCAATAAGTTGAAGATTAGAAATAATCCATAAGCTAACATGCATTCGACCCTAACTAAATGGTTCCCATTGAATACAACGGACGTGAGGGGTGCTAATACCTTCCCCTTGCGTAACCGACTCCCGAATTCAGACATTGGTTGCGATAACCATATCCTTATCCTGCTTTTAGAGGTTCATTCGATATTTTCCCTTTCCCTCTATGGGAATAAATAAAGATCGGTGGCGACTCTGTTAAGTCCATCCCGCGGGCGTGCGATTGCGCTTCGCGAGGTCGTTCTTATTTTTTGAGGTACGGCAGATAGCATTCTTAAAGAATTGAAGATTCACTTTCCGGACAAACCAATTTCCAAAGAAAAGATAAAAGATCACATGAAACACATCAAAATGAAATTCAATTCTTGTTACGACCTTTTTCAGAATGGCCTGAGTGGGTTTGGATGGGATTCAACGAAAAATATGTGGATTGCTGAAGAAAAAGTTTGGAACAAGTTAATTGAGGTATTATTTACTATAATTATTTTACCAAATTATTTTTATTTGATTTCACTTATAAAAAATTTTTTAGTGATGCCTTGTTTCGTTTATTATGGTGTAGGCAAAACCCGAAGCTGCTGAATGGAAAAACAAGCCAATATTATTTTATGATAAATTGACCAAACTTTTTGGAAAAGATCGAGCAACAGGAGAATATGAAGATACAGCTACTGAAATAAGAGCAAAAAAGGTTGTAAATGTTGAAAAAAGTTGTGGCACAACCATTGAAGAAATAGACCACCTAGTTGAGACCAATGAAGTTATTTTGAAGGGATTTGATGATGATGAGCATCATTCCAACAATTCTCCTACAAGACCTTCTGTTACCAATTCTCAAGATGCATCATCATCTAGGAATAAGAAGCGAGTAAAGAGAGTTATTGAAGATGATAAAAGTATGATTGAAATTTCCAAAACTTTCAAAAAAATGGTTGATGTGTTTGAAAAAACACAATGGAGTTGGTCAAACAGAGTAAGATTGCTAATGGTGGAGATATTTGGGCTGAATTGGTTGAGATTGGTGTTGAACAGAGTTATTTGCCTCTTGTATACACGTACCTTGTTAAGAATGTTGACGCATTGAAAGCTTTTAATGGAATTCCAATCGATAAGCGCAAGGAAATGTTACATCTCATTGTTCCAGACTATCCTTTTTGTTAATGGTAACATATTTATTAATCACTTCTATGTTTTTTTTATCTTTAACGAATGAAGTTTAACGTAATTTATTTTATGTATTTCCACAGGTTCTGTGGAATACTTAAAGAAGAGACTCATTATTTATAATGGACCTATATTTGTCTTTTGTTCTAGCAAGACTTGATATAATTATCTTCAATAGACCTATATTTATCTTTTAATTTTAGCAAGACTTGATTTTGTTTATTAATTACCATGATTACCAAGTATGGTGTTGAGAAAAGCCTGTGCACTTGATCTTTACAATTTCAGGTTATAATAACCATGTTCCATTTATAAAATTTCAAATTTATGACAATTTGTTTTATTTTCTTTCAAATGTTATGTTGATATATATATATATATATATATATATATATATATATATATATATATATATATATATATAATTTTATTGTGTGAATGTTGGATCTATCAATATTGTAGTATTCTTTATCTTATAAGTAGTGTTTAAGGGTAAAAATGGAATAAAAAATTATAATGCATTTCTGCTCCGTCCATTTTCCAAACAGTGGAATGGGATATTAGTTCCGCGCCGTTGGAAAAATATCCAAACAGTGGAATGAAGTTTATGTTCCGTTCCATTCCGTTCCGTTCCATTCTGTTCCGTTTTGCTCCGCTCCGTTAGTTTTAAATTATCCAAACATAGACTTAGACTTAGTTTGCGGACGTTAAAGAAAAGAAGTAAAATTAACGGAGTTGGCACATTGGTCGATCAATGCACGCCACGTATACTTTGATGACACTTCTCAAATCAAACTTACCTTTTTTTTTCTAAAGGCGAATGAAGTAACAAGAATATAATGGGTGTTCTAACCCTTACAAATAAAGAGAAAAGAAAAATTTTCAACCAACACTATTCTAACTAAAACCTAAAAAGATTTCATATAAAATGCATAAAAATTATAGTTAGAGTAAGGAATCTCCCCAATACAACTTCATTTCCAAGCAAATAATTTTACATTCCAACAAATATTGTTTACATTACAAATCTCTTCATTAAAAACAATGTTGCTTTTTTCCTTCCATATTGCCCACAAAACAGCCAATCAAATATCACATCTATTGAAATTTCCTTTTGAGCAAATTTCAACTCCACTCCAGTTTAAGAAATGGTCTAAAACACTCCCACTATAGATAACATTGTTCCCAGCCTCCAATAGATTTCCACACCACCCCTCAGATCTTGCAAGTAAAAAAAATGCATTAGATCTTCATCTGCTAAATCACACAACCCACACATTGTCTCCACCACAACACCTCTCTCAATCAATTGATCTTTAGTAGACAATCTATTCCACAATACTTTCCACCCAAAAACTTTGATCTTGGCAGGGACACTAATCTTCCAAAGCCAAATGAAGACCTTCATTCGCTCCTCCTACAAGAAATCAGTTGAATGTTATTTTTTCATAAGATGATGTGCTTCCTTGACAGAAAAACCAAAATGTTTTCCTCATTCCGGCGCAAGACATCCTCTTCTCCCAAGCTAGGACAGATATCATTTAACAACTGAAGCAAATGAGAGTACTCAATAGAAATTGAATATTCCCCTTGGAACCTAATTCTCATACTACACCAGTTCCAAACCTCATTATTCCAAGTTCCCATTTCTTCCACCATTGCATCCTTCTTATTTCAGAAATGGTATAGGTTCTAATAAGCATCTGCTAGAGGGTATGATCCAACCCAGATGGCTGACAAAAAAGGGGTGAACCTGCCATTACCCAACACAAAACTCACAGAGTGTTCTGATAAGCATCTTGGAATCCGGCCTTGCGACCGACTAATCCAAGAGGATCAATGCCATTGTCCACTAGCGGGGGACCCCATTTAAAGTCAGAGCAGAGTTCCGTATGGACTGCCCCAACACAAGAATTTATTGCACCTAGCAGGATTCGAACCTGGGACCTAGAGTCAAACTCACATGTTATCAATTAACTATCAATCCATTAAATAAACTACCAACAAACTAAAGAAAACAAGTTGCTGCCAAATTTATAATTATACCTTTTTTCTTTTTATGTCATAAAATGACACGTTAAATTTTTTAAGGACATTTTAAATTTTTCTCTCTCAATGTTACAGTAAGTTGTTTACTTTTTTTAGAGTGAGAGAAAATGAATTTTATTTTCAAAAAATGATTAATACAAGTTATTCCTATCGGATCCAAGCAGAGCTAATCTCAGCTCAACAACAACAAATCACAAAAACTAAGCAATAATCAAAGCCCCTAACTTAACATGTTTACTAAGTTTCTTGTTCGTACTACATCTCATCATAATGTTCCTCGTAATGTTAGTTGTGATATCAGCATCCAATTGCACATGTGAGAAAATTAGATCGTTTATTGTCTTCCACGGAGCGTAGATGGTTTCTGCTAGAGTTAGCTACAGAATTTGTCTACGCCATCCTTTCTTCTCCGTTTCACGAACCAGCCAATCTTTTTCCCTATCCTAGCTTTTGCTCTTTCTCTTGAATCATATCCTGCACAAAATTTCATTCCATATATTGCTTGTCACCCTGCAATCAAAGAAAATATGGTTGATTGTTTCAGCCTCTTGACAGAAGCTACAACCTTCGTCAGTCCTCACTCCAAACTTGCAAAGTCTATCCTTCCTAGGTAGTCTCTCCTTGAGTGTTAACCACAGAATAAATCTTGCCTTTGGCCTTGCACAGTTAATATACATGATTCTTCTCCAGTTAACATGTTCCTTGTCCCCTCTGAGCTTCTTGTACATGATAGTTGTTCTATATTTTCCTTTCTTTATAAACTTCTCCCAGTCAATATTTTGGAAGACCATGTCCCAGCACTTCAAGATCCTCTTGAGCATCCAATAGCAGTTGGCTGGAGCTTGCCACTGCATTATGTTTCCTACTCTAACATAATATTCATCAAACCATTTGACCCATAGTTTGTCAGCTTTTGCTTGTATATTCCAAAGGAGCTTAAACATTGTTGCTTGGTTTCATTCTATCAAGGATGTAATATTCATTCCACCTCCATTTTTGGGATCACATAGCTTGCCCCAAGCCACCAGGGCCTTCCTGCTGCCAGGCTTTTTCCCTCTCCAAAGGAACATCATACAGATAGACTCAACTTGCTTGATTACTTTCTGGGGCAAGGGAAAAACTTATATCCAATAAGCAGCCACTGTAAAGAGCACACATCTAACCAACGACAACCTTCTTGCATAGCTTAGAAGCTTTGTTGACCAATGTTTAATATTTGCAACAATATTTTCAATTAGAGGTTGACATTGCTGGATGTTGAGCCTTCTACTAGCGAGAGGGACTCCATGATATTTGAAGGGGAGATACCCCTCATTACACATAGTTTCATACTTGATTTTCATTTGTTCTTCTATATTGGTCCCTCTAAAGTACATCTTGCACTTTGCAGGGTTTGCCTTTAACCCAATTGAGTCTGAAAAGTGTTTGAAAACTTCCATCATGAGCTGCACAGAGGTATCATCCCCTCTAGAGAACATTAATAAGTCATCTGCAAAACATATATTTTTTATTTTTAGCTTTGCACACTTGGGCTGATAGTTGTAGTTTGGAGCTTCCTACAACCTAGTTAGACTTATGTGGAGATACTCCATGATCAACACAAAAAGGAGGGGATGCTAAACGAAGGCAACTTATCTAGAGGGGGTGAATAGATCCCCCAAAAAAAATTCTAGATGAAAATGGTTTTTGAAAATGTTTGGCTAGTGGAAGTAACTTGGATTGATTTGTCTAAACCGAAACCACTATTGAAAAGCTCGGATATGCATATGTGAAAACAAGTTGGAGATAATTATAAGAAACTTTAATCAATAGGCTTTAATCACAATTACTAGAAAGTAACTTAGCAAGCAATTTTGTTTCTAATGATAATTCAAACAAAAACACAATAGAAACAAATTATCGACTACCTTGTGTGCAATCAATTATGTTTGAGATTTTGTATAGTTTTGTTGATATTCAAATCCAACCACAATCAAAATGATTGTGATCAATTCAACAAAACATTTTTCAAATGATTTTAAAGAAAATCACCAAACCAATTAATCACACAAATGATGAACACGACAATTTGCAAACGAAATGTAAGAGAGGGAGAGGGGGGGAGAGAAAGAGAGAGAGAAAGTACACAAGGATTTGTTTAGGTAGTTTCCCAATCGGCGTCGCTATGGATACATCTGCCCTGGATTCGAATTCGAATTGAGATCATAAAATTAACCTCAATTTGCAATAGTATTTTTATAAGAGAAATGTAGCAATGCAACAAAACAAACCCTAAGCTTGATGTTGATCCTAGCAATTTCTCTTTCCTTGATCTGAGCTTGATTAAGTCACCCAACAATGCTAATTTGATTCACTGTCTCACACTACTCCTTTGCAAGAACAACAATCATTCAAAGCCTTCACTCGATCAAATTCGAATTGCAACCTGTTGTAACCCAAGATTTACCAAGATGATCAATCGTCTCACGCTACTCCTTTGCAAGAACTGCAACTCTCCAAAGCCTTCACTTGATCGAATCCAAACTTGAGTAATCTTGTCCAAAAACTTCAAATCCACATTTTAATCTTGAAGAAAAACCTCACCTTGGTTTTCTTATTTGAAACCCCCCTAAGATCTCAATCCAATTTACAATACCACAAGTTAAATTGACCTTATCAAATTGATTCTAGATGGCACCCAAATAATGAATGATTATGTGTACTTTGTTTGTGTGTATGCATAAAACCATGGTTGAAGATGATGACGACTCTTAGTATATTTCAGGTTTCGTTTATGATTTTTCCAAAATCATTGAAAAGAAATTATGCATGTAGCAGGTATATATATGCATGCATGTTAGGAGGCAAAAGGAATACAAAAAATTTGAGAAAATTTTAATTTTTTGGAAATTTTCGTTGCATAGGTCGACCTATGAAAGTCATGTGCCGACCTGTTCAACGCATAGGCCGACCTATATAAGATCATGTGTCGACCTGTGAATATCATGCACTGCCTATGTGTCGACCTGAAGAGGCGGCACATGGAACAGAGCCTACAAGCTTTAATATTGCAACATGGGTCGACCTATGAAATTGATGTGTTGACCTATGGATGAGAAAAATTTTCTATTGGTCGAACTGTAGACATATGTGCCGACCTATAATGCAATTTTTCACAAAACATTATTTTTCATGCATTTTTTATGCAAGAGACCTTTTCAAGTTGTTTCCAAATACTTTTATAATTCCTAATGCTAAGATGCACATTGAGAATCAGAGGATACGGTCCAATGTACATTACCGTTAAAGTATCCTAGTTTTGACATCATGCAAAATACATCTAACGGAAAGTTGCATTCACAGAGGAGATATAGGGTCTCCTTGTCTGAAGCCCCACCTAACCTTTAATATCCTATTCACTTGGCCATTGATAATGTATCTGTAAGAAACCATACTGATACATACCATAATCCACCTGATAAGTCTACCAGGGAAATTCATTTCTCTCATTATGGTTTCAAGTGCTTTCCATTCCATTGTGTCATATGCCTTTTGTAAATCCATATGCCCAGTGCGTCCTGGATATATGCTTTCTATTGTATCCTCTAAGTAATTCATGAGCAATTATGATATTGTCATGAATATTCCTGCTTGGGACAAAGGTAGGCTGACTTTCATCCACTATGATATTTAATAATATTAAATTAATTTATATATTTTTTATACATGTATTTATTCTTAAATAAATTATTTAGTTTTAATAAAATATTATTTTTATTTTTATTATGTTTGACATAAAAATAAATAAATTATATTTTATTATTAAAATCATATATGAAATAAATATTTACAAAAGAAATTAGTTGACATAAACATTTTTTAGTATCGTTAACATAAAAATAAAAATAAAATTAATTATAATAAATTAATTATAATTTTGAAAAAGTATTTTTTTTAAAATTAATCTCTAAAAAAATTGTTGGAACATACAAAAGGTCAGGGGATATTCAATAATATATAATTAGTTAAAATTAATATTTTTGTATTACTAAAAACAACAAAAATGAAAATAACAATATTAAATTACTTATAGTTTTTTAAAGTCTCTTAAGAAGTCAATGAAACATACGGTTCTTACATTGGACAAATGTTATGTCATTAATTAATTTATTAAATTCAACATTTTTATAATTAAAATGAAAATAATTATAATATAGAAATATTTTTTAAAGAATACTAACTATAATATGTTTTTCATGTAATATACTTAGAAAAAAATATTTTATCACTAAAAATTTAATTAAAAGTTTTTATAATATTGTTTTGAAGAAAATGAAAACAAATTTTAATTCATTGACTAATTTTTATCATGTTGTTTTTCACAAATGGGTTGATTGACAAACAGTTAAGAAATGTAATTTTTTAGACAAATATTTATCACTAATTAATTAGTTAAATTTAGTAATATCTTACATATTAAAATGATAACATGTATCCGTATAGGTTTAGATCAACCACAAAATGTCAATATTGTTAGACAGGTATTTATCCTAAATTCAAACATGAACCTCATAGTTGTGTATATATTTTGGTGGTTATTGTCATTTTTTATAAGGGCCAAAAAATGTTCAATGAAAAATAATGCGTATATTAAACTAATTATAACTTATGATGAAAATTGGTCTGGGGTGATTAGAATGGATCCTCGTGGCCTTCAGCGTAGGACATCAACGGTGGTTGGAGGAGATGAGGGGGGTGTACCTGCAAGGTACTCTGATGCCAAAGTTAGTTTTGGGCTAAAGAGAGAAAGCAAGTACAAAGTATTTAGGTATGAATTAGAATGATTCAAATTGGATACCCGACCCTCTCAAGTGAAAGGACATTTATAAGAATCCCCCAGCGCGGCGCCAAGGTCTCCCATATGGCCAAAATATTTGGTCGACCAATGGGAGATTGCCAGGTGGAA
Organism: Lathyrus tuberosus; assembly: GCA_022829125.1. Taxonomy (NCBI): domain Eukaryota; kingdom Viridiplantae; phylum Streptophyta; class Magnoliopsida; order Fabales; family Fabaceae; genus Lathyrus; species Lathyrus tuberosus. Next base: position 3,563,336 of record JALAZF010000043.1, read on the forward strand.
GATCCAGCGCGTGATCTTTGACTTGGTCCAACTGTCTCCATGAACTCCAGAGGAGCAATTGGTCGCGTGAACTGTCAAACGCGTGAAGAGAATGTCCCCAACGGCTACATTCTCCAACGGCTATATCGTGCCCAACGACTACTTTGTGCCCAACGACTACTTTGTGCCCAACGGCTAGATTGACCTAATCTCCTTATTGGGCCTTGCCTAAAGCTGGACTGGATTGGGCATTGCCCAATTGTGGGCCATGTGCCGGTCCAGTCCAGAACAGGAGCCCCCCAAATCGTTGCTCTAAGGTGAAGAGTAATGACTTGAGTTAGCCTTGTTGGTCGATAGACGGGTAGGATTGCGTCGCGGGGAAGCCTTTTGAGGTCGTTATTTTTCGAACATAATTCTTCGAAGATGTGCCCTTCAATTGTCTACCTGCAGTATGGTCGACTATCGGATGTACATTGACTTCCTTGAGGTGCGAGGACGTTACCGCGGAAGGGATATTTTATGTCGACCAGACTTACGTTTAGGATAAAGAAATGTCTTGTCGATGATACTTCTGCTTGGATGATATACCGTAAGAATTGTCGAGGAAGATGTGCTCACGGAGAGCTAGAGGGGACTTGACTTGGGAAATGTAAAGTTTCAACCTTGAGAATGCCAAACGACAGACTCGCTTCTAACACGTGTGATGGCGCAATTATTTTTGTTAAGGCCTAGGGAATCTAGGCTAGTTAGGCAATGATAGCAACTGCCCTTTGCGCTTCCCTATGCGAGCAAATGCTTATAAAAGGGGAGGACAAGGATTCATTTTCACTTTACGTAAGTTTCTCTCCCTAAGCTCTTTTGCTCTGTAACTTGTTCTCACCTTTCCTTCACCAGAGTTCCTCTCGTCGTCGTCAATCTTCATCTTCAACCTCCAGATCTTCATCTTCAACCTCCGTATCTTCATCTTCAAGCTCCAGATATAAGTAAGTTCTTCCTTCCTGCTTAGGATAGCCTTTGAATTTCTGGAACTAGCTTGAATTTCCCGGTGGAACATGAATTTTCCGGTTGAAGTTCATGTGTTCTTCGATGAACACATGAATTTTATGGGAAATTCATGAAGATCATGAAGAACATGAACATAGGATGAATGTCTTAGGATGTTGTGTAGAATTGTGTAGATCTTCCTAGGTTTTTGTTGGAAAATAGCTTGTGTTTGTGGTCGGGCATTAGGCCTCCTCGATGTTGAGAATTTATTCTCGCGTGATAAGTTTTAGTTGTAGAGTAGACGCGTCCCCGTAAGGGCCCTTCATGGAGTCGCAGAGACTTATCCCCCTTCTTCGAGGAGGGGATCACGCCAAGCCCTTGTGCTGTTGATTAGGGCTCGAGTCGAGGACACGTCCTCGTACTTATTCATCGCCCTTTCACTTGATTTGCGGTGGAAGGGTGGATATGATCTGTCATCGAATTCACTTTTTCTTCCTCTGCTTTTCAGGTGAAATGGCTGATAGAAACGAGGAGGTCGTGCCCGGCGTTGAGAATGCTAACAACGAAGTTGTGCACCCCGTCGAGTACACTAACGTTAGGGTTGTTGAAGGGGATCTTAGTTGGATCGCCCTAGAACGCTTGGTGACGAAGTCGACTTTTACAGAGGAGGAGTCCAATTCTTTTAATCTCCATGAAGACCGGGCAGAGGGCGTGCCTGCGGGCTGGAAAGCAATTAGCCCCACTGAGAATGACCAGATCTATTCAGTGTATCCGGTGAGGAGATTCCTGATGTACGAATTTGCCTTCAAGGAGGTCGGGTATCGTCTGCCCTTCACCGATTTTCAAGGGGCAATTTTCTATCATCTTGAGTTGTCTCCTGCCCAACTTCACCCGAATCCTATGGCGTTCATTCGGGACTTCGAGCTAGTGTGTCGGTACTTGAGGACCGGAGCTACCGTAGAGCTCTTTTTCTGCATCTTCCAGCTTCAAAGGAGCACGGCTGGTCCGAAATAAAGCTGGGTGTCCTTTAAGCAACAGAGCAGGCTATTCTGGCTGTATTCAGAATCTGTCCAGAACTTTAAGTTTAGATTCTTGGTCGTGAAGCCTGTCTCGGAGGCGGCAAAAAATTCTATGGTCACCATGGAAATGGTGGAGGAGGATGGTCGGGAAGCAGTAAGACCGGTGTCAAAATTTCCACTGGAGTGGATGTATGCCCATTTCAGGTATAAAACCGACCAGTTCCTCGTGAATCGTGACCAACTAAGCACCGAGGACAAGAAATCTTTTCGAGCGTTGACGGCGTTCGTGGAGAGCTTCTCCCCCGCCACTGCGATAGATAAGGATAACAACGTACTTTATACAGAGGACGGGGAGCCTGCTCGGGTAGCCCGTTATATAAATACTAAGGCTCTCCTCGATTGTAAAACCGAGGACAATGCTTTCGAGCTTCTAGGTATAGATTAGTTTTGCTTGTACTTCTGATGTTTTGATGAATGTGCTAACCCCCTTTTCTTCTTTTTGTAGGGAGAATGTCGAACTTGCGTGAACACCTTGTTAAGTCCGCTGCCGCTAAGAATGTCAAGAAGGCGCCGACGTTAAGGGTTGATGCGGTCAGACAACAGGTGACGTTGGAGAAGTTCGTGGGTGGTTCTTCTCCTTCTCCGGGCAGCACCTCGAATCCTCCGACCCCGGATCCTCAGAAGAAGAGGAAGCAGGATGATCTCAGCTCTTCCCCAGTTGATGGCACGAGTGGCTTCGTCGGGGGCAAGTTTATTCTGCCGCCCTGCTACTTGCAGGAGAAGATCTTTGAGGGGGAAAGGTCTGTCATCGTCCCCGACCTTGAGGCGTCGGCCATCTTGGCTGCCTGTCGTATCTGCGAAAATCAACCGGCAGAAAGGAACAGAAGAGTCGCCACCAAACGTTATTTATCTCGACGCATGGAAAGGAAACGATCGAAGAAAACCTCAACAAAGGGAAAGGAATGGTCATCGCAACCATCGCCTGGGTTCGGGAGTCGGTTACGCGAGAGGAAGGTATTAGCACCCCCTCGCGTCCATCGTACTCGATGGGATCCACGCTTGTTGTTATCGATCAAAGGGTGTAGGTTATCTGAAGCTCAACTGCTAACTGGAACGGAACGGGAAAAACGGGGGGAAGAAAAGAAAAAGAGGACTCACAAGGATCGTCGCAATCCTATGCCTACGTATCTTCGTGGACGAACGAAGAATCAGAGTCGACGTAGTTCGACGGACTATGGATCTGTGGGGGAAGTTTTTTCGCCAAGACATTGCCGTCTCATGCCTACGTATCCTCAATCTAACGCGAAGGAGGAAGTCAGAGCAGTCGTAGTTCGGCCTACGGGTCGGTTGCTTTAGTGAAAAAGTCTCGATCACACGTGGGCGAGAGAAAAGAGTTTGAGTAACTGGTTGGTTAACGTCTCGATCGCATGGGTCCAAGAGAAAAGGGATGTTAGTTGTTGGTGTGCTCGCTGAGATATCGCATCTTGTGCCTACGTATCCTCAATCTGAAAAGAAAGGGGAATCAGAGCATTCGTAGTTCACGCTACTACGGGTGAACGGGAAACGATCTCGATCGCACGGGTTCGAGAGAATAGTGAGACTCACGGAAAGTCTAAAAAGGAAAATCGGTCCTACAAGTTAGCATGCATCAATGGTCCTATGATTGAATTATGAGGAAGAAAGGAAAGATCTCTACCTAAGTTAGCATACATGGATAGGTCTACTTAATATCTATCCTACCCTAGTCTTAATAAAAAATTAAGACTATGCTAGGAGCCCTATGGGGTGCAAGCAAGTTGTACAAGCAAACATTACATAGCTCAATCCACAAATGAAAAAGAAATGAAAAAATAAATGAAAGAGATAAAACATCGTTACCTATCAATGACATAGAAAATCAAAGTATGATAAGGGGAGGGGGCACCTAACCATGATATCGAAGATCAAGGTAGGATAAAAGGGAGGCTTAGCCAAGATATCGATCATCGAGGCAAGCTAACTGTGGGAAATCAAAATGCTCTTTAACCAATGATATCGAGGATCACGGTGAGCAGAATATGGGGGGATGTGAATAAGATCACATAAAGCATCAACATCGTCTGATGCGAGCTAAAGACAAAGCATGGGGTTTGATTGCAAAACCCTTTTCCACTTGACCGACTCGATAACAAGAGTAAGCTATGTTCAAAGCATCAATATGAAATGCGAGCTATGAACGACTTGGGACCAGAAATGGTGGGAGTCAATTGCGAACTCTCATTCCGCCTAATGCCTTCTTTGAGGACTTTTCGAGGAAATGGGGAATGGGACGCCTCTTTGAGGTCTTTGGCACAAAAGTAAACAATCACAAACAGAGCCTCCTTTGAGGACTTCCAGAATTGCCGGCCAAGTGGCACGGACTCCCAATTCTACTTCTCATGGCATCAAAAGAAAAAATGCGGAATTAGTAAAAGAGAAGAGAAGTAATACCGAACGGATAGCAATCCATAGCAACGCAAGCAAAGTATAAGCAAACCTAAAAACTTCTAGTAATCTAGCATAAATGAGCAAAAGTGTCAGAAAGTGGAACGGATCCATGAAAGACATGGAACCAAATGCTCTTCACCCTTCATGAATAAAGACAATAAAACAAGGCAATAAACCATAAACAGCAGCAACAACAGCGCTCCAGCACCTGCATAGCTATAAAAGCCAGCAACAAGCAAAAACAGCCTATAACAGCTACCATTTCCAAAACAGAATAAGTGTATATGCAACCAGACAGAATAGCAACATTTTACAGCACACTTTGTTCACAGCAGCTATGTATGTAGCAGCACCTCCTACCTTTAAACAACTTAGCAAATCAAGTGTGAATCACTACAAAACAACTCAACAATTAGTCAAAATTCAAATGGAAATTGTCAATAAGAAGTAAGTGAAATCAATACTAAAATGTAAACAACAATTAGTCAAAAATCTATGCAAAACATATTAAAGACTATTAACAAAGTTACCAAATGAAACTATTAAAAAGATTAGTCAATGTTAGCATTAAAATCTAAGTATAGTCAATGTTAGAACAAAATCAAATCAAACTACGTCAATGACCAATTAGTTCAAAATTGGTTCATAATCCTAAAACAATTAGTGGACAATTAAGCCAAAAATTAATTAACGAGCAATTAAGCTAAAAATAATTAGTAAGCAAAAACAATTAGTGCAATTAGGCAAAAACGATTAGTGCAATTAAACTAAAAGTAATTAGTGCGATTAAGCAAAAAACAATTAGCGTAAGCCATTATCAAAAAACAATATCAAAATCTAATCTAATTAGTCAAACTGTACCAACATTAGTCAACATCAATTCAAAGTTAAAGTCTAAATCAAATTGAAATTGGTTTCTAAACAAAAGCTAATCGAAATTAATTCACAATTAGTCAACCACTAGTCAATATTAAAATGTCAATTAAAATCAAAATTAAGTTCTAATATCTAGTTGATTCCAAGATTAATTCCTAAGAAACTAAAATCCAAAATCAATTATCAAATTACCAACAACTAAATTCTAAAGCAAACATTAAATTCTAATTAAAGAAAAAAATACTCAAACCAATTAACATCCAAATCAATTAAAATGGTAATTGAAACTTAGACATTATTACCTAAATGCTAGAGGGAGGTGCAGACAGAAAAAAGTGGGCTTAAGGCCCAAGATTTCACATGAAGCCAAGGGGGTTTGGAGGGTGAACCGAAGGTATGTGGAAAGGAAAAGAGCACGGGCCTGAAACCCGGTCCAAAGTTCTCAGCATTAACCTAAAACTAAAGTACTACACAAAGTTCTCAGTTATCTTCTTCAATCCTCTGTCGCTTCAAACTCCTCTTCTCATCATTCATAATTGTCGGCCACATTTCCTCCATCATCTTCTTTCTGTTTCACCTCAACTCACTTCACTCGCCTTTTACTCCACCGTTTTGGCCATATTCCTAATTTCCTTCGTCAAATTAAGCGCTAACGCGATTAAATCTAATCCTCAGAATTTGGGGTTAAGAACCCGTATAGTCCAATCTACGAGATGGTAACACGATTCAGGCGTAATCGAGGGAAACGAAACATACCTTCGAAGCGGTGGCCAACGCAAACGGAGCAGGCCAGTTCTGGAGAAGCACAGGTAATTTCTCTGAATTCCTTCGCCGCAGCAGTTTCAATGCCCTCATTCTTCTCCTCTCAACTTCTAGTCTACAAGAAATATCACTCTGTTGATGCTCTGGGATTGTCCCCCTGTTGTTGTTGTTGCGTCGATTTGAAAATTGAAGATTTGTGAATTGTTGACTCGCTGTTGAATTTTGTTTAGGTGCTATTGCGAATTGACGACAATGGATCGTTGAAGATGCGGCTGGTTTGCAGGTTCTTGACTCTGATGGGAAATTGATGAATTCTGCAAATATTGCATCAACAAAGATGAATTGAAGATGTTGAAAGTTGATTGGAGGTGATGAAGGGTTTGGTGAGTTTGGAGAAGATTGAAGAAGATGAAATTTTATTGAAGTTGGAGATGGTGAAAAATGAGATGCAGTGGTGAATTCTGCAGGTTTTCGGATTAATGATTGATGATGAAGAAAATTGAAGATGATATATAATTGAAGATGATATAGTATTGGAGAGAAAGAGTAGATGAAGATTGAAGAACCTTGAAATTGGAGAAGAAGGATGAAGAGAGTTTTCAGTTAGGTTCTGTTAGTTGGTTTTGGGGTTAGAAAATCAGTTAGGAATTTCTGTTAGTCTCGTTAGAAGTGTTAGAGGAGGTTATGGTTAGTTCCTATTAGGAAGAAAAAATGGTTAGGGTGAAAATCTTAGTGAAAGAAATGGTCAGTGAGTTTTTATGAATTTTTCTGGTGTAATTGAATTGTTGGAAATTCTGTTTGTAACTGTTAGAACTTGGTTAGTGATCGTTATTGAAAAAAGGGGGGAAATTCTATTATATGATTTTTTTTTCAGGTGTTAAGCTTTTGTTGCAAAAACTTGCTGCTATGTATTTTATTTTCCTTTTTGCAATGAACATTTCTGTTGTATATGGATTTTCGTCCAACCTCATCCATAACTGGCATTGGTGCTGCAGCTCTGTTCCCAAATTGAAACTGTTAGAATTAATTGTTGTGTTAGGATTAATTTCTATATGGAACTGAATTGAATTGGGTATATGGAACTATTTTTCTTTGTAATTTTGTACTTGGTAGTCAGAGAAATCATTGTAGTGGATAATTTAGAATGAAAGTAGATTCTTGGATGGATTGTGCAAAACATAATCTTGAAATTGATTTTGTTGATTTGGAAAGAGAACTTGGATTTGGGAATTGGGCTTTTGGATATGAAATGGATAAATTGGTCTAAAATGGATTTGATTTTGGTTCAATTGGATAATTGGTTTCAAAATGGATTTTGATTTAATTTGGATAAATGGTTAATTGAATGAAGTGTATACGGGTAATGAATGGATATGGATATGGATATGGATATGACTTGAAGTTAAAAGTGGATACGAGGAGGACATAGAAATGGATATGGATATAGGTTTGGATATGACTTAATGGGATTGGATTATGATTGGAAAAATGGATGTCTACTTGAATTTGAATTAGAATGATGAAGAAATGATGAGTTTGGGTACCAAGATGAAAACCCTTTAAAACATCCAACCGCCTTAAAACCTTTAATCCAATTGAACTTATGAAATCTCTTGAATGAAACTTCTCTCCAATGAATCTATACCAACTTCAATTCTCAAGCCCAAATATTAAGTAGAATTACACGCAACCAACAATACGCAACTGAGAGGACAAGAATGCCTTGACCACGATATAAATCCACAATTAGATCTCATGTCCAGATGCCTTTGCCCTAAATCCTAACCACCATCTTCAAATGATGAATATCAGCCAATTCGCACAGAAGATAAGAAACCATGATCCCACGCCTCAGGAGCCCAATGCAAATGAATGAATGAGTTATGACCTAATGCATATGCAGATGAATGCGAAACAAAAGCCAAAAAAAGGTTGAAAAAGTTAAGGCAAATTTTGGGGTGCTATAGCTGCCCCTATTCAATCGACTTGGACCTGAAAGGGTGATAGCAACGACTTTCAGACATTCAAGGTAGAAGGTGATTAAATACAAAAAGAACCCGGAAATTTGCAGACTGTGAGGAGAAAAAATGTAAATGGAGCCCAGTCACACTTCGTCAAAGGAATTAGACGGAAAGATAACATACCGAAAGAACCACATCGTCAAAGGGATTTGACGGAAAGAAAGCTTATCCGAAGCAACACATCGTCAAAACCTGACCGAAGGAATGTCGTCATCAAAGGGTTGATGGAAAGAACATCTAAAAACCTGACCGAAGGGAACACATCGTCAAAGGGGTTTGACGGAAAGAAGATGGAACCCGAAGGAAACACGTCATCAAAAGGGTTTGATGAAAAGAAAACCTGACCGAGGGAAACACGTCGTCAAAGGGGTTTGACGGAAAGAAGAACCTGACTGAAGGAACACACATCATCAAAGGGGTTTGAAGGAAAGAAAACCTGACCGAAGGAGACACATCGTCAAAGGGGTTTGACGGAAAAAAAAACTTGACCGAAGGAAACACGTCGTCAAAGGGTTGACGGGAAGGAAAACCAGACCGAGTAAACACATCGTCAAAGGATTGACGAAAAGAAAAAATGGAACCCAAAGAAGCACATCGTCAAAGGGGTTTGACGAAAAGAGAGCCTCTGAAAACCCGACCGAAGGGAACACGCCGTCAAAGGGATTTGACGGAAAGAGAACTTGACCGAAGAAATGTCGTCATCAAGGGGTTGATGGACATGGACTGATTGAAGGACACACGTCGTCAAAGGGTTGACTGAAAGAAAATCTAAAAACCCGACCGAAGGGAACACGTCATCAAAAAATTGACGGAAAGAAAACTTGACCGTAGGAGCACATCGTCAAAAGGTTGACGGAAAGAAAACCTGACTGAAGGAAGCACATCGTCAAAGGGGTTTGACGAAAAGAACATCTGCTTTGGAATGTCATCATCAAAGGGTTGATGGACAAGGACTGATCGAGGGTAAGATTGACGTATGATCTACGACCCTGAAGAAAGGTACGCAGAGGGGTTGATTGTAATGTCTGCTGGGGATATGTCACCGTCTTGACTGAAAATTGATTTGGGCTTTCGCGCAAGGTACCAAATCTGGCTTATACTCCGTATGCATATGTTTGAGTTTTCTTTCTATGGCGTAATGCTCCATACAAAATGGAAATGCTACGCGATTTGAGGATGCAATGATTACTATATGCAAAATATCGATGTATGCTCGGGTTGCCGGGGAAAGAAGGATGTGCCAAGTACAACTGGACTTTGTTGGCAAGGACAGGTGAAACCTGATGGGGATTGGATTTTGAAAAGAGGTGCCAATAGGGATTGGACTTTTGGTGGTCGCCAATAGGAAATGGGCTTTACTTTAAAGGGTTGCCAATAGGGATATGGCTTAGGGTTTTTGGAAGATGCCAGCAAAGTGAGTTATGGAAGGACGCCAAGCAAAGTTGGGCTATAGATCTTTTGTTCGGTTTTACAAGGCTTTATGCAATGCTATGCTAATGATATGTGTGGTAATGATTATGCTATGATGTTTATGATATGCAACAGGACCACTCCAGCAAAATAAATGTTGAAGAGACGAGGTCACCTCCGCTAGGGATAACAAACTGAACTGTCTTCAGGGTCATAAATTGCTCGAGATCCCAACTAAATATCTATCCTGCAGGAAATCATGGATAACAAACTTCTGCTGGAGAAACATCTCAGGAATCTGCTGAAGAAAAGTGCCAATGACAATCAGCCTTTGACCTGCTGGGGGACACCCACCACCACCAACAGATTTGCTTGGGGAACGATGGTTGACGATATCAACTCTTCTAGGGGACAAGATCAGAGTTACTCCTCTGTTGGAGGCCTACCTTCTACCCTTACTCTGTTAGGGAGACATAACAACTTTACCGCAAACTGGGGAAGCACAAACCCAACACTCTTATCCTGTATGAGGAATATGAACTCTTACTGGGGAGAATGATTCTGAGCGTGATAAAACTTCAGTTATCTCTGCCGAGGAGAGAAACTCTACTGGGGACGTCACGTGTTAACTATCAACATGAACCTTGCAGATGTGATATGACAAAAGAGGTGCCTTGATGCAGTATAACCTGTAAATGAACATATCTTCAAGATGTATCATAAAGATCTGAGACATCTTTCCCCATGACTTTGATTGACCGTCCTCCGAAGAGAATAACTTTTTGTGCTTTTGGGGTGGCCTGCCCCAGCCTTGAAGTGATTTTGCCCCTGACTGGCTGATATGTGAAAGAGTGCCTCTGATTAACTGACCTTTGAGAGATTTGTTGAATCTCGACTTGACTGCCTCAGATTAACTAAATCTTGGAATGGTTGCCCATTTGATATGACTTACCCCTGCTCAACGGAGTACTCAGGAATTTTCTATCTTATCTTGATCAATCTTTCCATTGTAGAAACTCTCCTTATTTCAAGTACTTACTAGCAAGTAAAACTGACCGTTTTGAAAATGACAATTTTAATTCAATGCATATGACAGTTTTGAAATCCAAGTTTGTTCACTGGAAAAATGTTGTGACATATAGTGAACGAATCACTTATCAGGATGTCACATCGATACCAACATGAATGGTAAGAAAAATCCTTTTAGGAGTCAGTTTTGACGCGATCTTTACCCAAGAGTGCTTTCGAAACAACCCTGCTTCAATTAGGTCTTTTTAAGGTTGTAACGTGGCCTGGTTCGCGGTTTAAGAAAGAAAGGATATAAGGCTCAAAGTTTTGTTTTAACCCACCCATTCTCCTTGATGTTCTCCAGCCCTACGTTCAACTAATTCGGCACAAGCACTCACCATAAAAGGATTAATGAATGGTAGGAGGATAGAGGGAACCCTCACGATTTTCAGAGTGACAGTCACCCTTTTTGTCTTTGGTGTCTATAGTCGCACGACTTGTTCTTTGCTCAAGGATTTTTCTTTTGTCATCCTTTTCCTTTTTCATTATTTTGTTTTGATTTCCCTGATTTTTGCCTGGACTGATTCTCTTTGAATCTTTCGATTTTGAAGTCCAGCGGGATACCCTACTTTTGCCTAAGTCACTTGTTTTCGAGTTTCGGCTTAGTGGGTTTTTCTCTTTTTCTTTTGATTTTTTTGGAACGAATCGTGTGACACAGGTTTGTCTGACTTGTTTGAAAAGGTTGTGACTACCTCACTCTTCAGCTGGTGAGGGATAACCATAGATGTAATTGATCCTCGAATGGGACACACCTTTTTGAAATTTGAACGCACGGTCGAATTAACTGACACCTACCCTGCCCCAGGTTAGTATTGAGGGTTTTACATTTTTCAGAAAGAAACTCCTACTATTAGGCTCGATGGGGTTGACAAGGGATTATCTTCCTTATGTCTCCGGTGTTTAGGGATTTGAAACAATGCATGTACATCATCAACAGAGTTTTGTTCAAAAGCATACAATCGAAAGCTTTGCGTCTTCGATTTCTTCATCCTCCCTCGGATCCTACTTAAACAAGCATATGATATCAATGAAAATGTATGAGTGAACGCGAATGGATTTAATCAAAACATGCATATTCATTTCATTATCATTATCATTATCAATCGAAAACATACAAGTTTTACAAATGAGTTTGCACTTTTACAGAAAAGAAACTACAAATGCAAAGAAATGACATGATCTAAATGGTTGCCAGCTTCGAGGATTGGGCTTTCCAAGCTTGATTTGCTAATGAGCTAGCCATCTTCAGTATTGCTCGTTGAAGTCAGTCTGATAATCACCTGCACGACTGCTCTCAGTGACTTCTTCCATAACCTGGACTGATGAACCCACCTGACTGGACGAAGGATAATTGTTGATCTGAATACTCTGAGGTGTGAACAAGAACATGTTGGAGTCAAGAAGTGTCTGAACCTTTCTCTTGAGCACCTTACAGTCTTCGGTTGAATGCCCCTGTGCCCCAGCATGGTAGTCACAACGGGCGTTGGCATCAAAACCCGGTGGATACGGAAAAGGCACTGGATTTAGTTCCTTCGGCACTATTAATCCACCTTTGATCAAATCTGGCAGTATCTGACTGCACGACATTGGCAATTAAGTGAAATGCCTCTCTGGCTTCCTTGGCCTTTGTCGGGCATGCAGACGCAGCTGACGGCGGTATGACCGCTGATTCTGAAGAGGTCCCTAATTTACAGAAGAATATTGTCCCTGATACGAAGACCTAGAAGATTGTTGACTCTGAACAGTTGATATGCCTGAACGCTGAGAATGAGGTGGTGAAGATTCCCGGATGGAACTATTTTCTTCCTCCAATTCTTCTTGAGAATTGACAATTGATTCATTTTCATTAGCTTGGAAATTCGAGACGCCTTGGAGCTTTCCACACTTGAGCAGGCTCTCAATGCGTTCTCCAACTATTACCAGGTCATAAAATTTTGCTGCCCCATTGATAATCATCTTTTCCAGGTACGAACCTTGCAAAGTATCCATAAACAGGTCAACCAATTCTCTGTCTAGAAGCAGTGGTTGAACGCGAGCGGCTAACTCTCTCCATCTCTGAGCATACCCTTGGAATGATTCATTATCTGCTTAAGATAAGTCTTGCAAATGCATTCGGCTAGGAGCCATGTCAAGATTATAGTTGTATTGCTTCACAATGGCATTGGCTAGATCCGACCATGATTGGATGCTACCACTCTATAACTGCATGTACCAATACAATGATGTCCCGCTCAAACTGTCTTGGAAACAGTGAATCATGAGCTTGTCGTTGTGGATATGTGAGGTCATTCTTCGGCAAAACATTACCAAATGTTGCTTCGGACAGCTATCCCCTTTATACTATTCAAACTTCGGTGTCTTGAACTTTGGAGGCAACACAAGGCCAGGCACCAAACACATACTCGAAGCATTCAGATCAAGAGTATCACGCCTCTCAAGGGCTTTAATTTTCTCCTCCAACACACAATATCTTTCATCAAACTGAACAGACCGTGGGTCCTTAGGCTTCATCTCTGGAACTACCCCTTGGACAACTGGCACGGAAAATTTCAAAAAATAACTTAATTTTGAAGCTATTTCAAATAGATTTTGATAAAAATCATTTTTGAGATACAACTTTTTAATAAAATTGCAATTTCGACTATATTTTGATCTTTAATAATGTATGTTTAAGTTATAAGATGTCAAAAATAATTTTCAATTTAGAAAAAAAAACGAATAATAAAAACTTGTAATATTTTGAAAATCCATTTTTAAAAATAAAAAAAAAATTCATTTTTGTAAAACTGAAATAAACTGACCCGATATCCCACAAATCAAGCAAAAGTGAAATTTGAGAAATCCCATAATAAAAGGGGAGTTGAAAGAGAGAATTTTTGAAAAGAGACTAGGAAAAACAGAAATGAGAGGAAACAATAAAGAGTAATTGTGTAAAAAAAATTAAGAACAAAATTGAGTAGAGAGAGCATAGTGATAAAATGTATAATCACAACACCATTATTCATCATCTCCCATAACAACTATCCTTCATCATCTCCATCACTCCTTCAAAACACAACATAACAACAACAACATCCAAATTCAATTACATATCCATTTCAGGAAAAAAAAATCTCCAAAAAAAAAAAAAACTGAAAAACAAAATAATAGAATCTATGAGAAAAATCAGAAAGTGAAGAAGCACAAAATAACTTATTGTCGTCGCTACTTCCATTGTCGTTGCATTGCCAAACACACACGCTGCTCGCCGTTGTTGCCTCTACTGCCACTTTTTTTCGGCCACTGCTCAGCAGCACTACATTGTTTCTGTTGCATTAGCTCCTTTCGAATACAACTCAATCACCGGTAAGGCTTTTCCCATTTTTCTCTCTATTGCGTTTTTACATGTTAGGGGTTGTTGCACTTTTCTTGTTACTGTATTTTTTTTCTTCTTTTTGATGCTGACTTATGTTGATTGTTTTCGAGAATTTAATTTGACACCTCCAGCTTATATCTGACACCTCAATATATTGAGTGAATTGACTATATTATCCTTCACTACTTGAAAATCATTTGTTCAAATTAGCGCAAAATTCACGCATTTAACAAATTTTGTTTGGTAATACCTGAAATTTTGTAACTCATACCGACAATTTCAGCCAAAGTAAGAATTTTTCAATTTCATGTTTTTTTTTACTGGAAATGTTAAAATATACGGGTAAAAACCATAACTTTCATAATTTTTAATCATAAATTTTAAAATTTCCAATAAATTTTTTTGTATTTTTGCCAAAAATTTTGGTAACAACTTGTATCTTCATCGGGAATTTTAAAATTTTCGATAAAAATTTTTGTATTTTTATTGGAAATTTCGAAATAAGTTTAAATATACTAGACTTTAAAAAAACTGGTAGAATTTTATGCCGGAAATTTTAAAATAAACTATTAGAAATTTGGTATGTTATCAGAAATTTAGTTTACACTTTTTTACCCAACTTTATTTATGGGCAGTTTTGAAATTAACATGGAATGCCAGATTTAATTTTTTGGCGCAACAGATTAAATTCTTTTTGTTTTCATGAATGACAGTTGGTTCGGTGATAAGGAGTTCTTGCCTTTTGTTGAGAAAGTTTGGAATGAGGCAAAGTTTGTTGGCAGAAGTGATTTTATTATAAAAGAGAAGTTTAAGTTGTTAAGGGATAAATTGAAAATTTGGAGTAGGGAGGTTTTTGGTTGGCGAGATTTGAAGATTGAGGATGATGTAAAGGAGATTAACAGGTTTGATAATTTGCTGGAAGTTTGTGGGAGAATTTAGTTAAGGATTTAGTTTGTGAGAGAGTTGCTGCTTGCAAATCTATGTGGAGCCAATTGTTCATAAAAGATAATATGTTGATGGAAAAAGCGAGAATCAAGTGGACTAGGGAGGGTGATTTAAACTCCAGGTTCTTTCATAATTTGGTTAAGGAAAAGTTAAGAAGAAATTTTATTGGCGCGATGATTACAGAGAGAGAGGGCTCGTCGAAGATGTAGCTAAAGTAAAGGAAGTTGTGTGGAGTTTTTTCAATAAGCAGTTCAAGGAGGTCGAGAACAACAGGCCCTCTTTTGAAGACTTTAACTACAATTCTCTATCTGATACTGACAGATTATTTTTAGAAGCTCCCTTTTTTGAAATTGAGATCAAAGATGCGGTGTGGAGTTGCGACAACTCTAAAAGCCCTGGACCTGGCGAATTTAGTTTCAGTTTTATCAAAGGCTGCTGGTCCATTCTTAAAGATGATATTTTCAAGTTTGTGACTGATTTTCATAGCAAGGGTACTCTTCCTAAGGCTATCACTTCTGTTTTTCTTACTCTCATCCCTAAGGTGAAGCATCCGGAGAAACTTGAAGACTATAGACCCATTGGGCTAGTGGGTAGTCTCTACAAGATAATTGCGAAGTTGTTAGTTGCTCGTTTAAAACGAGTATTGGGAGGCTTAATTTTTGGTTGTCAGTCGGCTTTTATTCCGGGAAAACAATTGTTAGATGGGGTGGTGATTGCTAATGAGGTTATTGACTATGCCACAAGAGAGAAAGTAGAATGTGTGCTTTTTAAGGTTGACTTTGCGAAAGCGTGCGATTACGTAAATTGGAATTTCTTAGATTCATGTTGAAGAAGATGGGTTTTGGTTGTCTTTGGATGAGGTGGATGGAGGCCTGCATTTTTAACTGTTATATCTCGATCTTAGCCAATGGTAGTCCTACGATGGATTTTATGGTCGAGAGAGGCTAGCGTCAAGGCGACCCACTTTCTCCTTTTCTTTTTGTGATTGTGGCTGAAGGCTTATCAGCGCTAGTGAAGAAGACAGTGGGCAGAGATATGTTTAGAGGTTTTAAAATGAAGGAGGATGTGGAGATTATTAAATACGCGGATGATAGTCTTCTCGTTGGCCAAGGAGGTTGGGAAAACCTGTGGAGTATCAAAGCTATTCTCCGTGGATTTGAACTTATTTCTGGTTTACGAGTTAATTTTAATAAGAGTCGTTTGATAGGAATCAATGTCAGTAGTCACTTCTTATTGGCTGCCTCTAACTTTTTAGCTTGCAAAGTTGAGGATTCTTGTTTTTCTTTCCTTGGAATACCTATTGGCTCGAACCCGAGACGTGTAAAATCTTGGAAGAATTTAATAGACAAATGTGAAAACAAATTAGCGTTATGGAGAGGTAGACATTTATGTTTTGCAGGAAGATTAACTCTGATTAACTATGTTTTGAGTAGCCTCCCAATTTTCATTCTTTCGTTCTATAGAGTACCTGTTACGGTGAGGAAACATATTGATAAACTCGGGCAGCGTTTTCTGTGGGAAGGATCGGTCGACAAGGAGAAAATTCATTGGGTTAAGTGGGACAGTGTTTGTAGACCTAAGGATCAAGGTGGCCTTGGTATTAAATGCATTGATGAGTTCAATCTAGCTTTGTTATCTAAATGGAGATGGAGGATCTTAAGTTCTGAAAATGCCTTATGGAAGAAAGTGTTAAGAGTGCGTTATGGTCATTTGGAATATAACATCCTGTTAGAAAAAAGGTTTTGACGGTTACGGCGTTGCTTCTTACTGGTGGAAAGATCTTTGCAAAGTTGGTGAGTTGACTTCTAGTAATGGATTGAGTTTTGTAGATTCTATTAATTATTACTTGGGTGATGGTGGTTCAATTCCCTTTTGGACTGCTAAGTTGCTGGAGGCTGGTGTTTTGAGAGATTTATGTCATGTGTTCTACAATAGCAGCAGAAACAAAAAGGAGGTGGTCAATAAGGTGGGTTGTTGGTCTGCAGATGGGTGGTCTTGGAATGTGATGGATGTTTGCAGTAATTCGTTAACCGCAGGCGGAGAGGAAATTATGTTATTGCAGAATTTGCTGGCAAATGTTCAACCGGTTCAGAATGCCAACGACTTTATGGTGTGGGGAAGTTCGATAGGTGATTTGTATTCGGTTAGTAAGGGCTACCATATGATGAGAAGAAATTGGTTTCATTTTTGGCACGAACCTGAAACTGTTACTGCTTTTGGCCTGTTATGGAAGACTAAGGTTTCGGCTAACGTTAAGTCATTTGGTTGGAAAATTTTACACGGGAGTTTGGCGACGAGAGACCAGTTGATTACAAGAGGCTTGAGTTTGTCTGAGGAGAATTGCAAATGTATTTTTTGTGGTCACGCTACTGAGGATTTCAAACATTTACTATTCACTTGTAGTTTCTCTTCCAAAGTTTGGTTTAGTATGAGGCGGTGGCTGGATTGCGAAGTTTTTTTCGTTGGAGATGTTTCTCATTTTTTCATCCAATGGAGGGGTGTTAGGAAATCGGTAGGAGTTAGAGATAAGAGAAGTGTTGTCTGGCTTTCTGTTGTTTGGAACATCTGGAAGGTCAAGAACGAATCGATTTTCAATAATGATGTTTGTAATCTTAATGATCTAATATGGAACATTAAAATTATGGCTTGGAAATGGTCTTGAATAGGAGAAATTAGCTATTTCAACTCTAATTTTTATGATTTTTGTAAGTCATCTGTTGGATATGTCAGTTGGTGTTGGTAGGAAATTTTTCCATATGTAACATTGTTTCTTTGGGTTGAGTACCCCATGTACTCTTTATATATCATTTGCTTTAAAATAAATGTTAGGATTTAGATTAATGAGTTGGTATTATTGGCCCAAGCTGAATTTGTTTCCTTTTGCCTGACCCATTAACTTATTCATAACATAATGCCTTTTCTTTTTTTTAATGTTGTATTTAACTATATAATGATGTGTAGAAATATGTTTTTTATATTTCATGTTTTAACCCCTCATCAATTATATATTGAGTTATGTATTTACACAATAACATTTCCGGACATATAATACTCCTAGCCATATACTTAATATCAAATATATCACTTTAATTTTGGTTAATTATATAATAGTCCTAACACATATATTATTGCATTTGTGACCCAAAATTCTAACATACCCTACTATTTTTTACTTATTATTTTTGTAATACAATGATATTTTTTATATTTGTTTTATGAATGCAGTATGTTTTAATTTGATCATTTTAAATTTTCATATTTTTAGTGAAATGACAAAAGGCAAAAAATTTCAACAGAGTGGTTAAATAGATATACATTTATTTTAATCATCGAGTTTTTAAGATGCACGTCGTAGAACATGCTCGTTTGAATCTCATATTTTAAATAAACCAAAATTGGATGGAAAAAACATTAATTGGATACATATCTCATTTTCCCCAAGCGTTCGGACATAAGTCGTATAGCTAGACTGTCCTAACGCTTGTCTTTCTTTCAAAAATATTTAATTAATAACTTAAACGTTATGAGTCATTGCTTTTATCGAATTAAAAATAATTAATTTGATGTATATCTCTTTTATTCTCGGGCGTTCGAACACAAGTCGTATAGCTTGCATGTTCTAACGCTTGTCTTCTTTTAAGAAATTCAACTCGATTCGTGTTAAATATTTTCTTTTACCAACAAAAATTGGATAATTGGATGTATATCCCTTTTTTTCCCAAGCGTCCAGACACAAGCCGTATAACTTGCTTGTTCTATCGCCCATCTTCCTCCTTAAAACAATCACAACCACTCAATAAACAATGTTTTATCTGCTCAAACACGATTTAGAAACAATGTTTTTATCCGCGCTAACACGACCAACAAGCAACGTTTTTCCGCTCGAACCCGATCAAAACATTTTTCTTTAAAATCAACCAACACACAAGATTTTTCTACCAAGAATTGCGTAACTTTGAATTTTCCATCGTACTGGAGATATGTAGGAGCAAGAGTCAAATCTTGTCAAATATCCTAATAAAAAAAATCTTTTTGTTTGTAAAAATGTTTATTTTGTGTTTAGTGATTAAGAGAAAATCGGCCTAATAAGGTTAACAACATTATTTTGCAAAATTAACTAGAGGTAATAGTTTTCTTAAACGGATGTCGTAGGGAGCTAATATCTTCCCA
Organism: Lathyrus tuberosus; assembly: GCA_022829125.1. Taxonomy (NCBI): domain Eukaryota; kingdom Viridiplantae; phylum Streptophyta; class Magnoliopsida; order Fabales; family Fabaceae; genus Lathyrus; species Lathyrus tuberosus. The sequence continues at coordinate 3,582,391 of JALAZF010000043.1, forward strand.
ACGCATAATCGACTCTCGAATCTAAATTTGGTTGTGAATACCATATTTTTATTCTTTAAGGGTTTTATCAATGTTTTCCCTTTTAAAATAAACTTTAGTGGCGACTTCATTGTTTCCGAGCAACGCTCGAGTATTTTTTGAGTCGTAACACTATGGATGACCACACCCAGGACGCAAACAGCGTCTGTCGACGTATTGTGGATATGGCGAGATCGGGCATAGAGACATGAATTTTTTAGAAAGGCAGCCTCCACTTGGCCCTCTTAAAAGGTATTATTTAGGAATGGAAAAACAGGTTGTGTCCCGTCAGGCCGACCCGCGCACCCACAAAAAAATGGCAGGTTGGATTGGGATCTTGTGTTTGCCAATCTGCCCCACCTTAAACTCGCCCCGCCTTAAGCCCACCAAAAAAGGGGTGGGTTGGCTCGCCAGCCTAGTTATGAAACGCTCAAAATATTTATTTTAGTTGGTTGAAGGTTAATACTTGAAATATAGTTTTGGAACTCTTGTTGATGGTTCTATTTTAAGTAAAATTTCTTGATGATTTTAGACTTTTAGTTGTCATTTTATACTTTCTAATTGTTAGTTTGATGCTTTCTAATTGAAATGTAAAAAAAAAAAAAACACCTTTTAATATATTAAAAAAAATTATAAAAAAAAATAGGCACCTTGGCGGAGAGGGCTAGATTTTTAAGCCCAATTTCAATTAGCGGGCTTTCCCGCCCCGCTCTGTTTTTGACGGACTTAAGGCAGGAAGGGGAAGGGCGGGCGACCCGTTTTGCCACCCCTAGTATTATTGTCAAGGCTCAAAATGCTTTGTAGTAGAAGCGAAGAAGTCGCGAGGCTATGCATACTCAGTAGTTTATGTTTGGTTGTATAGTTTTTGTATTTTTAAAACAAGTTATGTATGGTCGATACATTTTTATTTTATTTTAATTAATGTGTAACTTTTTAAATGTATGTGTAGTATGTTCGAATCAATTAATGTATCCATTTTTTAACTTATGACCTAAAATATAAGTTGGCCTAAAAATATTTAAATGTTGGGACAATATTACTACCTTGGGACAATAAAGGTTTACAACTATGCATTTTCAAATACTCTATAAATTCACGGCGATCCAACGTCGGATCATATTTTAGTAAAACCAAAATGTGTGGGTGAATTACGAACTGATGCAATTTTAGTTGCATCTTGAGATAAATCTTTAAACACAAAAAGAACATTTTTGAATTTTTAAAGGTATATAGCGCACCCCACATGATAAAAAGAGCATTTTCCAAACTTTATTACATCTTCAAAATAAGAGTCCATGAGTGCATCTCATGTCCAATTGCACACATGCAATGCTGGTATTGAGGAACATATATAACAACCACCATAACTCATATCTTTAAATACATACTTATCTTTAACAACAATTTCTCAATCTCTCATCGGATAATCAATAAATTTATTAATAAATCTATTTATATTTTTATTTTCACCGATCAATATTATAAATAATTTTTTAAAATTTTGTTAATTAAATAATATATCTGATACTTATATAAATCATATATATTAATTATTCGATAAAAAAAAAGTTTATAATAATTATCAGATAAATTATATTCTTTCAACAATATTAATTATATTCATGTACTTTGTAATAAGTGAAATTACTAGCATTATTTTGTCGATATTTTTGGGGTGAAATTTTTCGTACATGCCATGATTAAATAAAACAAAAGTAATAAAATAATGTATAGTAAAGTACATTATTACAACCGTGAAGCAAACAACCTTGTCCATTAAGACTCACTTATTGCTCTATAAATTGCAATACACTCTTCCAACATTGGTACATCCATCACTTAGCATTATTGCTATCTATATTTTTACTTTCTTTCTTATGTTTCTTACTTTGACACACACATAAATATGCACTTGTATATCTTCATATTATAGTGCTATGTTTATGAAACTTCAATATTCATACTTAGGTTGGAACTTCAAGTTATCCATAATGAAAGGGTTTGTTATGTGTTTTCTCATGCTGTTGAATAATGCGAATTCTTCATATGCAAGTTTATTATTGAATAGAATAGAAGAAGTAATCATGTTTAGAGAGCAACATAGAAGAATTATGCTTGATAATGGACTTGGCCAAACACCTCCTATGGGGTAAGCATCACTTTCTTTCTATATTTTTCTTTCATGAAATTTTCCTACTTGATCGGAGAGGACCAGAAGGAGATCGTCGCGGCCTTCGTGTAGGGCAAGAGTTGATGCTCGTAGGAGAGGAAAAAGGGGTGGAGGTACCTGCAAAGTACTCTGATGCCAAAGTAAGTGTTTGGTCAAAAAAGGGGGAAAGCAAGTAAGAGATGTCAAGTACGTGAAATTTGATACCTGCCCCTCTCAAGCGAGGGGATATTTATAGGTGGATTTCTGGCGAGCAAAGCGCCTGATCTACCAATGAGGGATTGCTAGATGGAGGGCAAGGCGCGTGGCCTTTTGACTTGGACTAACTGTTTCCGTGATATCCGGGGAGGCAGTTGGCCGCGTGAGCTACTCTGTGCATGAAGGGGACATGCCCAACGGCTATATTGTGCCCAACGGCTATATTGTGTCCAACGGCTATATTGTACCTATTGGGCCTGTTCGTCAACTATAATGGATTGGGCCTGATCCTTAAGGGCAGGAAGCCCTTCCCGGTCCAGAACAGGAGCCCCCCAAGTTGTTGCTCTGCTGGAAAGTAATGACTTCAGACAGCTGTGACTACGACCGTACCGTCGGGGAAGTGGTTTCTCGCTGGAGTGTCCCATTCGTGCCCGACCAGATGTGGTCGTTTGATGATTACGCTGAATGTCGACCAAGGTTTGTAGCGTGCTCGCAGAGATTGATGTTTTCGCCGAACAGCCCTGCACGGATGCGTTCGTTTTGATGAGGGGACTTGCTCGTGGGAGCCAAGGACTTGGTGTATTTTCTCCAATAAGCCAGGCAAAGAGTTTTTGTGACACGTGGTGAGCATTTATGACTTTTGTCAGTCCTAGGGCCGCATAGGCTATGATGACCTTCACGATTCCCCACGATCAAATGGTTATAAAAGGGTGGAGGAAGGTTTTATTTTCACAATTCTCACAAGTTCTCACTCCTTGCTCTTATTTGCTCTGCAACTAGTCCTTCGCCAGAGTTCTTCTTCGCCACCGTTGATCCTCCTCTTCTCTATCAACCTCTTCTTCTTCCTGTAAGTTTGTTCTTCCTTTTCTGTATTTTTTTTATGAACCTTCAGTTTTCTGGGTGTTGTTCATGGATTCTCCGGTGAGTTTATGAATTTTCCGGTTGAACTTCATGTTTTTCGGTTGAACTTCATGTGTTCTTCGATGAACACATGAATTTCTGGAAAATTCATGAAAAACACGAAGAACATGATGAATTTCAGGATTTTTGTAGAAATTGTTAGCGTAGATCCTTGTAGAATCTGGTTAAGTGTAGAATTTTGTTTGTAGTCGGGCACTAGGCCTGTTCGGAACTTTGATGTGATTTTGAGGTGAGTATGCGTCCTCGTATGGATATCTGCGAGTTCTGGTCGCGGAGACCTCTCCTGATGATTACTAGGTAATTTATACGGGCTCGCGGTTGTCATCGGCTTCATCAACGCCCTTTCACTTGATTAGTGGTGGAAGGGTGAATTTGATCTTGGATGTCGAATTCACTTCTCTTCCTCTACCTTTCAGGTGAAAATGGCTGAACCCCAGGATGATGTTGTGCCCGACACGCAAGATACACAAGAGGGGCCCAGTGTGCCCGCTGATTATTCAAATATCAAGGTCGCAGGTGGGGACCTTGACTGGCTCGCACATGAGCCTCTATCGTTCCGATCAAATTTCTCCGCAGAGGAGATACGAGAATTTGACTTGTTGGAGAGACGTGTAGATGACGCTCCTCGGACGTGGAAAGCATTTCGCCCCGGGGAGTATGATAGAATTTGCTCCTCGTACCCAGGATTGCGTTTTCCTATGTACGAGTTCGCTTTTACGGAGGCCAAGATGCGTCTCCCTTTTACCGACTTTCAAGTTTCCCTGTTCACCCATCTGGCCTTGTGCCCGTCTCAGCTTCACCCCAATGCCTTGGCTTTCATCCGGGCATTTGAGCTAGTGTGCCGTTACCTTAATGTCGGCGCGACCACAGATCTTTTCTTCTGCCTTTTCCAAATCCAAAGGAGCACAGCGGGGATGAAACAAAGTTGGGTTTCGTTTAAACAACAGAGTAGGCTGTTCTGGCCGTATTCTGATTCAATTTGCAACTTCAAAGATAGGTTTCTGATCGTGAAGCCTATTACCGAGGAGGCAAAGAGGACTATCTCGACCATTGAGAAGGTGGTAGTGAATGGTCGGGAGAGGGATGATGTCGTCTCCATATTTCCTTTGGAATGGGTCTATACCCACTTTAAGCGCAGAACGGATCAGTTCTTGGTGAAGCACGAGCAGCTTTGCCCAGCGGATAAGGAGGGGTATAGACTTCTTCACAAATACGTGGAGAGTTTTTCCCCGGCTTTTGTGGTTGATCGGCATAGGAATGCGGATATCGGGGATGACGGGGAGCCCGTTATTGCAGCTAGATATATTAATATCAGGGCTCTCCTCGAGTGTGATAATGACGATGATGCGATAACCTTGCTTGGTATGCTCCACTGTTTGATTTTATTTCTTTGAATTCTTGGTCCTGACTTGTTATGTGTGTTCGCAGGTATGATGGCCGACATGCGGGAGCGTTTGATGAGGTCCCAGGTGGCGAAGGTTCACAATAAGACGACCGTAGGTGCCAAGGGCGTGGCGACCAAGCAGACTGTACCGGAAAGCTTCACAGCTATTCCTTCACCTGCTCCGGAGGTAACTTCCACCCCGGAGACCCCGGACACCTCACATAAGAGAAAACGAGATGTCGTTGGGACATCTTCGGGTGCTGGCCCTAGAGGTTCTGGTGTCGGTCATCTTGTCCTGCCCGCCTGCTATTCACGCCGAGATTTGTTTGCTGAAGAGGAGTCCATAGTTGTTCACGATTCTGAAGTTGTGGCTATTCTAAATGCCAATCCCAAAGCGAGGAGAAAACAGTTGTGCCAGGATGCTGCGGGCATGTTTAGGGTGCTTGAAGCAGCCCTTGTCCTTGCCGATGATGAAGCTGCTACTCGGGCGAGCCTCGTGACGTTCAAGAATAGAATTGCCGAGCTGGAGACGAAAAATAACAAGTTGTACAATGATTTAAAACAGTTTGAAGGTCACGAGGAGGCTAAAGTGTTACTTCAGACGGAGGTGACCCAGCAGAAGTTAGATGCGCTCAAGGCTGATGAGGAGAAGGCGAGTTTGCAGGCGAGGATCGCTGAATTGGAATGCTTGACTTCAGCTGTCCAGGACGAGAATGACGACGAGAAGTCCCTGAAGTCGCGGGCTGACTTGATCAGGAGGATTAGACTCCTTCGCGAGGACAACCTGAAAGCAGCTGAGTTCGGCTTTAGTGCTGTAAAAGAGCAGATGGTGGCCCTCAACTCTGATGTACAGCTCACGACGGATGGGATGGGTTTATTCAACAAGGTGGTGGACGGTCAGGTCATTCCTGCCGAAGAGGAGAGTGAAGTCGCTGAATAGGACTTGGTGTATGCATGTTTTGTGGGCCTGCGTGCCCTTATCATTTTGTATGGGCGCTGCCCCTTTTTGTATTTGTAACATTACCCGGTGATGACCGGTGTTTTAATATACTTGGAATTTATAGTGTTTTTTCTTGGACGTTTGCTCTGTTTGTTTATATGTTTGTGTTTGGCGAGTTGTGAAACCTGCCGAGGAGGGCGAAGTGGTTTTGCCCATGATGAGGCTAGGACTTCGTTTGAGGTACTAATCTCATAGGCTTGGACTATTCCCATCGCGAGCTGGGTGTCCTGCCTGAATGGTGCGGCAACGGCGGAGCTCGGTTGAGGTATCCCCGTTGTGCACAGGATCTGCTCGTACAACGAGCAGAAGCTGGCCGACGTTGTAATGCGTGTCATGTTTCACCAGGGCATGATACGATGGTCGTGCAACTCTCCCCGTTTTGGGCGATTACATCGGCAATTTGTCTATCCTTGTGGTTAAGGGGTTAGCTGTAGCACTGCTTGAGTTTTTCAGCATTCCACGGTCGAGCAAGTTGTTTTTCGTCCAGTGTTTCCAAGTAATATGCTCCCGTGCCCGTTTTAGACTTGACCCTATAAGGTCCTTCCCAGTTTACTGCCAGTTTCCCTTCGCGCGAATCCTTCTGGTTTCTGCGCAGGACCAGACTGCCTACGGGGAAGTCGCGTTTTATGACTCTGGCGTCATATCGCGACGTTATTTGTTACTTTAATGCGGCCTCGCGGAGAGCAGCCCCTGGTCTTATTTCTTCGACCAGATCGAGCTCCTCGCGTAGAGCCTCATCGTTCATTTCTTCGTCGAGGGGAGCTTCTGTCCTTCTGGATGGTTCCCTTATCTCCACCGGTATTACCGCCTCTGTTCTATACGCTAGTCGGAAAGGGGTTTCCCCGGTGGTAGAGTGGGGTGTTATTCTGTACGCCCAGAGGACGCTGTGGAGCTCCTCGACCCACCTTTTCTTGGCCTTGCCTAGCCTCTGCTTCAATCCGCGTATGATTACTCTGTTCGCGGCCTCCGCTTGCCCGTTGGTCTGGGGATGCTCGACCGAAGTAAAGTGTTGCTTTGTTCCCAATTTGGCGACGAAGTCTTGGAATTTTCTGTCTGTGAATTGGGTTCCGTTGTCAGTTACGAGGGCCTGGGGTACCCCGAATCTGGCGAGGACGTTCCTTTTGTAGAAACGCAATATGTTGAAGGCTGTGATCTTGGCGAGCGCTTTGGCTTCAAGCCACTTTGTAAAATAGTCGACGGCCACGATTAGGAATTTATTTTGATAAGATCCCATTGTAAAGGGGCCTAGGATATCCATCCCCCACCAGGCGAAGGGCCACGGCGAGGAGAGGGTCTTCAACTCGTTGGGTGGTGCCAAATGCATGTCCCTGTGGCGTTGGCAATGGTCACATTTTTGTACATGTTCTTTGGCGTCATGTTGCATGGTTGGCCAGTAATATCCTGCGCGCAAAGCTTTTCAAGCCAGGGATCTTCCCCCTAGGTGTTGTGCGTTGATGCCCTCGTGGATCTCTTGTAAGATTTCGGGGACTTGGGCCTCGTCGACACATTTCAACAGGGGGATGGAAAATCCTCGTCGATATAATTTGTCCTCGACCAGTACGTACAAACAGGCTCGTCGCTTAGTTACGCTGGCCTCCTTACTTTCCTCGGGGAGTTCCCCCTTGGTGAGATAATTGTACACCAGGGTCATCCAACAAAGGGGTCTCCGATGACGTTAACATCTAGCAGGTCGGGTTTTGCAAGGCTCAGGCGGGCCAGTCGTAATCCTGCGAGGAAGGCTTCATACTCGGCTTGATTGTTGGATGTTTTGAAGGAGAGGACCAGGGATACTTCGATCAGGGTCCCTTCCTCGTTCTCGAGGATAATTCCTGCTCTGCTGCCCGAGGGGCCCGATGCGTCATCCACGTAAACGATCCACCTCCGTGTCCCTCCTGGAGGGGATAGTTCCGGAGTCATTTCTGCCACGAAGTCGGCCAGGACCTATGCCTTGAGGGCTTTCCTCCCCTCGTAGTGAATGTCGAACTCGACCAATTCAAGGGACCATTTTAGCATCTTGTCCGCCATATCTGGTCGGCTTAACAGCTGCCTAATAGGCTGGTCGGTTCTGACGATGACGGTGTGCGCCAGGAAGTAATATCTGAGTCTCGTCGCGGCGACTATGAGAGCAAGGGCCACTCGTTCTATTTGCGTGTACCTGACTTTGGGTCCCTGCAGGGCTTTGCTGGTGAAATAGATGGGTTTCTACCCGTCGTTCGTTTCTCGAATAAGTGTTGCGCTTACTGCTTCGTTGGCCACGGAGAGGTACAGGTATATGGTTTCCCCCCGGTCTGGTCAGGACAATACTGGAGGCTCGGACAAAGCTTGTTTGAAATGGGCAAGGGCCTGCTCGCAGTCGTCCTTCCACACGAAATTTGCTTCCTTCCGGAGTAATTTGAAGAAGGGCAGGGTGTGCTGGGCGGATTTGCTCACGAAGCGGGCAAGGGACGCGAGCATCCCGTTGAGGGTCTGAATTGCCCTCTTCGACCGTGGAGTGGGGAACTCTACGAGTGCTCCGCATTTATCTGGGTTTGCTTCTATTCCTCTTTTGGTGAGGTAAAACCCGAGGAATTTTCCTGCTCGTACGCCGAAGGTGCATTTTTCTGGATTGAAACACGTCTTACATTTTCGAGCTTGGTCGAATACCTTTCGTAAGTGGGTGGTATGGTCGGATTCCTCTTGGGATTTTACGATCATATCGTCCATATATACTTCGAGCATGTCCCCGATTTCTGAACGGAAGACTTTGTTCATCATGCGCTGGTATGTGGCCCTGGCATTCTTTAGTCCAAAGGACATTACGTTATAGTAATAGTTCCCCGAGAAGGTCATGAATGTCGTGTACCTCTTGTCCTCGTCTGCCATTGGGATTTGGTTGTATCCCGAATAAGCGTCCATGAAGGACAAGAGCTTGAAACTTGCGGAATTATCTACGAGTTTATCTATGCTCGGTAGCGGATAAGCGTCTATCGGGCAAGCCCGATTGAGATCAGTGTAATCAATGCACATGTGCCATTTTCCATTACTTTTCTTTACAAGTACAATGTTTGAGAGCCAGGTATACGGAAATAAATTTCGCCTCTAAGAGGTCTTGTACAAGTTTTTCGGCAGCTTGTGCCTTTTCCTCGGATTACTTTCTTCTTTGTTGGACAATGGCGCGAGCAGCTGGATTGATTGTCAAGTGGTGACATGCAGTTTCTGGATCAAGGCCGGGCATATCCGCCGCACTCCAGGCGAACAGGTCGACGTTGTCGTCAAGACATTTCTTCAACTCCTTCTTTACCTCTTCGGGGAGACCAGCGCCTATCTTCACTCCCCTGTTGGGGTTATTGCTGAAGGTGATGATCTCGAATTCTCCATCTGGGACTGGTCGCAAAAGTGCAGGAGACGGGGAGCTTGTTACTCCTGACTTTTTGTCTTCGTCATGATCTGCTCTTCCATCTTCAGGAAGCCTGCCGTCGAGGTCGATGGTATGCACGGGAAGCGTGCACTTTTTGTCTTGCTGGCCATCTTCAGCTGGAACCTCACCTTCTCTTGGGCGCTTTGCCGATTTTGCCATCGTCGCGATCTGATTCTGTCTTTTTGTTGTGGCCTCAAAGCATCTGCGTGCAGCCTCTATGTCGTCATGCAGAGTTGCGACGTGTCCTTTCTCGGTATAGTACTTGAGCTTGAGGTGGACCGTAGAGGGGACAACAATGAGTTCGGCAAGAGCTGGTCTGCCGAGGATGCACTGATAAAGCGACGGGAAATCAATGACTAAGAACTGCGTTTTGATTGTCTGAGATGCCTCTTCCTCGCCAAACGTGACTGGTATCTCCACGTAACCCCAAGGTCGGGTTGTTGCCCCGTTGAATCCTTGGAGGTCCGATCCTACGTATGGGGAGAGATTAGACTTATTCAGTTTCAATGCGCGGAACAGGTTGGAATACATAATGTCCACGAAACTGCCCTGGTCGACCAGGATTCTCCGAACATCGGTAGAGGATAATTTGGCCCTGATCAGCAGAGGTATATGGGAATTTGGTGATCCTCCGGGCAGTTCTTCTCGGTAAAACGTGATTGGCTGCGAACACCCTTTACCATTGCCGATCGTGTACAACTGCTCAGGGCTACTGTCTATCAGCTGTTCAAACTTTCATTTGATGGACCCTATTATAAGCTTGTGGTACCCCCCACATGAGATGACCATGGCCGTAGGAAAGGCTTCCCAGGTGCTGTGTATGAATGCCTGGGAAGTCGGGTCGAGGTGGTCAGGAACGAAGAAGTCCTCTGGTCAGCTGATGGCCATTGCGACCTGCGGGGGAGGACTGGATTGGGCTGGTTCTGCCTCTTTCTTCGTATCGGATGTGTCTCGTCGGGAGGACTCTCCCTTCTTCACGTATTGCTTTAGGTGACCCTCTTTGATGAGGATCTCTATTGCGTCCTTAAGATGCATGCAATCTTCTGTCACGTGGTCGTGACTACGATGGAAACGACAATATTGGCTTTTGTCGACGTTTCCTTTAGACGTGGTCGGTTTAGGGAACCTAACACCCACTTGTTTAAATTCTGTGTTGATGCAATCGAAGAGAATGCGCTCTCGCGAGGTCGTGAGTACGGTGTACTCTGTAAACCGGCCAGTTGGCCCTTTGCTTTCGCGAGGACGCTCATCGTGCCTTTTCTCTTTCCCTTACCGGGATGATTCTGGCTCGTCTTTTTTTGATGCCCGAGGTGCTTCGCTATCTCTTAAGTCCCGGGCATGGAATGCGGCTTCTTTTTCCTCGTAACGGATGTAGTCCTCAGCTTTACGAAGAAGTTCTGTCAGTGTCCGGGGAGCTTCGATCCCTACTGCCTTACAGAAATCGCTTTTGGGCCGGAGTCCCTTTTCAAGGAGGTACTTCTTCATGTGATCCATTGTTCAGACTTCCACCGCTTCTTTGTTGAATCTTTCAATGTATGCCCGCAGGGATTCATCCCTGCCTTGTATAATGGCCTCCAACGTAGCCTCCGACTTAGGGTGTCATTGGGAAGCTGTGAAATGTCGGGTAAACTGGCTTTTTAACTCCCTCCACGAAGAGATGGATCCGCGAGGAAGTCGTTTAAACCACGTCATCGCTCCCTTTCTCAAGGTGATGGGGAACATTTTGCATCTGATAGCCCCAGAGACACCGTGATATTGGAGCATAGCTTCTATATTTTCGATATGCTCGCATTAATACCCCAAATTTCGACCACTTAGATTTCCCATCATTGTGAAAATCATCATCACAATATGGATGTACCTTTATGCTTCATTAGTCTCCCCAAAGATGGGTGAGCATCCACTACAATCAAAATTAGGGTTTCAAGCCCTCTCTGAGTGCTTAGACAAAAGATCAATCAAGAAATGACATGATCTTCAACTTGTCTAATCTCTTAAACATCCACAATGGATCAAAAAGGACTCCCACTTCAAGGATTAAGCACAAGGCTGCTCCCTTCTAGGTGGATCAAGTCTCAAGATCGACAGTGTCACCAAATTAGGGTTTTGGTCGACCAGGGCCTCCAGATGGAAATTTTCATCTGGGCACAAGGCAATGATCCAAAACATAACCTAATATACTTCATGGAACCTCATGAACCCATGCATCAAGTCAATTTTGCCTCAGGGGATGCATTCATCAAAAATCAGGAATTAGGGTTTCTTGACCTAATTCACCCCTAAGTTGACTTTTGGGACAAACCATGAGCCAAGACCTCAAGAGATGATTTGAGGGTCTCTAATATACCATATTGATCCTGCTCCACCAGAAATCAGCGTCATTTCTGAAGACAGATCAAGGAAGGTGCCAGACTTTGTGATTCACCGAGGAGTTCGCCGCCAATGGGTTGTCGTCGAGGTTCCGAAGGTCGTTCGTCAGTCAAAGTAATTGCCATCTTTAACCTTTCACCCTGCCCAGGTGAAACGGATATTTTGATGGGGCTCGTTTTCTGTAAATTTCCCTCTTCGCTTTGCCCGAAGCGATAGAGTTTTGTTTTATAGGGTTGTAGTTTCAAGAGTCGACTTGTTCATTAATAAAATAACGTCGTTCTGTAATTTCCGCATTAATTACTGTTTTCTCTTTTTGCTTTTTCAGAAAATGGTAATCCTAAAAAACAATTCAATAATAAAAACAAGCAGTAAAATCAAAACACTGCACACACTTGCATTTTCTCTATCTCTTCTAAACACGAATCATCACGTCATGCAGATTGCTTGTTTTATACCCCGTTGAAACATACGATCCGATGCCTTCTTCCAACTTTGAGTTCCCGGTATTCGAGGCTGAAGAAGAAAATGACGACCAAATTCTAGAAGAGATCTCCCGACTACTCAGACAAGAGGAAAGGTCCATCGAACCTCACAAAGAGCCGTTGGAAACGATAAACTTGGGTTCAGAAAAAGAGAGAAAAGAAATTAGGATCGGAGCACTGCTCAGTCCAACTGCCAGAGAGGGTTTGATAAAGCTTCTCAAATAATTTCCCGATGTATTCGCTTGGTCCTATCAGGATATGCCAGGGTTGGATACCAGCATCGTGGAACATCACTTACCGTTGAGATCAGAATGTCCGCCAGTAAAGCAAAGGTTGAGACGCACTCACCCGGACATGGCCATCAAAATCAAGGAGGAGGTACAGAAACAGATCGACGCGGGTTTCCTCGCTACATCTGAATATCCTCAATGGTTAGCCAACATTGTACCCGTTCCCAAAAAGGACGGAAGGGTCAGAATGTGTGTGGATTACAGAGATCTGAACAAGGCAAGTCCAAAGGACGACTTTCCTTTACCACACATTGACATGCTGGTTGACAGCACAACAAAGTTCAAAGTATTCTCCTTCATGGATGGATTCTCGGGCTATAACCAGATCAAAATGGCGCCGAAAGACATGGAGAAAACTTCGTTCATTACCCCATGGGGTACCTTTTGTTACAAGGTAATGCCATTCGGTTTGAAGATTGTCGGGGCAACCTATCAAAGGGCCATGACTACTCTATTTCATGACATGATACACAAAGAAATCGAGGTATATGTCGATGATTTGATTGCAAAATCAAGAACAGAGGATGAGCACGTTGAACATCTGTCAAAATTGTTCGAACGTCTAAGAAAATTCAAGCTCCGCTTGAATCCCAACAAGTGCACCTTCGGTGTCCGTTCGGGGAAATTACTAGGGTTCATCGTCAGCCATAAAGGAATTGAAGTTGATCCTGACAAGGTCAAGGCCATTCAAGAAATGCCTTCTCCGAAAACTGAAAAACAAGTCAGAGGATTCCTGGGACGTTTGAACTACATCTCCAGATTCATATTCCTTATGACCGCGACGTGTGCGCCGATTTTCAAATTACTCAAAAAGAACCAGGATTGCGTTTGGTCAGAAGATTTCCAAACCGCCTTCGACAGTATCAAGGAATATCTGTTGAATCCTCCGATTCTATCACCTCCAGTGGAAGGAAGACCACTGATCATCTACCTCACAGTCCTAGAGGACTCAATGGGATGTGTACTTGGCCAACAAGACGAAACTAAAAGGAAAGAGTCTGCCATTTACTATCTAAGCAAGAACTTCACCGACTGCGAGACTCGGTACACGATGCTTGAGAAAACTTGTTGCGCTTTGGCTTGGGTAGCCAAACGTCTTCGCCAGTACATGATTCGTCATACTACTTGGTTGGTCTCCGAAATGGATCCAATCAAGTATGTTTTCGAAAAACCTGCTCTCACGGGAAGGATTGCCCGTTGGAAGATGTTACTATCAGAATACGACATAGAGTACCACGCTCAGAAAGCCGTTAAAGGAAGTATTTTAGCCGATCATTTGGCTCATCAACTGATTGACGATCAAGAATCAATCGGGTTTGACTTCCCAGACGAAGATGTCATGTATCTAAAGATGAAAGATTGCGATGAACCGCTACCCAGTGAAGGGCCAGAACCAGGTTCCCAGTGGGGACTTATCTTTGACGGAGCAGTCAATCATTATGGAAATGGAATTGGGGCAATCATTGTTACCCCTCAGGGTTCCCACATTCCTTTCGCTGCCAGACTTACGTTCAAATGTACGAACAACGAGGCCGAATACGAAGCATGTATCATGGGTCTCGAAGAAGCGATTGATTTAAGGATAAAAAACTTGGACGTATACGGCGATTCAGCCCTGGTTATTAACCAGATAAAAGGAGATTGGAACACATACCAATCAAGATTGATTCCTTACAAAGACTATGCAAGAAGGTTGTTACCCTTCTTCAACAGAGTCGACTTTCATCACATCCCTCGTGATGAGAATCACATGGCTGATGCATTAGCCACTCTCTCTTCCATGATTAGTGTGGGTCGATGGAATGACATACCTAAGATCAACATAATGCGCCTTGAACGGCCCGCTTACATCTTCGCGATTAAAGCAGTCATAGACGACAGACCTTGGTATCACGATATCAAATGCTTCCTTCAGAAACAAGAGTACCCATCTGGGGCACTCAGAAAAGACAGGAAAACCCTCAGAAGATTGGCTGGAAACTTCTTCCTGAGCGGTGACACTCTTTATAAGAGAAATTTTGACATGGTCTTGCTCCGATGCGTCGACAGACCAGAAGCAGACATGCTCATGAAAGAAATTCATGAAGGATCCTTTGGCACTCATGCCAACGGACACACAATGGTGAGAAAAATTCTCAGGGCCGGGTATTATTGGTTGACCATGGAATCCGACTGCTACAAGTACATGAGGAGGTGTCACAAGTGTCAGATATACTCTGACAAAATTCATGTACCGCCATCACATCTCAAAGTTCTATCTTCCCCGTGGCCTTTTTCCATATGGGGAATCGACATGATTGGTATGATTGAGCCCAAGGCTTCAAACGGACATCGGTTCATCCTGGTAGCCATTGACTATTTCACCAAGTGGGTCGAAGCAGCGTCATTCGCCAATGTAACCCGACAAGTGGTGGTTTGATTTATCAAAAACAATATCATCTGTCGTTATGGTGTTCCAAGAAAGATCATTACTGATAATGGATCTAACTCGAACAATAAGATGATGAAAGAGTTGTGTGCATAGTTCAAGATCGAACACCATAACTCATCTCCCTACCGACCCAAGATGAATGGGGCGGTAGAAGCGGCTAACAAGAACATCAAGAAGATTGTTCAAAAGATGGTTGTAACCTATAAAGATTGGCACGAAATGCTACCCTTTGCTCTTCATGGTTATCGCACATCTGTTCGTACTTCAACAGGGGCAACCCCTTTCTCTCTAGTATATGGCATGGAGGCAGTGCTCCCCATAGAAGTAGAGATCCCATCAATCCGGGTATTGATGGAAGCGAAGCTCACCGAAGTTGAATGGTGTCAAAGTCGACACGACGACCTGAACCTGATCGAGGAAAAGAGAATAACGGCACTATGCCACGGCCAGTTGTATCAACAGAGAATGAAGAGGGCGTTCGACAAAAAGGTCCGACCTCGTGTCTTCAGGAAAGGAGACCTTGTGCTCAAGAAGATACAATCATTTCTCACTGATTCTCAGGGCAAATGGACCCCAAATTATGATGGCCCCTATGTGGTCACGAAAGCTTTCTCAGGCGGCGCCTTGAGACTTGCAACCATGGACGGAGAGGAATTTGCCTACCCCACGAATGTTGATGTAGTCAAGAAATACTTCGCCTAAAAAACTAAAGAAAAACGTCTCAGTGGATTGAAAACCCGAAAGGGCGGTCCAGGCAAAAGTTAGAGACATGAAAAGAATCATCCCGATGGATTGGAAAACTCATAGTACAATCCAGGAAAAAGTTAGGGATAATGGCAAGTAACTATGTTCAACAGAGGCAAGTCCCTCAGCAGCAGTTGCATCATCATCCGTCAGGAAAACTCCAGTCAAGGTCATCTTCAACAGAAGCTCAGGATGTCCCGAATTCAAAGTTGGAAGAAGGATAGTGGTCGTTATGTTTCAACGTAGCCCTTTTCCCTGTAAATTACCATTTTCTAACTTTGTATATACTCTTTGGAATCACACGTTTGGCTGATCTCCATCTTATCAATAAAATTTGAGCCCTTGTGCTTTTGTTTGTAATTCTTTACTTGTTTTAGCTTTACAGAACGACGTTGTTTAAACTTAATCAGCGATTCTTGAAATAAAACAAAAATAAATTTACTTGTTAAACTTTTTCTGCTTTTAAATTAAAGATGGCATTTCTTTTGACTGTTGAACATCAGAAGAACATCGATCGCTTCTCCCGAAGTAAGCAGACTTCAAAGTGCAGAATCAAAGTACTCATTCTAAGCCAGTATGCCTGAATGAAGGGATCAACTGTGTCAGAGACCTTGTTTCGTCTGACACGCCTCGGCCGAGTTCTCATCTCCTAAGCCCGATCAACATAGCTCCCAACGGGACTATCTCTCCTAAGCAAGGTGGAATTGCTATTTTGAACCAATGGTACTTCTTCTCCCCGCGATGGCCGAGTATCCAATTGTGTTCATCCATTAGTCTGTATGTCGCGTCTGTTTTATCAGCATATACATACGTACTTCATGCATTTTTTATTTGCATTCACATTTCATATTGCATCGTTATCACTCTAGCCGGTCTTGTCCCTAGCGATAAACAGTTTTCTCAATCGAGTTTGTCAGTTCTTTCCTCGTCAGGAAGTGTTGCGTCTGCACAATCTCGCCACCAGTGTATCTTTAGATCAGAGTCGGCACGTGGCCACTTTGATAATTTGAACCTCTGAAAGATCAGAAAACCTTCAACAAATGTCACTCTTCTCCATTGAAGATGATATCCTTGCTTTCCCGGATTAAGGAAAATCCACAGAGAAAGCCTCGTGATCAGAGATTCGGCAGCACGCCAGTTTTGCTCCGAAAAACCACTGATGAGAAGGTCATTGGCACCTCAAAATTGGATCCCATCATATGGCATTTCTCCGGGAAGATCCCGAGAAAAGTATGATGTAACCCCAAACAAAAACAGTCTCTCAAGAGACTCGCTTTCCCCAGTAGAATCGACAAATGGCGTCTCCAACGGAGAAGTTTGTACAACTCTACAACTCAGACGACTAGGGTCCCCAGCAAGTCTGACAACAAAACATTTTCTACTCAAATGGCATCTCCCCAGGAAAATTCGGCGAGAAGTTTGAAGGAAAACCGCTACACATAGCGTCCCTTGTCAATAAAGTTTATTGACAAAAGAAACCAAGACCAGTTCCTTGGTAGGAAACCAGGATCGAGGGGAAGTTTATTTCAAAAGAAACTAAGACCAGTTCCTTGGTAGGAAACCAGGATCGAGGGGAAGTTGACAAAAGAAACTAAGACCAGTTCCTTGGTAGGAAACCAAGAACGAGGGGAAGTTCAAAAGAAACTAAGACCAGTTCCTTGGTAGGAAACCAGGATCGAGGAGAAGTAGACAAAATAAACTAAGACCAGTTCCTTGGTAGGAAACCAAGAACGAGGGGAAGTTCAAAAGAAACCAAGACCAGTTCCTTGGTAGGAAACCAGGATCAAGGGGAAGTTTATTTCAAAAGAGACTGAGACCAGTTCTTGGTAGGAAACCAGGATCGAGGGGAAGTTTACCTTTTTTAAGCATCATTGCTTAGCTAAAGAAGATGAATGCGTAAGCTACCATTCATAACCACCATCAAAATTTCGGGTATTCCGGTATTTAATCCTCTTGCACCCCGAATGCCCGAATCCCTTCGTCATTCACACCTTCGGGTCCAAGAAGATTAAATAGGGGCATCTGTAATACCCCAAATTTTGACCACTTAGATTTCCCATCATTGTGAAAATCATCATCACAATATGGATGTACCTTTATGCTTCATTAGTCTCCCCAAAGATGGGTGAGCATCCACTACAATCAAAATTAGGGTTTCAAGCCCTCTCTGAGTGCTTAGACAAAAGATCAATCAAGAAATGACATGATCTTCAACTTGTCTAATCTCTTAAACATCCACAATGGATCAAAAAGGACTCCCACTTCAAGGATTAAGCACAAGGCTGCTCCCTTCTAGGTGGATCAAGTCTCAAGATCGACAGTGTCACCAAATTAGGGTTTTGGTCGACCAGGGCCTCCAGATGGAAATTTTCATCTGGGCACAAGGCAATGATCCAAAACATAACCTAATATACTTCATGGAACCTCATGAACCCATGCATCAAGTCAATTTTGCCTCAGGGGATGCATTCATCAAAAATCAGGAATTAGGGTTTCTTGACCTAATTCACCCCTAAGTTGACTTTTGGGACAAACCATGAGCCAAGACCTCAAGAGATGATTTGAGGGTCTCTAATATACCATATTGATCCTGATCCACCAGAAATCAGCGTCATTTCTGAAGACAAATCAAGGAAGGTGCCAGACTTTGTGATTCACCGAGGAGTTCGCCGCCAATGGGTTGTCGTCGAGGTTCCGAAGGTCGTTCGTCAGTCAAAGTAATTGCCATCTTTAACCTTTCACCCTGCCTAGGTGAAACGGATATTTTGATAGGGCTCGTTTTCTGTAAATTTCCCTCTTCGCTTTGCCCGAAGCGATAGAGTTTTGTTTTATAGGGTTGTAGTTTCAAGAGTCGACTTGTTCATTAATAAAATAACGTCGTTCTGTAATTTCCGCATTAATTGCTGTTTTCTCTTTTTGCTTTTTCAGAAAATGGTAATCCTAAAAAACAATTCAATAATAAAAACAAGTAGTAAAATCAAAACACTGCACACACTTTCATTTTCTCTATCTCTTCTAAACACGAATCATCACGTCATGCAGATTGCTTGTTTTATACCCCGTTGAAACATACGATCTGATGCCTTCTTCCAACTTTGAGTTCCCGGTATTCGAGGCTGAAGAAGAAAATGACGACCAAATTCCAGAAGAGATCTCCCGACTACTCAGACAAGAGGAAAGGTCCATTGAACCTCACAAAGAGCCGTTGGAAACAGTAAACTTGGGTTCAGAAAAAGAGAGAAAAGAAATTAGGATCGGAGCACTGCTCAGTCCAACTGCCAGAGAGGGTTTGATAAAGCTTCTCAAATAATTTCCCGATGTATTCGCTTGGTCCTATCAGGATATGCCAGGGTTGGATACCAGCATCGTGGAACATCACTTACCGTTGAGATCAGAATGTCCGCCAGTAAAGCAAAGGTTGAGACGCACTCACCCGGACATGGCCATCAAAATCAAGGAGGAGGTACAGAAACAGATCGACGCGGGTTTCCTCGCTACATCTGAATATCCTCAATGGTTAGCCAACATTGTACCCATTCCCAAAAAGGACGGAAGGGTCAGAATGTGTGTGGATTACAGAGATCTGAACAAGGCAAGTCCAAAGGACGACTTTCCTTTACCACACATTGACATGTTGGTTGACAGCACAACAAAGTTCAAAGTATTCTCCTTCATGGATGGATTCTCGGGCTATAACCAGATCAAAATGGCGCCGAAAGACATGGAGAAAACTTCGTTCATTACCCCATGGGGTACCTTTTGTTACAAGGTAATGTCGTTCGGTTTGAAGAATTTCGGGGCAACCTATCAAAGGGCCATGACTACTCTGTTTCATGACATGATACACAAAGAAATCGAGGTATATGTCGATGATTTGATTGCAAAATCAAGAACAGAGGATGAGCACGTTGAACATCTGTCAAAATTGTTCGAACGTCTAAGAAAATTCAAGCTCCGCTTGAATCCCAACAAGTGCACCTTCGGTGTCCGTTCGGGGAAATTACTAGGGTTCATCGTCAGCCAGAAAGGAATTGAAGTTGATCCTGACAAGGTCAAGGCCATTCAAGAAATACCTTCTCCGAAAACTGAAAAACAAGTCAGAGGATTCCTGGGACGTTTGAACTACATCTCCATATTCATATTCCTTATGACCGCGACGTGTGCGCCGATTTTCAAATTACTCAAAAAGAACCAGGATTGCGTTTGGTCAGAAGATTTCCAAACCGCCTTCGACAGTATCAAGGAATATCTGTTGAATCCTCCGATTCTATCACCTCCAGTGGAAGGAAGACCACTTATCATCTACCTCACTGTCCTAGAGGACTCAATGGGATGTGTACTTGGCCAACAAGACGAAACTAAAAGGAAAGAGTCTGCCATTTACTATCTAAGCAAGAACTTCACCGACTGCGAGACTCGGTACACGATGCTTGAGAAAACTTGTTGCGCTTTGGCTTGGGCAGCCAAACGTCTTCGCCAGTACATGATTCGTCATACTACTTGGTTGCTCTCTGAAATGGATCCAATAAAGTTTGTTTTCGAAAAACCTGCTCTCACGAGAAAGATTGCCCGTTGGCAGATGTTACTATCAGAATACGACATAGAGTACCACGCTTAGAAAGTCGTTAAAGGAAGTATTTTAGCCGATCATTTGGCTCATCAACCGATTGACGATCAAGAATCAATCGGGTTTGACTTCCCAGACGAAGATGTCATGTATCTAAAGATGAAAGATTACGATGAACCGCTACCCAGTGAAGGGCCAGAACCAGGTTCCCAGTGGGGACTTATCTATGACGGAGCAGTCAATCATTATGGAAATGGAATTGGGGCAATCATTGTTACCCCTCAGGGTTCCCACATTCCTTTCGCTGCCAGACTTACGTTCAAATGTACGAACAACGAGGCCGAATACGAAGCATGTATCATGGGTCTCGAAGAAGCGATTGATTTAAGGATAAAAAACTTGGACGTATACGGCGATTCAGCCCTGGTTATTAACTAGATAAAAGGAGATTGGAACACATACCAATCAGGATTGATTCCTTACAAAGACTATGCAAAAAGGTTGTTACCCTTCTTCAACAGAGTCGACTTTCATCACATCCCTCGTGATGAGAATCACATGGCTGATGCATTAGCCACTCTCTCTTCCATGATTAGTGTGGGTCGATGGAATGACATACCTAAGATCGACATAATGCGCCTTGAATGGCCCGCTTACATCTTCGCGGTTGAAGCAGTCATAGACGACAGACCTTGGTATCACAATATCAAATGCTTCCTTCAGAAACAAGAGTACCCATCTGGGGCACTCAGAAAAGACAGGAAAACCCTCAGAAGATTGGCTGGAAACTTCTTCCTGAGTGGTGACACTCTTTATAAGAGAAATTTTGACAAGGTCTTGCTCCGATGCGTCGACAGACCAGAAGCAGACATGCTCATGAAAGAAATTCATGAAGGATCCTTTGGCACTCATGCCAACGGACACACAATGGTGAGAAAAATTCTTAGGGCCGAGTATTATTGGTTGACCATGGAATCCGACTGCTACAAGTACATGAGGAGGTGTCACAAGTGTCAGATATACTCCGACAAAATTCATGTACCGCCATCACATCTCAAAGTTCTTTCTTCCCCGTGGCCTTTTTCCATATGGGGAATCGACATGATTGGTATGATTGAGCCCAAGGCTTCAAACGGACATCGGTTCATCCTGGTAGCCATTGACTATTTCACCAAGTGGGTCGAAGCAGCGCCATTCGCCAATGTAACCCGACAAGTGGTGGTCTGATTTATCAAAAACAATATCATCTGTCGTTATGGTGTTCCAAGCAAGATCATTACTGATAATGGATCTAACTTGAACAATAAGATGATGAAAGAGTTGTGTGCAGAGTTCAAGATCGAACACCATAACTCATCTCCCTACCGACCCAAGATGAATGGGGCGGTAGAAGCGGCTAACAAGAACATCAAGAATATTGTTCAAAAGATGGTTGTAACCTATAAAGATTGGCACGAAATGCTACCCTTTGCTCTTCATGGTTATCGCACATCTGTCCGTACTTCAACAGGGGCAACCCCTTTCTCTCTAGTATATGGCATGGAGGCAGTGCTCCCCATAGAAGTAGAGATCCCATCAATCCGGGTATTGATGGAAGCGAAGCTCACCGAAGCTGAATGGTGTCAAAGTCGACACGACGACCTGAACCTGATCGAGGAAAAGAGAATAACGGCACTATGCCACGGTCAGTTGTATCAACAGAGAATGAAGAGGGCATTCGACAAAAAGGTCCGACCTCGTGTCTTCAGGAAAGGAGACCTTGTGCTCAAGAAGATACAATCATTTCTCACTGATTCTCGGGGCAAATGGACCCCAAATTATGATGGCCCCTATGTGGTCATGAAAGCTTTCTCAGGCGGCGCCTTGAGACTTGCAACCATGGACGGAGAGGAATTTGCCTTCCCCACGAATGTTGATGTAGTCAAGAAATACTTCGCCTAAAAAACTAAAAAAAAACGTCTCAGTGGATTAAAAACCCGAAAGGGCGGTCCAGGCAAAAGTTAGAGACATGAAAAGAATCATCCCGATGGATTGGAAATCTCATAGTACAATCCAGGCAAAAGTTAGGGATAATGGCAAGTAACTATGTTCAACAGAGGCAAGTCCCTCAGCAGCAGTTGCATCATCATCCGTCAGGAAAACTCCAGTCAAGGTCATCTTCAACAGAAGCTCTTAGGATGTCCCGAATTCAAAGTTGGAAGAAGGATAGTGGTCGTTATGTTTCTACGTAGCCCTTTTCCCTGTAAATTACCATTTTCTAACTTTGTATATACTCTTTGGAATCACACGTTTGGCTGATCTCCATCTTATCAATAAAATTTGAGCCCTTGTGCTTTTGTTTGTAATTCTTTACTTGTTTTAGCTTTACAGAACGACGTTGTTTAAACTTAATCAGCGATTCTTGAAATAAAACAAAAATAAATTTACTTGTTAAACTTTTTCTGCTTTTAAATTAAAGATGGCATTTCTTTTGACTGTTGAACATCAGAAGAACATCGATCGCTTCTCCCGAAGTAAGCAGACTTCAAAGTGCAGAATCAAAGTACTCCTTCTAAGCAGTATGCCTGAATGAAGGGATCAACTGTGTCAGAGACCTTGTTTCGTCTGACACGCCTCGGCCGAGTTCTCATCTCCTAAGCCCGATCAACATAGCTCCCAACGGGACTATCTCTCCTAAGCAAGGTGGAATTGCTATTTTGAACCAATGGTACTTCTTCTCCCCGCGATGGCCGAGTATCCAATTGTGTTCATTCATTAGTCTGTATGTCGCGTCTGTTTTATCAGCATATACATACGTACTTCATGCATTTTTTATTTGCATTCACATTTCATATTGCATCGTTATCACTCTAGCCGGTCTTATCCCTAGCGATAAACAGTTTTCTCAATCGAGTTTGTCAGTTCTTTCCTCGTCAGGAAGTGTTGCGTCTGCACAATCTCGCCACCAGTGTATCTTTAGATCAGAGTCGGCACGTGGCCACTTTGATAATTTGAACCTCTGAAAGATCAGAGAACCTTCAACAGATGTCACTCTTCGCCATTGAAGATGATATCCTTGCTTTCCCGGATTAAGGAAAATCCACAGAGAAAGCCTCGTGATCAGAGATTCGGCAGCACGCCAGTTTTGCTCCGAAAAACCACTGATGAGAAGGTCATTGGCACCTCAAAATTGGATCCCATCATATGGCATTTCTCCGGGAAGATCCCGAGAAAAGTATGATGTAACCCCAAACAAAAACAGTCTCTCAAGAGACTCGCTTTCCCCAGTAGAATCGACAAATGGCGTCTCCAACGGAGAAGTTTGTACAACTCTACAACTCAGACGACTGGGGTCCCCAGCAAGTCTGACAACAAAACATTTTCTACTCAAATGGCATCTCCCCAGGAAAATTCGGCGAGAAGTTTGAAGGAAAACCGCTACACATAGCGTCCCTTGTCAATAAAGTTTATTGACAAAAGAAACTAAGACCAGTTCCTTGGTAGGAAACCAGGATCGAGGGGAAGTTTATTTCAAAAGAAACTAAGACCAGTTCCTTGGTAGGAAACCAGGATCGAGGGGAAGTTGACAAAAGAAACTAAGACCAGTTCCTTGGTAGGAAACCAATAACGAGGGGAAGTTCAAAAGAAACTAAGACCAGTTCTTTGGTAGGAAACCAGGATCGAGGGGAAGTTGACAAAATAAACTAAGACCAGTTCCTTGGTAGGAAACCAAGAACGAGGGGAAGTTCAAAAGAAACCAAGACCAGTTCCTTGGTAGGAAACCAGGATCAAGGGGAAGTTTATTTCAAAAGAGACTGAGACCAGTTCTTGGTAGGAAACCAGAATCGAGGGGAAGTTTACCTTTTCTAAGCATCATTGCTTAGCTAAAGAAGATGAATGCGTAAGCTACCATTCATAACCACCATCAAAATTTCGGGTATTTCGGTATTTAATCCTCTTGCACCCCGAATGCCCGAATCCCTTCGTCATTCACACCTTCGGGTCCAAGAAGATTAAATAGGGGCATCTGTAATACCCCAAATTTTGACCACTTAGACTTCCCATCATTGTGAAAATCATCATCACAATATGGATGTACCTTTATGCTTCATTAGTCTCCCCAAAGATGGGTGAGCATCCACTACAATCAAAATTAGGGTTTCAAGCCCTCTCTGAGTGCTTAGACAAAAGATCAATCAAGAAATGACATGATCTTCAACTTGTCTAATCTCTTAAACATCCACAATGAATAAAAAAGGACTCCCACTTCAAGGATTAAGCACAAGGCTGCTCCCTTCTAGGTGGATCAAGTCTCAAGATCGACAGTGTCACCAAATTAGGGTTTTGGTCGACCAGGGCCTCCAGATGGAAATTTTCATCTGGGCACAAGGCAATGATCCAAAAACATAACCTAATATACTTCATGGAACCTCATGAACCCATGTATCAAGTCAATTTTTCCTCAGGGGATGCATTCATAAAAAATCAGGAATTAGGGTTTCTTGACCTAATTCACCCCTAAGTTGACTTTTGGGACAAACCATGAGCCAAAACCTCAAGAGATGATTTGAGGGTCTCTAATATACCATATTGATCCATTTGGAACAATGGATTGATCCAAGAAGTTTGAGCAACAAGTCTCAATTTCATCTGCACCACAATTAGGGTTTTAAGGGAAAAGTCAACTGTAACTTTGACTTTTGACCAGGACATGCTCCCAAACCCTAATACATGATTGAATATACCCTATGATACCCATGGAACATGTCCATTAAGTTTTATTTAGGTCAAGGACATGATTTCCTGAAGAATTGCACAGTTTGGAATTCATCTGATAAAAAGTCAACTGTGCACAAAAGTCAACTTTGACTTTTTGAGATTTTTCACCAAAATGGATTTTTAACCCTAAAATGATGTTAATGTATGATTTGAATCATCATTCATCAAGAAAAATCAATAAAAGTGAGATAACTTGTAAAAGGGGTAACCATAAAACTTAGAAATTTTTCTAAGTTAAAAATAAAGTGGCAAAGGTACCAACTTTGAAGGACCATAACTCCTAAACCACAAGGCCATTTTTTCTCATCCAAAGATGGATTTGTAGCCCTCATTATCACCTACAAAAACTTCAACTACAAGTCATTCCAATTCATTAAGGATTTTGAGTTATGGAATGATCGAAGTGGCTGAAAAGTGAAAATGTCACTTTTTCCAACACTTAGTGAAATTTTCACTAAGTCAGATTCTGCCTCACTTTTTGCCAAATGTAGGGGGGTTTTTCACTTGGAATCAAAAGAGATCAAAACCAAACTTGTTCAAACAGTTGTTGTATCATGTAAGAGTTTTCCAAAATGGCCAAGAACATTGCCAAATTCAACCTACACCATGAGATACAACCTTGCCAAGTTGCCTTGCTGAAATCTGTCAAGGCAAGGCAGAATTTGCAACTTTGGTCGATTTGCCAAAATCAGCCAAATTCAATTGCTCCTATCCACTTGGACACCTCAGAGGATTGAATCTAAAGGGGGCAATCACTGAGCCAAGCCTCCAAAGTCCATGGAACAAGAAATAGCATGTTGAACCTAGAATGGCCAAAATAGGGACAAGACTTCAAATTTGGAATGAGGCATTCAATGGAACCATCAAGGTGGCATGGACTGAGCCATTCTCATCTGAAATCAGTCAAGACTTATCCAAGACCAAGGGGACCAAAGCTCTGTGCCCTAACCCCTAGTCAATGGCTAGAGGAGACTTGGATTTTCATTTGCCAACATTGGCCAAACCTACTTACCAGCTACCATGCACTATTCCTTGCAAAACAAACTTGCTCTACTATAAATAGAGCTCAATTGTGGTCAGTTTGAGTACACCAAAGCCATCTAACAGATGCTTTCCTCAAAATCTCTTCTTTCACTCCAATTTTGCCTTCTAAGGCAAGTCACTATCGGGTTTTGAGTTTGAGAGCAATTCCAATCAAACCAATCACTCACACACCTCACATACATCACATATGAGCTGATCAAACACTTGGATTACTTCTGAAACATCAATTTCACAAAATCACCAGCTGGTTGCTCAAATTTTCAATCAAGTTGTAGCTGAGGTACCACAAAGTGATCCAACCAATTTCAATCAAGTCCAACCATCCAAACACGATCCATAGGGTGTAGGGAAGCTGTTCAGATCATCACCACTCATCTGTAACACCTCCAAATCAAAAATCACTTTGAACTTGTTGTCACGGCCTAGAGGTAAGCACATACTTGGTCATCTCTCAATCTATGCATATTTCCTCGCACAATAATTTGGCCATATGTTCACAATCATGCATGGAATGTTTTCCCTCAATTAATTGCATTGTTTGAATCGTGTATCAAAAATCCTAGCCTTCATGTAGAAATTAGGGTTCTTGAGGTTTCTTCGTGATTTCTTATTGTATGTTTAATTTAAATGAAATTAAAGTACATAGACATGATCGTGAGGTTGAGACGAGCATAATGATATGTGGATTGCATGATATGATTACGTATTCATAGAGATTGGATAGAAAACGCAAATCTGAGAAACCAAGAACACGCGCGTGTTCTTCAGCTGTTCTTGGCGCCATTTTTCATAAATTCAAATATTTGAATTTTGTGATTTTGTTTAATTGATTCAAAAATTAATTTCTCTCTGAGTTTTAATGATTTTGAGTTGATTCTTTTTTTAATAATTCACAAAAATGTTAAAATATTTTATTTTCACAAAAAATCCCAAAAATATTATTTATTTCATATAATTGATATTTTTGTAAAGAATTAATATTTTGATTGTTTTTGGCATTTTAAATATTTTTTCTACATTGATTTTGCAACTTTTAATGCTTTCTAATTATTTTGTAGGTCAATACTTAATTTTTGAAGCATTAATCCAAGGTCACAATTTGTTTTCCATGTGTTAAACAATTTTTGATCATTTTAATTGAATTTTTATTCAATTAAATACATTTTGAAAACAAATTAGGGTTTTGGATTAATTCAACCCTCATAAGTCATTTTCAAAACTCTTTGGGCCTCTTGAGAGAGTGTAAGACCCATCCCCCCTTGTACAAAAACTTTTTGGGCCTCACTCATTGTATAAGTCCCTCTGTACAAGTAAACGGCGCGATCGTTGCCCGTTTAAAAATAAAAATCATCTGGGCCTCTCCTTGAGCTATAAGACCCATTCAAAACACTTTGGGCCTCTATTAGAGTGTAAGACCCAATCCCCCTTTTAACCAAAACATTTTGGGCCTCACTTATTGTATAAGTCCCTCTGCGTTAAAAGAAAACCTCGGCGCGATCGCCATTTTTAAACGAAAAATCATTTGGGCCTACCCTCGTGTTATAAGCCCCACTCTTTTTTCTTTAAACCTTTTTGGGCCTCTTGAGAGAGTGTAAGACCCATCCCTTTGTACAGAAAACCTTTTTGGGCCCCAGTCACTTGTTTAAGTCCCGCTGTACAAAGTCAAACAGTGCGCTCACTGATAAAACCCTGGGCCTCTCCTTGAGCTGTAAGCCCCAAATCTTTCTTTTTTCAAAGCACTTTCTCCTTTGATTTTGAATATACTGTTGTTTTCAATCTTTCTTTGTTGAACAACTAACCAAACAGCATGGAAGCACTCCAACCGAGTAAGTGGTTATCGCTTTCATTTACTGCTTTCATATTATAAACTGTATTGTGGGGCTGCTTATTATAAGTCTCCTTTCATAAACTCATATCTACTGTGTAATAATAGTATAGATATTTCGAGTTTCCCCGGCTACTACGTCTAGAACTAGGTGACGCCGTTTCATTTATTCGTAGAAATAGACGCCTATATCCCCAATAGGAGCACCAGATACAGTCTTCTCTTCGGCTGTCCTCCTTAGGAATCGTCAAGAAGCTCTACTCCCCAAGATGAATGTATTCTCCGTGAATGGCATCTTTGAGTTTCTTCCAAATTCTCAAACTTTCCTGACTTGATATATTCCTTGTGGATAGCATGCCTTGAATGTCTCGGGGTTTGGGTACCCACTACGGTCATAATCTTGGACCTTAACTAAGGAACCCTCTTCAAAAGCTAAAAGTCGCTGGATAGTAAACCTCGCACGTTTACCAGTGGTTTTTATCTTTAAAAGAGTTATCTCTCCTAATGGAAAGGAGATGATAGACCCACGGGCTTCTTAAAAGCATCGGCCTCCTCTTGGGCATTATTCAAGGACCCTACGGCTTCTTAGAAGTATTCACAGCCTCCTCTTAGGCTTCGTATAATGATCTCTTCCTCCGGGAATGATAGCCTCCTCTTGGGCTTCGTACAAGGACCCGTCGGCTTCTTAAAAGTTTCCAGCCTCCTCTTGGGCTTCGTACAAATTGTCCCGACGACCTCCTAGAGGTATAGGAATAGAACCCAGTCATCCTCATAGAGCAGTCCTTTCATAGAGTCTACTACTGTTTCTCAAAGCATAGTACAAAAGATAAAACTCTAGACACGGACATTCTAACTTCCTTGAGTCTCAAAAGATATTCTCAAGTGACCCCTTTGTTAAATAGGAAGGAAACCCGTAGACTCGGACAGTCTCAACACCCTTTGGATTTCCAGTTTCCTCAAAGAAAAGGAGACCACCCCGATCCTCAGGTCTAACCCATGAGTACAGTGATGCTCATATAAGAA
Organism: Lathyrus tuberosus; assembly: GCA_022829125.1. NCBI lineage: Eukaryota > Viridiplantae > Streptophyta > Magnoliopsida > Fabales > Fabaceae > Lathyrus > Lathyrus tuberosus. The sequence goes on from JALAZF010000043.1 coordinate 3,611,010, forward strand.
CTGATTTTCTCTTTCAAAATCAGTATACTGGACCTGTCACTTAACTGACATAGCCTCCTCTTGGGCTTTGTACAATGACTCTCCCTAGCGGAGTCAAACAACGTTTTAGCCTCTCTCTCGGGCTTTGTACGAGACACACAAAGACTCCCTCGTCGGGTCAAAAACTTTTAGCCTCTATCTCGGGCTTTATACGAGATACAAAAAGGTTCTTATTAAGCCAAACAAACTTTAGCCTCCATCTCGGGCTTTATACGAGATACCAAAAGATTCCACCGTTGAGTCAAAAACTTTTAGCCTCTCTCTCGGGCTTTGTACGAGACACAAATTAGCCTCCTCTTAGGCTTTGTATAATGATTTTCCTAGCGGAAATTAGCCTCCTCTTAGGCTTTGTATAATGATTTTCCTAGCGGAAATTAGCCTCCTCTTAGGCTTTGTATAAGAAAACCACTGGTTGATCCAATCAACCTTTTAGCATCAAAGTTGTGCCTCGTTCACAGTACACAAACATCAACAACTCCTTTCCCTTCATCTAATCGCTGCAAGCGGCAAGCCTCTGGATCATCTATATCCACGCCACTGTCCCTCTTTTAGCATGAGAAATTCCTAAGGAAAGATGGTATTGCTCTACACTGAGTTAAAGTCTTCTCCTTCAAGTTAAAACCCTTTCTTCGGAAATTATGGCATTGCTCGGATCCGCGTATCCCAGTTAAAGTAATTCTCCTTCTCCCCTCTTTAGAGATGACAAATTCTCTCTAAAGTCGAGGTCTTTCAGCTTCACGTCTTGGGCTTTGAACAAGACACAAATAGACCTTTCAGCTTCACATCTTGGGCTTTGAACAAGATACAAACTACCTTTCGCTTCACGTCTTGGGCTTTGAACAAGACACCAAAAACCAATTTCCTCCCATAGAATAGGAGGAACTACAAACGTTTCGGTAAACGGGAATACGTAGGCATAAGATCGAAAGAAAAGATCTTAGCGAGCGCAATCAACAAAAAACCCAAATCCCATATCTCCATCAATCAAAAGCAGTATTTCAAAAGCATCAGTCCTAGCATCCTAATCCTTGTTCCCCGCTAGAAAGTCTTAGAAAGAAAGAAGACAGTATTGGCGAAAATACAAATAACCAGTACAAAGGCCCCCCACATTGATAGCATCCGTAACCTAACAGACCGCTGTTTAAACTCAGTATGCAAGCAGGGTTAATTGGAGACATATATTTCCCTTCCTTATTTAGCTCACAATAGGATAAAAAATGAATTGACCTGTAGTCAAAGCTCAAACCGCAGAGAGCGACCAGCGCTTAAGAACCGCGTCCAAAATCGCTCGCTACACTCGCGGGGATCAGTCGTCCCGTCGTAGGTTGTCAACGTGGGTGGTTTCTCCAATCCGCGGGGGATTCGAGTGTCCAGGATGTCTCTTGTGAACGGGCCGTGAACGTCATCGTCACTGCTGGAACTAGGAGAGAGCGAAAGAGAACGGTTGTGCTCCCGGCTTCGACTTCGGCGAGGAGAGCGTCCGCGGGTGCGTCGGTGTTCGTACTTATCCGAGTGTCGAGACCTCTTGGAAACCGGGGAGTGTCTGGATCTCTGTGGGGGAGACTGATGGCGTCGTCGTGCTAGATTGGGTGTAGGGTTCCTCGATCTTGAACGTTTCCTCTCCGGGGAGAGGCTGTCGCGTCTTCGTTTCGAGGGAGTCCGTGGTCGCGGGGAAAGACTCGTCGGTTTTTCTGAAGCAAGGCGTTCCTGGAGGATATGCTTGAGAGCATTGAGCTTCTCTCCCTGCTGGAGGATTAGGAGGTTCGAGTTGTTAAGAGATGCGATGAGCACTGCGGTGCTCGGATCGGTATCCTGAGGAACCAGGATGGGCTCGAAGGTGAGCTCCACGGCTGGTGCCCATGGCTTTGGTTCGTCGGGTTTCGGGGAAGCAGACCTTCCGTCTCTTCGGTCACTTTCCTGCGGGATATGCCCGACGAAAGCATGGTCGTTGTTGTTGTTGGCCGCAGGGACCACAGAGTCTTGGTGAACATCGTTCTTGATGAAAGCCATGTCGATCTGAGATTTGAAAAGGTGAAGCTTTGGTCTTTGTTGAGCAAGAGAGAATCTTGGTTAAAGACGGGGAAGTTGGGTTTCTCACAGACGGCGCCACTAATCGGAGAGGACCAGAAGGAGATCGTCGCTGCCTTCGTGTAGGGCAAGAGTTGATGCTCGTAGGAGAGGAAAAAGGGGTGGATGTACCTGCAAGGTACTCCGATGCCAAAGTAAGTGTTTGGTCAAAAAAGGGGGAAAGCAAGTAAGAGATTTCAAGTATGTGAAATTTGATACCTGCCCCTCTCAAGCAAGGGGATATTTATAGGTGGATTTCTGGCGAGCAAAGCGCCTGATCTACCAATGAGGGATTTCCAGATGGAGGGCAAGGCGCGTGGCCTTTTGACTTGGACTAATTGTTTCTGTGATATCCGGGGAGGCAGTTGGTCGCGTGAACTACTCTGCGCGTGAAGGGGACATGCCCAACGGCTATATTGTGTCCAACGGCTATATTGTGTCCAACGGCTATATTGTGCCTATTGGGCCTGTTCGTCAACTATAATGGATTGGGCCTGATCCTTAAGGGCAGGAAGCCCTGCCCGGTCCAGAACACTACTATTGATTCCTTCATGTAATTAGGACCTTTAAAATACAAGTCAGTCAAAAACTCGAATCTAACTGAAATGAACTAAATCATAGTAATAAAATATCATCCGAATCAAATTGAACCATTTGAATTTATGCATAACCGACTAAACAAAAGCTATTGGTTTCGCATCCCTTTCTTTCTATATTTTTCTTTCATGAAATTTTCCTATTCTTTTTTTTTATATCCTGTGTTTCAAGATTTTTATTAGACTTATCCACCGACGAATATGAAAAGGACTTCGAGAACTTTAATTTATTCCATAAAATATTATGGTTCGTGTTCGGAGCTAGTACTATTATAAGAATATTATTGGAGATACATAGGTTTGACCTAAGCCACTAACTATAAGTCATCAAGAAAAACCAACATTTGGTTAGTTTATTTCACTAACCACCAAGAGAATATATATATATATATATATATATATATATATATATATATATATATATATATATATATATATATATATATATATGAGTTTAATGGTAGTGCACTGTCAGTATAAAAAAGTATTATACATACATCCAATTAAAATATTTTAAAGTGCCAAATCATTTAAATAATTTAAGATTTACAGGCTAACTTGGCGGGATACATGGTTGTCATTGGTTGACAGTTACACTGCCAGTGCACCATCCTCTCTCTCTCTCTCTCTCTCTCTCTCTATCTATCTCTATCTCTCTCTCTCTCTCTCTCTCTATATATATATATATATATATATATATAGATAGATAGATAGATATAGAGTGGGACTGGGGGATGCCTCCGTAGAGGTTAAATTGGAATGTAGTTGCCTCCGTAGAGGTTAAAAATGTAAAAATGAGGGAAAATCTTGTTAAGGGTTGACCATGAACAGTAAAAAAGTCAAATTTTGAATTGTGACTTACCATGTTGAAATTTATGAATAATGATAGTGTGATAATATTGTGAGAAATAAGATAATTGTGCTCTTGACTTAGTAGAGAGGTCATCTTTTATTGAGAGTATCAAGGCATAAACATCAGAATATTCTTGTAGAATTACTTGTTTGTGGTAATTTAATAAAGAATGATTTGCAGGGACACTAATCATGATTTGCCCGTTTAAGGCCTTAAGCTCTTGTTCTAATTTTTTATGAATCTTCCTGAGATTTTTTAAACAGTTTCTGTTGATGACTTCTGTCATTAAAATCAAAATTTGGCTGTGTCTTTTATCCTCTGGATAGAGTATAAAGATCTTCCTTAATTATTGTAATCATGGTTTCAAACATATTAATATGTCTAATAATTTCAAATCTTCTTACTATTAAATCCATATAATCATGGTTATTTAATCTGTATTCAATTCTTTTAAGTTCTTGTTTTAAGTCCTTAATATAATTTCTATAATCTTTTAATTCAATTTTCTCTTTGATTAAATCCATTTTTCAGAGTATAAAATTATACTGAAAAATAATTTTAGGCGGAATTTAAAATAATAATACTACGTGGGAGCAAATAAATAAATGAGCAATAATATGAGGAGGCTCGGCCTTCCAATGAATGATATAATTTAAATATGCGCAAATATTTTTGGAGGCTCAACCTTCCAATGTTATGATGCAATAAATAATGAAGAAATCTAAGGAAAGAATAATTAATCAGTTTCATATGCATCTTCATCATAATTTATTTCATTGTCAAAATCATCAGGATTATAATTTCTAAAACTCATTGTGACTAATGGGTTAATTTGTCTAGGGTTTCTCATCCTATAGTTAATCCTTGAGGAATATCCATAGAAATGAGCGTCGAAATATCCTAGATAATATGAATTAGTTGTGAATTCATTTAATTCTCTAATTTTGCATCTTAATTCATGTTCTTCAAAATCTTGTTCAATTGTTATTTTAATTTCTTGTAAAAATATTTTCTCTTGAAAATAAGCAAATTTTAATTTTTTGATAATGATTTTCATTAAATCTAGATATGGAATTTTTTTGAATAAACATAATATTTTTTCGTCAAAATCTTGGATACAAATGATGTCAGATATTTTGCGGTTTGAATTTGGTTCAGAATAATCTACTCCAAAATTATTAGTGAAAAATTTTTGTGTTGTAAAATTTGAATTTGGGTAATAATTTTCTCGTTCCATAAAATTTTATTTATTTTCTTAAAATTTTCCTTCAAAATTATTTGACAAAAATATTCCTTCTTCTTAATGTTCTTTTGAGGTATATGATCTAAAAATAACTTATACATGATAATCTAAGTTTAGTTTTTAGTTTACTGAAAATCTTTTTAGGATAATGATCTTTTAATCAACTTAGCCGTGATAATCTAAATTTAATTTTAAGGTTATTGAAAATCTTACGCTAAACTTTTAGTACCTCACCTTGTCATCCCTCACCTACTACCACAGAGTTCTTCCAGAGACATCTCTGCGTCAAAAACCTAAGATCTTAGAATCTTCATCCTAAGCGGTAGTCTCTTTTTTTTTTATTTCCCTAATCGGATTATCTTCTTAGATTATAAACGGTCTCATTCGGCTCAAACAGGACTTACGTCTTTTGATAGTAAAATAGCGAAGATGAACAATAATCATAGAATTAAACTAAGATTATAAAGCTAAGTATTTAAAAGATCATGCCCAATAGATTAACAATAAATATTTAAACCAAACTGAGATTATAGAGCTAAGTCATAATTAGATCATACCTCTTAGAAACAATTAAGAAGTCGGAATATGGTTTAGTGTGAAGGCATAATTTTGTAGAGAAAATAATTTAAATGCAAAATTACTTTCATATATTTGAGTAAAAGGTTAGGTTGTTCTTCTTGCTGGTGGTTTGTACATGTGTGTGTTGTTACAAAAGAGAGCTTCCTTATATACAAGAGAGGAAGACTCTAGACACAACTGCGTGTAAAGCAAAAGAATCTGGCTACATCCTTGAGCACTATTTGCTTTAGGACTAAGTAGCTAGTGGACAAACTACTTTACAAAAAGTAAACAAAAAGAAAGACAAAGTAAGGCATTATTTGCTTTACAACTATAAAGGAAAAGAAAAAGCTACAAGTTGGTAAGATTCCTTATCTGTCAGGAATCCCATAATTCACTAATGTCGCATTTTCTTGATGTCGGCAATAATGTCGTGCTTGATAGTAATCACATGACTCACATGGTTATGGGTCAATCATGATCGTTGATCTATCTTGAGATGATTCGGAGGAACCAGGTCTCTTAGAATGACTAGTATTCCTTCGTTTGTAGGCTTCCACCAATTTGGGTCTTGAATGTTTGACTTCAAAGGTGAAAAAGCAATGTTTTGCTATTTCAGAATTGGTGTAAATTTTGCCGGACTTATCTTCCCTAAGCAAATTTCTTTCTTCCATTTTGTCTTTGGACCAACCAAAGTCTTCAGATATCAATTTTGCTCCTGCGAGTTCAATCTGTTGGGACATGTCTTCTAATTTAATGGTTTTGGGACCTGAATTTTGTACTTGAAAATTTTCATACTCCAAGTCAAATTCATTAAAATGAATCCAAATCATGTGCACACAAGGGTAATTTTTCTGAAAATCTGGATATAAAGATGTAATTTCTAATTTGGCCTTTTGTGGAAATTCTGATGTGACTACCTCCATAGTGTCTGCCAGGAATGGCGGTAGGTATGGTGTGAAGTCATACAATGGAGGAATATTAATAGTGCTTAATAATCCATGTTTGAGTAAATTGGTAAGAGTTACATTGTAATTTCTTACTTTAAATGGTCTAAAGGTAGGTAGAGAAATTCTGGCCTTCCTTATTGCTGAATCAAGTTGACAAAAACATTCACCATCTTGATTTTCTGGACAATTTTCAAACATACTTTGGCATGATTTGTAATTGTTGAATACAAAGCTCCATTCTGTTGAAATTCCGTTGTGAATTATCTGATTGTTGCAAATTTGGGCTAATGTGTCTTGTAGTAAGACAAATGTTGTCAAATTTATTTCTTCTTCCGAAATTTTCGGTTGAGCTGGAATCACTGGTTTTCCCATAGGTAAAAATTTTGTATCGGTCTTTTGGACCTTTGTGTTAATCAATGTATCACTAAAGGACTTTTGATCCTTTGGTGGAATTTGAGGTCTTAGAGAAATTTCTTTCCCTTTACCTTTATAATTTGTGCTCTGAATTTCATGTAAAAAATCTTGATCGTCAAAATTTTCCATGTGTTTCAGATAATGTTGATACTTAAGAACTTTGGGCGAGATAATAATATCACTCCCACAAGCCTTAGTAACAGAGTCTATGGCCTCCTGAATGTCAAAAAATCCTTTAAAAAGAGGTTGACCATATCTCGGAAATAATTTAATTTCTTCAATCAAAATAGCCATTTCATCCCAATCCAAATAAACACCAGCTTTTAAGCCTGTGTATAAAGCATAGCAGATGAAAGGTTTTTTGTTGAAATGTCGGCCAGTTGAGAGATAAGATGCTAAAGCATTTATCACCGCAACCTCTTACTAGTACCTTGAACGGTAGTTTGTAAGTTCCAAATATTGTCAAGAAGACAGGTTTCTTCCTCTTTGAGTTGATTCCTCAAAGGTGTTTTAAATTGATCCCTTTCGGGAAATGTCTTTAATTTTGCATTGTCAAAATTTATGACTTTTTCAGTCATTTGCAATGTACAAATTTGTAATGTGAGAAATGTTTTACCCTCCTGGTAATGTATGTAATGTTTTACCCTCCTGGTAATGTATGTAATGTCTGAAATTCCTGTAATTTTTTGGAAAACACAAATGATAATGTTAGTTATGTAACAATCTCCTAGATAATAAGTCTGGTATTTTATTATCCTTTCCTTTAATGTGTTCCCATTTTATCTTAAATCCTCTGTTTAAGACAAATTCTCGAAATTTCAGCCATCTATTGGCAGTTAATTTTTTCTCACTTTTTGTATCTGCAAATTTTACAATAGCTTCACAGTCAGTCCTAATGGTAATTTGTTTTTTGGACAAAATAAACAAGGAAAATTTTTCTAAGACATAAATAATGGATAAAATTTCATAATCCAAGGATGTTAAATATCCTTTTTCTTTAAAGGTTCCTGAAGTGTATCTACAAATTTTTTCTAATGATTTTAAAGAAAACTCATTAGGTTTTTTAATTAAAATTCCTCCCCATCCTAGCTCAGATCCATCAGTTTCTATAATTAAGTAATCTGATTCTAATGGTAAAGCTAAGGGTTCTAGTTTAGCAACTTCTGCTTTTAATTGTTGGACTATTTTAATGTCTTGATCATTAAATTTCCTAACTCCTTTTTGTTGTGCCTTATTGTATAAGGGAGAAGTTAATTTTGATAAACTTTTGAAATAAGGTCTAACGTAATTTACTAACCCTAAGAAGGATTGTAATTGTTTTAATTCTTCTAGTTTATCTGGAAATTCCAAAAAATTTCTTGCTATATGCGGCTGTAATTTTATAGTTCCATTTCCTATTTCAGCCCCCAAAAAAGAAATATAATTTTTTCCGATTTCAATCTTCTTTTTAGAAATAATTAAACCATGTTTTTCGAATAAAGAAAAAATTATATACAAATGTTGTATATGTTCTTTTTCTGTTTTAGAGAAAACCAGAACATCATCAATGTAAATACACGTAAAATTAATAGCAATTCTTAAAAATGTCATCCATCATTCTTTGAAATATTTGTGGAGCATTTTTAAGTCCAAATGGCATTACTAGCCATTCGAAATGACCTAATGGACAAGAGAAAGTTGTCCATTCAATGCTAGCTTCATGCATTTTTACTTGCCAAAAGCCTGATTTTAAATCGAATTTGGAAAACCAATTTTTTCTTTGAATCTTATTAATTAATGTATCCTTATCTGGGATACAATAATACTTTTGAAGACAATTAATGTATCCTTGCCAAAAGAACATTAAGAAGAAGGAATATTTTTGTCAAATAATTTTGAAGGAAAATTTTAAGAAAATAAATAAAATTTTATGGAACGAGAAAATTATTACCCAAATTCAAATTTTACAACACAAAATTTTTTTAAGAAAATAAATAAAAATTTTAGGGAACGAGAAAATTATTACCCAAATTCAAATTTTACAACACAAAAATTTTTCACTAATAATTTTGGAGTAGATTATTCTGAACCAAATTCAAACCGCAAAATATTTGACATCATTTGTATCCAAGATTTTGACGTAAAAATATTATGTTTATTCAAAAAATTTCCATACCCAGATTTAATGAAAATCATTATCAAAAAATTAAAATTTGCTTATTTTCAAGAGAAAATATTTTTACAAGAAATTAAAATAACAATTGAACAAGATTTTGAAGAACATGAATTGAGATGCAAAATTAGAGAATTAAATGAATTCACAACTAATTCATATTATCTAGGATATTTCGACGCTCATTTCTATGGATATTCCTCAAGGATAAACTATAGGATGAGAAACCCTAGACAAATTAACCCATTAGTTCCAATGAGTTTTAGAAATTATAATCCCGATGATTTTGACAATGAAATAAATTATGAAGAAGATGCATATGAAACTGATTAATTATTCTTTCCTTAGATTTCTTCATTATTTATTGCATCATAACATTGGAAGGCTGAGCCTCCAAAAATATTTGCGCATATTTAAATTATATCATTCATTGGAAGGCCGAGTCTCCTCATATTATTGCTCATTCATTTATTTACTCCCACGTAGTATTATTATTTTAAATTCCGCCTAAAATTATTTTTCAGTATAATTTTATACTCTGAAAAACGGATTTAATCAAAGAGAAAATTGAATTAAAAGATTATAGAAATTATATTAAGGACTTAAAACAAGAACTTAAAAGAATTAAATACAGATTAAATAACCATGATTATATGGATTTAATAGTAAGAAGATTTGAAATTATTAGACATATTAATATGTTTGAAGCCATGATTACAATAATTAAGGAAGATCTTTATACTCTATCCAGAGGATAAAAGACACAGCCAAATTTTGATTTTAATGACAGAAGTCATCAACAGAAACTGTTTAAAAAATCTCAGGAAGATTCATAAAAAATTAGAACAAGAGCTTAAGGCCTTAAACTTGCAAATCATGATTAGTGACCCTGCAAATCATTCTTTATTAAATTACCACAAACAAGTAATTCTGCAAGAATATTCTGATGTTTATGCCTTGATACTCAATAAAAGATGACCTCTCTACTAAGTCAAGAGCATAATTATCTTATTTCTCACAATATTATCACACTATCATTATTCATAAATTTCAACATGGTAAGTTACTATTCAAAATTTGACTTTTTTACTGTTCATGGTCAACCCTTAACAAGATTTTCCCTCATTTTTACATTTTTAACCTCTACGGAGGCAACTACATTCCAATTTAACCTCTACGGAGGCATCCCCCACTCTCACTCTATATCTATCTATCTATCTATCTATCTATCTATATATATATATATATATATAGATAGATAGAGATAGAGAGAGAGAGAGAGAGAGAGGATGGTGCACTGACAGTGTAACTGTCAACCAATGACAACCATGTATCCCGCCAAGTTAGCCTGTAAATCTTAAATTATTTAAATGATTTGGCACTTTAAAATATTTTAATTGGATGTATGTATAATACTTTTTTATACTGACAGTGCACTACCCTTAAACTCATATATATATATATATATATATATATATATATATATATATATTCTCTTGGTGGTTAGTGAAATAAACTAACCAAATGTCGGTTTTTATTGATGACTTATAGTTAGTGGCTTAGGTCAAACCTATGTATCTCCAATAATATTCTTATAATAGTACTAGCTCCGAACACGAACCATAATATTTTATGGAATAAATTAAAGTTCTCGAAGTCCTTTTCATATTCGTCGGTGGATAAGTCTAATAAAAATCTTGAAACACGGGATATAAAAAAAAAAGAATAGGAAAATTTCATGAAAGAAAAATATAGAAAGAAAGGGATGCGAAACTAATAGCTTTTGTTTAGTCGGTTCTGCATAAATTCAAATGGTTCAATTTGATTCGGATGATATTTTATTTCTATGATTTAGTTCATTTCAGTTAGATTCGAGTTTTTGACTGACTTGTATTTTAAAGGTCCTAATTACATGAAGGAATCAATAGTAGTGTTCTGGACCGGGCAGGGCTTCCTGCCCTTAAGGATCAGGCCCAATCCATTATAGTTGACGAACAGGCCCAATAGGCACAATATAGCCGTTGGACACAATATAGCCGTTGGACATGTCCCCTTCACGCGCAGAGTAGTTCACGCGACCAATTGTCTCCCCGGATATCACGGAAACAGTTAGTCCAAGTCAAAAGGCCACGCGCCTTGCCCTCCATCTGGCAATCCCTCATTGGTAGATCAGGCGCTTTACTCGCCAGAAATCCACCTATAAATATCCCCTCGCTTGAGAGGGGCAGGTATCAAATTTCACATACTTAAAATCTCTTACTTGCTTTCCCCCATTTTTGACCAAACACTTACTTTGGCATCGGAGTACCTTGCAGGTACCTCCACCCCTTTTTCCTCTCCTACGAGCATCAACTCTTGCCCTACACGAAGGCAGCGACGATCTCCTTCTGGTCCTCTCCGATTAGTGGCGCCGTCTGTGAGAAACCCAACTTCCCCGTCTTTAACAAAGATTCTCTCTTGCTCAACAAAGACCAAAGCTTCACCTTTTTAAATCTCAGATCGACATGGCTTTCATCAAGAACGATGTTCACCAAGACTTTGTGGCCCCTGCGGCCAACAACAACAACGACCATGCTTTCGTCGGGCATATCCCGCAGGAAAGTGACCGAAGAGACGGAAGGCCTGCTTCCCCGAAACCCGACGAACCAAAGCCACGGGCACCAGCCGTGGAGCTCACCTTCGAGCCCATCCCGGTTCCTCAGGATGTTGATCCGAGCACCGCAGCTCTCATTGCATCTCTTAACAACTCGAACCTCCTAATCCTCCAGCAGGGAGAGAAGCTCAATGCTCTCAAGCATATCCTCCAGGAACGCCTTGCTTCAGAAAAACTGACGAGTCTTTCCCCGCGACCACGGACTCCGTCGAAACGAAGACGCGACAGCCTCTCCCTGGAGAGGAAACGTTCAAGATCGAGGAACCCTACACCCGATCTAGCACGATGACGCCATCAGTCTCCCCCACGGAGATCCAGACACTCCCCGGTCTCCAAGAGGTCTCGACACTCGGATAAGTACGAACACCGACGCACCCGTAGACGCTCTTCTCGCCGAAGTCGAAGCCGGGAGCACAGCCGTTCTCTTTCGCTCTCTCCTAGTTCCAGCAGTGACGATGACGTTCACGGCCCGTTCACAAGAGACATCCTGGACACTCGAATCCCCCGCGGATTGGAGAAACCACCCACGTTGACAACCTACGACGGGACGACTGATCCCCGCTAGCATATCGAAAATATAGAAGCTATGCTCCAATATCACGGTGTCTCTGGGGCTATCAGATGCAAAATGTTCCCCATCACCTTGAGAAAGGGACCGATGACGTGGTTTAAATGACTTCCTCGCGGATCCATCTCTTCGTGGAGGGAGTTGAAAAGCCAGTTTACCCGACATTTCATAGCTTCCCAACGACACCCTAAGTCGGAGGCTACGTTGGAGGCCATTATACAAGGCAGGGATGAATCCCTGCGGGCATACATTGAAAGATTCAATAAAGAAGCGGTGGAAGTCCGAACAACGGATCACATAAAGAAGTACCTCCTCGAAAAGGGACTCCGACCCAAAAGCGATTTCCGTAAGGCAGTAGGGATCGAAGCTCCCCGGACACTGACAGAACTTCTTCGTAAAGCTAAGGACTACATCCGTTACGAGGAAAAAGAAGCCGCATTCCATGCTCGGGACTTAACAGATCGCGAAGCACCCCAGGCATCAAAAAAAGACGAGCCAGAATCATCCCGACAAGGGAAAGAGAAAAGGCACGATGAGCGTCCTAGCGAAAGCAAAGGGCCAACTGGCCAGTTTACAGAGTACACCGTACTCACGACCTCACGAGAGCGCATTCTCTCCGGCTACATCAACACAGAATTTTAACAAGGGGGTGTCAGGTTCCCTAAACCGACCACGTCCAAAGGAAATGTCGACAAAAGCAAATACTGTCGTTTCCATCGTAGTCACGACCACGTGACAGAAGATTGCATGCATCTTAAGGATGCAATAGAGATCCTCATCAAAGAGGGTCACCTAAAGCAATACGTGAAGAAGGGAGAGTCCTCCCGACGAGACACATCTGATACGAAGAAAGAGGCAGAACCAGCCCAATCCAGTCCTCCCCCGCAGGTCGCAATGGCCATCAGCCGACCAGAGGACTTCTTCGTTCCTGACCACCTCGACCCGACTTCCCAGGCATTCATACACAGCACTTGGGAAGCCTTTCCTACGGCCATGGTCATCTCATGTGGGGGGTACCACGAGCTTACAATAGGGTCCATCAAACGAAAGTTTAAACAGCTGATAGACACTACCCCTGAGCAGTTGTACACGATCGGCAAGGGTAAAGGGCGTTCGCAGCCAATCACGTTTTACCGAGAAGAACTGCCCGGAGGATCACCAAATTCCCATATACCTCTGCTGATCAGGGCCAAATTATCCTCTACCGATGTTCGGAGAATCCTGGTCGACCAGAGCAGTTCCGTGGACATTATGTATTCCAACCTGTTCCGCGCATTGAAACTGAATAAGTCTAATCTCTCCCCATACGTAGGATCGGACCTCCAAGGATTCAATAGGGCAACAACCCGACCTTGGGGTTACGTGGAGATACCAGTCACGTTTGGCGAGGAAGAGGCATCTCGGACAATCAAAACGCAGTTCTTAGTCATTGATTTCCCGTCGCTTTATCAGTGCATCCTCGGCAGACCAGCTCTTGCCGAACTCATTGTTGTCCCCTCTACAGTCCACCTCAAGCTCAAGTACTATACCGAGAAAGGACACGTTGCAACTCTGCATGACGACATAGAGGCTGCACGCAGATGCTTTGAGGGCGCAACAAAAGGACAGAATCAGATCGCGACGATGGTAAAATCGGCAAAGCGCCCAAGAGAAGGTGAGGTTCCAGCTGAAGATGGCCAGCCAGACAAAAAGCCCACGTTTCCCGTGCATACCATCGACCTCGAAGGCAGGCTTCCTGAAGATGGAAGAGCAGATCGTGACGAAGACAAAAAGTCAGGAGTAACAAGCTCCCCGTCTCCTGCACTTCTGCGACCAGTCCCATATGGGGAATTCGAGATCATCACCTTCAGCAATAACCCCAACAGGGGAGTGAAGATAGGCGCTGGTCTCCCCGAAGAGGTAAAGAAGGAGTTGAATAAATGTCTTGACGACAACGTTGACCTGTTCGCCTGGAGTGCGGCGGATATGCCCGGCCTTGATCCAGAAACTGCATGTCACCACTTGACAATCAATCCAGCTGCTCGCGCCATTGCCCAACAAAGAAGAAAGCAATCCGAGAAAAAGGCACAAGCTGCCGAAAAACTTGTACAAGACCTCTTAGAGGCGAAATTTATTTCCGAGGCCAGGTATACGACCTGGCTCTCAAACATTGTACTTGTAAAGAAAAGCAATGGAAAATGGCGCATGTGCATTGATTACACTGATCTCAATCGGGCTTGCCCGAAAGACGCTTATCCGCTACCGAGCATAGATAAACTCGTAGATAATTCTGCAGGTTTCAAGCTCTTATCCTTCATGGACGCTTATTCGGGATACAACTAAATCCCAATGGCAGACGAGGACAAGAGGTACACGGCATTCATGACCTCCTCGGGGAACTATTACTATAACGTAATGTCCTTTGGACTAAAGAATTTCGGGGCCAGATACCAGCGCATGATGAACAAAGTCTTCCGTTCAGAAATCGGGGACATGCTCGAAGTATATATGGACGATTTGATCATAAAACCCCAAGAGGAATCCGACCATACCACCCACTTACGAAAGGTATTCGACCAAGCTCGAAAATGTAAGATGCGTTTCAATCCAGAAAAATGCACCTTCGGCGTACGAGCAGGAAAATTCCTCGGGTTTTACCTCACCAAAAGAGGAATAGAAGCAAACCCAGATAAATGCCGAGCACTCGTAGAGTTCCCCACTCCACGGTCGAAGAGGGCAATTCAGACCCTCAACGGGATGCTCGCATCCCTTGCCCGCTTCGTGAGCAAATCCACCCAGCACGCCCTGCCCTTCTTCAAATTACTCCGAAAGGAAGCAAATTTCGAGTGGAAGGACGACTGCGAGCAGGCCCTTGCCCATTTCAAACAAGCTTTGTCCGAGCCTCCAGTATTGTCCTGACCAGACCGGGGGGAAACCATATACCTGTACCTCTCCGTGGCCAACGAAGCAGTAAGCGCAACACTTATTCGAGAAACGAACGACAGGCAGAAACCCATCTATTTCACCAGCAAATCCCTGCAGGGACCCGAAGTTAGGTACACGCAAATAGAACGAGTGGCCCTTGCTCTCATAGTCGCCGCGACAAGACTCAGATATTACTTCCTGGCGCACACCATCATTGTCAGAACTGACCAGCCTATTAGGCAGCTGTTAAGCCGACCAGATATGGCGGACAGGATGCTAAAATGGTCCCTTGAATTGGCCGAGTTCGACATTCACTACGAGGGGAGGAAAGCCCTCAAGGCATAGGTCCTGGCCAACTTCGTGGTAGAAATGACTCCGGAACTATCCCCTCCAAGAGGGACACGGAGGTGGATCGTTTACGTGGATGACGCATCGAGCCCCTCGGGCAGCGGAGCAGGAATTATCCTCGAGAACGAGGAAGGGACCCTGATCGAAGTATCCCTGGTCCTCTCCTTCAAAACATCCAACAATCAAGCCGAGTATGAAGCCTTCCTCGCAGGATTACGACTGGCCAAAGACGTCGGCGCGAAAGAAATAAAAATTTGCACCGATTCCCAGCTCGTAGCGGCCCAAGTACGGGGAGAGTTCCAAGAAAAGAACGACCAACTAGCCGAATATTTGGCAATGGTAAAAGAAAAAATAGCGGAGTTTGAAGCATGGGAAGTTCAGCACGTCCCGCGCGAGCAAAACACCCGAGCAGACATCCTCTCTAAACTAGCCAGCACCAGGAAAAAAGGTGGGAACAAATCCATCATACAAGAAATGCTGGCCCGCCCGAGCATTGCAAAACCCGACCTGCTAGATGTTAACGTCATCGGAGATCCCCTTTGTTGGATGACCCTGGTGTACAATTATCTCATCAAGGGGGAACTCCCCGAGAAAAGTAAGGAGGCCAGCGTAACTAAGCGACGAGCCTGTTCGTACGTACTGGTCGAGGACAAATTATATCGACGAGGATTTTCCATCCCCCTGTTGAAATGTGTCGACGAGGCCCAGGTCCCCGAAATCTTACAAGAGATCCACGAGGGCATCAACGCACAACACCTAGGGGGAAGATCCCTGGCTTGAAAAGCTTTGCGCGCAGGATATTACTGGCCAACCATGCAACATGATGCCAAAGAACATGTACAAAAATGTGACCGTTGCCAACGCCACGGGGACATGCATTTGGCACCACCCAACGAGTTGAAGACCCTCTCCTCGCCATGGCCCTTCGCCTGGTGGGGGATGGATATCCTAGGCCCCTTTACAATGGGATCTTATCAAAATAAATTCCTAATCGTGGCCGTCGACTATTTTACAAAGTGGATTGAAGCCGAAGCGCTCGCCAAGATCACAACCTTCAACATATTGCGTTTCTACAAAAGGAACGTCCTCGCCAGATTCGGGGTACCCCAGGCCCTCGTAACCGACAACGGAACCCAATTCACAGACAGAAAATTCCAAGACTTCGTCGCCAAATTGGGAACAAAGCAACAATTTACTTCGGTCGAGCATCCCCAGACCAACGGGCAAGCGGAGGCCGCGAACAGAGTAATCATACGCGGATTGAAGCGGAGGCTAGGCAAGGCCAAGAAAAGGTGGGTCGAGGAGCTCCACAGCGTCCTCTGGGCGTACAGAACAACACCCCACTCTACCACCGGGGAAACCCCTTTTCGACTAGCGTATGGAACAGAGGCGGTAATACCGGTGGAGATAAGGGAACCCTCCAGAAGGACAAAAGCTCCCCTCGACGAAGAAATGAACGATGAGGCTCTACGCGAGGAGCTCGATCTGGTCGAAGAAATAAGATCAGGGGCTGCTCTCCGCGAGGCCGCATTAAAGCAACAAATAACGTCGCGACATGACGCCAGAGTCATAAAACGCGACTTCCCCGTAGGCAGTCTGGTCCTGCGCAGAAACCAGAAGGATTCGCGCGAAGGGAAACTGGCAGCAAACTGGGAAGGACCTTATAGGGTCAAGTCCAAAACGGGCACAGGAGCATATTACTTGGAAACACTGGACGAAAAACAACTTGCTCGACCGTGGAATGCTGAAAAGCTCAAGCAGTGCTACAACTAACCCCTTAACCACAAGGATAGACAAATTGCCGACGTAATCGCCCAAAACGGGGAGAGTTGTGCGGCCATCGTATCATGCCCTGGTGAAACATGACACGCATTACAACGCCGGCCAGCTTCTGCTCGTTGTACGAGCAGATCCTGTGCACAACGGGGATACCTCAACCGAGCTCCGCCGTTGCCGTACCATTCAGGCAGGACACCCAGCTCGCGATGGGAATAGTCCAAGCCTATGAGATTAGTACCTCAAACGAAGTCCTAGCCTCATCATGGGCAAAACCACTTCGCCCTCCTCGGCAAGTTTCACAACTCGCCAAACACACACATATAAATAAACAGAGCAAACGTCCAAGAAAAAACACTATAAATTCCAAGTATATTAAAACACCGGTCATCACCAGGTAATGTTACAAATACAAAAAGGGGCAGCGCCCATACAAAATGATAAGGGCACGCAGGCCCACAAAACGTGCATACACCAAGTCTTATTCAGCGACTTCACTCTCCTCTTCGGCAGGAATAACCTGACCATCCACCACCTTGTTGAATAAACCCATCCCATCCATCGTGAGCTGTACATCAGAGTTGAGGGCCACCATCTGCTCTTTTGCAGCACTAAAGTCGAACTCAGCTGCTTTTAGGTTGTCCTCGCCAAGGAGTCTAATCCTCCTGATCAAGTCAGCCCGCGACTTCAGGGACTTCTCGTCGTCATTCTCGTCCTGGACAGCTGAAGTCAAGCATTCCAATTCAGCGATCCTCGCCTGCAAACTCGCCTTCTCCTCGTCAGCCTTGAGCGCATCTAACTTCAGCTGGGTCACCTCCGTCTGAAGTAACACTTTAGCCTCCTCGTGACCTTCAAACTGTTTTAAATCATTGTACAACTTATTATTTTCCGTCTCCAGCTCGACAATTCTATTCTTGAACGTCACGAGGCTCGCCCGAGTAGCAGCTTCATCATCGGCAAGGACAAGGGCTGCTTCAAGCACCCTAAACATGCCCGCAGCATCCTGGCACAGCTGTTTTCTCCTCGCTTTGGGATTGGCATTTAGAATAGCCACGACTTCAGAATCGTGAACAACTATGGACTCCTCTTCAGCAAACAATTCTCGGCGCGAATAGCAGGCGGGCAGGACAAGATGACCGGCACCAGAACCTCTAGGGCCAGCACCCGAAGACGTCCCAACGACATCTCGTTTTCTCTTATGTGAGGTGTCCGGGGTCTCCGGGGTGGAAGTTACCTCCGGAGCAGGTGAAGGAACAGCTGTGAAGCTTTCCGGTACAGTCTGCTTGGTCGCCACGCCCTTGGCACCTACGGTCGTCTTCTTGTGAACCTTCGCCGCCTGGGACCTCATCAAACGCTCCCGCATGTCGGCCATCATACCTGCGAACACACATAACAAGTCAGGACCAAGAATTCAAAGAAATAAAATCAAACAGTGGAGCATACCAAGCAAGGTTATCGCATCATCGTCATTATCACACTCGAGGAGAGCCCTGATATTAATATATCTAGCTGCAGTATCGGGCTCCCCGTCATCCCCGATCTCCGCATTCCCATGCCGATCAACCACAAAAGCCGAGGAAAAACTCTCCACGTATTTGTGAAGAAGTCTATACCCCTCCTTATCCGTCGGGCAAAGCTGCTCGTGCTTCACCAGGAACTGATCCGTTATGTGCTTAAAGTGGGTATAGACCCATTCCAAAGGAAATATGGAGACGACACCATCCCTCTCCCGACCATTCACTACCACCTTCTCAATGGTCGAGATAGTCCTCTTTGCCTCCTCGGTAATAGGCTTCACGATCAGAAACCTATCTTTGAAGTTGTGAATTGAATCAGAATATGGCCAGAACAACCTACTCTGTTGTTTAAATGAAACCCAACTTTGTTTCGTCCCCGCTGTGCTCCTTTGGATTTGGAAAAGGCAGAAGAAAAGATCTGTGGTCGTGCCGACATTAAGGTAACGGCACACTAGCTCAAATGCCCGGATGAAAACCAAGGCATTGGGGTGAAGCTGAGACGAGCACAAGGCCAGATGGGTGAACGAGGAAACTTGAAAGTCGGTAAAAGGGAGACGCATCTTGGCCTCCGTAAAAGCGAACTCGTACATAGGAAAACGCAATCCTGGGTACGAGGAGCAAATTCTATCATACTCCCTGGGGCGAAATGCTTTCCACGTCCGAGGAGCGTCATCTACACGTCTCTCCAACAAGTCAAATTCTCGTATCTCCTCTGCGGAGAAAGTTGATCGAAACGATAGAGGCTCATGTGCGAGCCAGTCAAGGTCCCCACCTGCGACCTTGATATTTGAATAATCAGCGGGCATACTGGGCCCCTCTTGTGTATCTTGCGTGTCGGGCACAACATCATCCTGGGGTTCAGCCATTTTCACCTGAAAGGTAGAGGAAGAGAAGTGAATTCGACATCCAAGATCAAATTCACCCTTCCACCACTAATCAAGTGAAAGGGCGTTGATGAAGCCGATGACAACCGCGAGCCCGTATAAATTACCTAGTAATCATCAGGAGAGGTCTCCGCGACCAGAACTCGCAGATATCCATACGAGGACGCATACTCACCTCAAAATCATATCAAAGTTCCGAACAGGCCTAGTGCCCAACTACAAACAAAATTCTACACTTAACCAGATTCTACAAGGATCTACGCTAACAATTTCTACAAAAATCCTGAAATTCATCATGTTCTTCGTGTTCTTCATGAATTTTCCAGAAATTCATGTGTTCATCGAAGAACACATGAAGTTCAACCGAAAAACATGAAGTTCAACCGGAAAATTCATAAACTCACCGGAGAATCCATGAACAACACCCAAAAAACTGAAGGTTCATAAAAAAAAAATACAGAAAAGGAAGAACAAACTTAAAGGGAGAAGAAAAGGTTGACAGAGAAGAGAAGGATCAACGGTGGCGAAGAGGAACTCCGGCGAAGGACTAGTTGCAGAGCAAATAAGAGCAAGGAGTGAGAACTTGTGAGAATTGTGAAAATAAAACCTTCTTCCACCCTTTTATAACCATTTGATCGTGGGGAATCGTGAAGGTCATCATAGCCTATGCGGCCCTAGGACTGACAAAAGTCATAAATGCTCACCACGTCTCACAAAAACTCTTCGCCTGGCTTATTGGAGAAAATACACCCAAGTCCTTGGCTCCCACGAGCAAGTCTCCTCATCAAAACGAACGCATCCGTGCAGGGCTGTTCGGCAAAAACATCAATCTCTACGAGCACGCTACAAACCTTGGTCGACATTCAGCGTAATCATCAAACGACCACATCTGGTCGGGCACGAATGGGACACTCCAGCGAGCAACCACTTCCCCGACGGTACGGTCGTAGTCACAGCTGTCTGAAGTCATTACTCTCCAGCAGAGCAACGACTTGGGGGGCTCATGTTCTGGATCGGGCAGGGCTTTCTGCCCTTAAGGATCAGGCCCAATCCATTATAGTTGACGAACAGGCCCAATAGGTACAATATAGCCGTTGGACACAATATAGCCGTTGGGCACAATATAGCCGTTGGGCATGTCCCCTTCATGCGCAGAGTAGTTCACGCGACCAACTGCCTCCCCGGATATCACGGAAACAGTTAGTCCAAGTCAAAAGGCCACGCGCCTTGCCCTCCATCTGGCAATCCCTCATTGGTAGATCAGGCGCTTTGCTCGCCAGAAATCCACCTATAAATATCCCCTCGCTTGAGAGGGGCAGGTATCAAATTTCACGTACTTGACATCTCTTACTTGCTTTCCCCCTTTTTTGACCAAACATTTACTTTGGCATCGGAGTACCTTGCAGGTACCTCCACCCCTTTTTCCTCTCCTACGAGCATCAACTCTTGCCCTACACGAAGGCCGCGACGATCTCCTTCTGGTCCTCTCCGATCAAGTAGGAAAATTTCATGAAAGAAAAATATAGAAAGAAAGTGATGCTTACCCCATAGGAGGTGTTTGGCCAAGTCCATTATCAAGCATAATTCTTCTATGTTGCTCTCTAAACATGATTACTTCTTCTGTTCTATTCAATAATAAACTTGCATATGAAGAATTTGCATTATTCAACAGCATGAGAAAACACATAACAAACCCTTTCATTATGGATAACTTGAAGTTCCAACCTAAGTATGAATATTGAAGTTTCATAAACATAGCACTATAATATGAAGATATACAAGTGCATATTTATGTGTGTGTCAAAGTAAGAAACATAAGAAAGAAAGTAAAAATATAGATAGCAATAATGCTAAGTGATGGATGTACCAATGTTGGAAGAGTGTATTGCAATTTATAGAGCAATAAGTGAGTCTTAATGGACAAGGTTGTTTGCTTCACGGTTGTAATAATGTACTTTACTATACATTACTTTATTACTTTTGTTTTATTTAATCATGGCATGTACGAAAAATTTCACACCAAAAATATCGACAAAATAATGCTAGTAATTTCACTTATTACAAAGTACATGAATATAATTAATATTGTTGAAAGAATATAATTTATCTGATAATTATTATAAACTTTTTTTTTCTTTTATCGAATAATTAATATATATGATTTATATAAGTATCAGATATATTATTTAATTAACAAAATTTTAAAAAATTATTTATAATATTGATCGGTGAAAATAAAAATATAAATAGATTTATTAATAAATTTATTGATTATCCGATGAGAGATTGAGAAATTGTTGTTAAAGATAAGTATGTATTTAAAGATATGAGTTATGGTGGTTGTTATATATGTTCCTCAATACCAGCATTGCATGTGTGCAATTGGACATGAGATGCACTCATGGACTCTTATTTTGAAGATGTAATAAAGTTTGGAAAATGCTTTTTTTATCATGTGGGGTGCGCTATATACCTTTAAAAATTCAAAAATGTTCTTTTTGTGTTTAAAGATTTATCTCAAGATGCAACTAAAATTACATCAGTTCGTAATTCACCCACACATTTTGGTTTTACTAAAATATGATCCGACGTTGGATCGCCGTGAATTTATAGAGTATTTGAAAATGCATAGTTGTAAACCTTTATTGTCCCAAGGTAGTAATATTGTCCCAACATTTAAATATTTTTAGGCCAACTTATATTTTAGGTCATAAGTTAAAAAATGGATACATTAATTGATTCGAACATACTACACATACATTTAAAAAGTTACACATTAATTAAAATAAAATAAAAATGTATCGACCATACATAACTTGTTTTAAAAATACAAAAACTATACAACCAAACATAAACTACTGAGTATGCATAGCCTCGCGACTTCTTCGCTTCTACTACAAAGCATTTTGAGCCTTGACAATAATACTAGGGGTGGCAAAACGGGTCGCCCGCCCTTCCCCTTCCTGCCTTAAGTCCGCCAAAAACAGAGCGGGGCGGGAAAGCCCGCTAATTGAAATTGGGCTTAAAAATCTAGCCCTCTCCGCCAAGGTGCCTATTTTTTTTTATAATTTTTTTTAATATATTAAAAGGTGTTTTTTTTTTTTTTTTACATTTCAATTAGAAAGCATCAAACTAACAATTAGAAAGTATAAAATGACAACTAAAAGTCTAAAATCATCAAGAAATTTTACTTAAAATAGAACCATCAACAAGAGTTCCAAAACTATATTTCAAGTATTAACCTTCAACCAACTAAAATAAATATTTTGAGCGTTTCATAACTAGGCTGGCGAGCCAACCCACCCCTTTTTTGGTGGGCTTAAGGCGGGGCGAGTTTAAGGTGGGGCAGATTGGCAAACACAAGATCCCAATCCAACCTGCCATTTTTTTGTGGGTGCGCGGGTCGGCCTGACGGGACACAACCTGTTTTTCCATTCCTAAATAATACCTTTTAAGAGGGCCAAGTGGAGGCTGCCTTTCTAAAAAATGCATGTCTCTATGCCCGATCTCGCCATATCCACAATACGTCGACAGACGCTGCTTGCGTCCTGGGTGTGGTCATCCATAGTGTTACGACTCGAAAAATACTCGAGCGTTGCTCGGAAACAATGAAGTCGCCACCAAAGTTTATTTTAAAAGGGAAAACATTGATAAAATCCTTAAAGAATAAAAATATGGTATTCACAACCAAATTTAGATTCGAGAGTCGATTATGCGTTGGGAATATATTAGCAGCCTACGACATCCGTTTAAGAAAACTATTACCTCTAGTTAATTTTGCAAAATAATGTTGTTAACCTTATTAGGTCGATTTTCTCTTAATCACAAACACAAAATAAACATTTTTACAAACAAAAAGATTTGTTTTATTAGGATATTTGACAAGATTTGACTCTTGCTCCTACATATCTCCAGTACGATGGAAAATTCAAAGTTACGCAATTCTTGGTAGAAAAATCTTGTGTGTTGGTTGATTTTAAAGAAAAATGTTTTGATCGGGTTCGAGCTGAAAAACGTTGCTTGTTGGTCGTGTTAGCGCGGATAAAAACATTGTTTCTAAATCGTGTTTGAGCAGATAAAACATTGTTCGTTGAGTGGTTGTGATTGTTTTAAGGAGGAAGATGGGCGATAGAACAAGCAAGTTATACAGCTTGTATCTGGATGCTTGGGAAAAAAAGGGATATACATCCAATTATCCAATTTTTGTTGGTAAAAGAAAATATTTAACACGAATCGAGTTGAATTTCTTAAAAGAAGACAAGCGTTAGAACATGCAAGCTATACGACTTGTGTTCGAACGCCCGAGAATAAAAGAGATACACATCAAATTAATTATTTTTAATTCGATAAAAGCAATGACTCATAACGTTCAAGTTATTAATTAAATATTTTTGAAAGAAAGACAAGCGTTAGGACAGTCTAGTTATACGACTTATGTCCGAACGCTTGGGGAAAATGAGATATGTATCCAATTAATGTTTTTTCCATCCAATTTTGGTTTATTTAAAATATGAGATTCAAACGATCATGTTGTACGACTTGCATCTTAAAAACTCGATGATTAAAATAAATGTATATCTATTTAACCACTCTGTTGAAATTTTTTGCCTTTTGTCATTTCACTAAAAAAATGAAAATTTAAAATGATCAAATTAAAACATATTGCATTCATAAAACAAATATAAAAAATATCATTGTATTACAAAAATAATAAGTAAAAAATAGTAGCGTATGTTAGAATTTTGGGTCACAAATGTAATATTATATGTGTTAGGACTATTATATAATTAACCAAAATTAAAGTGATATATTTGATACTAAGTATATGGCTAGGAGTATATATGTCTTGAAATGTTATTGTGTAAATACATAACTCAATATATAATTGATGAGGGGTTAAAACATGAAATATAAAAAACATATTTCTACACATCGTTATATAGTTAAATACAACATTAAAAAAAAGAAAAGGCATTATGTTATGAATAAGTTAATGGGTCAGGCAAAAGGAAACAAATTCAGCTTGGGCCAATAATACCAACTCATTAATCTAAACGCTAACATTTTTTTTAAAGCAAATGATATATAAAGAGTACATGGGGTACTCAACCCAAAGAAACAATGTTACATATGGAAAAATTTCCTACCAACACCAACTGACCTATCCAACAGACGACTTACAAAAATCATAAAAATTAGAGTTAAAATAGCTAATTTCTCCTATTCAAGACCATTTCCAAGCCATAATTTTAATGTTCCATATTAGATCATTAAGATTACAAACATCATTATTGACAATCGCTTCGTTCTTGACCTTCCAGATGTTCCAAACAACAGAAAGCCAGACAACACTTCTCCTATCTCTAACTCCTACCGATTTCCTAACACCCCTCCATTGGATGAAAAAATGTGAAACATCTCCAACGAAAAAAACTTCGCAATCCAGCCACCGCCTCATACTGAACCAAACTTTGGAAGAGAAACTACAAGTGAATAGTAAATGTTTGAAATCCTCAGTAGCGTGACCACAAAAAAAACATTTTCAATTCTCCTCAGACAAACTCAAGCCTCTTGTAATCAACTGGTCTCTCGTCGCCAAACTCCCGTGTAAAATTTTCCAACCAAATGACTTAACGTTAGCCAGAACCTTAGTTTTCCATAACAGACCAAAAGCAGTAACAGTTTCAGGTTCGTGCCAAAAATGAAACCAATTTCTTCTCATCATATGGTAGCCCTTTCCACCCATCTGCACACCAACAACCCACCTTACTGACCACCTCCTTTTTGTTTCTGCTGCTATTGTAGAACACAGGACATAAATCTCTCAAAACACCAGCCTCCAGCAACTTAGCAGTCCAAAAGGGAATTGAACCACCATCACCCAAGTAATAATGAATAGAATCTACAAAACTCAATCCATTACTAGAAGTCAACTCACCAACTTTGCAAAGATCTTTCCACCAGTAAGAAGCAACGCCGTAACCGTCAAAACCTTTTTTCTAACAGGATGCTATATTCCAAATGACCATAACGCACTCTTAACACTTTCTTCCATAAGGCATTTTCAGAACTTAAGATCCTCCATCTCCATTTAGATAACAAAGCTAGATTAAACTCATAAATGCATTTCATACTAAGGCCACCTTGATCCTTTGGTCTACAAACACTGTCCCACTTAACCCAATGAATTTTCTCCTTGTCGACCGATCCTCCCCACAGAAAATGCTGCCTGAGTTTATCAATATGTTTCCTCACCGTAACAGGTACTCTATAGAACGAAAGAATGAAAATTAGGAGGCTACTCAAAACATAGTTAATCAGAGTTAATCTTCCTGCAAAACATAAATGTCTACCTCTCCATAACGCTAATTTGTTTTCACATTTGTCTATTAAATTCTTCCAAGATTTTACACGTCTCGGGTTCGAGCCAATAGGTATTCCAAGGAAAGAAAAACAAGAATCCTCAACTTTGCAAGCTAAAAAGTTAGAGGCAGCCAATAAGAAGTGACTACTGACATTGATTCCTATTAAACGACTCTTATTAAAATTAACTCGTAAACCAGAAATAAGTTCAAATCCACGGAGAATAGCTTTGATACGCCATAGGTTTTCCCAACCTCCTTGGCCAACGAGAAGAGTATCATCCGCGTATTTAATAATCTCTACATCCTCCTTCATTTTAAAACCTCTAAACATATCTCTGCCCACTGCCTTCTTCACTGGAGTTGATAAGCCTTCTGCCCACTGCCTTCTTCACTAGCGTTGATGAGCCCTCGTGTAATTAGGACCTTTAAAATACAAGTCATTCAAAAACTCGAATCTAACTGAAATGAACTAAATCATAGTAATAAAATATCATCTGAATCAAATTGAACCATTTGAATTTATGCAGAACCGACTAAACAAAAGCTATTGGTTTCGCATCCCTTTCTTTCTATATTTTTCTTTAATGAAATTTTCCTATTCTTTTTTTTTTATATCCTGTGTTTCAAGATTTTTATTAGACTTATCCACCGACGAATATGAAAAGGACTTCGAGAACTTTAATTTATTCCATAAAATATTATGGTTCGTGTTCGGAGCTAGTACTATTATAAGAATATTATTGGAGATACATAGGTTTGACCTAAGCCACTAACTATAAGTCATCAATAAAAACCAACATTTGGTTAGTTTATTTCACTAACCACCAAGAGAATATATATATATATATATATATATATATATATATATATATATATATATATATATATATATATATATATATATATGAGTTTAATGGTAGTGCACTGTCAGTATAAAAAAGTATTACACATACATCCAATTAAAATATTTTAAAGTGCCAAATCATTTAAATAATTTAAGATTTACAGGCTAACTTGGCGGGATACATGGTTGTTATTGGTTGACAGTTACACTGTCAGTGCACCATCCTCTCTCTCTCTCTCTCTCTCTCTATCTCTATCTCTATCTCTATCTCTATCTCTCTCTCTCTCTCTCTCTCTATATATATATATATATATATATATATATATATATAGAGTGGGAGTGGGGGATGCCTCCGTAGAGGTTAAATTGGAATGTAGTTGCCTCCGTAGAGGTTAAAAATGTAAAAATGAGGGAAAATCTTGTTAAGGGTTGACCATGAACAGTAAAAAAGTCAAATTTTGAATAGTAACTTACCATGTTGAAATTTATGAATAATGATAGTGTGATAATATTGTGAGAAATAAGATAATTATGCTCTTGACTTAGTAGAGAGGTCATCTTTTATTGAGAGTATCAAGGCATAAACATCAGAATATTCTTGTAGAATTACTTGTTTGTGGTAATTTAATAAAGAATGATTTGCAGGGTCACTAATCATGATTTGCAAGTTTAAGGCCTTAAGCTCTTGTTCTAATTTTTTATGAATCTTCCTAAGATTTTTTAAACAGTTTCTGTTGATGACTTCTGTCATTAAAATCAAAATTTGGCTGTGTCTTTTATCCTCTGGATAGAGTATAAAGATCTTCCTTAATTATTGTAATCATGGTTTCAAACATATTAATATGTCTAATAATTTCAAATCTTCTTACTATTAAATCCATATAATCATGGTTATTTTATCTGTATTCAATTCTTTTAAGTTCTTGTTTTAAGTCCTTAATATAATTTCTATAATCTTTTAATTCAATTTTCTCTTTGATTAAATCCATTTTTCAGAGTATAAAATTATACTGAAAAATAATTTTAGGCGGAATTTAAAATAATAATACTACGTGGGAGCAAATAAATGAATGAGCAATAATATGAGGAGGCTCGGCCTTCCAATGAATGATATAATTTAAATATGCGCAAATATTTTTGGAGGCTCAGCCTTCCAATGTTATGATGCAATAAATAATGAAGAAATCTAAGGAAAGAATAATTAATCAGTTTCATATGCATCTTATTCATAATTTATTTCATTGTCAAAATCATCGGGATTATAATTTCTAAAACTCATTGTGACTAATGGGTTAATTTGTCTAGGGTTTCTCATCCTATAGTTTATCCTTGAGGAATATCCATAGAAATGAGCGTCGAAATATCCTAGATAATATGAATTAGTTGTGAATTCATTTAATTCTCTAATTTTGCATCTTAATTCATGTTCTTCAAAATCTTGTTCAATTGTTATTTTAATTTCTTGTAAAAATATTTTCTCTTGAAAATAAGCAAATTTTAATTTTTTGATAATGATTTTCATTAAATCTGGGTATGGAAATTTTTTGAATAAACATAATATTTTTTCGTCAAAATCTTGGATACAAATGATGTCAGATATTTTGCGGTTTGAATTTGGTTCAGAATAATCTACTCCAAAATTATTAGTGAAAAATTTTTGTGTTGTAAAATTTGAATTTGGGTAATAATTTTCTCGTTCCATAAAATTTTATTTATTTTCTTAAAATTTTCCTTCAAAATTATTTGACAAAAATATTCCTTCTTCTTAATGTTCTTTTGAGGTATATGATCTAAAAATAACTTATACATGATAATCTAAGTTTAGTTTTTAGTTTACTGAAAATCTTTTTAGGATAATGATCTTTTAATCAACTTAGTCGTGATAATCTAAATTTAATTTTAAGGTTATTGAAAATCTTACGCTAAACTTTTAGTACCTCACCTTGTCATCCCTCACCTACTACCACAGAGTTCTTCCAGAGACATCTCTGCGTCAAAAACCTAAGATCTAAGAATCTTCATCCTAAGCGGTAGTCTCTTTTTTTTTTTTTTCCCTAATCGGATTATCTTCTTAGATTATAAACGGTCTCATTCGGCTCAAACAGGACTTACGTCTTTTGATAGTAAAATAGCGAAGATGAACAATAATCATAGAATTAAACTAAGATTATAAAGCTAAGTATTTAAAAGATCATGCCCAATAGATTAACAATAAATCTTTAAACCAAACTGAGATTATAGAGCTAAGTCATAATTAGATCATACCTCTTAGAAACAATTAAGAAGTCGGAATATGGTTTAGTGTGAAGGCATAATTTTGTAGAGAAAATAATTTAAATGCAAAGTTACTTTCATATATTTGAGTAAAAGGTTAGGTTGTTCTTCTTGCTGGTGGTTTGTACATGTGTGTGTTGTTACAAAAGAGAGAGCTTCCTTATATACAAGAGAGGAAGACTCTAGACACAACTGCGTGTAAAGCAAAAGAATCTGGCTACATCCTTGAGCACTATTTGCTTTAGGACTAAGTAGCTAGTGGACAAACTACTTTACAAAAAGTAAACAAAAAGAAAGACAAAGTAAGGCATTATTTGCTTTACAACTATAAAGGAAAAGAAAAAGCTACAAGTTGGTAAGATTCCTTATCTGTCAGGAATCCCATAATTCACTAATGTCGCATTTTCTTGATGTCGGCAATAATGTCGTGCTTGATAGTAATCACATGACTCACATGGTTATGGGTCAATCATGATCGTTGATCTATCTTGAGATGATTCGGAGGAACCAAGTCTCTTAGAATGACTAGTATTCCTTCATTTGTAGGCTTCCACCAATTTGGGTCTTGAATGTTTGACTTCAAAGGTGAAAAAGCAATGTTTTGCTATTTCAGAATTGGTGTAAATTTTTCCGGACTTATCTTCCCTAAGCAAATTTCTTTCTTCCATTTTGTCTTTGGACCAACCAAAGTCTTCAGATATCAATTTTGCTCTTGCGAGTTCAATCTGTTGGGACATGTCTTCTAATTTAATGGTTTTGGGACCTGAATTTTGTACTTGAAATTTTTCATACTCCAAGTCAAATTCATTAAAATGAATCCAAATCATGTGCACACAAGGGTAATTTTTCTGAAAATCTGGATATAAAGATGTAATTTCTAATTTGGCCTTTTGTGGAAATTCTGATGTGACTACCTCCATAGTGTCTGCCAGGAATGGCAGTAGGTATGGTGTGAAGTCATACAATGGAGGAATATTAATAGTGCTTAATAATCCATGTTTGAGTAAATTGGTAAGAGTTACATTGTAATTTCTTACTTTAAATGGTCTAAAGGTAGGTAGAGAAATTCTGGCCTTCCTTATTGCTGAATCAAGTTGACAAAAACATTCACCATCTTGATTTTCTGGACAATTTTCAAACATACTTTGGCATGATTTGTAATTGTTGAATACAAAGCTCCATTCTGTTGAAATTCCGTTGTGAATTATCTGATTGTTGCAAATTTGGGCTAATGTGTCTTGTAGTAAGACAAATGTTGTCAAATTTATTTCTTCTTCCGAAATTTTCGGTTGAGCTGGAATCACTGGTTTTCCCATAGGTAAAAATTTTGTATCGGTCTTTTGGACCTTTGTGTTAATCAATGTATCACTAAAGGACTTTTGATCCTTTGGTGGAATTTGAGGTCTTAGAGAAATTTCTTTCCCTTTACCTTTATAATTTGTGCTCTGAATTTCATGTAAAAAATCTTGATCGTCAAAATTTTCCATGTGTTTCAGATAATGTTGATACTTAAGAACTTTGGGCGAGATAATAATATCACTCCCACAAGCCTTAGTAACAGAGTCTATGGCCTCCTGAATGTCAAAAAATCCTTTAAAAAGAGGTTGACCATATCTCGGAAATAATTTAATTTCTTCAATCAAAATAGCCATTTCATCCCAATCCAAATAAACACCAGCTTTTAAGCCTGTGTATAAAGCATAGCAGATGAAAGGTTTTTTGTTGAAATGTCGGCCAGTTGAGAGATAAGATGCTAAAGCATTTATCACCGCAACCTCTTACTAGTACCTTGAACGGTAGTTTGTAAGTTCCAAATATTGTCAAGAAGACAGGTTTCTTCCTCTTTGAGTTGATTCCTCAAAGGTGTTTTAAATTGATCCCTTTCGGGAAATGTCTTTAATTTTGCATTGTCAAAATTTATGACTTTTTCAGCCATTTGCAATGTACAAATTTGTAATGTGAGAAATGTTTTACCCTCCTGGTAATGTATGTAATGTTTTACCCTCCTGGTAATGTATGTAATGTCTGAAATTCCTGTAATTTTTTGGAAAACACAAATGATAATGTTAGTTATGTAACAATCTCCTAGATAATAAGTCTGGTATTTTATTATCCTTTCCTTTAATGTGTTCCCATTTTATCTTAAATCCTCTGTTTAAGACAAATTCTCGAAATTTCAGCCATCTATTGGCAGTTAATTTTTTCTCACTTTTTGTATCTGCAAATTTTACAATAGCTTCACAGTCAGTCCTAATGGTAATTTGTTTTTTGGACAAAATAAACAAGGAAAATTTTTCTAAGACATAAATAATGGATAAAATTTCATAATCCAAGGATGTTAAATATCATTTTTCTTTAAAGGTTCCTGAAGTGTATCTACAAATTTTTTCTAATGATTTTAAAGAAAACTCATTAGGTTTTTTAATTAAAATTCCTCCCCATCCTAGCTCAGATCCATCAGTTTCTATAATTAAGTAATCTGATTCTAATGGTAAAGCTAAGGGTTCTAGTTTAGCAACTTCTGCTTTTAATTGTTGGACTATTTTAATGTCTTGATCATTAAATTTCCTAACTCCTTTTTGTTGTGCCTTATTGTATAAGGGAGAAGTTAATTTTGATAAACGTTTGAAATAAGGTCTAACGTAATTTACTAACCCTAAGAAGGATTGTAATTGTTTTAATTCTTCCAGTTTATCTGGAAATTCCAAAAAATTTCTTGCTATATGCGGCTGTAATTTTATAGTTCCATTTCCTATTTCAGCCCCCAAAAAAGAAATATAATTTTTTCCGATTTCAATCTTCTTTTTAGAAATAATTAAACCATGTTTTTCGAATAAAGAAAAAATTATATACAAATGTTGTATATGTTCTTTTTCTGTTTTAGAGAAAACCAGAACATCATCAATGTAAATACACGTAAAATTATAGCAATTCTTAAAAATGTCATCCATCATTCTTTGAAATATTTGTGGAGCATTTTTAAGTCCAAATGGCATTACTAGCCATTCGAAATGACCTAATGGACAAGAGAAAGTTGTCCATTCAATGCTAGCTTCATGCATTTTTACTTGCCAAAAGCCTGATTTTAAATCGAATTTGGAAAACCAATTTTTTCCTTGAATCTTATTAATTAATGTATCCTTATCTGGGATACAATATCCGTCTTCAAAAGTATTGTCATTTAATCTCCTGTAATCAAAAACCATTCTAGATTGGCCTCTTTTCTTTTCTGCTTCTCGAAATATATATATATATTCAACCGTATCAGTTTTCAGGTTAAGATCAGATCTTTTGCCCATTCAAATTCATTTTTCTACCAAACCGTTATAGCCGATATTCCTAACATACGATTGTATGACATGTATATTCAAACATGATAATAGATCAAATGATTATCTATTTTTTTGTTGTTAATTATAGTATTATTATAAGTTAATATTTTTAGTAAATTAATTAAATATAGTTTTTTAAGTTTCTATTTTGAGTCTCAAATGTTAATTTTTTAAAATGTTGTGAATATGGTTTGTTATTACATAATTGAGTTCTATTTTAAATATTTTAATAAGAAAAATGCTATAATCAACCAATCATGATATCTTTATCTTCAAATTTATTTATCAAATTTTAAAATTATATATATTTTATTATAACATATATTTTAAAATGTTATAATCAAATTTTCAAGTAAATTTTTTAACAAGTTATTAAAAAAATTATATATTTTGATCGATATGATTTCGCCTCAAATATATGAATGACTAATTATTACTATAATAAATCAGATGGAATAGCTGGAACCATTTTCATTGTGACGTTAGTGAAGACTTAATCAAACAAACAGATAAGTTATAACTATTACTTTGTAAAATTTGTTTTATAATTGTAGAAATATTTAATTTAATTTATTATATATTTTCATTATACAGCTAATGCTATGGTGTCAACTGGCCTTGTTGATCTTGGTTACAAATATATAAATATAGGTAGGACAACTTTTTCCGTTGTTTCTATAATTATTGTTATTATCATCTTTATTATTTTATTCAGAGGAATACTAACAACATATTTTTAATATATATTTTTAATATTTTTTATTGGTTAAAATTTAGAGTGTGTTTTGCTAGTATTTTTTATATATTTATTTTTCTAAAAAAAAATTATATATTTATTTAGAAATAAATAGTATTAATTTTTCTTCTTAATTTTTAGATGATTGTTGGGGTGAACTTAATCGAGACCCGAAGGTAATATTAATATTTTATTATAAAATTATGTTATACTAATTAATTTATATGATAATTACACTTAAAAAATTTGAAATGGTGGCAGGGTAATTTGGTTGCTAAATCATCAACATTCCCTTCAGGAATTAAGGCTCTAGCTGATTATGTACATAGCAAAGGTCTCAAATTAGGGATCTATTCTGATGCAGGGTATGGTATTTCTCACATTTTAAACTAAAACTTTGATTTTCATGATATCTATGATTATTCAACCACTTTTTTACTTCTAACAATTTTTCTGCAGAAATCAAACATGCAGTAAGAAAATGCCTGGATCACTGGGACATGAAATACAAGATGCAAAAACATTTGCTTCCTGGGTAATAATATGAAGTTCGCTCAAAAGCCATTTTGCATTTATGTATACATTTATATACTATATGAATTGAATTAACATCAATTTTCATTGATACTTTAGGGAATTGATTACTTGAAGTATGATAACTGTGAGAATAATAATATAGACCCGAAAGAAAGGTATATAATTCTGGCTTTCAAATGCATAAACAGACCGACAAAATGCTTCTAAAATTTATAATTCATGCGTTTTGTAAGAACAGGTATCCGGCAATGAGTGAAGCCTTGTTGAAATCTGGAAGACCAATCTTCTTCTCTTTGTGTGAATGGTGAGTCGTATTGATTATCTTTTCTGATAAACTTTACTTGTGCTTCAAAGAATATTTATGATTAACTGCAATTTCAAACATAGGGGATCAAAAGAACCGGCGACATGGGCAAAAAGTGTGGGAAATAGTTGGAGGACAACAGGAGATATTGAAGATAAATGGGATAGGTGAGAATCTCAATAATATCATATGTAAATATAACATTAGGATAGGTGAAAATCTCAATAATATCATATGTAAATATAACATTAGGGGTGTTCGCGGTGCGGTTTGAGCGGTTTTAACGCTAAAAATCATCCGAACCGCAAGAGAATAAAGCATGATGTTTGATTTGGTTCGGTTGGCTTTTAAAAAAATCCGAACCAAACCAAACCAAACCAATGCGATTTTGATTGGTTCGGTTGGTTCGGTTTTTTACAAGATTTTTATTGAGTGATATTTACATATATAGAGAACAACATAACTTTGTGTTTAGTCATTCACACATTGTCAAATAACAACAAAACTCGTCATATTTAGACAAAAAATTCTCATTCAATATACAAAAATCAATTTAAACAAAAGTAAAAAAAAAAATAGTAGCATAAAACAATATCAAAAATATTATAATAAAACAGAAAATAGAGGAGAAGGGAGATTAGAAAAGATGAAAAGGAAAGAACATAAGAGATGTGAGATTAGAGAAGAAATGTACGATAAAAATATAATTAGAAGAGAAAATAGTAACATAAAAATGAGAAAATGAAAAAGAAAAAACATGTGAGATGAGAGATTAGTGTAGAAGAGGTGAGACGTACATGACAAAGAAGATGAGAAGAATGCGTAATACTATTAGGAGAGATTTGAGAAGATTAAAACTGAAAAGTTAAGTGTGAGTAAAAAAAAATATTTCGTAATTGTAAGGTTAAGGCATAATGGGTTTAAGTTTTGGGTTAGATGTGAGATAAGTGAAGTTTGAGTTGTAATATAATGCGGTTTGGTTTGGTTCAGTTTGGTTTGCAAAATACAAACCGCAAACCAAACCAAATCGTGCGGTTTTGTTAAAAGATGACCCGAATAAATCTGAACCAAATGCGGTTCTTTGCGGTTTCAATTTGGTTTGGTTTGATTTGCCGTTTTCTATTGGGTTGGTTCAGTTTTGAACACCCCTATATAACATGAATCTAATTTGAGAAATTTCATTACCTGGTACTCAATTTAGAATCTAGCCAATGTTTGCATTAGATTCATACTCTATTGATCACTTAACCTGTTTCATTTCTTCATTTTCCATTCGAGAAACTTACCATACTTTCTCCGTAGTATGATATCTCGCACAGATCTAAATAACAGATGGGCATCTTACGCTGGACCTGGAGGATGGAATGGTAATCATACAAACAATATACTACTTCTTTAGGCTATGTGTATCATGATATTAAGTACTAAAATAACCAATTTTTTCACTAAAATAAGTAAAATAACTTAACACGTCTCCGTATAATTGCTATTTACTTATTTCGTAATGAAGAAATTAAAGTTCAGATTCTATTTTGTGGGGGACAGATCCTGACATGCTTGAAGTTGGAAACGGAGGCATGACAACCGAAGAATATCGTGCCCATTTCAGCATATGGGCATTAGCTAAGGTAAGTTGAAACAAAAAAATTAATACTTGCAGTTTAGAGAACTATACTCACAATAATGTCCTCTAAATAAAATGTGTTTTATATAATAACTCTTATTCTATTGCATAAATAGGCTCCTTTATTGATCGGTTGTGACATTCGAGCGCTAGATAACACGACAAAGGAATTGCTAAGCAACTCAGAAGTTATTGCAGTAAACCAAGGCAGGAACAAACTAACAATCCTCTAATATCTCTTAACAAGCTAGGAGTTCAAGGGAAAAAGGTGAAAAGTAATGGTGATTTGGAGGTAATTTCCTTTCCCCTTCTTCGTTTTCTTGGGTTAGTTTCTCATTTTCAATAAAACCAGGGATGGATCTCTCAACCTTTTTTGATAATACTTTTTCGTGTTTTCATGTAAGTGCAAACTATGATACATACCGGCACCACGAAAAATAATAACCAATATAAAAACTAATTTTAGCAGTTAATCTAAGATTAGAAACAAATCTTCTGAGATAATCAAGCAAATGTGCAGGTTTGGGTAGGTCCTCTCGGTGATAATAAGCTAGCAGTCATCTTATGGAATAGGAGTTCATCGAAAGCAACAGTAACTGCATCTTGGTCGGACCTAGGTCTGAAACCAGGTACTTCAGTTGATGCAAGAGATTTGTGGCTGGTGAGAGACATAGTTTGACCTAATCTGTTTTTTACAATGCCCTGAATGCAGAGAATTAAAGAAAAATATGCCTGTAGTGCTGAGTTTTTTTACTATTTAATTGAATATTGCAGCATTCAACGCAACCATCGGTTTCGGGAAACATATCTGCAGAATTAGATTCACATGCTTGTAAGATGTATATCTTGACTCCCAACTAGTTTTCAAAATACCACGACAGAAAAGAAGGTAAACAGGACAGTACTATCAAAAATGCATTGGCAATCATTTTAGGTTCCACAGAAGGAGAAATTTATTTTGTTCATAGAAAATGCAGAAACAAATGAATAAGTTATATTTCAAATGAGGTTTCTATTTTAATCTATACGTTGAGGTCAACTTGATCTCAATACGATACGCCTTTAAAACTTTTGTTTCCAGTTAATCAGTTCACAGGCATCAAATCGTGAGGCAATCAAAAAATATAGAATGTTCTCTAGATATCCATATAGTTGAAACGCTCATTATGATTCTAATTCGCTAATGTGCTAATCAGTGTTTCAGTTACTATGTTATTTTTCTGCTCAAGTAAATCATTAACTCTTTCTGCAAGATTTAAATTCTTACCACAATATTTGAAACCTTCAAGATCCAAAATATTTATTACCTCTAATGACCTTACTGCTAGTCCTATTAATATCCATCAAAGGATCAGTTAGGAAGGTTTCAGGAGGAAAAGCAAAAGACATGTAGCATAATAGAGAGCAAAAGAAAATGACTTTATCTGCTAAAAGTGGGAAAAGTAAAATGTTAAACTGCTACATGGAAGTAAAGTATTAAAAAATACATCAACCTTGGCCTACATAATGTGGTCCTATATGCATAGGCAGAATCTCACAGTACAAGCTATTCTCTAAAATGCAATATCAAATCCACTTTTGTAAAAAGCCTTATTAGTGTAGTATCACCATCTTGATTGTTTGTCTCAGTTTTATAATATGGGCTATCAACTTAGACACTAAACTAAACATACAATAGTTAATAACAGTACTTGAGGGAGTTTAGGACTTATTAAAATGAAAGATGGTTATGTGCACTGGAGTTTTTTATCTCCAAAATAACCCTTCATCTTGAGGGCTCTAAGTTTCACAAATAAGCAACTGAAGTTAACCAAGTTGTGCGCACCTATATCAACTGATATACACTTTCAATTATCTTTGAGAAATACTTCTAGCATGATCTTTAACTTTCTCATTGACCTACAAAAGATCTGCCACACATAGAGGGTGGTAATGTTGCTAAATCTAACTGTAAATAGTGTTCAATAAAAAGTCTTACAAGTATTAGCTTGAGTAGAAACATATCAAATCACTTGAAGCACGTTCTACGAATAATTCAATGGTGATAAAATATAAGCATCAGGTGCATCAAAACATTACTATAATGTGGGGTAGAACCACAATCATTACTAGTAATACTATCATCCATCCAAGGATCCAGATTTTTCAACTTATGCTAGTTGCATAAAATTGTGGTTCTACTTAAATTTTGGATTCCTTTACTAAATATAGGTTGTCCATCACGGTTAAAGCCAACACAACTAAATAAGTCACTCAAGTATTTGACACTGAAACACATAGAAATATGGTCTACCTAACCAACATCTAACTCCTATCAATCAAGTCAATATCTTATACACATGGTCCGTGGCCAAAGAGAAATGAGAGTCCACAGTATTTAACACACATGCATGGTAGCCATTTGAAGGCTAGGGACGAGGCTGAGCTTGGCGGAAGTGACCAATTCAATCACATGCTTGGGAGGCATTTAGGCTTCATATGTTCTCCTTTGTTATTAGTATGAAACAGAGTCCAAACCTTAGCTAACCCACTTGGACTAATTTATCGAAAATAATATTAGTCGTATAAATTGAAATAGCAAAAAATCTCACTTGATGTAAAAAATTTGCAAGAGCCCTCAGATTCCCCTTAGCACCCATATAAAGTTTGGGTTTCAACTTTTTCAAAGACAGCTTATAATATTAGAATATGATTTCACCAAACCAAATTCAAGAAGTGTAAGATGACATAATAAGTATCTCTTTTATTTTACTTGTATATAGTATTTATAAAAACCAGGTGCGACTTTCATAACTCAATGCACTCTGTTAGAATGAGCATGCAACCATATTTTCTGCAGAACCCAACAGCGAGAATGCTGAACTAGTTGTCAAACACTAGAAGAAATAACCAATTCAGTTTAAAGAGCATAACTTCAAGCTCAAGCCCCATATTTCATGAGCCTTTAGCTGTTACATATTCAACTTCAATTCTAGAGGGTTATATGTCACTAAAACTCATATTTGCCTTATAAGCCTAAGGTAGCATGCTACTTGAAGTTTTGCATAAAATGTACCATAAGGTCAAATTTTACCTTGAGGTCCTTGAAAAGACATGGTTTATTCACACAAGAGAGAGAGGCGAGGATTGAAACCTTGACCTTAACATCCAAATCTGCAGAAAATATGGGTTCACGGCTTTTCACAATCTCAAATAATGAAAATTTTATAAAGTATTGAAAGTAATTTATAGACAAAAAAGTTCAGTATTTTTTAGCAGTACTGATGGAAAGTTCTAAACCACGTCCAATTAAGTGACGGCACTATCAATGAGGTATTTTAGTATCATCTAGAGAAAGACAAGTGGAAAAGAAAAAAGAAAAAAAAAAAGATCTATAAATGTTTTGATAAACATAGTTAACAAAAGAAACAACAATAATAAACCCTTTTTCTTATTAAGTGAGGCATGTACATAGATTAAGCGATGCAATAATGTTGATATATAAATTCAATTCCATGTCTTCCAAATATGTACATGCATGTTGAAAGGAGCTTTAAGCTAGTAGCAGTTATAGGTTCTTCACATTTCACCTGAAGAAACTAGTCTCACAACAAGTGCTTCCAACATGAATGCTCCTAACCTATGGATTGTTTTGCCTGAAACTGAAACCATTTTAGACAACTCTGAAATAGTGACACCAACCATTCAGTTGTTTGTTTCTATATCATTCCTGTTATTTTGGTTCACTTCTCTGCTTTTAGAAAAAGTGGATCAAATTTCTAGTTTTTAAGCTCTTCGATCTTTCACAATGAATGAATATGAAACACGGAGTCTGTAATTTAACACTACATTTACTAATACCATTTGAGTACAAATTTGGGGAATAAATTCATCTTAAAGCCTTGTAGAACTTTATAATTATATCCAAATTCTATAAACAATATAAACCAAACTTTGAAGATGAACTCATCGAAAACTACTAAACCAATAATTCTGTAGAAAACTCATCTTAAACCCTGGTTCCTAGTGATTAAACAATATGACGACAGTTCTCAATACTTTTTGTCAACGCATATTTGAGTAGACTATGCACCTATAATGCAACCTTAATAATTCAATACACGGTAGTTTAATTTAATTTAGCCACAAGAACACATTAAGTCATTCTTAGCTTACTTCACTTTAGTTTCAAGCTTATACCTCTTGCGTGCAATTAAGATCGTAGCAATTCAGCCACAAGTTTAACAAACATTCAGAAACATTAAGAATAGAATTGAAAAGATAGACCTAAACCAGAACCTATGGGAAGATATCACTGCCCAACTACGTAACAAACATATCCCTGCCTTTTCTTTCTAACAATCATCACCTATTAATTCTATCCGTCTCTCTAACTAACTACTACTGTCAGCTCACCATTCGTCATTCATATCTTCTTTCTAGAATATAATTTCCATATTTTAAGGCTGCCATACATTGTGTATGGGTCACCACAAGACTAACAAATTCACCCTTTTAGTCTCGATGAGCATTGAAATGATTTTTTTATCATATAAAGCATCAAGCTATTTGCTATTGTTAAAGGTATTGGCTAGAGGTATAATACAGTTAGTAATTTAGTACAAATGCAGAACAACACTTCTAAGACAATAATATAACTATAATATTTTACCAATTTTCTTCAAATTTGGAACTCGCCAATCTATCATTTTGTGAAGTACAAACAACAAAAACAGATATCTTTTTTCCATTAGCTGAAGCAACTACATTAATGAAAAGATGAAATAATGTTGAAACATAAATTCAAAATGATAATGTATAACTAGAAATGCATCTTACCTATTTTCAGTCTTACACTAGACCTCTCGCAATCATTTCACAAAGAAGTCTCAAGTTTTTGGCTTTGGACTTGACCTGCATCATTACCAGCCTTGATAGTTTCATATTGTTACTGTCTTTCTCCAAATGCTTGGTCTTCAACTCCAATCCTGTCACAATGTGTGCATGCAATCATGACAACTATATGTGCATGAATAACTCTCAGCTCAGTATGACATAGTTGTATATGGAAGAGCAGGGCACCAGAGTACATGTCTATACTAATGGAAGTACAGCAATGAAATTAAAAAAATAACAGCAACATCTCCCACGCGAAAGGCAATGAGAACCAAAGCAACAACTAAAATCAGTGTTGAAACATACATTCAAATTAATAATGTACAAAAATAGGCAAATATCTTACCTAGTTTCAGTCTTACAATAGACCTCTTGCAATCATTTCACGAAGAAGTTTCTCCGCCTTATCATTTTCATCTTTATCAAAAAGGGAACGGATGATTATTTCATAAGTAACAGGAATGCAACTACTATCTTTCATTTTTGACAGCATGGCCAATGCTTCATCAAACAAGCCATTGTTACAAAGTCCATGGATCATAGTAGTATATATATAGACATCAAGATTGTAGCCTTTGACCAAAAGATCTTCAAAAACCTTTTGTGCATCCTCAAGTCTTCCAACTTTACACAATCCATCGATAAGAATATTATATGTGTACATGTCTGGTTGAATACCTTTGTCTTTAAATTCTTTGAATAATGCAATTGCCTTATCAACTTGATGGTTTTTGCATAAAGCATCCAATATAGAACTGTACGTAATTATATTAGGTAGTTGAGCTCTATCACACATCTCATCAACAAGCTCCAAAGCATATGAGATTCTCCCCAATTTGCACAAGCCATCAATAAGGGAACTATAAGTTATCGTATTAGGAATGATTTTTCTACAATGCATTTCTTTAAAGATACTTATAGCTTCGTCTGCCATTTTAATCTTACAGAATCCATTAATCATGATATTGTAGGTCCAAACATTAGGAGTCACTCCCCTTTTAGACATAATGTGGAATATATCATTGGCCTTGTTCACTTCATTTACAAGACAATATCCATCCATTAAACAACTATAAGTAACAACGTTGGGTTTAATGCCTTCTTTAATCATCACAGCTAACACATTTTGCACTTCTTTCATCTTTCCTTCCTTACAAAAAGCATCAACCAATGTATTGAAGGTATAGATATCCGGGTTGATGTTTTCCAATGTCATCTTATTAAGCAAACAAATTGCCTCTTTCAGTTTATCAACAATGCAAAAGCCACAAATTAAAGAATTGTAAGTGCAAACATCGGGAGAAATTTTCTTAGCAAGCATTTCAGAATATAAATTACATGCATCATTAACAAGTTTATCTTTGCACATACTATCTATGATTGTATTGTACATTACCACATGAAGTTGAACCAATTTCCCATCGATTTTTCTAAGCAACTGTAGGGCTGCGCTTGTTTGTCTGGCTTTGCATAATCCATTGATCAAGGTTCCATAACTAACATGGTCCAGCTGAAATCCCTGTGCTACCACTTTGTCATGAAATTGCAATGCTTTATGGAGGTGACCTTTGAGACAGAGACCCTTGATGAGTGTATTGAAGGTTATGGCATCTGGGTGATAACCCCTCTTGAGAATCTTGGTTAAAACAGAAAAAGCAAAAGTAATATGACCCAAATGAGAGAGAGAATTGATGAGGATATTATGAGTTACAAAATCAGGAGTAACAACTCTACTCAATTCCATTTGGTGAGAAAGGGAAACAACAGTGGAGTAATGTTTGGCCTTAACAAGAGAACCTAAAATCTTGCCAAATTCAATGGCGGGTGGGGTGGGTTTCGTTTGGAGCGTTCGATTGAACAAGGAAACAACATCATAAACATCATCATCATTGAAATGTTGGAGAAAGTGAGAGTATGATCTGGAATTGGGAATGGAAACAGAAACAGCGTACCTTAAAAACGACATTGGTGAAAAAAATGTGTGTTGCGTTGGAATTGAAATTGGAATGAATGAATATCCAAAATGTTGAATTGGAATTGGGATGACGCAGATCTT
The DNA here is from genome assembly GCA_022829125.1 of Lathyrus tuberosus. Taxonomy (NCBI): domain Eukaryota; kingdom Viridiplantae; phylum Streptophyta; class Magnoliopsida; order Fabales; family Fabaceae; genus Lathyrus; species Lathyrus tuberosus. The sequence goes on from JALAZF010000043.1 coordinate 3,653,479, forward strand.
ATACAACATTTGAATCGTACTTTTGGAGATTAAAACTATTTCTTGGATCAATTTATATCAATTAATAATAAATGTTAGGTTTAAATATTTGCTTTGAATATTTAGACTTAGTTACACTAAGGTCACTTATTTTTTTTTTATTTGCTTGGAATATTTAGGGTCTGTTTGGATTGATTGAAAGGATGGAATGGAATGGAGTAGAATGGAATAAAGTTATATTTTATTGTTTGATTTTGCCAAAATTGAATGGAATGGAATGGAGTGTGATGGAACTAATTCCATCCAATACCACTCTTTTAGTCCATTTTTCATTTCCCAAATTGGAGTGTATCCAATGGAATAGAGTCAATTAATAACACATTTACAATTTTGTCCTCCAAAATTTCAATTTTATTAACCGTTCATATTCTTCATTTCACGTGATATTTTTCTATTCATTCATTGCAACTCTTCTCCTTCCCAGACCTTCTTCTTCTACCCTAACAAGGTATGTCATATTTCTTCTTATTTTTTCACCTATTTATTTGTGTTCTATTAATTTCCTCACTTCTCATTCTAGAATTCGCAATGCCGACACGCAAGTTAGCCAAGCCGGTCATTGTTAGAGGTAGAATCTCTTCGTTATTTTATCAAATTATGTTTATGTAGATATAATTTTACACATTTTCATTTGTTAATGAATTTTGCTATCCTTGCATAAGTTGAGTTAGATTAGTTTTCTGTTTAATATGATTTGAGATTTTTCACCGACTCTGCACCCATCTCAATTTTTCTCATTTGTTTGACTTTGAATTTGGTGTATTGGTTTCTGAACCTGCATGTAATGAATGAATATATTTTTTGTGTTCCTTTTGAAGTAGTAATTCGTGCAATGGAATGAGAGAAAAAGAAATGGATTAATAAATCCCTGATATATTTATAAAATTGGAGGAAAGTTTTTACGGATGGAAATGTGAAATGTCTCAGTTTTTAATTTATTGTTGTCTAATCAAGTTGAATGTAGTTTGTTTTCCATAAAAATATGCTAATAATATTAGGTAAATAAATAAGTTGAATGAAGTTTGTGTTCCATAAAAATAGGCTAATAATATTAGGTAACTAAATAAGAAAAGAATTATTAGTAATATAAATTGTTGATTTGCTATAAAAATTCTTAATTGATTTAGATTTGAAATTATGTATTTGATTTGTTATAAAACTTCTTAATTGATATATTTTGATTTTGATATAATGTGTTTGATTTGTTATAAATATTTTAATTTGATTTATTTATATATGGATTTATAAGTAAAGTAAATTTTATTGTTTAATTTGTTATAGATGACTAACGAATACATAAGAATCAATTATATGAAATTGGTTTAAATGATGATTCTTCAAATATCTATCATTATTGTTCTAATATGTTCGCTAAAAAACAAGCGTAAAAGATCCTAAATACCTTATAGAATCACAGAGCAAAGAGAGAAAGTTAGAAATGAGTTTATGAAACATATTGTAGAAAGTGAACAATGTTATGATATCATTCGTATGGGTCCCAAAGCTTTCTTAAACTTGTGCACCTTATTACAAGATCAATGTGGACTTACACATACACGAAGAGCGTCTATCGAGGAACAAGTAGCAAATTTTCTTCACATAGTAGGACATAATGTCAGAAAACGTGTGATGTCCTTCTTTTTTAGACGCTTTGGTGAAACTGTTAGTCGTCATTTTCATAGAGTGCTAGATGCTTTGATAGAGGTGGAGGAAAATTTTTTAAAACAACCTGATGGAACACAAGTGTATCTGCAGATACTTAACAGCCATAGATTCTACCCGTATTTTAAGGTAAACAAAAATTGTGTCTTATACAAATATTGATTAGTTTTGTTATACACTTTTAATATATAAATTGAATGTCAGGACTGTATTGGAGCAATTGACTGCACACACGTACGTGTTAAAGTTCCAATAGAACTCGCACCTAGATACCGTGGTAGAAAAGATTATCCCATACAAAATGTATTGGTTTCATGCTCATTTGACTTGAAATTTACATATGTCTTGGTTGGATGGGAAGTAACGGCATCTGACTCAAGAATAGTTAAGAGTGCATTGGCACGTGCATACCCTCTTAAAGTTCCACAAGGTAATAAAAAATAATTAAAATTATTTGTATACGTATTTAGATTAGATAAACTAATAAACCAATAATTTTTTTTAGGAGAATATTATCTGGATGATGCAGGATTTCCTTTAAAAGCATGTCTTATCACACCGTATAGGGGAGAACGATACCACTTACAAGAATACTCTAGAAATCCACCTCGAAACCCTCGTGAGTTATTCAACCATCGACATTCCTCACTACGAATGTCGATTGAATGTGCATTTGGAGTGTTGAAGAAAAGATTTCCAATTTTACAAACTGCAATATGGATAGCATTCTTAAAGAATTGAAGATTCACTTTTCGGACAAACCAATTTCCAAAGAAAAGATAAAAGATCACATGAAACACATCAAAATGAAATTCAATTCTTGTTACGACCTTTTTCAGAATGGCCTGAGTGGGTTTGGATGGGATTCAACGAAAAATATGTGGATTGTTGAAGAAAAAGTTTGGAACAAGTTAATTGAGGTATTATTTACTATAATTATTTTACCAAATTATTTTTATTTGATTTCACTTATAAAAAAACTTTTTAGTGATGCCTTGTTTCGTTTATTATGGTGTAGGCAAAACCCGAAGCTGCTGAATGGAAAAACAAGCCAATATTATTTTATGATAAATTGGCCAAACTTTTTTGAAAAGATCGAGCAACAGGAGAACATGAAGATACAGCTACTGAAATGAGAGCAAAAAAGGTTGTAAATGTTGAAAAAAGTTATGGCACAACCATTGAAGAAATAGACCACCTAGTTGAGGCAAATGAAGTTATTTTGGAGGGATTTGATGATGATGAACATCATTCCAACAATTCTCCTACAAGACCTTCTGTTACCAATTCTCAAGATGCATCATCATCTAGGAATAAGAAGCGAGTAAAGAGAGTTATTGAAGATGATAAAAGTATGATTGAAATTTCCAAAACTTTCAAAAAAAATGGTTGATGTGTTTGAAAGAACACAGTGGAGTTGGTCAAACAGAGTAAGAATGCTAATGGTGGAGATATTTGGGCTGAATTGGTTGAGATTGGTGTTGAACAGAGTTATTTGCCTCTTGTATACATGTACCTTGCTAAGAATGTTGACGCATTGAAAGCTTTTAATGGAATTCCAATCGATAAGCGCAGGGAAATGTTACATCTCATTGTTCCAGACTATCCTTTTTGTTAATGGTAACATATTTATTAATCACTTCTATGTTTTTTTTATCTTTAACGAATGAAATTTAACGTAATTTATTTTATGTATTTCCACAGGTTTTGTGGAATACTTAAAGAAGAGACTCATTATCTATAATGGACCTATATTTGTCTTTTGTTCTAGCAAGACTTGATATAATTATCTTCAATAGACCTATATTTATCTTTTAATTTTAGCAAGACTTGATTTTGTTTATTAATTACCATGATTACCAAGTATGGTGTTGAGAAAAGCCTGTGCACTTGATCTTTACAATTTCAGGTTATAATAACCATGTTCCATTTATAAAATTTCAAATTTATGACAATTTGTTTTATTTTCTTTCAAATGTTAAGTTGATATTTTTGTATGATTATATATATATATATATATATATATATATATATATATATATATATATATATATATATATATATATATATATATATATATATATATATATATATATATATTATTTTATTGTGTGAATGTTGGATCTATCAATATTGTAGTATTCTTTATCTTATAAGTAGTGTTTAAGGGTAAAAATGGAATAAAAAATTATAATGCATTTCCGCTCCGTCCAATTTCCAAACAGTGGAATGGGATATTAGTTCCGCGCCGTTGGAAAAATATCCAAACAGTGGAATAAAGTTTATGTTCCGTTCCATTTTGTTTCGTTTTGCTCCGCTCCGTTAGTTTTAAATTATCCAAACATAGCCTTAGACTTAGTTTGTGGACGTTAAAGAAAAGAAGTAAAATTAACGGAGTTGGCACATTGGTCGATCAATGCACGCCATGTATACTTTGATGACACTTCTCAAATCAAACTTACCTTTTTTTTTCTAAAGGCGAATGAAGTAACAAGAATATAATGGGTGTTCTAACCCTTACAAATAAAGAGAAAAGACAAATTTTCAACCAACACTTTTTTACTAAAACCTAAAAAGATTTCATATAAAATGCATAAAAATTACAGTTAGAGTAAGGAATCTCCCCAATACAACTTCATTTCCAAGCAAATAATTTTACATTCCAACAAATATTGTTTACATTACAAATTTCTTCATTAAAAACAATGTTGTTTTTTTCCTTCCATATTGCCCACAAAACAGCCAATCAAATAACACATATATTGAAATTTCCTTTTGAGCAAATTCCACCTCCACTCCAGTTTAAGAAATGGTCTAAAACACTCCCACTATAGATAACATTGTTCCCAGCCTCCAATAGATTTCCACACCACCCCTCAGATTTTGCAAGTAAAAAAAATGCATTAGATTTTCATCTGCTAAATCACACAGCCCACACATTGTCTCTACCACAACACCTCTCTCAATCAATTGATCTTTAGTAGACAATCTATTCCACAATACTTTCCACCCAAAAACTTTGATCTTGGCAGGGACACTAATCTTCCAAAGCTAAATGAAGACCTTCATTCGCTCCTCCTGCAAGAAATCAGTTGAATGTTATTTTTTCATAAGATGATATTCTTCCTTGACAGAAAAACCAAAATGTTTTCCTTATTCCGGCGCAAGACATCCTCTTCTCCCAAGCTAGGACAGATATCATTTAACAACTGAAGCAAATGAGAGTACTCAACAGAAATTGAATATTCCCCTTGGAACCTAATTCCCATACTACACCAGTTCCAAACCTCATTATTCCAAGTTCCCATTTCTTCCACCATTGCATCCTTCTTATTTCAGAAATGATATAGGTTCTAATAAGCATCTGCTAGAGGGTCTGATCCCACCCAGATGGCTGACCAAAAAGGGGTGAACCTGCCATTACCCAACACAAAACTCACAGAATGTTCTGATAAGCATCTTGGAATCCGGCCTTGCGACCGACTAATCCAAGAGGATCAATGCCACTGTCCACTAGCGGGGGCCCCATTTAAAGTCAGAGCATGGACTGCCCCAACACAAGAATTTATTGCACCTAGCAGGATTCGAACCTAGGACCTAGAGTCAAACTCACATGTTATCAATTAACTATCAATCCATTAAATAAACTACCAACAAACTAAAGAAAACAAGTTGCTGCCAAATTTATAATTATACCTTTTTTCTTTTTATGTCATAAAATGACACGTTAAATTTTTTAAGGACATTTTAAATTTTTCTCTCTCAATGTTACATTAAGTTGTTTACTTTTTTTAGAGTGAGAGAAAATAAATTTTATTTTCAAAAAACGATTAATACAAGCTATTCCTATCGGATCCAAGCAGAGCTAATCTCAGCTCAACAACAACAAATCACAAAAACTAAGCAATAATCAAAGCCCCTAACTTAACATGTTTACTAAGTTTCTTGTTCGTACTACATCTCATCATAATGTTCCTCGTAATGTTAGTTGTGATATCAGCATCCAATTGCACATGTGAGAAAATTAGATCGTTTATTGTCTTCCACGAAGCGTAGATGGTTTCTGCTAGAGTTAGCTACAGAATTTGTCTACGTCATCCTTTCTTCGCCGTTTCACGAACCAACCAATCATTTTTCCCTATCCTAGCTTTTGCTCTTTCTCTTGAATCATATCCTGCACAGAATTTCATTCCATATATTGCTTGTCACCCTGCAATCAAAGAAAATATGGTTGATTGTTTCAGCCTCTTGACCGAAGCTACAACCTTCGTCAGTCCTCACTCCAAACTTGCAAAGTCTATCCTTCCTAGGTAGTCTCTCCTTGAGTGTTAACCACAGAATAAATCTTGCCTTTGGCCTTGCACAGTTAATATACATGATTCCTCTCCAGTTAACATGTTCCTTGTCTCCTCTGAGCTTCTTGTACATGATAGTTGTTATATATTTTCCTTTCTTTATAAACTTCTCCCAGTCAATATTTTGGAAGACCATGTCCCAGCATTTCAAGATCCTCTTGAGCATCCAAGAGCAGTTGGCTGGAGCTTGCCACTGCATTATGTTTCCTACTCTAACATAATATTCATCAACCCATTTGACCCATAGTTTGTCAGCTTTTGCTTGTATATTCCAAAGGAGCTTAAACATTGTTGCTTGGTTTCATTCTATCAAGGATGTAATATTCATTCCACCTCCATTTTTGGATCACATAGCTTGCCCCAAGTCACCAGGGCCTTCCTGCTGCAGGATTTTCCCCTCTCCAAAGGAACATCATACAGATAGACTCAACTTGCTTGATTACTTTCTGGGGCAAGGGAAAAACTTATATCCAATAAGCAGCCACTGTAAAGAGCACACATCTAAGCAACTGCAACCTTCTTGCATAGCTTAGAAGCTTTGTTGACCAATGTTTAATCTTTGCAACAATATTTTCAATCAGAGGTTGACATTGCTGGATGTTGAACCTTCTACTAGCGAGAGGGACTCCATGATATTTGAAGTGGAGATACCCCTCATTACACATAGTTTCATACTTGATTTTCATTTGTTCTTCTATATTGGTCCCTCCAAAGTACATCTTGCACTTTGCAGGGTTTGCCTTTAACCCAATTGAGTCTGAAAAGTGTTTGAAAACTTCCATCATGAGCTGCACAGAGGTATCATCCCCTCTAGAGAACATTAATAAGTCATCTGCAAAACATATATTTGTTATTTTTAGCTTTGCACACTTGGGCTGATAGTTGTAGTTTGGAGCTTCCTATAACCTAGTTAGACTTATGTGGAGATACTCCATGATCAACACAAAAAAGAGGGGATGCTAAACGAAGGCAACTTATCTAGAGGGGGTGAATAGATCCCCAAAAAAAAATTCTATATGAAAATGTTTGGCTAGTGGAAGTAACTTGGATTGATTTGTCTAAACCGAAACCACTATCGAAAAGCTCGGATATGCATATGTGAAAACAAGTTGGAGATAATGATAAGAAACTTTAATCAATAGGCTTTAATCACAATTACTAGAAAGTAACTTAGCAAGCAATTTTGTTTCTAATGATAATTCAAACAAAAACACAATAGAAACAAATTATCGACTACCTTGTGTGCAATCAATTATGTTTGAGATTTTGTATAGTTTTGTTGATATTCAAATCCAACCACAATCAAAATGATTGTGATCAATTCAACAAAAGACTTTTCAAATGATTTTCAAAGAAAATCACCAAACCAATTAATCACACAAATGATGAACACGACAATTTGCAAACGAAATGTAAGAGAGGGAGAGGGGGGAGAGAAAAAGAGAGAGAAAGTACACAAGGATTTGTTTAGGTAGTTTCCCAATCGGCGTCGCTATGGGTACATCTGCCCTGGATTCGAATTCGAATTGAGATCATAAAATTAACCTCAATTTGCAATAGTATTTTTATAAGAGAAATGTAGCAATGCAACAAAACAAACCCTAAGCTTGATGTTGATCCTAGCAATTTCTCTTTCCTTGATCTGAGCTTGATCAAGTCACCCAACAATGCTAATTTGATTCACTGTCTCACGCTACTCCTTTGCAAGAACAACAGTCATTCAAAGCCTTCACTCAATCAAATCTGAATTGCAACCTGTTGTAACCCAAGATTTACCAAGATGATCAATCGTCTCACGCTACTCCTTTGCAAGAACTGCAGCTCTCTAAAGCCTTCACTTGATCGAATCCAAACTTAAGTAATCTTGTCCAAAAACTTCAAATCCACATTTTAATCTTGAAGAAAAACCTCACCTTGGTTTTCTTATTTGAAGCCCCTCTAAGATCTCAATCCAATTTACAATACCACAAGTTAAATTGACCTTATCAAATTGATTCTAGATGGCACCCAAATAATGAATGATTATGTGTACTTTGTTTGTGTGTATGCATAAAACCAAGGTTGAAGATGATGACGACTCTTAGTATATTTCAGGTTTCATTTATGATTTTTCCAAAATCATTGAAAAGAAATGATGCATGTAGCAGGTATATATATGCATGCATGTTAGGAGGCAAAAGGAATACAAAAAATTTGAGAAAATTTTAATTTTTTGGAAATTTTCGTTGCATAGGTCGACCTATGAAAGTCATGTGCCGACCTGTTCAACGCATAGGCCGACCTATATAAGATCATGTGTCGACCTGTGAATGACATGCACTGCCTATGTGTCTACCTGAAGAGGCGGCACATGGAACAGAGCCTACAAGCTTTAATATTGCAACATGGGTCGACCTATGAAATTGATGTGTTGACCTATGGATGAGAAAAAATTTCTATTGGTCGAACTGTAGACATATGTGCCGACCTATGATGCAATTTTTCACAAAACAATATTTTTCATGCATTTTTTATGCATGAGACATTTTCAAGTTGTTTCCAAATACTTTTATACTTCCTAATGCTAAGATGCACATTGAGAATCAGAGGATACGGTCCAATGTACATTACCGTTAAAGTATCCTAGTTTTGACATCATGCAAAATACATCTAACGGAAAGTTGCATTCACAGAGGAGATATAGGGTCTCCTTGTCTGAAGCCCCACCTAACCTTTAATATCCTATTCACTTGGCCATTGATAATGTATCTGTAAGAAACCATACTCATACATACCATTACCCACCTGATAAATCTACCAGGGAAATTCATTTCTCTCATTATGGTTTCAAGTGCTTTCCATTCCATTGTGTCATATGCCTTTTGTAAATCCATATGCCCAGTGTGTCCTGGATATATGCTTTCTATTGTATCCTCTAAGTAATTCATGAGCAATTATGATATTGTCATGAATATTCCTGCTTGGGACAAAGGTAGGCTGACTTTCATCCACTATGATATTTAATAATATTAAATTAATTTATATATATTTTATACATGTATTTATTCTTAAATAAATTATTTAGTTTTAATAAAATATTATTTTTATTTTTATTATGTTTGACATAAAAATAAATAAATTATATTTTATTATTAAAATCATATATGAAATAAATATTTACAAAAGAAATTAGTTGACATAAACATTTTTTAGTATCGTTAACATAAAAATAAAAATAAAATTAATTATAATAAATTAATTATAATTTTGAAAAAGTATTTTTTTTTTTAAAATTAATCTCTAAAAAAATTGTTGGAACATACAAAAGGTCAGGGGATATTCAATAATATATAATTAGTTAAAATTAATATTTTTGTATTACTAAAAACAACAAAAATGAAAATAACAATATTAAATTACTTATAGTTTTTTAAAGTCTCTTAAGAAGTCAATGAAACTTACGGTTCTTACATTGGACAAATGTTATGTCATTAATTAATTTATTAAATTCAACATTTTTTTAATTAAAATGAAAATAATTATAATATAGAAATATTTTTTAAAGAATACTAACTATAATATGTTTTTCATGTAATATACATAGAAAAAAATATTTTATCACTAAAAATTTAATTAAAAGTTTTTATAATATTGTTTTGAAGAAAATGAAAACAAATTTTAATTCATTAACTAATTTTTATCATGTTGTTTTTCACAAATGGGTTGATTGACAAACAGTTAAGAAAAGTAATTTTTTAGACAAATATTTATCACTAATTAATTAGTTAAATTTAGTAATATCTTACATATTAAAATGATAACATGTATCCGTATAGGTTTAGATCAACCACAAAATGTCAATATTGTTAGACGGGTATTTATCCTGAATTCAAACATGAACCTCATAGTTGTGTATATATTTTGGTGGTTATTGTCATTTTTTATAAGGGCCAAAAAATGTTCAATGAAAATAATGCGTATATTAAACTAATTATAACTTATGATGAAAATTGATATGGGGTGATTAGAATGGATCTTCGTGGCCTTCAGCGTAGGACATCAACGGTGGTTAAAGGAGATGAGGGGGGTGTACCTGCAAGGTACTCTGATGTCAAAGTTAGTTTTGGGCTAAAGAGAGAAAGCAAGTACAAAGTATTTAGGCATGAATTAGAATGATTCAAATTGGATACCCGACCCTCTCAAGTGAAAGGGCATTTATAAGAATCCCCCAGTGCGGGGCCAAGGTCTCCCATATGGCCAAAATATTTGGTCGACCAATGGGGGATTGCCAGGTGGAAGATCCAGCGCGTGATCTTTGACTTGGTCCAACTGTCTCCGTGAACTCCAGAGGAGCAATTGGTCGCGTGAACTGTCAAACGCGTGAAGAGAATGTCCCCAACGGCTACATTCTCCAACGGCTATATCGTGCCCAACGACTACTTTGTGCCCAACGACTACTTTGTGCCCAACGGCTAGATTGACCTAATCTCCTTATTGAGCCTTGCCTAAAGCTGGACTGGATTGGGCATTGCCCAATTTTGAGCCATGTGTCGGTCCAGTCCAGAACAGGAGCCCCCCAAATCGTTGCTCTAAGGTAAAGAGTAATGACTTGAGTTAGCCTTGTTGGTCGATAGACGGGTAGGATTGCGTCGCCAGGAAGCCTTTTGAGGTCGTTATTTTTCGAACATAAATCTTCGAGGATGTGCCCTTCAATTGTCTACGTGCAGTATGGTCGACTATCGGATGTACATTGACTTCCTTGAGGTGCGAGGACGTTACCGCGGAAGGGATATTTTATGTCGACCAGACTTGCGTTTAGGATAAAGAAATGTCTTGTCGATGATACTTCTGCTTGGATGATATACCGTAAGAATTGTCGAGGAAGATGTGCTCACGGAGAGCTAGAGGGGACTTGACTTGGGAAATGTAAAGTTTCAACCTTGAGAATGCCAAACGACAGACTGGCTTCTGACACGTGTGATGGCGCAATTATTTTTGTTAAGGCCTAGGGAATCTAGGCTAGTTAGGCAATGATAGCAACTGCCCTTTGCGCTTCCCCATGCGAGCAAATGCTTATAAAAGGGGAGGACAAGGATTCATTTTCACTTTACATAAGTTTCTCTCCCTAAGCTCTTTTGCTCTGTAACTTGTTCTCACCTTTCCTTCGCCAGAGTTCCTCTCGCCGTCGTCAATCTTCATCTTCAACCTCCAGATCTTCATCTTCAACCTCCGTATCTTCATCTTCAAGCTCCAGATACAAGTAAGTTCTTCCTTCCTGCTTAGGATAGCCTTTGAATTTCTGGAACTAGCTTGAATTTCCCGGTGGAACATGAATTTTCCGGTTGAAGTTCATGTGTTCTTCGATGAACACGTGAATTTTATGGGAAATTCATGAAGATCGTGAAGAACATGTACATAGGATGAATGTCTTAGGATGTTGTGTAGAATTGTGTAGATCTTCCTAGGTTTTTGTTGGAAAATAGCTTGTGTTTGTGGTCGGGCATTAGGCCTCCTCGACGTTGAGAATTTATTCTCGCGTGATAAGTTTTAGTTGTAGAGTAGACGTGTCCCCGTAGGGGCCCTTCATGGAGTCGCAGAGACTTATCCCCCTTCTTCGAGGAGGGGATCACGCCAAGCCCTTGTGGTGTTGATTAGGGCTCGAGTCGAGGACACGTCCTCGTACTTATTCATCGCCCTTTCACTTGATTTACGGTGGAAGGGTGGATATGATCTGTCATCGAATTCACTTTTTCTTCCTCTGCTTTTCAGGTGAAATGGCTGATAGAAACGAGGAGGTCGTGCCCGGCGTTGAGAATGCCAACAACAAAGTTGTGCACCCCGTCGAGTACACTAACGTCAGGGTTGTTGAAGGGGATCTTAGTTGGATCGCCCTAGAACGCTTGGTGACGAAGTCGACTTTTACAGAGGAGGAGGCCAATTCTTTTAATCTCCATGAAGACCGGGCAGAGGGCGCGCCTGCGGGCTGGAAAGCAATTAGCCCCACTGAGAATGACCAGATTTGTTCAGTGTATCCGGTAAGGAGATTCCTGATGTACGAATTTGCCTTCAAGGAGGTCGGGTATCGTCTGCCCTTCACCGATTTTCAAGGGGCAATTTTCTGTCATCTTGAGTTGTCTCCTGCCCAACTTCACCCGAATGCTATGGCGTTTATTCGGGACTTCGAGCTAGTGTGTCGGTACCTGAGGATCGGAGCTACCGTAGAGCTCTTTTTCTGTATCTTCCAGCTTCAAAGGAGCACGGCTGGTCCGAAACAAAGCTGGGTGTCCTTTAAGCAACAGAGCAGGCTATTCTGGCTGTATTCAGAATCTGTCCAGAACTTTAAGTTTAGATTCTTGGTTGTGAAGCCTGTCTCGGAGGCGGCAAAAAATTCTATGGTCACCATGGAAATGGTGGAGGAGGATGGTCGGGAAGTAGTAAGACCGGTGTCAAAATTTCCACTGGAGTGGGTGTATGCCCATTTCAGGTATAGGACCGATCAGTTCCTTGTGAATCATGACCAGCTAAGCACCGAGGACAAGAAATCTTTCCGAGCATTGACGACGTTCGTGGAGAGCTTCTCCCCCGCCACTGCGATAGATAAGGACAACAACGTACTTTATGCAGAGGACGGGGAGCCTGCTCGGGCAGCCCGTTATATAAATATTAAGGATCTCCTTGATTGTAAAACCGAGGACGATGCTTTCGAGCTTCTAGGTATAGATTAGTTTTGCTTGTACTTCTGATGTTTTGATGAATGTGCTAACCCCCTTTTCTTCTTTTTGTAGGGAGAATGTCGAACTTGCGTGAACACCTTGTTAAGTCCGCTGCCGCTAAGAATGTCAAGAAGGCGCCGACGTTAAGGGTTGATACGGTCAAACAACAGGTGACGTTGGAGAAGTTCGTGGGTGCTTCTTCTCCTTCTCTGGGCAGCACCTCGAATCCTCTGACCCCAGATCCTCAGAAGAAGAGGAAGCGGGATGATCTCAGCTCTTCCCCGGTTGATGGCACGAGTGGCTTTGTTGGGGGCAAGTTTATTTTGCCGCCCTACTACTTGCAAGAGAAGATCTTTGAGGGGGAAAGGTCTGTCATCGTCCCCGACCTTGAGGCATCGACCATCTTGGCTTCCTGTCGTATCTACAAAAATCAACCGGCAGAAAGGAACAGAAGAGTCGCCACCGAACGTTATTTATCCCGACGCAGGGAAAGGAAACGGTCGAAGAAAACCTCAACAAAGGGAAAGGAATGGTCATCGCAACCATCGCCTGGGTTCGGGAGTCGGTTATGCGAGAGGAAGGTATTAGCACCCCCTCGCGTCCATCGTACTCGATGGGATCCATGCTTGTTGTTATCGATCAAAGGGTGTAGGTTATCTGAAGCTCAACTGCTAACTGGAACGGAACGGGAAAAACGGGAGGAAGAAAAGAAAAAGAGGACTCACAAGGATCGTCGCAATCCTATGCCTACGTATCTTCGTGGACGAACGAAGAATCAGAGTCGACGTAGTTCGACGGACTACGGATCTGTGGGGGAAGTTTGTTCGCCAAGACATCGTCGTCTCATGCCTATGTATCCTCAATCTAACGCGAAGGAGGAATTCAGACCAGTCGTAGTTCGGCCTACGGGTCGGTTGCTTTAGTGCAAAAGTCTCGATCGCACGTGGGCGAGAGAAAAGAGTTTGAGTAACTGGTTGGTTAACGTCTCGATCGCATGGGTCCGAGAGAAAAGGGATGTTAGTTGTTAGTGTGCTCTCTGAGATATCGCATCTCGTGCCTACGTATCCTCAATCTGAAAAGAAAGGGATATCAGAGCATTCGTAGTTCACGCTACTACGGGTGAACGGGAAACGATCTCGATCGCACGGGTTCGAGAGAATAGTGAGACTCACGGAAAGTCTAAAAAGGAAATTGGATCCTACAAGTTAGCATGCATCAATGGTCCTATGATTGAATTATGAGGAAGAAAGGAAAGATCTCTACCTAACTTAGCATACATGGATAGGTCTACTTAATGTCTATCCTACCCTAGTCTTAATAAAAAATTAAGACTATGCTAGGAGCCCTATGGGATGCAAGCAAGTTGTACAAGCAAACATTACATAGCTCAATCCACAAATGAAAAAGAAATGAAAAAAGAAATGAAAGAGATAAAACATCGTTACCTAACAATGACATAGAAAATCAAAGTATGATAAGGGGAGGGGGCACCTAACCATGATATCGAAGATCAAGGTAGGATAAAAGGGAGGCTTAGCCAAGATATCGATCATCGAGGCAAGCTAACTGTGGGAAATCAAAATGCTCTTTAACCAATGATATCGAGGATCACGGTGAGCAGAATATGGGGGGTGTGAATAAGATCACATAAAGCATCAACATCGCCTGAAACGAGCTAAAGACAAAGCGTGGGGGTTTGATTGTAAAACCCTTTTCCACTTGACCGACTCGATAACAAGAGTAAGCTATGTTCAAAGCATCAATATGAAATGCGAGCTATGAACGACTTGGGACCAGAAATGGCGGGAGTCGATTGCGAACTCTCATTCCGCCTAATGCCTTCTTTGAGGACTTTTCGAGGAAATGGGGAATGGGACGCCTCTTTGAGGTATTTGGCACAAAAGTAAACAATCACAAACAGAGCCTCCTTTGAGGACTTCCAGAATTGCCGGTCAAGTGGCACGGACTCCCAATTCTACTTCTCATGGCATCAAAAGAAAAAATGCGGAATTAGTAAAAGAGAAGAGAAGTAATACCGAACGGATAGCAATCCATAGCAACGCAAGCAAAGTATAAGCAAACTGGAAAACTTCCAGTAATCTAGCATAAATGAGCAAAAGTGTCAGAAAGTGGAACGGATCCGTGAAAGACATGGAACCAAATGCTCTTCACCCTTCATGAATAAAGACAATAAAACAAGGCAATAAACCATAAACAGCAGCAACAACAGTGCTCCAGCACCTGCATAGCTATAAAAGCCAGCAACAAGCAAAAACAGCCTATAACAGCTACCATTTCCAGAACAGAATAAGTGTATATGCAACCAGACAGAATAGCAACATTTTACAGCACACTTTGTTCACAGCAGCTATGTATGTAGCAGCACCTCCTACCTTTAAACAACTTAGCAAATCAAGTGTGAATCACTACAAAACAACTCAACAATTAGTCAAAATTCAAATGGAAATTGTCAATAAGAAGTAAGTGAAATCAATACTAAAATGCAAACAACAATTAGTCAAAAATCTATGCAAAACATATTAAAGACTATTAACAAAGTTACCAAATGAAACTATTAAAAAGATTAGTCAATGTTAGCATTAAAATCTAAGTATAGTCAATGTTAGAACAAAATCAAATCAAACTACGTCAATGACCAATTAGTTCAAAATTAGTTCATAATCCTAAAATAATTAGTGGACAATTAAGCCAAAAATCAATTAACGAGCAATTAAGCTAAAAACAATTAGTAAGCAAAAACAATTAGTGCAATTAGGCAAAAACGATTAGTGCAATTAAACTAAAAGCAATTAGTGCGATTAAGCAAAAAACAATCAGCGTAAGCCATTATCAGAAAACAATATCAAAATCTAATCTAATTAGTCAAACTGTACCAACATTAGTCAACATCAATTCAAAGTTAAAGTCTAAATCAAATTGAAATTGGTTTCTAAACAAAAGCTAATCGAAATTAATTCACAATTAGTCAACCACTAGTCAATATTAAAATGTCAATTAAAATCAAAATTAAGTTCTAATATCTAGTTGATTCCAAGATTAATTCCTAAGAAACTAAAATCCAAAATCAATTATCAAATTACCAACAACTAAATTCTAAAGCAAACATTAAATTCTAATTAAAGAAAAAATACTCAAACTAATTAACATCCAAATCAATTAAAATGGTAATTGAAACTTAGACATTATTACCTAAATGCTAGAGGGAGGTGCAGACAGAAAAAAGTGGGCTTAAGGCCCAAGATTTCACATGAAGCCAAGGGGGTTTGGAGGGTGTTGCGGTGAAAATCGGATAACAAGCTATTAATTAACTTGCATCATATTTCTTTTACAACCGACTTTGATTTATCCAAAGGAAAGGTTCAAGATCGTTAGAAAAACCTGAAGGGGAGAGATCTAAGATTCGGGGGTTGGTTATACAAAGGGAAGGTATTAGCACCCTAAGTATCTGTAGTACTCTACAGGAACCTTCTTGTTTAGTTTATGTTATATTATGTTTGCTTGCTAAGGAATATCTATGCTAAGGTAAGGACCTAAAGATATGTACACTAAGTTTTGCTCGCCAAGACGTCGCATCTTGTGCCTACGTATCTGACTAAAGAATCAGAGCAACCGTAGTTCACCTAACTAAGGGTGAAAGAAAAGGAAACGTTGACTATGGCTAACGTTCCAAAGGGAATGAGCATAAGCTCACGTAGAGTCCACGATAACTCTCTAAGTCTACGTTATGAAGGGAGGAAGTGAATTCTCATGATAGTGAGAACCACACAGAGTTCATGATAACTCTGTAAGTCTGAGTAAAAGGTAAAGTGAGTTCTCATGATAGTGAGAATCACATGGAGTTCATGATAACTCCATCCTATTACTAAATTATGAGGGAAACGGCTCTTATGAGGCCAAGGATGAAATGGGAAAGGTTTGTGACTTAGGAGTCAAAGTAAAGATCTTTCCTTTGGAAGGAGGGTCAAGTGTGAACAATCATGAATATGATATAAACAGTGTGAATATGAACAAAGATATAATCCAGATAATATGAACAGGATATGAACATGAATATGATCAAGATAGAATGAACAAGATATGAACATGGTAATAATCAAAACATCAAAATCAAATGATAATAAATCAAAGAATGATGGTAACCACATAGTATCATGTTTATCATGCTAACATACTAAGAAATAATGTCAAGCAAACATATATACTAGCAGACAAAAAATGCATCAATGTAAATGAGCAAGAGATAGAAAGATCTAACCCAAAATAGAGAGCATGCTGGTGAGCCACTGACAAAACAAGATCAAAACCTCCACTCCAAGAGCATGGGGTAAAGAGTCCTAAATCTAAGTCCTCAGTCCAAAACACAATAGTAACCACAGTCTGGTCAATTGAGTTTTTTAGGGTTTCGATATTTATTAGTGTATTTTAAATGAACAAATAAAATGAACAATATACACAAGATATAAATATGAACAATGATAATATTAACAAGGATAATAATCGACATAAAGAAAAGAATCAAGATATATATATATATATATATATTGACTGACAGTAAATTTAGTGATTATTGATTAATTTATTGGATCGATGAATCGGGTCCAATGTAGTGTTAATCCGTCGTAGTACGGTCTATGAGGAAGATCATACTATAGGAGGATGCACAATTTGATATTTGTGTTAAGACACGATAGAGAAATGATATAGAAGACCATTCTCCGATGAAATCGTGCCACACGAAAAGAAAAGGTGGAGACCTCGTCTTGAGTCACAAACTCTCGTTGATTAGTCGAAGGTAACCTATCACAATCTCAAAGTATAGAAAGAAATCTCAATGATCACTCACTACAGATTTGAAATAATGAAGGTTCGTCGCTTCGCTAACAACGTTCGTGAATAGAAAGACTTCATCGGTCAAAAATGAAAATGAAGATATAAGAAAATACAGAATGAAGTAGAAATAAGGTCGGTCTCATCTTAATCATGATTTAATCGAGAAACCGATAATCTATGATATTTGACTTTCATCGACCGTTAAAATAATGAAGGTGGCCTCATACATATCACGACTTTTAGTAATTTGATAAATCAACTAAGTCGTGATTTCTGTAATATCATCGGCCCAAAAATAAAGAAGCGGACTCGAAATGAAAATAAAATCGGTCTCATCTAAATAAGGATTTAGATCGATAAATCGAATACCTTTCTATTAGATTTTCATTGACCAATAAAAATAAATTGAAAAATGGCCTCATATGAATCATGATATTTGTGACTTGAATAAATCAACAAAATTAAGAAGTTTTTTAAGTCATAGGCCAAAAATGAAGAAAATGGGATTGAAATAGAAACAAAGGTGATCTCGTCTAAATCAAGATTTAACTCGATAAAATCGATAATCTTTTTATTAAACTTTCATTGACCAACCACAAAAGAAAAAAAATGGCCTCATATAATCAAAATTTATTGATTTGCAATAATCAACAAATTATGATGTTTTTATGTCATTGGCCATTAAAATCAACAAAGAAAAAGAAAATAAAATCGAAAATCAAAATATCAAAAACAAAACTCAAATTAATTAAAGGACAAAAACTTGTTAGAAAAACAAAATGAATTATTCAATTAAAAATACAAAAGAGAAGACAAATTAAACTAAACTAAAAAAAACAAGAATGGAATCATATGGGCTGAGGCAACGCCCATCATCCATATTTTTAAAACAAAAACGGTGCAGAAGAAAATGAAGGGGTATGAAACAATACTCTGGGCCTACAAACCCAAATACTAAACCGGATTCAACAAAGCACAAGCTCATACAAATAGCATCCGTTTTTCTTAAAAACATAACAAATTAATGAAAGGTACAAATCCATATCCAAGAATAAAACAAAACACGTTTAAAATGGCCCACACATGTATAGAAACCATCAAAACGCACAACATCTCAAAATGAATCGCACGGTAAAAACAGAGTTTCAACAAATTGGAAGAGGAAAAAAAGTACAAAAAAACACTCATATAATTAACGGCGATCTTCGACCTCCTTTCAATCTCACACGATTTGCCTCACGCTCGTGGTGCGGTTTCGATCCAGGTTTGTTTTGTATCGGTTTCTTTTCACGATTTGGTCTTCAATCTCTTCATCTTCTTTCTCTGATTTTGGATGTGGGTTCTGGGTTGATTGGGTGTAGTGGAAGAAGTTAATGAATGGAGGAAGGTTATTAAGGGAGAGTTTTTGAAGGTTTTCTGAATGAGCAATATGATTTTCTTGTTCTCCTTTTTGAGATGGGTGATGGTGTTTTTTTTATCAGAAAAAAATGAAGGTGAGTTCAGTTTGTTGTCGCTTTCAGCATTTGCGATTAGAATTGTATTTTTGTGGTTTTTTAGAGGTTTAAGATTGTGTGAAATTGGGATGGAAGAATAAGATGAACGGCGAATGTTTGTGGTGGCAGAAGGTTGAAGTTATTGAAGGCTGGGATGAAGCGTTTCATTGGCAGATTTTGGATGCGTCACTTGGAAGGAGTGAAAAGTGGTTTTATTGATGTCGTTGTTCGTAAGATTGTGGAGTGTATGGGATGCAATCGTAGGCTAGATTGAGGTAGAAACAGCTTTACAGCAGGATTTTGGGGTTTACAGCAGGAGCAGGATTTTGGGGTTTACAGCAGGATTTGGGGTCTGATGTTTTGGCGTGGTCGTACGGTTCACAGGCTGGAAAGTTGGAAAGTAGAGGGTGGCTGGTGTGTAGCAGGGCATGGGAAGTTGAGTTTTGACGGGTAATGTGAGGGCTGCAGAAGAGGGTAATGTGAGGGCTGCAGAAGAGTATTGGGAAGGGTTTTTTAATGTGTACGGTTTACTTGGCTAAAAGGTTTTGATAGCAGATAGTAGTGGTTTTGAACAAGGACTCCTAACAATAATAATAATAATGATAATAATAATAATAATGATAAAAAAAATGATAATAATAATAATAATAATAATAAAAGATAATAATAATAATAATAATAAAAAGGATAATAATAATAATAAAAGATAATAATAGTAAATTAAAAAAAGATAATAATAAAAAAAAGATAATAATAAAAAAAAGATAATAATAATCATAAAGGATAATGATAATAATAAAGATGAAATAGTAATAACAAATAAATAAAATTAATAATAAATATAAATGACAAATATAATAATAACAACGATAACAAAATAATAATAGTAATAATACTAATACTAAATAAAGGTAAATAGAAATAAATGATAAAAAGATAAAAATAAAATAAAATAAAATAAATAAATAATTAATAATAATAGATAAATAATAAAAAATTGACAAAAATAAGAAATAAATCTTAGATTAAATAGTGGATAAATAATACATAATAACTAATTAATGATGACATTAATATATAAATAATGTAAATGATATAATAAAAATAAAAATAAATATTAATGATAATAATAAATACTAATAATAAATAAAAAATAATAAATACTAATAAAACAAAAATTAGAATGATAACGATAAAAAAAGAAATTAATTCGAAACTAAACTAGTGATTAAAAGTAATAAAAATAAAAATGAGACTCTAAATTATAATAAAACTCTAAATCTAAATAAAAATGAATTGAATTAAAACAGAGAATAAGTGACAAAAATAGACGAAAAATGCACAACTATGATTGATGGACAATCTGACTGCAAATGCACAAGACAGATGATCTAAACATGATATGACAATGATCAGAGGATCTGAGGGTAAAATTTGGGGTACAACAGAGGGTGATCCGAAGGTATGTGGAAAGGAAAAGAGCACGGGCCTGAAACCCGGTCCAAAGTTCTCAGCATTAACCTAAAACTAAAGTACTACACAAAGTTCTCAGTTATCTTCTTCAATCCTCTGCCGCTTCAAACTCCTCTTCTCATCATTCATAATCGCCGGCCACATTTCCTCCATCATCTTCTTTCTACTTCGCCTCAACTCACTTCACTCGCCTTTTACTCCACCGTTTTGGCCATATTCCTAATTTCCTTCGTCAAATTAAGTGCTAACGCGATTGAATCTAATCCTCAGAATTTGGGGTTAAGAACCCGCATAGTCCAATCTACGAGATGGTAACACGATTCAGGCGTAATCGAGGGAAACGAAACATACCTTCGAAGCGGTGGCCAACGCAAACGGAGCAGGCCAGTTCTGGAGAAGCACGGGTAATTTCTCTGAATTCCTTCGCCGCAGCGGTTTCAATGCCCTCATTATTCTCCTATCAACTTCTAGTCTGCAAGAAATATCACTCTGTTGATGCTCTGGGATTGTCCCCCTGTTGTTGTTGTTGCGTCGATTTGCGAATTAAAGATTTGTAAATTGTTGGCTCGCGGTTGAATTTTGTTTAGGTGCTATTGCAAATTGACGACAATGGATCGTTGAAGATGCGGCTGGTTTGCAGGTTCTTGACTCTGATGGGAAATTGATGAATTCTGCAAATATTGCATCAACGAAGATGAATTGAAGATGTTGGTTGATTGGAGGTGATGAAGGGTTTGGCGAGTTTGGAGAAGATTGAAGAAGATGAAATTTTATTGAAGTTGGAGATGGTGAAAAATGAGATGCAGTGGTGAATTCTGCAGGTTTTCGGATTAATGATTGATGATGAAGAAAATTGAAGATGATATAGTATTGGAGAGAAAGAGTAGATGAAGATTGAAGAACCTTGAAATTGGAGAAGAAGGATGAAGAGAGTTTTCAGTTAGGTTCTGTTAGTTGGTTTTGGGGTTAGAAAATCAGTTAGGAATTTCTGTTAGTCTCGTTAGAAGTGTTAGAGGAGGTTATGGTTAGTTCCTGTTAGGAAGAAAAAATGGTTAGGGTGAAAATCTTAGTGAAAGAAATGGTCAGTGAGTTTTTATGAATTTTTCTTGTGTAATTGAATTGTTGGAAATTCTGTTTGTAACTGTTAGAACTTGGTTAGTGATCGTTATTGAAAAAAGGGGGGAAATTCTATTATATGATTTTTTTTTCTGGTGTTAAGCTTTTGTTGCAAAAACTTGCAACTATGTATTTTATTTTCCTTTTTGCAATGAACATTTCTGTTGTGTATGGATTTTCGTCCAACCTCACCCATAACTGGCATTGGTGCTACAGCTCTGTTCCCAAATTGAAACTGTTAGAATTAATTGTTGTGTTAGGATTAATTTCTATATGGAACTGAATTGAATTGGGTATGTGGAACTATTTTTCTTTGTAATTTTGTACTTGGTAGTCAGAGAAATCATTGTAGTGGATAATTTAGAATAAAAGTAGATTCTTGGATGGATTGTGCAAAACATAATCTTGAAATTGATTTTGTTGATTTGGAAAGAGAACTTGGATTTGGGAATTGGGCTTTTGGATATGAAATGGATAAATTGGTCTAAAATGGATTTGATTTTGGTTCAATTGGATAATTGGTTTCAAAATGGATTTTGATTTAATTTGGATAAATGGTTAATTGAATGAAGTGTATACGGGTAATGAATGGATATCGATATGGATATGACTTGAAGTTAAAAGTGGATACGGGGAGGACATAGAAATGGATATGGATATAGGTTTGGATATGACTTAATGGGATTGGATTATGATTGGAAAAATGGATGTCTACTTGAATTTGAATTAGAATGATGAAGAAATGATGAGTTTGGGTACCAAGACGAAAACCCTTTAAAACATCCAACCGCCTTAAAACCTTTAATCCAATTGAACTTATGAAATCTCTTGAATGAAACTTCTCTCCAATGAATCTATACCAACTTCAATTCTCAAGCCCAAATATTAAGTAGTATTACACGCAACCAACAATAAGCAACTGAGAGGACAAGAATGCCTTGACCACAATATAAATCCACAATTGGATCTCATGTCCAGATGCCTTTGCCCTGAATCCTAACCACCATCTTCAAATGATGAATATCAGTCAATTCGTACAGAAGATAAGAAACCATGATCCCACGCCTCAGGAGCCCAATGCAAATGAATGAATGAGTTATGACCTAATGCATATGCAGATGAATGCGAAACAAAAGATAGAAAAAGGTTGAAAAAGTTAGGGCAAATTTTGGGGCGCTATAGCTGCCCCTATTCAATCGACTTGGACCTGAAAGGATGATAGCAACGACTTTCAGACATTCAAGGTAGAAGGTGATTGAATACAAAAAGAACCCGGAAATTTGCAGATTGTGAGGAGAAAAAATGTAAATAGAGGCCAGTCACACTTCGTCAAAGGAATTTGACGGAAAGACAACATACCGAAAGAACCACATCATCAAAGGGATTTGACGGAAAGAAAGCTTATCTGAAGCAACACATCGTCAAAACCTGACCGAAAGAATGTCGTCATCAAAGGGTTGATGGAAAGAACATCTGAAAACCTGACCGAAGGGAACACATCGTCAAAGGGGTTTGACGGAAAGAAGATGGAACCTGAAGGAAACACGTCATCAAAAGGGTTTGATGAAAAGAAAACCTGACCGAGGGAAACACGTCATCAAAGGGGTTTGACGGAAAGAAGAACCTGACCGAAGGAACACACATCGTCAAAGGGGTTTGAAGGAAAGAAAACCTGACCGAAGGAGACACATCGTCAAAGGGGTTTAACGGAAAAAAAAACCTGACCGGAGGAAACACGTCGTCAAAGGGTTGACGGGAAGGAAAACCAGACCGAGTAAACACATCGTCAAAGGATTGATGGAAAAAAAATGGAACCCAAAGAAGCACATCGTCAAAGGGGTTTGACGGAAAGAGAGCCTCTGAAAACCCGACCGAAGGGAACACGCCGTCAAAGGGATTTGACGGAAAGAGAACTTGACCGAAGAAATGTCGTCATCAAGGGGTTGATGGACATGGACTGATTGAAGGACACACGTCGTCAAAGGGTCGACTGAAAGAAAATCTTAAAACCCGACCGAAGGGAACACATCGTCAAAAAATTGACGGAAAGAAAACCTGACCGAGGGAGCACATCGTCAAAAGGTTGACGGAAAGAAAAACTGACTGAAGGAAGCACATCATCAAAGGGGTTTGACGGAAAGAACATCTGCTTTGGAATGTCGTCATCAAAGGGTTGATGGACAAGGACTGATCGAGGGTAAGATTGACGTATGATCTACGACCCTGAAGAAAGGTACGCAGAGGGGTTGATTGTAATGTCTGCTGGGGATATGTCATCGTCTTGACTGAAAATTGATTTGGGCTTTCGAGTAAGGTACCAAATCTGGCTTATGCTCCGCATGCATATGTTTGAGTTTTCTTTCTATGGCGTAATGCTCCATACAAAATGGAAATGCTACGCGATTTGAGGATGCAATGATTACTATATGCAAAATATCGATGTATGCTCGGGTTGCCGGGGAAAGAAGGATGTGCCAAGTACAACTGGACTTTGTTGGCAAGGACAGGTGAAACCTGATGGTGATTGATTTTTCGAAGGTGCAATCTTTAAGGGTACCAATGGGGATTAGATTTTGAAAAGAGGTGCCAATAGGGATTGGACTTTTGGTGGTCGCCAATAGGGAATGGGCTTTACTTTAAAGGGGTGCCAATAGGGATATGGCTTCGGGTTTTTGGAAGATGCCAGCAAAGTGGGCTGTGGAAGGACGCCAAGCAAAGTTGGGCTATAGATCTTTTGTTCGGTTTTACAAGGCTTTATGCAATGTTATGCTAATGATATGTGTGGTAATGATTATGCTATGATGTTTATGATATGCAACAGGACCACTCCAGCAAAATAAATGTTGAAGAGACGAGGTCACCTCCGCTAGGGATAACAAACTGAACTGTCTTCAGGGTCATAAACTGCTCGAGATCCCAACTAAATATTTATCCTGCAGGAAATCATGGATAACAAACTTCTGCTGGAGAAACATCTCAGGAATCTGCTGAAGAAAAGTGCCAATGACAATCGGCCTTTGACCTGCTGGGGGACACCCACCACCACCAACAGATTTGCTTGGGGAATGATGGTTGACGATATCAACTCTGCTAGGGGACAAGATCAGGGTTACTCCTCTGTTGGAGGCTTACCTTCTACCCTTACTCTGTTAGGGAGACATAACAACTTTACCGCAAACTGGGGAAGCACAAACCCAACACTCTTATCCTGTACGAGGAATATGAACTCTTGCTGGGGAGAATGATTCACAATCTCCATAATGCTCTGCTGAGCGTGATAAAACTTCAGTTATCTCTGCCGAGGAGAGAAACTCTACTGGGGACGTCACGTGTTAACTATCAACATGAACCTTGCAGATGTGATATGACAAAAGAGGTACCTTGATGCAGCATAACCTGTAAATGAACATATCTTCAAGATGTATCATAAAGATCTGACATATCTTTCCCCATGACTTTGATTGACCGTCCTTCGGAGAGAATAACTTTTTATGCTTTTGGGGTGGCCTGCCCCAGCCTTGAAGTGATTTTGCCCCTGACTGGCTGATCTGTGAAAGAGTGCCTCTGATTAACTGACCTTTGAGAGATTTGTTGAATCTCGACTTGACTGCCTCAGATTAACTAAATCTTGGAATGGATTGCCCATTTGATATGACTTGCCCCTGCTCAACGGAGTACTCAGGCATTTTGCATCTTATCTTGATCAATCTTTCCATTGTAGAAACTCTCCTGATTTCAAGTACTTACTAGCAAGTAAAACTGACCGTTTTGAAAATGACAATTTTAATTCAATGCATATGACAGTTTTGAAATCCAAGTTTGTTCACTGGAAAAATGTTGTGACATATAGTGAACGAATCACTTATCAGGATGTCAGATCGATACCAACATGAATGGTAAGAAAAATCCTTTTAGGAGTCAGTTTTGACGCGATCTTTACCCAAGAGTGCTTTCGAAACAACCCTGCTTCAATTAGGTCTTTTTAAGGTTGTAACGTGGCCTGGTTCGCGGTTTAAGAAAGAAAGGATATAAGGCTCAAAGTTTTGTTTTAACCCACCCATTCTCCTTGATGTTCTCCAGCCTTACGTTCAGATAATTCGGCACAAGCACTCACCATAAAAGGATTAATGAATGGTAGGAGGATAGAGGGAACCCTCACGATTTTTAGAGTGACAATCACCTTTTTTGTCTTTGGTGTCTGTAGTCGCACGACTTGTTCTTTGCTCAAGGATTTTTCTTTTGTCATCCTTTTCCTTTTTCATTATTTTGTTTTGATTTCCCTGATTTTTGCCTGGACTGATTCTCTTTGAATCTTTCGATTTCGAAGTCCAGCGGGATACCCTACTTTTGCCTAAGTCACTTGTTTTCGAGTTTCGACTTAGCGGGCTTTTCTCTTTTTCTTTTGATTTTTTTTGGAACGAATCGTGTGACACAGGTTTGTCTGACTTGTTTGAAAAGTTGTGACTACCTCACTCTTCGGCTGGTGAGGGATAACCATAGATGTAATTGATCCTCGAATGGGACGCACCTTTTTGAAATTTGAACGCACGGTCGAATTAACTGACACCTACCCTACCCCAGGTTAGTATTGAGGGTTTTTCATTTTTCAGAAAGAAACTCCTACTATTAGGCTCGACGGGGTTGACAAGGGATTATCTTTCTTATGTCTCCGGTGTTTAGGGATTTGAAACAATGCATGTACATCATCAACAGAGTTTTGTTCAAAAGCATACAATCAAAAGCTTTGCATCTTCGATTTCGTCATCCTTCCTCGGATCCTGCTTAAACAAGCATATGGTATCAATGAAAAAGTATGAGTGAACGCGAATGGATTTAATCAAAACATGCATATTCATTTCATTATCATTATCAATCGAAAACATACAAGTTTTACAAATGAGTTTGCACTTTTACAGAAAAGAAACTACAAATGCAAAGAAATGACATGATCTAAATGGTTGCCAGCTTCGAGGACTGGGCTTTCCAAGCTTGATTTGCTAATGAGCTAGCCATATTCAGTATTGCTCATCGAAGTCAGTCTGATAATCACCTGCACAACTGCTCTTAGTGACTTCTTCCATAACCTGGACTGATGAACCCACCTGATTGGACGAAGGATAATTGTTGATCTGAATACCCTGAGGTGTGAACAAGAACGTGTTGGAGTCAAAAAGTGTTTGAACCTTGCTCTTGAGCACCTTACAGTCTTCGGTTGAATGCCCCTGTGCCCCAGCATGGTAGTCACAACGGGCGTTGGCATCAAAACCCGGTGGATGCGGAAAAGGCACTGGATTTAGTTCCTTCGGCACTATTAATCCACCTTTGATCAAATCTGGCAGTATCTGACTGTACGACATTGGCAACTGAGTGAAATGCCTCTCTGGCTTCCTTGGCCTTTGTCAGGCGTGCAGACGCAGCTGACGGCGGTATGACCGCTGATTCTGAAGAGGTCCCTGATTTACAGAAGAATATTGTCCCTGATACGAAGACCCAGAAAATTGCTGACTCTGAACAGTTGATATTCCTGAACGCTGAGAATGAGGTGGTGAAGATTCCCGGATGGAACTATTTTCTTCCTCCAATTCTTCTTGAGAATTGACAACTGATTCATTTTCATTAGCTTGGAAATTCGAGACGCCTTGGAGCTTTCCACACTTGAGCAGGCTCTCAATGCGTTCTCCAACTATTATCAGGTCATAAAATTTTACTGCCCTATTGACAATCATCTTTTCCAGGTACGGACCTTGCAAAGTATCCATAAACAGGTCAACCAATTCTCTGTCTAGAAGCGGTGGTTGAACGCGAGCGACTAACTCTCTCCATCTCTGAGCATACCCATGGAATGATTCATTATCTGCTTAAGACAAGTCTTGCAAATGCATTCGGCTAGGAGCCATGTCAAGATTATAGTTGTATTGCTTCACAATGGCATTGGCTAGATTCGACCATGATTGGATGCTACCACTCTATAACTGCATGTACCAATACAATGATGTCCTGCTCAAACTGTCTTGGAAACAGTGAATCATGAGCTTGTCGTTGTGGATATATGAGGTTATTCTTCGGCAAAACATTACCAAATGTTTCTTCGGACAGCTACCCCCTTTATACTGTTCAAACTTCGGCGTCTTGAACTTTGGAGGCAACACAAGGCCAGGCACCAAACACATACTCGAAGCATTCAGATCAAGAGTATCACGCCTCTCAATGGCTTTAATTTTCTCCTCCAACACACAATATCTTTCATCAAACTGAACAGACCGTGGGTCCTTAGGCTTCATCTCTGGAACTATCCCTTGGACAACTGGCACGGAAAATTTCAAAAAATAACTTAATTTTGAAGCTATTTCAAATAGATTTTGATAAAAATCATTTTTGAGATACAACTTTTTAATAAAATTGCAATTTTGACTATATTTTGATCTTTAATAATGTATGTTTAAGTTATAAGATGTGAAAAATAATTTACAATTTAGAAAAAAAAACGAATAATAAAAACTTGTAATATTTTGAAAATCCATTTTTAAAAATAAAAATAAAAAATTCATTTTTGTAAAACTGAAATAAACCGACCCGATATCCCACAAATCAAGCAAAAGTGAAATTTGAGAAATCCCATAATAAAAGGGGAGTTGAAAGAGAGAATTTTTGAAAGGAGACTAGGAAAAACAGAAATGAGAGGAAACAAAAAAGAGTAATTGTGTAAAAAAAATTAAGAACAAAATTGAGTAGGAAGAGCATAGTGATAAAATGTATAATCACAACACCATTATTCATCATCTCCCATAACAACTATCCTTCATCATCTCCATCACTCCTTCAAAACACAACATAACAACAACAACATCCAAATTCAATTACATATCCATTTCAAGAAAAAAAAACTCCAAAAATAAAAAAAAAAGCTGAAAAACAAAATAATAGAATCTATGAGAAAAATCAGAAAGTGAAGAAGCACAAAATAACTTATTGTCGTCGCTACTTCCATTGTCGTTGCATTGCCAAACACACACGCTGCTCGCCGTTGTTGCCTCTACTGCCACTATTTTTCGGCCACTGCTCAGCAGCACTACATTGTTTATGTTGCATTAGCTCCTTTCGAATACAACTCAGTCATCGGTAAGGCTTTTCCCATTTTCCTCTCTATTGCGTTTTTACATGTTAGGGGTTGTTGCACTTTTCTTGTTACTGTATTTTTTTTCTTCTTTTTGATGCTGACTTATGTTGATTGTTTTCGAGAATTTAATTTGACACCTCCAGCTTATATCTGACACCTCAATATATTGAGTGAATTGACTATATTATCCTTCACTACTTTAAAATCATTTGTTCAAATTAGCGCAAAATTCACGCATTTAACAAATTTTGTTTGGTAATACCTGAAATTTTGTAACTCATACCGACAATTTCAGCCAAAGTAAGAATTTTTCAATTTCATGTTTTTTTACTGGAAATGTTAAAATATACAGTTAAAAACCATAACTTTCATAATTTTTAATCATAAATTTTAAAATTTCCAATAAACTTTTTTGTATTTTTGCCAAAAATTTTGGTAACAACTTGTATCTTCATCGGGAATTTTAAAATTTTCGATAAATTTTTTTGTATTTTTATTGGAAATTTCGAAATAAGTTTAAATATACTAGACTTTAAAAAAACTGGTAGAATTTAATACCGAAAATTTTAAAATAAACTATTAGAAATTTGGTATGTTATTAGAAATTTAGTTTGCACTTTTTTACCCAACTTTATTTATGGGCAGTTTTGAAATTAACATGGAATGCCAGATTTAATTTTTTGGCGTAACAGATTAAATTCTTTTTGTTTTCATGAATGACAGTTGGTTCGGTGATAAGGAGTTCTTGCCTTTTGTTGAGAAAGTTTGGAATGAGGCAAAGTTTGTTGGCAGAAGTGATTTTATTATAAAAGAAAAGTTTAAGTTGTTAAGGGATAGATTGAAAATTTGGAGTAGGGAGGTTTTTGGTTGGCGAGATTTGAAGATTGGGGATGATGTAAAGGAGATTAACAGGTTTGATAATCTGCTGGAAGTTTGTGGGAGAATTTAGTTAAGGATTTAGTTTGTGAGAGAGTTGCTGCTTGCAAGTCTATGTGGAGCCAATTGTTCATAAAAGATAATATGTTGATGGAAAAAGCGAGAATCAAGTGGACTAGGGAGGGTGATTTAAACTCCAGGTTCTTTCATAATTTGGTTAAGGAAAAGTTAAGAAGAAATTTTATTGGCGCGGTGATTACAGAGAGAGAGGGCTCGTCGAAGATGTAGCTAAAGTAAAGGAAGTTGTGTGGAGTTTTTTCAATAAGCAGTTCAAGGAGGTCGAGAACAGCAGGCCCTCTTTTGAAGACTTTAACTACAATTCTCTATCTGATACTGACAGATTATTTTTAGAAGCTCCTTTTTTTGAAATTGAGATCAAAGATGCGGTGTGGAGTTGCGACAGCTCTAAAAGCCCTGGACCTGACGAATTTAGTTTCAGTTTTATCAAAGGCTGCTGGTCCATTCTTAAAGATGATATTTTCAAGTTTGTGACTGATTTTCATAGCAGGGGTACTTTTCCTAAGGCTATCACTTCTGTTTTTCTTACTCTCATCCCTAAGGTGAAGCATCCGGAGAAACTTGAAGGCTATAGACCCATTGGGCTAGTGGGTAGTCTCTACAAGATAATTGCGAAGTTGTTAGCTGCTCGTTTAAAAAGAGTATTGGGAGGCTTAATTTCTGGTTGTCAGTCGGCTTTTATTTTGGGAAGACAATTGTTAGATGGGGTGGTGATTGCTAATGAGGTTATTGACTATGCCACAAGAGAGAAAGTAGAATGTGTGCTTTTTAAGGTTGACTTTGCAAAAGCGTACGATTACGTAAATTGGAATTTCTTAGATTCATGTTGAAGAAGATGGGTTTTGGTTGTCTTTGGATGAGGTGGATGAAGGCCTGTATTTTTAACTGTTATATCTCGATCTTAGTCAATGGTAGTCCTACGAGGGATTTTATGGTCGAGAGAGGCTAGCGTCAAGGCGACCCGCTTTCTCCTTTTCTTTTTGTGATTGTGGCTGAAGGCTTATCAGCGCTAGTGAAGAAGACAGTGGGCAGAGATATGTTTAGAGGTTTTAAAATGAAGGAGGGTGTGGAGATTATTAAATACGCGGATGATACTCTTCTCGTTGGCCAAGGAGGTTGGGAAAACCTGTGGAGTATCAAAGCTATTCTCCGTGGATTTGAACTTATTTCTGGTTTACGAGTTAATTTTAATAAGAGTCGTTTGATAGGAATCAATGTCAGTAGTCACTTCTTATTGGCTGCCTCTAACTTTTTAGCTTGCAAAGTTGAGGATTCTTGTTTTTCTTTCCTTGGAATACCTATTGGCTCGAACCCGAGACGTGTAAAATCTTGGAAGAATTTAATAGACAAATGTGAAAACAAATTAGCGTTATGGAGAGGTAGACATTTATGTTTTGCAGGAAGATTAACTCTGATTAACTATGTTTTGAGTAGCCTCCCAATTTTCATTCTTTCGTTCTATAGAGTGCCTGTTACGGTGAGGAAACATATTGATAAACTCAGGCAGCGTTTTCTGTGGGGAGGATCGGTCGACAAGGAGAAAATTCATTGAGTTAAGTGGGACAGTGTTTGTAGACCTAAGGATCAAGGTGGCCTTGGTATTAAATGCATTGATGAGTTCAATCTAGCTTTGTTATCTAAATGGAGATGGAGGATCTTAAGTTCTGAAAATGCCTTATGGAAGAAAGTGTTAAGAGTGCGTTATGGTTATTTGGAATATAACATCCTGTTAGAAAAAAGGTTTTGACGGTTACGGCGTTGCTTCTTACTGGTGGAAAGATCTTTGCAAAGTTGGTGAGTTGACATCTAGTAATGGATTGAGTTTTGTAGATTCTATTAATTATTACTTGGGTGATGGTGGTTCAATTCCCTTTTGGACTGCTAAGTTGCTGGAGGCTGGTGTTTTGAGAGATTTATGTCCTGTGTTCTACAATAGCAGCAGAAACAAAAAGGAGGTGGTCAATAAGGTGGGTTGTTGGTCTACAGATGGGTGGTCTTGGAATGTAATGGATGTTTGCAGTAATTCGTTAACTGCAGGCGGAGAAGAAATTCTGCTATTGCAGAATTTGCTGGCAAATGTTCAACCGGTTCAGAATGCCAACGACTTTATGGTGTGGGGAAGTTCGATAGGTGATTCGTATTCGGTTAGTAAGGGCTACCATATGATGAGAAGAAATTGGTTTCATTTTTGGCACGAACCTGAAACTGTTACTGCTTTTGGTCTGTTATGGAAGACTAAGGTTCCGGCTAACGTTAAGTCATTTGGTTGGAAAATTTTACACGGGAGTTTGGCGACGAGAGACCAGTTAATTACAAGAGGCTTGAGTTTGTCTGAGGAGAATTGCAAATGTATTTTTTGTGGTCACGCTACTGAGGATTTCAAACATTTACTATTCACTTGTAGTTTCTCTTCCAAAGTTTGGTTCAGTATGAGGCGGTGGCTGGATTGCGAAGTTTTTTTCGTTGGAGATGTTTCTCATTTTTTCATCCAATGGAGGGGTGTTAGGAAATCGGTAGGAGTTAGAGATAGGAGAAGTGTTGTCTGGCTTTCTATTGTTTGGAACATCTGGAAGGTCAAGAACGAAGCGATTTTCAATAATGATGTTTGTAATCTTAATGATCTAATATGGAACATTAAAATTATGGCTTGGAAATGGTCTTGAATAGGAGAAATTAGCTATTTCAACTCTAATTTTTATGATTTTTTGTATGTCATCTGTTGGATATGTCAGTTGGCGTTGGTAGGAAATTTTTCCATATGTAACATTGTTTCTTTGGGTTGAGTACCCCATGTACTCTTTATATATCATTTGCTTTAAAAAAAATGTTAGGGTTTAGATTAATGAGTTGGTATTATTGGCCCAAGCTGAATTTGTTTCCTTTTGCCTGACCCATTAACTTATTTATAACATAATGCCTTTTCTTTTTTTTAATGTTGTATTTAACTATATAATGATGTGTAGAAATATGTTTTTTATATTTCATGTTTTAACCCCTCATCAATTATATATTGAGTTATGTATTTACACAATAACATTTCAGGACATATATACTCCTAGCCATATACTTAATATCAAATATATCACTTTAATTTTGGTTAATTATATAATAGTCCTAACACATATATTATTACATTTGTGACTCAAAATTCTAACATACGCTACTATTTTTTACTTATTATTTTTGTAATACAATGATATTTTTTATATTTGTTTTAAGAATGCAGTATGTTTTAATTTGATCATTTTAAATTTTCATTTTTTTAGTGAAATCACAAAAGGCAAAAAATTTCAACAGAGTGGTTAAATAGATATACATTTATTTTAATCATCGAGTTTTTAAGATGCACGTCGTAGAACATGCTCGTTTGAATCTCATATTTTAAATAAATCAAAATTGGATGGAAAAAACATTAATTGGATACATATCTCATTTTCCCCAAGCGTTCGGACATAAGTCGTATAGCTAGACTGTCCTAACGTTTGTCTTTCTTTCAAAAATATTTAATTAATAACTTGAACGTTATGAGTCATTGCTTTTATCGAATTAAAAATAATTAACTTGATGTATATCTCTTTTATTCTCGGGCGTTCGAACACAAGTCGTATAGCTTGCATGTTATAACGCTTGTTCTTCTTTTAAGAAATTCAACTCGATTCGTGTTAAATATTTTCTTTTACCAACAAAAATATAGAACTGTACGTAATTATATTAGGTAGTTGACCTCTATCACACATCTCATCAACAAGCTCCAAAGCATGTGAGATTCTCCCCAATTTGCACAAGCCATCAATAAGGGAACTATAAGTTATCGTATCAGGAATGATTTTTCTACAATGCATTTCTTTAAAGACACTTATAGCTTCGTCTGCCATTTTAATCTTACAGAATCCATTAATCATGATATTGTAGGTCCAAACATTAAGAGTCACTCCCCTTTGGACCATAGTCTTGAATATATCCTTTGCCTTGTTCACTTCATTTACAAGACAATATCCATCCATTAAAGAATTATAGGTAACAACATCAAGTTTAATGTCTTTTTTAATCATCATAGCCAACACATTTTGTGCTTCTTTCACATTTCCCTCCTTACAAAAAGCATCAACCAATGTATTGTAGGTATAAACATTGGGGTAGATGTTTTCCAATGTCATCTTATTAAGCAAACAAATTGCCTCTTTCAATTTATCAACAATGCAAAAGCCACAAATTAAAGAATTGTAAGTGCAAACATCGGGAGAAATTTCTTAGCAAGCATTTCAGAATATAAATTACATGCATCATTAACAAGTTTATCTTTGCACATACTATCTATGATTGTATTGTACATTACCACATGAAGTTGAACCAATTTCCCATCGATTTTTCTAAGCAACTGTAGGGCTGCGCTTGTTTGTCTGGCTTTGCATAATCCATTGATTAAGGTTCCATAACTAACATGGTCCAGCTGAAATCCCTGTGCTACGACTTTGTCATGAAATTGCAATGCTTTATGGAGGCGACCTTTGAGACAGAGACCCTTGATGAGTGTATTGAAGGTTATGACATTCGGGTGATAACCCCTCTTGAGAATCTTGGTTAAAACAGAAAAAGCAAAAGTAATATGACCCAAATGAGAGAGAGAATTGATGAGGATATTATGAGTTACTAAATCAGGAGTAACAACTCTACTCAATTCCATCTGGTGAGAAAGGGAAACAACAGTGGGGTAATGTTTGGCCTTGACAAGAGAACCTAAAATCTTGCCAAATTGAATGGCGGGTGGAGTGGGTGTGGTTTGGAGCATTCGATTGAACAAGGAAACAACATCATAAACATCATTATCATTGAAATGTTGGAGACAGTGAGAGTAGGATCTGGAATTGGGAATGGAAACAGAAACAGCGTACCTTAAAAACGACATTGGTGAAAAAAATGTGTGTTGCGTTGGAATTGAAATTGGAATGAATGAATATCCAAAATGTTGAATTGGAATTGGGATGACGCAGATCTTATACAACATTTGAATCGTACTTTTGGAGATTAAAACTATTTCTTGGATCAATTTATATCAATTAATAATAAATGTTAGGTTTAAATATTTGCTTTGAATATTTAGACTTAGTTACACTTATGTCACTTATTTTTTTTTTATTTGCTTGGAATATTTAGGGTCTGTTTGGATTGATGGAAAGGGATGGAATGGAATGGATTAGAATGGAATAAAGTTATATTCTATTGTTTCGTTTTGCCAAAATTGAATGGAATGGAATGGAGTGGAGTGTGATGGAACTAATTCCATCAAATACCACTCTTTTAGCCCATTTTTCATTCCCCCAAATTGGAGTGTATCCAATGGAATAGAATCAATTAATAACACATTTACAATTTTGTCCTCCAAAATTTCAATTTTATATTGTTATTTCTGTGCTTTTGTGGTTGACATTTATTTTGCTAAAACTATTATAGCAGCAAGATGTTGAATCTTAATGTTCTAAGTGGCTGTTTTCAACATGTCGAATGAAGATGTTTCATGCCTGCTCATAGGACACCGCGTTGTGGATTCAGTTTTAATGCAGATTCTGTTTGTGTAAATTGTTACTGAATATTCTGGGAATATTTGGTTATCCTATGTGACATCCAAAGCATTTTTGGATTGTGGTTATTTGTTGGTTTTCGGATTTGCTGCTGTTTCTAATTATGGAGACATAATAGGAAACTTTGGATTGAAGACCTATTTTGTTGGAGTTATTTTTGCAGATTTGTGAGCAGTCTATTTGCTACGTTTTTGAAGGCCAATTCAGTCCAGATAAATTGCTATATATTGACTGATGTAAACCTAGTTTTAGGTGTGGAACTTACTTGTGTTTTTAGGATTTTCGAGTGTATTTTGTGAGCCTAACTGGTATCATTCTGATAACAGTATAAGGACTGTTTTTTTGTGTTGTAAGTTCTGTCAAGTTACTCATAAGCTTTTAAGCATTGAGTTTCTTGTGTGTCAATTCTCATAAGCTGTGAAGTATTGAGAATTGTGTGTTTTGAAAGTGTGTCTTTCAGTTTGTTTCTTGTGTGGAAAGGTACCAATCACGGGTTGTGGTTGTAGAGGGATTTGAGGAGGGCCTCATACCTAGGTGAGTCTTAGGTAGAAGTCATAGGAAGGGTAGTGATTAAGTGAGCAGATTATTCGATGTTTGTATGATCTGTGAATTGATACTATCGTATATTGATTTCGTCTCTGGCTTGGTAGCCCCCAGAGTAGGTGTGTTAGACCGAACTGGGTAAACATATTGCTGTGTTATTTACTTTCTGCACTGTTATTTTAAATTGTTATCTTGTTCATTGTGTTGGATATCAGTGTCTCAACATCTGTATAGGACATCTGATATCCGTTCCAGAATTTCAATTGGCATCAAGAGCTTGCACCCTTATTTGGTTCTGGGTGAGATTCAGGGAAGGTACTTTCTGGTACAATGGACAAGGATGGAGGATTTCTGAACAAACCACCTCTGCTTGATGGTTCCAACTATGACTATTGGAAACCAAGGATGATAGCTTTCATCAAATCCATGAATGATCAAGCATGGAAAGCTGTTATAAAAGGATGGGAGCCCCCTAAGGTTAAAGATGAAAAAGGTACCCCTACTGATGTGGCGAAGGAAGAGGAAGACTGGGATGATGTAGATTACAAAGGGTCCGTAGGGAATTCCAAAGCTATGAATGCATTGTTTAATGGTGTTAACAAGAATATCTTCAGGTTGATTGAACACTGCACCATTGCTAAAGAGGCTTGGCGGGTCCTGAAGATTGCTCATGAAGGGACCTCAAAAGTAAAGATGTCAAAACTTCATATTCTCACTACCAGGTTTGAAAATTTAAAGATGAAGGAAGATGAGAGCATTCATGACTTCCACATGAACATTATTGAGATAGCTAATGCTTCAAGTGCTCTAGGTGAGAAGATGTCTGACAGCAAACTGGTCAGGAAAATCCTCAGATCTCTACCTAAGAGGTTTGACATGAAAGTGACTTCTATTGAGGAAGCTCAGGACATAGATAAAATGAAAGTGGATGAACTTGTGGGATCACTTCAAACATTTGAATTGGGGATCAGTGAAAAGACTGAAAAGAAGAAGAGTATAGCTTTTGTGTCAAAGGCAAGTGATTCAGAAAGGGAAAGTAATCTGGACAGAGATGAAGGCCTCTCAGAAGATCTGGTGTTACTAGGCAAACAATTTAACAAAGTACTCAGAAAGGTGGATTAGAAGTCAAGATCAAATGTTAAGGACAAGCCATCTGACATCAGTAAAAATCAGAATGCTGGGAGAAATACCAGTACTGAAGGTAATTCTAACCAAGAGAGAGGAGCTCAGTGTCATGAGTGTGAAGGTTTTGGGCATGTAAAGTCTGAGTGCCCCACATATCTCAAGAGGCAAAAGAAGGGGCTATCAATCTCATGGTCAGAAGACGATTCTGAAACTGAAACTGATGAGAAGTCTGAAAGAGGGTCACAACATTAATAGGTGTGTGTGAGTCTGATGAAGAATCAGTCAGTGATGATCTTACTTTTGAAGAGCTAGCTGCTTCCTATAAGAACTTATGCATTAAAAGTGAAGAAGTGTGTCAGCAGAAAGAAGAACAAAAGAAAATCATTGCTCATCTAAAAGCTGAACAGGTAGAGCATCTGGCTACTATCTCTGATCTAAAAGGTGAAGTATTCATTCTGAACTCTAAACTGGATAATGTCATCAAAACAGTCAGAATGCTTAATAGCAGCTCTGATGTGCTTGATGAGATTCTGAAGTCAGGGAGAGATGTTGGAGATGTTAGGGGTCTCGGGTTTGAAGTTCCAGCGAGATGGACAAGGGAAAATGGCCTGAAGTGATACCTGCTCAACCTGAAAAAGAATCAAAGATGTCGTATAACATGTTGCAACATCCTCACAGACATCAGAAGAATGTCACAAGAAGAAAGAATCAAAGATGGAAATGCCACTATTGTGGAAAGCTTGGACATATAAAACCCTTCTGCTACAGATTATATGGCTACCCCAAGAATGGCTTACAGTCTAGTAGGAAACAAGAGTGGGTTGGGGCAACAAAAGTGTGGACTCCTAAGAGTACTGCAGAGGAACACATAGCTCATAAGTCCTTCAGTGTTTTTGCAAGGGAAAAGTGGTACTTCGACAGTGGATGTTCCAGGCACATGACTGGTATCATGGGATGTCTGTCAGATGTTAAGTCTCATCCTGTAAAGTACGTGACCTTTGGTAATGGATCAAAAGGGAGAGTAATAGGTGTTGGAAAACTGGACTATGCAGGACAACCCAATTTGGAGGAGGTATTGCTTGTTGAAGGTTTAGATGCAAACTTGATCAGCATAAGTCAATTATGTGATCAAGGTCTCAAGGTCAACTTTACCAATTCTGAATGTCAGATAACAAACAAGAAGGGTAAGGTTATCATGAGAGGTAAGAGAGCGTCGGATAATTGTTATATGTGGAGTTCTGAGAACACTAAAATAAGCTTGGAGACTAAGAAATATATTGGAAAGACTATCAAGTTAGAACAGGTGCTGATAAATTGTAAAGCAACTCATGATGTTTGTAATAATGAGCTTAAACTTAGTAAGTATGCCAGCAAGGTAAGTTTAGAAGGAGAATTTGATAAATGTTCAATTGAAGCGAGTCGATTAATCAAATTATGTGAATACCGATCTACTCTGTGCCCAATCCTCAAAAGTATAAATAGGCCGGCAAACACACCATATTTTCAACAAACTTACTCTACACAAATTCCTCTTGCACCTTCTCTTCAAAACTCACGCGTCTTAGGATTTTCTCCTAACATTCTCAAGACTGTACCATGTGATCGATTAAACATGTCTCAACATCCTAACTCCGAATCCATGCACGGCTCCCCTGATAACACTGGTTCTCCACGAATCAATGCTGGAGATGAAGAATCACTGCAGATGATAAATCTCTCTGACCTAGTGCTCGACATTGCTCCTTTGAATGTTATGCCGGCTGACCCTAAAGGCAAACAACAAGCTTCTCACACAACGAATGTCAACATTCCAGGTAAGAAGTCTAAACCTTTCTCACCTAGGAAGAAAGTCCACTCCATGACCAGTTTGCATGCTGACCAAGTAAGCCCTAAGAAAAACTTGGCTGAAAAGGGGTCTAAATCTGGCTTAGTTGAAAAGAAGAAGGATTCTAAATCACGAGATGTAAACAAGAATTCCACTGATAATGATGCTGTTAAAAAGGATAAGGAACTTAGGAGGGTTGTTGCCTCGATTCTGAGTGGAATTAAGGCAGATGTCGGGTCTGGTGTCCCAACATCCGTGACAGAAGATATCAATAGCAGTCCTACTGATAGGACTGATGGTGGTATTGATAAAACTCTTTTTGTCAAGGAGAAGGATGGGAAACTAATGATTGCTCAGATTTATGTAGATGATATTGTGTTTGGCGGGATGTCGGATGAAATGGTCCAACATTTTGTCACTCAAATGCAGTCTGAATTTGAGATGAGCTTGGTGGGTGAATTGACCTACTTCCTTGGATTACAAGTCAAGCAGATGGAAGTCTCCATTTTTATTTGTCAGAGCAAATATGCGAGGAACATTGTGAAGAAGTTTGGACTGGATAATGCCAAGCATAAGAGGACTCCTGCTCCTACTCACTTGAAGTTATCCAAAGATGAAAAGGGAGTGAATGTTGAACAAAGTCTGTATAGAACTATGATTGGCAGTCTGCTGTATCTTACAGCAAGTAGGCCAGACATAACTTTTGTTGTTGGTGTGTGTGCAAGATATCAAGCAGAACCCAAGGTCAGTCACATCAATCAAGTGAAGAGAATTCTAAAGTATGTGAGTGGTATATGTGATTATGGGTTGCTTTACTCCCATGACTCAAGTCCCATTTTATTAGGTTACTGTGATGCTGATTGGGCTGGGAGTGCTGACGATAGGAAGAGTACCTCTGGAGGATGTTTCTTTTTAGGAAATAATCTTATTTCATGGTTTAGCAAGAAGCAGAATTCAGTATCCCTTTCTACTGCTGAAGCTGAGTACATAGCAGCTGGTAGTAGTTGTGCTCAACTGGTATGGATGAAGCAGATGTTATCTGAGTATAATGTCACACAAGATGTCATGACACTATTTTGTGACAACCTGAGTGCTATTAATATTTCCAAAAATCCCATTCAACATAGCAGGACTAAGCACATTGACATCAGGCATCACTTCATCAGAGAACTTGTGGAGGACAAAGTCATAACTCTTGAGCATGTGAGCATAGAAAATCAGCTTGCTGACATATTTACCAAGGCTCTGGATGCAGTTCAGTTTGAAAACCTGAGGAGCAGACTTGGGGTGTGCATTCATGAAGAACTATAGCAACCAATGTTCCTTCTGGCTGCCAGATTGAAAAGACTAAAGGAGGTTCTGGTAGTGCAGTGTGTGAGTGAAGGGAAAATGCTGAAGTTTGTGCATGACATTTGGGCATGTGATGTGGTGTGCATCTACTCTCTGATGCAATTTACTCTGGTTTATTTTTACTTTGACTTGTTCTATTTGCCTTTGTCATATTTATGGCTAAAAAGGGGGAGTAGTATGTTGTGTGGATGTTTTTGTGGGGAGTGCTTGTGTTGCTTGTGTTGCTGCAGTAGTTGAGGGGGAGAATGTGGAATGTTGCTGCTGTTGAGGGGGAGTTTTTCCAGGCTGCTATAATGAGTTATTTGCTGTACTGAGTGTTTGTATGCAGCTGAAGGGGAGTGCTGCTATGCTGGATATTTTTTTGCTGTGTGTTGTTGGTGTTTTCGCTGCTGTCTGATATATGGATATTTTGTTTGTGCTTCTTTACAAGTTTTTTTTGTGTGTAGTTTTAGCCAAAATAAGCCAAAGGGGGAGATTGTTATTTCTGTGCTTTTGTGGTTGGCATTTATTTTGCTAAAACTATTATAGCAGCAAGATGTTGAATCTTAATGTTCTAAGTGGCTGCTTTCAACATGTCGAATGAAGATGTTCCATGCCTGCTCATAGGACATCGCGTTGTGGATTCAGTTTTAATGCAGATTCTGTTTGTGTAAATTGTTACTGAATATTCTGGGAATATTTGGTTATCCTATGTGACATCCAAAGCATTTTTGGATTGTGGTTATTTGTTGGTTTTTGGATTTTCTGCTGTTTCTAATTATGGAGACATAATAGGAAACTTTGGATTGAAGACCTATTTTGTTGGAGTTATTTTTGCAGATTTGTGAGCAGTCTATTTGCTGCGTTTTTGAAGCCCAATTTAGTCCAGATAAATTGCTATATATTGACTGATGTAAACCTAGTTTTAGGTGTGGAACTTACTTGTGTTTTTAGGGTTTTCGAGTGTATTTTGTGAGCCTAACTGGTATCATTCTGATAACAGTATAAGGACTGTTTTTTTGTGTTTTAAGTTCTGTCAAGTTACTCATAAGCTTTTAAGCATTGAGTTTCTTGTGTGTCAATTCTCATAAGCTGTGAAGTATTGAGAATTGTGTGTTTTGAAAGTGTGTCTTTCAATTTGTTTCTTGTGCGGAAAGGTACCAATCACGGGTTGTGGTTGTAGAGGGATTTGAGGAGGGCCTCATACCTAGGTGAGTCTTAGGTAGAAGTCATAGGAAGGGTAGTGATTAAGTGAGCAGATTATTCAGTGTTTGTATGATCTGTGAATTGATACTATCATATATTGATTTCGTCCCTGGCTTGGTAGCCCCCAGAGTAGGTGTGTTAGATTGAACTGGGTAAACATATCGCTGTGTTATTTACTTTCTGCACTGTTATTTTAAATTGTTATCTTGTTCATTGTGTTGGATATCAGTGTCTCAACATCTGTATAGGACATCTGATATCTGTGCCAGAATTTCATTAACCGTTCCTATTCTTCATTTCACGTGATATTTTTCTATTCATTCATTGCAGCAATTGATTAGTTTTGTTATACACTTTTAATATATAAATTGAATGTCAGGACTGTATTGGAGCAATTGACTGCACACACGTACGTGTTAAAGTTCCAATAGAACTCGCACCTAGATACCGTGGTAGAAAAGATTATCCCACACAAAATGTATTGGCTGCATGCTCATTTGACTTGAAATTTACATATGTCTTGGTTGGATGGGAAGGAACAACATCTGACTCAAGAATAATTAAGAGTGCATTGGCACGTGCATACCCTCTTAAAGTTACACAAGGTAATAAAAAATAATTAAAATTATTGGTATACGTATTTAGATTAGATAAACTAATAAACCAGTAATTTTTTTAGGAAAATATTATCTGGATGATGCAGGATTTCCTTTAAAAGCATGTCTTATCACACCGTATAGGGGAGAACGATACCAATTACAAGAATACTCTAGAAATCCACCTCGAAACCCTCGTGAGTTATTCAACCATCGACATTCCTCACTACGAATGTCGATTGAATGTGCATTTGGAGTGTTGAAGAAAAGATTTCCAATTTTACAAATTGCAATATGGATAGCATTCTTAAAGAATTGAATATTCACTTTCCGGACAAACCAATTTCCAAAGAAAAGATAAAAGATCACATGAAACACATCAAAACGAAATTCAATTCTTGTTACGACCTTTTTCAGAATGGCCTGAGTGGGTTTGGATGGGATTCAACGAAAAATATGTGGATTGCTGAAGAAAAAGTTTGGAACAAGTTAATTGAGGTATTATTTACTATAATTATTTTACCAAATTATTTTTATTTGCTGCTGAATGGAAAAACAAGCCAATATTATTTTATGATAAATTGGCCAAACTTTTTGGAAAAGATCGAGCAACAAGAGAACATGAAGATACAGCTACTGAAATGAGAGCGAAAAAGGTTGTAAATGTTGAAAAAAGTTGTGGCACAACCATTGAAGAAATAGACCACCTAGTTGAGACCAATGAAGTTATTTTGGAGGGATTTGATGATGATGAACATCATTCCAACAATTCTCC
Organism: Lathyrus tuberosus; assembly: GCA_022829125.1. Taxonomy (NCBI): domain Eukaryota; kingdom Viridiplantae; phylum Streptophyta; class Magnoliopsida; order Fabales; family Fabaceae; genus Lathyrus; species Lathyrus tuberosus. Next base: position 3,696,209 of record JALAZF010000043.1, read on the forward strand.
TACAAGACCTTCTATTACCAATTCTCAAGATGCATCATCATCTAGGAATAAGAAGCGAGTAAAGAGGGTTATTGAAGATGATAAGAGTATGATTGAAATTTCCAAAACTTTCAAAAAAAATGGTTGATGTGTTTGAAAGAACATGGTGGAGTTGGTCAAACAGAGTAAGAATGCTAATGGTGGAGATATTTTGGCTGAATTGGTTGAGATTGGTGTTGAACAGAGTTATTTGCCTCTTGTATACATGTACCTTGTTAAGAATGTTGACGCATTGAAAGCTTTTAATGGAATTCCAATCGATAAGCGCAAGGAAATGTTACATCTCATTGTTCCAGACTATCCTTTTTGTTAATGGTAACATATTTATTAATCACTTCTATGTTTTTTTTATCTTTAACGAATGAAATTTAACGTAATTTATTTTATGTATTTCCACAGGTTCTTTGGAATACTTAAAGAAGAGACTCATTATCTATAATGGACCTATATTTGTCTTTTGTTCTAGCAAGACTTGATATAATTATCTTCAATAGACCTATATTTATCTTTTAATTTTAGCAAGACTTGATTTTGTTTATTAATTACCATGATTACCAAGTATGGTGTTGAGAAAAACCTGTGCACTTGATCTTTACAATTTTAGGTTATAATAACCATGTTCCATTTATAAAATTTCAAATTTATGACAATTTGTTTTATTTTCTTTCAAATGTTAAGTTGATATTTTTGTATGATTATATATATATATATATATATATATATATATATATATATATATATATATATATATATATATATATATATTCTTTTATTGTGTGAATGTTGGATCTATCAATATTGTAGTATTCTTTATCTTATAAGTAGTGTTTAAGGGTAAAAATGGAATAAAAAATTATAATGCATTTCTGCTCCGTCCAATTTCCAAACAGTGGAATGGGATATTAGTTCCGCTCTGTTGGAAAAATATCCAAATAGTGGAATGAAGTTTATGTTCCGTTCCGTTCCATTCTGTTTCGTTCCGCTCCGCTCTGTTAGTTTTAAATTATCCAAACATAGCCTTAGACTTAGTTTGCGGATGTTAAAGAAAAGAAGTAAAATTAACGGAGTTGACACATTAGTCGATCAATGCAAGCCACATATGCTTTGATGACACTTCTCAAATCAAACTTACCTTTTTTTTTCTAAAGGCGAATGAAGTAACAAGAATATAATGGGTGTTCTATTCCTTACAAATAAAGAGAAAAGAAAAATTTTCAACCAACACTATTCTAACTAAAACCTAAAAAGATTTCATATAAAATGCATAAAAATTATAGTTAGAGTAAGGAATCTCCCTAATACAACTTCATTTCCAAGCAAATAATTTTACATTCCAACAAATATTGTTTACATTACAAATCTTTTCATTAAAAACAATGTTGTTTCTTTCCATCCATATTGCCCACAAAACAGCCAATCAAATAACACATCTATTGAAATTTCCTTTTGAGCAAATTCCACCTCCACTCCAGTTTAAGAAATGTTCTAAAACACTCCCACTATAGATAACACTGTTCCCAGCCTCCAATAGATTTCCACACCACCCCTCAGATCTTGCAAGTAAAAAAAGTGCATTAGATCTTCATCTGCTAAATCACACAGCCCACACATTGTCTCCACCATAACACCTCTCTCAATCAATTAATATTTAGCAGACAATCTATTCCACAATACTTTCCACCAAAAACTTTGATCTTGGCAGGGACATTAATCTTCCAAAGCCAAATGAAGACCTTTATTCGCTCCTCCTGTAAGAAATCAGTTGAATGTTATTTTTTCATAAGATGATATGCTTCCTTGACAGAAAAACCAAAATGTTTTCCTTATTCCGGCGCAAGACATCCTCTTCTCCCAAGCTAGGACAAATATAATTTAACAACTGAAGCAAATGAGAGTACTCAACAGAAATTGAATCCTCCCCTTGGAACCTAATTCCCATACTACACCAGTTCCAAACCTCATTATTCCAAGTTCCCATTTCTTCCACCATAGCATCCTTCTTATTTCAGAAATGGTAAAGGTTCTAATAAGCATCTGCTAGAGGGTCTGATCCAACCCAGATGGCTGACCAAAAAGGGGTGAACCTGCCATTACCCAACACAAAACTCACAGAATATTCTGATAAGCATCTTGGAATCCGGCCTTGCGACCGACTAATCTAAGAGGATCAACGTCATTGTCCACTAGCGGGGGCCCCATTTAAAGTCAGAGCAAAGTTCTGTATGGACTGCCACAACACAAGAATTTATTTCACCTAGCAGGATTCGAACTTGGGACCTAGAGTCAAACTCACATGTTATCAATTAAATATCAATCCATTAAATAAACTACCAACAAACTAAAAAAAACAAGTTGCTACCAAATTTATAATTATACCTTTTTTATTTTTATGTCATAAAATGACACGTTAAATTTTTTAAGGACATTTTAAATTTTTCTCTCTCAATGTTACATTAAGTTGTTTACTTTTTTTAGAGTGAGAGAAAATGAATTTTATTTTCAAAAAACGACTAATACAAGCTATTCCTATCGGATCCAAGCAGAGCTAGTCTCAGCTCAACAACAACAAATCACAAAAACTAAGCAATAATCAAAGCCCCTAACTTAACATGTTTACTAAGTTTCTTGTTCGTACTGCATCTCATCATAATGTTCCTCGTAATGTTAGTTGTGATATCAGCATCCAATTGCACATGTGAGAAAATTAGATCGTTTCTTGTCTTCCATGAAGCGTAGATGGTTTCTGCTAGAGTTAGCTACAGAATTTGTCTACGCCATCATTTCTTTGCCGTTTCACGAACCAGTCAATCTTTTTCCCTACCCTAGCTTTTGCCCTTTCTCTTGAATCATATCCTGCACAGAATTTCATTCCATATATTGCTTGTCACCTTGCAATCAAAGAAAATATGGTTGATTGTTTCAGCCTCTTGACAGAAGCTACAACCTTCGTCACTCCTCACTCCAAACTTGAAAAGTCTATCCTTCCTAGGTAGTCTCTCCTTGAGTGTTAACCACATAATAAATCTTGCCTTTGGCCTTGCACAGTTAATATACATGATTCTTCTCCAGTTAACATGTTCCTTGTCCCCTTTGAGCTTCTTGTACATGATAGTTGTTCTATATTTTCCTTTCTTTATAAACTTCTCCCAGTCAAGATTTTGGAAGACCATGTCCCAGCACTTCAAGATCCTCTTGAGCATCCAAGAGCAGTTGGCTGGAGCTTGCCACTGCATTATGTTTCCTACTCTAACATAATATTCATCAACCCATTTGACCCATAGTTTATAAGCTTTTGCTTGTATATTCCAAAGTAGCTTAAACATTGTTGCTTGGTTTCATTCTATCAAGGATGTAATATTCATTCCACCTCCATTTTTGGGATCACATAGCCTGCCCCAAGCCACCAGGGCCTTCCTGCTGCCAGCCTTTTTCCCTCTCTAAAGGAACATCATGCAGATAGACTCAACTTGCTTGATTACTTTCTTGGGCAAGGGAAAAACTTATATCCAATAAACAGCCACTGCAAAGAGCACACATCTAACCAACTACAACCTTCTTGCATAGTTTAGAAGCTTTGTTGACCAATGTTTAATCTTTGCAACAATATTTTCAATCAGAGGTTGACATTGCTGGATGTTGAGCCTTCTACTAGCGAGAGGGACTCCATGATATTTGAAGGGGAGATACCCCTCATTACACATATTTTCATACTTGATTTTCATTTGTTCTTCTATATTGGTCCCTCCAAAGTACATCATTCACTTTGCAGGGTTTGCCTTTAACCCAATTGAGCCTAAAAAGTGTTTGAAAACTTCCATCATGAGCTGCACAGAGGTATCATCCCCTCTTGAGGACATTAATAAGTCATCTGCAAAACAGATATTTGTTATTTTTAGCTTTGCACACTTGGGATGATAGTTGTAATTTGGAGCTTCCTACAACCTAGTTAGACTTATGTGGAGATACTCCATGATCAACATAAAAAGGAGGGGATGCTAAATGAAGGCAACTTATCTAGAGGGGGTGAACAGATCCCCAAATAAAATTTCTAGATGAAAATGGTTTTTGAAAATGTTTGGCTAGTGGAAGTAACTTGGATTGATTTGTCTAAACCGAAACCACTATCGAAAAGCTCGGATATGCATATGTGAAAACAAGTTGGAGATAATGATAAAAAACTTTAATCAATAGGCTTTAATCACAATTACTAGAAAGTAACTTAGCAAGCAATTTTGTTTCTAATGATAATTCAAACAAAAACACAATAGAAACAAATTATCGAATACCTTGTGTGCAATCAATTATGTTTGAGATTTTGTATAGTTTTGTTGATATTCAAATCCAACCACAATCAAAATGATTGTGATCAATTCAACAAAACACTTTTCAAATGATTTTCAAAGAAAATCACCAAACCAATTAATCACACAAATGATGAACACGACAATTTGCAAACGAAATGTAAGAGAGAGAGAGAGAGAGGGGGGGAGGGGGGAGAGAGAGAGAGAAAGTACACAAGGATTTGTTTAGGTAGTTTCCCAATCGGCGTCGCTATGGGTACATCTGTCCTGGATTCGAATTTGAATTAAGATCATAAAATTAACCTCAATTTGCAATAGTATTTTTATAAGAGAAATGTAGCAATGCAACAAAACAAACCCTAAGCTTGATGTTGATCCTAGCAATTTATCTTTCCTTGATCTGAGCTTGATCAAGTCACCCAACAATGCTAATTTGATTCACTGCCTCACGCTACTCCTTTGCAAGAACAACAGTCATTCAAAGCCTTTACTCAATCAAATCCGAATTGCAACCTGTTGTAACCCAAGATTTACCAAGATGATCAATCGTCTCACGCTACTCCTTTGCAAGAACTGCAACTCTCCAAAGCCTTCACTTGATCGAGTCCAAACTTGAGTAATCTTGTCCAAAAACTTCAAATCCACATTTTAATCTTGAAGAAAAACCTCATCTTGGTTTTCTTATTTGAAACCCCCCTAAGATCTCAATCCAATTTACAATACCACAAGTTAAATTGGACCTTATCAAATTAATTCTAGATGGCACCCAAATAATGAATGATTATGTGTACTTTGTTTGTGTGTATGCATAAAACCAAGGTTGAAGATGATGACGACTCTTAGTATATTTCAGGTTTCGTTTATGATTTTTCCAAAATCATTGAAAAGAAATGATGCATGTAGCAGGTTTATATATGTATGCATGTTAGGAGGCAAAAGGAATACAAAAAATTTGAGAAAATTATAATTTTTTGGAAATTTTCGTTGCATAGGTCGATCTATGAAAGTCATGTGCCGACCTGTTCAACGCATAGGCTGGCCTGTATAAGATCATGTGTCGAACTATGAATGTCATGCACTGCCTATGTGTCGACCTGAAGAGGCGGCACATGGAACAGAGCCTACAAGCTTTAATATTGCAACATGAGTCGACCTATGAAATTGATGTATTGACCTATGGATGAGAAAAATTTTCTATTGGTCGAACTGTAGATATATGTGCCGACCTATAATGCAATTTTTCACAAAAATATTATTTTTCATGCATGAGACCTTTTCAAGTTGTTTCCAAATACTTTTATACTTCCTAATGCTAAGATGCACATTGAGAATCAGAGGATACGGTCCAATGTACATTACCGTTAAAGTATCCTAGTTTTGACATCATGCAAAATACATCTAACGGAAAGTTGCATTCACAGAGGAGATATAGGGTCTCCTTGTCTGAAGCCCCACCTAACCTTTAATATCCTATTCACTTGGCTATTGATAATGTATCTGTAAGAAACCATACTGATACATACCATAATCCACCTGATAAATCTACCAGGGAAATTCATTTCTCTCATTATGGTTTCAAGTGCTTTCCATTCCATTGTGTCATATGCCTTTTGTAAATCCATATGCCCAGTGTGTCCTGGATATATGCTTTCTATTGTATCCTCTAAGTAATTCATGAGCAATTATGATATTGTCATGAATATTCCTGCTTGGGACAAAGGTAGGCTGACTTTCATCCACTATGATATTTAATAATATTAAATTAATTTATATATATTTTATACATGTATTTATTCTTAAATAAATTATTTAGTTTTAATAAAATATTATTTTTATTTTTATTTTTATTTTTATGTTTGACATAAAAATAAATAAATTATATTTTATTATTAAAATCATATATGAAATAAATATTTACAAAAGAAATTAGTTGACATAAATATTTTTTAGTATCGTTAACATAAAAATAAAAATAAAAATAATTATAATAAATTAATTATAATTTTGAAAAAGTATTTTTTTTTAAATTAACCTCTAAAAAAATTGTTGGAACATACAAAAGGTCAGGGGATATTCAATAATATATAATTAGTTAAGATTAATATTTTTGTATTACTAAAAACAACAAAAATGAAAATAACAATATTAAATTACTTATAGTTTTTTAAAGTCTCTTAAGAAGTCAATGAAACTTACGGTTCTTACATTGGACAAATGTTATGTCATTAATTAATTTATTAAATTCAACATTTTTTTAATTAAAATGAAAATAATTATAATATAGAAATATTTTTTAAAGAATACTAACTATAATATGTTTTTCATGTAATATACATAGAAAAAAATATTTTATCACTAAAAATTTAATTAAAAGTTTTTATAATATTGTTTTGAAGAAAATGAAAACAAATTTTAATTCATTAACTAATTTTTATCATGTTGTTTTTCACAAATGGGTTGATTGACAAACAGTTAAGAAATGTAATTTTTTAGACAAATATTTATCTCTAATTAATTAGTTAAATTTAGTAATATCTTACATATTAAAATGATAACATGTATCCGTATAGGTTTAGATCAACCACAAAATGTCAATATTGTTAGACGGGTATTTATCCTGAATTCAAACATGAACCTCATAGTTGTGTATATATTTTGGTGCTTATTGTCATTTTTTATAAGGGCCAAAAAATGTTAAATGAAAATAATGCTTATATTAAACTAATTATAACTTATGATGAAAATTGATCTAGGGTGATTAGAATGGATCCTCGTGGCCTTCAGCGTAGGACAATAACAGTGGTTGGAGGAGATGGGGGGTGTACCTGCAATGTACTCTGATGCCAAAGTTAGTTTTGGGCTAAAGAGAGAAAGCAAGTACAAAGTATTAGGTATGAATTAGAATGATTCAAATTGGATACCTGACCCTCTCAAGTGAAAGGACATTTATAAGGATCCCCCAGTGCGGGGCCAAGGTCTCCCATGTGGCCAAAGTATTTGGTCGATCAATGGGGGATTGCCAGGTGGAAGATCCAACGCGTGATCTTTGACTTGGTCGAACTGTCTCCGTGAACTCCAGAGGAGCAGTTGATCGCGTGAACTGTCAAACGCGTGAGGAGAATGTCCCCAACGTCTACATTATCCAACGACTATATTGTGCCCAACGACTACTTTGTGCCCAACGACTAGATTGACCTAATCTCCTTATTGGGCCTTGCCTAAAGCTGGACTGGATTGGGCATTGCCCAATTGTGGGCTATGTGCCGGTCCAGTCCAAAACAGGAGCCCCCCAAATCGTTGCTCTAAGGTGAAGAGTAATGACTTGAGTTAGCCTTGTTGGTCGATCGACGGGCAGGATTGCGTCGCGGGGAAGCCTTTTGAGGTCGTTATTTTTCGAACAAAAATCTTCGAGGATGTGCCCTTCAATTGTCTACGTGCAATATGGTCGGCTATCGGATGTACATTGACTTCCTTGAGGTGCGAGGACGTTACCGCGGAAGGGATGTTTTATGTCGACCAGACTTGCGTTTAGGATAAAGAAATGTCTTGTCGATGATACTTCTGCTCGGATGATATACCGTAAGAATTGTCGAGGAAGATGTGCTTACGGAGAGCTAGAGGGGACTTGACTTGGGAAATGTAAAGTTTCAACCTTGAGAATGCTAAACGACAGATTCGCTTCTGATACGTGTGATGGCGCAATTATTTTTGTTAAGGCCTAGGGAATCTAGGCTAGTTAGGCAATGATAGCACCTGCCCTTTGCGCTTCCCCATGCGAGCGAATGCTTATAAAAGGGGAGGACAAGGATTCATTTTCACTTTACGTAAGTTTCTCTCCCTAAGCTCTTTTGCTCTGTAACTTGTTCTCACCTTTCCTTCGCCAGAGTTCCTCTCGCCGTCGTCAATCTTCATCTTCAACCTTCAGATCTTCATCTTCAACCTCCGTATCTTCATCTTCAAGCTCCAGATACAAGTAAGTTCTTCCTTCCTGCTTAGGATAGCCTTTGAATTTCTGGAACTAGCTTGAATTTCCCGGTGGAACATGAATTTTCCGGTTGAAGTTCATGTATTTTCCGGTTGAAGTTCACGTGTTCTTCGATGAACACATTAAATTTATGGGAAATTCATGAAGATCATGAAGAATATGAACATAGGATGAATGTTTTAGGATGTTGTGCAGAATTGTGTAGATCTTCCTAGGTTTTTGTTGGAAAATAGCTTGTGTTTGTGGTCGGGCATTAGGCCTCCTCGACGTTGAGAATTTATTCTCGCGTGATAAGTTTTAGTTGTAGAGTAGACGCGTCCCCGTAGGGGCCCTTCATGGAGTCGCAGAGACTTATCCCCCTTCTTCGAGGAGGGGATCATGCCAAGCCCTTGTGCTGTTGATTAGGGCTCGAGTCGAGGACACGTCCTCGTACTTATTCATCACCCTTTCACTTGATTTGCGGTGGAAGGGTGGATATGATCTCTCATCGAATTTACTTTTGCTTCCTCTACTTTTCAGGTGAAATGGCTGATAGAAATGAGGAAGTCGTGCCTGGCGTTGAGAATGCCAACACGAAGTTGTGCACCCCGTCAAGTACGCTAACGTCAGGGTTGTTAAAGGGGATCTTAGTTGGATCGCCCTAGAACCCTTGGTGACGAAGTCGACTTTTACGGAGGAGGAGGCCAATTCTTTTAATCTCCTTGAAGACTGGGCAGAGGGCGTGCCTGCGGGCTGGAAAGCAATCAGCCCCACTGAGAATGACCAGATCTGTTCAGTGTATCCGGTGAGGAGATTCCTGATGTACGAATTTTCCTTCAAGGAGGTCGGGTATCGTCTGCCCTTCAACGATTTTCAAGGGGTAATTTTCTATCATCTTGTGTTGTCTCCTCCCCAACTTCACCCGAATGCTCTGGCGTTTATTCGGGACTTCGAGCTAGTGTGTCGGTACCTGAGGATCAGAGCTATCGTAGAGCTCTTTTTCTACATCTTCTAGCTTCAAAGGAGCACGGCTGGTCCGAAACAAAGCTGGGTGTCCTTTAAGCAACAGAGCAGGCTGTTCTGGCCGTATTCAGAATTTGTCCAGAACTTTAAGTTTAGATTCTTGGTCGTGAAGCCTGTCTTGGAGGGGGCAAAAAATTCTATGGTCACCATGGAAACGGTGGAGGAGGATGGTCGAGAAGCAGTGAGACCGGTGTCAAAATTTCCACTGGAGTGGGTGTATGCCCATTTCAGGTATATGATCGACCAGTTCCTCGTGAATCATGACCAGCTAAGCACCGATGACAAGAAATCTTTCCGAGCGTTGACGGCGTTCGTGGAGAGCTTCTCTCCCGCCACCGCGATGGATAAGGACAACAACGTACTTTATACAGATGAAGGGGAGCCTGCTCGGGCAGCCCATTATATAAATACTAAGGTTCTCCTCGATTGAAAAACCGAGGACGATGCTTTCGAGCTTCTAGGTATAGATTAGTTTTGCTTGTACTTCTGATGTTTTGATGAATGTGCTAACCCCCTTTTCTTCTTTTTGTAGGGAGAATGTCGAACTTGCGTGAACGCCTTGTTAAGTCTGCTGCCGCTAAAAACGTCAAGAAGGCGATGACGTCAAGGGTTAATGCGGCCAGACAACAGGTGACATTGGAGAAGTTCATGGGCGGTTCTTCTCCTTCTCTGGGCAGAACATCGAATCCTCCGACCCGGATCCTCAGAAGAAGAGGAAGCGGGATGATCTCAGCTCTTCCCCAGTTGATGGCACGAGTGGCTTCGTTGGGGGCAAGTTTATTCTACCGCCCTGCTACTTGCAGGAGAAGATCTTTGAGGGGGAAGGGTCTGTCATCGTCCCCAACCTTGAGGCGTCTGCCACCTTGGCTGCCAGTCGCATATGCGAAAATCAATCGGCAGAAAGGAACAGAAGAGTCGCCACCGAACGTTATTTTTCCAGATGCAGGGAAAGGAAACGATCGAAGAAAACCTCAACAAATGGAAAGGAATGGTCATTGCAACCATCGTCTAGGTTCAGGAGTCGGTTACGCGAGAGGAAGGTATTAGCACCCCCTCGCGTCCATCGTACTCGATGGGATCCACGCTTGTTGTTATCGATCAAATGGTGTAGGTTATTTGAAGCTCAACTGCTTACTGGAACGGAACGGGAAAAACGGGGGGAAGAAAAGAAAAAGAGGACTCGCAAGGATCGTCGTAATCCTATGCCTACGTATCTTCGTGGACGAACGAAGAATCAGAGTCGGCGTAGTTCGACGGACTACAGATTTGTGGGGGAAGTTTGCTCGCCAAGACATCATCGTCTTGTGCCTACGTATCCTCAATCTAACGCGAAGGAGTAAGTCAGAGCAGCAGTAGTTCAACCTACGGGTCGATTGCTTTAGTGAAAGAGTCTCGATCGCACGTGGGCGAGAGAAAAGAGTTTGAGTAACTGGTTGGTTAACGTCTCGATCACATGGGTGCGAGAGAAAAAGGGAGGTTAGTTGTTAGTGTGCTTACTGAGATATCGCATCTCGTGCCTACGTATCCTCAATCTGAAAAGAAAGAGGAATCAGAGCATCCGTAGTTCACGCTACTACGGGTGAACGGGAAATGATCTCGATCGCACGGGTGCTAGAGAATAGTGAGACTCATGGAAAGTCTAAAAAGGAATTTCGGTCCTGCAAGTTAGCATGCATCAATGGTCCTATGATTGAATTATGAGGAAGAAAGGAAATATCTCTACCTAAGTTAGCATACATGGATTGGTCTACTTAATGTCTATCATACCCTAGTCTTAATAAAAAATTAAACTATGCTAGGAGCCCTATGGGGTGCAAGCAAGTTGTACAAGCAAACATTACATAGCTCAATCCACAAATGAAAAAGAAATGAAAAAAGAAATGAAAGAGATAAAACATCGTTACCTAATAATGATATAGAAAATCAAAGTATGATAAGGGGAGGGGGCACCTAACCATGACATCAAAGATCAAGGTAGGATAAAAGGGAGGCTTAGCCAAGATATCGATCATCGAGGCAAGCTAACTGTGGGAAATCAAAATGCTCTTTAACCAATGATATCGAGGATCACGGTGAGCAGAATATGGGGGGTTTGATTGCGAGCTAAAGACAAAGCGTGGGGGTTTGATTGCAAAACCCTTTTCCACTTGACCGACTCGATAACAAGAGTAAGCTATGTTCAAAGCATCAACATGAAATGCGAGCTATGAACGACTTGGGACCAGAAATGGCGGGAGTCGATTGCGGACTCTCATTCCGTCTAATGCCTTCTTTGAGGACTTCCAGAATTGCCGGCCAAGTGGCACAGACTCCTAATCCTACTTCTCATGGCATCAAAATAAAAAATGCGAAATTAGTAAAAGAGAAGAGAAGTAATACCGAACGGATAGCAATCCATAGCAACGCAAGCAAAGTATAAGCAAACCGGAAAACTTCTAGTAATCTAGCATAAATGAGCAAAAGTGTCAGAAAGTGGAACGGATCCGTGAAAGACATGGAACCAAATGCTCTTCACCCTTCATGAATAAAGACAATAAAACAAGGTAATAAACCATAAACAGCAGCAACAACAGTGCTACATCACCTGCATAGCTATAAAAACCAGCAACAAGCAAAAACAGCCTATAACATCTACCATTTCTAGAACAGAATAGGTGTATATGCAACCAGACAGAATAGCAACATTTTACAGCACATTTTGTTCATAGCAGCTATGTATATAGCAGCACCTCCTACCTTTAAACAACTTAGCAAATCAAGTGTGAATCACTACAAAACAACTCAACTATTAGTCAAAATTCAAATGGAAATTGTCAATAAGAAGCAAGTGAAATCAATACTAAAATGTAAACAACAATTAGTCAAAAATCTATGCAAAACATATTAAAGACTATTAACAAAGTTACAAAATGAAACTATTAAAAAGATTAGTCAATGTTAGCATTAAAATCTAAGTATAGTCAATGTTAGAACAAAATCAAATCAAACTACGTCAATGACCAATTAGTTCAAAATTAGTTCCTAATCCTAAAACAATTAGTGGACAATTAAGCCAAAAATCAATTAACGAGCAATTAAGCTAAAAACAATTAGTAAGCAAAAACAATTAGTGCAATTAGGCAAAAATGATTAGTGCAATTAAACTAAAAGCAATTAGTACGATTAAGCAAAAAACAATTAGCGTAAGCCATTATCAAAAAACAATATCAAAATCTAATCTAATTAGTCAAACTATACCAACATTAGTCAACATCAATTAAAAGTTAAAGTCTAAATCAAATTGAAATTGGTTTCTAAACAAAAGCTAATCAAAATTAATTCACAATTAGTCAACCACTAGTCAATATTAAAATGTCAATTAAAATCAAAATTAAGTTCTAATATCTAGTTGATTCCAAGATTAATTCCTAAGAAACTAAAATCCAAAATCAATTATCAAATTACCAATAACTAAATTCTAAAGCAAACATTAAATTATAATTAAAGAAAAAATACTCAAACCAATTAACATCCAAATCAACCAAAATGGTAATTGAAACTTAGACACTATTACCTAAATGCTAGAGGGAGGTGCAGACAGAAAAAAGTGGGCTTAAGGCCCAAGATTTCACATGAAGCCAAGGGGGTTTGGAGGGTGAACCGAAGGTATGTGGAAAGGAAAAGAGCACGGGCCTGAAACCCGGTCCAAAGTTCTCAACATTAACCTAAAACTAAAGTACTACACAAAGTTCTCAGTTATCTTCTTCAATCATCTGCCGCTTCAAACTCCTCTTCTCATCATTCATAATCTCCAGCCACATTTCCTCCGTCATCTTCTTTCTACTTCACCTCAACTCACTTCACTCGCCTTCTACTCCACAGTTTTGGCCATATTCCTAATTTCCTTCGTCAAATTAAACGCTAACGCGATTGAATCTAATCCTCAGAATTTGGGGTTAAGAACCCTCATAGTCCAATCTACGAGATGGTAACACGATTCAGGCGTAATCGAGGGAAACGAAACATACCTTTGAAGCGGTGGCTAACGCAAACGGAGCAGGCCAGTTCAGGAGAAGCACAAGTAATTTCTCTGAATTCCTTCGTCGAAGCGGTTTCAATGCCCTCGTTCTTCTCCTCTCAATTTCTAGTCTGCAAGAAATATCACTCTGTTGATGCTCTAGGATTATCCCCCTGTTGTTATTGTTGCGTCGATTTGCGAATTGAAGATTTATGAATTGTTGACTCGCTATTGAATTTTGTTTAGGTGCTATTGCGAATTGACGACAATGAATCGTTGAAGATGCGACTGGTTTGCAAGTTCTTGACTCTGATGGGAAATTGATGAATTCTTCAAATATTGCGTAAACGAAGATGAATTGAAGATGTTGAAAGTTGATTGGAGGTGATGAAGGGTTTGGTGAGTTTGGAGAAGATTGAAGAAGATGAAATTTTATTGAAGTTGGAGATGGTGAAAAATGAGATGCACTGGTGAATTCTGTAGGTTTTCGGATTAATGATTGATGATGAATAAAATTGAAGATGATATAGTATTAGAGAGAAAAAGTAGATGAAGATTGAAGAACCTTGAAATCGGAGAAGAAGGATGAAGAGAGTTTTCAGTTAGGGTCTGTTAGTTGGTTTTGGGGTTAGAAAATCAGTTAGGAATTTCTGTTAGTCTTGTTAGAAGTGTTAGAGGAGGTTATGGTTAGTTCCTGTTAGGAAGAAAAATGGTTAGGGTAAAAATCTTAGTGAAAGTAGATTCTATATGGAATGGAATTGAATTGGGTATGTGGAACTATTTTTCTTTGTAATTTTGTACTTGGTAGTCAGAGAAATCATTGTAGTGGATAATTTAGAATGAAAGTAGATTCTTGGATGGATTGTGCAAAACATAATCTTGAAATTGATTTTGTTGATTTGGAAAGAGAACTTGGATTTGGGAATTGGGCTTCTGGATATGAAATGGATAAATTGGTCTAAATGGATTTGATTTTGGTTCAATTGGATTATTGTTTTCATAATGGATTTTGATTTAATTTGGATAAATGGTTAATTGAATTAAGTGTATACGGGTAATGAAATGGATATGGATATGGATATGACTTGAAGTTAAAAGTGGATACGGGGAGGACATAGAAATGGATATGGATAAAGGTTTGGATATGACTTAATGGGATTGGATTATGATTGGAAAAATGGATGTCTACTTGAATTTGAATTAGAATGATGAAGAAATGATGAGTTTGGGTACCAAGACGAAAACCCTTTAAAACATCCAACCGCCTTAAAACCTTTAATCCAATTGAACTTATGAAATCTCTTGAATGAAACTTCTCTCCAATGAATCTATACCAACTTCAATTCTCAAGCCCAAATATTAAGTAGTATTACATGCAACCAACAATAAGCAACTGAGAGGACAACAATGCCTTGACCACGATATAAATCCACAATTGGATCTCATGTCCAGATGCCTTTGCCCTGAATCCTAACCACCATCTTCAAATGATGAATATCAGCCAATTCGCACAGAAGATAAGAAACCATGATCCCACGCCTCAGGAGCCCAATGCAAATGAATGAATGAGTTATGACCTAATGCATATGTAGATGAATGTGAAACAAAATCCAGAAAAAGGTTGAAAAAGTTAGGGCAAATTTTGGGGGGCTATAGCTGCCCCTATTCAATCGACTTGGACTAGAAAGAGTGATGGCAACGACTTTCAAACATTCAAGGTAGAAGGTGATTGAATACAAAAAGAACCCAGAAATTTGCAGATTGTGAGGAGAGAAAGTGTAAATGGAGCCCAGTCACACTTCGTCAAAGGAATTTGACGGAAAGACAACATACCCAAAGAACCACATCGTCAAATAGATTTGACGGAAAGAAATCTTATCCGAAGCAACACATCGTCAAAGGAATTTGACGAAAAGAACACCTGACTGAAGGAATGTCGTCATCAAAGGGGTGATGGAAAGAACATCTAAAAACCCGACCGAAGGGAACACATCGTCAAAGGGGTTTGACGGAAAAAAGATGGAACCCGAAGGAAACACATCGTCAAAAGGGTATGACGGAAAGAAAACCTAACCGAGGGAAACACGTCGTCAAAGGGGTTTGACGGAAAGAAGAACTTAACCGAAGGAACACACATCGTCAAAGGGGTTTGAAGGAAAGAAAACCTGACCGAAGGAGACACATCGTCAAAGGGGTTTGACAAAAAGAAAACCTGACCGAAGGAAACACGTCGTCAAAGGGTTGACGGGAAGGAAAACCAGACCCAGTAAACACATCGTCAAAGGATTGACGGAAAGAAAAAATGGAACCCGAAGAAGCACATTGTCAAAGGGGTTTGACGGAAAGAGAGCCTCTGAAAACCCGACCGAAGGGAACCCATCGTCAAAGGGATTTGACGGAAAGAGAACTTGACCGAAGAAATGTCATCATCAAGGGGTTGATGGACATGGACTGATTGAAGGACACACGTCGTCAAAGGGTTGACTAAAAGAAAATCTGAAAACCCTACCGAAGGGAACACATCGTCAAAGAATTGACGGAAAGAAAACCTGACCGAAGGAGCACATCATCAAAGGTTGACGGAAAGAAAACCTGACTGAAGGAAGCACATCGTCAAAGGGGTTTGACGGAAAGAACATCTTCTTTGGAATTTCGTCATCAAAGGGTTGATGGACAAGGACTGATCGAGGGTAAGATCGATGTATGATCTACAACCCTGAAGAAAGGTACGCAGAGGGGTTTATTGTAATGTCTGTTGGGGATATGTCACCGTCTTGACTGAAAATTGATTTGGGCTTTCGCACAAGGTACCAAATCTGGCTTATGCTCCGCATGCATATGTTTGAGTTTTCTTTCTATGGCGTAATGCTCCATACGAAATGAAAATGCTACGCGATTTGAGGATGCAATGATTACTATATGCAAAATGTCGATGTATTCTCGGGCTGCCGGGGAAAGAAGGATGTGCCAAGTACAATTGGACTTTGTTGGCAAGGATAGGTGAAACCTAATGGTGATTGATTTTTTGAAGGTGCAATCTTTAAGGGTACCAATGGGGATTGGATTTTGAAAAGAGGTGCCAATAGGGATTGGACTTTTGGTGGTCGCCAATAGGGAATGGGCTTTGCTTTAAAGGGGTGCCAATAGGGATAGGGCTTCAGGTTTTGGAAGATGCCAGCAAAGTGGGCTATGGAAGGACGCCAAGCAAAGTTGGGATATAGATCTTTTGTTCGGTTTTACAAGGCTTCATGCAGTGTTATGCTAATGATATGTGTGCTAATGATTATGCTATGATGTTTATGATATGCAACAGGACCACTCCAGCAAAATAAATACTGAAGAGACGAGGTCACCTCCGCTAGGGATAACAAACTGAACTATCTTCAGGGTCATAAACTGCTCGAGATCCCAACTAAATCTCTATCCTGCAGGAAAGCATGGATAACAAACTTATGCTGGAGAAATATCTCAAGAATCTGCTGAAGAAAAGTGCCAATGACAATCGGCCTTTGACCTGCTGGGGGACACCCACCACCACCAACAGATTTGCTTGGGGAACGATGGTTGACGATATCAACTCTGCTAGGGGACAAGATCAGAGTTACTCCTCTGTTGGAGGCCTACCTTCTACCCTTACTTTGTTAGGGAGACATAACAACTTTACCGCAAACTGGGGAAGCACAAACCCAACACTCTTATCCTGTACGAGGAATATGAACTCTTGCTAGGGAGAATGATTCACAATCTCCATAATTCTCTGCTGAGAGTAATAAAACTTCAGTTATCTCTGCCGAGGAGAGAAACTCTACTAGGGACGTCACGTGTTAACTATCAACATGAACCTTGCAGATGTGATATGACAAAAGAGGTGCCTTGATGCAGCATAACCTGTAAATGAACATATCTTCAAGATGTAATATGAAGATCTGACATATCTTTCCCCATGACTTTGATTGACCATCCTCTGGAGAGAATAACTTCTTGTGCTTTTGGGGTGGCCTGCCCCAGCCTTGAAGTGATTTTTCCCCTGACTGGATGATCTATGAAGGAATGCCTCTGATTAACTAACCTTTGAGAGATTTGTTGAATCTCAACTTGACTGCCTCAGATTAACTGAATCTTGGAATGGATTGCCCATTTGATATGACTTGCCCCTGCTCAACGGAGTACTCAGGAATTTTGCATCTTATCTTGATCAATCTTTCCATTGTAGAAACTCTCCTGATTTCAAGTACTTACTAGCAAGTAAAATTGACCGTTTTGAAAATGACAATTTTAATGCAATGCATATGACAGTTTTGAAATCCAAGTCTGTTCACTGGAAAAATGTTGTGACATATAGTGAATGAATCACTTATCAGGATGTTACATCGATACCAACATGAATGGTAAGAAAAATCCTTTTAGGAGTCAGTTTTGACGCGATCTTTACCGAAGAGTGCTTTCGAAACAACCCTGCTTCAATTAGGTCTTTTTAAGGTTGTAACGTGGCCTGGTTCATGGTTTAAGAAAGAAAGGATATAAGGCTCAAAGTTTTGTTTTAACCCACCCATTCTCCTTGATGTTCTCCAGCCCTACGTTAAGCTAATTCGGCACAAGCGCTCACCATAAAAGGATTAATGAATGGTAGGAGGACAGAGGGAGCCCTCACTGTTTTCAGAGTGACAATCACCCTTTTTGTCTTTGGTGTCTGTAGTCGCACAACTTGTTCTTTGCTCAAGGATTTTTCTTTTTTCATCCTTTTCCTTTTTCTTTCTTTTGTTTTGATTTCCCTAATTTTTGCCTGGACTGATTCTCTTTGAATCTTTCAATTTTGAAGTCCACCGGGATACCCTACTTTTTCCTAAGTCACTTGTTTTCGAGTTTCGACTTAGCGGGATTTTCTCTTTTTCTTTTGATTATTTTCGGAACGAATCGTGTGACACAGGTTTGTCTGACTTGTTTGAAAAGGTTGTGACTACCTCACTCTTAGGTTGATGAGGGATAACCATAGATGTAATTGATCCTCGAATGGGACACACCTTTTTGAAATTTGAACGCATGGTCGAATTAACTGACACCTACCCTGCCCCAGGTTAGTATTTAGGGTTTTTCATTTTTTAGAAAGAAACTCCTACTAATAGGCTCGATGGGGTTGACAAGGGATTATCTTCCTTATGTCTCCGGTGTTTAGGGATTTGAAACAATGCATGTACATCATCAACAGAGTTTTGTTCAAAAGCATACAATCGGAAGCTTTGCGTCTTCGATTTCGTCATCTTTCTTCGGATCCTGCTTAAACAAGCATATGATATCAATGAAAAAGTATGAGTGAACGTGAATGGATTTAATCAAAACATGCATATTCATTTCATTATCATTATCAATCGAAAACATATAAGTTTTACAAATGAGTTTGTACTTTTACAGAAAAGAAACTACAAATACAAAAAAATGACATGATCTAAATGGTTGCCAGCTTCGAGGACTGCACTTTCTAAGCTTGATTTACTAATGAGCTAGCCATCTTCAGTATTGCTCGTCGAAGTCAGTCTGATAATCACATGCACAATTGCTCTCAGTGACTTCTTCCATAACCTGGACTGATGAACCCACCTGACTGGACGAAGGAGAATTGTTGATATGAATACCCTGAGGTGTGAATAAAAACGTGTTGGAGTCAAGAAGTGTCTGAACCTTGTTCTTGAGCACCTTACAGTCTTCGGTTGAATGCCGTTGTGCCCTAGCATGGTAGTCACAATGGGCGTTGGCATCAAAACCCGGTGGATATGGAAAAGGAACTGGATTTAGTTCCTTCAGCACTATTAATCCACCTTTGATCAAATCTGGCAGTATCTGACTGTACAACATTGGCAACTGAGTGAAATGCCTCTCTGGCTTCCTTGGCCTTTGTCGGGCATGCAGACGCAGCTGACGGCGGTATGACCGCTGATTCTGAAGAGGTCCCTGATTTGCAGAAGAATATTGTCCTTGATACGAAGACCCAGAAGATTGCTGACTCTGAACAGTTGATATGCCTGAACGCTGAGAATGAGGTGGTGAAGATTCCCGGATGGAACTATTTTCTTCCTCCAATTCTTCTTGAGAATTGACAACTGATTCATTTTCATTAGCTTGGAAATTCGAGACGCCTTGGAGCTTTCCACACTTGAGCAGGCTGTCAATGCATTCTCTAACTATTACCAGGTCATAAAATTTTGCTGCCCCATTGACAATCATCTTTTTCAGGTACGGACCTTGCAAAGTATCCATAAACAGGTCAACCAATTCTCTGTCTAGAAGCGGTGGTTGAATGCGAGCGGCTAACTCTCTCCATCTCTGAGCATACCCTCAGAATGATTCATTATCTGCTTAAGACAAGTCTTGCAAATGCATTCGGCTAGGAGCCATGTCAAGATTATAGTTGTATTGCTTCACAAAGGCATTGGCTAGATCCGACCATGATTGAATGCTACCTGTCGCTCTCGGGATTTTCATCCAGGTACAAACGCGAAAGTGGCGCGGAAACAGAGTCACCAGTAATGTGTATTTATCCCAAGAGAGGGAAAGGAAACACTGCGTAAACCTGAGGGAAGGGAAAAGACATGGTCTCGCGACCAAGAGAAACGGGTAAGGGAGTCGGTTACGTGAGGGGAAGGTATTAGCACCCCATGCGTCCATCGTACTCGATGGGATCCACGCTTGTTGTCTCGATCAAAGGGTGTCGTCATCTGGAGCTCCACTGCTACTGGAAAGGAGAAGAGACGGGAACGAAAAAGAACGAAGAAACAGGGGAGAAAAGAAAAAGAAATGACTCGATAGGACATCGCCGTCCTAGGCTTACATATTCCCTCGTGCAATGGGAAACTCAAAGTCAACGTAGTTCGGACATAAACTAAAGGAGGGAGGTTGCTCGCCAAGACATCGCCATCTTGTGCCTACGTATCCTCAATCTAACCAGAAGGAGGAAGTCAGAGCAGTCGTAGTTCGACCTACGGGTCGAAAAGAGACAAAGAGGTGATAAAGAAAGGTTGTGAAAGAAATGTGCTCGGAGACATCTCGTACGATCTCCTGCCTACGTATCTCCATTAACCAATGAAGAATCAGAGCGACGTAGTTCCCCTCACTAGGGAAGACCTTGTGTTGTTTGTGTTTTTTATGAGCGACGTTAGATTCGCGTCCGGCAGTTAGGGTCGATGCTTGTTTGCGACGAGACGGAAGTAACGTGCCCTTTTCTGAAATTGAGTTCGAAACTTAACAATCCCGAAGGATAAAAGGGTTTGAGTTTGTTTTGTATTTTTTAGACAAGAAGTGGATTGAAGTTAGTTTATAACTTGCATTGCACCCAAGTCTTCAACATAGGAACGAATGCATCGCATATCGTCCCCAACAGGACGTACATTAAGCATCCTAGAAGAATGAAGGGAAACCCCTCATTTCTAATTTCCCATATACAAGGATCATGTGCAATACACGTTAATCTTTATTAAGTGTTTTAGAAAAGTTATGAGATGAGAAGAGAAGGCTCAAGGAAAAAGAAAACACTAAGGGGAAACTAAATTGTTCCTAATGTTATCATGCAAAAGATGGCCCTAAGGTTGAGGTAAAGGGGAACATCTACCTAAGTTAGCATGCATGGTTTGAATCCTAATGTCTACCTTACTCCAAGCTTAATCAAAAATTAAGTTGGACTAGGGAATCCAAGACTTAAACAAGTCTTGAGATTCAAGGGAAGAAAATGAGTTAAGAGATGAACAAGAAAAGGAAACAAGATATAAATGAACAAAAACAGCAGCTACAATAGCACATCTACACCAATACAACAGTAAATTCCAGCAAACACACCAAACAACATTTAATAGCACACAATCAGCACGAAAGGAGGTGTAAAAGGCAGCATGCAGCAAGTGAATGCCATAGACAACACACAAACAATTCATAACATCAGCTGTAAAAACCAGGGCAGCATGCAATCGACAACGAATCGAACATGGCATAACGAGCAAGCATCAATCATCATACACTCTATGATCAATCATGATTACAAACACATCACACACCATAGTAAGCAATGCTTGAAAACATCATGGAAGAATGCACCACATCATGAAAGAATGAACAATATTAAGCACACGAACAAGTTAAGTCGAGCACGCATCACATGAAATTAAATGCAAACAAGCATGTACAACACAATTCCAGCAACACAAGCATTAGTCAACAATTAACATGCTCAAGGAGTGTGTGCTATGTGTTCATCGCGCCAAGAACGCAACAACGCAAACATGATCATGAACAATAAAAAATCCAAGAGTCGCGTGTCGGAAAATTGTGCGCATGCAATGGTGTGAGGTGCAACAACATCAAAACAGTCCTTAGACGAGTATCATATCAATCCATGAAGATTAGGAATGCAACAGGATCGAAACATGCTAAAAAATATGCAAAAAACACACTCTGCAACAGTGTTAATCGGTTAACCAAATGTGTTAACCGATTAACAGCTCCAAAATCAGCAGAAACAGCAAAATACACTAGTTAACCGTTTAACCAACTTGTACTGCATTTGGTTAATCGGTTAACCCTGTTACAACAACAAAAATTAATTTGAAAAAATCACTTCCAGCAGCAAAACCACGTATGCAATCATCTCCAATGATCATGTAATCAACAATGCACGAAAATTAAGTTCAAACACAGTATTCAAACATCAGTTAGATCCAATAATCATCAACATCAAGAATCAAATTCAAACAAATGGATCAAATTACAAGCAAAACCAAGGATCTACATTGAATAAGTTGCAAATAAGCTAAATCAAGTATAGATATAAGGAAAACGAACCTACAAAGCTGAGAATTGCTTTGGTAAGATTTGTGAACGAAAATTGGTGGATTTAATCAAGAAAACCAGAGATCTATGAAGCTTTACCAAGAAAACTTGAAGATCCAAGCAAGAACCCTTAAAATAAGCAAAAGCTCCTCCAAAAGTGATTCCAAAATCTTACTCCAAGATCCAAATCAGTAGCTACTGCAGAATTAAACCAAGAATGAGGATGTGATGGAGGTTTAGCTCAAGAATTCACAAATTCCAATGAAGAATTTGTGAATCTATGAATATGGAGCTTTGAGTGTGGTTGAAGATGAAGATGGAGAATGAAAAAGTGAGAGAAAATTGAGAGCAAATTCTGAAAAAATGAGAGTGAAAAATGATCTAGGTTTTGAGAGGTTTGGAGTTGATTAGATTAAATAACCCCTAGGTTAGGAGTTAAGTTTGGGTTTGGAGTGAGGTTTAGTGGGTGGAAGGTGGAGTGAAAAGTGTATTAGGAAAGGAAAAGGTGGAATTAGAGTGGAAAGAATTTGAATTTTTGAATAGAAAATCAAACTCTCTAGATGCTTCTACTGATGTGTAGAATCAAAATGGTGATTAAAAAAATGAATTGAAAGGTGCAGTGCTGAAAAATGAGGTATTTGGGCAAAATTCACAATGGTTAATCGATTAACATAAGTGAACTGGCTTAGGTTAATCGATTAACACATTCAAATTTTCAAATTTTTGCGCCAAAAGGAGTGAAACTTGGAGAATTGCTTGATTCCGCCTGTTCTGAGCCACATTAGACCTCTGAAACTTGCCATTTGATATTAGCACTGAAACACACTTGAAATATGCTATGAATTCCGTTTCGTGCTCGGAATACCGTTGAAAATAACCGTCTGGTGTTGAAACACTGATCAAAAAGAGGGTGTCGGAGCTTCTGACCATCAAATTATCTAATGAGCAAAGTAAATGCTCAAAAAGACTTTGAAAGCTATCAGCTTGGCCTTAAACACTGTTGGAATTCCTTTTGAACTAGATGAGCTGCTGAAGCGCGAGAAAATACCTTGATCCCATGCCCTAAAAGAACCATGCAAAAATGTAGAAATGACAATGCAAAAATGAGGTGAAACATAAGCCAGTTAGAATAAAACACGAGGGCAAATTTGAGGTGTTACAGCTGCCCATATTCAAACTTCTTAGATCTGAGGGTATGATAGCAACGACTTTCAGACAATCAGGATACACGGGATTTGAATACCAAAATGACCTAGAAATTTGCAACCTGTAGGGGTAATGAAATAGTGAATACGAGGACGGTCGAAGGCGAACTCGGAAAGAAAGACCGACCGAAGGCGAATTCTGCGAGGAGACAAGATAATACGAGTACGGCCGTAGGCGAACTCGAAAAGGTAGAATGGCCGAAGGCGGGCTAATAACCAACGATAATAATGAGGCAGGCCAAAGGCGAACTCGAAAAGAAACACCAGCCGAAGGAGGAATTTCAAATAGAGGTAGACCGACCTAAGGCGAGCTATGTTTAGGAGGAAGACAATACCGGTTTAAGGCAGGCTAATCAACTAAAAGATATGAGAATGGCCGAAAGCGAACTCAAAAATGAAAGACCGACCGAAGGTGGACTTTCAAAGAAAGGCAAAGCCGAGGGTAGACTCTCAAACAAAGGGTACGAGGACGGCCAAAGGCGAACTCAAAAAGAAAGACCAAACCGAAGGTGGACTTTCAAAGAAAGGCTAAGCCGAGGGTAGACTCTCAAACAAGGGATACGAGGACGGCCAAAGGCGAACTCGAAGAGAAAGACCAAGTCGGAGGAGAACTTTCAAAGAAAAACTATGCCGAAGGTAGACTTTCCAACCCAATAATACGAGGCCAAGCCAAAGGTGGACTCGAAAAGAAAGACCGAGCCGAAGGTGGACTTTCGAAGAATAATACGAGACCAAGCCAAAGGTGGACTCGAAAAGAAAGACTGAGCCGAAGGTGGACTTTCAAAGAAAAACTAAGCCGAAGGTACACTTTCTAATCAAGGAATACGAGACCAAGCCGAAGGTGGAATTTCAAAGAAAGACTAAGCCGAAGGTAGACTCTCAAACAAAGATACGAGGACGACCGAAGGCGAACTCGAAAAGAAATACCAGCCGAAGGTGGAATTTCAAAGAAAGACTAAGCCGAAGGTAGACTTTCAAACAAATGTAGACCGGCCGAAGGCGGACTAACCAACAAAGGGTACGAGGACGGCCGAAGGCGAACTCGAAAAGGTAGACCGGCCGAAGGCAGGCTAAAAACAATAATACATGAGTACGGCCGAAGGCGAACTCAAAAAGAAAGACCGACCGAAGGTGGAATTTCAAACAACGGGCTCGAGGACGGCCGAAGGCGAACTCGAAAAGAAAGACCGGCCGAAGGCGGAATTTCAAAACAAGGCACTCGAGGACGGCTGAAGGCGAACTCGAAAAGAAAGACTGACCGAAGGCGGAATTTCAAAACAAGGGAATGCCGACGCGAATGCGGTCTCAAAACCCAAGGTTAGTAGAACCAATATATCTACAAAGATGACTCCGCTAGGGAAAAGAGTAATCTAAACAGACAACTCTGTAGGGGAGTATAGGAATGAGCAACAGTAAGAAGGACGAATCCACTGGTTGCAGTGTACTATTAAACAATATCTCCTGAATTATATCTCTTTCTGCTGGGGAAAGAAACTGGTAACAGATATCAAACCTGGCTCATGCTTCGAATGCATATGTTTGAATTTTTCTATGGCGTAATGCTCCATACGAAATGGAAATGCTACGCGTTTGGGAGGATGCCATGCAAAAATGCTTATGCAATGCAAAAGAGGCGTCTCAACAAAATAAATGCTAAAGACGAAGGCAATTCCACGGGGATGACAAACTAAATTGTCCTATGAATTGAAAGGCCCTGCTGAAGAAGATTTCACTGAACGACTTCTTGATCACAAACTCTGCTGAAGATGAAGACTCCGGGAGAAATTCCACTCTGTTGGAGATGGATGAATATCTCAAATGGAACCCAAGAAATTTCTCTCCACTGGAGATTACCCATGGCTTCTACCAAAGACAGAACCCAAAACTTGGATCTGCAAGATGCCAATAACAATTGGACTTAAAACCCTGGGGATGTCAACCGCTGTTGAACAAACCACTGCAAAGTTCACCACCAAACTCTACTTGGGGAGATAAGTCAATAATACCGAACCTGCTTGGGGATATTACTGAACTTAACCTGCTGCTGGGAGACATCTGTACCTCCACCCTGCTGGGGGATACCAGCCACTATTAGCAAACCTGCCCGGAGAATGGTGACTGACGACATCAGCTCTACCAGGGGATACCATCAAGCTTACTCATTTGTTGGGGATTGGATTATAACGCTGCTGATGAGAAAAACACTTCCTGACTAGCTGAGGAAAATGGACGCCAAGACTCTGTGAGGAAAAACATCTTTATCCAAAGATATTCCATCAGTCTGTTGCTGGGGATGCAGAAGTATCAACTTCTGGCTGCTTGCTAAGAGAGTAATCAACCACAACTCTAGCCGGGGAAATAATCCTCTGTACTCTGGCCGGGGAGAGCACCTACCTGCTGAGGAATATGAATTTCACTGCTAAGGAGAATAGCTCTACTGGGGCGAATAGTCAACGAAACATGCTAAGGGATATCATTGAGCTTAACCCGCTGTTGGAGGAAAGAATTTACCCTGCTGGGGATTAGAGCATGCCGTTGTTGACGGAACTACACTTCCTGACCTCCTGAGGAACATGATTACCAGGCTCTATGGGGAAAAACATCTTTTCAAAGACATCCAACACACCTCCTACTAGAGATACAACCACACTCACCTCGGAGCAATCCACTTTAAACTGCTTGCTGGGGAGAATGAGCTCTGCTGAGGATGATGAACCTTCAGCGCCGGGGAGAATAGCTCTACTGGGGAGAAACCATGCTACCCTGCAAACAAAATCAATAGTACATGCAAAACGGCTATCTTGATTACCATTACAATGACTGTTACTTGAGCAATTTCCATTGTTTTCCGATATGCTTAGCAAAGCTTAACATTTTCGCATGCAATGTTTATAAAAAATATCGGACGTTTTCACAAACAAAAATAGTTAAAGTAAAAACACAAATGGAAGGCTCTTTGAATGAAAATGAAAGTTTTATTGAATGAATTAGCCTGTAAATAGGCATGTACATCCAGAAGCAATTCCTGAAAAGAGGTAATTACGCAAAAGAAATAAAAGAAATTACACATATCGGCAATGTGGGGAACAGATATCCACCATGATTCAATTCAGCTATGACCTGATATGGCTCGTTTATCCACCGATGCTTTGACCTTCGAAGAGAATGACTGGACTGATTCCTTTCCCTAAAACTTCCAAGTATCAAGAGTGTTCATAGATCGAACGCAGATCGTAGCCTCTTGCTTTCGAATCCCTAACTTTTGCCTGGATCGCCCTTTTCGGGTTTTCAATCCACCGGGATACCCATTTTTGCCAAAGTTGCCTTTCCAGGTTTTCAACTTTGTGGGTTTATTCTTTTTTTTCCTTTCTTTTTATCCCTAATTTTTGCTCGAACCTCTTCTTTTTTATGGTTCGCCGGGATGCCCTTTTTTTCCTGGATATTCTTTTTATGTCCAACGGGTCTCTTTTATGCAAAGTATTTTTTGACTACGTCTGCGTTCACAGGGGACGAAAAATCTTCGCCATCCATAGTTGAGAGTAATAAGGCTCCACCAGAGAAAACCTGTCTTACTACATATGACCCTTCGTAGTTTGGAGTCCATTTGCCCATGTGATCTGTTTGAGGAGGAAGGATCCTTTTCAAAACCAATTCACCAACCTGAAAACACCGAGGACGCACTTTCTGATCAAAGGCTTTCTTCATTCTGCTCTGATACAACCGACCATGTGCAATGGCTGCCAATCTCTTTTCCTCGATAAGGTTCAGCTGATTCAATCTGGAACGCACCCATTCAGCTTCATCAAGCTTCACATCTGCCAGAATTCTCAAAGAAGGAATCTCCACCTCTACTGGTAGAACTGCTTCCATACCATATACCAATGAGAAAGGAGTTACCCCAGTTGATGTGCGTACCGAAGTATGATAACCGTGTAAAGCATAAGGCAACATCTCATGCCAGTCTTTATACGTCACTACCATTTTCTGCACAATCTTCTTGATATTCTTATTTGCTGCCTCAACAGCCCCATTCATCTTCGGACGATAGGGAGAAGAATTGCGATGTTCAATCTTAAAGCTCTGACATAGCTCCTTCATCATCTTGTTGTTCAAATTTAAACCATTATCAATAATGATTCTCTCTGGGACTCCATACCGGCAGATGATGTCCTTCTTGATAAACTGAGCTACCACTTGTTTGGTGACATTGGCATATGAGGCTGCTTCCACCCACTTCGTGAAATAATCAATGGCAACAAAAATGAAACGATGCCCATTGGAAGCAGTTAGCTCAATCTTTCCAATCATATTAATGCCCCACATGGCAAAGGGCCAAGGTGATGACAACACATTCAGAGGGGTAGGCGGCACATGCACCTTATCTGCATAAATCTGGCATTTGTGACATTTCCGGGCGTATTTGAAATAGTCAGACTCCATAGTCATCCAGTAATACCTCGCTCTCAGCAGCTTTCTAGCCCTAGCGTGCCCATTGGCATGGGTACCGAAAGAACCCTCATGAACTTCTTCCATTAACAGGCTTGCCATGTGTTCATCAACACAACATAGCAAGACCATGTCAAAGTTCCTCCTAAGAGTTTTCTTGTCCTTGGCAGACGCACCCTCTGGATACTCTTGACTCTTCAGAAAAACCTTAATGTCATGATACCAAGGTTTGCCATTTGATACCCCTTCAACTGCAAACACAAAAGCGGGTCTATCCAGACGCATGATTCTGATTGAGGGAGTTTCATTCCAACGATTCACCTTATACATCAAAGACAACGTTGCCAACGTATCTCCCATCTGATTCTCCAACCGAGGTATATGATGGAAATCAACTCTGTTAAAGAAAGGTAACAACCTTCTGGCATAGTTGTTATAAGGCACCAAATTTGCTTGACGAGTTTCCCATTCACATGTAATCTGATTAACTACCAACGCGGAATCACCATAGACATCGAGGTTCTTGATTCTCAGATCAATTGCTTCTTCTAAACCCATGATGCATGCTTCATACTCTGCCTCGTTGTTGGTGCATATGAACGCTAACCGGGCAGTGAAGGGTATATGAGAACCCTGTGGAGTGGTAATGATTGCCCCGATTCCGTTACCATATGAGTTGACTGCTCCATCAAAGACTAGCTTCCTTTGGGATCCAATTTCAGGTCCCTCATCATGCAAAGGCTCTTCACAGTCTTTCATCTTCAGAAACATGATATGTTCATCAGGAAATTCGAACTTCATCGGTTGATAATCCTCAATTGGTTATCCAGCAAGATATTTTGACAAAACACTTCCCTTAATGGCCTTTTGGGAAACATATTGAATATCGTATTCTGTCTGAATCATCTGCCAACGGGTTATTCTTCTAGAAAGCGACTGCTTTTCAAATATATACTTGATCGGATCCATCTTCTAAATTAAGAGGGTTGTGTGGTTTAACATATACTGCCTCAAACGCTTGGCTGCCCAAGCGAGTGCATAACATGTTTTTTCCAGCATTGAGTACCTTGACTCACAATCAGTGAACTTTTTACTCAGGTAGTAGATGGCATGCTCTTTTTTACCTGACTCGTCGTGTTGACTGAGCACACATCCCATTGAGTTCTCAAGAATCGTAAGATACATAATCAATGGCCTTCCTGGAACTGGCGGCATAAGGACCGGAGGTTCCTGCAAATATTCTTTTATTTTTTCAAATGCCTTTTGACAATTTTCGTTCCACCTGACCTCTTGATCTTTTCTTAACAATTTGAATATTGGTTCACACGTGGCTGTAAGATGAGAGATGAATCTAGCAATGTAGTTCAACCTCCCTAGGAAACCACGAACCTCTTTTTTGTTCTCGGTTCAGGCATTTCTTATATGGCTTTTACTTTAGCAGGATTAACCTCGATACCTTTTTCGCTAACAATAAACCCTAGTAATTTTCCAGACCTCACCCCGAAGGTGCACTTGTTCGGATTCAACCTCAGTCTAAACTTTATCAAACTTTCAAACAGCTTCTGAAGATTCACTAGGTGCTCTTCCTCCGTTTGTGACTTCGTAATCATGTCATCAACATAGACCTCGATCTCTTTATGAATCATATCATGAAAGAGAGTCACCATTGCCCGCTGATAGGTTACCCCAACATTTTTCAATCCAAAGGGCATTACCTTGTAATAGAAGGTTCCCCACGGTGTTATGAACGTCGTCTTCTCCATGTCCTCTGGAGCCATTTTGATTTGGTTATATCCAGAGAAGCCATCCATGAAGGAAAATACAAAATATTGAGCAGTATTGTCCACTAACACGTCAATGTGAGGAAGTGGGAAATCGTCTTTCGGGCTTGCTCTATTCAGATCTCCATAATCAACACACATCCTGACCTTTCCGTCCTTCTTAGGTACAGGCACAATGTTAGCAACCCACGGAGGATAATTTGTCACAGCCAAAAATCCAGCATCTATCTGTTTCTGAACCTCTTCTTTAATCTTGACAGACATTTCTGGTTTCGTCCTTCTCAGCTTCTGTTTAACCGGAGTACAACCTTCTTTAAGCGGCAGCCGGTGTACCACGATGTCAGTGTCAAGCCCAGGCATGTCTTGGTAAGACCAGGCAAAGATATCAACATACTTTCGAAGCATTTCAATCAATCTTCTTTTTACACTATCTTCCAAAGCAACCCCAATCTTTACTTCTTTCTTTGCATCCTCGGTTCCCAAATTAACAATCTCAATCTCCTCCTGATGAGGTACAATGACCCTTTCCTCCTGTTTCAACAGTCTGGCCAATTCCTCGGGTACGTCACAATCTTCATCAGTCCCTTCTTCAGCCTGATAAATGGGATTGTTGAAATCATACCGAGCCATAGCTGAATCATGATTGGTGGTATCTGAACAAGGAAACCTACATGATTGATGATTTATGTTTATTATGTATGCGACAAAAAAAAACATTGCCATTTTGATGTGATTCAATGCAAAAAATTAAAAACAGAAAGACAGGGATCAAAATTCTTGAATGTGAAAAACGTCCTTTATTAATGATAAAGAAAACACACAAAATATTCAAGCCCTACAAACAAAAATCACTACGCCTTGGGCAGAATGTAGGATTATCATAACAGGAAAACAAAGGCAATTACACTGGGCCGGTCACTTGAATGGCTTTCTCTAATGACCAGTTGCGCAGACTTTGAACTAGAATGCAGGGGCGGATCCAATTATCCATATCGCAATCACTATCCCCTTCCTCATCAATAGCATTAACTCTGTCAAAGAACACACCAGAACTGGTAAAACGAACCGGACCATAAAACTTGGGAGGATCCTCAGGACGCCTGGGTAGCTTATATCCCAGCCCATAAGTATTCTGCTTTTTTTGGACCTCAATAACTTGACCCCATTTATACGAATGGCCGGCTTCAACCACAACCCGTGCATCCTTGAAGGAAGACATGGAGACCTCTGGCTGATATACCACTACATGCTTAACCATTTCAGATTGGCTGACTTCCTTCAGAGGCTCCTCAGTGATCTTTACTGCCTCAAAACCTTGACATAAAGTTTCATGTATTTCACCATCTACCTCCACATACTTGAAAGCAGATAGATGACTTATCATAATATCCTCCTCTCTGCAAACTGTCACCACATGTCCGTGTACCATGTACTTCAGCTTCTGATATAGTATGGACGTCACAACCCCAACACTATGAATCCATGTGTAGCGAGCGATTTTGGACGCGGTTCTTAAGCACTGGTCGCTCTCTGCGGTTTGAGCTTAAACTATAGGTCGATTCATTTTTTATCCTATTGTGAGCTGAATAAGGAAGGGAAATAGACGTCTCCAATTAACCCTGCTTGCATACTGAGTTTAAACAGCGGTCTGTTAGGTTACGGATGTTATCAATGTGGGGGGGGGGGGGCTTTGTACTGGTTATTTGTATTTTCAGCAATACTGATTTCTTTCTTTTTACCTTGAC
Source organism: Lathyrus tuberosus (assembly GCA_022829125.1). Lineage (NCBI taxonomy): Eukaryota > Viridiplantae > Streptophyta > Magnoliopsida > Fabales > Fabaceae > Lathyrus > Lathyrus tuberosus. Next base: position 3,727,521 of record JALAZF010000043.1, read on the forward strand.
AGAAGGTTTCTGACGGGGAACAAGGATTAGGATGTTAGGACTGATGCTTTTTGATAGATACATGAGAGTATGGGATTTTGGGTTTTTGTTTAGTGTGCTCGCTAAGATTTTTCTTTCAATCTTATGCCTACGTATTCCCGTTTACCGAAACAGGGAAATCAGAGCGTTCGTAGTTCCTCCTATTCTATGGGAGGAAATGGGTGTTTTTGGTGTCTTGTTTAAAGCCCAAGACGTGAAGCGAAAAGGTGATTTGTATCTTGTTCAAAGCCCAAGATGTGAAGCTGAAAAGTCTATTTGTGTCTTGTTCAAAGCCCAAGACGTGAAGCTGAAGGACCTCGACTTTAGAGAGAATTTGTCATCTCTAAATAAGGGTTTGTCTGTCACAACTATTGGGTGACTGGTTATAAAGGATAATTACTTTAATCGGGATACGCGGATCCTAGCAATGCCATAATTTCCTTTAAAGGGGATTTTAACCTGAAGGAGAAGACTTTAACTCAGTGTAGAGCAATGCTATCTTTCCTTAGGAATTTCTCATGCTAAAAGAGGGATAGTGGCATGGATGTAGATGATCCAGAGGCTTGCCGCTTACAGCGATTAGATGAAGGGGAATGAGTGGTTGATGTTTGTGTACTGTGAACGAGGCACAACTTTGATGCTAAAAGGTTAATTGGATTAACCAGTGGTTTTCTTATACAAAGCCTAAGAGGAGGCTATTGGCCCAACAAGAGGGAGTTTTTATGTGTCTCGTACGAAGCCCGAGAGAGAGGCTAAAAGGGTTGACTCAACAGGAGAATCTTTTATACTCAATAAGAGAGTGTTTTTGTATCTCGTACGAAGCCCAAGATGGAGGCTACAAGGTTTGACTCAACAAGAGAGTCTTTGTATCTCGTACAAAGCCCGAGATGGAGGCTGTTGTTTATTTGGCTCAATAAGAACCTTTTTGTATCTCGTATAAAGCCCGAGATGGAGGCGAAAGGGGTAATTGACTCAATGAGGGAGTCTCTTATGTGTCTCGTACAAAGCCCGAGAGAGAGGCTAAATGTTGTTTGACTCCGCTGGGGAGAATTTTGGTATCTCGTACGAAGCCCGAGATGGAGGCTAAACGTTTTCTTCGCTGGGAAGAATCATTGAACAAAGCCCAAGAGGAGGCTATGGTAACTGTTTCAGTTAAGTGACAGGTCCAGTATACTGATTTTAAAGAGAAAATCAGTTCTTATATGAGCAACACTGTACTCAGGGATTTGATTTGAGGATCAGGGATATTTCCTTCTCTTTGAGGAAACGGGAAATCCAAGGGGTATTGAGACTGTCCGAGTCTACGGGTTTCCTTCCTATTTAACGAAGGGGTCACTTGAGAATGTCTTTGAGACTCAAGGAAGTTAGACTGTCCGTGTCTAGAGTTTTATCTTTAGTACTATGCTTTGAGAAACAGTAGTAGACTCTATGAAAGGACTGTTCTATGAGGATGACTAGGTTCTATTCCTATACCTCTAGGAGGTCGTCGGGACAATTTGTACGAAGCCCAAGAGGAGGCTAGAAACTTTTAAGAAGCCGACGGGTCCTTGTACTAAGCCCAAGAGGAGGCTATAATTCCTGGAGGAAGAGATCATTATACGAAGCCTAAGAGGAGGTTGTGAATACTTCTAAGAAGCCGTAGGGTCCTTGTACTAAGCCCAAGAGGAGGCGGGGTTGCTTTTAGGAAGCCTGTGGGTCCTTGTACGATGCCCAAAAAGAGGCCGATTGCTTTTAAGAAGCCGATGGGTCCCCAAACCCCAAGAAATTCAAGGCAAGCTATTCACAAAGAATAGATCAAGTCAGAAAAGTTCGAGAATTTGGAAGAAACTCAAGAGATGCAATTCACGGAGAAGAGATCATCTCTGGGGAGTAGAGTTTCTTAACAAGTGCTTTTAAGAAGCCTGTGGGTCCCCAAACCCCGAGAAATTCAAGGCAATGCAATTCACCGAGAGTAGATCAAAGTCAGGAAAGTTCGAGAATTTGGAAGAAACTCAAGAGATGCAATTCACAGAGAAGAGATCATCTCTGGGGAATAGAGTTTCTTTGACAACTTCTATGAGTGACAGTCTATGAAAGGGTTCACTGAGAATACTGCCTTTCATGTCTCCATATTGTTTAACCCCAAGAGGAGGGAAGACTGTGTCTGGTAATCCTATGGGGATCTAGTTTAGCCTATTTCTAAGAGTGATTGAAACGACTTTACCTAGTGCTAGACGTAGTTGCTGGGGAAACTCTAAATATCTATACTATTATTACACAGTTGATATGAGTTTATGAAAGAAGACTTACAGCGAAACAGCCCCACAATACAGTTATATGTATATGAAAGCAGTAAATGAAAGCGTATAAACACTTACTCGGTTGTAGAGCTTCTATGCTGTTTAGTTAGTTGTTCAACAAAGAAAGATTGAAAACAACAGTATATTCAAAATCAAAGGAGAAAGTGCTTTGAAAAAGAAAGATTTGGGGCTTACAGCTCAAGGAGAGGCCCAGGGTTTTATCAGTGAGCGCACTGTTGAATTTGTACAGAGGGACTTATACAAGTGACTGAGGCCCAAAAATGTTTTCTGTACAAAGGGATGGGTCTTACACTCTCTCAAGAGGCCCAAGTGAGTTTTAAGAAAAGAAATGGGTCTTACTACTCGAGGGTAGGCCCAATGGTTAATTTTGAAAAAAAGGCGACGGTCGCGCCGAGGTTTTGGAAACACCGTGGGACTTATACAAGTGACTGAGGCCCAAAATTTTGGTATTTACAAAGGGATTGGGTCTTACACTCTATTAGAGGCCCATGAGTGTTTGAAAAAGTTTTATGATGGTGAAAATCAAAGAAATCCTAATTTCATTCTTTAAAAGTAAATATTTAAAGAAAATCAAACAAAATACCAAATAAATTTGAATAAACCACTTGTGATTTTGTTTAAGGTTTTGAAAAATGGAGTTTAATCACAAGGGATATTTAAACTCATTTGGTGTTGATTTTCAAAATAAATTTTCACTTTTAAAATGCTTAAAAAAACATTAAAAAGGAATTTATTCACAAAAACTAATTATATTAAATAAATAATATAAAACTAATTTTTTTTGTGGAATAAAATATTTTGGAGTATGAATAAGAAGTGTGTAAAACAGATTTTGAAAATGATGATTTTTGCTATGTGAAATAATTGGTTGAGTTTTGAAGATAAACTAAGAAAAAGAGGAATGTGATGTTACAACATCACTCATGAGACATCACTCATGAGTTTTCAACATCTTTTTTATCAAACTTCCAACACCCATAACTTTCTCAAATCTCAATGGTTTGAGACAAAATTTATATGCATCTGGCCCAGAATTTCACAAGGAATCCAATGGTGGTGGTAGTTTTTTCAAAACCCGATAGTGGTTTTGAAAAGGACCTATAATTGCATTTTCTGTGCTACACTTTGATACAGGCATGGATTACATGGTGAATTAGCCCAAACACAACATATACAACATGTATGAGATGTGTATGATCAGTGGACTTTAAAGCAATGCATGATTTCAAGGATTCCAAGTTGTGATGCTTACCTCTTTTTGAGCTTTTTGGAGTTTTTGTGCAATCTGTCAAGCCTCTTGTTCCAAAAATGATTTGATGCTTTAAACACACTCAAATGATCCCTTAGAAGCTTTTAGGATGATTGGAATCAACTGGTACCTGCAAAAACACAAACTGTCCCTTTCTTGCAAAAAGGGGTTAAAAGTGACCAAAATAACAACTCTCTCAAATGGTGTTCCAGATGTTGGGAACCATTTGGGATAGTTCAAGGATGATATTTGGAGAGTGTTTGAGGTTTTATCTGGTTTGGTAAGTGACTGAATCAAGACATGGCTTGAAAAATGCCAAAAAGTGCCATTTTGAGGTTTTGAGAAGTGACTTTGTGATTTTGTGATTACAGGTCACTTGTGATAGTTTGCACAGCTTACATATGATATATTTGAGGTGTGTGTGTGATTAGTTTGAGTGGAATTGCTCTCTAACTCAAAAACTCAGAATTACTTGCTTTGGAAGGCAAATTTGAGGTGAAAGAAGAGATTTTGAGGAAAGCATATGTTTGATGGCTTTGGTGTACTCAAACTGAGCACAAATGAGCTCTATTTATAGTAGAGCAAGTTTGTTTTCGCAACAATAGTGAATGGTGGCTGCAGCAGAGGTTTGGCCAATGTTGGCCAATGAAAATCCAAGTCTCCTCTAGCCATTGACTAGAGGTTAGGGCACAGAGATTTGGTTCCCTACTTGTTGGAGGAATCTTGACTGAATTCAGTTGCAAATGTGTCAGTCCATGCCACCTCTAAGCATCTATTAAATGCTCCAATCCAAAATTGGAGTCTTGTCCCTCTTTTAGGGATTTTTAGGAATAGCATGCTACTTCTTGTTCCAAGGACTTTGGAGGCTTGGCTTACTGATTGTCCCCTTTAGATTTGATCCTCAGAGGTGTCCAAAGTGATGACAAGGCTTGGAAATTCGTGTGGCACAAGAAGTGAGCAAATCTGTCCTGAAACATGCCTTAAAAATCAGCTGCAGCAAGCCCTGTTGTAAAATTCATAACTCCCTGCTCGAGTATGCTACATGAACGTTCTAGGACTTTCTGGAAAGCTTAGATGACGTACTTCAACTTTGATGTTTAACTTTGGTCTTGGTTCAGCTTGCAAAGTCATCAAAAATGGTCTTGAACTTGTGTAGTCAAATCTGTCCTAAAAGCTGTCATGAAAATTCTGCTTTATCAATGCTTTTTGCGAAAATCATATCTCCCTGCTCGAGTATGCTACAAGGACGTTCTACAACTTTTTGGAAAGCTGAGACAACGTACTTCAACTTTTATGTTCAAGGTTTGGCTTGAATCAACTTGGATCATGGAGAAAAACATCCTTGAAGTTGGGACATTCTTGTTGGAAAAATATTAATGATGTCCTATGAAATGTTGAAACATTTGACAACTTTGATCATTAATAATTCCAAACTTTAATCACTTGTATATTTTAATCCACTATGATATTTTGAGTTGAAGTGAATTGCATCTTTGATGCTTGTCTTGCATGGTGAGAAAGCTTGAAAATTGGGTGGCACAAGAAAAGTGCACAAAATCTGTCCTAAAAAATCAGCTCGAGCAAGGCCTGTTGTGAGGTTCATAATTCCTTGCTCAAGTTGAATTAATGGGAGTTATAATACATTTTGGAAAGCCCTAATGACATACTTTAACTTTGATGTTTGACTTTGGTCTCGGTTCAGCTTGCAAAGTCATCAAAAATGGTCTTGAACTTGTGTAGTCAAATCTGTCCTAAAAGCTGTCATGAAAATTCTGCTTTATCAATTCTTTTTGCGAAAATCATATCTCCCTGCTCGAGTATGCTACAAGGACATTCTAGGACTTTCTGGAAACCTGAGATGACGTACTTCAACTTTCATGTTTGACTCCAGACCTGGTTCAACTTGGATCATGGAGAAAAACGTCCTTGAAGTTGGGGCATTCTTGCTGAAAAAATATTAATGATGTCCCTATGCAATGTCAAAACATTGGACATTAAGAATTCCCAACTTTGATCACTTATATCTTTCAATCCTTATGATATTTTGAGTTGATTCCCTCTACAATGTTGAAGTATCAAATACACTCTTTAAAAGTAGCTCTTACTCAAAATCAATGGATGTTTGGATCAATAGTTACAACCTTGAAAAGTTGTGCACTTGAACATGATTTTAACTTAGAAAAAATTTCTAAGTTTCTTTCAATTTGATCAATTTTGCAATTTTGCGTGATTTCTTGATTTAAATTTGATCAAATTAAATCATCCATCATATTTTCTTGAGTAATTGCTTGTGAAGGTCAAAGTTGACCAAAAGTCAAACTTTGACTTTCTGTGTCAGTTGACTTTGTATTAGATGAACTTGAGGCTTGATCCACCTGGAATTTTGCACTCTTGTGCCTAATTCTTGATGTGGGAGTCCTCTTGATCCTTTGTGGATGTTTAAGAGGTTAGACAAGTTGAAGATCATGTCATTCCTCGATTGATCCTTTGTCTAAAGGCTCTGAGAGGGCTTGAAACCCTAAGCTTGATTGTAGTGAATGCTCAACAATTCCTTGAGGATATTGATGAGGCACAAAGGTACATCCATATTGTGATGATGATTTACACAATGATGGGAAATCTTGGTGGTCAAAATTTGGGGTATGACACCATGGACTGCCCAATAAACAACTGTAAGCAGGTTGAATGTCCATGATATAGAAGGTAGCATCAAAAACCTCTAGACCAACCTTAATTGGCAGCACAATTTCCCCGAAGACAGATCTCTTGGAACCGTCGAATGCACGCACCACCAAATCACTTGGTGTGCAGATTAACCCATGAGTGTCCAACTTCATCAGTGCTTTCTTCAGTAAAACGTTCAAAGATGACCTAGTGTCAACAAGCACATGCGACATTAACGATCCTCGGCACTCCACTGAAATGTGCAGAGCATTATTATGATTTCTCCCAGCTGGGGTCAAATCCACATCAGTAAATCCCAAGGCATTTCCTGCATTTACATGAGCCACTACCCTCTCCAGCTGATTAACTGAGATCTCCTAGGGTACATACACAACATTCAATACTTTCAACAGCGCGTTTCGATGAACCTCTGAGCACAATAGCAGCGATAAAATGGATATCTTAGACGGTGTTTGGTGCAGTTGATCGACAATTTTGTAGTCAACTAGCTTTGCTGCGGAATCATTCACTACCGGCGTCTGCACAGAATTATCCACAATCTGTTTTGCTTTATCCTGCCTAGCACCACCAGCCTGATCATCAAATGGGATAAAGACTCTACCACTCCGGGTAATAGCTCCTGCTTCATCATTACTTTCAACACTGGAGTTCATCACTGACGTTCCTATCAGTTCTTGCTTCTGCCTGTTAACAAACACTTCAGCACCGTAATTCCAGGGGATAGCTTTTGTGCTCTCATACGTAACGGGCCCAGGAGTGGTGATAATGACCGACGCTGGTCTTGCCGGCGCTGAAATGGTTACTGTCTTAAAAGGGATAGTAATAGTGGTGACCTCATTCTTTTTGCCATTAACTTTCTTCTTCTGACCGCACCTATCAAAATGTAACCGACCTTCGTCAATCAGCTTCTGAATTCTGAATCTCAACAGATTACAACCATTTGTCTACAACATACATTCTGAGCAACTCTTATCACAACCAATGAATACTCCCCCCTTCAGTAGTCTCTCTTTCACTACCAACAACGGAGTCTTCAGTTCATTCACGTCTAGAACCAAATTCAAAGATTCACCCTCTTCTATAACAGCATTAACCCTCGGCCCATCATGGTTCGGCATTGAGTTTTGAATGACATTTGGCACGTCGTTGGAAAAGTTGATGGCCTTTGAATCCACCAAATCTTGGACTTTATGCTTAAAAGCTTTACAGTCCTCAATGTGGTGCCCGGGTGCCCCAGAATGAAATTCACAGTGGGCATTGGGATTGTAACCCGGAGGTGAGTTTCCAGTAATAGGATCCAAAATCCTCTTCTGAATTAATTGCAATTGCATCAAATGCTGAAACAACTGGGAATAAGGCAACAGTGGAGTATCAAAGTGCCTATTCTACTTAGGCCTTGGCTGATATTGGCGAGGAGCCTAATTTTGCTGTTGAGGTGGAAGTGCTGCAGGAATAGTTACCGAAGCCACCTGCTGATTATAATTCTGACGCTGCTTTCTCTTACTGCGGTATGACAAAACAGAATTCGCTTCCTCTTTCTTCTTATAATTCATATAAGGTTTCTTCCCTCCACTAGAAGAAGACCCATCACTGCCTGACACCTTTCCAATTTTAATTCCACTTTCCAATATTTCCCCAACCAAGATCAGATTAGCAAACTTTCCTGACATGCAAGGCAACAACTTCTCGTAATACTGACCTAGCAAGGTAGCCATAAACATATTCAACATCTCCTTCTCCAACATGGGAGGCTGTTCCCTTGCTTCCAGTTCACGCCACCTCTGGGCATATTCTTTGAAGCTCTCGTTATTCTTTTGAGACATGCTCTACAGTTGAGTCCTATTGGGAGCCATATCAGTATTATACTGATAGTGCTTGACAAAAGCCTCTACCAGCTCTCCCCAATTATGGATGTGACATCTCTCCAATTGCATATACCACTCCAAAGATGCCCCAGACAGGCTATCCTGGAAGAAATGCATCAGTAATTTCTCTTCACTATAGTATGCAGTCATTTTCCTTGCGTATGCCCGGACATGAGTCTTTGGGAAAGTGGTACCATTGTATTTCTCAATGGTGGGAACCTGGAACTTGTGCAGAATTACGACACCGGGGACCAGGCCTAAATCATCCAAATCCATACCTACAGAGTTCTGAATCATAACCCCTTTCAGCTATTCTTCTATCAACCTGATCCTTTGATCATTAACAATTAGGGGAACACCATCCTCGCCTTGCACAGAAAATATGTCATCCTGTTGGTCATCATATCGACCACCATGAACAACACATTCACTATTTCCTCCTCCTACAACAGAAGGAATCAAAACCTGCTCTCCTCCTCCTGGAGGGATCACAACAAAAGGAACATGAACACCTCCGCCCGGAGGACCAATAGGAATACCATTACCCCCAACACCTCCGCCCGGAGGAATGACATCAATATGAAGGCTGCCATAAAGAACACCATCCTCGTCAACTCTTGCCACCAAGGGTTGGACAAGGGTCCTCAGCTGTTCTTGACCTTGTGCCACGCCTTGCATTAATTCCATGAACTGGGCCATGCGAGCCTGCATGGCAGCCATCTCAGCCTGCATCTGTTCCATAGCTCTCCTTTGATTGGATCTGGTAGAATACCGATGAGTCTGCTGATCAGCAATCCTGCCTGTAACCAAATAAAGGTTAGAAAGTCCCGGGACGAGTATCTGTTATGCAAAATGATATGTATGCATGTAAATGACATGTTTAACCACTTCCAGTCTTAACCACAAGAAGCTGAATAATATACACATTTTTGTTGAGAGAATTTTGTGGAGAAGAAATGTTCTGTAATAGTGTGCTGGTGAATATCAACATTGACAAGGAATCATCTCTGAATAAATCGGTCATTTTCAAATTAACAGAAAGCCAGTACGCGCCGAAGCATTCTACAACGAAATCATAAATTAGAAATACATCAAGAGAATGACTCCATCAACAGGCCTGATGGTAACCATAGTACATCAACAAAAACTGCATTAGGAAAATGGAAAGAGAACTATCAATCATTTAGCTCCAAATCTTTCAACTGCTCCCTAGAATGCCTGATTTCTTCAAAGAGTATTCTGGTGCGCTGATGGCTTGGTCTTTCAATCATTTCCTTGATCAAAACATCCCTCTTCCCCAGAGCTTCAACTAATGAATCCATTTGCATTAAGAGAGCCTCGTCATGACTCACTTATTTAGGCTTTTTCACACCAGCTAATATTTTGAGTTCTTCTATTTCTGCCATAGCATCTTCAAGTTCTTTCTTGGAAGCTTTTAGCTCATCTCTAACCTTCTTCAACTGCTCTTGGCTTTTACCGACATCTTCATGATGCTTTCTTCATTGTGCATGCGCTCTCTGAAGTTCATCGTCTCTGGACTTTAACTGCTCTTGCAACTCTGCATTCTTAATTCTAACTTCGTCCCATGCTTGCTAAAGTTGGGTGAGCTTGGCTTTTGTTTCGGCCAAGGATTTGTAGTCTGTTTGTGAGTCTGGGCGAAAACATCAGCGACCATACTTGCCTTCTGATAATGTCGGGCTCTGTCAGCAAAATCTTTTTCTTTCTCTGTCAAGATCTTCATTACATCTTGGGCTTTCCATTCCAATTCTTTGTTGGTATGTAGAGTGTCTTGAAGACGGCTGCTCAAATCAGAATTCTCCACTCGAAGCTCTTTCACCAAGGCTTGCAATTTGTTGAATTCTTCCATGGTGGCAGTATTTCCTTCCTTCTCATTCTCAAGATACAAAGGGGGTGCCTTATCAAAAGGCAAGTGAAAATCTTCAACCCTCTTCTTCAGCCAATCTTCATATGCTGGATAAGCCCGATTGTTGGGTTTGCCGAGAGCGACCTTTCCTTTCTTTAGTACATTGGCCCAGGCCTCAGAAGCTTTTTGTGCCGTTTCCAAACCATCTGATGCATGGAAATACAATGACTCTTCTACATCCCTCTTAATGGGCGGACCTATCAGAGCGTACCCAAATTGCCTAATGGCCAAAGAAGGATTATAGTTGATTCTTCCCTTTCTTCCTATCAATGAAACATTGGGGAACTCACCACAACTGTGGATAATGTTCTTACCAAGTAGCCCATGGTCTATCCATACAATGTTTTTGGCGACCAGTCCCATCAAACGCTGACTCCATTCTAGAGAACCTTTGGAATCCACAAAAGCACCTGACTGCGGTAGGAGATTTGCGAACCATTTATAAAAAAAAGGTGCATAGCAATGAACCATCTCTCCTTTTTTCTTTTCATTTCTATTGTATAAGGCATAATGAAGATCTCCCAACAGGGTTGGCACTGGATTTTCATCATGAATATCCTAATGGCATCCACATCAACAAAGTCGGGCTCGTTGGGGAACAATACAATACCATATACGCAGAGGGCCAATAATGTATTGAAAATAACCCATTTCTTGTCTTTCGCTGCCTCCTGCGCTTTCTTTATCAGATACCCCAGCTTATAACCACAGAGCTTTCCTTTGTTAGAGATATTGGCCTCTAACTCTGACTTGCTCAAATAAAGAGCACCAGCCATTTTCCCAAAGTCCAGATTACACTTAGACCCTAAGAATGGAGGATCTTCCTTGATAGAAATCCCTAGCATGTTGGAATACTCCTCTAAGGTAGGTACCAACAGATAATCCGGAAACACAAAGCATCTCAGAGGAGGGGCGTAGAACTGCATCAAAGTATGAAGACCCCGGTATTCGTAATCACTGATATTGTGAACAAAAGATAAAATCCACCCATATTTTTCTTTGAAAGCCTCAAACACATCAGGGCTTGCCATTCCTTTCAGGATAGTAAAAGGGCATAGCATAGGCATGAGGAATTTGTAAATAATGATGTTCTTCTTCTCTTTAGTATTCATCCTTGTGAGAACCCGGTGACTGGAATCAAGAGTAGAATATGAACCTGGAAATGAGTAAACATGTATGTTAGGATATGTAAATGCAATGTAAAAGACATGGGATCAAAGTGCCGCGCGTTTGTGCTGGACTATGAATAATGTCGGTGTAGATCTGAGAATATCATAGAACTGTGGACAAGAACCATCTGAATACAATAGGATGAATCATCCTTTTGTGTAATAACACCAGAAAACTGGGTATTTGGGGGATTATGGTTACCTGCAAACCTGCAAACACCCGCCCATCCTCACATGTGGGTACTAAAATGAAGGTTCCTCAGTTTCAGATTCTCTATTTGAGAAGTAATAGTACATTCATCCCTCGGGGTACAATACTATCGCCAAACAAAGAGGCCATCCACTAATTCCCCAAAAAACAGGTCATCCTATAGCAAGTTTCCAGCATTGGGTCCTCGGATCGAGAAGCGTAATAGGTTTTCCATTTCTGGTATGCCATTATCACATCTCAGGAGGAGTGCCATTTTTGAGTCCTCGGGAATGGTCACCAGAGTCGACAATTCCTCAAGAGAATATCCACTGGCCTGTATCAACATACAGTAACAGATAGCTCCCAATAGAACCTCGTCTGGTTGTGAGTCTCGTGAACAACAGTACGTGGTCACCACCATGCAAGCGTCACGACTATCCACTCTAATACCTATGTGTATGCTCAAGCCTGGGTAGTGGGCTTATTTCTCAGATCTCCCTGCCCACCAAACAGAAAAATCCAGCACAGCACAACACAGTCCAGCATAATAATGAAATGCAATGCCATAAAGGCGGTAAATACAGTAAAACAGTAAAACAGTAATACAGTAATACAGTAAAATAAAGCACAACAGTAAACACCCAATGAAAAGAAATAACCAAGCGCTAGGATTGACTCGCACAAGGGGATGGACCAGCAAGAGGTCAACAAGTCCCCAGCAGAGTCGCCAGCTGTCGCTCCCGGGATTTTCATCCAGGTACAAACGCGAAAGTGGTGCGAAAACAGAGTCGCCAGCAATGTGTATTTATCCCAAGAGAGGGAAAGGAAACACTGCGTAAACCTGAGGGAAGGGAAAAGACAAGGTCTCGCGACCAAGAGAAACAGGTAAGGGAGTCGGTTACGTGAGGGGAAGGTATTAGCACCCCACGCGTCCATCGTACTCGATGGAATCCACGCTTGTTGTCTTGATCAAAGGGTGTTGTCATCTGGAGCTCCACTGCTACTGGAAAGGAGAAGAGACGGGAATGAAAAAGAACGAAGAAACAGGGGAGAAAAGAAAAAGAAATGACTTGATAGGACATCGCCGTCCTAGGCCTACGTATTCCCTCGTGCAATGGGAAAGTCAGAGTCAACATAGTTCGAACACGAACTAAAGGGGGGAGGTTGCTCGCCAAGACATCGCCGTCTTGTGCCTACGTATCCTCAATCTAACCAGAAGGAGGAAGTCAGAGCAGTCGTAGTTCGACCTATGGGTCGAAAAGAGACAAAGAGGTGATAAAGAAAGGTTGTGAAAGAAATGTGCTCGGAGAGATATCGCACGATCTCCTGCCTACATATCTCCATTAAACAATGAAGAATCAGAGCGACGTAATTCCCCTCACTAGGGAAGACCTTGCGTTGTTTGTATTTTTTTATGAGCGACGTTAGATTCGCGTCCGGCAGTTAGGGTCGATGCCTGTTTGCGACGAGACGGAAGTAACGTGCCCTTTTCTGAAATTGAGTTCGAAACTTAACAATCCCGAAGGATAAAAGGGTTTGAGTTTGTTTTGTATTGTTTAGAAGAAATGGATTGAAGTTAGTTCATAACTTGCATTGCACCCAAGTCTTCAACATAGGAACGAATGCGTCGCAAATCGTCCCCAACAAGACGTACACTAAGCATCCTAGAAGAATGAAGGGAAACCCCTAATTTCTCATTTCCCATATACAAGGCTCATGTGCAATACATGTTAATCTTTATTAAGTGTTTTAGAAAAGTTATGAGATGAGAAGAGAAGATTCAAGGAAAAAGAAAACACTAAGGGGAAACTAAATTATTCCTAATGTTATCATGCAAAAGATGGCCCTAAGGTTGAGGTAAAGGGGAACATCTACCTAAGTTAGCATGCATGGTTTGAATCCTAATGTCTACCCTACTCCAAGCTTAATCAAAAATTAAGTTGGACTAGGGAATCCTAAGGGAAAAGAGGGAATCCAAGACTTAAACAAGTCTTGAGATTCAAGGGAAGAAAATGAGTTAAGAGATGAACAAGAAAAGGAAACAAGATATGAATGAACAAAAACAGTAGCTACAATAACACATCTGCACCAATACAGCAGTAAATTCCAGCAAACACACCAAACAACATTTAACAGCACATAATCAGCACGAAAGGAGGTGTAAAAGGCAGCAGGCAGCAAGTGAATGCCATAGACAGCACACAAACAATTCATAATAGCAGCTGTAAAAACCAGGCCAGCATGCAATCGACAACGAATCAAACATGGCATAACGAGCAAGCATCAATCATCATACACTCTTTGATCAATCATGATTACAAACACATCACACACCATAGTAAGCAATGCTTGAAAACATCATGGAAGAATGCACCACATCATGAAAGAATGCACAATATTAAGCACATGAATAAGTTAAGTCGAGCATGCATCACATGAAATTAAATGCAAACAAGCATGTACAACACAATTCCAGCAACACAAGAATTAATCAACAATTAACATGCTCAAGGAGTGTGAGCTATGTGTTCATCGCGCCAAGAACGCAACAACGCAAACATGATCATGAACAATAAAAAAATCCAAGAGTCGCGTGTCGGAAAATTGTGTGCATGCAATGGTGTGAGGTGCAACAGCATCAAAACAGTCCTTAGACGAGTATCATATCAATCCATGAAGATTAGGAATGCAACGGGATCGAAACATGCTAAAAAATACGCAAAAAACACACTCTGCAACAGTGTTAATCGGTTAACCAAATGTGTTAACCGATTAACATCTCCAAAATCAGCAGAAACAGCAAAATACACTGGTTAACCAATTAACCAACTTGTACTGCATTTGGTTAATCGGTTAACCCTGTTACAGTAGCAAAAATTAATTTGAAAAAATCACTTCCAGCAGTAAAACCACTTACGCAATCATCTCCAATGATCATGTAATCCACAATGCACGAAAATTAAGTTCAAATACAGTATTCAAACATCAGTTAGATCCAATAACCATCAACATCAAGAATCAAATTCAAGCAAATGGATCAAATCACAAGCAAAACCAAGGATCTACATTGAATAAGTTGCAAATAAGCTAAATCAAGTATAGATCTAAGGAAAACCAACCTACAAAGCTGAGAATTGCTTTGGTAAGATTTGTGAAAGAAAATTGGTGGATCCAATCAAGAAAACCAGAGATCTATGAAGCTTTACCAAGAAAACTTGAAGATCCAAGCAAGAACCCTTCAAATAAGCAAAAGCTCCTCCAAAAGTGATTCCAAAAGCTTACTCCAAGATCAAAATCTGTAGCTACTACAGAATTGAACCAAGAATGAGGATGTGATGGAGGTTTAGCTTAAGAATTCACAAATTCCAATGAAGAATTTGTGAATCTATGAATATGGAGCTTTGGGTGTGGTTGAAGATGAAGATGAAGAATGAAAAAGTGAGAGAAAATTGAGAGCAAATTCTAAAAAAATGAGAGTGAAAAATGATCTAGGTTTTGAGAGGTTTGGAGTTAATTAGATTAAATAACCCCTAGGTTAGGAGTTAAGTTTGGGTTTGAAGTGAGGTTTAGTGGGTGGAAGGTGGAGTGAAAAGTGAATTAGGAAAGGAAAAGGTGGAATTAGAGTGGAAAGAATTTGAATTTTTGAATAGAAAATCAAACTCTCTAGATCCTTCTACTGATGTGTAGAATCAAAATGGTGATTAAAAAAATGAATTGAAAGGTGCAGCGCTGAAAAATGAGGTATTTGGGCAAAATTCACAATGGTTAATCGATTAACATAAGTGAACTGGCTTAGGTTAATCGATTAACACATTCAAATTTTCAAATTTTTGTGCCAAAAGGAGTGAAACTTGGAGAATTGCTTGATTCCGCCTGTTCTGAGCCACATTAGACCTCTTAAACTTGCCATTTGATATTAGCACTGAAACACACTTGAAATATGCTGTGAATTTCGTTTTGTGCTCGGAATACCGCTGAAAATAACCGTCTGGTGCTAAAACACTGATCAAAAAGAGGGTACCGGAGCTTCTGACCATCAAATCATCTAATGAGCAAAGTAAATGCTCAAAAAGACTTTGAAAGCTATCTGCTTGGCCTTAAACACTGTTGGAATTCCTTCTGAATTGGATGAGCTGCTGAAGCGCGAGAAAATACCTTGATCCCATGCCCCAAAAGAACCATGCAAAAATGAAGAAATGACAATGCAAAAATGAGGTGAAACATAAGCCAGTTAGAGTAAAACACGAGGGCAAATTTGAGGTGTTACACTACCACTCTGTAACTAAATGTACCAATACAATGATGTCCCGCTCAAACTGTCTTGGAAACAGTGAATCATGAGCTTGTTGTTGTGGACATGTGAGGTCATTCTTCGGCAAAACATTACCAAATGTTGCTTCGGATAGCTATCCCCTTTATACTGTTCAAACTTCGGCGTCTTGAACTTTGGAGGCAACACAAGGCCAGGCACCAAACACATACTCGAAGCATTCAGATCAAGAGTATCACGCCTCTCAAGGGCTTTAATTTTCTCCTCCAACAGACAGTATCTTTCATCAAACTGAACAGATCGTGGGTCTTTAGGCTTCATCTCTGGAACTACCCCTTGGACAACTGGCACGAAAAATGCAAAGTTGTGATAATCAGCGATATCAAGGGAAGATGAATGTTCTTCTCAGATAAAAGGATGTTCTTTCTCAACTTGATTCTCAACAGGGATCCGGACCAGCTGAGCTTGGGCAATATTTTTCACCGGAGGTGGAATGACATTCTCCGTTCTCTGAATATTGGTATCCCCTCTAGTCATGATGGCCATAACTTCCATAAGTTGGTCCAACTGATTCTTCATCAATTCAACATCAGCCTTAGTCACAAACTGATTCTGCTCTCTTGAGTTCATGATTCTTTTGGAAGCCGATTCAAGTCCAATACGAAAATTGGGAAATCAACTGTGGGCCGGGCAAAGGATGGATGGGCTCACTGTTCAGGTTGAAGGAGGATATCCAAAATGACGCAAGAAGGCAAATGCAATGCAATATGAATGCAATAAGACATGGGATAAAAGCTTCCATATATTCTGAATAAGTGCTGTGCTGATGGCTGAATAAGCTCATAGGTCTGCTTTGAAGAAAATACTGGAATACCAGAATACTGGGTAATCAGAATGCCAGAATACCAGAATACCGACATAATCAGAATATCGGGATAATCAGAACACCAAAATAATCAGGGTGCCAGAATAATCGGAATACCAGAATATCCGAATAATCATAATACCATAATACCAGGATGATAAGTCCACACTGATAAGAAAACCAGAATACCGGGTAGGTTGAAGGATACGGTTACCTGCAAACCTGTAAACACCCGTCCATTCTCACATGTGGGTTCTAAAAATGACGGATCCTCAGCTTCTGGCAGTGAGGTTGAGAAGCAATAATACATTCATCCTTCTGGGTACAGTATTATCGCCAATCGAGGAGTGCCTCCACTGATTCCCCCTCAAAAACAGTCATCCTATGGCAAGTTCTCAACTCTGGGTCCTCAAATCGAGAAGCATAATGGGTTTTCCATTTCTGGTCTGCCATTATCGACCCTCGGGAGGAGTGCCTCAACTGAGTACTCAGGAATGGTCACCAGAGTCGACAGCTCTCTAGGTTAACACCCTGAAATGCACAAGACGCGCAAATCAGAACATCTCCCAATAAAACTTTGTCTGGGTGTGGGTTTCGTGTAAACCAAACGTACCAAGACACTACGTAGGCCACACTACTTTCCACTCTAGTCCTAGGTGTGTACTCAAGCCTGTGTAATGGGCTTATCTCTCAGATCACCCATCCCACCAAAACAAGCAACAGTCTAGTCCAGCACATAATATATGGTAACAATAAATGTAATAAGGCAAGTAAATGCGATAAAACAGTAAACATACAATACAACCATAAATAAAACGAGTAAAGCAAACAAATAAAACACCCTATAATCGAAAACTGGCAAGCGCTAGGATTGACTCGCTTAGGGATGGGAAATTCCCCATCAGAGTCGCCAGCTGTCGTATATGCGAAAATCAACCGGCGGAAAGGAACAGAAGAGTCGCCACCGAACGTTATTTATCCCGACGCAGGGAAAGGAAACAATCAAATAAAACCTCAACAAAGGGAAAGGAATGGTCATCGCAACCATCGCCTGGGTTCGGGAGTCGGTTATGTGAGAGAAAGGTATTAGCACCCCCCGCGTCCATCGTACTCGATGGGATCCACACTTGTTGTTATCGATCAAAGGGTGTAGGTTATCTGAAGCTCAATTTCTAACTAGAACAGAACGGGAAAAATGGGGGGAAGAAAAGAAAAAGGGGACTCGCAAAGAATATCGCAATCCTATACCTACGTATCTTCGTGGACGAACAAAGAATCAGAGTCAATGTAGTTCGACAGGCTACGAATTTGTGGGGGATGTTTGCTCGCCAAGACATCGCCGTCTCGTGCCTACGTATCCTCAATCTAATGCGAAGGAGGAAGTCAAAGCAGTAGTAGTTCAACCTACGGGTCGGTTGCTTTAGTGAAAGAGTCTCGATCGCACGTGGGCGAGAGAAAAGAGTTTGAGTAACTGGTTGGTTAACGTCTCGATCACATGGGTGTGAGAGAAAAAGGGAGTTTAGTTGTTAGTGTGCTTGTTGAGATATCGCATCACGTGCCTACGTATCCTCAATCTGAAAAGAAAGAGGAATCAGAGCATCCGTAGTTCACGCTACTACGGGTGAACGGGAAATGATCTCGATCGCACGGGTGCGAGAGAATAGTGAGACTCACGGAAAGTCTAAAAAGGAAATTCGGTCCTACAAGTTAGCATGCATCAATGGTCCTATGATTAAATTATGAGGAATAAAGGAAATATCTCTACCTAAGTTAGCATACATGGATTGGTCTACTTAATGTCTATCCTACCCTAGTCTTAATAAAAAATTAAGACTATACTAAGAGCCCTATGGGGTGCAAGCAAGTTGTACAAGCAAACATTACATAGCTCAATCCACAAATGAAAAAGAAATGAAAAAAGAAATAAAAGAGATAAAACATCGTTACCTAACAATGATATAGAAAATCAAAGTATGATAAGGGGAGGGGGCACCTAACCATGATATCGAAGATCAAGGTAGGATAAAAGGGAGGCTTAGCCAAGATATCGATCATCGAGGCAAGCTAACCGTGGGAAATCAAAATGCTCTTTAACCAATGATATCGAGGATCACGGTGAGCAGAATATAGGGGGATGTGAATAAGATCACATAAAGAATCAACATCGTCCGATGCGAGCTAAAGACAAAGCGTGGGGGTTTGATTGCAAAACCCTTTTCCACTTGACCGACTCGATAACAAGAGTAAGCTATGTTCAAAGCATCAACATGAAATGCGAGCTATGAACGACTTGGGAACAGAAATGGCGGGAGTCGATTGCGGACTCTCATTCCGCCTAATGCCTTCTTTGAGGACTTTTCGGGGAAATGGGGAATGGGCGCCTCTTTGAGGTCTTTGGCACAAAAGTAAACAATCACAAACAGAGCCTCATTTGAGGACTTCCAGAATTGCCGGCCAAGTAGCACGGACTCCAAATCCTACTTCTCATGGCATCAAAATAAAAAATACAGAATTAGTAAAAGAGAAGAGAAGTAATATCGAATGGATAACAATCCGTAGCAACACAAGCAAAGTATAAGCAAACCGGAAAACTTCTAGTAATCTAGCATAAATGAGCAAAAGTGTCAGAAAGTGGAATGGATCCATGAAAGACATGGAACCAAATGCTCTTCACCCTTCATGAATAAAGACAATAAAACAAGGCAATAAACCATAAACAGCAGCAACAACAACGCTCCAGCACCTGCATAGCTATAAAAACCAGCAACAAGAAAAAATAGCCTATAACAGCTACCATTTCCAGAACAGAATATGTGTATATGCAACCAGACAGAATAGCAACATTTTATAGCACACTTTGGTCACAGCAGCTATGAATGTAGCAGCACCTTTTACCTTTAAACAACTTTGCAAATCAAGTGTGAATCACTACAAAATAACTCAACTATTAGTCAAAATTTAAATGGAAATTGTCAATAAGAAGCAAGTGAAATCAATACTAAAATGTAAACAACAATTAGTCAAAAATCTATGCAAAACATATTAAAGACTATTAACAAAGTTACCAAATGAAACTATTAAAAAGATTAGTCAATGTTAGCATTAAAATCTAAGTATAGTCAATGTTAGAACAAAATCAAATCAAACTACGTCAATGACCAATTAGTTCAAAATTAGTTCCTAATCCTAAAACAATTAGTGGACAATTAAGCCAAAAATCAATTAATGAGCAATTAAGCTAAAAACAATTAGTAAACAAAAACAATTAGAGCAATTAGGCAAAAATGATTAGTGCAATTAAACTAAAAGCAATTAGTGCGATTAAGCAAAAAACAATTAGTGTTAGCCATTATAAAAAAACAATATCAAAATCTAATCTAACTAGTCAAACTATACCAACATTAGTCAACATCAATTCAAAGTTAAAGTCTAAATCAAATTGAAATTGGTCTCTAAACAAAAGCTAATCAAAATTAATTCACAATTAGTCAACCACTAGTCAATATTAAAATGTCAATTAAAATCAAAATTAAGTTCTAATATCTAGTTGATTCCAAGATTAATTCCTAAGAAACTAAAATCCAAAATCAATTATCAAATTACCAACGACTAAATTCTAAAGCAAACATTAAATTCTAATTAAAGAAAAAATACTCAAACCAATTAACATCCAAATCAATTAAAATGGTAATTGAAACTTAGACACTATTACCTAAATGCTAGAGGGAGGTGCAGACAGAAAAAATGTGGGCTAAAGGCCCAAGATTTCACACGAAGCTAAGGGGGTTTGGAGGGTGAACCGAAGGTATGTGGAAAGGAAAAGAGCACGGGCCTGAAACCCAGTCCAAAGTTCTCAGCATTAACCTAAAACTAAAGTACTACACAAAGTTCTCAGTTATCTTCTTCAATCCTCTGCCGCTTCAAACTCCTCTTCTCATCATTCATAATCACCGGCCATATTTCCTCCGTCATCTTCTTTCTACTTCGCCTCAACTCACTTCACTCGCCTTCTACTCCACCGTTTTGGCCATATTCCTAATTTCCTTCGTCAAATTAAACGCTAACGTGATTGAATCTAATCCTCAGAATTTGGGGTTAAGAACCCTCATAGTCCAATCTACGAGATGGAAACACGATTTAGGCATAATCGATGGAAATGAAACATACCTTCGAAGCGATGGCGAAAGCAAATGGAGCAGGCCAGTTCTGGAGAAGCACAGGTAATTTCTCTGAATTCCTTCGCCGCAACGGTTTCAATGCCCTCGTTCTTCTTCTCTTAACTTCTAGTCTGCAGGAAATATCACTCTGTTGATGCTCTGGTATTGTCCCCCTGTTGTTGCTGTTGCATCGATTTGCGAATTGAAGATGTGTGAATTGTTGACTCCCTATTGAATTTTGTTTAGGTGCTATTGCGAATTGACGATAATGGATCGTTGAAGATGCGGCTGGTTTGCAGGTTATTGACTCTGATGGGAAATTGATGAATTATGCAAATATTTCATCAATGAAGATGAATTGAAGATGTTGAAAGTTGATTGGAGGTGATGAAGGGTTTGGTGAGTTTGGAGAAGATTGAAGAAGATGAAATTTTATTGAAGTTGGAGATGGTGAAAAATGAGATGCAATGGTGAATTCTGCAGGTTTTCGGATTAATGATTGATGATGAAGAAAATTGAAGATGATAGATAATTGAAGATGATATAGTATTGGAGAGAAAGAGTAGATGAAGATTGAAGAACCTTGAAATCGGAGAAGAAAGATGAAGAGAGTTTTCAGTTAGGTTCTGTTAGTTGGTTTTGGGGTTAGAGAATCAGTTAGGAATTTCTGTTAGTCTCGTTAGAAGTGTTAGAGGAGGTTATGATTAGTTCCTGTTGGGAAGAAAAAATGGTTAGGGTGAAAATCTTAGTGAAAGAAATGGTCAGTGAGTTTTTATGAATTTTTCTGGTGTAATTGAATTGTTGGAAATCTGTTTGTAACTGTTAGAACTTGGTTAGTGATCGTTATTGAAAAAAGGGGGGAAATTCTATTATATGATTTTTTGTTTCTGGTGTTAAGCGTCTGTTGCAAAAACATGCTGCTATGTCTTTTATTTTCCTTTTTACAATGAACATTTCTGTTGTGTATGGATTTTCGTCCAACCTCATCCATAACTGGCATTGGTGCTGCAGCTCTATTCCCAAATTGAAACTGTTAGAATTGATTGTTGTGTTAGGATTAATTTCTATATGGAACAGAATTGAATTGGGTATGTGGAACTATTTTTCTTTGTAATTTTGTACTTGGTAGTCAGAGAAATCATTGTAGTGGATAATTTAGAATGAAAGTAGATTCTTGGATGGATTGTGCAAAACATAATCTTGAAATTGATTTTGTTGATTTGGAAAGAGAACTTGGATTTGGGAATTGGGCTTTTGGATATGAAATGGATAAATTGGTCTAAAATGGATTTGATTTTCGTTCAATCGGATAATTGGTTTCAAAATGGATTTTGATTTAATTTGGATAAATGGTTAATTGAATGAAGTGTATACGGGTAATGAAATGGATATGGATATGGATATGACTTGAAGTTAAAAGTGGATACGAGGAGGACATAGAAATGGATATGGATAGTGGTTTGGATATGACTTAATGGGATTGGATTATGATTGGAAAAATGGATGTCTACTTGAATTTGAATTAGAATGATGAAGAAATGATGAGATTGGGTACCAAGACGAAAACCATTTAAAACATCCAACCGCCTTAAAACCTTTAATCCAATTGAACTTATGAAATATCTTGAATGAAACTTCTCTCCAATGAATCTATACCAACTTCAATTCTCAAGAACAAATATTAAGTAGTATTACACACAACCAACAATAAGCAACTGAGAGGACAACAATGCCTTGGCCACCATATAAATCCACAATTAGATCTCATATCCAGATACCTTTGCCCTGAATCCTAACCACCATCTTCAAATGATGAATATCAACCAATTCGTACAGAAGATAAGAAACCATAATCCCACGCCTCAGGAGCCCAATGCAAATGAATGAATGAGTTATGACCTAATGGATATGCAGATGAATGCGAAACAAAAGCCAGAAAAAGGTTGAAAAAGTTAGGGAAAATATTGGGGTGCTATACTTCCGACCCTAAGGTGAGGAGGAAGCTGCTATGTCAGGATGCAGCGGCAATGATGAGGGTGTTGGAGATGGCGTTGGCCCTGGGTGATGTAGAGATAGTTCCGCTCAAAGAGATCAAAAAGGTGCAGGCCAGGGAGGTTGAGCTTGAGTTAGAGACAACTGAAATATTTAACAAGCTAACAACTCTTCAAGGCAACTATGAAGCCAAGGTTGCACTTCTGAAGGACATGAACTAGATGACAGAGGAGCTGAAAAAAGTGAAAGAGGAGAATGTAAATCTGAAGACGAAGGTTGCTGGGCTGGAGGGTTCATCGGCGGTCAGTCAGGATAAGACCGAGGAGGAAAAGGTCTTGAAGACCCGAAGAGACTTAATCAAAAAAATCCGCATCCTCGAAGATGATAACCTGGGAGCGGCTGAGTTCGGGTTCAATGCTGCAGTGGAGCAGATGAAGGCTCTCAACTCCAACGTCCAGCTTGTCACCGAAGGGATGGGTGTTTTGCATCAAGTTGTCGACGGCCAGGTGGTCCCTCCTGAGCTTCCATCTGATGATGCCTAGTTTCGTAGCTTAGCATTTCTTGGCCTGCGCTCCATATCTATTGTAACTTTTGATTGCCGGGCTTGGCCCGTATTTTGTAATATTCCGACACTTTCCGGCCTTGTGGTCGGCTTATATATATATATATATATATTTATGTTTGACATAGCGTGCCTTGTAATTTTGACTTTTGCAAGTTGTGTTCGCCAAATATGAGAGTTTGCTCGACTCGTTATCATGATGCTCGACAGTTTAGGGAATTCGTAGAGGAGGCAAAGTATTTTCGTTGATTGTGGGACTAAGATCTCAGTCGAGGTCCTGATTGCACAGGGCTTGGACTATTCCTGTCACGAGTTGGGTGTCCTGACACACTGGTATGGCAACGACGGAGCTCGATTGAGGTATCCCTGTTGGGCGCAGAGTCTGCTCGTTCCATGAGTAAAAACTTGCTGTCGTTGTAAAGTTAAAGGATTATGCTTGCACTAGGGAACACTCCTGTGGCCAAGCAATCTCTCCGGTGTGGGGTGAGTTCGTCGACAGTTAGTCCTGACTGATTGCTGGTCCTAACTGTAATATTGTTTGAGCTTTTTAGCATTCCATGGTCGAGCAAATGGTTCCCCGTTTAGATTTTCGAGGTAATAGGCTGCCTTCCCAATTTGCGGCCAGCTTGCCCTCGCGTTAATCTTTTTGATTTTTGCGTAGGACCAGGCTGCCCACTTGGAAATCGCGTTTTATGACTCTGGCGTCATGGCGCAATGTCATTTTTTGTTTAAGTGAAGCTTCGCGGAGGGCTGCCCCTGATCGGATTTCTTCGACCAGATCGAGCTCTTCTCTTAACACTTCGTTGCTCAGTTGCTCGTCGAGAGAAGCCTCTGTTCACCTAAAAGGTTATCTGAATTCCACAAGGATTACTGCCTCGGTTCCGTATGCTAGTCGGAAGGGCGTCTCCCTAGTGGTTGAGTGAGGAGTTGTTCGATGGGCCCAGAGTACGCTATGGAGCTCCTCGACCCATCTCTTTTTTACTTCACCTAATCTTCATTTTAGACCTCGAAGAATCACCCTGTTCGCGGCCTCTGCCTGCCCGTTGGTCTGAGGGTGTTCAACAAATGTGAAGTTTTGCTTGGTGTCTAGTTTGGCGACGAAGTCTTGAAATTTCCTGTCCGTGAACTAGGTCCCGTTGTCGTTCACAAAGGTCTGGGGCACACCGAATCGTGCAAGGACGTTTCTTTTATAAAAATGAAGTATGTTAAATGTTGTGATCTTGGCGAGGGCTTCGTCTTCGATCCATTTTGTGAACTAATCGACGACCGCGATCAGAAATTTGTTCTGATAGGACCCCATTGTGAAGGGGCCGAGGATGTCCATCCCCCACCAAGCGAAGGGCCATGAGAAGGACAAAGTTTTTAGTTCGTTGGGGGGTACTAAGTGCATCTCTCCGTGGCGCCGGCATCTGTCACATTTTTTGACATGCTCCTTAGCGTCATGCTGCATGGCCGACCAGTAATATCCCGCTCACAGGGCTTTATGTGCCAAGGATCTTCCTCCCAAGTGTTGTGTGTTGATCCCCTCGTGAAGTTCTTGGAGAATGTCGGGGACCTTGTCTTCTTCAACACATTTTAGGAGGGGGATGGAGAATCCCCGTTGGTAGAGCTTGTCTTTAACTATGACGTACGAGCATGCCCTTCGCTTAGTTATGCTAGCTTCTTTACTATCTTCAGGTAGCTCCCCTATGGCGAGATAGTTGTACATCAGAGTCATCCAAGAATTACTGTCTCCAATGGCGTTGATGTCGAGTAGCCCTATTAGTTTTTCGATACTTGGACGAGGAAGTATCTCTTGGATGACAGACTTATTGCCACCTTTTTTCCTAGTGCTGGCTAGTTTTGACAGGACGTCTTCCCGAGTGTTTCGTTCGCGGGGGATGTGATGGACTTCCTACACTTCAAACATAGCAATCTTCTCTTTTACCAGTATCATCTATTCGACGAGATGATCATTTTTGGCTTGATATTCTCCTCGTACTTGGGAGGCCACAAGCTGGGAGTCCGTGAAGATTTTTACCTCCTTGGCGCCTGGGTCCTCAGCCAATCGCAAACATGCAAGGAATGCCTCGTATTCGACTTGATTATTCGAGGTTGGGAAGGATAGGACCAACGAAACTTCAATTAGGATATTTTCTTCGTTTTCGAGGATGATGCCCGCTCCATTGCCCGTGGAGCTTGAAGCTTCATCGACGAAGATAGTCCACCTGTGCGCTCTACTTGATAGGGACACTGGAGGAGTCATTTCTACCACGAAGTTGGCCAGGGCTTGTGCTTTAAGGGATTTCCTGCTCTCGTAATGAATGTCAAATTCTGATAGCTCTAAAAACCATTTGAGCATCCTACTGGCCATATTGGGTCGGCCAAGAAATTATCTTATGGATTGGTCTATTCGCACTATAATCGTGTGGGCCAGGAAGTAGTGTCATAATCTTCTTGCAGCGTTGATGAGGGCCAGGGCGACTTTTTTGATCTGTTGGTATCTGAGTTTTGGCCCCTGCAATGCCTTGCTGGTGAAATATATTGGCTTCTGCCCGTCGAGGGTTTCTCGAATGAGGGCTGCACTGATGGCCTCGTTAGTGACGGAGAGATAAAGGTAGAGCGTCTCCCCGCTTTTTGGTCGTGACAGAACTGGAGGTTCAGACAAGGCTTGCTTAAGGTGGAGCAAAGCCTGCTCGCACTCCTCTGTCCATTCAAATGTTGCTTTTTTGTAGAAGCTTGAAGAAGGGCAAAGCGTATTGGGCAGACTTGGCCACAAAGCGAGATAGCGAGGTAAGCATCTCGTTGAGGGATTGTATGGATTTTTTCGAATTTGGTGTGGGGAACTTAAAAAATGCTCAGAATTTGTCAGGATTGGCCTCAATCCCCTTTTCAGTGAGGTAGAATCTGAGGAACTTTCCTGCCTGCATGCCGAAGGTGCACTTCTCCGGGTTAAATCACATTTTGCTTTTCCTCGCTTGGTCGAAGACCTTTTGCAAGTGGATTGTATGATCGGATTCCTCTTGGGGTTTCACGATCATATCGTCCATGTAAACTTCGAGCATGTCTTTGATTTCTGATCGAAATACTTTGTTCATCATACACTGGTACGTGGCCCCAGCGTTTTTCAGACCGAAGGGAATTACGTTGTAGAAATAGTTCCCCGACGAGGTCATAAAAGCGATGCATCTCTTCTCCTTTTCGGCCATGGGAATTTGGTTGTATCCCGAGTAGGCATCCATGAAGGACAAGAGTTTGAAACTAGCAGAATTATCTACTAACTTATCAATGCTAGGCAAAGGATAAGCGTCTTTAGGGCAAGCCCGGTTGAGATCGGTGTAGTCAATGCACATTTGCCACTTTTCATTATGTTTCTTAACTAGTACAATATTGGACTGTCAGGTTGTATACCTGACCTCCAAAATAAATTTCGTCTCTAAGAGGTCTTTTACAAGTTTTTCGGCAGCCTTTTCCTTCTCGTCGGATTGCTTGCGTCTGTGCTGCGCAACTGCTCGAGCTGACGGGTCGATGGTGAGCTGATGGCAAGTAGTTTCAGGATCGAGTCCGATCATGTCTGCGGCGCTCCAGGAAAATAAGTCTGCATTGTCCCTTAGGCATGTCTTCAGCTGCTCTTTCACCCCTTTGGGCAGTCCTGCACTTATCTTGACTCCTTTGTGGGGATTGTCCCCAAAAGTGACCACTTGAAAGTCCCCGTCTGGTACTGGACGCATGCTAGTTGATGTTGGGGAGCTTCCAGTTGATGCTGGAGTGTCTTCGCTGCTCTCGCCTTCCTCTGAGATTCGGCTGTCGAGATCAATGGTGTGGACCGGGAGTGCTGGCTTCTTGTCGGGTTGGCTCTCTTTACTGAGAAGTTCTTTATCTCTGGCTCGTTTGATGGCTTTCTATGCTGTGCCAATCAAACTCTGCCCTATGGTAACTGCTTCAAAGTATCTCCTTGCAACCTTAATATCTCCATGCAAAGTGGTGATGTGACCCTTCTCAGTGTAATATTTCATCTTGAGATGAACCGTGGATGGAACGACGATCAACTCAGCGAGGGTAGGCCTCCACAAAATACACTGGTACAAAGAGGGACAGTCGATGACCAAGAATTGTGTCTTGATCGTTTTGGAGGCTTCATCCTCGCTGAAGGTGACTAGGAGTTTTACGTACCCCCAAGGCCTGGCAGTAACCCCATTAAATCCTTGCAGGTCTAAGCCTACGTACGAAGACAAGTTTTTCTGATCGAGCTTGAGGGTACGAAACAAGCTGGTATACATAATGTCCACCGAACTTCCCTGGTCGACCAGGATTCGTCGGACATCAGTATTAGCCAATCTAGCCCTGACGAGCAGAAGGATGTGTGAGTTGGGAGAGCCTTCAGGGAGTTTTTCACGATAAAATGTGATGGGATGAGAGCGTCCTTGGAACTTCTCGAGTGTTGACAGTCAGTCCAGGCTGCAGTCGATCAGCTGATCGAACTTCCTTTTGACCGATCCCACTGTGAGCCCATTATATCTGCCACAGGAGATGACCATCGCAGCGGGGAAGGCCTCCTAGGAGCTGAGTGTGGCAAAATATGCAGGGTCCTCGAGATAGTCAGGGACAAAGAAATCTTATGGCCGCGGTATAAACATGGCTACTTGTGGGGGAGGACTGGAAGGTGAAGCTTCAGTTTTCGTCTTCTTAGATTCAGACATCTCTCGTTGGGATGCTTCTCCCTTCTTTGTGTACTGCTTCAAATGACCCTCTTTGATGAGGATCTCGATGGAGTCCTTTAGGTGCACACAATCTTTGGTCACGTGGCCATGACTTCGATGAAAACGACAGTACTTCCTCCAGTCAGTGTTTCCCTTTGAGGCTGCTCATTTAGGGAAACAAACACCTCCCTGCTTGAACTCAACATTGATACATTCAGAAAGGATACGCTCGTGGGGAGCTGTTAGTAGGGTATCCGTTGTGTGGATCTTTACTGCGTCCTTGTTGAATCTCTCAATATATGCCCAATGGGGCTCATCCTTGCCCTGGATAATGCCTTCGAGCGTGGATTCTGACTTGGGAAGGCGCCTGGAAGCAGTGAAATGGCGGGAAAATCGGTTCTTCAGATTCCTCCATGAGGTAATGGAGCCCCGGGGAAGACATTTGTACTAGGTCATAGCCCCATTTAGTAGTGTGGGGAATAACCTGCACTTGATAGCTCCGTTCACATTGTGGTAGTGCAGCATGGCTTGAATGTTCTCCATGTGGTCTCCAGGGTCGGTGGTACCATCATAGAGAGCCAAAGGGGGAGGTTTCTCTAGCTCGCAAGGGATATGGGTATCCATGATCTCTTGAGATAGAAGTCCATGGACGTCGTCCTTGTCACTCGTGCTTGACGACCTGTACAGGGAAGGACTATGCTCATGACTCCTACTGCGTCGGGGTGAGTGTCTGTGCCGATCACGATGCTCACGAAGTCTCTCTGAAGGCTTGGTCTTCTTGGGGGCTGGAGAACGTCTAGACCTCTGGAGAGAAGTGCGATGTCGTTTCTTCGTGACTTCATGTCCTGGATTCTCCATTCTAGATCGTTCCCTAATAGGGGAACACTTTGAGACTTGTCTTGTCGACGTTTCTGAAGGGGAGAATGAGAACGGGGAGAGCAACTGCGAGGTCTTTGTGGTGGAAATTGTTCCTGCAGGGCATTTTCCAGCATGTGGATCTTCCCGCCCTGCTGGAAGATCAGGTAGTTGGATTTGTTGAGGGTGGCGATGAGAGCCGCGGTACTGAGATCAACGTCTTGAGGAAATGGAATGGGCTCGTAGATGTGATCAGAATTCTGGAGGCGAGACTTCACATCATCGGAGGATGGAGAGGCAGTTCTTCCATCCATGTGATCGGTCTCGTGGATCACAACTCCAGAATTTGGGTTATCGCCGTTATCGAAAGCGACGGCGATGGTAGAATCTTGGGGAATAGCATCGTTGCGGTGAGAGGCCATGATGATCGAAGAAGGTTCAGAAAGATAAGGTTTGGTCATTGGATTGAAAAGATTGGGAGATCATGGTTCAAAAATATGGGTGTTGTGCCCCAAATTTTACCGCTTAGATGTCATAACATCTTGCACTTGCATTTAGATTCAATCATCTATGCATTGCTAACTAACCACTTCATCTTGCAAGTTGTTTCTTTTGTGTGAAAACTAGGGTTTATACAATAAAGAGGGCAAAGTCTCCTAAGCCAGGACCTCACATGATTCAAGGTCTCCTAAGACATCCTCTGGCTCCATATAACCATCATAAGTGTTCACCAGTTTGAGTGAGATTGGTATGAGAAGTCATCTGTTCAAAAAAGATAACTGAGGCTCCAAATGCAACCATTTGAACTTACATGCATACAAGAAGTCTTATTCAACAAGAAATCAAGTGTGTTTGGCTCCCATCACAAGTGCATTGAGCCACAAGTTCACCATGCCTCAAACTAGGGTTTTGTCAGGATAAGTCAACCATTGCCTTTGATGTTGATCACGGTATGTTCCTAAGCTTTGGGATATGATTCCACATGACACTAGACATCCATAGAGGCCATCTATGGGCCTTGGAAGAGATTGAAGAAGCAAGATTATCGGATATCATCCAGTTGTATTCTTGAGTAATTAGGGTTTTGACTGAGGCTTTTGACTTTTAAGATTTTGATCCCAAAATGAAGAATTCAAGTCTTTCTCCATCAAGACATGTCTAACTATTGAGTTAGGGCACGAGAAGTCAAGTTTTGAGAGGTTTTCTGCAAAGAGGGCAATGCTTAGTCCTTGAAACTTTCTAAGTGTGGAAGATTCACTCCTTGTGCAAAATTGGGAAGACCATAACTTTCAAACCACACATCCAAATTGAGTGACTCAAAGCTCAAATGGAAGATTTTTCCATGAACTTTAAAGTGTATTAAAGGACCTTTCTTCAAAAAATGCATGATTCTTAAGTTATGAGACTTGGAAGATAAAGTGCCTTTATAACTTAGTGAAATTTTAAGCATTTTGCCCTAATTATGAACACAACTTCATGGGTTTTTTCACTGAGTTCCAAACCTCAAATCAGAAATCCTTGGACATGAAATTTGTTCCTTGTTCTTCAAGCTTTCCAAGCATATGTAGAACTCCTCATTTGGATAAACCAATCTCAAGTTATGGTGTTCTAAAGTTGGTTGTTTCAAGTTGGAAAATCTCATAACTTAAAATTTTTCTAAGTATCTTTTGGGCAGCAACAATGTGCATGATTTCATGGTTGGTTTTCTAATGGTACAAGCCTCATCTCAAGAATTTCTCCACATGAATGTTGCTCCATCAAATGCCTACTTTTCAATGTGCCAAAAAACTCACAAGTTGGAGCATTGATCATTAAGAAATTGTGCATCAAAGTTGGCATGTTGAAATGTTATGAACACTTAGAAAAATTCTGATTTTTAAACACTTTGCTACATCAACCTTGCCACAACTGTTCCATATATTTTAAACTCAGTATCAAATTGCCAACAACACCAAAGCCACTCTACTCCATGCCAATTTTCGAAGGGTGCAAAAATCACTCCATTTGGTTCACTAGGCAAAGAGTTGTCGTGGGGAAAAGTACCTAGCATAACTTAGTTCCATTACTCAAACCATGTTTCATTTGGAACCAAAAGCTGAACCATATCTACAAGTGCACTCTAGTCATCAGTTCCCAACCACTTTTCCACAAACCAGTGCAAAGAGAGATCCAAAAGTACAATTACCTTGTACTTTGACAGATCACATATGGAGAAGTACCATGTTGTAAAACAAATGACCCTCATGTAAATAGTTCTTGCACTTCAATCCATTGGACTTTGCCTTTTATTTTTTCTGATCTAAACCCTAAAACAAGCAACATACAAGTTTTCACTTGGCTTAAGGATGTTAGCCACAAAGCCATGTGTGTAGCAGCCACCTTGCCATTTTCTCTTCAAGACAAAACCATTGTCCTTTGTGTCCTCAAGCTAATGACCAACATGCTTCACTATAAAAGGAGCCTCTTCCTAATTTTTCATAATCATCAATATCAGAATACTACACATCAACACAAGTAGAGCAAAACACATACTCCATTCACTTCACTATAAATACATAAAAAAAAGAGAGTATATGGAGAATCAAGAAACTAGAAGCGAGAATAGTTGGAGAAGGAGGCTCAGTTCTATTGGACTTCCCAGCTCTTGGATTAAGAAGGTGCAATGGACTTATTCCACTAGGTAAGTCCTTCTCTTTCCCTCCATCCAGGGTTCCGTGTTATCATACCCATGCTCCATGATTCTGAATGCCTCTTCCATAACATGTAATGCATTTGTGATTGTTTTAAGTTGATAGCTTGAAGGTTTGATTGGTATATGAAGTTGCTGTTGAGTTTCATGACAGTTTGATTGCCATACTTTCATGATGTTTTTCTCCTAGTTCATATCTCTATTTAGAGTTGTTTAATGTTTAGAACTAATCCATGATCTGAGTACTGTACCTTGGGGCTTTATTTCGTGAGTTTGGTTGAAAACTGAGTGGGAAAATGATTGGTTAGGGTAACGTTGCCACGGTGTTCTTGTTGGTATGTTTCATGAGGAGTAGGGTTTTGATATGCATGGGGAAGAAGAAGAGAGCTTGCGTGGCAGCGTAGGAGTGGTGGGAGCGTTTTTTTGTCTGGTAGTCACTTAAAATTTTGTGACCGGTTGGTATTAATCTGCTAACATGTAATGTTATTTTTGCATGTGGTTTTAAATGGTAATTGGAAACACTTGAGGGTTTAAGTATCATTGGGGTGGGCATATACATTGGATGTATAGCCACCCCAGTGGCGTGAGGCATGCGTGTGAAACCAAGGGGTCTGGGGTTCGAATCCCCCTCGCCCCAGACTCCCTTTTGGCATTTTATTTTCTTTTCTGTCTTTAGAGTTTGGGCCTAGTGATTCTCGCTATTTTCCCCCATTCAGGCCCATGCGCCTAACAATGTAATTTAGTTCAGATCAAATTCTAGACTGCACCCCCCTTGTTTTCTCTCTTTTAATTCATTTTCTCTTTTTTAATGTTATTTTACTAAAAATATTTTCTTTCACCCAAAAATTCTAAAAAAATTCACAAATACCCTTTAATACTTAATTTAATTTTCTATAATTTTTATTTTTACTTTTATTTTATTTTCATATTTATTTCTATGTTTTCAAAAATATGAATAAACCTTAAACTTCTTTTTGGAAATCAACTTTTCTTGAGAGCTTTTAAGAGTTTTCCTTAGAGTTTTTTTATGACACATGAGAGGGTTGTTTGAGAAGTTGTTTCTTGACCTTGGATAAGGTCATTTTTATTAGGTTTTGTTTGTGCTTTTTGACCTTTGTTGCTAAGTCTCATACCTTTGACATGTTGTCCTTGATTTCAAACTTTGAAGATGCTATCTTTGTCATATTTGTATGTGTTCACTCATTCATGTTTATTGTGAATTATCTCATCATACTTTGCCATGCTCATACATGGAAGTTTACTTCATATATTGATTAAATGTTTACCATCTTTGAGTTTTTGAGTTCATATTGTTTATTCATGCTTCAATTCCCTTTTAAAATTCTTGCTCATAAGATGTTATCTCCCATCCTTCCAAAGGAAAGTCTCTCTATTGACCTCAAAGTCATATATAGCTCATTATCTTCCTTTAACCTCATAGTCATATTCTAAGAGCCATATCTTCCCTTGACCTCATAGTCATAGGATTTCTCCTTGGACTTCTAAGCGCTATCTCATACCTTTGACCTCATAGTCATAGGGTTCCTCCTTGGCCTCCTAAGAGCCATTTCCCTCCTTGACCTCATAGTCATAGGATACCTTTTCCCTTGGCCTCATAGCCATTCAACCTTACAACTTAGAATTAAGTTAGAGTTCTTGGACTCTATGTGGGACTCATCACCTTGAGTATTCACTTTCCCCTTACAACTAAGACTTAGAGAGTTTCTTAAACTCTATAGAGCTCATACTCATTCCCCTTGGAACTTTAGCCATAGTCAATGGTTCCTCACTGTGAGGGATATTCTTCTAGCTACCTTGTTTAATGATGTCAACAAACATGTAGTAAATTAGATTGTAATTTGAGCGGTATCACTTCACGTGTCGGGCATATTGCGTGTGTCTAGATGCATATGATCTTGTCCTTCCCAAGAATAAATGTCCACTATTGTTTTAGTTGTGTCTAGTATGTGTCTCTGGTCTTGGTCTGGTGAAAATGCTCAGAAAAATTGAATTTCCTGAAAAGTTGCACTTCATGCGCTGACCCTTCCAGTTCATGCGCTAACCTCCAATTTCATGCGCTAACCTCCAAAACTTGCGGGAAAACGCACAATTCAATGGACACTAAAATCTTCTTTTATGCGTCGACGCATGAAGGCTGGAGGTCGATGCATGACTTCAAAATTCTACATTTTTCACTTAATTTCTTTTCTGTTATTTTTCTGTTATTATTTTTGTTGGTCATTTTTTTTCATATAAATAGTTTTGGTCATCCTTTTTATTAACAACAAGAAACGTGAAAGATATATGTCATTTCTCTCTTTATCTTCATCTTCCTCATTGTGTAAACAAACAATCACACATAATCATCTTTATTTGTGTCACCCATTGATCGAAGTGATAACGTTCAGAATTTAGGAAGTGTAATCTTCATCTTCTGGGTTGAGAGTTTGGCAAGTGTTTCTTGAATAAAACCAGTTGGTTTTGTCCTCCAAGAATCAGATATATTTTGGGGGTTTTTGCACAAATTGTTCTTTCTACAGGGATTCGGCTGGGCGAAGGTAACCGTAAATTGGCGCAATTGTTCGGTTTAGTTGCTATAATCAGAGAATCGTAGAAAGGAGGTTTGTGTTCGAATTCTTGGTAGATCGCAATTGACCGAGTGAAGGTAACTGAAGAACGGTGGTTGCTTTCGGTTTAGTAGCGTGGGACGGTAATTGGATCAACCATATTCGGAGGACTTGATTCATCTTGAATCAAGGGAAGAGAAAATTCTGCATCAACGATCGAAGACGTTCGAGGGTTTGGATGTTCATTGTTTTCTCTTGTAATAAATAATTTGCAACAACTATATATATATATATATATATATATATATCTCAATTCCATTTGTGGAGTTGGGGGCAGATGTACCCAAAGCGAGGACGATTGGGGAACTGCCTAATCAAATCGCGTTTGTTCTCTCTTTCCTTAACTCTTTTACAATTCAGTTCGTTCGAATTTGTGAAGTCGCAAGTCATCGAAATTTCTGTAGTAGAGTAATTGTACGCTGATAAATTGTTTTTGTTAAACTGATACAATTCCTTGAATTGTGTTTTGGAACAACTGTACATTACCCTCCATAGAAATTCTGCACATAGTGTGTTTACGCACACTAGGTGTTTGATAATTTGTTTCAAAGCAAAATTCGAACACATTGCTTTAAATTGTTTATCACTTTACCTCATTGGATTGGAATATACATCAACCAAGTGATATTTTGTTGATTGCGTGTATTAAGTGTAGTATTCAAAATTGAATTTTTCTCTTTCATACTCATCTGTGATATATTCGCGCATATCCGATCCTTTTGGTAGAAGGTTCATTGTAGACGATCTATCCATTGGTAGCTTCCGTTAAACAATTTTAAAAATAAATTTTGTAAACCATTTGCGTGTAAAACTCAAGGGATCTATTCAACCCCCTTTTAGATCCATAGCCATAGTCTAACAAGTGGTATCACGAGCTCCGGTTAATTCTGGTGCTTCGGTAAAACTTCTTGGATCATGGCGAACGAACCTAAAGGGGCTTATAATAGAGCTCCGGTTTTTACAGGCGAAAACTACAGCTACTAGAAGGATTGTATGCGCGTTCATATTAATTCCAACGATTGGAAGGTTTGGAACGTTATTTTAAACGGTTCCATGCAAATTACTATGACTAACGCGGAAGGCGTTGTCGTTCCTAAACCCGAAGCTCAATGGACTGAGGAGGACGAGAAAAAGTACAGCTATGATTGGAAGGCTCGTAATATGACCATCTCCTCCTTGGGAGTTGACGAGTATTATCGAGTCTCCCATTGTGAAATGACCAAATCCATGTGGGATGCTTTACAAGTAGCCCACGAAGGCACTAATGATGTTAAGTTGGCTCGTATTAATACACTAACACAAGAGTTTGATTTGTTTTACATGAAGCAAGGGGAAACCATTGCGGATATGCAAAAACGATTCACTCATATTATCAACAAACTGCATGTTCTTGGTAAACCAATTCCAAATGAGGTTTCTACTAACAAAATTCTGAGGTGTCTTAATAGGGAATGGCAACCGAAGGTCACCACTATCAAGGAGGCCAACGAACTTGCTACATTAGACCTCACAACACTTTTTGGTAAATTCGATGAGCATGAGCAAATGCTCATTGGCTTGGAAAAGCATGAAAAGAGCATAAAGAAGGAGAAGACAAAAGATACGGAAAAGAAGTCGATCGCTCTTAAGACTTCTTGTTCTAAGTCCACACACCAAGAGCTTAGTGATAGTGAAACCAACAACGACGAAGATGATGAATCCGGAAAAGACATGGGCCTATTTGTGAAGAGATACAATAGGTATGTACGGAAAAACGAGATCCAACACTCGGATAAGAATCTAGTCATGTTTAGAAAGCAATCTAGAAAAGAAGGAAACAAGAGTAGGAAAGCCAAAGGATCTTGCTTCTATTGTGGGAAATCCGGACACTACAAGCCGGACTGTCCATTGCTTAAGAAGGACAAAGACAAGGACAAGGGTCGTCAAAATAAGAAGTCAAATAAGTCAAGACGAGCTTACATCACTTGGGAAAGCGATAGTGAGTTTGAAAAAGGAGACAACTCAAGTGACGAAAGTGAGTCTGTAAATCTATGTCTTATGGCTCAACGAAGCAAGAAAAAGGAGGTAAAGCACTCTAAATATGAAAATTCTCATAATATGTCTTATGCTGAATTAATAAGAGCTTTTGATACATTGCACCATGAGGCTAAGGAAGCTTTTCAACGCTTAGCCTCAAACAAAAAGATTTTTAGACACTTGGAGAAAAAGGTTGCCAATTCCGAAAGGAAATTGGAGGATCTTAAAAACTCCATGGTAGATGTATCAAAAACTGAGATTGATGAGGATAAGTCTCCATGGTTCAAATTTTGGGGTTGTGATACTTGTCGTATTTGGCAAGAAGAGGTGAGAACCCTCAAAGCCAAGTTAGACAAGGCTCTTAATCCTAAAATTACTTTTGCTATTGATCGATCACATTATCGAGAAAGTATGAATAATCCGTATCAAAAGTATACGTATGTGATTCGAGATAGTGATAGCAAAGGTAAGTTCCAAATGAACTGTGATTGCTTATATTGTTGCAAGCCTGGTCATACTATTGCTAAATGTCATTTTAGAAGATTTCTTGTTCCAAAAGGCATTTATCAATGGTTACCAAAGGGCTGTCATGGTTTCACTCACCTTGAAGGATCCAATGAGAATTGGGTACCTACTCTCCCTTGGTTGTTTTTGTAGGTACAAAGTCTTGAGACCACCGAAGGAAGATGGGTTCTGGATAGTGGCTGCTCGAGACATATGACCGGCGACATATCTCTTTTCATCGACTTTGTGGCGAAGAAAAATGGGTTTGTCACCTACGGAGATAACAATAAGGGACAAATTCTTGGCAAAGGTAGTGTAGGTAACCCCTCATATACTACTATCTCTGATGTGCTGCTTGTGGAAGGCCTTAGACACAACCTTTTAAGCATTAGTCAACTATGTGACAAGAATTATAATGTATCTTTTTCAAAGGATTGTTGCATAGTTGAAGATAGCGAAAAAAATAATGTGTTTAAGGGCTTGAGGGTGAACAACATCTACATGCTAGACTTAAATGAGGTATCGTTGAATGGAGACAAGTGTCTAGTCGCCATGAATGAAGATTCATGGTTGTGGCATAGAAGATTGGCTCACATCAACTTTGATTTGCTTAACGAAATTGTCTCTAAAGACCTAGTCATCGGTTTGCCCAAAATTAAATTCATAAAGTATCACCTTTGTGATGCGTGTCAAATGGGGAAGCAAACAAGGATCTCATTCAAATATAAAAACATCGTTTCAACTATGAGACCCCTTGAGCTCCTCCATATGGACCTCTTTGGACCATCTAGGGTTAAAAGTCTAGGTGGTAACTATTATGGGTTAGTTATAGTCGATGATTTTTCTAGGTTTTGCTGGACAATTTTCTTAGCAAATAAGAGTGATACCTTTTCGGCCTTTGAACAATTTGCTAAGTTATCTCAGAACAAGTTAAACACAAACATTGGGTCAATTAGAAGTGACCATGGGGGTGAGTTTGAAAATCATTTATTTGAAGCATTTTGTGAATCCAACGGAATTGATCATAATTTTTCCGCACCACGTACCCCTCAACAAAATGGGGTAGTGGAACGTAAAAATCGAGTTTTGGAAGAACTTGGAAGGACTATGATCAATGATAGTGGATTACCAAAATACTTTTGGGCTGACGCCATAAGTACGGCTTGTTATGTTTTGAATAGGGTGCTCATTCGGCCTATTCTAAACAAGACACCGTATGAGCTTTTAAAAGGGCGTAAGCCAAACATCTCTCACCTTCATGTATTTGGTTGCAAATGCTTTGTGTTAAACAATAGGAAAGAGACTCTTGGTAAATTTGATGCCAAGGCCGACGCGGGTATTTTTCTTGGATACTCTCAGTCAAGTAAAGCGTATAGAATTTATAATAAGAGGTTACGTGTAGTTGAAGAGTTAGTTCATGTTACCTTTGACGAGTCTTATCCGAGAAATGTCAGAGAAGGTAGTTCTTTTCATGGTGCAGGTGTACCTACTGAAGACATACTCAAGGACACTGATAAGGGAATTGATCAACCTGAAGCAGTACATATTGAGGAGGAAAAGGATCACCAACCAGTGAAAAGTGAGGATGATCATCATGCTGATAAAGATGAACTTCCTCCAGCTTGGAAGTCTTCAAAAGACCATCCAATTGACAACATTCTCGGTGATATCTCTAAGGGAGTAACTACTCGCTCTAAACTTAGTAACTTTTGTTATTACTCTGCTTTTGTTTCCCAAGTTGAACCTAAAAACGCTAAGGAGGCATTACTCGATGAGCATTGGTTTCTTTCAATGCAAGATGAACTAAATCAATTCTGGAGAAATGAGGTTTGGGACCTTGTCCCCCCTCCGTGAGATCATCGAGTAATCGGCACCCGATGGGTGTTTAGGAATAAACTTGACGAAAATGTAGTAATAACATGTAACAAAGCGCGGCTTGTAGCGCAAGGGTATAACCAAGAGGAAGGAATCGATTATGAGGAAACTTATGCGCCGGTTGCCCGACTCGAGGCTATACGCCTTTTACTTGCGAATGCTTGCACTAAGAACTTCAAATTATTCCAAATGGACGTTAAAAGTGCATTCCTTGATGGATATATAAATGAAGAGGTTTATGTTGCCCAACCTCCGGGTTTTGAATCTCATGAATATCCTGATCATGTCTACAAACTTAAACGTGCTTTGTACGGACTTAAACAAGCCCCTAGGGCTTGGTATGAACGTCTAAGCAAATTTCTACTTGAACAAGGATATTCAAGAGGAAAGGTTGACACAACCCTCTTTATTAAACGTCAAGGAAAACACTTAATTTTGGTACAAATTTATGTTGACGATATCATTTTTGGGTCTACTAACATGACCTTAGTCAAGGAATTTTCTAGTTTGATGCAGGGGGAGTTTGAAATGAGCATGATAGGGGAGCTCAACTATTTCCTCGGATTGCAAATTAAACAACTTGAAGAGGGCACATTCGTGAGTCAAACGAAATATTGTCTTGAGTTACTAAAACGTTTTGATATGCTGAACTGCAAAGCAATAGATACTCCTATGCCTACAAGTGCTAGTCTTGATCGTGACGAAAAGGGTAAGGATGTTGAGGTAAAGAAGTATCGAGGTATGATAGGGTCTCTTCTTTATCTTACCGCATCACGTCCCGATATAATGTTTAGTGTATGCATGTGTGCGAGGTATCAGGCACATCCCAAGGAATCCCACCTAAAGGCAGTTAAGCGTATACTTCGATACCTCTCTGGTACTCCAAAGTATGGGCTGTGGTATTCCAAAGGTAGTGTTTATTCCTTAGTTGGCTACTCCGATTCTGACTTTGCCGGGTGCAATTTGGATAGGAAAAGTACTAGTGGCACGTGTCACTTTTTCGCAAATTCCTTGGTGAGTTGGCACAACAAGAAATAGGTTTTCGTTGCTTTGTCAACAGCCGAGGTGGAATACGTTGCCGCCGGTAGTTGTTGTGCTCAAGTCTTTTGGCTTAAACAACAATTACTTGATTTTAACTTAAAACTTGAACGTATTCCAATTTTATACGATAACACTAGTGCGATTAATCTAACTAAGAACCCTATACTATATTCACGCACCAAGCATATCGAAATACGCCATCATTTTCTTAGGGATCATGTAGAGAAAGGTGATGTTATTTTTGAGCATGTTGACACTAAGAATCAACTTGCTGAAATTTTCACAAAACCATTAGCTACAGAGCCTTTCTTCCACATCCGTAGGGAACTTGGCATTCTCGATATCTCGGATCGTGCTTAATAATTCCTTAGAGTAGTGATCTTCACATATATACACATGCTTGTTTATTCTTTTAACTAACAATGCAAAGAGATATTTAGCCATATGTGAGGGATCTTATCGTCATGATGATCAAAGTAATATCGTTCCGATTTATAGATGTTTATCAATATTTTGTGCCATATTAATTACTCTAATCTTGATGTTTATTGCATTTTGAGCACTTATCGTTCATATGGATGTTTTGTTCTGTATGTGTATATGTCTATTTATCTGGTTGGAACTTAAAAATTTGCAAAATTTCACTTCTGTATGTTCATGCGTCGACACATAGATTCATGCGCTGACCTAGTAAATTTACGGGATATCGCATAACCACATGTTCAACTTTTTTCAGAAACTTCATGATTCATACGCCGACGCACAGATTCATAGGTCGACGCATAACTTGACCGTTCAGACTCCCTTCTTTACTGGGACGTGTGCGCCGACCTAGTGTTGTTCATTTTCCCTACATATTCTCATTGCACATTAATCTATGGTTATTGCATGTCATCTCATTAAACTTTGTGGTCAATCTCTCCCTATCCTCCTCCATTAAACCTCATCAATAACAATTACTCTCCACTAAATCCTCATTAAAACCCTAGAAATCAAAAAGCCACCAAGAGAAAATCTTCTATATTACTGCTACAAGATTTTCTAAGGGCTGCACATATCTCCTCTTCACTCTCAGCGAAAAACAAGTGTCATCATCCTCTTTCAACTTTTCTTCAACCATGGCTTCAAGAAGAAACCCTAGTAGAAGGGGAACAAGAGGATCATCTTCACAATCAGCACCAACCAGAACATCATCATCTTCACAACGGGTAACCTTTAAGTCTTTAATTTCTGAAAGGCTAACTACTCCTTTTGAGGAACTATTTTCTAACCGGGCTGTTATAAGACAACATGGGTTTTATCCTCTGATGGGTCCAGATTTTCACATTCCTGAGATTTCTGAACTTATAAATTTTCAAAATCTTAGTGAATTTGTAGAATGTGATGATAAGTATAGTGGAGATTTGACTCGGTTGTTCTATTGTGGGATCAAGGGCAAATTTCATGGGGCTGAATTTAAATTCTCTATGAATAATACAGAATTTGAAGTGACCAATGATGTATGGTCTACACTTTTTGTATTGGATACTGATGACACTCTCCCAAAGGTTACTGATAAAACCTTTGTTCAGAACTATGAATTCAAAACTGCTCTGAATTCGATGTTGCGGGAACCGTATTCAGATGATTTTGTGGCAAGTGAATTATTTCCTAAAAGTGTCACTACTGGCCATCTAAAATTCAAAGACCGTATTCTTCAGTGGATTGTTGCTCACATCTTGAGGCCTAAGAAAGGAGGATACTCAAGAGTTGAGCAGGCAGAGGTTCACCTCATTTATATTCTCAAGAATAAGATCAAAATTAACTGGCCTTATTATTTTGCTTATAGGATGTTTGTTACTCGTAGCTCCCACAAATTTCTGTCACTTGGTTATGCATCTGTTGTTGCAAACATTTTGAATCACTTTGATGTTCCTATTCCACAGATTTGTCACATTCATATTACCGTTGAACAACAATTTCTTGCCAAAACCCTTTCCATGATGGGTTACTTTTGGCATTCACGTGAGAACAAGTTCTTTTATCGACCAAGATCCACCCATCCTGAACATGATGAACCTGTTCACCTTGAAGGAAGTGATGATGAGGGCATTCTAGAAAATGCAAATCAAGCTGTTAATGATGAAGATGTGGGCATGCAAGAAGATGTGGTTATGCAAGAAAATGTGGTTATGCAAGAAGAGGACAATGAGGCATGGATGGGCTATCAACCTGAAGAAACTTCTGAAAATCAGGGCTGGGGTCAGTGACAACAAAATTGATGGACTGTGCGTGGAAGCGCCTATGTGCCTCCAACCTATGGTGAGGATTATGAATGGCATCAACCTGAAAATTCTGCTTCTCCAACTCCACCGGCTTCTGAAGAAATTTTGGCTAGGTTGAACGACTTGACTCTTCAGCATCAAGAATTTCAAGTTCTGCAAGATACTCGTTACTCTGCTCAGCAAGAACAGTTCACCAATTTGTCTTATCAAGTTTCATCTCACATTACTAACTTCAACAATTTTGCCAACGCCGCTATGAATCGTTTCAATCCGATGGACGCCAACTTGACTCAACAAAACCAGAACCTGGCAAATAGTCTTGGAAACCTAAACAGCGCGTTGATTGAACTCAACCTACATCTAGAGGACCTTCCACCACCAAGCCAATACTATAGGGGAAGAGGTCATCCATTCAGGGGGAGAAGACCATAGAGCTTAGGGCATTATGTTTCATTTGTGTTTGCATTTATGTTTTGTGGTTTGGTTGTTTTTTTTTTCTTTTTCTCTGTGGCTTAACTTTGACGTGTGCTTCCGTTTGTTTAAACTCTTCCGGAGTGAATCTTTTGCTTGTATGTTTTTGTTCCTTATTTAATCATTCCTAAGTTTACATTAGAGGTATCATATGTGGATGCATGTTAATGTTTGGTTATTGCAAATATATGATGATCCACTACGTATTAGAGTACGTTATTTTGACCACCGTCTTTTCTTCTTTTTGATGTTGTCAAAGGGGGAGAAGAATAACAAGCAGAAATTTTACTAACCAGATGTCAAAGACAGGGGGAGCTTTGTTCACTCTCAAATTACATATCTCGTGACAGCTAAGAAAGTGTTGCCATCATAAAAAAGGTGGAGTATGTGAGGGATATTCTTCTAGCTACCTTGTTTTAATGATGTCAACAAACATGTAGTAAATTAGATTGTA
The DNA here is from genome assembly GCA_022829125.1 of Lathyrus tuberosus. Classification (NCBI taxonomy): domain Eukaryota; kingdom Viridiplantae; phylum Streptophyta; class Magnoliopsida; order Fabales; family Fabaceae; genus Lathyrus; species Lathyrus tuberosus. The sequence continues at coordinate 3,770,242 of JALAZF010000043.1, forward strand.
ATTTGAGCGGTATCACTTCACGTGTCGGGCATATTGCGTGTGTCTAGATGCATATGATCTTGTCCTTCCCAAGAATAAATGTCCACTATTGTTTTAGTTGTGTCTAGTATGTGTCTCTGGTCTTGGTCTGGTGAAAATGCTCAAAAAAATTGAATTTCCTGAAAAATTGCACTTCATGCGCTGACCCTTCCAGTTCATGCGCTAACCTCCAATTTCATCCGCTAACCTCCAAAACTTGCAGGAAAGCGCACAATTCAATGGACACTAAAATCTTCTTTTATGCGTCGACGCATGAAGGCTGGAGGTCGACGCATGATTTCAAAATTCTGCATTTTTCACTTAATTTTTTTCCTGTTATTTTTCTGTTATTATTTTTGTTGGTCATTTTTTTCATATAAATAGTTTTGGTCATCCTTTTTATTAACAACAAGAAACGTGAAAGATATATGTCATTTCTCTCTTCATCTTCATCTTCCTCATTGTGTAAACAAACAATCACACATAATCATCTTTGTTTGTGTCGCCCAATGATCGAAGTGATAACATTCAGAATTTAGGAAGTGTAATCTTCATCTTCTGGATTGAGAGTTTGGCAGGTGTTTCTTGAATAAAACCAGTTGGTTTTGTCCTCCAAGAATCGGATAGATTTTGGGGGGTTTTTGCACAAACTGTTCTTTCTACGGGGATTCGGCTGGGCGAAGGTAACCGGAAATTGGCGCAATTGTTTGGTTTAGTAGCTGTAATCAGAGGATCGTAGAAAGGAGGTTTGGGTTCGAATTCTTGGTAGATCGCAATTGACTGAGTGAAGGTAACTGAAGAACGGTGGTTGCTTTCGGTTTAGTAGCGTGGGACGATAATTGGATCAACCATATTTGGAGGACTTGATTCATCTTGAATTAAGGGAAGAGAAAATTCTGCATCAACGATCGAAGACGTTCAAGGGTTTGGATGTTCATTGTTTTCTCTTGTAATAAACAATTTGCAACAACTATATATATATATATCAATTCCATTTGTGGAGTTGGGGGCAGACGTACCCAACGCGAGGACGATTGGGGAACTGCCTAATCAAATCGCGTTGTTCTCTCTTTCCTTAACTCTTTTACAATTCAGTTCGTTCGAATTTGTGAAGTCGCAAGTCATCGAAATTTCTGTAGTAGAGTAATTGTACGCTGATAAATTGTTTTTGTTAAACTGATACAATTCCTTGAATTGTGTTTTGGAGCAGCTGTACATTACCCTCCATAGAAATTCTGTACATAGTGTGTTTACGCACACTAGGTGTTTGATAAGTTGTTTCAAAGCAAAATTCGAACACATTGCTTTAAATTGCTTATCACTTTACCTCATTGGATTGGAATATACATCAACCAAGTGATATTTTGTTGATTGCGTGTATTAAGTGTAGTATTCAAAACTGAATTTTTCTCTTTCATACTCATCTGTGATATATTCGCGCATATCCGATCCTTTTGGTAGAAGGTTCGTTGTAGACGATCTATCCAGTGGTAGCTTCCGTTAAACAATTTTAAAAATAAATTTTGTAAACCATTTGCGTGTAAAACTCAAGGGATCTATTCAACCCCCCTTCTAGATCCATAGCCATCGTCTAACACTCACCCTTTGTTAGGTGAACTACGGTTGCTCTGATTCTTTAGTCAGGATACGTAGGCACAAGATGCGACGTCTTGGTGAGCAAAATTAGTGTACATACCCTTAGGTCTTTACCTTTACCCCTAGAAAATTCCCTTAGAAAGCAAACATAGCATAACACAAACACAAACAAGAGGTTCCTGTAGAGTACTATAGATACTTAGGGTGCTAATACTTTCCCTTAGTATAACCAACCCCCGATCCCCGATCTCTTAGTTGTGTCCTTATATAGTGCAATTAGGGTCTTCTTCGATCTTTACCCTTTCCTTTGGATAAATCAAAGCTCGGTGGTGAACTTCATGTTTTATGATTCAAGTTAATTAATAACTTGATATCTAATTCTCACTGCAACAGAAATGGCAACTTCACTAGGGACATTTTTGAGGGTTAAGCCCACCTTGTTGTGTTTGTGTTATTTATGTTTTGCTTGCTTGATTGTACATATCTGTATATATCTGTATACCTGTTTGGGTTTTTCTGTTTGGCAGGGTTGCTACTATTGAGTGGTGAGGATAAGTCCTAACCTGGACTTGAGAGCACACATATGATAGGATAGTGGATATAGTCAAGGAGACTTCGAGGGAGTAATCCCAAAGGAGTTGACTTGAGATTCCACACTCAGTTGAGGCCCTCTTGGGGGTGGTATATGTTGAACAAGCAATCGTGAATGCGTTGCCACTTTCGACCTAGGTGCCCGTGATTCTGATGACCTTTAGTTACCCTTTTACCCCCACTTGGCCTTTTAGGATGTAGTGCGATGACTATAAGGGAGTAATCCTGAAATAGTTGATACGCGATACTACACTCAGACTAGACTCTCTTGAGAATATTATTGATTACCAAGTAATTGGGAAGTCGATAATATCTGAAAGATGGGTTGTTGATTCTGGGAACCTTTTAGAACCCTGTTCTACAGATGAGAAACCCATAGTACATACCAATTGGGAAGGGTAAACCATGGCTCCACGCTCATGACCTAAACCTAGGTCCTTTGTCTGTGCGCTTGTACATTTGTGAATATGTGTGCATCTTTGTGCTTGCTTTTGCGTTCAAACATCATAAGCATTCATTTCATGCCAATTTCATGGAACTCAGACCTCCTATTTCGTGAATATCATAGGGATATCATGGACAATGCAAGAAGGAATACCGTGAAGTAAACTTTCAAGAGTCTTAAATTGGACGACCTAAGGAGATTAGGAGACTTGCTGAAAGACCCTGAAGGATTCAAGGACAGATATGGGAAGCTGTGGATCTTGTTGAAGAAGAAGGTTGATGAAGGACTCCTCTATACTTTACTTCAGTTCTATGACCTAGATTACCATTGCTTTACTTTTCTCGATTATCAACTCTTGCCCACTCTCGAAGAGTACTCTCAGCTAGTTGGTTTACCTATTAAGGTTGAGTCTCTATTTCCTATCTTTGTGAGGGACCCCAAAGAGCAAGAAATTGCTAAGGCTACTCACTTGGAAGTAGTTGACATCCAAAACAACATGACTGCAAAGGGAGGAATATTTGGTTTGACTTCTAAGTTCTTGTCATACCCCAAATTTTAACCACTAATATTTCCCATCATTGTGCAAATCATCAGCAAAATATGGATGTACCTTTGTACCTCATTAGTCTCCCCAAAGGTGGGTGAGCATTCACTACAAACACAAACTAGGGTTTCAAACCCTCTCAGAGCTCTTAGACAAAGGATCAATCAAGGAATGACATGATCTTTAACTTGTCTAGCCTCTCAAATATCCACAATGGATCAAGAGGACTCCCACTTCAAGGATTAAGCACAAGTTTGCTCCCTTCTAGGTGGATCAAGCCTCAGGATCGCCAGTGTCACCAAATTAGGGTTTGGTCGACTAGGGCCTCCTGATGGAAATTTTCCTCTGGGAATGAGCCAATACTTCAAAGCATAACCTAAAATGCTCCATGGAACATCATAAACCCCATCATCAAGTCAATTTAGCCTCGGGGGATGCATACATAAAAAATCAGGAATTAGGGTTTCTTGACCTAATTCACCCCTAAGTTGACTTTTGGGACAAATCATGAGCCAAGACCTCAAGACATGATTTGAGGGTCTCCAACATACCACGTTGATCCATTTGCAACAATGGATTGACCCAAGAAGCTTGAGCAACAAGTTTCAATTTCATCTGAACCACAGTTAGGGTTTCGCGAGAAAAGTCAACTGTAGCTTTGACTTTTGACCAGGACATGCTCCCAAGCCGTGGGACATGATTAAATACACCCTATAACACCCATGGAACATGTCCATCAATTTTGATTTAGGTCAAGGACATGATTTCCTAAAGGATCGCACAGTTTGGAATTCATCTGATAAAAAGTCAATTGTGCACAAAAGTCAAACTTTGAATTTTTGAGATTTTTCATAAAAATGGTTTTTTAACCCTAAAATGATGTTAACGTGTGATTGGAATTATCATTCATCAAGAAAAATCAAAGAAAGTGGGATAACTTGTAAAAGGGGGTAACCATAAAAACTTAGAAATTTTTCTAAGTTATGGAATAAAGTGGCAAGGGTACCAACTTTGGAGGATCATAACTCCTAAACCACTAAGCCATTTTTCCCCATCCAAAGCTTGATTTGTAGCCCTCATGACCCTCTACAAAAGTGTCAACTACACTTCATCCCAATTCATCATGGATTTTGAGTTATGCTTGGATCAAAATGGCTAAAAACTTAAAATTGACATTTTTCAGCACTTAGCCAAAATCTGCCTTGTAATTTCAGCACAATGTCCCAACTTCAAGGCTGTTTTTCTCTATGTTCCAAGCGAGATCGTTACTGATAATGGATATAACTTGAACAATAAGATGATGAAAGAGTTGTGCGCAGAGTTCAAGATCGAACACCATAACTCATCTCCCTACCGACCCAAGATGAACGGAGCGGTAGAAGCGGCCAATAAGAACATCAAGAAGATTGTTCAAAAGATGGTTGTAACCTACAAAGACTGGCATGAGATGCTACCCTTTGCTCTTCATGGTTATCGCACATCTGTCCGCACTTCAACAGGGGCAACCCCTTTTTCTCTAGTATATGGCATGGAGGCAGTTCTCCCCATAGAAGTAGAGATCCCATCAATCCGGGTATTGATGGAAGCTAAGCTTTCAAAAGCTGAATGGTGTCAAAGTCGACACGACGAACTGAACCTGATCGAAGAGAAGCGAATCACGGCACTATGCCACGGTCAGTTGTATCAACAGAGAATGAAGAGGGTGTTCGACAAAAAGGTCCGACCTCGTGTTTTCAGAAAAGGAGACCTTGTGCTCAAGAAGATACAATCATTTCTCACTGACTCTCGGGGCAAATGGACCCCAAATTACGATGGCCCCTATGTGGTCACGAAAGCTTTCTCAGGCGGTGCCTTGAGACTTGCAACCATGGACGGAGAGGAATTTGCCTACCCCACGAATGTTGATGTAGTCAAGAAATACTTCGCCTAAACTAAAAAAAAACGTCTCGGTGGATTGAAAACCCGAAAGGGCGGTCCAGGCAAAAATTAGAGACATGAAAAAATCATCCCGGTGGATTGGAAATCTCATAGTACAATCCAGGCAAAAATTAGGGATAATGGCAAGTAACTATGTTTAACAGAGGCAAGTCCCTCAGTAGCAGCAGCAGTTACATCGTCCGTCAGGAAAACTCCAGTCAAGGTCATCTTCGACAGAAGCTCAGGATGTCCCGAATTCAAAGTTGGTAGAAGGACAGTGGTCGTTATGTTTCAACGTAGCCCTTTTCCCTGTAAATTACCATTTTCAAACTTTGTATATACTCTCTGGAATCACGCGTTTGGCTGATCTCCATCTTATCAATAAAATTTGAGCCTTTGTGCTTTTGTTTGTAATTCTTATTTGTTTTAGCTTTACAGAACGACATTTTAATATGATCAACGACTCTTGAAATAAAACAAAAATGAATTTACTTGCTAAAACATTTTCTGCTTTTTAATAAAGACGACAATTTCTTTTGACTGTTGAACATCAGAAGAACATCGACCGCTTCTCCAGAAGTAAGCGAACTTCAAAGTGCAGGATCAAAGTACTCCTTCTACGCCAGTGCGCCTGAATGAAGGATCAACAGTGTCAGATGCAACTATTCCATCTGACATCTTCGGCCGAGTTCTCATCTCCTAAGCCCGACCAGCGTCGCCCCCAACAGGGACCGTTTCTCCTAAGCAAGGCAGAATTGCTATCTTGAACCAGCGATATTTCTACATGCCCCACTGTGGCCAAGTATCCAGTTGTGTTCATCCTTTAACCTGTATGTTGCGTCAGTTTTGTCTGCATATACATACATACATCATGCATCATTGATTTGCGTTCGCATTCATATTGCATCGCTATCACTCAAGTCGGTCTTATCCCCTAGTGATAAGTCCTCTCAATCGAGTTGTCAGACCTTTCCTCGTTAGGAAGTGAATCATCTAAGCAATCTCTCCTCCAGTTTATCTCTGGATTAGAGTCGGTCCTCGACCACTTTGATAACTTGAACCTCTGAAAAGCCAGAGAAGCTTTCTACAAATGTCACTCTTCGCCATTGAAGATGATATCCTTGCTTTCCCAGATTAAGGAAAATCCCCAGAGAAAGCCTCCTAAGCAGAGATTTGGCAGTGCAGCTGCCTTTCTCCGAAAGACCGCTGATGAAAAGGTCATTGGCACCTCAAAATTGGATCCCATCATATGGCATTTCTCCGAAAAGATCCCAAGAAAAGTATGATGTATGACCCCAAACGAAAATAGTCTCTCAAGAGACTCGCTTTCCCCAGTAGAATCGACAAATGGCGTCTCCAAAATAGAGAAGTTTGTGTACCTCTACAATTCAGACGAATGGGTTCCCCAGCAAGTTTGACATCAAAACTTTTTCCACTCAAATGGCATCTCCCCAGGAAAATTCGGCGAGAAGTTTGAAGGAAAACCGCTACTAATAGCGTTCCTTGTCAAGAAAGTTTATTGACAAAAGAAACTGAGACCAGTTCCTTGGTAGTAAATCAGGATCGAGGGGAAGTCTACTTTAGAAACTGAGACCAGTTCCTTGGTAGGAAACCAGGATCGAGGGGAAGTTTATATCAGAAACCGAGACCAGATCCTTGGTAGGAAACCAGGATCGAGGGGAAGTTTACTTTAGAAACTGAGACCAGTTCCTTGGTAGGAAACCAGGATCGAGGGGAAGTTTACTTTAGAAACTGAGACCAGTTCCTTGGTAGGAAACCAGGATCAAGGGGAAGTTTACAAAAGAAACTAAGACCAGTTCCTTGGTAGGAAACCAGGATCGAGGGGAAGTTTATTTCAAAAGAAAACTGAGACCAGCTCCTTGGCTGAAGACCAGGATCAAGGGGAAGTTTACCTTTTCTAAGCATCTTCGCTTAGCTGAAGAAGATGAATGCGTAAGCTAGCATTCATAACCACCATCAAAATTTTGGGTATTCCGATATTTAATCCTTTTGCACCCCGAATGCCCGAATACCTTCGTCATTCACACCTTCGGGTCCAAGAATATTAAATAGGGGCATTTGTCATACCCCAAATTTTGACCACTAAGATTTCCCATCATTGTGCAAATCATCAGCACAATATGGATGTACCTTTGTACCTCATTAGTCTCCCCAAAGGTGGGTGAGCATACACTACAAACACAAACTAGGGTTTCAAACCCTCTCAGATCTCTTAGACTAAGGATCAATCAAGGAATGACATGATCTTCAACTTGTCTAGCCTCTCAAATATCCACAATGGATCAAGAGGACTCCCACTTCAAGGATTAAGCACAAGTTTGCTCCCTTCTAGGTGGATCAAGCCTCAGGATCGCCAGTGTCACCAAATTAGGGTTTGGTCGACTAGGGCCTCCAGATGGAAATTTTCCTCTGGGCATGAGCAAATGCTTCAAAGCATAACCTAAAATGCTCCATGGAACATCATAAACCCCATCATCAAGTCAATTTAGCCTCGGGGGATGCATACATCCAAAATCAGGAATTAGGGTTTCTTGACCTAATTCACCCCTAAGTTGACTTTTGGGACAAATCATGAGCCAAGACCTCAAGACATGATTTGAGGGTCTCCAAAATACCACGTTGATCCATTTGCAACAATGGATTAACCCAAGAAGCTTGAGCAACAAGTTTCAATTTCATCTGAACCACAGTTAGGGTTTCGCGAGAAAAGTCAACTGTAGCTTTGACTTTTGACCAGGACATGCTCCCAAGCCTTGGGACACGATTAAATACACCCTATAACACCCATGTAACATGTCCATCAATTTTGATTTAGGTCAAGGACATGATTTCCTAAAGGATCGCACAGTTTGGAATTCATCTGATAAAAAGTCAACTGTGCACAAAAGTCAAACTTTGACTTTTTGAGATTTTTCATAAAAATGATTTTTTAACCCTAAAATGATGTTAACGTGTGATTGGAATCATCATTCATCAAGAAAAATCAAAGAAAGTGGGATAACTTGTAAAAGGGGTAACCATAAAAACTTAGAAATTTTTCTAAGTTATGGAATAAAGTGGCAAGGGTACCAACTTTGGAGGATCATAACTCCTAAACCACTAAGACATTTTTCCCCATCCAAAGCTTGATTTGTAGCCCTCATGGCCCTCTACAAAAGTGTCAACTACACTACATCCTAATTCATCATGGATTTTGAGTTATGCTTGGATCAAAATGGCTAACAACTTAAAATTGACATTTTTCAGCACTTAGCCAAAATCTGCCTTGTAATTTCAGCACAATGTCCCAACTTCAAGGCTGTTTTTCTCCATTTCCAAGCGAGATCATTACTGATAATGGATATAACTTGAACAATAAGATGATGAAAGAGTTGTGCGCAGAGTTCAAGATCGAACACCATAACTCATCTCCCTACCGACCCAAGATGAACGGAGCGGTAGAAGCGGCCAATAAGAACATCAAGAAGATCGTTCAAAAGATGGTTGTAACCAACAAAGACTGGCATGAGATGCTACCCTTTGCTCTTCATGGTTATCGCACATCTGTCCGCACTTCAACAAGGGCAACCCCTTTCTCTCTAGTATATGGCATGGAGGCAGTTCTCCCCATAGAAGTAGAGATCCCATCAATCCGGGTATTGATGGAAGCTAAGCTTTCAAAAGCTGAATGGTGTCAAAGTCGACACGACGAACTGAACCTGATAGAAGAGAAGCGAATCACAGCACTATGCCACGGTCAGTTGTATCAACAGAGAATAAAGAGGGCGTTCGACAAAAAGGTCCGACCTCGTGTTTTCAGAAAAAGAGACCTTGTGCTCAAGAAGATACAATCATTTCTCACTGACTCTCGGGGCAAATGGACCCCAAATTACGATGGCCCCTATGTGGTCACGAAAGCTTTCTCAGGCGGTGCCTTGAGACTTGCAACCATGGACGGAGAGGAATTTGCCTACCCCACGAATGTTGATGTAGTCAAGAAATACTTCGCCTAAACTAAAAAAAAACGTCTCGGTGGATTGAAAACCCGAAAGGGCGGTCCAGGCAAAAATTAGAGACATGAAAAAATCATCCCGGTGGATTGGAAATCTCATAGTACAATCCAGGCAAAAATTAGGGATAATGGCAAGTAACTATGTTCAACAGAGGCAAGTCCCTCAGCAGCAGCAGCAGTTACATCGTCCGTCAGGAAAACTCCAGTCAAGGTCATCTTTGACAGAAGCTCAGGATGTCCCGAATTCAAAGTTGGTAGAAGGACAGTGGTCGTTATGTTTCAACGTAGCCCTTTTCCCTGTAAATTACCATTTTCAAACTTTGTATATACTCTCTGGAATCACGCGTTTGGCTGATCTCCATCTTATCAATAAAATTTGAGCCATTGTGCTTTTGTTTGTAATTCTTATTTGTTTTAGCTTTATAGAACGACATTTTAATATGATCAACGATTCTTGAAATAAAACAAAAATGAATTTACTTGCTAAAACTTTTTCTGCTTTTTAATAAAGACGGCAACTTCTTTTGACTGTTGAACATCAGAAGAACATCGTCCGCTTCTCCAGAAGTAAGGGAACTTCAAAGTGCAGGATCAAAGTACTCTTTCTACGCCAGTGCGCCTGAATGAAGGATTAACAGTGTCAGATGCAACTATTCCATCTGACATCTTCGGCCGAGTTCTCATCTCCTAAGCCCGACCAGCGTCGCCCCCAACAGGGACCGTTTCTCCTAAGCAAGGCAGAATTGCTATCTTGAACCAGCGATATTTCTACATGCCCCACTGTGGCCAAGTATCCAGTCGTGTTCATCCTTTAACCTGTATGTTGCGTCAGTTTTGTCCGCATATACATACATACATCATGCATCATTAATTTGCATTCGCATTCATATTGCATCGCTATCACTCAAGTCGGTCTTATCCCCTAGTGATAAGTCCTCTCAATCGAGTTGTCAGACCTTTCCTCGTTAGGAAGTGAATTATCTAAGCAATCTCTCCTCCAGTTTTTCCCTGGATTAGAGTCGGTTCTCGACCACTTTGATAACTTGAACCTCTGAAAAGCCAGAGAAGCTTTCTACAAATGTCACTCTTCGCCATTGAAGATGATATCCTTGCTTTCCCGGATTAAGGAAAATCCCCAGAGAAAGCCTCCTAAGCAGAGATTTGGCAGTGCAGCTGCCTTTCTCCGAAAGACCGCTGATGAAAAGGTCATCGGCACCTCAAAATTGGATCCCATCATATGGCATTTCTCCGGAAAGATCCCGAGAAAAGTATGATGTATGACCCCAAACGAAAACCGTCTCTCAAGAGACTCGCTTTCCCCAGTAGAATCGACAAATGGCGTCTCCAAAATAGAGAAGTTTGTGTACCTCTACAATTCAGACAAATGGGTTCCCCAGCAAGTCTGACATCAAAACTTTTTCCACTCAAATGGCATCTCCCCAGGAAAATTCGGCGAGAAGTTTGAAGGAAAACCGCTACTAATATCGTTCCTTGTCAAGAAAGTTTATTGACAAAAGAAACTGAGACCAGTTCCTTGGTAGTAAACCAGGATCGAGGGGAAGTCTACTTTAGAAACTGAGACCAATTCCTTGGTAGGAAACCAGGATCGAGGGGAAGTTTATATCAGAAACCGAGACCAGATCCTTGGTAGGAAACCAGGATCGAGGGGAAGTTTACTTTAGAAACTGAGACCAGTTCCTTGGTAGGAAACCAGGATCGAGGGGAAGTTTACTTTAGAAACTGAGACCAGTTCCTTGGTAGGAAACCAGGATCAAGGGGAAGTTTACAAAAGAAACTAAGACCAGTTCCTTGGTAGGAAACCAGGATCGAGGGGAAGTTTATTTCAAAAGAAAAGTGAGACCAGCTCCTTGGCTGAAGACCAGGATAGAGGGGAAGTTTACCTTTTCTAAGCATCTTCGCTTAGCTGAAGAAGATGAATGCGTAAGCTAGCATTCATAACCACCATCAAAATTTCGGGTATTCCGATATTTAATCCTCTTGCACCCCGAATGCCCGAATACCTTCGTCATTCACACCTTCGGGTCCAAGAAGATTAAATAGGGCATCTGTCATACCCCAAATTTTGACCACTAAGATTTCCCATCATTGTGTATATCATCAGCACAATATGGATGTACCTTTGTACCTCATTAGTCTCCCCAAAGGTGGGTGAGCATTCACTACAAACACAAACTAGGGTTTCAAACCCTCTCAGATCTCTTAGACAAAGGATCAATCAAGGAATGACATGATCTTTAACTTGTCTAGCCTCTCAAATATCCACAATGGATCAAGAGGACTCCCACTTCAAGGATTAAGCACAAGTTTGCTCCCTTCTAGGTGGATCAAGCCTCAGGATCGCCAGTGTCACCAAATTAGGGTTTGGTCGACTAGGGCCTCCAGATGGAAATTTTCCTCTGGGCATGAGCCAATGCTTCAAAGCATAACCTAAAATGCTCCATGGAACATCATAAACCCCATCATCAAGTCAATTTAGCCTCGGGGGATGCATACATCCAAAATCAGGAATTAGGGTTTCTTGACCTAACTCACCCCTAAGTTGACTTTTGGGACAAATCATGAGCCAAGACCTCAAGACATGATTTGAGGGTCTCCAACATACCACGTTGATCCATTTGCAACAATGGATTGACCCAAGAAGCTTGAGCAACACGTTTCAATTTCATCTGAACCACAATTAGGGTTTCGCGAGAAAAGTCAACTGTAGCTTTGACTTTTGACCAGGACATGCTCCCAAGCCGTGGGACACGATTAAATACACCCTATAACACCCATGGAACATGTCCATCAATTTTGATTTAGGTCAAGGACATGATTTCCTAAAGGATCGCACAGTTTGGAATTCATCTGATAAAAAGTCAACTGTGCACAAAAGTCAAACTTTGACTTTTTGAGATTTTTCATAAAAATGGTTTTTTTAACCCTAAAATGATGTTAATGTGTGATTGGAATCACCATTCATCAAGAAAAATTAAAGAAAGTGGGATAACTTGTAAAAGGGGGTAACCATAAAAACTTAGAAATTTTTCTAAGTTATGGAATAAAGTGGCAAGGGTACCAACTTTGGAGGATCATAACTCCTAAACCACTAAGCCATTTTCCCCATCCAAAGCTTGATTTGTAGCCCTCATGACCCTCTACAAAAGTGTCAACTACACTTCATCCCAATTCATCATGGATTTTGAGTTATGCTTGGATCAAAATGGCTAAAAACTTAAAATTGACATTTTTCAGCACTTAGCCAAAATCTGCCTTGTAATTTCAGCACAATGTCCCAACTTCAAGGCTGTTTTTCTCCATGTTCCAAGTTGAACCAGGTCTAGGGCCAAACATCAAAGTTGAAGTACGTCATCTAAGCTTTTCGGAAAGTCCTAGAACGTCCATGTAGCATACTCGAGCAGGGAGTTATGGATCTTACAAAAAGGCTTGCTGAAGCTGAATTTTTCAAGGCAGATTTGCACATTTTTTGTGCCACACGAATTTTCAAGCCTTGTCATCATTTTGGACACATCTAAGGATCAAATCCAAGTGGGATGATCTGATCCATGAACCTCCCAAGTCCAAGGCACCAAAAAAAGCATGCCAAAACCTAGAAATCCCTAAAAGAGGGACAAAACTCCAATTTTGGTTTGGAGCATTTAATGGATGCTTAGAGGTGGCATGTACTGAGCTTCCTCCAACTGAATTCAGTCAAGATTCCTCCAACAACTAGGGAACCAGCAGCCTGTGCTCTAACCTCTAGTCAATGGCTAGAGGAGACTTGGATTTTCATTGGCCAACATTGGCCAAACCTTTGCTGCAGCCACCATTCACTATTGCTTGCAAAACAAACTTGCTCTACTATAAATAGAGCTCATTTGTGCTCAGTTTAAGTACACCAAAGCCATCAAACAGATGCTTTCCTCAAATTCTCTCTTTCACTCCAAAATGCCTTCTTTAGTAAGGAAATTTTGAGTTTTTGAGTTAGAGAGCATTTCCATCACAGCTCATGATCCTAACACCTCATAAACATCATATGTAGGTGATCCAAACTCTCACAAGTGACCTATAACACCAACATCACAAAGTCACCTCTCAAAACCTCAAAATGGCACTTTTTGCATTTTTCAAGCCATGTCTTGATTCAGTCACTTTCCAAACCAGATAAAACCTCAAACACACTCTAAATATCATCCTTGAACTGTCCCAAATGGTGCCACACATCTGGAACACCATTTGAGAGAGTTGGCATTTTGGCCACTTTTGACCATTTTGCGAGAAAGTGCTCAAACTTGCTCCAGAGGTTTCCAGCTGATTCCAACCATCCTAAAAGCTTCTAAGAGGTCATTTGAGGTTGTCCAAAGCATCAAATCATTTCTGGAACAAAGCACTTGGTAGGTTGCCCAAAATCTCCAAAAAAGAGGTAAAATTCACAACTTGAATTCTTCGAATCATGCTTTCCTTTGTTGTCCACATACATGCATCATATTGAACAATTCTTGAGGAAAAAATGTAGTCCTTAATGTGTATGTTGTTATCCTCCCACTGTTTGCATTTTAACATGTTTATATGTGGAATTTTGGTTGTTTGAAAATCATGTCCAATTCTGGTTGTTTTGATTCGTGTGTTCTGTACATTAAGTTTTAGTGTGCATGAGTAACACCATTGGATTCCTTGCGAAAAACCGGTCAAGATAGGTTTTTACAGATTTCAATTCCGATGAAAATTGAGAGAGTTACGCGCGTTGGAAATTTGACGCGAAACGACGTCGAATTAACGATAGCGGTTCTAGTTTTTTTTGCTTTGTGTGTTTTGTACAGTGAGTTTCCGAGTGCGTGAATAATACCATTGGATTCCTTGCGAAAAATCGGTCAAGATAGGTTTTTACGGATTTCAATTCCGATGAAAATTGAGAGAGTTACGCGCGTTGGAAATTTGACGCGAAACGGCGTCGAAAACAACGTGCAGTTTTGGTTTTTTAATTTCTGAATTTTGTGTGTTGAGTTTCCGTGTGCGTGAGTGATACCGTTGGATTCCTTGCGAAAAATTGGTCAAGATAGACTCTTTCGGATCTTGATTCGGTTAAAAATCGAGAGAGTTACGCGTGTTGGAAATTTGACGCGAAACGACGTCAAAAACTAACGCGCAGTTCTGGTTTTTTAATTGCTGCGTTTTGTACGTTGAGTTTCAGCGTGCATGTGCGATACCATTGGATTCCTTGCGAAAAATCAGTCAAGATAGACTCTTTAGGATCTTAATTCGGTTAAAAATCGAGAGAGTTACGCGCGTCGGAAGTTTGGCACGAAACGATGTTTTCAACTAACGCGCAGTTCTGGTTTTTTTGCTGCTGCATTTTATATGTTGAGTTTCAGCGTGCATGTGCAATACCATTGGATTCCTCGTGAAAAATTGGTCAGGATAGACTCATTCAGAACTTAATTCCGTTAAAAATCGAGAGAGTTACGCGTGTCGGAAGTTTGGCGCGAAACGATGTTTTCAATTACGCGCAGTTCTGGTTTTTTGATTTGCGTGTTTTGTACGTCGAGTTTCAGTGTGTATGTGCGGTACCATCGGATTCCTTGCGAAAAATCGGTCAAGATAGGTGCTTCCGGATTTTGATTCCGATAAAAATTGAGAGAGTTATGAGTGTTTGAAATTTGATAAAAAACGTGTTGAAAATTAAAGTTTCGGTACTCGTTTTTACCCCATAAAGATGTCGGAGATATTATTGTGACACTTTTTCTCTTTTTCTTATTTTTATTTTCAAAACTCAACTAATTTTTTTTACATAGCAAAAAATCATCATTTTCCAATTCATACCCCATAATATTTTAATCCACAAAAAATCACAAAATAAAATAGTATTATTTTTAATATATTTAAAAATAGTGTTTTAAATGCTTTTAAAATGATTTCTTTTTTCTTGATTTTTAAAACCAAAATGATTTTAAATATTTATGTGGATAAAATATTTTTTTCATAAACTTTAATCATTATTTAATGATTTTATTTGATATTTTTTATCATTTTTTACTTAATTTTTCTTGGAAAAATGCCTTAAAAAATGAAATTGGGGTTTTCTTTGATTTTCACCCTAACAAATCTTTTTTAAACTCTTTGGGCCTCTATTAGAGTGTAAGACCCAATCCCCTTTTAACCAAAACAATTTTGGGTCTCACTTATTATATAAGTCCCTCTGCGTTAAAAGAAAACCTCGGCGCGATCGCCATTTTCAAACGAAAATCAACTGGGCTTCTCTTTGAGCTGTAAGTCCCATTTCTTTTCATTTTTAAACACTTGGGCCTCTATTAGAGTGTAAGACCCAACTCTTTTTTAACAAAACAAATTTTGGGCCTCAGTTATTGTATAAGTCCCGATACGTTAAAAATCTCGGCGCGATCGCCATTTTCAAACTGAAAATATTTTGGGCCTCTCCCTAAGTTGTAAGCCCCATTTTTTGTACAAAAATACATTTTTGGGCCTCTAATAGAGTGTAAGACCCAAAACCCTTTTTTTATCACTCTTTCATATTTTCTCATTTTTCATATTATTTTTTAATGATTTGAAAAATTAATAACTCCCTCAATTTTGATTATTTTTTATTGGATCTTTTTCTGAAAAATCACAAAAATAGTAAAATATTTTATTCTACAAAAAAATCAAATTTATATTATTTATTTAATATAGTTGGTATTTTTGTGAATAAATTCATTTTTAATTGTTTTTAAACATTTTAAAAGTGAATATTCATCTTGAAAATCAAAACTAAATAAGTTTTAAATCATCTTGTGATTAAAACCTCATTTTTCAAACCTTAACCAAAAATCACAAGTGATTTACTTAAACTTATTTGATTTTTTTGTCTTTTTTTTATTAATTTTCTTTGAAAAATTACTTTTAAAAAGTGAAAATCGGGGTTTCTTTGATTTTTAAATCATACTCAAATGTTCCAAACTCTTTGGGCCTCTAATAGAGTGTAAGACCCAATCCCTTTGTAAATACCAAAATTTTGGGCCTCAGTCACTTCTATAAGTCCCACGGTGTTTCCAAAACCTCAGCGCGATCGTCACCCTTTTCAAAATTAACCATTGGGCCTACCCTCGAGTAGTAAGACCCATTTCTTTTCTTAAAACTCACTTGGGCCTCTAATAGAGTGTAAGACCCATCCCTTTGTACAAAAATAACCTTTCTTAGGCCTCAGTCACTTGTATAAGTCCCTCTGTATAAATTCAACAGTGCGCTCACTGATAAAACCTTGGACCTCTCCTTGAGCTGTAAGCCCCAAATCTTTCTTTTTCAAAGCACTTTCTCCTTTGATTTTGAATATACTGTTGTTTTCAATCTTTCTTTGTTGAACAACTAACCAAACAGCATGGAAGCTCTACAACCGAGTAAGTGTTTACCCGCTTTCATTTACCGCTTTCATATGTATATAACTGTATTGTGAGGCTGTTTCACTGTAAGTCTCCTTTCATAAACTCATATACATATAACTGTATTGTGGGGCTGTTTCGCTATAAGTCTTCTTTCATAAACTCATATCAACTGTGTAATAATAGTATAGATATTTAGAGTTTCCCCGGCAACTACGTCTTGAACTAGGTGACGCCGTTTTGTTTATTCGTAGAAATAGACAACTAGATCCCCAATAGGATCACCAGATACAGTCTTCTCTTCGGCTGTCCTCATTAGGAATTGTCAAGAAACTCTACTCTCAGAGATGAATGTATTCTCCGTGAATGGCATCTTTGAGTTTCTTCCAAATTCTCGAACTTTCCTGACTTTGATCTATTCTCGGTGAATAGCATTGCCTTGAATTTCCCGGGGTTTGGGGACCCATCGACTTCTTAAAAGCATCGGCCTCCTCTTGGGCATCGTACAAGGACCCACAGGCTTCCTAAAAGCAACCCCGCCTCCTCTTGGGCTTAGTACAAGGACCCTACGGCTTCTTAGAAGTATTCACAGCCTCCTCTTAGGCTTCGTATAATGATCTCTTCCTCCGGGAATGATAGCCTCTTCTTGGGCTTAGTACAAGGACCCGTCGGCTTCTTAAAAGTTTCCAGCCTCCTCTTGGGCTTCGTACAAATTGTCCTGACGACCTCCTAGAGGTATAGGAACAGAACCTAGTCATCTTCATAGAACAGTCCTTTCATAGAGTCTACTACTGTTTCTCAAAACATAGTACAAAAGATAAAACTCTAGACTTGGACAGTCTAATATCCTTGAGTCTCAAAGACATTCTCAAGTGACCCCTTCGTTAAATAGGAAGGAAACCCGTAGACTCAGACAGTCTCAGTACCCTTTGGATTTCCCGTTTCCTCAAAGAAAAGGAAATATCCCTGATCCTTAAATTAAATCCCTGAGTACAGTGTTGCTCATATAAGAACTGATTTTCTCTTTAAAATCAGTATACTGGACCTGTCACTTAACTGAAACAGTTACCATAGCCTCCTCTTGGGCTTTGTTCAATGATTCTTCCCAGCGAAGCAAATGTTTAGCCTCCATCTCGGGCTTCGTACGAGATACCAAAATTCTCCCCAGTGGGGTCAAACAACGTTTAGCCTCTCTATCGGGCTTTGTGCGAGACACATAAGAGGCTCCCTCGTTGAGTCAATCAAACCTTTAGCCTCCATCCCGGGCTTCATACGAGATACAAAGGCTCTCTTGTTGAGCCAATCAAACTTTTAGCCTCCATCTCGGGCTTCGTACGAGATACAAAAAACACTCTCTTGTTGAGTATAAAAGATTCTCCTGTTGAGTCAACCCTTTTAGCCTCTCTCTCGGGCTTCGTACAAGACACATAAAAACTCCCTCTTGTTGGGCCAATAGCCTCCTCTTAGGCTTTGTATAAGAAAACCACTGGTTGATCCAATCAACCTTTTAGCATCAAAGTTGTGCCTCGTTCACAGTACACAAACATCAACAACTCCTTCCCCTTCATCTAATCGCTGTAAGCAGCAAGCCTCTGGATTATCTACATCCATGCCACTGTCCCTCTTTTAGCATGAGAAATTCCTAAGGAAAGATAGCATTGCTCTACACTAAGTTAAAGTCTTCTCCTTCAGGTTAAAATCCCTTTTAAAGGAAATTATGGCATTGCTAGGATCCGCGTATCCCGGTTAAAGTAATTCTCCTTTATAACCAGTCACCCAATAGTTGTGACAAACAAACCCTTATTTAGAGATGACAAATTCTCTCTAAAGTCGAGGTCCTTCAGCTTCACGTCTTGGGCTTTGAACAAGACACAAATAGACTTTTCAGCTTCACGTCTTGGGCTTTGAACAAGACACAAATAAACTTTTCAGCTTCACATCTTGGGCTTTGAACAAGATACAAACCACCGTTCGCTTCACGTCTTGGGCTTTAAACAAGACACCAAAAACACCCATTTCCTCCCATAGAATAGGAGGAACTACGAACGCTCTGATTTCCCTATTTCGGTAAACGGGAATACGTAGGCATAAGATTGAAAGAAAAATCTTAGCGAGCACAATCAACAAAAAAACCAAATCCCATACTCTCACATTCAAAAGCATCAGTCCTAACATCCTAATCCTTGTTCCCCGCCAGAAACCTTCTGCCCAGATAAAAAGAAAGAAAACAGTATTAGCGAAAATACAAATAACCAGTACAAAGGCCCCCCCACATTGATAGCATTCGTAACCTAACAGACCGCTGTTTAAACTCAGTATGCAAGCAGGGTTAATTGGAGACATCTATTTCACTTCCTTATTCAGCTCACAATAGGATAAAAAATGAATCGACCTGTAGTTTAAGCTCAACTGCAGAGAGCGACCAGCGCTTAAGAACCACGTCCAAAATCGCTCGCTACAGAAAAATGGCACCCACCGTGGGGCCAGTCTCTCTTTTTCTTCTTTCTTTTTATCTCTTGTGTGAATACCACAGATTGGGGCTTCCGCCGGGGAACCCATTTCTGTCAGGAACTTAGGATTCATAGCTTTAAAGGTCTAGGATGCTTAGGACAAATATATATACTGCTTTTCCTAATTGCTATACGTGTTTATTTTTCTGCTAATGGGAATGCGTGTGATGCCGCATGTGGAAAGATTGAGTATACACTTAAGATAAGTGATGGCGATGAGGTCGACCATCAACCTCAGTGGAGGCTGACCAATGCAACCCATTCTCTCACCTAGACAATGGGCCGATTGTTAAGTCTGAGAAGCTGAGGAGCCAAACGCTTTTGTAGTGCGGAAACTATCGAGAATAGTTGTTACGCGATACTACCCTCATTTGAGGCTGGTGATCTATTCTCGGTGAATGGCACTTACTCTAAGATTGCACTACAACTCGCTGGCGATCCGCTTGTTGTTTTGCTTTCCTGGGAGGAGCTGATGATAATGAGTACAGGTACAAAAATCACCCTAGTATAAACCTTTGGGGATGGGTAGAGCCTTGACTTCATGACAACGACCCTTTGACCCCATGTTTTTTCTATGTTTTTGTGTGCTGCATTCATGCATTCAATTAATAAAACATTAAAACATTCAAAAAACTTATCTTCTAGTCTTTCTGTTTTTCAAATTAAACTAAGACTGTGATTGCAAATATCAGAGAAGAGGATTACGCTAATGGATTTCGGTAGAAGGAGAACTCATACGTACACCTTCAAGGTTCCAAAGCTAGAGGATTTGAGAAGGTTAGCAGGGATGATCACTAACCGAGAGGCGTTCAGAGCCAAGTACGGAGGTTTGCTACCACTGTTAAGAGTCCATGTGATTGAGGGAATCATGGATGCGCTCATTCAATTCTACGATCCGGTTTATCACTGTTTCACATTCCCGGATTACCAGCTATCACCAACGCTGGAGGAGTATTCTCATCTGATCGATCTACACATTATGGATCGAGCTCCATTTTATGGACTGGAAGAAATTCCAAAGAATCAGACAATTGCAAGAGCAATTTATTTGGACGAGTCTGAGGTCAGGACTCACATGACTGCTAAGGGTGGCATCCAAGGTTTGCCAGCCTAGTTCTTGACAAAGAAAGCCCTATATTTTGCCAGTATAGGAAACGTGACTGCTTTTGAAAGCATCTTTGTCTTGCTCACCTACGGGTTATTTTTGTTTCCCAACATCAATAACTTCGTCGATATTAACTCCATTAAGGTTTTTCTCATTGGAAACCCTGTGCCAACTTTGCTCGCAGATGCGTATCATTCTGTACACTTAGGAAATTTGTACAGCGAGGGGGAGATCACATGTTGTGTACCTCTGCTTTATAAATGGTTTATCTCTCACTTGCCCAAGTCTGCTGCTTTTTGGGATTGTAAGAGTGCCTTACGTTGGTCGCAGAAGATCATGTCTCTTACCAACTCTGATATAGATTGGTGTAATAGGATTTATGAGGGAATCAGAATCATTGACTGTTGTGGAAACTTCCCCAACGTACCCCTTATAGGAACTAAAGGAGGAATCAACTACCATCCGATATTGGTTCTTCGTCAATTTGGATACCCGATGAGACACATCCCACTGGGTGTTCATCTGGAAGATCTTTTCTTCAAGGAAGGAGAAAGTGACAGAGCACTAAATATGGAAATAGTGCACGCTTGGAAACGCGTTCATAAGAAAGGACGAGAGTTTCTGGGAAAACCGGACTGTGTCTCGGTGGAGCCTTATCTCCATTGGGTACAAACTAGAGCTCTCAAGCTAAAGATGCCTTATCCTCGTTACGGAATTCTTCCGCCGAGGGAACTTGTCATGTACTTCATGACGGAAACTGAAAAGCTTCAGGTTACTCTCAACAAAGTTCAACGGGAAAGAAGGTCTTGGAAGAACAAGTACCGCACCCTCGACGTAGAGTGCACCAAAATACAGCAATTACTGAAAGAAAAAGATGCTCTGATTGAAATTTTGGAGCAGCATGCTGTAGAGAATCAAGATGACCAAAGGAATTTGCTCGCTCCTTTCACCTGGCAAAGGAATGACAACCCGACAACGACCTAAGAGCCCCGGTCAAAGAAAAGGAAGATACCAGAATCAGCACCCGGTTTCTCCTCAGAGAGGACTCGAGACCCATTAGCTTAGGTTTCTGTTTCTGCATTTTGTAATCTACTGTATTTCCATTTCTGTAATCCTTTGAATTTCAATTAAAAGGGGTTTCCCCACCGTTTGATATTTGCAATCTAATTGTCGAAGTTTATTTTGATTAAACCAAGAAAAAACAATTAATATAATCATTGCATTCATCATTCTCACGTAACGCATTCTTCTTCCCTACGAATCTCACGTTTGTGTCTCGGTTCTAGAGTCAAACTGTCTCATTCGTACAATACTCGAGCTAATCGTCAGAAAAAGATGGATGATCTTGAGGAAGAGAACAGAGAGTTAAAAGAAGAGATTGACACTCTAAGAGAGGATATGAGAAAGCTTCGTAACGACATGTAAGCCATGGCAGAAGCTCAGCTACAAAGAACTGTGATCTCAGAGATCACCTCAATGCCCATAGTGGAGAAGAATGATCCTAGGTATCAGATGCTGAAAGATCGTCCCTGGGGCATGCCTGTCAACTATATCCTGGGAGGATATGTTCCACCGATCACTGAAGATCAGGGAATCTCAACAGAAGCCGCTGGGCCTGAAGGTTACAAACTTCGGGAAAGCGAAGATGCCAGGGGCATACCAACAACTCCTGAAGGTTACAAACTTCGGGAGGCACCAAGATTTACTGCCGTAGTCACGGTCCCACCCCCTGTGGTGCACACTGTCCCGGAAGGACAGATTCCACCAATACCTGCTGGTAAAAAGGAAAGTATGTTTGATCGAATGGATGAATTCCAGGAGCAGTTCCTGGAAATGCAGAAGGAGCTGCAAGCCATTCGCGGTCAGGATCTATTCGGAAAGGACGCCGCGGACCTCTGCTTGGTCCCCAATGTGAAAGTCCCGCACAAATTCCAAGTGCCCGACTTTGAAAAATACAAGGGTAACTCTTGCCCTCAGAGCCATCTGGTGATGTACGCGCGGCGGATGTCAGCTCAGACGGAGTATCAGGACCTACTGATTCACTACTTCCAGGATAGTTTAACCGGTGCCACACTCAAATGGTACATGGGTTTAAACCGTGCTATGATCAGCACTTTCAGAGATCTTGGCACTGCCTTCGTCCAACAATACAAATACAATTTGGACATGGCACCCGACAGAGATCAACTCAGATCAATGTCACAAAAGGACAAGGAAACCTTTAAGGAGTATGCTCAAAGGTGGCGTGAAATTGCAGCTCAAATTTGTCCACCTCTTGAGGAAAAAGAGATGAAAAAGATCTTCTTAATGACCTTAAGCTCATTTTACTATGACCGAATGGTTGCCAGTGCGCCCAGTGATTTCACCGAGATGGTCGGCATGGGCGTACGTCTTGAGGAAGTCGTCCGAGAAGGACGTTTGGTAAAAGACACTGGATCGACCAGCGGTACTAAAAAATACGGTAGTGCTCTCCCTAAGAAAAAAGAGCAAGATATTGGGAATATCTCTCTCGGAAAGCAAAGGCGTCGATATCAACCAGTAGCGGCTGTCACTCTTGCTGTCAACCTTGCGCCTATTCCTACGTATCAACCTCAGGTTGCGCAGAGCCAACCTGATCAGCAAAGGACACAACAACCTCTTCAGCAGGCTCGTCCCCAATACAACAACAACCGCACAACACGGCCACCAGGATTTGATCCTATACCCGTGACGTACGCAGAGCTGTTTCCATTACTGCTAGCCAAGGGGCACATCCAGACTAAGTCCCCTCTTACAGTACCGGAAAATCCGCCTTTTTGGTTTAAGGTGGATCAGACATGCCCTTATCATCAAGGAGGTTCAGGGCATAACATAGAGAATTGTCTCAATTTCAAGTCCGACGTGCAAAAGCTTGTTAGGAGCGGGCTCTTATCTTTCAAAGATACAAATCACAATGTTCTCACGAACCCGCTGCCTCAACACGAGAAAGATGCAGTCAACCTGATTGAGAAAGAATTTAACAATGGCTATCAAATTCATGATGTACTCTTGTTGAAGACCAATCTGGTCAAGATGCATTGTAGACAGAGTGGATATGGCCATGTGCCACCACATAACTATCACCAGTGTGATATCTGCTCTAAAGACAACCAGGGATGTTCTGTAGTGCAAGCGGCTCTACAGGAACAAATGGATGTCGGATGGATCCAAGAGCACCGAGTTCGTGGAGTTAACATGGTCTATACGAATTCTAACATCATTCAAAACCACGACATCCGTTCGATGAATGCCAACTTGGTGGCAATGCACTCAAGGCAAAGCCAGTATCATAATCTGCCGCGGCATAATTACAGTTCTTGTCTGACTTGCTCGGTAAACAAACAGGGATTCTCTTTCATACAAGAGGCCCTCCAACGTCAGATGGATCTTGGATGGATCCAAGACTACCATGATAGGAACCCTTATCAGATCAACATGGTTTAGATCTTTGATATTCGCGTGATGAATACCAACATGGTAGAGTTACATGCTGAGCAGGTCCGACTCGGATTCTTAATATCACATGACTATCAAAGCTGTAAAGTAGGTTGCGAAAACGATCGAGGTTGTACCCTTGTCCAGGAGGCACTTCAGCACCTGTTAAATCATTGGTGGATGCCAATCTACATGGATGAAGATACTCAGCAAATTAGTATCAGTAACAGGAATCCTACTCGGCGTCAAAGTCAGGATGTCCGATCAGTTGAAGGTAACCTAGTGAGGTTACATTGTATTCAAAGTGGGCATGGCCAGGTGCCACCACACAATTACGACCGTTGTAGCGTCTGTTCGGAAAGTAACCAAGGGTGTTACCTTGTGAGAGCAGCTCTTCAGGGTCAGGTGGACCGTGGAGAGATTCGCCCATATCCGGGTTCTGGACCCATCAACTGGACGCCGAACTACCTTTCCAATCAAGTCGAGGATGTTGTCACAATCTCTGGTCATCACCATACCAGGGATGTTTTTGCCATCATCCCTCTACTTGACGAATCTAGAGCTCCTAACCGGGAACGGATCGAGATTACTTATGATGGTCAGAAAAATCAGAAGGTTCCCATAGTCATCTATCTATCGGGACCACTACCGTATGAATCAACTAAGGCTATCCCTTACAAATACGGTGCAACAATAGTCGATAATGGAAAGGAAATTCCATTACCCTCTGTCGTAAACATTGCAGACATCAGTCGTGTAACACGGAGTGGTAGAATCTTCAACCGAGGGGTTGGGGAAGTTAACAAAGAAAAGGAACTTCAGACAGAAGCTCCCGTTCCACCAATCGGTCAATCCAGTAATCCCGACCTTTCAAAAAACAATGATGAGATGCTGAAGCTCATCCAAAGGAGTGAATACAACATTGTCGATCAACTGTTACAAACTCCTTCAAAGATCTCGGTATTATCACTGTTACTCAGTTCAGAAGCCCACAGGGAGGCTCTACAGAAAGTCTTAGAGCAAGCCTTTGTGGAACAGGATGTAACAATCAGACAGTTCGATAGTATTGTCTCTAATATCACTTCCTGCAATAATTTGGGATTTAGTGATGAGGAATTACCTGAAGAGGGTCGCCGTCATAACATGGCACTCAATATCACAGTTAACTGCCAGGACGATGCTTTAGCCAGCGTACTGGTAGACACAGGGTCAGCCCTGAATGTTATGCCGAAGTCTACTTTGATGCAATTATCTTTCAAAGGCCCTCCGATGAGAGTCAGCGAGGTCGTTGTCAAAGTATTCGACGGATCCAGAAAAACGGTTATCGGCGAAGTTGATCTTCCCATAACTATTGGTCCTCACACTTTCCAAGTCACTTTCCAGGTCATGGACATCCGAGCAACATACAGTTGTTTATTAGGAAGACCTTGGATACACCAGGCTGGAGCGGTTACTTCAACCCTCCACCAAAAGCTAAAATTCGTTCAGAACGATCAGCTTGTCACGGTTTGTGGGGAACAAGCCTTGCTTGTGAGTAACTTGTCATCATCTACTGGTATAGAACCCAAGGAGGTTATTGGAACTCAGTTCCAAGCACTGTCGGTGAGCAAGGGCAATCATTTCAAAGGAGAAACCTCGATTTACTCATACAACGATGCTATCAAAGCGGCCGAGAGTACCGATACGACAGGATGGGGACAGCTTGTCATTCCCACTGACAATAAAACAAAGAAGGGTCTTGGTTTTTCTGCAACCTGTACCCAGACAGCTGCCAACGGCGAAAATCTTCATCCCCTTCAAAACTTCTTCCACAGTGGAGGTTTTCTTCACCCAGTGTCTCAGATAGTTCATGCTATCAATGAGGAAGATCCCTCTGACACAGATGAAGAATGGAAGTCCTATCTTAACAAGGACGGTTATATGTCTCAGGAAGAGGTGCCTATGCCTTTTTGCTTTCCTACAGAAAGTCTGAGGTTTATACCAAGATCAGATGTCAAAATGATATATGGAGATTGTGATCCGAAAGGATGTCGTGCTCCGCCAAATTTATTAGAGGAAGACACTCCGATGAAAGACAACTTTGACTACAACTACTATGGCCCAATGGATGGTCTGCCAATGTGGCAACCTTACCCAGGAAACTTGGGGCAAGAAAGTCAGCCGAACAATGAAAATCAGCTGACCATCATTGAATAGAATACCTGTGACCCCACCATGTCATGGGATCAACACTCAGGTCATTCAGAAACTACTCAACATGAAGATGAATTCGCTACGTTTGTAGGACTTGAATTCATCAATTATGCTTTTCCCGAGGTCAACGTCATCGAGAGAGATGACTCCTCCAGTTCCAAAAAAGTGTTGGACACCTTGGGAGAACCGAGTGGAAAATACGACTTCATGGTCAAATACACCGCTCCCGAAAGCTCTCGTATCAGGCTCGAAGATATCCAGCCAACTGGATGGGGAGATACAGCTGAGAGTACAAATGCTATACAAAATACAACTGAGGAATTCTCCTACTACAACTCTGCCTGGGAGACAGATTCCAACGATCCTGCTCCACCAGAAATCGAGGAAGGTGCCAGACTTTGTGATTCACCGAGGAGTTCGCCGCCAATGGGTTGCTGTCGAGGTTCCGAAGGTCGTTCATCAGTCAA
This sequence comes from Lathyrus tuberosus, assembly GCA_022829125.1. Taxonomy (NCBI): domain Eukaryota; kingdom Viridiplantae; phylum Streptophyta; class Magnoliopsida; order Fabales; family Fabaceae; genus Lathyrus; species Lathyrus tuberosus. The sequence goes on from JALAZF010000043.1 coordinate 3,796,466, forward strand.
AGTAATTGCCATCTTTTAACCTTTCACCCTGCCCAGGTGAAACAGATGTTTTGATAGGGCTCACTTTCTGTAAAATTTCCCTCTTCGCTTTGCCCAAAGCGACAGAGTTTTGTTTTATAGGGCTGTAGTTTCAAGAGTGGACTTTTTCATTAATAAAATAACGCCGTTCTGTAATTTCCGCATTTATTGTTGTTTTCTCTTTTTGCTTTTCTCAGAAAATGGTAATCCTAAAAAACAACTCGATAATAAAAACAAACAGTAAAATAAAACACTGCACACACTTGCATTTCTCTCTATCTCTTCTAAACACAAATCATCACGTCATGCAGATTGCTTGTTTTAAACCCCGTTGAAACATACGATCTGATGCCTTCTTCCGACTTTGAGTTCCCGGTATTCGAGGCTGAAGAAGAAAATGACAACGAAATTCCAGAAGAGATCTCCCGACTACTCAGACAAGAGGAAAGGTCCATTGAACCTCACAAAGAACCGTTGGAAATGGTAAACTTGGGTTCAGAGCAAGAGAGAAAAGAAATCAGGATTGGGGCACTGCTCAGTCCAACTGCCAGAGAGGGTTTGATAAAGCTTCTCAAAGAATTCCCCGATGTATTCGCTTGATCCTATCAGGATATGCCAGGGTTGGATACCAGCATCGTGGAACATCACTTACCGTTAAGATCGGAATGTCCGCCAGTAAAGCAAAGGTTGAGACGGACTCACCCGGACATGGCCATCAAAATCAAAGAGGAGGTACAGAAACAGATTGACGCAGGTTTCCTCACTACATCTGAATATCCTCAATGGTTAGCCAACATCATACGCGTTCCCAAAAAGGAAGGAAAGGTCAGAATGTGTGTTGATTACAGAGATCTGAACAAGGCAAGTCCAAAGGACGACTTTCCTTTACCACACATTGACATGCTGGTAGATAGTACAACAAAGTTCAAAGTATTCTCCTTCATGGATGGATTCTCGGGCTATAATCAAATCAAAATGGCGCCGAAAGACATGGAGAAAACTTCGTTCATTACCCCATGGGGTACCTTTTGTTACAAGGTAATTTCGTTCGGTTTGAAGAATGTCGGGGAAACCTATCAAAGGGCCATGACTACTCTGTTTCATGACATGATACACAAAGAAATTGAGGTATATGTCGATGATATGATTGCAAAATCAAAAACAGAGAATGAGCACGTTGAACATCTATCAAAATTGTTTGAACGTTTAAGAAAGTTCAAGCTCCGCTTGAATCCCAACAAGTGCACCTTCGGTGTCCGTTTAGGGAAACTACTAGGGTTCATCGTCAGCCAGAAAGGAATTGAAGTTGATCCTGACAAGGTCAAGGCCATTCAAGAAATGCCTTCTCCGAAAACTGAAAAACAAGTCAGAGGATTCCTGGGACGTTTGAACTACATCGCCAGATTCATATTCCTCATGACTGCCACTTGTGCGCCGATCTTCAAATTACTGAAAAAGAACCAGGATTGCATTTGGTCAGAAGATTGCCAAACCGCCTTCGACAATATTAAGGAATATCTGTTGAATCCGCCGATTCTATCACCTCTAGTGGAAGGAAGACCACTGATTATTTACCTCACAGTTCTAGAGGACTCAATGGCATGTGTACTTGGCCAACAAGACGAAACCAAAAGGAAAGAGTCCGCCATCTACTATCTAAGCAAGAAATTCAACGACTGCGAGACTCGGTACACGATGCTCGAGAAAACTTGCTGTGATTTGGCTTGGGCAGCCAAACGTCTTCGCCAGTACATGATTCGTCATACTACTTGGTTGGTCTCCGAAATGGATCCAATCAAATATGTTTTCGAAAAGCCTGCTCTCATGGGAAGAATTGCCCATTGGCAGATGTTGTTATCAGAGTACGACATTGAGTACCACGCTCAGAAAGCTGTTAAAGGAAGTATTTTAGCCGATCATTTGGCTCATGAACCGATTGACAATCAAGAATCAATCGGGTTTGACTTCCCAGACGAAGATGTCATGTATCTAAAAATGAAAGATTGCGATGAACCGCTACCCAGTGAAGGGCCAGAACCAGGTTCCCAGTGGGGACTTATCTTTAACGGAGCAGTTAATCATTACAGAAATGGAATTGGGGCAATCATTGTTACCCCTCAGGGTACCCACATTTCTTTCACCGCTCGACTTACGTTCAAGTGTACGAACAACGAGGCCGAATACGAAGCTTGTATTATGGGTCTCGAAGAAGCGATTGATTTAAGGATCAAGAACTTGGACGTATACGACGACTCAGCCTTGGTTATCAATCAGATAAAAGGAGATTGGAACACATACCAATCAGGATTGATTCCTTACAAAGACTATGCAAGAAGGTTGCTACCTTTCTTCAACAGAGTCGAGTTTCACCACATCCCTCGTGAGGAGAATCACATGGCTGATGCATTAGCCACTATCTCTTCCATGATTAGTGTAGGTCAATGGAATGACATACCTAAGATCGACATAATACGCCTTGAACGGCCCGCTTACATCTTTACGATTGAAGCAGTCATAGACAACAGGCCTTGGTATCACGATATCAAATGCTTCCTTCAGAAATAAGAGTACCCACCTGGGGCACTCAGAAAAGACAGAAAAACCCTCAGAAGATTGGCTGGAAACTTCTTCCTGAGCGGTGACACTCTCTATAAGATAAATTTTGACATGGTTTTGCTCCGATGCGTCGACAGACCAGAAGCAGACATGCTGATAAAAGAAATTCATGAAGGATCCTTTGGCACTCATGCCAACGGACACACAATGGCGAGAAAAATTCTGAGAGCGGGGTACTATTGGTTGACCATGGAATCCAACTGCTACAAGTACATGAAGAGGTGTCACAAGTGTCAGATATACTCCAACAAAATTCATGTACCGCCATCACATCTCAAAGTTCTTTCTTCCCCGTGGCCTTTTTCCATATGGGGAATTGACATGATTGGCTTGATCGAACCTAAGGTTTCAAACGGACATCGGTTCATCCTGGTAGCCATTGATTACTTCACCAAGTGGGTCGAAGCAGCGTCATACGCTAATGTAACCCGACAAGTGGTGGTCCGATTTATCAAAAACAATATCATCTGCTGTTATGGTGTTCCAAGCGAGATCATTACTGATAATGGATCTAACTTGAACAATAAGATGATGAAAGAGTTGTGCACAGAGTTCAAGATCGAACACCATAACTCATCTCCCTACCGACCCAAGATGAACGGAGCGGTAGAAGCGGCCAATAAGAACATCAAGAAGATCGTTCAAAAGATGGTTGTAACCTACAAAGACTGGCACGAGATGCTACCCTTTGCTCTTCATGGTTATCGCACATCTGTCCGCACTTCAACAGGGGCAACCCATTTCTCTCTAGTATATGGCATGGAGGCAGTTCTCCCCATTGAAGTAGAGATCCCATCAATCTGGGTATTGATGGAAGCTAAGCTTTCAGAAGCTGAATGGTGTCAAAGTCGACACGATGAACTGAACCTGATCGAAGAGAAGCGAATCATGGCACTATGCCACGGCCAGTTGTATCAATAGAGAATGAAGAGGGCGTTCGACAAAAAGGTCCGACCTCGTGTTTTCAGAAAAGGAGACCTTGTGCTCAAGAAGATACAATCATTTCTCACTGACTCTCGGGGCAAATGGACCCTAAATTACGATGGCCCCTATGTGGTCACGAAAGCTTTCTCAGGCGGTGCCTTGAGACTTGCAACCATGGACGGAGAGGAATTTGCCTACCCCACGAATGTTGATGTAGTCAAGAAATACTTTGCCTAAACTAAAAAAAAAAAAAGGTCTCGGTGGATTGAAAACCCGAAAGTACGGTCCAGGAAAAAATTAGAGACATGAAAAAATCATCCCGGTGGATTGGAAATCTCATAGTACAATCCAGGCAAAAATTAGGGATAATGGCAAGTAACTATGTTCAACAGAGGCAAGTCCCTCAGCAGCAGCAGCAGTTACATCGTCCGTCAGGAAAACTTCAGTCAAGGTCATCTTCAACAGAAGCTCAGGATGTCCCGAATTCAAAGTTGGTAGAAGGACAGTGGTCGTTATGTTTCAACGTAGCCCTTTTCCCTATAAATTACCATTTTCAAACTTTGTATATACTCTCTGGAATCACGCGTTTGGCTGATCTCCATCTTATCAATAAAATTTGAGCCTTTGTGCTTTTGTTTGTAATTCTTATTTGTTTTAGCTTTACAGAACGACATTTTAATATGATCAACGATTCTTGAAATAAAACAAAAATGAATTTACTTGCTAAAACTTTTTCTGCTTTTTAATAAAGACGGCAATTTCTTTTGACTGTTGAACATCAGAAGAACATCGACCGCTTCTCCAGAAGTAAGCGAACTTCAAAGTGCAGGATCAAAGTACTCCTACGCCAGTGCGCCTGAATGAAGGATCAACAGTGTCGGATGCAACTATTCCATCTGACATCTTCGGCCGAGTTCTCATCTCCTATGCCCGACCAGCGTCGCCCCCAATAGGGACCATTTCTCCTAAGCAAGACAGAATTGCTATCTTGACCCAGTGATATTTCTACATGCCCCACTGTGGCCAAGTATCCAGTCGTGTTCATCCTTTAACCTGTATGTTGCGTCAATTTTGTCCGCATATACATACATACATCATGCATCATTGATTTGCATTCGCATTTATATTGCATCGCTATCACTCTAGTCGGTCTTATCCCCTAGTGATAAGTCCTCTCAATCGAGTTGTCAGACCTTTCCTCATTAGGAAGTGAATCATCTAAGCAATCTCTCCTCCAGTTTTTCCCTGGATTAGAGTCGGTCCTCGACCACTTTGATAACTTGAACCTCTGAAAAGCCAGAGAAGTTTTCTACAAATGTCACTCTTCGCCATTGAAGATGATATCCTTGCTTTCCAGGATTAAGGAAAATCCCCAGAGAAAGCCTCCTAAGCAGATATTTGGCAGTGCAGCGTCCTTTCTCCGAAAGATCGCTGATGAAAAGGTCATCGGTACCTCAAAATTGGATCCCATCATATGGCATTTCTCCAGAAAGATCACGAGAAAAGTATGATGTAAGACCCCAAATGAAAACAGTCTCTCAAGAGACTCGCTTTCCCCAGTAGAATCGACAAATGGCGTCTCCAAAATAGAGAAGTTTGTGTACCTCTACAATTCATACGAATGGGTTCCCCAGCAAGTCTGACATCAAAACTTTTTCCACTCAAATGGCATCTCCCCAGGAAAATTCAGCGAGAAGTTTGAAGGAAAACCGCTACTAATAGCGTTCCTTGTCAAGAAAGTTTATTGACAAAAGAAACTGAGACCAGTTCCTTGGTAGGAAACCAGGATCGAGAGGAAGTCTACTTTAGAAACTGAGACCAGTTCCTTGGTAGGAAACCAGGATCGAGGGGAAGTTTATATCAGAAACCGATACCAGATCCTTGGTAGGAAACCAGCATCGAGGGGAAGTTTACTTTAGAAACTGAGACCAGTTCCTTGGTAGGAAACCAGGATCGAGGGAATGTTTACAAAAGAAACTAAGACCAGTTCCTTGGTAGGAAACCACAATCGAGGGGAAGTTTATTTCAAAAGAAAACTGAGACCAGCTCCTTGGCTGAAGACCAGGATCGAGGGGAAGTTTACCTTTTCTATGCATCTTCGCTTAGCTGAAGAAGATGAATGCGTAAGCTACCATTCATAACCACCATCAAATTTTCGGGTATTCTGATATTTAATCCTCTTGCACCCCGAATGCCCGAATACCTTCGTCATTCACACCTTCGGGTCCAAGAAGATTAAATAGGGGCATCTGTCTTACCCCAAATTTTGACCACTAAGATTTCCCATCATTGTGCAAATCATTAGCACAATATGGATGTACCTTTGTACCTCATTAGTCTCCCCAAAGGTGGGGTGAACATTCACTACAAACACAAACTAGGGTTTCAAACCCACTCAGAGCTCTTAGACAAAGGATCAATCAAGGAATGACATGATCTTCAACTTGTCTAGCCTCTCAAATATCCACAATGGATCAAGAGGACTCCCACTTCAAGGATTAAGCACAAGTTTTCTCCCTTCTAGGTGGATCAAGCCTCAGGATCGCCAGTGTCACCAAATTAGGGTTTGGTCGACTAGGGCCTCCAGATGGAAATTTTCCTCTGGGCATGAGCCAATGCTTCAAAGCATAACCTAAAATGCTCCATGGAACATCATAAACCCCATCATCAAGTCAATTTAGCCTCGGGGGATGCATACATCAAAAATCAGGAATTAGGGTTTCTTGACCTAATTCACCCCTAAGTTGACTTTTGGGACAAATCATGAGCCAAGACCTCAAGACATGATTTGAGGGTCTCCAACATACCACATTGATCCATTTGCAACAATGGATTGACCCAAGAAGCTTGAGCAACACGTTTCAATTTCATCTGAACCACAGTTAGGGTTTCGCGAGAAAAGTCAACTGTAGCTTTGACTTTTGACCAGGACATGCTCCCAAGCCGTGGGACACGATTAAATACACCCTATAACACCCATGGAACATGTCCATCAATTTTGATTTAGGTCAAGGACATGATTTCCTAAAGGATCGCACAGTTTGGAATTCATCTGATAAAAAGTCAACTGTGCACAAAAGTCAAACTTTGACTTTTTGAGATTTTTCATAAAAATGGTTTTTTAACCCTAAAATGATGTTAATGTGTGATTGGAATCATCATTCATCAAGAAAAATCAAATAAAGTGGGATAACTTGTAAAAGGGGTAACCATAAAAACTTAGAAATTTTTCTAAGTTATGGAATAAAGTGGCAAGGGTACCAATTTTGGAGGATCATAACTCCTAAACCACTAAGCCATTTTTCTCCATCCAATGCTTGATTTGTAGCCCTCATGGCCCTCTACAAAAGTGTCAACTACACTTCATCCCAATTCATCATGGATTTTGAGTTATGCTTGGATCAAAATGGCTAAAAACTTAAATTTGACATTTTTCAGCACTTAGCTAAAATCTGCCTTGTAATTTCAGCACAATGTCCCAACTTCAAGGCTGTTTTTCTCCATGTTCCAAGTTGAACCAGGTCTAGGGCCAAACATCAAAGTTGAAGTACGTCATCTAAGCTTTCCGGAAAGTCCTAGAACGTCCATGTAGCATACTCGAGCAGGGAGTTATGGATCTTACAAAAAGGCTTGCTGAAGCTGAATTTTTCAAGGCAGATTTGCACATTTTTTGTGCCACACGAATTTTCAAGCCTTGTCACCATTTTGGACACATCTAAGGATCAAATCCAAGTGGGATGATCTGATCCATGAACCTCCCAAGTCCAAGGAACCAAAAAAAGCATGCCAAAACCTAGAAATCCCTAAAAGAGGGACAAAACTCCAATTTTGGTTTGGAGCATTTAATGGAAGCTTAGAGGTGGCATGTACTGAGCTTCCTTCAACTGAATTCAGTCAAGATTCCTCCAACAACTAGGGAACCAGCAGCCTGTGCTCTAACCTCTAGTCAATGGCTAGAGGAGACTTGGATTTTCATTGGCCAACATTGGCCAAACCTCTGCTGCAGCCACCATTCACTATTTCTTGCAAAAAAAACTTGCTCTACTATAAATAGAGCTCATTTGTGCTCAGTTTAAGTACACCAAAGCCATCAAATAAATGCTTTCCTCAAATTCTCTCTTTCACTCCAAAATGCCTTCTTTAGTAAGGAAATTTTGAGTTTTTGAGTTAGAGAGCATTTCCATCATAGCTCATGATCCTAACACCTCATAAACATCATATGTAGGTGATCCAAACTCTCACAAGTGACCTATAACACCAACATCACAAAGTCACCTCTCAAAACCTCAAAATGGCACTTTTTTGCATTTTTTAAGCCATGTCTTGATTCAGTCACTTTCCAAACCAGATAAAACCTCAAACACACTCTAAATATCATCCTTGAACTGTCCCAAATGGTGCCACACATCTGGAACACCATTTGAGAGAGTTGGCATTTTGGCCACTTTTGACCATTTTGCGAGAAAGTGCTCAAACTTGCTCCAGAGGTTTCCAGCTGATTCCAACCATTCTAAAAGCTTCTAAGAGGTCATTTGAGGTTGTCCAAAGCATCAAATCATTTCTGGAACAAAGCACTTGGTAGGTTGCCCAAAATCTCCAAAAAAGAGGTAAAATTCACAACTTGAATTCTTTGAACCATGCTTTCCTTTGTTGTCCACATACATGCATCATATTGAACAATTCTTGAGGCAAAAATGTAGTCCTTAATGTGTATGTTGTGATCCTCCCACTGTTTGCATTTTAACATGTTTATATGTGGAATTTTGGTTGTTTTAAAATCATGTCCAATTCTGGTTGTTTTGATTCGTGTGTTCTGTACATTAAGTTTTAGTGTGCATGAGTAACACCATTAGATTCCTTGCGAAAAATCGGTCAAGATAGGTTTTTACGGATTTCAATTCTGATGAAAATTGAGAGAGTTACGCGCGTTGGAAATTTGACGCGAAACGACGTCGAATTAACGATAGCGGTTCTGGTTTTTTTTGCTTTGTGTGTTCTGTACAGTGAGTTTCCGAGTGCTTGAATAATACTATTGGATTCCTTGCGAAAAATTGGTCAAGATAGGTTTTTACGGATTTCAATTCCGATGAAAATTGAGAGAGTTACGCGCGTTGGAAATTTGACGCGAAACGACGACGAAAACAACGTGCAGTTTTTGTTTTTTAATTTCTGCATTTTGTGTGTTGAGTTTCCATGTGCGTGAGTGATACCATTGGATTCCTTGCGAAAAATCAGTCAAGATAGACTCTTTCAGATCTTGATTCGGTTAAAAATCGAGAGAGTTACGCGTGTTGGAAATTTGACGCGAAACGACGTCGAAAACTAACGCGCAGTTCTGGTTTTTTAATTGCTGCGTTTTGTACGTTGAGGTTCAGCGTACATGTACGATACCATTGGATTCCTTGCGAAAAATCGGTCAAGATAGACTCTTTTGGATCTTAATTCGGTTAAAAATTGAGAGAGTTACGCGCGTCGAAAGTTTGGCGCGAAACGATGTTTTCAACTAACGCGCAGTTCTGGTTTTTTTGCTGCTGCATTTTTTACGTTGATTTTCAGCATGCATGTGCGATACCATTGGATTCCTCGCGAAAAATCGGTCAGGATAGGCTCTTCCGGATCTTAATTCCGTTAAAAATCGAGAGAGTTACGCGTGTCGGAAGTTTGGCGCGAAACGATGTTTTCAATTACGCGCAGTTCTGGTTTTTCGATTTGCGTGTTTTGTACGTCGAGTTTCAGTGTGTATGTGCGGTACCATCGGATTCCTTGCGAAAAATCGGTCAAGATAGGTGCTTCCGGATTTTGATTCCGATAAAAATTGAGAGAGTTATGAGTGTTTGAAATTTGATAAATAACGTGTTGAAAATTAAAGTTTCGGTACTCGTTTTTACCCCATAAGAGATGTCGGAGATATTATTGTGACATTTTTCCTCTTTTTCTTATTTTTATTTTCAAAACTCAACTAATTTTTTTTACATAGCAAAAAATCATCATTTTCCAATTCATACCCCATAATATTTTAATCCACAAAAAATCACAAAAAAAAAGTATTATTTTTAATATATTTAAAAATAGTGTTTTAAATTGTTTTAAATGCTTTTAAAATGATTTCTTTTTTCTTGATTTTTAAAACCAAAATGATTTTAAATATTTATGTGGATAAAATATTTTTTTCATAAACTTTAATCTTTATTTAATGATTTTATTTGATATTTTTATCATTTTTTACTTAATTTTTCTTGGAAAAATGCCTTAAAAAATGAAATTGGGGTTTTCTTTGATTTTCACCCTAACAAATCTTTTTTAAACTCTTTGGGCCTCTATTAGAGTGTAAGACCCAATCCCCTTTTAACCAAAACAATTTTGGGCCTCACTTATTGTATAAGTCCCTCTGCGTTAAAAGAAAACCTCGGCGCGATCGCCATTTTCAAACGAAAATCAACTGGGCTTCTCTTTGAGCTGTAACTCCCATTTCTTTTCATTTTTAAACACTTGGGCCTTTATTAGAGTGTAAGACCCAACTCTTTTTTAACAAAATAATTTTTGGGCCTCAGTTATTGTATAAGTCCCGATACGTTAAAAATCTCGGCGCGATCGCCATTTTCAAACTGAAAATATTTTGGGCCTCTCCCTGAGTTGTAAGCCCCATCTTTTGTACAAAAATACATTTTTGGGCCTCTAATAGAGTGTAAGACCCAAAACCCTTTTTTTTTATCACTTTTTCATATTTTCTCATTTTTCAAATTATTTTTTAATGATTTGGAAAATTAATAACTCCCTCAATTTTGATTATTTTTTATTGGTTCTTTTTCTGAAAAATCACAAAAATAGTAAAATATTTTATTCTACAAAAAAATAAAATTTATATTATTTATTTAATATAGTTGGTATTTTTGTGAATAAATTTATTTTTAATTGTTTTTAAACATTTTAAAAGTGAATATTCATCTTGAAAATCAAAACTAAATAAGTTTTAAATCATCTTGTGATTAAAACCTCATTTTTCAAACCTTAACCAAAAATCACAAGTGGTTTACTTAAACTTATTTGATTTTTTTGTCTTTTTTTTTATTAATTTTCTTTGAAAAATTACTTTTAAAAAGTGAAAATTGGGGTTTCTTTGATTTTTAAATCATACTCAAATGTTTCAAACTCTTTGGGCCTCTAATAGAGTGTAAGACCCAATCCCTTTGTAAATACCAAAATTTTGGGCCTCAGTCACTTGTATAAGTCCCACGGTGTTTCCAAAACCTCGGCGCGATCGTCGCCCTTTTCAAAATTAACCATTGGGCCTACCCTCGAGTAGTAAGACCCATTTCTTTTCTTAAAACTCACTTGGGCCACTAATAGAGTGTAAGACCCATCCCTTTGTACAAAAAAAACCTTTCTTGGGCCTCAGTCACTTGTATAAGTCCCTCTGTATAAATTCAACAGTGCGCTCACTGATAAAACCCTGGGCCTCTCCTTGAGATGTAAGCCCCAAATCTTTCTTTTTCAAAGCACTTTCTCCTTTGATTTTGAATATACTGTTGTTTTCAATCTTTCTTTGTTGAACAACTAACCAAACAACATGGAAGCTCTACAACCGAGTAAGTGTTTACCCGCTTTCATTTACCGCTTTCATATGTATATAACTGTATTGTGGGGCTGTTTCACTGTAAGTCTCCTTTCATAAACTCATATACATATAACTGTATTATGGGGATGTTTCGCTGTAAGTCTTCTTTCATAAACTCATATCAACTGTGTAATAATAGTATAGATATTTAGAGTTTCCCCGGCAACTACGTCTAGAACTAGGTGACGCCGTTTTGTTTATTCGTAGAAATAGACAACTAGATCCCCAATAGGATCACCAGATACAGTCTTCTCTTCGGCTGTCCTCATTAGGAATTGTCAAGAAACTCTACTCCCAGAGATGAATGTATTCTCCGTGAATGGCATCTTTGAGTTTCTTCCAAATTCTCGAACTTTCCTGACTTTGATCTATTCTCGGTGAATAGCATTGCCTTGAATTTCTCGGGGTTTGGGGACCCATCGGCTTCTTAAAAGCATCGGCCTCCTCTTGGGCATCGTACAAGGACCCACAGGCTTCCTAAAAGTAACCCCGCCTCCTCTTGGGCTTAGTACAAGGACCCTACGGCTTCTAAGAAGTATTCACAACCTCCTCTTAGGCTTCGTATAATGATCTCTTCCTCCGGGAATGATAGCCTCCTCTTGGGCTTAGTACAAGGACCCGTCGGCTTCTTAAATGTCTCCAGCCTCCTCTTGGGCTTCGTACAAATTGTCCCAACGACCTCCTAGAGGTATAGGAACAGAACCTAGTCATCTTCATAGAACAGTCCTTTCATAGAGTCTACTACTGTTTCTCAAAACATAGTACAAAAGATAAAACTCTAGACTTGGACAGTCTAATATCCTTGAGTCTCAAAGACATTCTCAAGTGACCTCTTCGTTAAATAGGAAGGAAACCCGCAGACTCGGACAGTCTCAATACCCTTTGGATTTCCCGTTTCCTCAAAGAAAAGGAAATATCCCTGATCCTCAAATCAAATCCCTGAGTACAGTGTTGCTCATATAAGAACTGATTTTCTCTTTAAAATCAGTATACTGGACCTGTCACTTAACTGAAACAATTACCATAGCCTCCTCTTGGGCTTTGTTCAATGATTCTTCCCAGTGAAGCAAATGTTTAGCCTCCATCTCGGGCTTCGTACGAGATACCAAAATTCTCCCCAGTGGGGTCAAACAACGTTTAGCCTCTCTCCCGGGCTTTGTGCGAGACACATAAGAGGCTCCCTCATTGAGTCAATAAAACCTTTAGCCTCCATCTCGGGCTTCGTACGAGATACAAAGGCTCTCTTGTTGAGCCAATCAAACTTTTAGCCTCCATCTCGGGCTTCGTACGAGATACAAAAAACACTCTCTTGTTGAGTATGAAAGATTCTCCTGTTGAGTCAACCCTTTTAGCCTCTCTCTCGGGCTTCATACGAGACACATAAAAACTCCCTCTTGTTGGGCCAATAGCCTCCTCTTAGGCTTTGTATAAGAAAACCACTGGTTGATCCAATCAACCTTTTAGCATCAAAGCTGTGCCTCGTTCACAGTACACAAACATCAACAACTCCTTCCCCTTCATGTAATCGCTGTAAGCGGCAAGCCTCTGGATTATCTACATCCATGCCACTGTCCCTCTTTTATCATGAGAAATTCCTAAGGAAAGATAGCATTGCTCTACACTGAGTTAAAGTCTTCTCCTTCAGGTTAAAATCCCCTTTAAAGGAAATTATGGCATTGCTAGGATCCGCGTATCCCGGTTAAAGTATTTCTCCTTTATAACCAGTCACCCAATAGTTGTGACAGACAAACCCTTCTTTAGAGATGACAAATTCTCTCTAAAGTCGAGGTCCTTCAGCTTCACATCTTGGGCTTTGAACAAGACACAAATAGACTTTTCAGCTTCACGTCTTGGGCTTTGAACAAGACACAAATAGACTTTTCTGCTTCACATCTTGGGCTTTAAACAAGATACAAACCACCTTTCGCTTCACGTCTTGGGCTTTAAACAAGACACCAAAAACACCCATTTCCTCTCGTAGAATAGGAGGAACTACGAATGCTCTGATTTCCCTGTTTCGGTAAACGGGAATACGTAGGCATAAGATTGAAAGAAAAATCTTAGCGAGCACAATCAACAAAAGAACCAAATCCCATACTCTCACATTCAAAAGCATCAGTCCTAACATCCTAATCCTTGTTCCCCGCCAGAAACCTTCTGCCCAGATAAAAAGAAAGAAAACAATATTGGCGAAAATACAAATAACCAGTACAAAGGCCCCCCCACATTGATAGCATTCGTAACCTAACAGACCGCTGTTTAAACTCAGTATGCAAGCAGGGTTAATTGGAGACATCTATTTCCCTTCCTTATTCAGCTCACAATAGGATAAAAAATGAATCGAACTGTAGTTTAAGCTCAACCGCAGAGAGCGACCAGCGCTTAAGAACCGCGTCCAAAATCGCTCACTACAGTTCTTAATTGGAAAGGATCAATACTATGCCAAGCACTCAAATAGGGATGCCATTGAAGCCATCTTTGCCTTGCTTATCTATGGGCTATTTCTGTTTCCAAACTTTGATAACTTTGTGGATCTAAATGCTATCAAGATCTTTTTGAAGAAAAATCATGTACCAAACTTACTAGCCGATGCTTATCATTTAGTCCATTTGAGGAATGCCCACAATGGAGGTCAGCTCACTTGTTGTACTCTTGTGTTGTACAAATGATTTATTTCACATCTGCCAAAGGCGAGCGCATTTTGGGACCCTAAGAAAGGATGGTGGTCTAAGAAGATTATGGCTCTCTCTCACTTTGATATTGATTGGTACAACCGTGTGTATGATGGGATAATGATCACAAATAGTCGTGGGAACTTTGGGAACATGCCTCTTCTTGGCACAAAAGTGAGAATCAGCTACAACCCAGTGTTGGCTCGACGACAGTTGAGGTACCCTTTGAAAGATAAGCCTCTTGGCATTCATATGGAAAACATTTTTTTAAGGGATATGAGAAGTATGAAGAGCAGAGAAGATTGATTTTGAGTGCTTGGGGTCACAGGCACAAGAGAGGAAGGAGTGCTATAGGAAAACCTAATTGTGTGTCCATGGAACCTTATCTCCAATGGGTCAGAAGGAGAGCTATTGAGATGAAAATGCCTTATTCTAGACAGGAACCAATTGCCTTGAAGGAAGCGCTCATTCTGTTTTTCATGACAAAAGAAGAAGAGTGGAAGATTACATTAAACCAAGCCCAGCAGACAGGAGAAGCTTGGAAGCACAAATATCAAGTGGTTGTTAAAGAGAACCTAGAACTTCAAAAGAAACTACAAGCCAAAAATGAGGAGTTGCTCTCATGAAAGAAGAGGAAGAACCAAGAAGGACCAAGCACCTCTGGTACTCAATTTATCGTCGACAAGCTCATCTTGGAAAAAGCACAGATGGAAGAGGAAATCAGGAAACTCAGCATGAGGCTTTTAAGGGAATTTCCTTAGGTCTTTTTAGCTTTTATTTAGCTGTATGTTTAAGACTTTCGAAAGATGTACTGACTCTTGTAACCCACTTATTATTAATGAGAATGCGTCTTTGATATCTCACAAATGTCCAAATTCCATGAAACTTTTGCATTTGCATCTTGTATCTCATGCGCATGTCGTCACATTCGCATCTCATTTGCATTCCTCAGTCTTTAGTCTCTCTTCTTCTTCTATGTCTGAAGGATACCCAACACACATATTCAAGACAATGGCAACAATGAATGAAATTTTGAAGAACCAGGAAGATTTGAAAGAGGAGATCAGAATCCTCAAAAGCCAGATGAATTGGGTTCTAAAAACTTTGCAAGCTCTGATGAAAGAGGGGAACGCTCACCCTGTTACTCCCAGAGAAGTTGTCAGTTCATCATCTCTTGTGGTTCCTCTAAATCAAGGACCTCTCAGTATTAAGGGCCAGACCGCCGTCAACCGCGTCAGCACGCTCAATAAAGGCCAAGGAAGCCAGAGAGGCACTTCTCTCCGCTACCCATGTCATACAGTCATATGTTGCCAGTTTTGATCGAAGGTGGATTGATAGTGCCAAAGGAGTTAGAGCCAGTTCCTTTTCCATACCCGCCAGGCCTTGACGCCAACGCTCGATGTGACTACCATGCTAGGGCACAAGGGCATTCAACTGAAGACTATAAGGTGCTCAGGAGTAAGGTCCATACTCTGTTAGACTCTGAGAGGTTCTCATTCATGCCTCAAGGCATTCAAATCAACAATCCTTCGCCATCTCCTGTGGTTCTCCCATACCAAGGATCTGCCTTTGAGGAAACCTCATACCAACCAACATTTGGTCTTGCGCTAGAATGTCATCATCATCAAGCGTCTACTAAAAGAGCGTTTCAGCCTCCAACGGTTATCTCTCCTCGAGGTTCTCGAAACCAAAACAAGAAGAAGTGCTCTGTCAAAAGAGGCAAGGTTGACTACAAGCCTATCCCGGTGCCACTGAGAAAACTCTTCCCACTGTTGATGCAGAACAAGTTGGTGACTCCCTGACCTCACAATCCTGTGCCCGGACCTTGGCACAATGTAAACTTGACTTGTGAATTCCACAAGGGGCTGAATGGCACGACTAGGATGGTTGCTGAGCCTTAGAGGCTACTGTGCAAAATCTGATCCATGACAAGGACTTAATCTTCGAAGAGGATCGCCCAGAGATTTAATGCAAATTCCACACTGGGACGATGGGGCATCCTATTGAAGAATGCAAAGAGTTCAAAGCGAAACTGCTAAGTCTGCTAAAGACGCTGACACCTCAAGAAGGCGGGTCAGATGTCAATGCCTCGACTTTTGAAGCGAAAGGAAAAAGACTTGTGAGGCCTCTTAAGGTTATGTATCACAAGGAACAAGTGATCAGTGGTGAAGGTATTCCCTCGTCTGGGCCCGGAAATTGAAATCTTTTGAAATCAATTCACCAAGGCTGGCTGTATTTTGTTTAGTTTAGTATTTTCAGTTGTATTTCCTTTGCATGTTGAACTTGTATTTGCTTATAAGCTGCTGTACTTTCAAATTGGCAATATCAATGAAATATTTATGCATCTTTTGATTAAATCCATTCATTTCACTCATTTACTTTTATGTTCATAAAAGCAAAAAATATATCTTTATCTTATTTTATTCCACTGATCAAATTGTTGTTAAGCAAAGATTGGGGAGGATGATGAAAACATTATATCCATAATTGTTGTGGTATGCTTCCAATTAAACCTTGCCGATGATGTAAGGCATTGTTTCAATTCCTAAACACTGGAGAAATAAGGAAGACAATCCTTCGTTAACCCCTTCGAGCCTAGAAGTAGGAGTTTTCTTTCCTTACAAAATACAAAAAACCCTTAAATCTCAACCTTGGGGTAGGGTAGTTCTCAGTTTAACTTGGTTATGCATTCTAATGCAAGCGTTTCATGCAAGACACCAGTCAGCTCTCAAATCAAATGACAATAAAAAAGAAGAGGGCTCAAAACCTCAACAAAGACAAAACGAGGTCTCAAAACCTCAAAAAAGACAAGAAGAGGTCTCAAAACCTCAACAAAGATAAAAAGAGGTCTCAAAACCTCAGTAAAGGCAAGAAGAGGTCTCAAAACCTCAGTAATAAAGGATAACCAAATGTTGAAAGGGAGTACTGACCACCCTAGGTGTCTGAATCATCATCAACTATCATTAATTCATTCCTAACCTATAGGAATTTGAATGTATAGCCTAAGTTAACTGAGCGTAGAATAGGAGTTCATCACGAAGATTGGGTGGGGACAAACAAACTTTGAGCCTTTATCCTTTGTTACACGAACCGTGAACCAGACCACGTTACAACCTTTAAAAGACCTGATTGAGGTAAGGTTGTTTTGAAAGCATGCTACATCAAGGTTGATTAACCTGACTCCTAATGATCTTTGCTAAATTGCGTGTGTTGATCACTCCATTTGTCATTCCGTAAATGACTAGATCTATTTTGTTTTGATTATTTAATCACTCCACTGTATGTGTTTCATCAATAAAACTTGATTTCAAAAGCTTGCATAAATTTTGCATTGAGACTGACATTTTTAAAGAACAATACTTGTTTTCAAAACAATTCAATATCAAAGGAATCCCAACAAATGCAGCTAGCTAGGGAATTTGACTTGATAAAGGAAGCTCAGTCAGGGGAAACCAAGTGTGAGGATTTGCCAATCAGTCATCCCAAGAGTTGGTGAATCAGGGGCAGAACTCTTCAAAGTTTAGAATATTGGGGCAAGCCTTCTTGAGGTCATCTTATGACAAGTTTGGACTCCAATGACCCACCAACAGGGGCAAGTTTATTCCCCAGTTGTTTCTACGATAGTCTAAAGACTTTGTATTGCGGATATAGTTGATATGGGGCAATTATGTCGAGACTCATGAATCTTTTCAAAATTTTGAAGATATTGAAACACCTAGTTTGCCAATTCTTCTATAAAATCCTTTTGATGACTTATCCTCATAGACCAGTTAATTAGAAGCAATCAGGTCGAGATTCGGCAAATCTCTAAAGAGACAGTTAATTTGGGACATCTCCTTCACAGATCAACAAAGATGACAGGGGCAAGTTTGTTCCCTAGTTGTCAATAACCAGTCTGAAGAACAAGTTCAAGGACCTTGTTATGTAAATGCAGTTAATCTGGGGCAGTTATGCCGAGATTCATGAATCTCTCCAAGAGTTTGAAGATATTGAAGCATATTGTATACCAATTCTCCTGTAAAATCCTCTTGGTATTTTTCTTCTGACAGACATGTACTCTGGGGCAGATGAGTTATGCAGAACTACTCAGCTTTCGTGACATCTTTTGCTAGCTCCCCGGTAAGCTGTTACTTCAGCTAATCTTGGCAATTCTCCATGGATTTCCTCATCCAGTAGAAAAATCAAACTCATGATGGCAATCCTAGTGAAGTCATGGTACTATATCCCGAATGGATTACTCTTTTCCCTCAGAGAAGTTTGTAACCCTGAAGTAGTGTTGCTGATTCTTCATATTCATCCCTAGTGATGGTCCAATCTATTGAGGTTGGCTGGTTATACTTCTCGAGATGTTTATTTCATCTCCAGTTTCGCTTCCCTTTGCCTGTTTTGTCAGCATAAGCATAAGCACAAACATGACATACATGCACTCATATGCATGACATCTTAGCATTTCTACTTTCTTCCTGGTGTTTACCTGTCTTTGTTCACTTTGGGTGTTTCTTCCCCAAGTGACTGGGTTTGTCTATTCTCTCCAATAAGAGTCGTCAGCCTCTAGGCATATAGTGCCCATCCTTTCTAAATTCCCCATAGAGTTTGATTCTCGTGGATGATGGTTGGTTCAGTTATCTTTTCCACATTTGGATGAGATAAATCCCCATTTGAGTTTATTCCTCAATGGTGGGAGTCTTGTTTGACTGTTTCTTTCTAGCTTGTTCCTAGATTGAACTTTGGTCCCTGGCAGGTGTGGTTTCCTAACCTATTTTTCAATGAGCATTTACCTTGCACTGAGAATCTTTTACAGATCCCCATTGAAGACAAAATTATTTCTCCAATAGTGTTGTGATATCAAACATCTCTTTGGAATTTACAACCAACAATAAATAGCAATCTCTTGGAGAAGCTCATTTTTCTGTGGCGATAAGTGGCGATCTCTTCTGAGAAGCTTATCTATCTCTGGTACTGTGCAACCTTTTTGCAACCATAATCGGTATTCCCCAAGAAGTCTGATCTTCATTATGCATCCCCAGTACTGACCTATCTGATACTTAACCTCTTCATTGGAACCTAAAGTCCAGTGATTGCTGGCATTGTTTGTTTCAGGTCAACTATGAACCTTGGTCAGCTATGAACCAAAACCTCAGGTCAACTATGAACCTTGGTCAGCTACAAACCAAAACAGTTGGTCAACTATGAACCTTGGTCACCTATAAACCAAAACCTCAGGTCAACTATGAACCTTGATCACCTATGAACCAAAACCTCAGGTCAACTATGAACCGTGGTCAGCTATGAACCAAAACCTCGGGTCAACTATGAACCTTGGTTAACTATGAACCAAAACATCAGGTCAACTATGAACCTTGGTTGCCTATGAACCAAAACCTCAGGTCAACTATGAACCTTGGTCAGGTATGAACCAAAACATCAGGTCAACTATGAACCTTGGTCTCCTATGAACCAAAACCTTAGTCAACTATGAACTAAAACCTCAGGTCAACTATGAACCTTGGTCAGCTATGAACATAAACATCTGGTCAACTGCGAACCTCAACTCAGGCCCCAACTCATATTGGTGTCTAAAGTCCAGTCTTTGCTGGCAATCCAACACATATTGGTAACCAGACCCAACTTATATTGGTGTCTAAAGTCCAGTCTTTGCTGGCAAACCAACTCATATTGGTATTCAAATCCAACTCATATTGGTAACTAGGCCAAACTCATATTGGTGTCTAAAGTCCAGTCTTTGCTGGCAAACCAACTCATATTGGTATTCAAATCCAACTCATATAGGTAACCAGGCCCAACTCATATTGGTATTTAAAACTAACTCATATTGGTATCTCAACCAACTCATATTGGTGTCCAAGTCCAGTAGGCAGTTGCAGCCTAACTCAAATTGGTGTTTACTGATGTCATTTCAAGTATTAATACTGTGAGTCCAGTGTTTGATTACATGCTATTTCTAAGTCTGATCATTGTTGGCACTTTAATCTTATTCCCAGCAGAGGTTCAGTCATTATCAGTGTCTCTTTGAAAGTCCTTGTGATCTTCGTCATTTGGCGCACACGAAGCTTGTGTTGTCTTTGTCTTTTTTGGATTTTCTTGAAGATCCCATTTGAACTTTTCAGTATAAGAAATCCCCAGAAGATCTATTGTAGGATTTCTATCCTTTTACTTCAAATTAATCCCCAGTGGAGATCATGTCTTCTTTCTATTTTTGTGCACAACAAGAATGTGTTTTAATTCCCTAGTGTCGTCCGGTCACCTATGAACCTGTCGTCCATCTCCCTAGATTTTTTCCCAGTGGAGAACACCTCTCTGGCTCCTATCTCCAGTGAGGATTTGTGGGATTTCTCCTCAGTTTTATTTTCCTATCCCCAATGTTTCCTTGGAGTCTCCCCAGTGAGTCTCTTTTGTTGGTTAGTCTGCATCCCCAGTGAGTCTTCCTTGTGGATACTAACCTTCATTCCTTCCCCAATGATGTCCACCTGTGGTTGTTTGCTTTCTATCCTTTGGTGCCTGGTTTGTCTGCATTTTGCGCCATCATGACATCATATCATCATGCTAGAAGTTCATGGCATGTCAGTATTTGCATGTCTGTCACCTGTCCTTAGCATCTGCATTCCATCTAAGGGCAAAATTTTCAGTTTGCTATATTTAAATATCTTTCACCTTGATATCCCGAGGATTTCCATTCCTCGTGCCATCCGGTAAAGCTATTCAAATAGGGGCAACTGTTGTGCCCCAAATTTTACCCCTTAGATGTCATAACATCTTGCACTTGCATTTAGATTCAATCATCTATGCATTGCTAACTAACCACTTCATCTTGCAAGTTGTTTCTTTTGTGTGAAAACTAGGGTTTATACAAGAAAGAGGGAAAAGTCTCCTAATCCAGGACCTCACATGACTCAAGGACTCCTAAGACATCCTCTGGCTCCATATAACCATCATAAGTGTTCACCAGTTTGTGTGAGATTGGTATGAGAAGTCATCTGTTCAAAAAAGATAACTGAGGCTCCAAATGTAACCATTTGAACTTACATGCATCTAAGAAGTTTTATTCAACAAGAAATCAAGTGTGTTTGGCTCCCATCACAAGTGCATTGAGCCTCAAGTTCACCATGCCTCAAACTAGGGTTTTGTCAGGACAAGTCAACCATTGCCTTTGATGTTGATCAAGGTATGTTCCTAAGCTTTGGGACATGATTCCACATGAAACTAGACATCCTTAGAGGCCATCTATGGTCCTTGGAAGAGATTGAAGAAGCAAGATCATCAGAGATCATCTAGTTGTATTCTTGAGTAATTAGGGTTTTGACTGAGGCTTTTGACTTTTAAGATTTTGATCCCAAAATGAAGCATTCAAGTCTTTCTCCATCAAGACATGTCTAATTGTTGAGTTAGAGCATGAGAAGTCAAGTTTTGAGAGGTTTTCTGCAAAGAGGGCAATGCTTAGTCCTTGAAACTTTCTAAGTGTGGAAAATTCACTCCTTGTGTAAAATTGGGAAAACCATAACATTCAAACCACACGTCCAAATTGAGTGATTCAAAGCTCAAATGGAATCTTTTTCCATGAACTTTAAAGTGTACTAAAGGAACTTTCTTCAAAAAATGCATGATTCTTAAGTTATGAGACTTGGAAGACAAGGTGCATTTATAACTTAGTGAAATTTTAAACATTTTGCCCTAATTATGAACACAACTTCATGGCTTTTTTTCACTTAGTTCCAAACCTCAAATCAGAAATCTTTGGACATGAAAGTTGTTCCTTTTTATTCAAGATTTCCAAGCATATGTAGAACTCCTCATTTGGATAAACCAATCTCAAGTTATGGTGTTCTAAAGTTGGTTGTTTCAAGTTGGAAAATCTCATAACTTAGAATTTTTCTAAGTTTCTTTTGGACAGCAACAGTGTGCATGATTTCATGGTTGATTTTCTAATGGAACAAGCCTCATCTCAAGAATTTCTCCACATGAATGTTTCTCCATCAAATGCCTACTTTTCAATGAGCCAAAAAAACTCACAAGTTGGAGCATTGATCATTAAGAAATTGTGCATCAAAGTTGGCATGTTGAAATGTTATGAACACTTAGAAAAATTATGATTTTTAAACACTTTTCTACATCAACCTTGCCACGAGTGTTCCACGTATTTAAAACTTAGTATCAAATTGCCAACAACACTAAAGTCACTCTACTCCATGCCAATTTTCGAAGGGTGCAAAAATCACTCCATTTGGTTCACTAGGCAAAGATTTGTCGTGGGGAAAAGTGGTTGGGAACTGATGATTAGAGTGCACTTGTAGATATGGTTCAGCTTTTGGTTCCAAATGAAACATAGTTTGTGTAATGGAACTAAGTTATGCTAGGTACTTCAATCCACTGGACTTTGCCTTTTCTTTTTTCTGATCTAAACCTTAAAACAAGAAACATACAAGTTTTCACTTGGCTTAAGGATGTTAGCCACAAAGCCATGCATGTAGCAGCCACCTTGCCATTTTCTCTTCAAGACAAAACCATTGTCCTTTGTGTCCTCAAGCTAATGACCAACATGCTCCACTATAAAAGGAGCCTCTTCCTAATTTTTCAGAATCATCAATATCAGAATACTACACATCAACACAAGTAGAGAAAAACACATACTCCATTCACTTCACTACAAATACATAAAAAAAGAGAGTCTGTGGAGAATCAAGAAACCAGAAGCGAGAATAGTTGGAGAAGGTGGCTCAGTTCTATTGGACTTCCCAGCTCTTGGATTAAGAAGGTGCAATGGACTTATTCCACTAGGTAAGTCCTTCTCTTTCCCTCCATCCAGGGTTCCGTGTTATCATACCCATGCTTCATGATTATGAATGCCTCTTCCATAACATGTAATGCATTTGTGATTGTTTTAAGTTGATAACTTGAAGGTTTGATTGGTATATGAAGTTGCTGTTGAGTTTCGTGACAGTTTGGTTGCCATACTTTCATGATGTTTTTCTCCTAGTTCATATCTCTATTTAGAGTTGTTTAATGTTTAGAACTAATCCATGATCTGAGTACTGCACCTTGGGGCTTTATTTCGTGAATTTGGTTGAAAACTGAGTGGGAAAATGATTGGTTAGGGTAACGTTGCCATGGTGTTCTTGTTGGTATGTTTCACGAGGAGTAGGGTTTTGATATGCATGGGGAAGAAGAAGAGAGCTTGCGTGGCAGCGTAGGAGTGGTGGGAGCATTTTTTTGTCTGGTAGTCAATTAAAATTTTGTGACCGATTGATATTAATCTGCTAACATGTAACGTTATTTTTGCATGTGGTTTTAAATGGTAATTGGAAACACTTGAGGGTTTAAGTATCATTGGCGTGGGCATATACATTGGATGTATAGCCACCCCAGTGGCGTGAGGCATGCGTGTGAAACCAAGGGGTCTGGGGTTCGAATCCCCCTCACCCCAGACTCCCTTTTGGCATTTTATTTTCTTTTATGTCTTTAGAGTTTGGGCCTAGTGATTCTCGCTATTTGCCCCCCCCCCCCCCCCCCCATTTAGTCCCATGAGCCTAACAATGTAATGTAGTTCAGATACAATTCTAGACTGCACCCCCTTGTTTTCTCTCTTTTAATTCATTTTCTTTTTTTTTTTATGTCATTTTATTAAAGATATTTTCTTTCACCCAAAAATTATAAAAAAATTTATAAATCCTCTTTAATACTTAATTTAATTTTCTATAATTTTTATTTTCACTTTTATTTTATTTTCATATTTATTTCTATGTTTTCAAAAATATGGATAAACCTTAAACTTCTTTTTGGAAATCAACTTTTCTTGAGAGCTTTTAAGAGTTTTCCTTAGAGTGTTTTATGACACATGAGAGGGTTGTTTGAGAAGTTGTTTCTTGACCTTGGATAAGGTCATTTTTATTATATTTTGTTTGTGCTTTTTGGCCTTTGTTGCTAAGTCTCATACCTTTGACATGTTGTCCTTGATTTCAAACTTTGAAGATACTATCTTTGTCATATTTGTATGTGTTCACTCATTCATGTTGTGAATTATCTCATCTTACTTTGTTATGCTCATACATGGAAGTTTACTTCATATATTGATTAAATGTTTACCATCTTTGAGTTTTTGAGTTCATATTGTTTATTTATGCTTCAATTCCCTTTTAATATTCTTGCTCATAAGATGTTATCTCCCCTCCTTCCAAAGGAAAGTCTCTCTATTGACCTCAAAGTCATAGATAGCTCATTATCTTCCCTTGAACTCATAGTCATTGGATTCCTCCTTGGCCTTCTAAGAGCCATATCTTCCCTTGACCTCATAGTCATAGGATTTCTCCTTGGCCTTCTAAGAGCCATCTCCTACCTTTGAGCTCATAGTCATAGGGTTCCTCCTTGGCCTCCTAAGAGCCATTTCCCTCCTTGACCTCATAGTCATAGGATACCTTTTCCCTTGGCCTCATAGCCATTCAACCTTATGACTTAGAATTAAGTTAGAGTTCTTGGACTCTATGTGGGACTCATCATCTTGAGTATTCACTTTCCCCTCACAACTTAGACTTAGAGAGTTTCTTAAACTCTATATGAGCTCATACTCATTCCCCTTGGAAATTTGGCCATAGTCAATGGTTCCTCATCCTTAGTTAGGTGAACTACGGTTGCTCTGATTCTTTAGTCAGGATACGTAGGCACAAGATGCGACGTCTTTGCGAGCAAACTTAGTGTACATTGTAACACCCCAATTCCCATCGCGAATAAATAATACATAAATAAATCAGAGTAGATAAAAATTTATTTTTCCGACAGAAACAAGGATGCCACAACAATAGAAAGAAAATACAATCCCTGCTCATAAATTTTGATACATAACACAAAATAGAATACCCTCAAAGGGAAACTTTTTCCATATAAAATTAAAGTTCAATTATGGAATAAAGCGGAAAGATCCATAACCGACTTGTTTTACAAATAAATGGTTTTATAACGTCAAAATATACATACAAAAGTAATACAAAATACATTCAACAAATGTATACATATATAACAAAAGCGTTCCCCGACTCCCGTGCTACGTATCAGAGCAGACAGACTGACAAACGGATGGAGAACTAATCTTCACAAAAGCCTCCAAGACTATTAATTTGTAATTGCCTCATAGAGCAACAAACCACAGCAGAAGGGTGAGAAATAACAACTAAATCAAGATTGCATAATAATATGCAGACACACATAAATTCACATGCACAATTATTCTCACCACAAGCATCACAGACTAATACACATAGCATATATAAATTATACCCACACAATCACATATTAGCACATAAGGCATACCATAGAGAATTAATACAATTATTGTAATGTACAACATCCCCAATAAACATAGCATATGTCTATACATAAAACATATCATCCATAACCAATGCATTTATCACATATGCACATCAATTCACCAATCCAATCACAAACTCAACATATAATCAATCAATTTATGATTTTCCACACATAATAAATCCATTCATGATTTATGCCAATGCAAAGAGACCGACACAACGACTCTATGCAAATGCAATGCGGTACCACCCATCCATCATCTCATCACTAGTTCACTCAGGAACTATTGGAACCATCGCTTGTTACTTAGTGTAACTCCTCGTCGGGCAAACGATGTTCCCCGTCGCTTTAGGTCCTCTTGGTATAAGGCGCACGACGTTTATGGATCGCTTTAGGTCATTTTTGTATAAGGCGCATGATCCGATCGCTTTAGGTCCTCTTTGTATAAGGCGCACGATGTTATAGCGGATTCCCTCTGGAATCGTTTCGTCGCTCACACCCACTAGGGCACACGACATCACAAGATGCATATCATGATGCATGGCATACAATGACTCATGACAATCAAATGCATCTTCACAAACCAACAATATGGATTATCTCATCATCATTATTCATGCATTGGAAATCAATTCAAACAATGCATTTACTTGCCATAAGGCCACCAAATAACAGACATTGAATTTCACATAAATAATGCATTTCATCATAATCCACAAACCACAACAATTCCACCAAACATCATAACAACATACATTGATATTCAATCAAACAATGCATTTTACCACACAACAACATCATTAATCATGCATTGCAATCACGCCCAAAACAATGCATTTATTTCTCCACAAAACCACAAACCATCATCACAACATTTCATCACATATGTTCATATCATACAACAGTACACAAGTCATACATTATATATCAAAAACATATTGCATGATAATACATCAAATACACACCATTAAAACGGTAAAAGTCGACAAAACGACACACTCCAAATTCCTGACATAATTAAATCGGTCAACAATCTCAAAACCATTTTAATAAGAAAGAACATTTCAATAGCTTTCTAACGGTACCAAGAATGCCTCGATCCGAGTTACAGATCAAAAGTTATGAATTTTCAAAGAAAAGAATTTATTGAGAAACAGCCAGATTCGCCTGGCGACTTAGAATTTCGCCTGGCGGATCCCCCTTCGCCAGCACTTCGCCTGGCGAACCACAAATTTAGAAAAACCCCAAGAGTTACAGAAGCTAACACATTTCTGTTTTCCCGATTTCGCCTGGCGAATCACCCTTCGCCAGCACTTCGCCTGACGACCTAGTGGTGAGACCTAATTCGCCAGGCGAATCGCACCAGACCCAGAATTTCCTGCTGCGGGTTACACGGTTGAAAAACCCCCAAAAATCCCATTTTCACCCCAAATCAATTCCAACAGCTAAAACAAGTATCAGCAAATGTTCATATGCATAGAAGGATCATACAACGTGACTTATAACGATTTCCGACCGTGGAAACATCGATTTCTATCAACTGTTCGTCAATTTATCAAATGAGTAAAAGTCATGAAATAACCAAAACAATTACAACAAACAACACATATACATACACAAGCAAGATATAATTGAAACTTTTCACCCTTACCCGATTAATCGCGCTTGAAACAGATGAATTCTCGATTTTTCCTCTTTTCCCTTCTTCCTCTCCTTTCTTTCTCTTCCTTTTCTTCTCTTTTCTTTCTCTTTTCTTCCATTACTATTTTTCTCTCTCATTTTCTATTTTTATGAAAAACAAAATATCTAACCAAGCCAAAAGACCAAAATACCCCTACTCTCAAATATCTCGCAAACGCTCTCAAAACGCGATAAAACATAATATCGATGAAAAATAATATATTACTAAATAAAAGTCAAGAATAAAATAATATAATAATAAAAATAATTAAATCGACTCGATTAAATAAATATAACAAAAACTGGGGTGTTATAACTCTCCCCCACTTAGACATTTTCGTCCTCGAAAATATAACCGATACCAACAACTCCGGATACGACTCTCGTATCCGACCAACAAACTAACAGGCCTACCAAAGGCACACCACGAATAACACAACTGACAAACCACCTTGCTAACAGCACTACAAAACAACACGACAACGACGACAACTACAACGACAAGATGCAAAGCCCATACAATGCACTTGACGACCAACTCACGACGCAAGAATACCCAAGTTAGGAACACACAGGTTCACTCTTGAACCGAAACACAACAAGATCATTACCATCACCGTAGTAACACTCCTCTAATTCCCACAAGGAATTAGCTTCTCTCACTCGAACCAACACGATGGCAACGAGGCAACACCACAGACAAGAACACAAAGTTCCATGACACAACATCGCTTCAACAACCTCTACATAGTAACCCATGTATACTAGTTAAACCTTTCACCTAACACTTCCATTCTAAAACATCCAATGATCTCATCACTCCTACATGTCCTCAATGTTCAACCTATGAACTCTTACAAGTCCCACACACAAATACAAAATGTGCCGCATCACGCTTCTGCTGCGCACTCTGATTACTCGAAACCATCAAGACTACCAATCTCACGTCCAAAGTCCAACTCTTTCTCATATTCGCCAAAAATCACTGTTTACTTTTAATATACCCAACCTCACACTCTACTGTGTTATCTCACACACCAGACACAAGTCTCTGAACTGCTCAAATAATTCCAATTCTCTGACCATCAAAACAGACATGTATAACAACTTTCGACTCCACTTTTCAGGCACGACATTAACTTCACCAATAGGATAATTCCAGCTAAAGTCATAACTCATCACAAATTCCAACCCTCCTCGTTGTCTCATACTCTATTCCTTCAGACCAAACAGTACTCTAAACTCTGGTGATTACTAAACACTTCGAACATAGAACCATAAAAATAATACCTCCAAATCTTCCAACACAATACAACCGCAACCAATCCCAAATCCAAAATAATATAGATCCTCTTATGAATCCTCAAATGTCGTAAAGCATAAGCCACAACTTTACCCTCTTGCACGCACCCCGCCTAAACTCATCAAAGACATATCTCAATACTTCACAACCGGTTTATTAGGATCACACAGAACCAAAACTGGAGCCATAGACAAATTCTACTTTAGCTCACCAAAACTTACTCATAACGAACATCCAAAACAAACGACTCACCCTTTGCAAGTCCACTGAGATAACAGGAGTACGAACTTAGCAAAGTCTTACCTAGCTTGCAGTAGCAACCAACTAAGCCCAAAAATCTCTAATCTCCTTAACCAACTTCGGAGTCTCTCATTGTAGAACTGCATCTACTCCCGATGGATCCATTAACCCTACTCTCATTTGAAATAACATATCCCAGAAAACTAACCTTTTTCAACCCAAATTCTCACTTGAATAACTTAGCATAAAACTTCGTCTCTTTTCAACACTTGTAATTCGATTCTCAAACACTCTACCTATTCTTCCTCTGAGTTTATAACAGATCCGAATATCCTTAATCAAAGCCATTACAAATTTATCCAAATAAATATGGAAGATACGATTCCTCTACTCCACAACATTCCAGACGCATTACTGACACCAAACAACATCACTGTACATTGTAATGCCCAACCAAACCAACCCTCATCCAAACTTGTCCAGACTTACATACAAGCTTAATCGAGTAAATAACAGCCTATCCCGATGATAACAACCATAACCAGTCACATTAAATCGATCAAATCCTCAACTCACACAATTCACCACTCTTATCAAACATTCCAAACAATTGTAATTTCAATCAAACTCAACCAACCCATTCCAATCATATATTCCCAAAAGTGGACACTTATTCTCAATCGTTACCTTATTCAACTGTTAGTAATCCATACACAATTTCTTCTCTTAACAGTCCAAATTCCATAAATCCCAATATGTAACAACAACCAACCAAAAAGAACTCTCAAATATTACATCCACACCCAGGGTTTTCTCAAGATTTCCATTAATGCCCTAAAACTTCAAAGACTCCAAACCTCACCAGAATTCCAAGTTTTACTTTCCATAGTCCCAATACCATCATACACATCATGCTTGTTATTCCGTTCAATCATCCTCCCTTTTTGCTACTAACAAAACTGGAGCTCTCCAAGACAACACCTTAATATTTCATCCAAAAACACATATGAAAACCATGCACAACTGACGGCCCATCATTGTGACTTCCTGCCAATTTCCCAGAACACTATCATCATCGACAAAACAAACCTCTTAGTCCCATCTACTAAGAGTATTCTACTTACTTAGCAGATCAAACCTCAAATCTTCCCCTTCGTCAAATTTGAGTTCACACTCTACTCTCTGAGAACAACCATTAACGATACCCACTCGTTCTCTCTCAAAGACATTCCAACTTGACCAACATACAAAAATCTCTAATCCGTCTCATCTTCCAATATTAGAATCTTCATCGACTCAAAAAAACAATCCATAATCCTTTTCTTAATTCCAACAATTCATTGCACACACTATCAAAGCCAGAAAGACACGCCTATCCCATCCAACATAATTCCCGTCTGCTATCAACAAGAGATTAAGGGTGATTAGTTCCTCAATTTGTCAATAGACCGCCGACAATCATGATGGGGCATAAACCGTCTTTACCAAACCATAATAGCATTCCTTACATCTTGTGCACATAACTACCTAAGGCACCAATCCTTAGTCAACATAAACCTTACCTCCGTATTCCCTCTGGAATCGGGAATAACACTGTCCAAATAACACTTACAATCTTGCAACCAACGACACACTGAGCCAATGCTCCACATTTGAAGCAACTTGGAGAAGCACTAGCTCCTCCCCCACTTATCTCATTCTCACACCTAAAGACAACGGATTAGAAAACCAGAAAGTACTGACAGTGTTTCACACACATATCACATACTAATGAACCAACAACATCGACAGTATTCAACTGTCACACCAACTGAATCCACAATTTGGCCGGACGGACCAACCTGCTCTGATACCACTAATGTAACACCCCAATTCCCATCGCAAATAAATAATACATAAATAAATCAGAGTAGATAAAAATTTATTTTTCCGACAGAAACAAGGATGCCACAACAATAGGAAGAAAATACAATCCCTGCTCATAAATTTTGATACATAACACAAAATAGAATACCCTCAAAGGGAAACTTTTTCCATATAAAATTAAAGTTCAATTATGGAATAAAGCGGAAAGATCCATAACCGACTTGTTTTACAAATGAATGGTTTTATAACGTCAAAATATACATACAAAAGTAATACAAAATACATTCAACAAATGTATACATATATAACAAAAGCGTTCCCCGACTCTCGTGCTACGTATCAGAGCAGACAGACTGACAAACGGATGGAGAACTAATCTTCACAAAAGCCTCCAAGACTGTTAATCTGTAATTGCCTCATAGAGCAACAAACCACAGCAGAAGGGTGAGAAATAACAACTAAATCAAGATTGCATAATAATATGCAGACACACATAAATTCACATGCACAATTATTCTCACCACAAGCATCACAGACTAATACACATAGCATATATCAATTATACCCACACAATCACATATTAGCACATAAGGCATACCATAGAGAATTAATACAATCATTGTAATGTACAACATCCCCACAAAACATAGCATATGTCTATACATAAAACATATCATCCATAACCAATGCATTTATCACATATGCACATCAATTCACCAATCCAATCACAAACTCAACACATAATCAATCCACTCATGATTTATGCAAATGCAAAGAGACCGACACAACGACTCTATGCAAATGCAATGCGGTACCATCCATCCATCATCTCATCACTAGTTCACTCAGGAACTATTGGAACCATCGCTTGTTACTTAGTGTAACTCCTCGTCGGGCAAACAATGTTCCCCGTCGCTTTAGGTCCTCTTAGTATAAGGCGCATGATGTTTATGGATTGCTTTAGGTCCTCTTTGTATAAGGCGCACGATCCGATCGCTTTAGGTCCTCTTTGTATAAGGCGTACGATCGTCTATAATCATCGCTTTAGGTCCTCTTTGTATAAGGCGCACGATTTTATAGCGGATTCCCTCTGGAATTGTTTCGTCGCTCACACCCACTAGGGCACACGACATCACAAGATGCATATCATGATGCTTGGTTTACAATGACTCGTGACAATCAAATGCATCTTCACAAACCAACAATATGGATTATCTCATCATCATTATTCATGCATTGGAAATCAATTCAAACAATGCATTTACTTGCCATAAGGCCACCAAATAACAGACATTGAATTTCACTTAAACAATGCATTTCATCATAATCCACAAACCACAACAATTCCACCAAACATCATAACAACATACATTGATATTCAATCAAACAATGCATTTTACCACACAACAATATCATTAATCATGCATTGCAATCACACCCAAAATAATGCATTTATTTCTCCACAAAACCACAAACCATCATCACAACATTTCATCACATATGTTCACATCATACAACAGTACACAAGTCATACGTTATATATCAAAAACATATTGCATGATAATACATCAAATACACACCATTAAAACGGTAAAAGTCGACAAAACGACACACTCCAAATTCCCAACATAATTAAATCGGCCA
The DNA here is from genome assembly GCA_022829125.1 of Lathyrus tuberosus. Lineage (NCBI taxonomy): Eukaryota > Viridiplantae > Streptophyta > Magnoliopsida > Fabales > Fabaceae > Lathyrus > Lathyrus tuberosus. The sequence goes on from JALAZF010000043.1 coordinate 3,828,360, forward strand.
ATAATGTCAAAACCATGTTAATAAGAAAGAACATTTCAATAGCTTTTTAACGGTACCAAGAACGCCTCGATTCGAGTTACGGATCAAAAGTTATGAATTTTCAAAGAAAAGAATTTATTGAGAAACATCCAGATTCGCCTGGCGACTTAGAATTTCGCCTGGCGGATCCCCCTTCGCCAGCACTTCGCCTGGCGGATCCCCCTTCGCCAGCACTTCGCCTGGCGAACTAGTGGCGAACCACAAATTTAGAAAAACCCCAAGAGTTACAGAAGCTAACACATTTCTGTTTTCCCGATTTTGCCTGGCGACTTACTATTTCGCCTGGCGAATCACCCTTCGCCAGCACTTCGCCTGGCGACCTAGTGGCGAGACCTAATTCGCCTAGCGAATTGTACCAGACCCAAAATTTCCTGCTGCGGGTTACACGGTTGAAAAACCCCCAAAAATCCCATTTTCACCCCAAATCAATTCCAACAGCAAAAACAAGTATCAGCAAATGTTCATTTGCATAGAAGGATCATACAACGCGACTTATAACGATTTCCAACCGTGAAAACATCGATTTCTATCAATTGTTCGTCAATTTATCAAATGAGTAAAAGTTGTAAAAAAACCAAAACAATTACAACAAATAACACATATACATACACAAGCAAGATATAATTGAAACTTCTCACCCTTACCCGATTAATCGCGCTTGAAACGGATGAATTCTCGAATTTTCCTCTTTTCCCTTCTTCCTCTCCTTTCTTTCTCTTCCTTTTCTTCTCTTTTCTTTCTCTTTTCTTTCCTTACTATTTTTCTCTCTCATTTTCTATTTTTATGAAAAACAAAATATCTAACTAAGCCAAAAGACCAAAATACCCCTACTCTCAAATATCTCGCAAATGCTCTCAAAACGCGATAAAACATAATAACGATGAAAAATAATATATTACTAAATAAAAGTCAAGAATAAAATAATATAATAATAAAAATAATTAAAACGACTCGATTAAATAAATCTAACAAAAACTGGGGCGTTACATACATACCCTTAGGTCTTTACCTTTAACCCTAGCAGATTCCCTTAGCAAGCAAACATAGCATAACACAAATACAAACAAGAGGTTCCTGTAGATTACTATAGATACTTAGGGTGCTAATACCTTCCCTTAGTATAACTAACCCCCGATCCCCGATCTCTTAGTTGTGTCCTTATATAGTGCAATTAGGGTTTTCTTCGATCTTTACCCTTTCCTTTGGATAAATCAAAGATCGGTGGTGAACTTCATGTGTAGGACAACAACGATGGTTGTAGGAGAGGAGGGGGGTGTACCTACAAGGTACTTCGATGCCAAAGTAAGTTTTGGGCTAAAGAAAGAAAGCTAGTACGAAGTATTTAGGTATGAGTTAGAATGATTCAAATTGGATACCTGACCCTTTCAAGTGAAAGGGTATTTATAAGGATCCCCAGCGCGGGGGCAAGGTCTCCCATGTGGCCAAAATATCTGGTCGACAAATGGGGGACTGCCAGGTGGAAGATCCAGCATGTGATCTTTGACCTGGCCCAACTGTCTCCGTGAACTCCGGAGGGACAGTTGGCCGCATGAACTGTCAAGCGCGTGAGGAGGATGTCCCCAACGACTAAATTCTCCAACGGCTATATCATGCCCAACAACTACTTTGTGCTCAACGACTAGATTGGCCTAATCTCCTTATTGGGACTTGCCTAAAGTTGGACTGGATTGGGCCTTGCCCAATTGTGGGCCATGTGTCGGTCCAGTCCAGAACAAAAATCATACATGATAAGTACTCATAATTAAATAATTAATATTTTTTAATATTATCAACATAAAAATGAGAACAATAATATTAGGCAAAACATTATTTTATCATATTTTGTCAATCTATTTTTTTTTTTAAATAGGTAAAATATGAAGCTATTTGAGCAGACAATTAATCCACGAGACTAATATCTTATCACAAATGAATTAACTAATTTTAACATTTATGTAAATTTTTAAAGAAAAATGAGAATAATTTTAACATATTAATTATATATATTTTTTAAAATCGTATTTGAGGCAGTGTTATTTATAAATTTAAAAAGACATTGATACATGTCTAGCCTATATCAAAACTATACTCCATCCCTAAAATTGCTTGCAGCCGAATAACTCATGGTCGAATAGCATGTATAGTCCAATAATGCACGGCCATCCATTAAAATCAAGGGATTGTTCAACTTAACACACCATTATTTATGAATGCATAAGACATGGTCTCATAACATGCATATTCTAATAATGCCTGACCCAATAAGGAGCCATTAAAATCAAGAGGTTATTCAACTTAACACACCATTATAATGTCATAACACATGATCTCATAACACACATAGCCCAACCATGTATGACTCAATAATGAGCCATTAAAATCAAGAGGTTGTTCAACTTAACACACCATTATGAAGTTAGACTTTGATGTAAGATAAAAAAAGATGCTCTACCTTCAGGTATAAACTTAAGGAAGGTTTTAGAATTACGTGAATAAGCATAGACCTGCCATATGAGTTTCAAGCTGAACTTGTTGTGCGTCAGTACACTCCATCACCCGGAAAATCTTCTCAATCACCTTCAGCCACTCCTGTGCACACTCTGGATCATGAGTACCCACAAAAGTCAGTGGGTTGTTCCTCTGGAACTTCCCCAAAGCACGAAACTCGTCCGGAGCTCCACCATTCTGATTGTTTTGAGCCATTGCCTTAGCAAGTGACTCCAACGCATCAGCGATAACACGATCATTTCTTTCATCCATCCTGCACACTACCAACAAGGTTAGAAGAAACAAAACATCGACAATGTACACACACTCGTCGACTAATAGGGAACTGACATCATGTAAAACCTGGCCGGACAGACCGACCTGCTCTGATACCACTAATGTAACACCCTTTTCTATCCAACAAACATCACGAATAAATACAACAATTATATCAGAGTAAAGTCCCAAAAAGGGCGTTACATTTCGTCAAAATACATCAAATGACCACCTGCCCCGTAACACGGGTTTTACCATCATGAATTTATTTAAACATCACGCACCGGAAATCAAAATTTAAACAATTTTATAATCCAAAAACTTCTTAAAACAAAACTCATAAACATCATCATGCCAACAAATAAAAAAAAAAGTAAATCGTTCGACTCAAACGTCCCGACCCAATGTTACGCATCAGAGCAAGACCTTCTAATCGACGGAGAAATCAAAATACTTCAAAATGCTAAATCTTCATGCGCCAAGAGAGCTAAGCCTGATCACCTGCACGTTACCCACGTGGAGGCAACATTCAAACAGGTAGGGTGAGTAATCACGAATCAATATATAAGATATAAGCAAAAGATAAAGTATCAACACAAACATCTCCAAGTCATTCACAAACATCATTAACGCATCAATCACATCAATAGAATGCAATGCCACACAATATGCAAATGCAACATCATAGACTCATGCATGTGGTACCAATTCGTCATAATTGATGGACACTGAGCCATCACCCTCCATAGATCCCCACCAATAGGATCAATTCTACACAAGAACCGGAGCACGTCACAAAACACTTCAATCCACATAATGGGATTGAGCCACCAAATGGACCGGAGTCCCAACTATTCCATGAATGATGCAAAGTGTCATAATAATCATCGTTATAAAATCACCATAAGTGCATCATCATTCATGAATCATCATCAAACATCATGATACAACACCAATTCACACTCATCACGATTCGTCATTATGCCTCACAATTCGTCATGTCATCATCATTTCATCAAAATTTTCCCGATTTTATCCTATTCACCCTCATTACTAGTTTACCCATGTTTTATTACTCCATCATTGTCTTACGTTTCAAGGAAACTGCATCACAAGTGAAAACGGAACATAAATCGCAAAAACGGACAAATCTGCCCGCAGCCCTGCCCATACGCGTATGGCCATGCCCCCATACGCGTATGGCTCACTTCCTCGTCCACTGGCTTGTGTATCATACGCGTAGCCCCACCTGCCCAGGGCTCCCTTACGCGTATCACCCTCCTTGTTATGCGTATCACCAGAGAGCTTTCCCTCTCAAAATCCCCTCCAATGTCCCATTACGCGTAATGGCTAGTTCATACGCGTAATGCTCCTTTCCCAAGAATTCCCTACGCGTAATGGCTTCCCATACGCGTATGCCCCTTCATCCCCAACTTACCATACGCGTAATGACTTCCCATACGCGTATAGCCATACTCTCCTTATGCGTATTGGCAGAGGGCCGTGCTGGCCCTGGGGACGGGTGCGTATGCTACGCGTAACACCCTGGGGATATCCCCTTCATACGCGTAATACTCCCCCCGTTACGGGTATGGCCAGAAACCACTCTAAAACTCAGATTTTGCATCTGAACAAAAAACTTCCCATTCTACCTTCGATCTTCCAAAATCAGAACCAAAACTGTTTCGATTCATCACAGATCTAAGTCCTTATCCTACTTCATTATTTTCATCAGTTTTCTTCTAATTACTAAGCCCTAATTTTCTCAATTTACAGATCTGGTTTTTATTCACATATTCAACATAGCAACAACAATAATCCACACGAATTCCACATCAATTACAGCAACACATACCAGATTTGTAACAGCAATCGATCAACACAAATTCACGAAAATTTATCATATGAAAATTCATCATAAACTCATCACAGATTCATCATACAAAAAATCATCATAAACATAGAACACACAACTACCTCTACCTTAAACCCATATCAGACATATTAACCCGGATTAACCCCCCCCCCCAATACCTCAAATTTTCCCAGCAATAGATCTTTCTTTTGGATTCTACGGTTGATCCTCTCGTTCTCTGTGCCCTAGCCTCCTTTTCTCTGTTCTCTTCACTTCTTACGATTGCATAGAATAACTTCCATAATTCCCACTTTTCCTTTTTGTCAAACCTACCCCTTGGACCCTAATTATGATTTACCCATATTATCCTCACTTAACCTTCTCAATAATACCGTCTTACCCTTAATGGTTCTCTTAATTATTTTAAATAATAAAGATAATAATAATCTAATTATTCAAATTATTCTATTATTATTATTATTATTAGTATTATTACTAATAAAATAATTCTAATTAATTTACTAATTTTAAGTGCCTCAATATTCCCTTAACTCAGACTACCCTACAACACCACACAAGGTCACCATGCGTCATAATATTCACCAAAATTCACTAAAACACCGAATAATCATAATAAATCAATTAAATAAATATTATAATTATTTTGGGGTGTTACAACTCTCCCCCATTTAAAGAATTTTCGCCCCCAAAAATTACTTGAAGGAAACAGAGTCAGATACGACTCCTTCATCTGATCTTTACGCTCCTAAGTCCAACTTTTGCCAGCTGGTCCACCCCATAACACCTTCACTAAGGCTATGTCTTTACCCCGCAGTTGCTTTATCTCACGACCATCAATTTGCACAGGTAATGCTTCAACCGTCAGGTTATCCTTCACCTGTACATCATCCATCTGAATCACATGCGATCGATCCAGAATGTACTTTCTCAACTGAGACACATGGAACACATCATGTAAATTCACAAGTGACAGCGGTAAAGTAATCCGATAGGCTACCTCCCCTATCATCTGAAATATTTGATACGGACCAACAAAACGTGGAGTGAGCTTCCTAGACTTCAAAGCTTGACCCACACCAGTCACTGGCGTCACCGTAAAAAAAGACATGATCTCCCTCTTGGAATTCAAGTGTCTTCCTTCTCTTATCATCATAACTCTTCTGACGACTTTGCGAAGCTCTCATCCTTTCTTGGATCATCTTAATCTTCTTGGTCATCTCCTGCACAATCTCAGGTCCGAGTACAACACTCTCGCCTGACTCATACCAACACAAGGGAGTTCTACATCTTCTTCCATACAAAGCTTCATATGGTGCCATCCCAATACTAGCATGAAAACTATTGTTGTACATAAACTCAATCAACGGTAAATGGCTATCCCAAGATCCTCCGTGATCCAACACACAAGCCCTCAACAAATCCTCTAAGGATTGGATAGTCCTCTCCGTCTGACCGCCCGTCTACGGATGATATGCAGAACTCATCTTCAACTTAGTACCCAAAACATCTTGTAAACTCTTCCAGAACCTCGATGTAGATCTCGGGTCTCTATCCAACATAATACTCGAAGGTATCCCGTGCAACTTCACAATTTCCTCAATATACATCTCAACTAACTTCTGCATAGAATGATTAATCTTCATCGGCAAGAAATGAGCCGCTTTAGTTAATCTATCCACAATCTCCCAAATCCAATCATTTCCCTTTGCCGTTCTCGGCAACCCCGACACAAAGTCCATGGAAATTCTATCCCATTTCTACTCTGGGATATTCAACAGTTGCATCATACCTAAAGGCTTCTGATGCTCAATCTTCGACTTTGACAAGTCAAACACGCATACACAAAATCTGCGATGTCCTTCTTCATACCTGGCCACCAAAACAACTTCTGCAAATCCAGGTACATCTTCATAGCACCAGGATGAATACTCAATCCACTTTGATGTCCCTCTTCAAGAATGCTTTTATTAATTTCTGGAACATTTGGGACACACACCCTGTCTCTGAACCTCATCACACCATTCTCATAAATCTGGAATTTACCTCCGTTACCTTGGTTGATCAATGTCAACTGGTCAACCAACTTCAAGTCAGATAGTTATCCCACTCTAATCTCTTCCAGAATACCACTAATCAACTTCAACATTCCCAACTTAACACTGTCAAGAGTCTCTTCACAAACCAAACTCAAATCTCGGAATTGCTCAATTAATTCCAACTCTTTCAACATAAGCATCAACATATGCAATGACTTCCTGCTCAACGCATCAGCCACTACATTTGCTTTACCAGGATGGTAATTCAAATCAAAGTCATAATCCTTCAACAATTTCAACCATCTTCTCTGCCTCATATTCAACTCTTTCTGATCAAACAAGTACTTTAAACTCTTATGATCACTAAACACTTTGAATTTAGAGCCAAACAGATAATGTCTCCAAATTTTCAACATAAACACCACAGCTGCCAACTCTAAGTCATGGGTAGGGTAATTCACTTCATGAACCCTCAATTGTCTGGAAGCATAAGCGATTACTTGACCATTCTGCATTAATACCCCACCAAGACCCATCTTCGACGCATCACAATACACCACAAAAGATTCATTCAGATTAGGAAAAATCAACACTGGAGCGGTCGTCAACTTCTTCTTCAATTCCACAAAACTCTCTTCACAAGCTGCATCCCACACAAAAGCTTGACCCTTTCGAGTCAGCTAAATCAAAGGTAATGCCAACTTAGAAAAACCCTCGATAAATTTGCGGTAATATCCTGCTAATCCAAGGAAACTTCGTATCTCAGTAGCGGACTTCAGAGTCTCCCACTGTAGCACAACATCAATCTTAGAAGGACTTACAACAATACCACCACTTGAAATCACATGGCCAAGAAAACTCACTTCCCTCAACCAAAACTCACACTTCGACAGTTTTGCATGCAACTTCTTCTCCTTCAATAATTGCAACACGATTCTCAAATGCTCAGAATACTCTTCTTCAGATTTAGAGTATATCAGAATATCATCAATGAAAACCACAACAAACTTATCCAAATACTCATGAAAAATCCGATTCATATACTCCATGAACACACCAGGTGCATTGGACACTCCAAACGACATCAGAGTGTATTCATAGTGACCATACCTCGTCCTGAAAGTTGTCTTCGGAATATCATCTGACTTAACACGAATCTGATGGTAACCTGACCTCAAATCAATCTTGATAAACACACAGGCGCCTACTAACTGATCCATCAAATCGTCGATTCTCGAAAGTGGATATTTATTATTTATAGTCACTTTATTGAACTGCCGATAATAAACACACAACCTTATACTTCTGTCTTTCTTCTTCACTAACAGCACATGAGCACCCCATGGAGAAACACTCGGTTGGACAAACCTATTCTCAAGCAATTCTTCAAATTGTTTCTTCAATTCACTTAACTTAGAAGTGGACATCCGGTACAGAGCCATTGACACCGAACTTGTAACACCCTAAAACCCCCGCGTAAAATAATACAATTCATCAGAGTAAATTTATGAAAAATACAACACGTAGGATGTTACTTTCCAACAAAAACCTGCTCATATATGCGACATGTAACACAAAAACTTTATTAACGATAATTAATGGAATTATAGTTAAAGTTCATCTTATTAAGCAGCGAAAACTTAGCCAAATTAATGACAAAAACATAACATATGTCGAAACGAACATAACCACAAAAGTCAGCAAGATCAATTAACCAACGATAATTCAAATAACATAAGCGTTCCATAACCCCCAATGTTACATATCAGAGAAGACGCCGACTCTACTGAATAAAATGGAAGACTTGATCTTCACTAACCGCGACTCCACACTATTCTTGATTATCTGCACATTACCCACGTGGAGGCAACATTCAAACAGAAGGGGTGAGATTTCTCGAATCAACAAAGAAATGCATAATATACATACAAAGGCATATAATCATTACACAATTCACCATATCATCACAACATCAACACAATTATAATTTCATATGCAAGTAGACAATCATATCATCCACGACACAACAGAATGCAATGCAATGAGACTCTCAACTCGACTCAATGCATGTGGTACCAATTCGATCCCTTTTTCATGATCATAATTCCCGTCGGAATTTCTATTTGTCGCTCACACCACACATAGGCACACGAACACTCGTAATCGCTCACACCCCGCATGGGCTCACGATTATCACAACAACAACAACAACAATAACAAGATTCCATTTCAAAAAATCCGGATAAGACACTCACACCCCACATGGGCAGACGACTTATCATACAACTTATGCAACATGATATGCATTCAACGATAACATACAACAACAACCAATGCCTATGACTAACTTACAACCAATACATCATACCACACTGCCTAATACGCAACATATACCTGCCAAAACATGCAGCATTTGCAATCTACAGCCACAACACACACTCGCACAACCGAACTCAACATTTTAACGTTCTACATGTCACAACGTATACGGAAATACTGTTAACACATAGAATAGTTGGAATTATGGAATTTAAATTAAATTTAAAATAAATTACATGGAACCAGCTTTCCAATGATTCGAACGGTGACTGAAATGGACTTACGGATCAAAAGATATGAATTTTTAAAGTTTTAAGAAAATTCTGCCCGTAACAGCAGCAAGCAGAACTGTCATGTTCGTTGCAAGTTCGCCCAGCAAACTGTCATTCACTAGGAGCTCACCTAGCAAAGTCGCCAGCATAACACCTTCCCCATACAAAATCCAGAGACTCACCTATTTTCTTCTCCCTTCGCCTCGACATTCACCCAGCGAACTTTCGTTCGCCAAGAGTTTGCCCAGCGAATCTGGGGCGAATATCCCCAAAACTCACTCCAGTAACCCATTCCCTTTCTCTTCTTTCACTTTTTGGTTCGCCCAGCGAACATCTATTTGCACGACAAACTGTGTGAATCAGCAACACATCAGTTGCGATTCAACATGATTCCGGCCCCAAGCATTCTCCGATTTCAATAGCAAACCCCACTAAAATTTACATAGAATCCACAGTTTTTACACAATCAATTAGAGTCACATAACCATAATTTAATCGGTCAATTTATACCAATTACATGTTATTACGAATATCGACACACGGCCGACAACAACCAAACAATCGGAGATGCATAGAGATGAATCTAACAGATTAACCACCCTCATACATACATCTTTCATCCCTTAAGCGATCGAAGAACCCCACGCTTACCTTATTGACGATTCTTCGAAGGTTCTCTAAGCCCTAGATCTGCTCCTCTCTTCTGTTCCTCTTTCCTCCAAAAATGCGACCGCTCCCAAACTGATTCTCCTTCCCAATTTTCTCTTTTCCTACTATAACCCTCCTATTATGCTTTTTCTTCCTTACCCTTACTAATCCTCACGAATAGTCCACTTTGCCCTCTTTATTCTTGTTATTATATCATATTATTATTATTATTATTATTATTACTAATATCTACTTAATAAAATAATAATAATAATAATCAATATTTAATTAATTTAATATTATTCAACTAATATTATGATCAATCAAATATCACTAATATAATTTAATTAGTACTACTCTCTACACCACCAAATCCTACATAATTGGTGACACACCCCTCACCCTCAAGGTCACTAATACTAAGGTTATTATCCTTTACCGTAGAGTACCCCAACATAACCCAACACACATACAATCACATACAATCACTTAATTTTAATTACGAAAAATAATTAAAATAAATCGGGGTGTTACAACTCTTCCCCACGTAGAATATTTTCGTCCTCGAAAATTTACCTCATACAAATAGCTCCAGATACGACTATCGCATCCTGCTCTCTAATTCCCAAGTTATATTTCCACTGGCAGCGCCTCCCTAGACTAGCTTTACAAGAGTGATCTCTTTACCTCTCAATTGCTTTACCTTTTCAGTAGTCTGCTGAACAATCTCGGGCCCAAGTACTACACTCTCTCCAGATTCATGCCAACACAAAGGCGTCCAAGCACCCCCTGTTCAAGCACGCAAGCCCTAAACAAATCCTCCAAAGATTGTATAGTTCTCTCTGTCTGTCCATCCTTCTGCGGTTGATAAGCTGAACTCAATCTCAGTTTTAATCCCAAAGCTTCTTGCAAACTCTCCCAAAATCTGGAAGTGAACCTTGGATCTCTATCCGACACAATACTCTACGGAACTCCATGCAACTTCACAATCACCTGAATATAAACCTCTGCCAGCCTCTGCAAAGGAAAACTGATATTGATTGGAATAAAATGTGTTGATTTTTCCAGTCTATCCACGACTACCCAAATGGAATCATGTCCTCTCGGAGTATTAGGCAACCCAGTCACAAAGTCCATAGAAATGCTGTCCCACTTCCACTCTGGAGTATCTAACGGTTGCATCAGACCAACAGGTTTCTGATGTTCCACCTTCGCCTCCTGACAAGTCAAACAAGCATATACAAACTTAGCCACATCACGCTTCAATCCAGGCCACCAAAATATCTTTTTCAAGTCTTGATACATCTCTGTAGCTCCTGGATGGATACTTAAGTTGTAACACCCCAAATTTCGTGAGAATATTTATTTAATTTATTTAAATATTATATTCGTGGATTTCTATGAATTTTGGTGTTTCGTGTCGATGTCGGTGTTTTTGTGAACTTGTGGTTATTTAATTAAATAATAGTATATATTACGAAATATATTGTATTATTATTTATTTTAAATAATATTAGAGGATTTAAGGGTGAAGTGGGCATTGAGGAGAATTAGTGAGGGCATTATGGAGAAAGCCCAATTTTGAGGTCCAAGGGTTAGGGTGAATATAAAAGGAGGATTTTGAGAATAGGGTTCAATTTTTGGTTAACCGTGAAAAGAAGGAAAGAAGGGAGAGCTCTGAGGAAAAAGGGAAAAGGCGAGGAATTCGTGAAGGTTTCCAAAGGCTCAAGAGAGAACACATCAGATCGACAATCTAAGGTATGGGAGTGTAGCGAGCGATTTTGGACGCGGTTCTTAAGCGCGGTCGCTCTCTGCGGTTTGAGCTTACTACAGGTCGATTCATTTTTTATCCTATTGTGAGCTGATGAAGGAAGGGAAATAGATGTCTCCAATTAACCCTGCTTTGCATACTGAGTTTAAACAGCGGTCTGTTAGGTTACGAATGCTATCAATGTGGGGGGGCCCTTGTACTGGTTATTTGTATTTTTGCTAATACGGATTTCTTTCTTTTTACCTTGACAGAAGGTTTCTGGCGGGGAACAAGGATTAGGATGTTAGGACTGATGTTTTTGAATTACTGCTTTTGATTGATGGAGATATGGGATTTGGGTTTTTGTTTAGTGTGCTCGCTAAGATTTTCTTTCAATCTTATGCCTACGTATTCCCGTTTACCGAAACAGGGAAATCAGAGCGTTCGTAGTTCCTCCTATTCTCTCCCAGAGAAAAGGAGGAAATGAGTGTTTTTGGTGTCTTGTTAAAAGCCCAAGACGTGAAGCAAAAGGTGATTTGTATCTTATTCAAAGCCCAAGATGTGAAGTTGAAAAGTCTATTTGTGTCTTGTTCAAAGCCCAAGACGTGAAGCTGAAGGGGTTTGACTTTAGAGAGAATTTGTCATCTCTAAAGAGGTCTGTTTGTCACAACTGTCTATAAAGGAGAATTACTTTAATCGGGATTTGTGAATTCGGCAATGCCATAATTTCCTTTAAAGCGGATTTCCAACCTGAAGGAGAAGACTTTAACTCAGTGTAGAGCAATGCTATCTTTCCTTAGGAATTTCTCATGCTAAAAGAGGGACAGTGGCATGGATGTAGATGATCCAGAGGCTTGCCGCTTACAGCGATTAGATGAAGGGGAAGGAGTTGTTGATGTTTGTGTACTGTGAACGAGGCACAACTTTGATGCTAAAAGATTGATTGGATCTACCTGTGGTTTTCTTATATAAAGCCTAAGAGGAGGCTAATATGTGTCTCGTATAAAGCCCGAGAGGGAGACTAAAAGGTTTTGACTCAACGATGGAGTCTTTTGGGTATCTCATATGAAGCACGAGAGAGAGGCTATTTGACTTAACAAGGGAGTTTTTTGTATCTCGTACGAAGCCCGAGATGGAGGCTAAAATTTTTTTGGCTCAATAAGAACCTTTTTGTATCTCGAATAAAGCCTGAGATGGAGGCGAAAGGGGTGATTGACTCGACGAGGGAGTCTCTTATGTGTCTCGTACAAAGCCCGAGAGAGAGGCTAAACGTTGTTTGACTCCGCTGGGGAGAATCATTGTACAAAGCCCAAGAGGAGGCTATGGTGACTATTTCAGTTGAGTGACAGGTCCAATATACTGATTTTGAAAGAGAAAATCAGTTCTTATATGAGCAACACTGTACTCAAGGATTTGATTCGAGGATCCGGGTTATTCCTGTTCTTTAAGGAAGTGGGAAATTCGAAGGGTATTGAGACTGTCTGAGTCAACGAGTTTTCTACCTATTGAGAATGTCTTTGAGACTCAAGGAGATTAGACCGTCCAAGTCTAGAGTTTCATCTTTTGTACTATGCTTTGAGAAACAGTAGTAGATTCTATGAAAGGACTGTTCTATGAGGATGACTAGGTTCTGTTCCTATACCTCTAGGAGGTCGTCGGGACAATTTGTACGAAGCCCAAGAGGAGGCTGGAAACTTTTAAGAAGCCGACGGGTCCTTGTACTAAGCCCAAGAGGAGGCTATCATTCCCGGAGGAAGAGATCATTATACGAAGCCTAAGAGGAGGCTGTGAATACTTCTAAGAAGCCGTAGGGTCCTTGTACTAAGCCCAAGAGGAGGCGGGGTTGCTTTTAGGAAGCCTGTGGGTCCTTGTACGATGCCCAAGGGGAGGCCGATTGCTTTTAAGAATCCGATGGGTCCCCAAACCCCGAGAAATTCAAGGTAAGCTATTCACAAGGAATAGATCAAGTCAAGAAAGTTCGAGAATTTGGAAGAAACTCAAGAGATGCAATTCACGGAGAAGAGATCATCTCTGGGGAGTAGAGTTTCTTTGACAAGTGCTTTTAAGAAGCCTGTGGGTCCCCAAACCCCGAGAAATTCAAGGCAATGTTATTCACTGAGAATAGATCAAAGTCAGGAAAGTTCGAGAATTTGGAAGAAACTCAAGAGATGCCATTCACGGAGAAAAGATCATCTCTGGGGAATAGAGTTTCTTGGCAACTTCTATGAGTGACAGTCTATGAAAGGGTTCACAGGGAATGCTGCCTTTTATGTCTCCATATTGTTTAACCCCAAGAGGAGGGAAGACTGTGTCTGGTAATCCTATGGGGATCAAGTTTTGACTATTTAAGAGTGATTGAAACGACTTTACCTAGTGCTAGACGTAGTTGCCGGGGAAACTCTAAATATCTATACTATTATTACACAGTTGATATGAGTTTATGAAAGAAGACTTACAGTGAAACAGCCCCATAATACAGTTATATGTATATGAAAGCGGTAAATGAAAGCAATAACCACTTACTCAGTTGTAGAGCTTCCATGCTATTTTGTTAGTTGTTCAACAAAGAAAGATTGAAAACAACAGTATATTCAAAATCAAAGGAGAAAGTGCTTTGAAATAAAAAGATTTGGGGCTTACAGCTCAAGGAGAGGCCCAGGGTTTTATCAGTGAGCGCACTGTTGAATTTGTACAGAGGGACTTATACAAGTGACTGAGGCCCAAAAAGTTTTCTGTACAAAGGGATGGGTCTTACACTCTCTCAAGAGGCCCAAAAGGTTTAAAGAAAAAGAGTGGGGCTTATAACACGAGGGTAGGCCCAATTGATTTTTCGTTTAAAAATGGCGATCACGCCGAGGTTTTCTTTTAACACAGAGGGACTTATACAATAAGTGAGGCCCAAATGGTTTTGGTTAAAAGGGGATTGGGTCTTACACTCTATTAGAGGCCCAAATGAGTTTTAAGAAAAGAAATGGGTCTTACTACTCGAGGGTAGGCCCAAGTTTGTTTTGAAAAGGCGACAATGGCGCCGTTTATTTTTGACGGTATCGGGATTTATACAATATACTGAGGCCCAAAAATGATTTGGTCAAAAAAAGGATTGGGTCTTACACTCTATTAGAGGCCCAAAAACTTTGAATGGGTCTTATAGCTCAAGAAGAAGCCCAGTTGATTTTTTAAAAGGCGACGATCGCGCCGTTTACTTGTACAGAGGGACTTATACAATAAGTGAGGCCCAAAATGGTTTGTACAAGGGGGGTTGGGTCTTACACTCTATTAGAGGCCCATGAGTGTTTGAAAAAGTTTTATGATGATGAAAATCGAAGAAATCCTAATTTTATCAATTTAAAAGTAAATTCTTAAAAGAAAATCAATACAAAATGATAAAAATACAAAATAAGCAACTTGTGATTTTTGGTTGGGGTTTGAAAAATGATGTTTTAATCACAAGATGAAATAAAATTCATTTGGTCTTGATTTTCAATATGAGAATTCACTTTTAAAATGCTTTAAAAACATTAAAAAGGAATTTATTCACAAAAATACTAATTATATTAAATAAATAATATAAAACTAATTTTTTTGTGAAATAAAATATTTTAGAGTATGAATAAGAAGTGTGTAAAACAGATTTTGAAAATGATGATTTTTGCTATGTAAAAGAATTGGTTGAGTTTTGAAGATAAACTAAGAAAAAGAGGAATGTGATGTCACAACATCACTCATGAGACATAACTCATGAGTTTTGAATATAAGAGAAAAGGTATGATGTCACAACATCACATTCGACATCACACAAAAACCAGAATTTCACCTTGATTTTCAACATCTTTTTATCAAACTTCAAACATTCATAACTCTCTCAATTTTTAACGGAATTAAGATCCGGAAGAGCCTATCTTGACCAATTTTTTGCAAGGAATCCAATGGTATCACTCATACATACTGAAATTTAATGTATAGTGCACACAAGGCAAAAAACCAGATCTGCACCTTAAGTTTAAACATCTTTGCTTATCAAATTTTCAAACATTCATAACTCTCTCAATTTTTAACGAAATTGAAATCCGTAAGTACCTATCTTGACCAATTTTTCGCAAGGAATCCAATGGTATTACTCATACATACTGAAACTTAATGTACAACACACATAAGGCAAAAAACCAGATCTGCACCTTAAGTTTAAAACAACATAAACTCCACATATAAACATGTTAAAGTGCAAACAGTAGGAGGATCATAACATACACATTAAAGACTACATTTTTGCTTTAAGAATTGTTCAATATGATGCATGTATGTGGACATCAAAGGAAAGCATGATTCAAAGAATTTAAGTAGTGAATTTTACCTCTTTTTTGGAGATTTTGTGCAACCTACCAAGTGCTTTATTCCAGAAATGATTTGATGCTTTGGACACCCTCAAATGACCTCTTAGAAGCTTTTAGGATGGTTAGAATCAACTGGTACATGCAAAAACACAAACTGTCCCTTTCTTGCAAAAGGGGTTAAAAGTGACCAAAATAGTAACTCCCTCAAATGGTGTTCCAGATGTTGGGAACCATTTGGGACAGTTCAAGGATGATATTTGGAGTGTGTTTGAGGTTTTATCTGGTTTGGAAAGTGACTGAATCAAGACATGGTTTGAAAAATGCAAAAAAGTGCCATTTTGAGGTTTTGAGTAGTGACTTTGTGATTTTGTGATTACAGGTCACTTGTGATAGTTTGCACAACTTGCATATGATATATATGAGGTGTGTGTGTGATTAGTTTGAGTGGAATTGCTCTCTAACTCAAAAACTCAGAATTACTTGCTTTGGAAGGCAAATTTGAGGTGAAATAAGAGATTTTGAGGAAAGCATATGTTTGATGGCTTTGGTGTACTCAAACTGAGCACAAATGAGCTCTATTTATAGTAGAGCAAGTTTGTTTTCACAACAATAGTGAATGGCAACTGCAGTAGAGGTTTGGCCAATGTTGGCCAATGAAAATCCAAGTCTCCTCTAGCCATTGACTAGAGGTTAGAGCACAGAGCTTTGGTTCCCTACTTGTTGGAGGAATCTTGACTGAATTCAGTTGCAAATGTGTCAGTCCATACCACCTCTAAGCATCTATTGAATGCTCCAATCCAAAATTGGAGTCTTGTCCCTCTTGTAGGGATTTTTAGGAATAACATGCTACTTCTTGTTCCAAGGACTTTGGAGGCTTGGCTCAGTGATTGTCCCCTTTAGATTTGATCCTTAGAGGTGTCCAAAGTGATAACAAGGCTTGGAAATTCGTGTGGCACAAGAAATGTGTAAATTTGTCCTGAAACATGTCTCAAAAATCAGCTGCAGTAAGCCTTGTTGTAAAATCCATAACTTCTTGCTCAAGAATGATGAATGACTATTCCATGACTCTATGGAAAGCTGAGATGACATACTTCAACTTTGATGTTTGACCCTAGACTTGGTTCAACTTGGATCATAGAGAAAAACATCCTTGAAATTGGGACATTCTTGCTGGAACAATATTAGTGATGTCATATGCAATGTCAGAACATCAGACATTGAACATTAATAATTCCAAACTTTAATCACTTGTATCTTTTAATCCACTATGATATTTTGATTTGAAGTGAATTGCATCTTTGATGCTTGTCTTGCATGGTGACAAAGCTTGAAAATTGGGTGACACAAGAAAAGTGCGCAAAATCTGTCCTAAAAAATCAGCTCGAGCAAGGCCTGTTGTGAGGTTCATAACTCCTTGCTCAAGTTTAATTAATGGGAGTTCTTATACATTTTGGAAAGCCCTAATGACATACTTTAACTTTGATGTTTGAATTTGGTCTCGGTTCAGCTTGCAAAGTCATCAAAAATGGTCTTGAACTTGTGTAGTCAAATCTGTCCTAAAAGCTATCATGAAAATTCTGCTTTATCAATGCTTTTTGCAAAAATCATATCTCCTTGCTCGAGTATGCTACAAGGACGTTCTACAACTTTCTGGAAAGCTGAGATAACGTACTTCAACTTTGATGTTCAAGGTTTGGCTTGAATCAACTTGGATCATGGAGAAAAACATCCTTGAAGTTGGGACATTCTTGCTGGAAAAATATTAGCGATGTCATATGCAATGTCAGAACATCAGACATTAAGAATTCCAAACTTTGATCACTTATATCTTTCAATCCTTATGATATTTTGAGTTGATTCCTTCTACAATGTTGAAGTATCAAATACTCTCTTTAAAAGTAGCCCTTACGCAAAACCAATGGATGCTTGGGTCAATAGTTACTACCTTGAAAAGTTGTGCACTTGAACATGATTTTAACTTAGACAAAATTTCTAAGTTTCCTTCAATTTGATCAATTTTTCAATTTTGCATGATTTCTTGATTTAAATTTGATCAAATTAAATCATCCATCATATTTTCTTGAATAATGGCTTGTGAAGCTCAAAGTTGACCAAAAGTCAAACTTTGACTTTCTACGTCAATTGACTTTGTATTAGATGAACTTGAGGCTTGATCCACTTGAAATGTTGCACTCTTGTGCTTAATTCTTGATGCGGGAGTCCTCTTGATCCTTTGTGGACATTTAAGAGGTTAGACAAGTTGAAGATCAAGTCATTCCTTGATTGATCATTTGTCTAAAGGCTCTGAGAGGGTTTGAAACCCTAGTTTAATTGTAGTGAACGCTCACCCATCTTTGGGGAGACTAATAAGGCATGATGTTTCCTCCATATTGTGATGATGATTTGCACAATGATGGGAAATCTTAGTGGTCAAAATTTGGGGTATGACAGGGAGTAATTACCTTTCATTGTTTTCATTATAGGATTCGATGTAATTGAAGTGGATGTTTTGTGTTTGAGGGTTTATGGGATTTTTTTGACAAATTGATGATTTGAGGGTATTTTGTGAATCGATTAATAAGAGTTGAATTTAATCGGATAAAAATAGACCTTGGGGCTGATTTCCCCGTCGTTGTAGTTTCAACCTTGTGGTGAAGGGATTTATGGAGTTTATGGGAAGCTTCAGAGTTTTGAAGGTTTAGGGGATTTAAGGTCCTCGTAGTGTCCTGAATTGACTTAATAGACGTAGATTTTATGCCTTTGACTTCCGTGATGCATTGGGACTGTTATAGGGATGTTGTTGGGTCATTTGGGGCTGTAATCGCAGGTACCTTTGAAGTTGTGGAGCTATTGATGTTTAGCAGCGATGTGCTATAACCGGAGGTTCGCTAAGCGAACCATTCCTTCGCAAGGCGAATGTTTGCCAAGGCTCGCAAAGCGAGCAGCGCAGCGAATGCGCGATAACATGAGTGTGGGCACTGGATGATTCTGGAGTGGAGGTGGGGATTCGCTGGAAGTCTCGCAAAGCAAATAAACCAGCGAGTAAGACAGATGGTGTTTTTCTGGTGTTTCAGTGTGGTGAATGTGGGACTCGCTGACCGCTTCGCAAAGCGAAGGTCCAAGTGAACTGGTTCACCTAGCGAACCCTGGAGCGAACTGCTGCTGTTCGCAATGTTGGTGTATGTGCTGTGCTGTTTTGATGCCTTGATGCCGTGATTTTTATGATGATTTTCCATGACGTTACTGATGATTATATGATGATGTTTTGGTGATTATTTGACGAATATGTGATGACATGACATATATGAGAATTGATGAATGATGATGCATATTATGATGTTTATAAGATGATGATGATTAGTGATGTTGTGTATCATACATTCATATGCATACTCTGTGATGACGCTTCATTCCCATTGTGCGGATATGAGGTAATTATGACGTGCGGATATGGGGATCTTTGGAGGGGTGATGGCCTAGTGTCTGTAATACCCCAAAATTTGCCCTCTCATTTCTTCATATCATTTAGCATGGGCTTTCATTTTATTGCATTGCATTCAAGCATAGAAAAAAAATAAAGCATTGCATTCGGCATAGGACATGTGATTCAGGCATCTTCCTTTGGTTTGAGCTTTCAGAATATTATCAGTGAGCATCAAGGACCTCCGGTTGCTCATGTTCTTTCTGCTTCATGACTTGTCTTCATTTTCAAGTTGTTCTCGGGGAATTGTTCTTGTATTGAGATCCTTGGTTATAAAGACAGGATACCTATGGATTAAATTACAAGTCATTGGGTCATGGTTGATTGAGCTTACTGATTGAATTGTGGGAATTCATTGAAGATATGAGTTTGGTGTAGAATTGGGCGTGTCGAGATTAGTTGTGTGGGCTACTTGAAATTCAAATTTCTACCATAAATCCATTATTCATTTCCATTTTCCTTTATCCAATTCTTAAATCCGTTTCCATTTAAAATGCCAAATATCCATTTTTATAATCCATTTCTATTTTTATCCATTTCTTAACCCACATTTTATTTCAATCCATTTTGCTTACATTTTCAAATCCATTTTAACTTCATTTCAAATCCAATACTCATCTAGATTTTAATTTGTCCATTCAAAACCATTTCAAATCCATAAGACCAATTCATGTTCGTTTTCGCATTCTAATCCAACTAAACCTGTTATATTTTTTTATATCCAAAATCCAAAATCCATATCCAAAAGAATCAAATGTCCACAACTTAAATTCATCCCAAAGGAAATGAAATTGAAGCCGTCACAAGAGGAAAAAGGAAATTACGAGAAATTTGGCACAGTGGGACATTGACCCATAGACTTATGTTCTTCGTGCATGATATGTGTGATGCATATGATGGATCCATGAGGAAATTATATGGGAATTAACTCATCCAGTTTTCTTGTGATGCTAAAGAGGATTCATTTTGTGATATCAATTTCCGAGAGGATATTATAGGTGGTGAACCAGTCGGTGCGCTTTCTGCTTGTGTGTTTTCTGAGGCTGCATACAGTGCTTTGAGTCATCCCATTAGTCTACTTGAAGCATCAGCTTTGCTGAATAAAAAAGAATGTTCTCGAGTGTGGTTCAAGAAAAAAGAAGAGGTCCATGAAGCAAAAGGGAAACCGGCGCATGAATTTTACACATAAGAGGAAAATATAGCAACTCATAAAGGTATCCACAGTAGTCCACAACCAGAGGAATTAAAAGGCTCATTCACAAAAACCAAAAATTCAATACAAAAAGATCCTAACACATTAACACCTAATTGATTCTAACAAATACTAACAGATTCTAACTTGACCTCGGGGGGAACCAAAAAAACTTCTAACAGAATTTTCGATTTTTCTCTCACAGTTACAAACCAATTCATTCAGAAAAAAGGATAACAGAAAACTCTAACAGAAAGTCTTCAATTCATCTTCTTCAAGCTCTAACAAATTTGGAACCGAATTTCTAACTAACTAATTCTCCTAACAACCTCTAACAGAAACTTTCACCATTTCTTCAATTGATCTTCTTCCATTCTCCACCTTCATTCTCTCGGAATCATCTACCTTCAAAACCTTCACCATCAACACTTCAAGCTTCCGGATTCACCTTCGTCTTCATCAATTCACCAACATCAGAATTCTGCAGCAATCACTAATCTGCATCGAATCAAACACACAGTGCAAAAAGTTCAATAGCAATAATGACTTGGTATTACGCAAGATTCCGCGACGAACACCACAACGCAAGTTTTGACTCAATCTACAGATCAATGCACAAAAATTCGCACAAGAACTCGTAAATTCCGGAACCACATTCACTGCAAGAATCAAGAACAAGCAGAAGGTATTCAGAAGGCATTCTTACCAATTCATCGCAACCGAACAATTCGAAGGGCGAGTCGCAGCTGTGAGTGTCTCTCTCGTTACCGCGTTCCAATTCTTCAGATCGACTTCCATTAACGGTGAATCCAAGTTTCAATCTACAAACAATAATTCAACCGTCCAGATTCGTAAGAACACGCATCAACAACGATTCAAAGTTCCAGAAACAACAACAACACTCCCAGAGTCGAAGAAGAAGAAGAACACGGAAGAAGAAAAAGAGCGGGATCGATACCTCTAATTGCTTCTTCGCAGAGGTACGTAATCTTGAACCGAACCTTACAGCTGCAGCCTTGGATTTAGAAATCCATTGTAGTTAATTTCATGCTCCGAATTTAAAAATCATTTGATCTTGTTTCTTTACGAGCTCGATCCCATCGTTTGATTGAGTATTTGAAAAAACTGGCACCAGATTCGTAATGAGGGAGAAATTTGGGGAGGGGTTCGTGTTGGACATTTGAGGTTCTGTGGTGGTTGGGTGCCGGAGAAGACGGCGGCGCCGCCGCCGGCCACCGTCATCTCCGGCGGTTAGGTTTTAAGAGAAGAAGGTCATGCGTGAGAGAGAGTTATGGGCGAGAGATTTTGCTTCATTGAAATTTAGGATCAGTGTTCTTATGTGATAAAAAGATATGATGGTGGTGGTGCGGTCCACTCCGGCGGTGACACTTGTCACCGTCCGGTAGGTTCTAACTTTTGATCACGTGCAACCATCCTCATGGTAATTATCGTGCACCCTTTCTATGTTAGCCTTGGATTTGTTTTAAGATAAGATCCACGGTTTTGATTTGATCCCCAAGTCAATGGTGTTGACTAAGGTCCACCGTACACCCTCCGTCTTTCAGCTTCTTGGGCCCAATGGAAGTTTGCTGTTCACACCCTCCCCTTGTTAAGCCCAAAGGAATTTGAACTAGGATAGCTGCTAATAACACCCCCTTGTTCTTCCTTGTTTTCCTTTAGTTTTCTTTTTCATATTTGTTTCAAAATCTAATTCTAAAAATAGTTTCTTACCTCATAATATTCCAATTAAATTCATGTATTCTGTTAGAGGTGTCAATTAATTTTTGGTTATTTTTAATTCCAATTTTGGGGCTGTTTGATATTTTTCTAGAATTTTGGAAAGGAATGTGTTCTTAATGGTATATCTTGTGATGTAGGTCATAGAATGTGATTCTCCCTTGACAATTTGGAGCTGATTTTTGGTGTGCATTTAGCCATTTGATTATTTAACATCATGGTGATTGATTGGTGCATTGTACTTGAGCTTTGAGTTACTTTTGAAGTTAATCCTTGGAGCCTTAATTCATATGATCATCATTGACGTGTATGCTACGTTTGCAATTGATTGAGCATGTTTGGTGCATGATATGAACCCTATATTTTGTATGGGGTTACCTACTGTCCTTGGCATGATGTGTTCAATTACTCATAATTTTTTAGAGCATTTTTCTATTTTTCACTCATTTTGCAATGCGAACCGAACATGTTGATGCATGCGTAGAAAGAAGTTATGTTTAGGACTTGTATGAGGGCACTTTGAGCCAACCTTGAATTTGAGTTTTAGCACATTGTTAAGTGTATTTTGATGCACAATTGAGACGTGTTTGATTGTCGCCTTGGATTATTTCACACGCTTTAAATGATGTTTTCTTTATGTGTATGTGAACTTGAATTTGTGTTTCATCTTGGCCACTTCTTCTGATGCTATTTGTATGTCATGTCCATGATTGTTTTTGGGATTCAATTAGGACATTTTATAGGTCATTTGACTCTGGTGTGTGAGCTTTAACATTGCCTTTCCATAGCATTTCATTTACCTTACTTGAGTGACAATGTTACATACTTGTATGAGGAGTTTAAATGTGATGTTGCTCATGGAATGAATTGACTTTGGAGAGAGATTTTGTTGCAAACCTTTGTGACACTTTGAGATTGGATTTAAGCATGTGTATAAGTTGTTTCACTTCTGACCTTGGTCCATCTTCATGTTTTAAGTCAATTCATCTAACTTGTGATGGCTTTCTTTTGTTGGTTTACCTTTAACTTCAAAGAATATTAGTCTTGTAGCATAGTTGTAACTTGACTTGTAATTTCATAATCCGTTTAGGTATTTCACTTTGACTAGTGTGACTCAAATGTACATAGCCATTAGACTTAGGTTTCATGTTGTACATACACTCTCTTGTTATTACTAATGTCTTTGGTTCACATGTGCAAGGTACATAAAGGAGACATTCCAAAGGTGGCGTGATCATTTCATTTTGTAAATAAAAGCTTGTTTCTAACTTGGTTTGCTATATGTTTATAGGTGCTTTCGTGACTTGCTTTCGTTGCTTTTGCTACGGATTCAGATCTGTTTGGTAGGACGTCTTATCTCTTCACTTCTCTTTAATGCTTTCAAATGCCATGAGAAGTAGGAATAGTCGATGCCATGATAAGTAGGATTGTATGGAAAGCCCTCAAGTGAGGCCATGATGGTGCTTATTTGATATTGTGCTGAAGACCTCTAAGGAGGCAATTGACGGAAGGTAGGGTTCGCAATCGACCCCCGTTATTCTAGTCGAGTCGTTCTTAGCTCTCATTACATGATTGAAGCTTTGAACATCACCTGCTCCTGTTATCGAGTCAGTCAAGTGGAAGATAGGGTTCGCAATTGACCCCCACTCATTGTCATTAGCTCACATCGACCGATGTTGACGCTTATGTGATCTCACTCACATCTTTTTTTATTGATCTACTTTGATATGTGATATCATTGTATTATTTGTTTTAGTTTTTTCTTCCTCATTAGGATACCTATTCTAACTTGTCTAAGTTAGATAGGTTAGAAAACATAACATAGGACTAATCCATGCATGACAACATTAGGTAGATTTCCCTTTCTGATCCTGACCTTAGGACCATTGATGCATGTTAACTTGTAGGACCGAGTTTCCCCCTTAGACTTTATGTGTGTCTTTCCCCTTTGTTCTCTCGCACCCATGCGATCGAGATCCTATTTCCTGTTCACCCGTAGTACCATGAACTACGGATGCTCTGATTCCTCTTTCTTTTCAGATTGCGGATACGTAGGCACGAGATGCGATGTCTCGGCGAGCACACTAACAACTAACTTCCGTTTTCTCTTACACTTTGAGTCTCTTCTCTCTTCTTTTAGGATTAGAATCTTTAAACCTCACAAACCATTAGGATCACTCCTTTAATTAATCAATTAGGATTGAGTCTTAGTTCATATAGATTTTTACCTTTTCTCCTCTCTTGAGTCTCTCTTCTCATCTCAAAAGAAAAATGCAAAATACTTAATAAAGGTAGGCATTTATTGCATTTAGGCCTTTCATATAAAGAAAAGATTATAAGGGGTCTTCTCTTATTATCTTAGAATGTGTAGCATATAGCCCATCTTGGGTCAATGTGTTAAACATTTGATCTTGTATGAGGGACTTAAATGCAATACTTGTTGAAGGTACAAATAAAAAAACACTTCTTCACTTCATAATCAACAAAAACATTTAATAAACACAAGTATGCTAGTGTGTTTGAACCTTGACAATTGGAACTAAGTGTGGGGGTCTTCTTCACTCTTAGTGTGCTTTCTTACTCATTCCATCTTGGAATGTGAGAATGTACACATTCCGATGATCAAGATTTAGATACACTATCATATGCAAACAAATGAAAAAACTCTTAAAAGACAAAAACAAACAATAACGTCTTTCCTTCGGGA
Organism: Lathyrus tuberosus; assembly: GCA_022829125.1. Taxonomy (NCBI): domain Eukaryota; kingdom Viridiplantae; phylum Streptophyta; class Magnoliopsida; order Fabales; family Fabaceae; genus Lathyrus; species Lathyrus tuberosus. The sequence goes on from JALAZF010000043.1 coordinate 3,853,511, forward strand.
ATTCTTTCCTCATCTCATTCACTCATTCCTTAAGGATGCGTCATTTCCGTTCTACCGCAAACAGGTAACGCCTAAGTCTCCCTACAGCGAGCTGCAACACCTAAACTGCTAGGACGGGAACGTTGACGTATTCCACTAAAAAACACAAACAACTTTCCCTAGGTGAGGGGAACTACGTCGCTCTGATTCTCATGTTCCCGATGAGATACGTAGGCAGTGGGGTAGGGCCCATGCCAGCACTTCTTTTATTTTCCCTACATTTGTTTCTTGTTCCTTTTTCCATTCTTTCTCCTTTCTTTCTTTCAGTTCCTTTTCCAGTATCCTTTTCTATCACCCTTTGATTGAAGCAGCAAGCGTGGATCCCATCGGGTACGATGGACGCGACGGGGTGCTAATATCTTCCTCTCGCGTAACCGACTCCCTTACCCTTTCTCTTGGTCGTAAGACCACGTTCTTTCCTTCTCTTAGGTTTATGCGGTGTTTCCTTTCCCTCTCTTGGGATAAATACACATTGCTGGCGACACTGTTCGGTGCCACTTTCGCGTTTGTACTAGGATGAAAATCCCGGGAGCGACAGTGTCCATCGATTATGACAATTGGTACCACATGCATGAGTTTTGTTGTGCATTTGCATTTAATTGGCATTGTTGTATTTTATGATGTTGTTTGTGATTTTGATGTTTCCTTGTGATGACCCTGAAGATGTTGTATATGAAGATAATGGCATTTTATGTATATATTGTTTTATAATGATTACTATGAATTGTGATTACTCACCCTGCCTGTTTGAATGTTGCCTCCACGTGGGTAATGTGCAGGTGATTAGGTTTAGCTGTGGATGCCTTCGAGGACCTTGAAGTTATTTTTGCTTTGGTTGATTTAGAGGGTGTTGCTCTGATAGTGTAACATCGGGTTGGGGTCTTTGAGTCGAACCATGTTGGATTCTTATTTTTGTTGTTATTTGATTATTATGATGTTTGTTAAAAACCTTTTATTTGAAAATTTTGAGTTCCCCTGCCATGTGAAGGCTTTTGTGCGATTTTGAGGAAAACCCTTTGTTTACAGGGCAAGTGTATTATTTTGATTTAAATGAGAAATGTGCACCCTTTGAGGTGATTTTGATGCTTTACTCTGATATTTGAGTTGTTTCTGCTGCAACATTTTTGGGGGTAGAAAAGGGTGTTACATTAGTGGTATCAGAGTAGGCCGGTCCGTTTGGCCAGGTTGTCTAATGTTGTCTATTCCCTAGAGTGCGACATGTGTGTGAAAACACTGTTGATTCTTGTTTTGTTTTCCATTTTGCAGGTTGGGAATGAAACAAGTGGGGGGGATGGTGCTTCTCCAAGGTGCTTCAAGTGTGGAGCGATGGCTAAGTGTGGTGTTGGACGCTACGATAGTTTGGTAAAGATGGTTTGTACTGCCTCATGATAGTCGGCTGTTATTGACAAATTGAGGAACTGATCACCCTTAATCTCTTGTTGATAATAGACGGAATCATGTTGAATGGGATAGACGTGTCTTGCGAGTTTAAGTGGTGTGCGCAGTGAATTGTTTGGAGTTAAGCCAAGTGCTTACAGATGGTTTTAACGAGTAGATATAGAATGGTGCTGAGATGTTTATGTGAGGGCAACCTTGAGTATTAGTGAAGGTGGAGAAGTGGGTGCCTTGCCTTTTGTTTGTGAAATTTTGGAAGTGTTTCCTGATGACGTAAGTGATTGGCCTCAGAGCGTAAGGTAGAGGTTGCAGAAGATTTGATACCAGGTATGAGTCCAATGTCGATGGCTCCTTATCGAATGTCAGCTTCCGAGTTAAGTGAATTGAAGAAACAACTAGAAGAATTGCTTGAGAAGAGATTTATTCGACCAAGTGTTTCTCCGTGGGGTGCTCCTGTACTGTTAGTGAAGAAGAAAGATGGTAGCATGAGGTTGTGTGTTGATCATCGACAGTTGAATAAAGTGACTATCAAGAATAAGTATCCACTACCGAGAATTGACGATTTGATGGATCAGCTAGTAGGCGCTTTTGTTTTAGCAAGATTGATTTAGGGTCTGGTTATCATCAGATTCGGGTTAAGCCTGATGATATCCCGAAGACAGCCTTTAGAACGAGGTATGGTGTTTAGGGAGTATATGAATAGGATTTTTCATGAGTATTTGGATAAGTTTGTCGTGGTGTTTATCGAAGATATCTTGATATATTCTATATCTGAAGAAGAACATGCCGAGCATCTAAGAACTGTGTTGCAAGTGTTGAAAAGCAAGAAGTTGTATGCAAAGTTGTCCAAGTGTGAGTTTTGGTTGAAGGAAGCGAGCATTCTTGGCCATGTGATTTCGAGTGGTGGGATTGCTGTTGATCCTTCTAAGATCGATGCTGTATTACAGTGGGAGACTCCGAAGTCTGCTACCGAGATACGAAGTTTTCTGGGATTAACAGGTTATTACGGCAAGTTTATTGAAGGATTTTCTAAGTTGGCATTAACTTTGACTCAGTTGACTAGAAATGGTCAAGCTTTTGTGTGGGATGCGGCTTATGAAGAGAGTTTTGTGGAATTGAAGAAGAGGTTGACGACTGCTCCAGTGTTGATTTTGCCTAATCCGAGCGAATCTTTTGTGGTGTATTGTGATACGTCGAAGATGGGTCTTGGTGGAGTTCTGATGCAGAATGGACATGTTGTTGCCTATGCGTCGAGACAATTGAGAGTTCATGAAAGGAATTATCCTACGCATGACTTGGAATTAGCCGCAGTGGTGTTTGTGTTGAAGATTTGGAGACATTATCTATTTGGCTCTGTTAGTTCTCTTGTATTAGGATTGGCTTAATTTTTGTAAAACAAATAATAGCAGCAATAATGTAATAGAGAATAGGATGTATAAACTTTCTAAGAAGAACAGGTACAACAAGAACATGTTGTGTTGAAGTTATTCAACAACTGGAACAACATGTCGAAGAAGATGCCTAAGAGGGAGCATTCGACATCGCGCCTGCTGAGCTGGATTAATGAGATTCAGTTATGTTTTGAATTGTGCAGAATCTACAAGAGAAAATTATGCATCCTATGTGGCGCATTTTAAAAGGTCTAGAAGATTCAGTCAGAAATCAAGTTAAATGAAGATTTTCTAAATAAGGAGATTATTTAGGAAACTAAAAGAGTGAAGACCTAACTTGTGGCAGAAGCAACTGCTAATTGTAATAGCTAACGAAGCTGTGATTGAAGGCCCAAATCCAGTTGGGTACAGATTATAAATAGAAAGGTTTGTAACCTTGGAAGATACGACTCAAGATGTAGAAGTCTAGGGTTCTGTCTAGGTAAACCTCCCGGCTTGTGGGAAGGTTACCCGTATCCCTCAAAACCTGTAGGTAAGAGGCAGTACGTATTGTTCTTGGAGGAAGCTTTGAAGCAACTCCAGGTTGTGGTTTTAGTTAAGGGAAGAAGCTAACAAACGGTGGAGTTTGGCATCATACTTAGCTAGGTATTGTTCCCATCAGATGTTGATGTGTCATAGGAGTGTGTCTCCTCACCATGGAAGTATGGATTTATGTCTATCTATGTGATCAGAATGTTGGCGAAGGGCTGTCAATACAGTGGTTGAGATGTTGACTGCTAGACATCATTACGATGATTGGGAGTGAGATGGAGTCTCATATCTAGGGAGGACCTAGGTAGAAGGGTCATTGGGTAGTGATTAAGTGTGTAGATCATCAATGGGTGTGTTGGTTATAGGGTCTGCAAATTAATACTGCTAATAGTGGACTTTATCCCTGGCTTGGTAGCCCCCAGATGTAGATTGTTAGATCGAACTGGGTAAACAATTATGGTGTGTTCTTATGTTTTTCTATACTGGTTTTATTTGTTTATACCTTGCCATGCTATTTTGTTCAGATCAGATGTCCAGACATTCTATAGGACATCTGTAGTCTGATATACCAGAATTTCAATTGGTATCAGAGCAGGTACCCTGTTCTGTTTCTGGGTGAGATCCGAGGGGGATACTTTCTGGTTCATGGTAAAGGAAGAAGGATGTTATACTGAAAAGTTGTTTGAACGTGATAGGTTCATATTGGTGTTTGAATGGTCCCTAGAAGTGGAGGATGGACTATTCGCAGAAAATGATGTGTGGTGGTTTTGTGTAATATGCTGTACCTGAAGACTATTGAGGAGGTTGTGATTGTTGTGTATTCCGCTGCATGGTATCTGATGGAACCCTGGGGGTCCTTGTGTCGCTAGTAAAGGAAGGGCAGTATGGTTGGTCTCCTCAGAAGAGTTGTTGTGTGATGATGTAGTGTATGCAAGACTGTTTCAACCAACTTTGTTAATTTGCCAACGATACTTGAGTTTTTTTTCTCAAGTCCACTCTTAAAGGCACTATAGTGTGTTGTTGATTTACTCTTTAAGAAATCTGTTGAAGAAAGGATAGAGCCATTTATTTTGTCTCTAGAAGAGTCTTTCTAATACTTGACCTAATTAGGAAAGTGACTCTGAGTCTTGCTGTTGTTTAGTTTTGCTGGAGCTTGGATTAGTTTTGAAGACCTTTAAGATGATCAAGGGAAGTCTTCATCTAGCTTAGGTTCAACTGTGTGATGTCCCCCACATGATGAACACTTGGAAGAGTAAAAGATGTAGACGTGTTGATGGTGTGTATCATGCAAGTATTTATGGTCTGATCAGAAAGGATGATCAGCTACTGGTGAACTCTTGTATACCCTGCAAAGATTTGTACATGGGTTACTACGGATGTTGTCTCCAAAGCCATAGTAGTTTTTTAATGTGATTTAGACTGATGTCGGAACTGATGTTAAAACATCATTTCAGTTCATTGCTTCCTCAGCCAAAGAAAGTTAGTTGTGCTCATGGTGGAGTATCAGGTCAAGCCATGTACCTAATCTGAAGTGATCAATGGTGTGGATTAATAAAAGAGGGATCAGCTAGTGCCACAAGGGTGCAGGAAAAGAATGTCAGACCAAATCAAATGTCGTACCTTGTGTGAGAAGGTTACCTTATCACATATGATAAATAGCTTGACAGCAGTTGAGTATTTGTTTGCTTTTGATAAGGATGTGCATCTAACCGATAGTGAATACTCTGACAGGAGCTGAGTGTTTATCTAAGATGTTGTGCATTCATCTAATGACAATATACATTGATGGGAGACTATATATAAGTCTGATGTAAATGTGCAGGACTGCTGAAGTGTTGTGAATTTACTTTTCTCTATATGGCTGTTTATTTCTCTTCGTGGTGTGTTGGTGTGTGACGACCTGAATTAGCTGCTGAAGGTGTGATCCTTGGAGATCATCTTGGGTTCAAGGAACTCTGTGTTGATGTCCTACATGATATTGAAACTATCATGGTGGTTAAAAGAAGCTTGGGATTATAAAGATGAGATTGTGTGGCTATGGGGTAGTCTTGGACTACTTATTTTTTGAAGATTCAGATATGGCAGATTTGAAGTCTTTGGAGTTTCTGAGCAGGATGGAGGTTGTCTACTCAAACTTGATTGTTGAATCAAGTCTATGAGAGCATGGAAATCTGTTTATGTAAAGGGAAGAGGTTCTTCTGAGTGGCAGAAGGAAGAGCTGAATTCAACAGTTGGATGTCATAATGTTCTGACATCTAGCTTAACATCAGAAGTCTCAGTTGGTGATGTGGCACATCAACTTATGATAGGGTGATCTACAGGGATGAACAATAGAATGTTTCAAAAGATCGTTCTCATGGCAGTTTGCGGGAGCTGCAGGAAGGAAAAGATGTTACATGACCATGGCTTAGGGAGTCTAAGTGTGTTTGCTATTGAGCAATTGGAACATGTGACTTGAAGATCAAGTTTCCTTGGTGGACCAGGATATCTTTGTGAGAGTTCTGACAAACGTAAAAAATATCAAAATGTGGCATTTGGTTGTTTTCATATGAGGGTTCATGAATGAGGTGATCAAACTGTGGCATTTGGTTGATCTCAGAAGTGGATTTGAAGAATCAAGATAATCAGAGTGTGGCAGCTGGTTATTATTGAGGATTGTCTTGGAACAAGTTACTCTTGGGCAGAAGGGTGATGAGTTGAAGACTCAAGGATATGATTCTTCTTGAAGGTGGATGAGAGTTTATTTCTCTAGTTCTTTGGATTACTATGCTATAGTAAGTCCAGTTGATGGAGCATATCAAGAATCACGGTGATGATGTCTTGGTGTGTGGCCAATGTTCTAGCTTGGAGTTGGAACATTATCCGGGATGGATATCCTTGGTGAAGGATGATTTTGCTCTAGTTCTGGAGCTTGGTGCCTATATTATGCCTAAGGAGCATCTACATAGTCATACGGGAGAATGATGAAGTAGAAGGCCTGCCTTGGATGGAGAATGTAGCGAAGACTGAAGCAGATCAGGTATTGATTACTTGAAAGTCTGAAGGTGAAGATACTTATCAACTGATCAGGAGTATTCCAAATTATCATACAGGAGAATGATAGGGAATGATTGCCTTTGGAGAGTTGGGTGAGAGAATACTGTTCCTGTGTTCTGGTGATCTTCTGTGATGTGATGTGTTTTTGTTTTGGTTGTTTCTGGTCCCTTGGCTTATGAGGGAGCTTAGAGATTCTATTTTTATTTGGAATGTGGTGTTTTTCTTAGTGCAGATGGATTCTGTTCATGATGTCAAGACTGATGTCTTAACATCTGCTGACAGAACATTCTGTTCAGAATGTTATGGTTTTTGTCTCCAGAGAACACAAGCTTTTATCTGATTTATGTATTGTTGTGGTACATGGCGTGCTTGAGGGTCAAGCAGTAGGTGAATGTGTTCAGCAGGTGTGTTGAACAGAGGGTGCGCTCTTGAAGACATGAAGATGCGTCTTATGTTTTCCATTCATTTTGGGTGCTCTTCTTGCAATGGAGCATTAGTTATCCACGTCAGGGAGAGTACCGTATACTGTCAGATTGTACAAGCTTCTGAGTTGGATGTGTTCTGCTACTGACTTGCTTGCTGATGGTTGATTGTCCTTAGATGCATAATTGCTTGGTTTGGTATATTATGGCTAAAAAGGGGGAGAAGTATGAAGTAGTAGTGTTCCTTGGTTGTTTCCTTGAGGGGGAGCTGGTTGTGTTATTCAAAGGTTGTATGGATATTGCTCTGGTGTGCTATTGCTTTGTCAAATATGGCTAAAAAGGGGGAGAGTGTGTGATTGCATAATGTGCTGATATCTGATGTCCCATATGATGTTCTAACATTTATTTGTGATTGCTAGTGTGAGTGGTGATCTAGTTGGTAAATGTTGTTGTGAAGTTGCTGCTGTGTAAGGTTGTGTATATGTGCAGATAAAGATTGAGTGTTGATCTGCCTGTGTGGGTGTTGCAGTGCTGATAAATGTTTTATCTGCTACTGCTGTGTGTGACTATCTTTTGCTGTTGATTGTATTTTGCTGTAAACTCCTGGATTGTAATTGTTTTTAGATTATTTGTTTTAGCCAAAATTTGCCAAAGGGGGAGATTGTTAGTTTTCTTGTATTAGGATTAGCTTAATTTTTGTAAAACAAATAATAGCAGCAATAATGTAATAGAGAATAAGATGTATAAACTTGCTAAGAAGAACAGGTACAGCAAGAACATGTTGTGTTGAAGTTATTCAACAACTGGAACAACATGTCGAAGAAGATGTCCTAAGTGGGAGATTTCGACATCGCGCCTGCTGAGCTGGATTAATGACATTCAGTTATGTTTTGAATTGTGCAGAATCTACAAGAGAAAATTATGCATCCTATGTGGCGCATTTTTAAAGGTCTAGAAGATTCAGTCAGAAATCAAGTTAAATGAAGATTTTCTAAATAAGGAGATTATTTAGGAAACTAAAAGAGTGAAGACCTAACTTGTGGCAGAAGCAACTGCTAATTGTAACAGCTAATGAAGCTATGATTGAAGGCCCAAATCCAGTTGGGTACAGATTATAAATAGAAGGGTTTATAACCTTGGAAGATACGGCTCAAGATGTAGAAGTCTAGGGTTCTGTCTAGGTAAACCTCCCGGCTTGTGGGAAGGTTACCCGTATCCCTCAAAACCTGTAGGTAAGAAACAGTACGTATTGTTCTTGGAGGAAGCTTTGAAGCAACTCCAGGTTGTGGTTTTAGTTAAGGGAAGAAGCTAACAAACGGTGGAGTTTGGCATCATACTTAGCTAGGTATTGTTCTCATCAGATGTTGATGTGTCATAGGAGTGTGTCTCCTCACCATGGAAGTGTGGCTTCATGTCTATCTGTGTGATCAGAATGTTGGCGAAGGGCTGTCAATGCAGTGGCTGAGATGTTGACTGCTATACATCATTGCGATGATTGGGAGTGAGATGGAGTCTCATATCTAGGGAGGACCTAGGTAGAAGGGTCATTGGGTAGTGATTAAGTGCATTGATCGTCAATGGGTGTGTTGGCTATAGGGTCTGCAAATTAATACTGCTAATAGTGGACTTCATCCCTGGCTTGGTAGCCCCCAGATGTAGATTGTTAGATCGAACTGGGTAAACAATTCTGGTGTGTTCTTATGTTTTTCTGTACTGGTTTTATTTGTTTATACCTTTCCATGCTGTTTTGTTCAGATCAGATGTCCAGACATTCTATAGGACATTTGTAGTCTGATATACCAGAATTTTAGGCTCTAAATTTGAAGTGTTCAGTGATCATAAAAGTCTGAAGTACTTATTTGATAAGAAAAAAATTGAATATGAGGTAGAGAAGGTGGTTAGAGCTGTTGAAGGATTTCAATTTTAATTTGAGTTATCATCCGGGCAAAGCAAACGTAGTGGCTGATGCATTGAACAGAAAGTCATTACATATGTCGATGCTAATGGTGAAAGAGTTGGAATTAATTGAGCAATTCAGAGATTTGAGTTTAGTATGTGAAAAGACCTCTGACAGTGTGAAGTTGGGAATGTTGAAGTTGACTAGTGGTATTCTGGAAGAAATTAGAGTGGGACACCAATCAGATTTAAAGTTGGTTGACTAATTGACTTTGATTAACCAAGGTAACGGATGTGACTTTCGGATTGACGAGAATGGCTTAATGATGTTCAGAGACAGGGTGTGTGTTCCAGATATCCCAGACATTAAGAAGAGCATTCTAGAAGAAGGACATCGAAGTAGGTTGAGCATTCATCTCGGTGCTACGAAGATGTACCAGGATTTGAAGAAGTTGTTTTGGTGGCCAAGTATGAAGAAGGATGTTGCGGAGTTTGTTTATGCGTGTTTAACTTGTCAGAAGTCGAAGGTTGAGCATCAGAAGCTTTTAGGTATGATGCAGCCGTTGAGGATTCTAGAATGGAAATGGGATAGTATTTCCATGGATTTTGTGGTGGGATTGCCGAAGACTGCTAAGGGAAATGATTCAATTTGGGTGATTGTGGATAGATTAACTAAGTCGGCTCATTTCTTGCCGATGAAGCTTAATCATTCTATGTAGAAGTTAGTCGAGATGTATATTGAGGAGATTGTGAAGTTACATGGGGTATGTTAGTTCTTGGATTGGCTGGAATTTTGGGTAAAACAAAGTATGTTCAATGTTGATGTCAAGGTGATGATGTTGCAACATTGAGTCTTAACACTGGGCTGTGTTAAGTGTTTAAATTGCTGAAGTTTGGACGTCTGATGTCTCACGTGCGATGTTGTGACATTAGATCTGTAGAATTAATAACATCAGGTTTTGTGATGTTGTTAGGGTTTGCGTGTTAGCTGGAATTGTGGAGAGCTGTTAGTCTCATTGGATGAGAATATCTTGGGATAGATATTTTCCGCTGCATAGGAGATCTGGTGCAGATTTGTAGGAGATTTAAAAGGTTGAAGATTTGAAAAGATTTTAGGAGAAAATCTATTTTGAATATTCAGTTTTAAATAACAAATCAAGTCAGATATTGTAGGAGTCTAAGCCCAATTCTGGTTGCTATTTAAAGCGCACAAGACCAAAGGAAAAGGTACAGAAATACAGAGAGAAGATCAAGAGAATAGGCTGAGTGTCTTGAGTATTTTGTACGAGTTTGTATACACCGTTCTAGGTTGAATTGGTGAGTTTGTTTTTGTCCTCTCTTAGAAGCTGTGAAGTAATAGAGAGTTATTACTTGATCAAAGCTGTGAAGCAGAATCAAGGTGTGATTGAATTGTAGGGATTGAGTAGTGTTCTCATATCTAAGTGGTTTCTTAGGTAGGAAGTCACGAGTAGGAATTAAGTTTAGGAGATTCTCAACTGGGTTGTTGAGTCTGTAAATTAATTCTACAAGTAGTGAATTTCATCCCTGGCTTGGTAGCCCCCAGACGTAGGTAGTTAGACCGAACTGGGTGAACAATTCATTGTGTTGATTACTGTTATTATTGTCCATTGTGCAGAGTGTGTTGTTGTGGCATCGCACCTTAACATCACACGTCTGATACCAGAATTTCAATTGGTATTAGAGCAGGCATCCTGTCTGTCTCTTGGTGAGATCTAGGGAAGTTACTTTCTGGTGTAAAGATGGACAAAGAAGTTGGAGGATTCGTCAATAGACCCCCTATTTTGGGTGGATCTAATTATGACTATTGGAAGCCAAGGATGACTACTTTCTTAAAATCCTTGGACAGCGGGGCATGGAAGGCTATTATTAAAGAGTGGAAAGCACCTATTGTGTGTGAAAAAGATGATGCTGGCAAAGATAAAGAAGGCACCTCAAAGCCAAAGCCTGAAGAAGAATGGACCAAGGAAGAAGATGAGCTTGCCCTTGGTAATTCCAAAGCTCTAAATGCAAATTTCAATGGAGTGGATAAGAATATTTTCAGGTTAATCAATACCTGTGAAGTTGCTAAGGAAGCGTGGGATATTTTGAAGGCCACTCATGAAGGTACATCTAGAGTTAAAATGTCAAGACTTCAGATTCTAACATCAAAATTTGAAAGCCTGAAGATGAAGGAAGATGAGACTATTCATGACTTCCACATGAATGTTCTAGAGCTGGCTAATGCATCCAGTGCTCTCGGTGAAAAAATGTCAGATGAAAAGCTTGTAAGGAAGATCCTTAGGTCCCTTCCTAAGAAGTATAAGATGAAGGTAACTGCCATTGAAGAATCACAAGACATCAGCAAGATGAGAGTTGATGAGCTCATTAGATCTCTTCAAACTTTTGAGCTCGGATTGAATGAGGAAGAACCAGAAAAGAAGCCAAAGAGTATAGCCTTGGTGTCAAATGATCAAGAAGAGAAAGGAAATAGCTCTGAATCCCAGGAGGATCTATATCAGGCCATAGTTATGTTGGGAAGACAGTTCAACAAAGTGTTCAAGAGAATGAATAATAACTCCAGGCCTAATGTCAAGAACATATCTTCTGACACCAGCAAGTCAAAAGAGAAGGATGAAGAGAAAACTGCCCAAGATAAAGAAGTTCAGTGCTTTGAGTGTGAAGGGTATGGACATGTCAAGAAAGAGTGTCCCACCTTCTTGAAAAAGCAGAAGAAGGGCATGACAGTTTCTTGGTCTGACTCTGATAGTAAAAGTGAAGGTGAGTCAGCAAAGCATGTTAGAGCTTTAACAGGAACTGTTGCTTCTGATGATGATTCTAGTGATGGAGAAATAACTTATGAGGAGATAGCATCTACTTATCAAGAGCTGCGTTTAAAAAGTGCTGAGATTTGTCAAGAAAACAAGTGCCACAAGCAACAGATTGCTCAGTTTGAGAATGAAAAAGCTGATCTGGAAAATGAAGTTGTACTAGTTAAAGCTCATCTTGATCAGATGACCAAGTCTGTTAGGATGCTGAGCTGTGGTACAAACACACTTGATAAGATCCTTCAGACAGAAAAGGTTGCTGGTGATAAGTCAGGTATAGGATTTGTAGCTGAGAAAAAGGTTTCTGCTGAAGCAAGCACTTCAGGAACAAAAAAGGAGATGTCTCAACTACTGTCTCAACATCAAACTAAGAGACAGGATCCTACACCTAAGAAGGTTGTTCAGCCACAGAATGTGGAGAAGAAAAATAGTACTCATCAAAGGAAGGTGCAGCCTCAAGGAGCCAGTCAGTATATGCCTCCTCAATATCACAAGAGCATGGAGGTTGTTAGGTCCAATCAGAACAGGTTTCATCAGATGTCTCAACATCAGGGTAACAGGTATACCAATGTTGTGCCTCATTACTATGGAAGAAGGAAGCCTCATCACCATAGGAGACAACCTAGAAGACAACATCCTCAGCTCAGGAGACAGTCTACCTATGGTAAAAGACAACAGTACCATAGAAGACAGGCCAACTATGAAAGAAGGAGACAACATTATGGGTGGCAGCCACAACATTATCATCAAAGTGGCAAAAGATTTAACCACTATGATAGAGTAAGATGCTTCTATTGTGGCAGGGTTGGACATATGCAGTCCTCGTGCTTCAAGCTCCATGGTTATCCAAATTCTGTTCCTCTAACTAGACAGAAGGAGGTCAGACCCAAAGTTACTAAATAATGGGTTCCTAAAGCTCAAGTCACGTGTCTATTAGCTCATACCTCAGATGGACATTTTGCCATGGATGCATGGTACTTTGACAGTCGGTGTTCAAAGCATATGACTGGATTCAGAACTCTGTTAGTTGAAGTCAGTCATTGTCCCTCTCATGAGGTTATTTTTGGCAATGGTGAAAAAGGTGTAGTTGCAGGAGTTGGAAAAGTAAAGTGTGGTGGTGGACCTGAACTTGACAATGTCCTGTTTGTCAATGGGTTAAATGCAAATTTGATCAGCATAAGCCAGTTGTGTGATGAAGGTTATAAAGTTAGCTACACCAAAGATGAGTGTGTGGTATCTGGTGAGCATAATGAAGTTGTTATGAAGGGTGCTAGAACCAAAGATAACTGCTATCAGTGGATTTCCCTTGAAGGTAATTCAACTAATGATGTTCAAGATGATGTTATAACGTCAGACTATGACATCAGGAAGCTAAAAGGTCACTCAGAGTTAATGAGTTCTGATGTGAATCCTTTTAAATTTTTAAAAGGAAAGTCTTTATGGAGGGAGAAAATTAGTGATACTCAAAATCAGGCGCCTTACCACATTGATTATATATCAAGATTCATCAAAGCGTTCTCATCGCAACGGTTCATCTCCCTGAATCTCAACAGAATAGAAAGATCTTCTCTAAACCTGGTCTGTTACAAAGGAACGATGTCTTCCCCATCCAAGAACTCTGAGTCTCAAAGACCTGCGCATGTACGAACTAGGGTTTCTTTGCAAAAAGAACGTGTTGACAAAGAACACATTCCTATGGCACTTCCCGAGTCAGGTAACCCTAAACCTTCAACCAAGTTGAATAAAAATGAAGCTAGGTCATCATCCTCTCAAGCTGTTGAGGAGAAGTATGATGTGGACATGTATTTGGAGCAGATTGCCACCAAAATTCTTGAGAAGGGAATACGTGTGAAAGGGATTTCTGCCCCGTTAAGGTAAATGCCTGCTGAACAAGTGGACTCTCAAAGTAAGGACACAAATCTTCAAAGATTGGCCTTGTCAATGATTCAAGACGCTGAAGGAGGTAGTAAAGAAGAAGATCTTGAAGATACTGATGTCATCTTTGATGTCAGAACATCTTCCCCTAGGAATGAAAGTCACAGGCGTAAAGGGAAGGATCAGGTTGAGGTTATAGATATTGAGGACTCATCTGATGGTGATATCATTGGTAATGCAAGAAGGAGGGAGGATAGGAAAGGGAAAGGAGTGGAGTCACTTCCAAATGAAAATATGGTCAAGGATAAGAAAAGGACTTCAGGTGCAGACTCTCCCAAGTCGTGGAGCAAAGTTGCCAGGTCTGGCAAGAAGAGGAGAGTCAGGGAAGAATCAGAGTGTGATGTTCAAGACATCAACCCTGTGATAAACAGAGCTGCTGATCAAGTGCCTGATAACATATCATTTCCCTGTGCCAGAAGTGCATCCATGTGGAATTGTGTGAGCCAAAGAAGGATAGCTCTGGAAAGAGAGGTAGTAGCAGATGAATTAGAGTCTACTGGAATTGTAGAACTAATTAAGTTTGCTGGTCTCATAAGGACTGTGTCAGGATTGACTAATTGCTATGATAGACTGGTCATAGAATTTATAGTGAATATCCCTGAGTCTATTGATGACAGCAAAAGCCTAACCTTCAGAAGAGTTACCATCAGGGGTAAGTGTGTCTGGTTCTCTCCTAAGGTGATCAATGCCTACTTAGGAAGAAGTGAGGAAGATTATGGAGAATTAGAAGTTTCTAATAATGTTATCTGCAAAGAAATCACAGCTGGTCAGGTAGAAGTTTAGCCTTCAAAAGGAAAGTTATCAGCAAGTTTATTAAGTGTGAAATATGCTCTTCTTCATAGAATAGGTGTTGTTAACTGGTTTCCTACTAACCACAAGAACTCTATTTCTGCTGGGTTGGGCAAATTAGTTTATGCCATTGGAACAAGGAGACTAAGTGATTATGGCTCTTACATCTATAATCAGACTATCAAGCACGTTGCAACAAGAGCTGTGAAATTGCCTATTGCATTTCCATCCCTTATTTGTGGGATAATACTGTCTCAGCACCCTGGGATTCTTAACCAGAATGATAGCGTGTGTAGAAGGAAGCCTGAATTGTCTTTTCATCAGAAGCTGTTTAAAGGAAAACATGTTGCTGATAATGTCAAGGCATCTGCCTCAACATCTACTAATCATACTCATGTAAAGACTGATATGATTTCTGAACTGGAGGAAGCCTGTAAAGAACTAGAGGAAGTCATCAGAGTAAACATTGAAAGGAAGGACAAGTTTAAAAAATTACTTATGACTCTGAAGATGTAGGAAAAAGAAAGTGAGAAAGTAGTTGCTGATAAGACAGATGAGTCTGATAATGACAGTCCAAAAGAAGATGAAGAAGATGATGATCTCAGCTTTTAATGTTTCTCTTATTTAGTAGTTTTAGTTTTATTTTCTGTCTTTGTTTCAGCACTTAATGTGCTTGGTTATGTAATTTGAATATTGTGCTGTTATATGCACCTTTTTATGTTGTTCTCTTCTATGATTTATTTGCCTGGTTTCTAACTGTGAGGCTAACAATGAGAGCTAGGGTAGTACTAATTGTTGTTAATAGGGCTTCTGATTGAAGCTTGTCTAATTGTGGCTAAAAAGGGGGAGAAGTAGCCAAAGAAAGAAAGCCAAAAGTACAAATGTCAAATGTTGTCGAAAGAGTTGCTGTCAAAGGAATTTGTTTGCTATAGTACAGTAGTGCAAATATTAAGGGGGAGAAACTGCTGAAATGCTGAACAGCTGCTATGCTGGCTTTTGCATTGAGGGGGAGTGCTCATTGCTGCTAATAATGAAATATGTGCAGCTGTTTGAAGGTTGTAGCTGTTGAACTTGGTGATGCAGCAGAGTTTTGTGAAGTGAATTGAAGATGCTGCTGCTGTTTGGAGTTTCAAAATCATTGTTTGAAGTTTTTCCACTGCTGAAGTCTCTGAAGGTACAGAGATTGTTTTAGCCAAAATTAGCCAAAGGGAGAGATTGTTAGTTCTTGGATTGGCTGGAATTTTGGGTAAAACAAAGTATGTTCAATGTTGATGTCAAGGTCGTGATGTTGCAACATTGAGTCTTAACACTGGGTTGTGTTAAGTGCTTAAATTGCTGAAGTTTGGATGTCTGATGTCTCACATGCGATGTTGTGACATTAGATCTGCAGAATTAATAACATCAGGTTTTGTGATGTTGTTAGGGTTTGCGTGTTAGCTGGAATTGTGGAGAGTTGTTAGTCTCATTGGATGAGAATATCTTGGGATAGATATTTTCCGCTGGATAGGAGATCTGGTGCAGATTTGTAGGAGATTTAAAAGTTTGAAGATTTGAAAAGATTTTAGGAGAAAATCTGTTTTGAATATTCAGTTTTAAATAACAAATCAAGTTAGATATTGTAGGAGTCCAAGCCCAATTCTGGTTGCTATTTAAAGCGCACAAGACCAAAGGAAAAGGTACAGAAATACAGAGAAAAGATCAAGAGAATAGGCTGAGTGTCTTGAGTATTTTGTACGAGTTTGTATACACCATTCTAGGTTGAATTGGTGAGTTGTTTTCTGTTCTCTCTTAGAAGTTGTGAAGCAATAGAGAGTTATTACTTGATCAAAGCTGTGAAGCAGAATCAAGGTGTGATTGAATTGTAGGGATTGAGTAGTGTTCGCATATCTAAGTGGTTTCTTAGGTAGGAAGTCACTAGTAGGAATTAAGTTTAGGAGATTGTCAACTGGGTTGTTGAGTCTATAAATTAATTCTACAAGTAGTGAATTTCATCCCTGGCTTGGTAGCCCCCAGACGTAGGTAGTTAGACCGAACTGGGTGAACAATTCATTGTGTTGATTACTGTTATTGTTGTCCATTGTGCAGAGTGTGTTGTTGTGACATCGCACCTTAAAATCACACGTCTGATACCAGAATTTCAGGGTACCTTCGAGTATTATGTAGGATAGGGATCTGAGGTTTACATCTAGGTTCTGGAAGAGTTTCCAAGATGTGTTGGGTACTAAGTTGAGGATGAGTTCTGCCTACCATCCGCAGACGGAAGGTTAGATAGAAAGGACTATATAATCTTTAGAGGATTTACTGAGGGCTTATGTGTTGGATCACGGAGGATCGTGGGATAGCCATTTACCGTTGATTGAGTTCACGTACAATAATAGTTTTCATGCTAGTATTGGAATGGCGCCATATGAAGCTTTGTATGGGAGAAAGTGTAGGACTCTGTTGTGTTGGTATGAATCGGGCGAGAGTGCTGTACTCGAACCTGAGATTATGCAAGATACGACTGAGAAGATTAAGATGATACAAGAGAGAATGAAAGCTTCATAGAGCCGTCAGAAGAGCTATCATGATAAGAGAAGGAAGGCACTTGAATTCCAAGAGGGAGATCATGTATTCTTGAGGGTGACGCCAGTGACTGGTGTGGGTCGAGCTTTGAAGTCTAGGAAGCTCACTCCATGTTTTGTTGGTCTATATCAGATATCGCAGAGGATAGGAGAGGTAGCCTACCGAATTTCTTTACCGCCGTCACTTGCGAATTTGCATGACGTGTTCCATGTGTCTTAGTTGAGGAAGTACATTCCGGACCCATCGCATGTGATTCAGATGGATGATGTACAAGTGAGGGATAATCTGACTGTGGAAGCATTGCCTTTGCGTGTTGATGGTCGAGAGACAAAGCAATTACGGGGTAAAGACATAACTCTGGTGAAGGTGCTGTGGGGTGGACCGGCTGGCGAAAGTTGGACTTGGGAACGCGAAGATCAGATGAGGGAGTCGTATCCGACTCTATTTACTTGAGGTAATTTTCGAGGACGAAAATCCTTTAAGTGGGGGAGAGTTGTAACACCCCAAATTTCGTGAGAATATTTATTTAATTTATTTAAATATTATATTCGTGGATTTATGTGAATTTTGGTGTTTCGTGTCGATGTCGGTGTTTTTGTGAAGTTTTGGTTATTTAATTATATAATAGTATATATTACAGAATATATTATATTATTATTTATTTTAAATAATATTAGAGGAATTAAGGGTGAAGAGGAAATTAAGGAGAATTAGTGAGGGCATTATGGAGAAAGCCCAATTTTGAGGCCCAAGGATTAGGGTGAATATAAAAGGAGGATTTTGATAATAGGGTTCACTTTTTGGTTAATCGTGAAAAAAAGGAAAGAAGGGAGAGCTCTGAGGAAAAAGGGAAAAGGCGAGGAATTCGTGAAGGTTTCCAAAGGCTCAAGAGAGAACACATCAGATCGACAATCTAAGGTATGGAAGTAATTACCTTTCATTGTTTTCATTATAGGATTCAATGTAATTGAAGTGGATGTTTTGTGATTGAGGGTTTATGGGATTTTTGTGACAAATTGATGATTTGAGGGTATTTTGTGAATTGATTAATAAGAGTTGTATTTAATCGGATAAAAATAGACCTTGGGGTGATTTCCCCGTCGTTGTAGTTTCAACCTTGTGGTGAAGGGATTTATGGAGTTTATGGGAAGCTTCAGAGTTTTGAAGGTTTAGGAGATTTAAGGTCCCCGTAGTGTCCTGAATCGACTTAATAGACGTAGGTTTTATGCCTTTGACTTACGTGATGCATTGGGACTGTTGTAGGGATGTTTTTGGGTCATTCGGGGTTGTAATCGCAGGTACCTTTGAAGTTGTGGAGCTACTGATGTGTAGCAGGGATGTGCTATAATCATAGGTTCGCTAAGCGAACCATTCCTTCGCAAGGCGAATGTTCTCCAAGGCTCGCAAAGCGAGCAGCGCAACGAATGCACGATAACATGAGTGTGGGTACTGGATGATTCTAGAGTGGAAGTGGGGATTCACTGGAAGTCTCGCAAAGCGTATAAACCAGCGAGTATGACAGATGGTGTTTTTCTGGTGTTTCAGTGTGGTGACTGTGGGACTCGCTGACCGCTTCGTAAAGCGAAGGTCCAAGCGAAATGGTTTGCCTAGCGAACCTTGGAGCGAACTGCTGCTGTTCGCGATGTTGGTTTATGTGCTGTGCTGTTTTGATGCCTTGATGCCGTGATTTTTATGATGATTTTCCATGACGTTACTGATGATTATATGATGATGTTTTGGTGATTATTTGACGAATATGTGATGACATGACGTATATGAGAATTGATGAATGATGATGCACATTATGATGTTTATTAGATGATGGTGATTAATGATGATGTGTATCATACATTCATATGCATACTCTGTGATGACGCTTCATTCCCATTGTGCGGATATGAGGTAATTATGACGTGCTCCAGTTCCAATTACGCAATCGATCCTATTGACGGGGATCTTTGGAGGGGTGATGGCCTAGTGTCTATCGATTATGAAGATTGGTACCACATGCATAAGTATTGTTGTGCATTTGCATTTAATTGGCATTGTTGTATTTTATGATGTTGTTTGTGATTTAGATGTTTCCTTGTGATGACCCTGAAGATGTTGTATATGAAGATAATGGCATTTTATGTATATCTTGTTTTATAATGATTACTATGATTTGTGATTACTCACCCTGCCTGTTTGAATTTTGCCTCCACGTGGGTAACGTGCAGGTGATCAGGTTTAACTGTGGATGCCTTCGAGGACCTTGAAGTTATTTTTGCTTTGGTTGATTTAGAGGGTCTTGCTCTAATAGTGTAACATCGGGTTAGGGTCTTTGAGTCAAACCATGTTGGATTCTTATTTTTGTTGTTATTTGATTATTATGATGTTTGTTGAAAACCTTTTATTTGAAAATTTTGAGTTCCGTTGCCATGTGAAGGCTTTTGTGCGATTTTGAGGAAAACTCTTTGTTTACAGGGCAAGTATATTATTTCTATTTAAATGAGAAATGTGCACCCTTTGAGGTGATTTTGATGCTTTACTCTGATATTTGAGTTATTTCTGCTGCAACATTTTTGTGGGTAGAAAAGGGTGTTACACAAGCTACTCCTATGACTTTCTTCTAGAATCATTCTTTTCAACTCAGGATCATCAGGAATACAAATCCTCTCACAGAATCTCAACACACCTTGTTCATCCACTTTGAATTCATTACTTTCTGTTTGCTCATTTCCAATCATCAAATCCACCGGTTTCACATCCAACTTCTGACCCTCTCTGATACTATTAAGAAATTCATTGTTGATCTTCAGCATACCCTACATCACACTATGAGGTGTCTGTTCACAAACCAAACTCATGTCTCTGAACTGCTCAATCAATTCCAATTCTTTAACCATCATAGCAGACATATACAACGTCTTCCAGCTTAAAGCATCAGCCACGACATTAGCTTTTCCAGGGTGATATTTCAAACCGAAATCATAATACTTCAAGAATTCTAACCACCTTCTTTGTCTCATGTTCAACTCCTTCTGATCAAACAGGTACCTCAAGCTTTTATGATCACTATACACTTCAAATCTGGAACCATAAAGATATTGCCTTCAAATTTTCAATACGAATACTACTGCAGCTAATTCCAAATCATGAGTTGGATAATTCCTCTCATGGACTCTTAACTGTCGTGAAGCATAAGCCATAACCTTTCCATCCTGCATTAATACACCTCCTAAATCCATCAACGAAGCATCGCAATACACTACAAATGGTTCATCTGGTTTAGGTAGAATTAAAACTGGAGATGTAGTCAATCTCTTCTTCAGCTCAATGAAACTATTCTCGCAGTGAACATCCCACACAAACGCTTTACCTTTGCAAGTCAACTGAGTCAACGGAAGTGCCAACTTCGAAAAGCCTTCAATAAACCTACGGTAATAACCATCCAAGCCCAAAAAGCTTCTAATCTCAGTTACCGACTTCGAAGCCTCCCACTGTAGAACTGCATCCACCTTGGATGGATCCACAACAATACCATCACCAGAAATAACATGACCAAGAAAACTTACTTCTTTTAACCAGAATTCGCACTTAGTTAACTTAGCATAGAGCTTCTTTTCTCTTAACACTTTCAGTACTATCCGCAAATGCTCAGCATGTTCCTCTTCTGACTTAGAATAGATTAGAATGTCGTCAATAAAGACAACCACAAATTGATCCAAGTAAGCATGAAAAATTCGATTCATATACTCCATGAATACACCAGGTGTATTAGTAACTCTGAATGACATCATTACATACTCATAATGTCCACATCGGGTCCTGAAAGCCGTCTTCTAAATATCTTCATCCTTTACTCGTATCTGATGATACCCCGACCTCAAGTCAATCTTGCTAAACACACGGGTACCCACTAACTGATCTATCAGGTCATCAATTCTTGGAAGCGGATACTTGTTCTTAATCGTCACTTTATTCAGCTGTCTGTAATCGTTACATAACCTCACACTGCCATCTTTTTTCTTCACCAACAACACCGGAGCTCCCCAAGGCGATACAATTGGTCTCACAAATTTCTTCTCTAACAACTCTTCAAGTTTCTTCTTCAACTATGTAAATTCTGATGCTGACATCTTGTATGGTGCCATAGAAATAGGTCTGGTACTAGGGACAAGATCAATAGTAAACTCCACTTCTCTCTCTGGCGGTACATCAGCAATATCATCCGGAAACACTTCTGGAAATTCAAGCACTACTTTGAATTCATTAATCACCGACTCACTCTCCACTGACAAGGATGCAAACAATGCAAACACTTCAGCTTCTTCCTTTAAGAGCTCTTTCAACTCTCTAGCGGATAGAAAACCATCTTCTTCCTCTTCCTCAGGAGCAAGAAATCGCACCGACTTGTTAAAATAGTTAATATGAACATGATTGAATTCCAACCAGTTCATACCCAATACTACATCAAGATTTCCCAACGGAAAGCAAATAAGATCCACACTGAATTCCTTATCAAAGATTAATAGTGGACAATTCAAACAAACTAGGGAAGTGGTCACCGATCCCTTTGCAGGAGTTTCGACAACCATCTATCCCTTCATTGGAGAAATAACAAGGCCTAGCCTTCTCACACAATCAACAGCAATAAAAGAGTGAGTAGCACCAGTATCATTAATAGCAATCAAAGGCGTATTATTAACGTAACATGTACCTTTAATCAGTCTATCATCCCTGGAAGTTTGAGTCCCTATCAAAGCGAACACCTTTCCTTCAGTTGAAGCTTGCTTTGGCTTCTAGTAACAAGTACTAATATGGCCCTGTTCTCCACAGTTGTAGCAAGTCACCGTATTAACTTTGCAGTCCGCAATCATCTGTCCTTCTTGTCCACACTTGAAGCATTTCTTCACATCACTCGTGCACTCACTAACACGATGACCTAGCTCACCACACCCTAGCACTTTAGAGGAGCAGGGGCACCTCCACCACTCAGCTTCTTGCCATCAGCGTGTTTCTGTTTACCCTTCTCAACTAGAGCTGCATAAGGCTTCCCATGGTTCATCGGTTGTTTTCCCATCCTCTCGGCCAACCCTTTATAGTAAGCCAATCGAGCCTTGTTATCTTCCTCAAAGATCCTACAACAATTCACCAAATCTGGAAACCTTTTAATTCGATGATAACCAATCACCTACTTGATTTCAGGTCTCAATCCATTCTCAAACTTGTCACACTTTGAGAACTCAGCCGTTGCCGCACTGTAGTGAGGGTAAAACTTAGCCAGATCTGAGAATTTGGCAGCATACTCCATAATCGTCATGTTACACTGCTTTAATTCCAGAAACTCAATCTCTTTCTTTCCTCAGACATCTTCAGGAAAATACTTCCTCAAGAACTCCCTACTGAACATAGCCCAAGTGGTTACCTCTCCTGTTGCTCCCAATAATTGACGGGTGCTAACCCACCAGTCATCAGCCTCCTCAGCCAGCATGTGAGTACCTAACCACACCTTTTGTGTTTCTAAAAAACATTCCATAACCCGGAATATTCTCTGGATCTCCTTGAGTCAAGCCTGCGCTCCATCCAGATCATATCTTCCCTTGAAGGTAAGCGGTCTATTCTTCCGAAACTCGTCATTCTCACCAGCATGAGGCAGATTCTGTATCGCCTGAGCAACAACCTGCAAAGCAGCATCGTACCTTCCAGCCATTCTGAATCTGTTACACACCAACAACAGAACACAATGGTTAAGGAACCGACATCGACAGTAATCAACTGTCACACAACAACAACTCGACAACTTGGCCAGACGGACCGACCTGCTTTTATACCACTATGTAACACCCTAAAACCCCCACGTAAAATAATACTATTCTTCAGAGTTAATTTATGAAAAATACAACGCGTAGGATGTTACTTTCCAACAAAAACCTGCTCATGTATGCGACATGTAACACAAAAACTTTATTAACGGTAATTAACATAATTATACTTAAAGTTCATTTTATTAAGCAGTAAAAACTTCACCAAATTAATGACGAAAACATAACATATGTCGAAACGAACATAACCAACAAAAGTCAGCAAGATCAATTAACCAACGATAATTCAAATAACATAAGCGTTCCATAACCCCAATGTTACACATCAGAGCAAACACCGACTCTACTGAATAAAATGGAAGACTTCATCTTCACTAACCGCGACTCCACACTATTATTGATTATCTACGTGTTACCCACGTAGAGGCAACATTCAAACAGAAGGGGTGAGATTTCTCGAATCAACAATGAAATGCATAATATACATATAAAGGCATATAATCATTTCACAATTCACCCTATCATCACAACATCAACACAATTACAATTTCATACGCAAGCAGACAATCATATCATCCATGACACAACAGAATGCAATGCAATGAGACTCTCAACTCGACTCAATGCATGTGGTACCAATTCGATCCCTTTTTCATGATCATAATTCCCGTCAGAATTTCTATATGTTCCGCTCACACCCCACATGGGTACACAAACACCCGTAATCGCTCACACCCTACATGGGCACCCGATTATCGCAACAACAACAACAACAACACAATTCCATTTCAAGGAATCTGGATAAGACGCTCACACCCCACATGGGCACATAACTTATTATACAACTTATGCAACATGATATGCATTCAACGACAACATACAACAACGACCAATATCTATGACTATCATACAACCAATACATCACACCACACTTCCCAACACGTAGCATATACCTGCCAAAACATGCAACATTTGCAATCTACAGCCACAACACACACTCGCACAATCAAACTCAACATTTTAACGTTCTACATGTCACAACGTATACAAAAATACATTTAACACGAAGTATAGTTGGAATTATGGCATTTAAAATAATTTTAAAAGAAAGTACATGGAACCAGCTTTCCAACGATTCGAACGGTGACTGAAACGGACTTACAGATCAAAAGATATGAATTTTTAAAGTTTTAAGAGAATTCTGCCCATAACAGCAGCAAGCAGAACTGTCATGTTTGCTGCAAGTTCGCCCAACGAATTGTCATTCACTAGGAGTTCGCCTAGCGAAGTTGCCAATGAAACACCTTCCTCATACAAAATCCAAAGACTCACCTATTTTCCTCCCCCTTCGCCTCGACATTCGCCCAGCGAAATTTCGTTCGCAAAGAGTTCGCCCAGCGAATCTGGGGCAAATCTCCCCAAAACTCACTCCAGTAACCCATTCCCTTTCTCTTCTTTCGCTTCTTAGTTCGCCCAGAGAACTGTCAGTGAACCTTTCGCCCAGCGGACATCTATTCGCACGGCGAACTGTGCGAATCAGCAACACAACAGTTGCGATTCAACATGATTCCGACCCCAAGAATTCTCTGATTTCAACAGCAAACCCCACGAAAATACAAGTAGAATCCACAATTTTTACACAATCAATTAGAGTCACATAAACCAAAATTTAGTCGGTGAATTTACACCAATTACATGTTATTACGAATATCGACACACGACCGACAACAAACAAACAATTCGAGATGCATAGAGATGAATCTAACAGATTACCCACCCTCATACATACATTATTCATCCCTTAAGCGATCGAAGAACCCCACCCTTACCTTATTGATGATTTTTTGAAGGTTCTCTAAGCCCTAGCTCTGCTCCTCTCTTCCGTTCCTCTTTTCTCCAAAAATGCGATCGCTTCTAAACTGATTCTCCTTCCCAATTTTCTCTTTTCCTACTATAACTCTTAGACCCCTATTACGCTTTTCCTTCCTTACCCTTACTAATCCTCACAAATAGTCCACTTTGCCCTCCTTTGTCTTGTTATTATATCATATTATTATTATTACTAATATCTACTTATTAAAATAATAATAATAATAATCAATATTTAATTAATTTAATATTATTCAACTAATATTATGATCAATCAAATATCACTAATATAATTTAATTAGTACTACTCTATATACCACCAAATCCTACATAATTGGTCACACACCCTTCACCCTCAAGGCCACTAATACTAAGGTTATTACCCTTTACTGTAGGGTACCCCAACATAACCCAACACACATACAATCACTTATTTAATTACAAAAAATAATTAAAATAAATCGGGGTGCTATAGAACTCGTACTTGGTGTTAAGTCTACTACAAACTCTACTTCACGTTCTGGAGGCAAATCACTTATGTCGTTTGGAAACACATCTAGAAATTCATAGACAATAGGTAATTCGACACTCGCAGCTTCACGATCAACCTGCAACAATGCAAACATTGCAAACACCAAGGCTTCGTCTTCCAGAAGTTCGTCTACTTGCTTAGCAGAGAAGAACATCAACTCCCCATTATCACCAAACTCAGGAAACTCTACGATCTTATTATAGCAATTGATATGAACATGGTTGAACTCCAACCAATTCATTCCAAGGATTACATTTATTTAGTGCAAGGGTAAACACACCAAATCCATCACAAAACTCTTCCCAAAAATCATAAAAGGACATCTCAAACACACAAAAGTAGTATTAACAGAACCATTAGCTGGAGTTTCTATTACCATATTACCATTCATATCAGAAAATTTCAAACCCAATGTAGTAGCACAGTCAAACGAAATAAACGAATGAGTAGCACCGGTATTGTAACACCCCAAATTTATTAGAATATTTATTTAATTTATTTAAATATAATTGCGAATTTTTGGTGAATTTCGGTGGTTTGTGTTGATGTCAGTAATTTGTGGAGTTTTGGTTATTTAATTAAATAATAGTATATATTATGAAATATATTAGTATTATTATTAATTTAAATAATATTAGAGGAATTAAGGGTAAGATGGACTTTTGAGGAGGATTAGTGAGGGTATTATGGAGAAACCCAATTTTAGAAGCCCAAGAGTTAGGTTGAACAAAAAGGAGAATTTGAGAATAGGATTCAGTTTTGTCAGACCGTTAAAAGAAGGAAAGAAGGTGAGAGCTCTGAGGAAAAAGGAAAAGGCGAGAAATTCGAGAAGGTTTCCGAAGACTCAAGAGAGAAAGCTTCGAATCGACAATCTAAGGTATGGGGAGTATTGCCTTTCATTGTTTTCATTATAGGGATTCGATGTGTTTAAAGCGGAATTGAGGTTTATGAGGGTTTATGGGTTTTATGAGTAAATTGACGATTTAAGGTATTTTGTGAATCAATTATTAAGGGTTGAATTAAATCGGATAAAATAGACCTTGGGGCTGATTTCCCTGTCGATGTTGTTTCGACCTTGTGGTGAATGGGATTTATGGGTTTATGGGAAGCTTGAGAGTTTGTAAAGGTTTAGGTGATTTGGGGTTTCGAATAGTGTAATGAATCGACCTAGTAGATGTAGGTTTTATGCCTTTGATATCCATGATGCCTTAGGAATGTTGTAGGGATGTTTTGGGGTGAATTGGGGTTGAAATCGTAGGGTTTTTTGGAGTTGTTGTGCTACTGATGCGTAGTAGCGATTGTAGGAAATCGCAGGTTTGCAAAGCGAACCATTCCTTCGCAAGACGAATACTCGCCCCAGGCTCGCAAAGCGAGTAGCGCAGCAAATGCAGATAAATTTTGTGATGATATTGGGATGAATTCTGAGATGTGTTTTGTGGGCTCGCAAAGCGAAGGGCTTCGCATAGCGAATAGAGGAGCGATGAGAGGCAGAATGGGGAACTCTCTAGGTTTTCTTATGGGATTGGAGCTTCGCTGCCAGCTTCACATAGCGAAGGTCCCAACGAGTAGGTTCGTACAGCGAACTCAGTAGCGAATGCCTTCTGTTCGCGAAATTCGTTTTATGATTCTGTGCTGTCTTGATGTTTTGACGCTGTGACTTTTCTAATGATTTACCATGATGTTACTGATGATTATGAGATGATGTTTGACGAATATATGATGATCTGATTTAACTTGAGGATTAATGAATGATGATGCACATATATGGTTTTTATTGATGATGATGATTATTGATGTTATGTATCATGCATTCATAGCATTTCTGTGACGATGTAGACTTCATTCCCATTGTGCGTATATGAGGTTATTTTGACGTGCTCTGATTCTTGTGTGGAACCGATCCAAATGACGGGGATCTTTGGAGGGTGATGTCCTAGTGTCCATCGACTATGACGATTGGTACCACATGCATGAGTCTCGTTGTGCATTGCATTTATGTGGCATTGATGTATTTTATGATGTTGTAATTTTGATGTTTCCTTGTGATGACCCTTAAGATGTTGAATATGATGATAATGCCATTTTATGCATATCTTGTTTTTATATTGATTATAATGAATTGTGATTACTCACCCTGCCTGTTTCAGTGTTGCCTCCACGTGGGTAACGTGCAGGTGATCAGGTTTAGCTGTGGATGCCTTTGAGGACTTCTGAAGTTTATTTGCTTTTGGTTGATGTATAGGGTCTTGCTCTGATAGTGTAACATCGGGTTGGGTCATTGAGTCGAACCATGTTGAATTGTTTACTTTGTCGTTATTTTTTTATTATGGTTTTATTTTAAAACCTTTTAAATTTGAATTATTGTGGTTATGGTGGTTCCGCTGCTGTTTGATGGCTTTTGAGTTATTTTGAGGAAAAACCCGTTGTTTACGGAGCAAATGTTTTATTTGAATTTATTGAGAAATGTGTACCTTTTGAGGTGATTCTGAGTTTACTTTGATATTATGTGTATTTTGCCGTGAATTTTTATGGGGTAGAAAAGTGTGTTACATTAGTGGTATCAGAGTAGGTCGGTCCGTCCGGCCAGGTTTTACGTGATGTCAGTCCCCTATCGGTCGACAAGTGTGTGTACATTGTCGTTGTTTTGTTTCTTCTAGCCTTGTTAGTGGTATGCAAGATGGCTGGAAGAAATGATCGTGCGATTGCTGATGCGTTGGAATCCGTTGCTAATGTGGTGGTGCAACTCTATCTGAATGGTGGAGCTCCAGATGAGTTTCATGCTTTAGGGAAGTTTCAGAGGAATAATCCACCGACTTTGTGGGTACGCATGATCTAGAAAGTGCACACAAGTGGCTGAAGGTGATCGAGAAGATCTTCCGGGTGATGGGGGTGTTCTGATGAGCAACAGGTTCAGTTTGGAACACATATGCTGGAAGAAGAGGCTGCGGATTGGTGGGATAACACTCGTCAAAGACTCGCAGATGTTGACACTGTGATAACCTGGGCTATGTGTAAGCAGGTGTTTCTGGGGAAGTATTTTCCAGAGGATGCTCTTGGCAAGAGAGAAGTGAAATTCCTTGAGCTGAAGCAAGGAGACATGACTATGGCGGGGTATGCCGCGAAGTTTGAAGCTTTGGTGAAGTTCTGTCCTACCTACAACCGTGCTGATGCTGAGATGTCTAAGTGTCTCAAGTTAGAGAATGGGCTGAGACCAGAAATTAAGCAGGGTATTCAGTATCAACAGATTCGCAGGTATGATGAGTTGGTTGATAAGAGTAGAATCTACGATGAGGTTAACAAAGCTCGATCTGCTCACTACAAGTAGATGAGTGAGAAGAAAGGGCAGTATAGGGAGAAACCTTATACAACTTCAGCTAACAAAGGGAAGCATAAGGATTTAGATGGGAAAAAGACAAGTGGGGGAGCAGCTCCCGCTTCTGGGAAGTGATATAAGTGTGGCGAGCAAGGTCACCGTGCTGATGGTTGCACCAATAATGTGTTGAGGTGCTAAAGATGTGTTAAGAAGGGACATAGGGCTACTGATTGCAAAGATGATGGTTCAACCTGTTTTAATTATGGTGAGAAATGTCACATCAGTACCCAGTGTCAAAAACCGAAGAAGACTGCGATTGCTGCTCAGACCAGTGGCAGAGTGTTTGCTTTGAGTGGTGCAGAGGTACCAGAGAAGGACAACCTGATTCGAGGTACATGTTTTATTAATAATATCGAGTTGATTTCTATTATTGATACTGGTGCTACTCATTCTTTTATCTCGCTTGAATGTGCTAATAGATTGGGTTTGAAGTTATCTGATATGAATGGTAACATGGTTATAGAAACTCTAGCTAATGGTTCTGTTACCACTACCTTTGTGTGTTTGAGATATCCTGTGACAATTTTTGAGAAGAGTTTTGTGATGGATTTAGTGTGCCTACCCTTGCACCAAATCGATGTAATCTTTGGAATGAACTGGTTGGAGTTCAATCGGGTACATATCAACTGTTATAGCAAGACTATAGAGTTTCTTGAGTTTGGTGATGGTGGGGAGTTGATGTTCTTGTCTGCTAAGCAAGTAGGCGGACTTCAAGAAGATGAAGCCTTGGTGTTTGCAATGTTTGCATCATTGCAAATTGATCGTGAAGCTACGAGTGTGGAGTTACCTATTGTCTGTGAATTTCCATATGTGTTTCTAGATGACATCAGTGATTTACCTCCAGAACGTGAAGTAGAGATTGCAGTGGACTTAATACCAGGTACGATTCCGGTGTCAATGGATCCTTATCGGATGTTTGCTTCTGAGTTGAGTGAATTGAAGAAACAATTGGAAGAGTTGCTTGAGAAGAGGTTTGTTCGACCAAGTGTTTCTCCGTGGGGTGCTCCTGTGCTATTAGTGAAGAAGAAAGACGGAAGTATGAGGTTGTGTGTTGATTATCGGCAGTTGAATAAAGTGACTATCAAGAATAAATATCCACTTCTGAGAATCCACGATTTGATGGATCAGCTAGTAGGTGCTTGTGTGTTTAGCAAGATTGATTTGAGGTCGGGTTATCATCACATTCGAGTTAAGCCTGACGATATTCCGAAGACAGCTTTCCGGACGAGGTATGGTCACTATGAATACACTGTGATGTCGTTTGGTGTATCCAATGCACCTGGTGTGTTCATGGAGTACATGAATCAAATTTTTTATAAGTATTTGGATAAGTTTGTGGTGGTTTATCGATGATATCTTGGTATATTCTAGATATGAAGAAGAACATGCTGAGCATTTGGGAACTGTGTTGCAAGTATTGAAGGAGAAGAAATTGTATGCAAAGCTGTCTAAGTGTGAGTTTTGGTTGAAGGAAGTGAGTTTTCTGGGGCATGTGATTTCTAGTGGTGGGATTGCTGTTGATCCTTCTAAGATTGATGTCGTGTTACAGTGGGAGACTCCAAAGTCTACTACTGAGATACAGAGTTTTCTGGGATTGGCGGGTTATTACCGCAACTTTATTGAAGTCTTTTCTAAGTTGGCATTACCGCTGACTCAGTTGACTCGAAAGGGTCAAGCTTTTGTGTGGGATGTAGCTTGTGAAGAGAGTTTTGTGGAATTGAAGAATAGGTTGATGACCGCTCCAGTGTTGATTTTGCCTAATCCGAGCGAATCATTTGTGGTGTATTGTGATGCATCGAAGATGGGTCTTGGTGGAGTATTGATGCAGAATGGACAAGTTGTTGCCTATGCTTCGAGACAATTACGAGTTCATGAGAGGAATTATCCTACACATGACTTGGAATTGGTTGCGGTGGTGTTTGTGTTGAAAATTTGGAGACATTATCTGTTTGGCTCTAAATTTGAAGTGTTCAGCGATCATAAGAGTTTGAAGTACTTGTTTGATCAGAAGGAATTGAATATGAGGCAGAGAAGGTGGTTAGAGCTGTTGAAGAATTTTGATTTTGATTTGAGTTATCATCCGGGCAATGCAAATGTAGTGGCTGATGCATTGAGCAGAAAGTCATTGCATATGTCGATGCTTATGGTGAAAGAGTTGGAACTAATTGAGCAATTTCGAGATTTGAGTTTAGTGTGCGAAGAGACCTCTGATAGTGTGATGTTGGGAATGTTAAAGTTGACTAGTGGTATTCTGGAAGAGATCAGAGTGGGACAACAATCTGATTTAAAGATGGTTGACCGGTTGACTTTGATTGACCAAGATAACGGAGGAGAATTCTAGATTGGCAAGAATGGTGTGATGATGTTCAAAGACAGGGTGTGTGTACCAGATGTTCTAGAAATCAAGAAGAGTATTCTAGAAGAAGGACACCGAAGTAGGCTGAGTATTCATCCCAGTGCTACGAAGATGTACCAGGATTTGAAGAAGTTGTTTTGGTGACCGGGTATGAAGAAGGATATTGCAGAGTTCGTTTATGCGTGTTTGACTTGTCAGAAGTCGAAGATTGAGCATTAGAAGCCATTAGGTATGATGCAGCCGTTGCATATTCCAGAATGGAAATGCGATGGCATTTCCATGGATTTTGTGTTGGGATTACCGAGGACTACTAAGGGAAATGATTCAAATTGGGTGATCGTGGATAGATTAACTAAGTCGGCTCATTTCTTGCCGATGAAAATTAATCATTCTATGCAGAAGTTAGTTGAGATGTACATTGAGGAGATTGTGAAGTTGCATGGGATACCTTCGAGTATTGTGTCAGATAGAGATCTGAGATTTACATCGAGGTTCTGGAAGAGTTTGCAAGATGCATTGGGTACTAAGTTGAGGATGAGTTCTGCCTATCATTTGCAGACGGACGGTCAGACAGAAATGACTATCCAATCTTTAGAGGATTTACTGAGGGCTTGTGTGTTGGATCACGGAGGATCATGGGATAGCCATTTACCGTTGATTGAGTTCACGTACAATAATAGTTTTCATGATAGTATTGGAATGACGCCCTACGAAGCTTTGTATGGGAGAAGGTGTAGGACTCCCTTGTGTTGGTATGAGTCGGGTGAAAGTGTTGTACTCGGACCTGAAATTATGCAAGAGATGACTGAGAAGATTAAGATGATCTAAGAGAGGATGAAAGCTTCGCAGAGTCGTCAGAAGAGTTACCATGATAAGAGGAGGAAAGCACTTGAATTCCAAGAGGGAGATCACGTGTTTTTGAGGGTGACACCAGTGACTGGTGTGTGTCGAGCTTTGAAGTCTAGGAAGCTCACTCCATGTTTTGTTGGTCCATATCAAATCTTGCAGAGGATAGGAGAGGTAGCCTATCGGATTGCTTTACTACTGACGCTCACGAATTTACATGACGTGTTTAATGTGTCTCAGTTGAGGAAGTACATTCCGGATCCGTCGCATGTGATTCAGATGGATGATGTACAAGTGAGAGATAATCTGACGGTGGAAGCATTACCTGTGCGGATTGATGGTCGTGAGATGAAGCAGATGTGGGGCAAAGACATAGCTTTGGTGAAGGTGCTATAAGGTGGACCATTTGGCGAGAGTTGGACTTGGGAACGTGAAGAGTAGATGAAGGAGTCGTATCCGACTCTATTTCCTTGAGGTAATTTTTTAGGGCGAAAATTCGTTAAGTGGGGGAGAGTTGTAACACCCCAAATTTATTAGAATATTTATTTAATTTATTTAAATATAATATTTGTGAATTTTCGGTGAATTTCGGTGGTTTGTGTTGATGTCAGTAATTTTGTGGAGTTTTGGTTATTTAATTAA
The DNA here is from genome assembly GCA_022829125.1 of Lathyrus tuberosus. NCBI lineage: Eukaryota > Viridiplantae > Streptophyta > Magnoliopsida > Fabales > Fabaceae > Lathyrus > Lathyrus tuberosus. Next base: position 3,885,760 of record JALAZF010000043.1, read on the forward strand.
ATAATAGTATATATTATGAAATATATTAGTATTATTATTAATTTAAATAATATTAGAGGAATTAAGGGTAAGATGGACTTTTGAGGAGGATTAGTGAGGATATTATGGAGAAAGCCTAATTTTAGAAGCCCAAGAGTTAGGTTGAACAAAAAGGAGAATTTGAGAATAGGATTCAGTTTTGTCAGACTGTGAAAAGAAGGAAAGAAGGTGAGAGCTCTGAGGAAAAAGGAAAAAGCGAGGAATTCGAGAAGGTTTCCGAAGACTCAAGAGAGAAAGCTTCGAATCAACAATCTAAGGTATGGGGAGTATTGCCTTTCATTGTTTTCATTATAGGGATTCGATGTGTTTAAAGCAGATTTGAGGTTTATGAGGGTTTATGGGTTTTATGAGTAAATTGATGATTTAATGGTATTTTGTGAATCGATTATTAAGGGTTGAATTGAATCGAATAAAATAGACCTTGGGGCTGATTTCCCTGTCGATGTTGTTTCGGCCTTGTGGTGAATGGGATTTATGGGTTTATGGGAAGCTTGAGAGTTTGTAAAGGTATAGGTGATTTGAGGTTTCGAATAGTGTAATGAATCAACCTAGTAGACATAGGTTTTATGCCATTGATATCCATGATGCCTTAGGAATGTTGTAGGGATGTTTTGGGGTGAATTGAGGTTGAAATCGTAGGGGTTTTTGGAGCTGTTATGCTACTGATGTGTAGCAGCGATTGTAGGAAATCGCAGGTTCGCAAAGCGAACCATTCCTTCGCAAGGCGAATACTCGCCCCAGGCTCGCAAAGTGAGCAGCGCAGCAAATGCACGATAAATTTTGTGATGATACTGGGATGAATTCTGAGATGTGTTTTGTGGGCTCACACAGCGAATGTCCCAGCGAAGGGCTTCGCACAGCGAATAGAGGAGCGAGGAGAGGCATAATGGGGAACTCTCTGGGTTTTGTATGGGATTGGACAATAAACTCAGTAGCGAACGCCTGCTGTTCGCGAAATTCATTTTATGATTTTGTGCTGTCTTGATGTTTTGACACTGTGACTTTTCTGATGATTTACCATGATGTTACTGATGATTATGAGATGATGTTTGGTGATGTTTGACGAATATATGATGATCTGATTTAACATGAGGATTGATGTATGATGATGCACATAGATGGTTTTTATTGATGATGATGATTATTGACGTTATGTATCATGCATTCATAGCATTTCTGTGACGATGTATACTTCATTCCCATTGTGCGGATATGAGGTTATTTTGACGTGCTCCGGTTCTTGTGTGGAACCGATCCTAATGACGGGAATCTTTGGAGGGTGATGGCCTAGTGCCCATCGACTGTGACAATTGGTACCACATGCATGAGTCTCGTTGTGCATTGCATTTATGTGGCATTGATGTATTTTATGATGTTGTAATTTTGATGTTTTCCTTATGATGACCCTAAAGATGTTGAATATGATGATGACGTCATTTTATGCATATCTTGTTTTTATATTGATTATAATGAATTGTGATTACTCACCCTGCCTGTTTGAATGTTGCCTCCACGTGGGTAACATACAGGTGATCAGGTTTAGCTGTGGATGCCTTCGAGGACTTCTGAAGTTTATTTGCTTTTGGTCGATGTAGAGGGTCTTGCTCTGATAGTGTAACATCGGGTTTGGTCGTTGAGTCTAACCATGCTGAATTGTTTACTTTGTCGTTATTTGTTGATTATGGTTTTATTTTAAAACCTTTTTAATTTGAATTATTGTGGTTATGGTGGTTCCGCAACTATTTGATGGCTTTTGAGTTATTTTGAGGAAAAACCCGTTGTTTACGGAGCAAATGTTTTATTTGAATTTATTGAGAAATGTGCACCCTTTGAGGCGATTATGAGTTTACTCTGATATTATGTGTATTTTTTCGTGAATTTTTGTGGGGTAGAAAAGGGTGTTACAGGTATTAATAATAGCGACCAACTCAACATTATTAATGAAACAAGTACCTCGAATCAAGTTATCCTTCTCTAGAACTTCTGAACCACTCAAAGCAATCACTCTGCCATTGCTCTGAGTAGCAGTAGTAGTCTTTTTCAGTTTCTGACACTGGGTACTGATGTGACCCTTCTCACCACAATTGAAACAGGTTAGACCATCATCCTTGCAATCAGTAGCTCTATGACCCTTCTTGCCACATCTGTAACACCTCAACAAACTATTGGTGTAAACCTCAGCATAATGTCCTTGCTCGCCACACCGGTAACACTTAACAGAAGCGAAAGCTACTCCCTTACTTGTCTTCTTCCTATCTAATGAATTCTGCTTCCCTTTGTCAGCTGGAGTCACATAAGGCTTTCCTCTATACCCCCTTATATTTCTTCTCACTAAGATGCTTGTAGTGAGCAGATCGGGCTCGGCTACCCTCATCGTAGATCCTACTTTTATCCACCAGCTCAGTATACCTGTGAATCTGTTCGTACCCAATACCTTGCTTGATTTCTGGCCTCAGCCCATTCTTGAACTTGAGACACTTGGACACCACGACATCAACACGATTGTAGTGAGGACATAACTTCACCAGCGCCTCAAACTTTGTAGCATACTTTGCCACGGTCATGTTTCCTTTCTTCATCTCAAGGAATTCCACCTCTCTCTTGCGATAAACATCCTCTGGAAAATACTTTCCTAAAAATTCCTGCTTGAACACAACCTAGGTTATCACAGTACCAACATCTTCCAGTCTCTGGTGGGTGTTATCCCACCAGTCCTCAGCCTCCTCTGATAGCATATGAGTTCCAAACTGAACTTGTTGTGTGTTAGTACACTCCATCACCCGGAAGATCTTCTCAATCATCTTCAGCCACTTCTGTGCACTCTCTGGATCATGAGTACCCACAAAAGTCAGTGGGTTGTTCCTCTGGAACTTCCCCAAAGCACGAAACTCGTCCGGAGCTCCACTATTCTGTTTGTTCTGAGCCATTGCCTTAGCAAGTGACTCCAACACATTAGAGATAACACGATCATTTCTTCCAGCCATCCTACACACTACCAACAAGGTTAGAAGAAACAAAACATCGAGAATGTACACACACTCGTCGACTGATAGGGAACTGACATCATGTAAAACCTGGTCGGACAGACCGATGTGCTCTGATACCACTAATGTAACAGCCTTTTCTATCCAACAAACATCATGAATAAATACAACAATTATATCAGAGTAAAGTCCCAAAAAGGGCATTATATTTCGTCACAATACATCAAATGACCACCTGCCCCGTAACACGGGTTTTACCGTCATGAATTTATTTATACATCATGCAGCGGAAATCAAAATTTAAACAATTTTATAATCCAAAAACTTCTTAAAACAAACTCATAAACATCATCATTCCAACAAATAAAAAAATGTAAATCGTTCGACTCAAACGTCCCGACTCGATGTTACATATCAGAGCAAGACCCTCTAATCGACGGAGAAATCAAAATACTTCAAAATGCTAAATCTTCATGCACTAAGAGAGCTAAGCCTGATCACCTGCACATTACCCACGTGGAGGCAACATTCAAACAGGCGTGGTGAGTAATCACGAATCAATATATAAGATATAAGTAAAAGATAAAGTATCAACACAAACAACCCCAAGTCATTCACAAACATCATTAACACATCAATCACATTAATAGAATGCAATGCCACAAAATATGCAAATTGAACATCATAGACTCATGCATGTGGTACCAATTCGTCATAATTGATGGACACTGAGCCATCACCCTCCAAAGATCCCCACCAATAGGATCGATTCTACACAAGAACTAGAGCACGTCACAAAACACTTTAATCCACACAATGGGATTGAAGCCACCAAATGGACTGGAGTTCCAACTATGCCATGAATGCATGATGCAAAGCATCATAATAATCATCATCATAAAATCATCATAATTGCATCATCATTCATGAATCATCATCAAACATCATGATACAACACCAATTCGCACTCATCACGATTCGTCACTATACCTCACAATTCGTCATGTCATCATCATTACATCAAAATTTTCCCGATTTTATCCCATTCACCCTCATTACTGGTTTACCCATGTTTTATTACTCCATCATAGTCTTACGTTTTAAGGAAACTGCATCACAAGTGAAAACGGGACAGAAATCGTAAAAACGGACAAATTTGCCCGCAGCCCTGCCCATACACGTATTTCCATGCCCCATATGCGCATGGCTCACTTCCTCGTCCACTGGCATGTGTATCATACACGAAGGGCCACCTGCCCAGGCCTCCCTTACACATATCACCCTCCTTGTTATGCGTATCACCAGAGAGGTTTCCCTCTCAAAATCCCCTCCAATGTCCCATTACGCGTCATGGCTAGTCCATAGGCGTAATGCTCCTTTCCCAATAATTCCCTACGCGTAATGGCTTCCCATACGCATATGCCCCTTCATTCCCAACTTCCTATACGCATAATGGCTTCCCATACTCGTATGACCCTACTGTCCTTATACGTACACTACGTGTATTGGCAGAGGGTCGTGCTAGCCCTGGGGAGGGGTGCGTATGCTACGCGTAACACCCTAGGGATGTCCCCTTCATACGCGTAATACTCCCCCCATTACGTGTATGGCCAGAAACTACTCCAAAACTCAGATTTCGCATCTATACGAAAAACTTCCCATTCCAACACCTTCGATCTTCCAAAATCAGACCCAAAACTATTTCGATTCATCACAGGTCTAAGTCCTTATCTCATTTCATCATTTTCATCGGTTTTCTTCTAATTACTAAGTCCTAATTTTCTCAATTTACATATCTAGTTTTTATTCACATATTCAACACAATAACAACAATTATTCACACGAATTCCACATCAATTACAACAACACATACCAGATTCGTAACAACAATCGAACAACACAGATTCACGAAAATTCATCACAGATTTATCATACGAAAATTCATCATAAACTCATCACAGATTCATCATGCGAAAATTCATCATAAAGACATAACACACAACTACCTCTACCTTAAACCCATATCAGACATATTAACCCTAATTAACCCCCCATACCTCGAATTTTTCCAGCAACAGATCCTTCTTTGGGGTTCTACGGTTGATCCTCTCGTTCTCTATGCCCTAGCCTCCTTTTCTTTGTTCTCTTCACTTCTTACGATGCCACATAATAACTTTCCTAATTCCCACTTTTCCTTTTTGTCAAACCTACCCCTTGGACCCTAATTATGATTTACCCATATTATCCTCACTTAACCTTCTCAATAATACCGTCTTATCCTTAATGGTTCTCTTAATTATTTTAAATAATAAAGATAATAATAATCTAAATAATAATCTAATTATTCAAATTATTCTATTATTATTATTACTAATAAAATAATTCTAATTAATTTACTAATTCTAAGTGCCTCAATATTCCCTTAACTCAGACTACCCTACAACACCACACAAGGTCACCATGCGTCATAATATTCACCAAAATTCACTAAAACACCAAATAATCATAATAAATAAATAAAATAAATATTATAATTATTTTGTGGTGTTACACCCAGTGCTGGGGGTACATTATAAATACCCTCTTTCACTAGAGGGTTAGGTATTCTAAATTCTATGTTTTTCTGTACTTGCTTTCTCTCTCCCGCTGAAACTTACTTTAGCATCAGAGTGCCTTGCAGGTACACCCCCACCTCTTCTCCACCACTGGAGAACTAGGAGCTCACGATGTGTTGCTGGCTGCTGATCACTTTCTGGTCTGGTAAGATCAGTGACGTCGTCTCTAGGAAACTCTTGCTTCCCCGTTCTTTCTTCCTCAGAAATCAAAGAACCAACGCACATCTTAACTTCCATCGATCATGGTCAGCCCATGCATTGAGGATAACTTTCATGAAACCGCCTTTACCACCCTCACCAATGGCGACAACAACGATCTCAACTTGACCGTCCCCGTCGAGGAGGGTGACCACAGGGACGGGCACACCACCTCTCCCTTCCTCGAAGATGCGGCCTTCAACGCCGCCCAACACTTCAACAGCCCAGCTGTTTTTCAGCCAATTTCTATGCCGCCCAACGCTGACCCAACCATGGTGGCCCTATTCACAATGATAAACCAGACAAACTCGATGATTTTCCAATAGAACAAGTGGATCGGGATGCTGGAAAAAGAACGAAAATCACACTCTCCCCCGTGGAGACATCGCCGCCCGATTTCTTGCAGCCCGTCCCTGCGACGACGAGAAATCTGTCCTCTCTCTCCCCCACAGAGACTTCAACACGAAGAGTCACAGAGCCCCTCCCCGCGGCAACCTGGATGTCGTCCTTGACTAGAAAGGCCTCATCCCGTGGCTACCCAGAAGCGTGACCTCTCTCCTCCCCGGAAAGAGTGACGCTTCGCGGCTCCCAAGAGAAACAAAGCTGACAGGCACACAAAGAAACCTAAGAGTCGACCAAGGAGCTCTCCCCACCATAGTAGAAGGCCTTGATACAACCCTTCCCCATCACAATCACCCATCAGAAGCGACGAGGACGACCCCCAGAGTCCATTGTCCAAAACCATCATGGAGACTCACTTTCCTGTTGGGATGGAGAAACCCCCGACTCTGGTTACCTACGATGGCACCACCGACTCGGACGACCACATTGAAAGCATCGATGCAATTCTCGAATACCGCAATGTCCGAGGAGCCATAAAGTGAAGGCTTTTCCCCACGACCCTGAGGAAGGGCGCGATGGCGTGGTACAAGAGCCTCGACCCCAAATCCATCACCTCTTGGAAAGAGCTTAAGACACAGTTCTCCAGGCACTTCACCTCCTCCCAGCGACATCCGAAGATGGAGGCGTCCCTGAAATCTATTATTCAGGGGAATGACGAATCTTTCAGGGACTATATAGAGAGATTCAACCGAGAGGCTGTCCAAGTATCTACTACAGACAATATGAAGAGATACATGATCGAGCGGGGGCTGCGACCCCGCAGCGATTTCTCCAAGGCAGTCGGTATCGAAAGGCCAAGCACGCTAGACAAACTCCTCCACAAGGCCCAGTCCTACATCCAATACGAGGAGAAGGAGTCCGCCAACAGCTCCCGCGACCCGCGGAACCAGGAGAGTGCAAAAGTCTCCAGGCACAAAGACTCTGTGGCTCCCCATCATGGCGGGGAGAAAAGAAGAGAAGATAGGACCCGTGACTCCCGAGAACACAGGAGGCCAGTAGGCCGTTTCACCGAGTACCACTACACACTACTCCCCGCGAGCACATCTTGGCTGAGTGCATCAACTTGGAAAGAGGTGGTGTCCGCTTTTCGAAGCTGACGCCCCCAAGCCCAACCTCGACAAGTCCAAGTACTGTCGGTTCCACAAGAGCCATGGACACATTACAGAAGATTGCATCCATCTCAAGGATGCCATCAAAATCCTGATCAAGGAAGGGCACCTAAATCAGTACACTAGGAGGAACGAAGCTCCTCGACAAGAAGCCCGCGAGGCGAAGAAGGTTGAGGAGGTGACGCCACCCTCCAACGACACTTGGTTGCAGGTCGCTCTGTGTGTCTCCCTGCCAGAAGACTTCTACCTCCCCTATGAGGCAGACACACTTTTGTCCGCTCGTAGCCCATGGGAGAGCTTCCCCGCCGCCATGGTCATATCCGACGTAGGGTTCAACAAGCTCTCTGTGGGGTCGGTGAAGCAAAAGTTTGATGGACTGATCGAAGCAAGCTCAACACAGAACACCAACTTCGACAAAGTCCATAGGAGATCAAACCCCATCACTTTCTACCTTGAGGAGCTACCGGGTGACATCCCTAATACCAGCATCCCTCTGCTGATCAGAGCCTAGATGGAGAACTTCGACGTCCACAGCATCCTTATCGACCAAGGGAGCTCGGTTGACATAATGTATGCTCGCTTGCTCACCAGCCTCCAGCTCGACGAGACACATCTGACCCCGTACATTGGCTCCTACTTGTAGGGCTTCAATGGCACAACCACGAGGCCTTGGTGCTAAGTTGAGCTGCTTGTCACCTTCGGGTCCAAGGAGACTGTCAGGTAGGTCAAGGTTCAATTCTTGGTGATAGAGTGCCCCTCTTTATACCAATGCATTTCGGGAAGGCCAACCATGACCAAGATGACGATAGTACCATCCACAGTCCACCTGAAGATGAAGTACTACACGGCTAGGGGTCGCATCGTCACCCTCCACGGAGACATCGAAGTTGCCCGAAGGTGTTTTGAGGCGGACACCAAGGGGCTAAACTCAATCAACATCAAGCCCAAGACTCCCAGTAAGCCAGCTCACGCCAAGGACCAGAAGCCATTGCCGCGCGTCAACTCAGTCGACCTCGACATCCGCTTCCCCAGCAAGCAGGAGCAGAACAAAGCAGCAGCCGACACTCCAACAAATGGTGGTGACAAACAGCTTCTCCTTCCCGTGCTCCCAATTCCAGATGGAAACTTCGAGCTCATCACTCTCGGCGACGACCCTGACAAGAGTGTGAAGATCGGAACAGGGCTCCCTGACTTGGCGAGGAAGCATCTGAAAGCCTGCCTCAAGGAGAATGCTGACCTGTTTGCGTGGAGTGTTGCAGAGATGCCTGGGCTCAACCCTGACATGGCCTGCCCCCAGCTCACCATAGACCCGGCCGCTAGGGCCATAGTACAACGTAGGCGTAAGCAATCTCCCGAGAAAGCGGAGGCTATTGAAAAAGCTGTAAAAGACCTCTTAGAGGCGAATTTTATTTCTGAAGCCCAGTACACAACCTTACTGTCTAACATTGTATTAGTTAAAAAATCTAATGGAAAATGGAGAATTTGTGTTGACTATACCGTTCTTAATAGGGCAAGCCCCAAATATGCATATCCATTGCCTAACATCGACAAACTAGTCGACAATTCTGTAGGTTTTAAATTACTGTCATTCATGGACGCATACTCGGGATACAACCAAATCTCCATGACGAAGGCCGATAAGCAATACACGGCTTTCATGACCGAGTCAGGCAATTATTACTACAATGTAATGTCCTTCGGCCTAAAAAAATGCTGGCACGACTTACCAACGGATAATGAACAAAGTCTTCTGGGGCAAAATCGAGGATATGATAGAGGTCTACATGGACGACATGATCGTGAAATCAAGAGAAGAAACCAACCACACTGCTCATCTCAGAAAAGTCTTCGATGCGACGAGGAGATACAGGATGAGGTTCAACCCAGAAAAGTGCACCTTTGGCGTCCGAACAGGGAAATTCCTCGACTTCTATTTGAAGGAGCAAGGAATCGAGGCAAACACCGACAAGTACAGGGCATTCTCTGAGTTCCTAATGCTGAATTCGAAGAAATCAATCCAATCCCTAAATGGGATACTCGCCTCACTGTCCTGCTTCGTGGCCAAGTCTACCCAACACGCACTCCTATTTTTCAAGCTTTTACGCAAGGAGGCCACGTTCGAGTGGACCGACGAGTGCAAGCAAGCCCTCCTCCACCTCAAACAAGCCCTCTCAAAAACCCCATTCCTGTCGCGACCGTAAAGCAGGGAGACTTTATATCTGTACCTCACCGTCACAACTAAGGCTGTCAGTGTGACTCTCATTCGCGAAACCCCCGAGGGACAGAAATCAATTTACTTCACCAGCAAAGCCCTCCAGGGTCCCGAGCTCAGGTACCATCAAATCGAGAAGGTCGCTCTGGCCCTTATCAATGCGTCTAGAAGACTGTGACACTACTTCCTAGCCCACACTATCGTGGTTAGGACAGACCAACCCATGAAGCAGCTGCTTGACTGCCCCAACATGGCAGGTAGGATGCTCAAATGGTCGCTCGAGCTCTATGAGTTTTACGTCCAGTACGAGAGCAGAAAGGCCCTCAAAGCTCAAGTGCTAGCCGACTTTGTCGCGGAAATGACCGCCCAATCTCCCAGACCGATGGAGCCCGCAAGTGGACCATCTATGACGACGGGGCGTCCATCTCGACAGGAAGTGGAGTGGGCATCATTTTGGAGAACGAAGAAGGCATCTTGATCGAGGTCTCCCTCGCCCTATCCTTCCCCACATCGAATATCCAGGCCTTCCTTGCCGGGTTGCGCCTAGCCGAGGACCACGACGCAAAGGAGGTGAATATATTTACCGACTCCCAGCTCGTCGCCTCTCAGGTGCGGGGAGAGAGGCCAAAAATGACAACCTCATCGTGTACATAGCCTTGGTGAAGGAAAAGATGAAAAAGTTCGACTCCGCAGAGGTGAAGCATGTTCCTCGCTAGTACAATACCAGGGCAGACATCCTGTCGAAACTCGCGAGCCCAAAAAAGAAGGGCGGGGAACAAGTCCGTCATCCAGGAGGTGCTTTTTAGACCAAGAATCGAGAAACCTATCTCGACCGTCGACATAAATTCCATCGGCGACAGCAACTGCTGGATGACCCCGGTATACACGTACCTCAGCACAGGGGAACTACCCGACGACTCCAATGAAGCTAGCTTAGTTAGATGCCGATATTGCTTTTATAACTTGATTGAGGACAAGTTATACAGGTGGGGATTCTCCATCCTTCTCCTCAAGTGCGTCGAGGAATCCCAGATCTCTCACATACTAAAGGAGATCCACGAAGGAATCAACAACTAGCACCTTGGCAGACGATCCCTCATCCGTAAGGCTTTGCGAATAGAATACTATTGGCCCACCATACAGTAGGACGCCAAGGAGCATGTCAAGAAGTACGACAAGTGCCAATGCCATGGGGACATGCACCTGGCACCCCCTAACGAGCTCAAAACGCTCTCGTCCCTGTGGCCTTTCATGTGGTGGGGGATGGATATCCACATGTCCTTAACCGTAGGGTCATACCAGAACAAATACTTGATAGTCGGCGTCGACTACTTCATGGAGTGGATAGAGGTCGAGGTGTAGCGAGTGATTTTGGACGCGGTTCTTAAGCGCTGGTCACTCTCTGCGGTTTGAGCTTAAACTACAAGTCGATTCATTTTTTATCCTATTGTGAGCTGAATAAAGAAGGGAAATAGATGTCTCCAATTAACCCTGCTTGCATACTGAGTTTAAACAGCGGTCTGTTAGGTTACGGATGCTATCAATGTGGGGGGGCCTTTGTACTGGTTATTCGTATTTCGCCAATACGGTTTTTTCTTTCTTTTTTCTAGGCAAAGGGTTTCTGGCGGGGAATAAGGATTAGGATGTTAGGACTGATGCTTTTGAATTACTGGTTTTGATTGATGGGGATATGGGATTTGGGTTTTTTGTTGATTGCGCTCGCTAAGATCTTTTCTTTCGATCTTATGCCTACGTATTCCCGTTTACCGAAACAGGGAAATCAGAGCGTTCGTAGTTCCTCCTATTCTATGGGAGGAAATGGGTGTTTTTGGTGTCTTGTTCAAAGCCCAAGACATGAAGCGAAAGGTGATTTGTATCTTGTTCAAAGCCCAAGATGTGAAGCTAAAAAGTCTATTTGTGTCTTGTTTAAAGCCCAAGACGTGAAGCTGAAAGACCTCGGCTTTAGAGAGAATTTGTCATCTCTAAAGAGGGGGAAGGAGAATTACTTTAACTGGGATACGCGGATCCGAGCAATGCCATAATTTCCGAAGAAAGGGTTTTAACCTGAAGGAGAAGACTTTAACTCAGTGTAGAGCAATGCCATCTTTCCTTAGGAATTTCTCATGCTAAAAGAGGGACAATGGCATGGATGTAGATGATCTAGAGGCTTGCCGCTTACAGCGATTAAATGAAGGGAAAGGAGTTGTTGATGTTTGTGTACTGTGAACGAGGCACAGCTTTGATGCTAAAAGGTTGATTGGATCAACCAGTGGTTTTCTTATACAAAGCCTAAGAGGAGGCTAATTTCCGCTAGGAAAATCATTATACAAAGCCTAAGAGGAGGCTATTTTGTGTCTCGTACAAAGCCCGAGAGAGAGGCTAAAGGTTTTTGACCCAGTGGGGCATATCGTTATACAAAGCCTAAGAGGAGGCTAGCAAAGAGTTCGACTCTTGCTTAAGGGATTTATATCTCGTACGAGGCCCAAGATGGAGGCAAAAAAAAGGGTGATTGACTCAACGAGGGAATCTTTTGTGTCTCATACAAAGCCTGAGAGAGAGGCTAAAAGGTTGTTTTGACTCCACTGGGGAGAATTTTGGTATCTCGTACGAAGCCCGAGATGGAGGCTATTGTAACTGTTTCAGTTGAGTGACAGATCCAACATACTGATTTAAAAGAGAAAATCAGTTCTTATATGAGTAACACTGTACACAGGGATTTAATTTGAGGATCAGGGATATTTCCTTTTCTTTGAGGAAACGGGAAATCCAAAGGGTATTGAGACTATCCGAGTCTGCGGGTTTCCTTCCTATTTAATGAAGGGTGCTTGAGAATGTCTTTGAGACTCAAGGAAGTTAGACTGTCCAAGTCTAGAGTTTTATCTTTTGTACTATGCTTTGAGAAACAGTAGTAGACTCTATGAAAGGACTGTTCTATGAGGATGAATAGGTTCTGTTCCTATACCTCTAGGAGGTCGTCGGGACAATTTGTACGAAGCCCAAGAGGAGGCTGGAATCTTTTAAGAAGCCGACGGGTCCTTGTACGAAGCCCAAGAGGAGGCTATCATTCTCGAAGGAAGAGATCATTATACGAAGCCTAAGAGGAGGTTGTGAATACTTCTAAGAAGCCGTAGGGTCCTTGAATAATGCCCAAGAGGAGGCCGATGCTTTTAAGAAGCCCGTGGGTCTATCATCTCCTTTCCATTAGGCGAGATAACTCTTTTAAAGATAAAAACCACTGGTAAACGTGCGAGGTTTACTATCCAGCGACTTCTAACTTTTAAAGAGGGTTCCTTAGTTAAGGTCCAAGATTATGACCGTAGTGGGTACCCAAACCCCGAGACATTCAAGGCAAGCTATCCACAAGGAATAGATCAAGTCAGGAAAGTTTGAGAATTGGGAAGAAACTCAAAGATACCATTCACAGAGAATACATTCATCTTGGGGAGTAGAGCTTCTTGACGATTCCTAAGGAGGACAGCCAAAGAGAAGACTGTATCTGGTGCTCCTATTGGAGATCTAGGCGTCTATTTCTACGAATAAATGAAACGACGTCACTTAGTTCTAGACGTAGTTTCCGGGGAAACTCGAAATATCTATACTATTATTACACAGTAGATATGAGTTTATGAAAGGAGACTTACAGTGAGCAGCCCCACAATACAGTTTATAATATGAAAGCAGTAAATGAAAGCGATAACCACTTACTCGGTTGTAGTGCTTCCATGCTGTTTGGTTAGTTTGTTCAACAAAGAAAGATTGAAAACAACAGTATATTCAAAATCAAAGGAGAAAGTGCTTTGAAAAAAAAAGATTTGGGGCTTACAGCTCAAGGAGAGGCCCGGGGTTTTATCTGTGAGCACACTATTTGATTTTGTACAGCGGGACTTATACAAGTGACTGGGGCCCAAAAAGGTTTTCTGTACAAAGGGATGGGTCTTACACTCTCTCAAGAGGCCCAAAAAGGTTTAAAGAAAAGAGAAATGGGTCTTACTACTCGAGGGTAGGCCCAGATGGTTTTTAAAAAGGCGACGATCGCGCCGTTTGTTTTTTTGACGGTATCGGGACTTATACAATAAGTGAGGCCCAAAGATGATTTGGTCAAAAAAAGGATTGGGTCTTACACTCTAATAGAGGCCCAAAGTGTTTTGAAAATGATTTATGAGGGTTGAATTAATCCAAAACCCTAATTTGTTTTCAAAATGTATTTAATTGAATAAAAATTTAATTAAAATGATCAAAAATTGTTTAACACATGGAAAACAAATTGTGATCTTGGATTAATGCTTCAAAAATTAAGTATTGACCTACAAAATAATTAGAAAGCATTAAAAGTTGCAAAATCAATGTAGAAAAAATATTTAAAATGCCAAAAACAATCAAAATATTAATTCTTTACAAAAATATCAATTATATGAAATAAGTAATATTTTTGGGATTTTTTGATAAAATAAAATATTTTAACATTTTTGTGAATTATTAAAAAAAGAATCAACTCAAAATCATTAAAAATCAGAGAGAAATTAATTTTTGAATCAATTAAACAAAATCACAAAATTCAAATATTTGAATTTGAAAAAAAGGCGCCAAGAACAAGCTGAAGAACTCGCGCGTGTTCTTGGTTTCTCAGATTTGCATTTTCTATCCAATCTCCATGAATACGTAATCATATCATGCAATTCACATATCATTATGCTCGTCTCAACCTCACGATCATGTCTATGTACTTTAATTTCATTTAAATTAAACATACAACAAGAAATCACGAAGAAACCTCAAGAACCCTAATTTCTGCATGAAGGCTAGGATTTTTGATACACGATTCAAACAATGCAATTAATTGAGGGAAAACATTCCATGCATGATTATGAACATATGGCCAAATTATTGTGCGAGGAAATATGCATAGATTGAGAGATTACCAAGTATGTGCTTACCTCCAAGCCGTGACAGCAAGTTCAGAGTGATTTTTGATTTGGAGGTGTTACAGATGAGTGGTGATGATCTGAACAGCTTCCCTACACCATATGAAGTGTGTTTGAACACTTGGATTGAATTGAAATGGACTGGATCAGTTTATGGCATCTCAGCTGCACCTTGTTTGAAAATTTGAGCAACCAGCTGGTGATTTCATGAAATTGATGTTTAAGAAGTTATGTGAGTGTTTGATCAGCTCATATGTGATGTATGTGAGGTGTGTGAGTGATTGGTTTGTGCAGAATTGCTCTCAAACCCAAAACCCGATAGCTACCTTGCTAAGAAAGGCATTTTTGCCAAGAGAAAGAGATTTTGAGGAAAGCATCTGTTAGATGGCTTTGGTGTACTTAAACTGACCACAATTGAGCTCTATTTATAGTAGAGCAAGTTTGTTTTGCAAGGAATAGTGCATGACAGCTGGTAAGTAGGTTTGGCCAATGTTGTCCAATGAGAATCCAAGTCTCCTCTAGCCATTGACTAGAGGTTAGGGCACAGAACTTTGGTCCCCTTGGTCTTGGATAAGTCTTGACTGATTTCAGATGAGAATGGCTCAGTCCATGCCACCTTGATGGTTCCATTGAATGCCTCATTCCAAATTTGAAGTCTTGTCCCTATTTTGGCAACTCTAGGTTCAACATGCTATTTCTTGTTCCATGGACTTTGGAGGCTTGGCTCAGTGATTGTCCCCTTTAGATTCAATCCTCTGAGGTGTCCAAGTGGATTGGAACTATTGAAATTGGCTGATTTTGGCAAATCGAGCCAAAGTGTAAATTCTGCCTTGCTTTGACAGATTTCAGCAAGGCAACTTGCCAATGTTGTATCTCATGATGTAGGTTGAATTTGGCAATGTTCTTGGCCATTTTGGAAAGCTCTTACATGATACAACAACTGTTTGAACAAGTTTGGTTTTGATCTCTTTTGATTCCAAGTGAAAAATCCCCCTACATTTGACAAAAAGTGAAGGCAAATTCTTACTTAGTGAAAATTTCACTAAGTGTTGGAAAAAGTGACATTTTCACTTTTCAGCCACTTTGATCACTCCATAACTCAAAATCCTTAATGAATTGGAATGACTTGTAGTTGAAGTTTTTGTAGGTGATAATGAGGGATACAAATCCATCTTTGGATGAGAAAAAATGGCCTTGTGGTTTAGGAGTTATGGTCCTCCAAAGTTGGTACCTTTGCCATTTTATTTTTAACTTAGAAAAATTTCTAAGTTTTATGGTTACCCCTTTTACAAGTTATCTCACTTTTCTTGATTTTTCTTGATGAATGATGATTCAAATCATACATTAACATCATTTTAGGGTTAAAAATCCATTTTGGTGAAAAATCTCAAAAAGTCAAAGTTGACTTTTGTGCACAGTTGACTTTTTATCAGATGAATTCCAAACTGTGCAATTCTTCAGGAAATCATGTCCTTGACCTAAATCAAACTTGATGGACATGTTCCATGGGTGTCATGGGGTATATTCAATCATGTATTAGGGTTTGGGAGCATGTCTTGGTCAAAAGTCAAAGTTACAGTTGACTTTTCCCTTAAAACCCTAATTGTGGTGCAGATGAAAATGAGACTTGTTGCTCAAGCTTCTTGGATCAATCTATTGTTCCAAATGGATCAATATGGTATATTAGAGACCCTCAAATCATGTCTTGAGGTCTTGGCTCATGGTTTGTCCCAAAAGTCAACTTAGGGGTGAATTAGGTCAAGAAACCTTAATTCCTGATTTTTGATGAATGCATCCCCTGAGGCAAAATTGACTTGATGCATGGGTTCATGAGGTTACATGAAACATATTAGGTTATGTTTTGGATCATTGCCTTGTGCCCAGATGAAAATTTCCATCTGGAGACCCTGGTCGACCAAAACCCTAATTTGGTGACACTGTCGATCTTGAGACTTGATCCACCTAGAAGGGAGCAGCCTTGTGCTTAATCCTTGAAGTGGGAGTCCTTTTTGATCCATTGTGGATGTTTAAGAGATTAGACAAGTTGAAGATCAAGTCATTCCTTGATTGATCCTTTGTCTAAAGCTCAGAGAGGGCTTGAAACCCTAATTTTGATTGTATTGGATGCTCACCCATCTTTGGGGAGACTGATGAAGCATGATGGTTCATCCATATTGTGATGATGATTTTCACAATGATGGGAAATCTAAGTGGTCAAAATTTGGGGTATTACAGATGCCCCTATTTAATCTTCTTGGACCCGAAGGTATGAATGACGAAGGGATTCGGGCATTCGGGGTGCAAGAGGATTAAATATCGGAATATCCGAAATTTTGATGGTGGTTATGAATGGTAGCTTACGCATTCATCTTCTTTAGCTAAGCGATGCTGCTTAGAAAAGGTAAACTTCCCCTCGATCCTGGTTTCCTACCAAGGAACTGGTCTCAGTTTTCTTTTGTCAACTTCCCCTCGTTCTTGGTTTCCTACCAAGGAACTGGTCTTAGTTTCTGATTTAAACTTCCCCTCGATCCTGGTTTCTTACCAAGAACTGGTCTTAGTTTCTAATTTAAACTTCCCCTCGATCCTGGTTTCTTACCAAGAACTGGTCTTAGTTTCTTTTGTCAATAAACTTTATTGACAAGGGACACTGTTAGTAGCGGTTTTCCTTCAAACTTCTCGCCGAATTTTCCTGGGGAGATGCCATTTGAGTGGAAAAAGTTTTGATGTCAGACTTGCTGGGGAACCCAGTCGTCTGAGTTGTAGAGTTGTACAAACTTCTCTGTTGGAGACGCCATTTGTCGATTCTACTGGGGAAAGCGATTCTCTTGAGAGACTGTTTTCGTTTGGGATCTTTCATCATACTTTTCTCGAGATCTTCCCGGAGAAACGCCATATGACGGGGTCCAATTTTGTGGGGCCGATGACCTTTTCATCAGCGGTCCTTTTCGGAGAAATACTGACGTACTGCCGAATCTCTGATCACGAGGCTTTCTCCGTGGATTTTCCTTAATCCGGGAAAGCAAGGATATCATCTTCAATGGCGAAGAGTGACATTTGTTGAAGGTTCTCTGATCTTTCAGAGGTTCAAGTTATCAAAGTGGCCAAGTGCCGACTCTGATTTAAAGATACACTGGTGGCGAGATTGTGCAGACGCAACACTTCCTGACAAGGAAAGAACTGACAAACTCGATTGAGAAAACTGTTTATCACTAGGGGACAAGACCGACTCAAGTGATAGTGATGCAATACGAAATGCGAATGCAAATAAAAAATGCATGAAGTACGTATGTATATGCTGACAAAACAGACGCGACATACAGACTAATGGATGAACACAATTGGATACTCGGCCATCGCGGGGCGAAGAAGTACCGTTGATTCAAAATAGCAATTCCACCTTGCTTAGGAGAGATAGTCCCGTTGGGAGCTATGTTGATCGGGCTAAGGAGATGAGAACTCGATCGAGGCGTGTCAGACGAAACAAGGTCTCTGACACTACTGATCCTTCATTCAGGCATACTGGCTTAGAAGGAGTACTTTGATTCTGCACTTTGAAGTTCGCTTACTTCGGAAGAAGCGATCGATGTTCTTCTGATGTTCAACAGTCAAAAGAAATGCCATCTTTAATTTAAAAGCAGAAAAAGTTTTAACAAGTAAATTCATTTTTGTTTTATTTCAAGAATCGCTGATTAAGTTTAAACAACGTTGTTCTGTAAAGCTAAAGCAAGTTAAGAATTACAAACAAAAGCACAAAGGCTCAAATTTTATTGATAAGATGGAGATCAGCCAAACGCGTGATTCCAAAGAGTATATACAAAGTTAGAAAATGGTAATTTACAGGGAAAAGGGCTACGTTGAAACATAACGACCACTATCCTTCTACCAACTTTGAATTCAGGGCATCCTGAGCTTCTGTCGAAGATGACCTTTGACTGGAGATTTCCTCCGATAGATGATGTAACTACTACTGAGGGACTTGCCTCTGTTGAACATAGTTACTTGCCATTATCCCTAATTTTTGCCTGGATTGTACTATGAGATTTCCAATCCATCGGGATGATTTTTTTTCATGCCTCTAACTTTTGCTTGGACCGCCCTTTCGGGTTTTCAATCCACCGAGACGTTTTTTTTTTTTTTAGTTTTAGGCGAAGTATTTCTTGACTACATCAACATTCGTGGTGTAGGCAAATTCCTCTCCGTCCATGGTTGCAAGTCTCAAGGCGCCGCTTGAGAAAGCTTTCGTGACCACATAGGGGCCATCATAATTTGGGGTCCATTTGCCCCGAGAGTCAGTGAGAAATGATTGTATCTTCTTGAGCACGAGGTCTCCTTTTCTGAAGACACGAGGTCGGACCTTTTTGTCGAACGCCCTCTTCATTCTCTGTTGATACAACTGACCGTGGCATAGTGCCGTGATTCTCTTCTCTTCGATCAGGTTCAGTTCGTCGTGTCGACTTTGACACCATTCAGCTTCGGTGAGCTTAGCTTCCATCAATACCCTAATTGACGGGATCTCTACTTCTATGGGAAGCACTGCCTCCATGCCATATACTAGAGAGAAAGGGGTTGCCCCTGTTGAAGTGTGGACAGATGTGCGATAACCATGAAGAGCAAAGGGTAGCATCTCTTGCCAATCTTTATAGGTTACAACCATTTTTTGAACGATTTTCTTGATGTTCTTGTTAGCTGCTTCTACCGCTCCGTTCATCTTGGGTCGGTAGGGAGATGAGTTATGGTGTTCGATCTTGAACTCTGCGCATAACTCTTTTATCATCTTATTGTTCAAGTTAGATCCATTATCAGTAATGATCTCGCTTGGAACACCATAACGGCAGATGATATCGTTTTTGATAAATCGGACCACCACTTGTCGGGTTACATTGGCGAATGACGCTGCTTCGACCCACTTGGTGAAATAGTCAATGGCTACCAGGATAAACCGATGTCCGTTTGAAGCCTTGGGCTCAATCATGCCAATCATGTCGATTCCCCATATGGAAAAAGGCCACGGGGAAGAAAGAACTTTGAGATGTGATGGCGGTACATGAATTTTGTCGGAGTATATCTGACACTTGTGACACCTCCTCATGTACTTGTAGCAGTCGGATTCCATGGTCAACCAATAATACCCGGCCCTAAGAATTTTTCTCGCCATTGTGTGTCCGTTGGCATGAGTGCCAAAGGATCCTTCATGAATTTCTTTCATGAGCACGTCTGCTTCTGGTCTGTCGACGCATCGGAGCAAGACCATGTCAAAATTTCTCTTATAAAGAGTGTCACCGCTCAGGAAGAAGTTTCCAGCCAATCTTCTGAGGGTTTTCCTGTCTTTTCTGAGTGCCCCAGATGGGTACTCTTGTTTCTGAAGGAAGCATTTGATATCGTGATACCAAGGTTTGTCGTCTATGACTGCTTCAATCGTGAAGATGTAAGCGGGCCGTTCAAGGCGCATTATGTCGATCTTAGGTAAGTCGTTCCATTGACCTACACTAATCATGGAAGAGAGAGTGGCTAATGTATCAGCCATGTGATTCTCATCACGAGGGATGTGATGAAACTCAACTCTGTTGAAGAAAGGTAGCAACCTTCTTGCATAGTCTTTGTAAGGAATCAATCCCGATTGGTATGTGTTCCAATCTCCTTTTATCTGGTTAATAACCAGGGCTGAGTCGCCATATACGTCCAAGTTTTTGATCCTTAAATCAATCGCTTCGTATTCGGCCTCTTTGTTCGTACATTTGAACGTAAGTCTAGTAGTGAAAGGAATGTGGGAACCCTGAGGGGTAACAATGATTGCCCCAATTCCGTTTCCATAATGATTAACTGCTCCGTCAAAGATGAGTCCCCACTGGGAACCTGGTTCTGGCCTTTCACTGGGTAGCGGTTCATCGCAATCTTTCATTTTTAGATACATGACATCTTCGTCTGGGAAGTCACACCCGATTGATTCTTGATCGTCAATCGGTTGATGAGCCAAATGATCGGCTAAAATACTTCCCTTAACGGCTTTCTGAGCGTGGTACTCTATGTCATATTCTGATAGTAACATCTGCCAATGGGCAATCCTTCCCGTGAGAGCAGGTTTTTCGAAAACGTACTTGATTGGATCCATTTCGGAGACCAACCAAGTAGTATAACGAATCATGTACTGGCGAAGACATTTGGCTGCCCAAGCCAAAGCGCAACAAGTTTTCTCAAGCATTGTGTGCCGAGTCTCGCAGTCGGTGAATTTCTTGCTTAGATAGTAAATGGTAGACTCTTTCCTTTTAGTTTCGTCTTGTGGGCCAAGTACACATCCCATTGAGTCCTCTAGGACTGTGAGGTAAATGATTAGTGGTCTTCCTTCCACTGGAGGTGATAGAATCGGCGGATTCAACAGGTATTCCTTAATACTGTCGAAGGCAGTTTGGCAATCTTCTGACCAAACGCAATCCTGGTTCTTTTTGAGTAACTTGAAAATCGGCGCACACATGGCGGTCATAAGGAATATGAATCTGGAGATGTAGTTCAAACGTCCCAGAAATCCTCTAACTTGTTTTTCAGTTTTCGGAGAAGGCATTTCTTGAATGGCCTTGACCTTGTCAGGATCAACTTCAATTCCTTTCTGGCTGACGATGAACCCTAGTAATTTCCCCGAACGGGCACCGAAGGTGCACTTGTTGGGATTCAAGCGGAGCTTGAATTTTCTTAGACGTTCGAACAATTTTGACAGATGTTCAACGTGCTCATCCTCTGTTCTTGATTTTGCAATCAAATCATCGACATATACCTCGATTTCTTTGTGTATCATGTCATGAAACAGAGTAGTCATGGCCCTTTGATAGGTTGCCCCGGCGTTCTTCAAACCGAACGGCATTACCTTGTAACAAAAGGTACCCCATGGGGTAATGAACGAAGTTTTCTCCATGTCTTTCGGCGCCATTTTGATCTGGTTATAGCCCGAGAATCCATCCATGAAGGAGAATACTTTGAACATTGTTGTGCTGTCAATCAACATGTCAATGTGTGGTAAAGGAAAGTCGTCCTTTGGACTTGCCTTGTTCAGATCTCTGTAATCAACACACATTCTGACCCTTCCGTCCTTTTTGGGAACGGGTACGATGTTGGCTAACCATTGAGGATATTCAGATGTACCGAGGAAACCCGCGTCGATCTGTTTCTGTACCTCCTCCTTGATTTTGATGGCCATGTCTGGGTGAGTGTGTCTCAACCTTTGCTTTACTGGCGGACATTCTGATCTCAACGGTAAGTGATGTTCCACGATGCTGGTATCCAACCCTGGCATATCCTGATAGGACCAAGCGAATACATTGGGAAATTCTTTGAGAAGCTTTATCAAACCCTCTCTGGCAGTTTGACTGAGCAATGCTCCGATCCTGATTTCTTTTCTCTCTTTTTCTGAACCCAAGTTTACCGTTTCCAATGGTTCTTTGTGAGGTTCAATGGACCCTTCCTCTTGTCTGAGTAGTCGGGAGATCTCTTCTGGAATTTCGTTGTCATCTTCTTCTTCAGCCTCGAATACCGAGAACTCAAAGTTGGAAGAAGGCATCGGATCGTATGTTTCAACGGGGTATAAAA
This sequence comes from Lathyrus tuberosus, assembly GCA_022829125.1. Classification (NCBI taxonomy): domain Eukaryota; kingdom Viridiplantae; phylum Streptophyta; class Magnoliopsida; order Fabales; family Fabaceae; genus Lathyrus; species Lathyrus tuberosus. The sequence goes on from JALAZF010000043.1 coordinate 3,907,816, forward strand.
CAAGCAATCTGCATGACGTGATGATTCGTGTTTAGAAGAGATAGAGAAAATGCAAGTGTGTGCAGTGTTTTGATTTTACTGCTTGTTTTTATTATTGAATGTTTTTTTTTAGGATTACCATTTTCTGAAAAAGTAAAAAGAGAAAACAGCAATTAATGCGGAAATTACAGAACGACGTTATTTTATTAATGAACAAGTCGAATCTTGAAACTACAGCCCTATAAAACAAAACTCTGTCGCTTTGGGCAAAGCGAAGAGGGAAATTTACAGAAAACAAGCCCTATCAAAATATCCGTTTCACCTGGGCAGGGTGAAAGGTTAAAGATGGAAATTACTTTGACTGATGAACGACCTTCGGAACCTCGACAGCAACCCATTGGCGGCGAACTCCTCGGTGAATCACAAAGTCTGGCACCTTCCTTGATTTGTCTTCAGAAATGACGCTGATTTCTGGTGGAGCAGGATCATTGGAATCTGTCTCCCAGGCAGAATTGTCGTAGGAGGATTCCTCTGTTGCATTTTGCATAGCATTGGTGCTCTCAGCTGCATCTCCCCATCCAGTTGGCTGGATATCTTCGAGCCTGATACGAGAGCTTTCGGGAGCAGTGTACTTGACCATATAGTCGTATTTTCCACTTGGTTATCCCAAAGTGTCCCAAACTTCTTTGGAACTGGAGGAGTCATCTCTCTCAATGACGTTGACCTCGGGAAAAGCATAGTTGATGAATTCTAGTCCTGCAAATGTTGCGAATTCATCTTCATGTTGAGTAGTCTCTGAATGACCTGAGTGTTGATCCCATGACATGGTGGGGACACAGGTATTCTGTTCAATGATGCTCAGCTGAGTTTCATTACTCGGCTGACTTTCTTGCCCCATGTTTCCTGGGTAAGGCTGCCACATTGGCAGACCATCCATTGGGCCATAGTAGTTGTGGTCAAAGTTGTCTTTCATCAGAGTGTCTTCCTCTAATGAATTTGGTGGAGCACGACATCCTTCCGGATCACAATCTCCGTAGATCATTTCGACATCTGATCTTGGTATAAATCTCGGACTTTCTGTAGGAAAGCAAAAAGGCATAGGCACCTCTTCCTGAGACATATAACTGTCCTCGTTAAGATAGGACTTCCATTCTTCATCTGTGTCAGAGGGATCTTCCTCATTGATAGCATGAACTGTCTGAGACACTGGGTGAAGAAAACCTCCACTGTGGAAGAAGTTTTGAAGGGGTTGAAGACTTTCATCGTTGACAGCTGTCCAAGTACAGGTTGCAGAAAAATCAAGACCCCTCTTTGTTTTATTGTCAATAGGAATGACAAGCCGTCCCCATCCTGTCGTATCGGTACTCTCGACCGCTTTGATAGCATCTTTGTATGAAGAAATTGAAGTTCCTTCTTCGGATTGATCATTCTTGCACACCAATAGTGCTTGGAACAGAGTTCCAATAACCTCCTCGGGTTCCACACAAGTAGATGATGATAGGTTACTCACAAGCAAGGCTTGTTCCCCACAAACCGTGACAAGTTGATCGTTCTGAACGAACTTTAGCTTTTGGTGGAGGGTCGAAGTGACCACTCCAGCCTGATGTATCCAAGGTCTTCCTAATAAACAACTGTATGTTGCCCGGATGTCCATGACCTGGAAAGTGACTTGGAAAGTGTGAGGACCAATAGTTATGGGAAGGTCCACTTCGCCGATAACTGTTTTTCTGGATCCGTCGAATGCTTTGATGACGACCTCGCTGACTCTCATCGGAGGGCCCTTGAATAATAATTGCGTCAAAGTGGACTTTGGCATAACATTCAGGGCTGACCCTGTGTCTACCAGTACGTTGGCTAAAGCATTGCCCTGGCAGTTAACTGTAATGTTGAGCGCCATGTTATGACGGCGACCCTCTTCAGGTAATTCCTCATCACTAAATCCCAAATTATTGCAGGAAGTGATGTTAGAGACAATACTATCGAACTGTCTGATTGTTACATCCTGTTCCACAAAGGCTTGCTCCAAGACTTTCTGTAGAGCCTCTCTGTGTGCTTCTAAACTGAGTAACAGTGATAATACTAAGATCTTTGAAGGAGTCTGTAACAGTTGATCAACAATGTTATATTCACTCCTTTGGATGAGCTTTAGCATCTCATCTTTGTCTTTTAAAAAGTCGGGATTACCAGATTGACTGACTGGTGGATCAGGAATTTCAACCTGAAGTTCCTTTTCTTTGTTGGATTCTCCAATCCCTCGGTTGAAGATTCGACCGCTCCATGTTACACGACTGATGTCTCCAATATTCACGACGGACGGTAATGGAATTTCCTTTCCATTTTCAATGGTTGTTGCACCGTATTTGTAAGGGATCGCCTTAGCTGATTCATACGGTAATGGTCCCGGTAGATAGATGACTATGGGAACCTTCTGATTTTTCTGACCATCATAAGTAACCTTGATTCGTTCCCGGTTGGGAACTCTAGATTTGTCAAGTAGAGGGATGATGGCAAAAACATCCCTGGTCCTGTGATGACCAGAGATCGTGACAACATCCTCAACTTGCTCAGCAAGGTAGTTCGGCGACCAAATGATGGGTCCTGAACCTGGATATGGACGAATTTCTCCATGATCGACCTGACCCTGAAGAGCTGCTCTCACAAAGTAACACCCTTGGTTACTTTCCGAACATACGCTACAACTATCATAGTTGTGTGGTGGCACATGGCCACGCCCACTTTGAATACAATGTAACCTCACTAGGTTACCTTCCATTGATCGGACATCCTAACTTTGACGACGAGTAGGATTCCTGTTATTGATGCTAATCTGCTGAGTATCTTCGTCCATGTAGATTGGCATCCACCAGTGATTTAACAAGTGCTGAAGTGCCTCCTGGACAAGGGTACAACCTCGATCGTTTTCGCAACCTGCTTTACAGCTTTGGTAATCATGTGATATTAAGAATCTGAGTCGGACCTGCTTAGCATGTAACTCTACCAGGTTGGTATTCATCACGCGAATGTCGAAGATCTGAACCATATTGATTTGATAGGAGTTCCTATCATGGTAGTCTTGGATCCATCCAAGATCCATCTGACGCTGGAGGGCCTCTTGTATGAAAGAGCATCCCTGTTTGTTTACCGAGCAAATCAGACAGGAACTGTAATCGTGCCGCGGCAGATTATGATACTGGCTTTGCCTTGAATGCATCGCCACCAAGTTGACATTCATCGCACGGATGTCGTGGTTTTGAATGACGTTGGAATTCGTGTAAACCATGTTAACTCCACGAACTCGGTGATCCTGGATCCATCCGAGATCCATTTGTTCCTGTAGAGCTGCTTGCACTACCGAACATCCTTGGTTGTCTTTAGAGCAGATATCACACTGGTGATAGTTATGAGGTGGCACATGGCCATATCCACTCTGTCTACAATGCATCTTGACCAGATTGGTTTTCAACAAGAGTACATCATGACTTTGATAGACATTGTTAGTCTCTTTCTCAATCAGATTGACTGCAGCTTTCTCGTGTTGAGGCAGCGGGTTCGTAAGAACATTAGGATTCGTATCTTTGAAAGATAAGAGCCCGCTCCTAACAAGCTTTTACACGTCGGATTTGAAATTGAGACAAGTCTCAATGTTATGCCCTGAACCTCCTTGATGATAAGGGCATGTTTGATCCGGTTTGAACCAGAAAGGCGGATTTTCCGGAACTGAAATGGGAGACTTAGTCTGGATGTGTCCCTTGGCTAGCAGTAACGGAAATAGCTCTGCGTACGTTACAGGTATAGGATCAAATCCTGGTGACCGTGTTGTACGGTTGTTGTTATATGGAGGACGAGCCTGCTGAAGAGGCTGTTGTGTCCTTTGTTGGTCAGGTTGGCTCTGCGCAACCTGAGGTTGATACATAGGAACAGGCGCGGGGCCGATAGCAGGAGTAACAGTTGCTACTGGCTGATAACGTCGCCTTTGCTTTCCGAGAGAGATATTCCCAATATCTTGCTCTTTTTTCTTAGGGAGAGCACTACCGTATTTTTTAGTACCGCTCGTTGATCCAGTGTCTTTTACCAAACGTCCTTCTCAGACGGCTTCCTCAAGACGTACACCCATGCCGACCATTTCGGTGAAATCACTGGGCGCGCTGGCAATCATTCGGTCATAGTAAAATGAGCTTAAGGTCTTTAAGAAGATTTTTGTCATCTCTTTTTCCTCAAGAGGTGGACAAATTTGAGCGGCAATTTCACGCCACCTTTGAGCATACTCCTTAAAGGTTTCCTTTTCCTTTTGCGACATTGATCTGAGTTGATCTCTGTCGGGTGCCATGTCCAAATTGTACTTGTATTGTTGGACGAAGGCAGTACCAAGATCTCTGAATGTACTGATCATAGTACGGTTTAAACCCATGTAACATTTGAGTGCGGCACCGGTTAAACTATCCTGAAAGTAGTGAATCAGTAGGTCTTGATTCTTCGTCTGAGCTGACATCTGCCGAGCGTACATCACCAGATGGCTCTGAGGGCAAGAGTTACCCTTATATTTTTCAAAGTCGGGCACTTGGAACTTGCGCGGGACTTTCACATTTGGGACTAAGCAGAGATCTGCGGCGTCCTTTCCAAATAGATCCTGACCGTGAATGGCTTGCAGTTCCCTCTGCATTTCCAAGAACTGCTCCTGGAATTCATCCATTCTGTCAAACATAGTTTCCTTCTTACCAGAAGGTGTCTGTGGAATCTGTCCTTCCGGGACAGTGTGCACCACAGGGGGTGGTACCGTGACTACGGCAGTAAGTCTTGGCGCTTCCCGAAGTTTGTAACCTTCAGGAGTCTTGAGTATGCCCCTGGCATCTTCGCTTTCCAGAAGTTTGTAACCTTCAGGCCCAGCGGCTTCTGTTGCGATTCCCTGATCTTCAGTGATCGGCGGAACATATCCTTCCGGGATATAGTTAACAGGCATGCCCTAAGGATGATCTTTCGGTATCTGATACCTAGGATCATACTTTTCTATGATGGGCGTTGAGGTGACCTCTGAGATCACAGTTCTTTGTAGCTGAGCTTCTGCCATGGCTTGCATGTCGTTACGAAGCTTTCTCATATCCTCTCTCAGAGCGTCGATCTCTTCTTTCAACTCTCTGTTTTCTTCCTCAAGATCATCCATCTTTTTCTGACGATTGGCCCGAGTATTATACGAATGAGACAGTTTGACTCTAGAATCGAGACACAAACGTGAGATTCGTAGGTAAGGAGAATACGCGATGTGAGAATGATGAATGCAATGATTATATTAATTATTTTAAGGTTTAATTAAAATAAACTTCGACAATTAGATTGCAAATATCAAACAGTGGGGAAACCCCTTTTTATTGAATTCCAAAGGATTACAGAAATGGAAATACAGTAGATTACAAAGTGCAGAAACAGAAACCTAAACTAATGGGTCCCGAGTCCTCCCTGAGGAGAAACCGGGTGCTGACTCTGGTATCTTCCTTTTCTTTGACCGGGGCGCTTGGGCCGTTGTCGGGTTGTCATTCCTTTGCCAAGTGAAAGGAGTGAGCAAATTCCTTTGGTCATCTTGATTCTCTACAGCATGCTGCTCCAAAATTTCAATCAGAGCATCTTTCTCTTTCAGTAATTGCTGTATTTGGATACACTCTACGTTGAGGGTGCGGTACTTGTTCTTCCAAGACCTTCTTTCCTTTTGAACTTTGTTGAGAGTAACCTGAAGCCTTTCAGTTTCCGTCATGAAGTACATGACAATTTCCCTCAGTGGAAGAATCCCGTAACGAGGATAAGGCATCTTTAGCTTGAGAGCTCTAGTTTGTACCCAATGGAGATAAGGCTCCACCGAGACACAGTCCGGTTTTCCCAGAGACTCTCGTCCTTTCTTATGAACATGTTTCCAAGCTTGCACTATTTCCATCTTTAGTGCTCTGTCATTTTCTCCTTCTTTGAAGAAAAGACCTTCCAGATGAACACCCAGTGGGATGTGTCTCATCGGGTATCCAAATTGACGAAGAACCAATATCGGATGATAGTTGATTCCTCCCTTAGTTCCTATGAGGGGTACGCTGGGGAAGTTTCCACAACGGTCAATGATTCTGATTCCCTCATAAATCCTATTACACCAATCTATATCAGAGTTGGTGAGGGACATGATCTTCTGCTACCAACGTAAGACACTCTTGCAATCCCAAAAAGCTGCAGACTTGGGCAAGTGCGAGATAAACCATTTGTAGAGCAAAGGTACACAGCATGTGATCTCCCCTCCGCTGTACAAATTTCCTAAGTGTACAGAATGATACGCATCTGCGAACAAAGTCGGCACAGGGTTTCCAATGAGAAAAACCTTAATAGCGTTGATATCGACGAAGTTATTGATGTTGGGAAACAAAAATAATCTGTAGGTGAGCAAGACAAAGATGCTTTCAAAAGTAGTCCCGATCCCTATACTAGCGAAGTACATAACTTTCTTTGTCAAGAACTGGGTTGGAAAACCTTGGATGCCACCCTTAGTGATCATGTGAGTCTTGACCTCAGACTCGTCCAAATGAATTGCTCTTGCAATAGTCTGATTCTTTGGAATTTCTTCCAGTCCAGAAAATGGAGCTCGATCTGTGATATGTAAATCAGTCAGATGAGAATACTCCTCCAGCGTTGGTGCCAGCTGGTAATCCGGGAATGTGAAACAATGATAAACCGGATCGTAGAACTGAATGAGCGCGTCCATGATCCCCTTAATCACATGGACTCTTAACAGTGGTAGCAAACCACCGTGCTTGGCTCTAAAAGCCTCTGGGTTAACGACCATCCTCGCTAACTTTCTCAAATCCCCTAGTTTTGGAACCTTGAAGGTATACTGGTGAGTTCTCCTTCTACCAAAATACATTAGCGTAATCTTTTTCTCTGATATTTGCAATCACAGTCTTAGTTTAATTTGAAAAAAAAAACAGAGAAACTGGAAGAGAAAGTTTTTTTAATGTTTTAATGTTTTAATAAATGAATGCATGAATGCAGCACACAAAAACATAGAAAAAACATGGGGTCAAAGGGTCGTTGTCATGAAGTCAATGCTCTACCCATCCCCAATGGTTTATACTAGGGTGATTTTTGTACCTGTACTCATTATCATCAGCTCCTCCCAAGAAGGCAAAACAACAAGCGGATCGCCAGCGAGTTGTGTGCAATCTTAGAGTAAGTGCTATTCACCGAGAATAGATCACCAGCCTCAAATGAGGGTAGTATCGCGTAACAGCTATTTCCGATAGCTTCCGCACTACGAAAAAGGTTGGCTTTTCTTAAGTGTATACTCAATCTCACCACATGCGGCATCACACGCATTCCCAGTAGCAGAAAAATAAACACGTATAGCAATTAGGAAAAGCAGTATATATATTTGTCCTAATCATCCTAGACTTATAAAGCTACGATTCTTAAGTTCCTGACAGAAATGGGTTCCCCGGCGCAAGCCCCAATCTGTGGTTCCCTGCCTAAGAGATGGACCAGCATAGGTCAATCTTTCTCTTCGGCAGAGTTCCCATTTTCCGTAGAAAACGGGGATGATGCCCTAAAGCAAAATGAGATTGGCCCCACGGTGGGCGCCACTTTTCTGTAGCGAGCGATTTTGGACGCGGTTCTTAAGCGCTGGTCGCTCTCTGCGGTTTGAGCTTAAACTACAGATCGATTCATTTTTTATCCTATTGTGAGCTGAATAAGGAAGGGAAATAGATGTCTCCAATTAACCCTGCTTGCATACTGAGTTTAAACAGCGGTCTGTTAGGTTACGGATGCTATCAATGTGAGGGGGCCTTTGTATTGGTTATTCGTATTTCGCCAATACGGTTTTTTCTTTCTTTTTTCTAGGCAAAGGGTTTCTGGCGGGGAATAAGGATTAGGATGTTAGGACTGATGCTTTTGAATTACTGCTTTTGATTGATGGGGATATGGGATTTGGGTTTTTTGTTGATTGCGCTCGCTAAGATCTTTTCTTTCGATCTTATGCCTACGTATTCCCATTTACCGAAATAGGGAAATCAGAGCGTTCGTAGTTCCTCCTATTCTATGGGAGGAAATGGGTGTTTTTGGTGTCTTGTTCAAAGCCCAAGACATGAAGCGAAAGGTGATTTGTATCTTGTTCAAAGCCCAAGATGTGAAGCTAAAAGGTCTATTTGTGTCTTGTTCAAAGCCCAAGACGTGAAGCTGAAAGACCTCGGCTTTAGAGAGAATTTGTCATCTCTAAAGAGGGGGAAGGAGAATTACTTTAACTGGGATACGCGGATCCGAGCAATGCCATAATTTCCGAAGAAAGGGTTTTAACCTGAAGGAGAAGACTTTAACTCAGTGTAGAGCAATGCCATCTTTCCTTAGGAATTTCTCATGCTAAATGAGGGACAGTGGCATGGATGTAGATGATCCAGAGGCTTGCCGCTTACAGCGATTAGATGAAGGGAAAGGAGTTGTTGATGTTTGTGTACTGTGAACGAGGCACAGCTTTGATGCTAAAAGGTTGATTGGATCAACCTGTGGTTTTCTTATACAAAGCCTAAGAGAAGGCTAATTTCCGCTAGGAAAATCATTATACAAAGCCTAAGAGGAGGCTATTTTGTGTCTCGTACAAAGCCCGAGAGAGAGGCTAAAGGTTTTTGACCCAGTGGGGCATATCGTTATACAAAGCCTAAGAGGAGGCTAGCAAAGAGTTCGACTCTTGCTTAAGGGATTTATATCTCGTACGAGGCCCGAGATGGAGGCAAAAAAAAGGGTGATTGACTCAACGAGGGAATCTTTTGTGTCTCATACAAAGCCTGAGAGAGAGGCTAAAAGGTTGTTTTGACTCCACTGGGGAGAATTTTGGTATCTCGTACGAAGCCCGAGATGGAGGCTATTGTAACTGTTTCAGTTGAGTGACAGATCCAACATACTGATTTAAAAGAGAAAATCAGTTCTTATATGAGTAACACTGTACACAGGGATTTAATTTGAGGATCAGGGATATTTCCTTTTCTTTGAGGAAACGGGAAATCCAAAGGGTATTGAGACTATCCGAGTCTGCGGGTTTCCTTCCTATTTAACGAAGGGTGCTTGAGAATGTCTGTGAGACTCAAGGAAGTTAGACTGTCCAAGTCTAGAGTTTTATCTTTTGTAGTATGCTTCGAGAAACAGTAGTAGACTCTATGAAAGGACTGTTCTATGAGGATGACTAGGTTCTGTTCCTATACCTCTAGGAGGTCGTCGGGACAATTTGTACGAAGCCCAAGAGGAGGATGGAATCTTTTAAGAAGCCGACGGGTCCTTGTACGAAGCCCAAGAGGAGGCTATCATTCCTGAAGGAAGAGATCATTATACGAAGCCTAAGAGGAGGCTGTGAATACTTCTAAGAAGCCGTAGGGTCCTTGAATAATGCCCAAGAGGAGGCCGATGCTTTTGAGAAGCCCGTGGGTCTATCATCTCCTTTCCATTAGGAGAGATAACTCTTTTAAAGATAAAAACCACTGGTAAACGTGCGAGGTTTACTATCCAGCGACTTCTAACTTTTAAAGAGGGTTCCTTAGTTAAGGTCCAAGATTATGACCGTAGTGGGTACCCAAACCCCGAGACATTCAAGGCAAGCTATCCACAAGGAATAGATCAAGTCAGGAAAGTTCGAGAATTGGGAATAAACTCAAAGATGCCATTCATAGAGAATACATTCATCTTGGGGAGTAGAGCTTCTTGACGATTCCTAAGAAGGACAGTCGAAGAGAAGACTGTATCTAGTGCTCCTATTGGGGATCTAGGCGTCATTTTCTACGAATAAATGAAACGACGTCACTTAGTTCTAGACGTAGTTGCCGGGAAAACTCGAAATATCTATACTATATTACACAGTAGATATGAGTTTATGCAAGGAGACTTACAGTGAGCAACCCCACAATATAGTTTATAATATGAAAGCAGTAAATGAAAGCGATAACCACTTACTCGGTTGTAGTGCTTCCATGCTGTTTGGTTAGTTTGTTCAACAAAGAAAGATTGAAAACAACAGTATATTCAAAATCAAAGGAGAAAGTGCTTTGAAAAAGAAAGATTTGGGGCTTACAGCTCAAGGAGAGGCCCAGGGTTTTATCAGTGAGCACACTGTTTGACTTTGTACAGCGGGACTTATACAAGTGACTGGGGCCCAAAAAGGTTTTCTGTACAAAGGGATGGGTCTTAAACTCTCTCAAGACGCCCAAAAAGGTTTAAAGAAAAGAGAAATGGGTCTTACTACTCGAGGGTAGGCCCAGATGGTTTTTAAAAAGGCGACGATCGCGCCGTTTGTTTTTTTGACGGTATCGGGACTTATACAATAAGTGAGGCCCAAAGATGATTTGGTCAAAAAAAGGATTGGGTCTTACACTCTAATAGAGGCCCAAAGTGTTTTGAAAATGATTTATGAGGGTTGAATTAATCCAAAACCCTAATTTGTTTTCAAAATGTATTTAATTGAATAAAAATTCAATTAAAATGATCAAAAATTGTTTAACACATGGAAAACAAATTGTGATCTTGGATTAATGCTTCAAAAATTAAGTATTGACCTACAAAATAATTAGAAAGCATTAAAAGTTGCAAAATCAATGTAGAAAAAATATTTAAAATGCCAAAAATAATCAAAATATTAATTCTTTACAAAAATATCAATTATATGAAATAAGTAATATTTTTGGGATTTTTTGATAAAATAAAATATTTTAACATTTTTGTGAATTATTAAAAAAAGAATCAACTCAAAATCATTAAAACTCAGAGAGAAATTAATTTTTGAATCAATTAAACAAAATCACAAAATTCAAATATTTGAATTTGAAAAAAAGGCGCCAAGAACAAGCTGAAGAACACGCGCGTGTTCTTAGTTTCTCAGATTTGCGTTTTCTATCCAATCTCCATGAATACGTAATCATATCATGCAATCCACATATCATTATGCTCGTCTCAACCTCACGATCATGTATATGTACTTTAATTTCATTTAAATTAAACATACAACAAGAAATCACGAAGAAACCTCCCTAATTTCTGCATGAAGGCTAGGATTTTTGATACACGATTCAAACAATGCAATTAATTGAGGGAAAACATTCCATGCATGATTATGAACATATGGCCAAATTATTGTGCGAGGAAATATGCATAGATTGAGAGATTACCAAGTATGTGCTTACCTCTAAGCCGTGACAGCAAGTTCAGAGTGATTTTTGATTTGGAGGTTTTACAGATGAGTGGTGATGATCTGAACAGCTTCCCTACACCATATGGAGTGTGTTTGAACACTTGGATTGAATTGAAATGGACTGGATCAGTTTATGGCATCTCAGCTGCACCTTGTTTGAAAATTTGAGCAACCAGCTGGTGATTTCATGAAATTGATGTTTCAGAAGTTATGTGAGTGTTTGATCAGCTCATATGTGATGTATGTGAGGTGTGTGAGTGATTGGTTTGTGCAGAATTGCTCTCAAACTCAAAACCCGATAGCTACCTTGCTAAGAAAGGCATTTTTGCCAAGAGAAAGAGATTTTGAGGAAAGCATCTGTTAGATGGCTTTGGTGTACTTAAACTGACCACAATTGAGCTCTATTTATAGTAGAGCAAGTTTGTTTTGCAAGAAATAGTGCATGGCAGCTGGTAAGTAGGTTTGGCCAATGTTGTCCAATGAGAATCCAAGTCTCCTCTAGCCATTGACTAGAGGTTAGGGCACAGAGCTTTGGTCCCCTTGGTCTTGGATAAGTATTGACTGATTTCAGATGAGAATGGCTCAGTCCATGCCACCTTGATGGTTCCATTGAATGCCTCATTCCAAATTTGAAGTCTTGTCCCTATTTTGGCAACTCTAGGTTCAACATGCTATTTCTTGTTCCATGGACTTTGGAGGCTTGGCTCAGTGATTGTCCCCTTTAGATTCAATCATCTGAGGTGTCCAAGTGGATTAGAACTATTGAAATTGGATGATTTTGGCAAATCGAGCCAAAGTGCAAATTCTGCCTTGCTTTGACAGATTTCAGCAAGGCAACTTGCCAATGTTGTATCTCATGATGTAGGTTGAATTTGGCAATGTTCTTGGCCATTTTGGAAAGCTCTTACATGATACAACAACTGTTTGAACAAGTTTGGTTTTGATCTCTTTTGATTCCAAGTGAAAAATCCCCCTACATTTGGCAAAAAGTGAAGGCAAATTCTGACTTAGTGAAAATTTCACTAAGTGTTGGAAAAAGTGACATTTTCACTTTTCAGCCACTTTGATCAATCCATAACTCAAAATCCTTAATGAATTGGAATGACATGATAGAGACCCTCAAATCATGTCTTGAGGTCTTGGCTCATGGTTTGTCCCAAAAGTCAACTTAGGGGTGAATTAGGTCAAGAAACCCTAATTCCTGATTTTTGATGAATGCATCCCCTGAGGTAAAATTGACTTGATGCATGGGTTCATGAGGTTCCATGAAGCATATTAGGTTATGTTTTGGATCATTGCCTTGTGCCCAGATGAAAATTTCCATCTGGAGACCCTGGTCGACCAAAACCCTAATTTGGTGACACTGTCGATCTTAAGACTTGATCCACCTAGAAGGGAGCAGCCTTGTGCTTAATCCTTGAAGTGGGAGTCCTTTTTGATCCATTGTGGATGTTTAAGAGATTAGACAAGTTGAAGATCAAGTCATTCCTTGATTGATCCTTTGTCTAAAGCTCAGAGAGGGCTTGAAACCCTAATTTTGATTGTATTGGATGCTCACCCATCTTTGGGGAGACTGATGAAGCATGATGGTTCATCCATATTGTGATGATGATTTTCACAATGATGGGAAATCTAAGTGGTCAAAATTTGGGGTATTACACGAGGCCCTCGCCAAAATCATGACACATAACATACTCCACTTCTATAAAAGGAACATATTTGCCCGGTTCGGCGTGCCCTAAGCAATCGTCACTGACAACAGGACGCAGTTCACCGACAAAAACTTCTAAGACTTTGTTACCAAGTTGGTCACAAAGCAACATTTCACGTCTGTCGAGCACCCGCAGACAAACAGGCAGGCTGAAGCAGCGAACAGAGTGATCCTGCGAGGCCTAAAACAAAGACTAGGGGAAGCCAAAAAGAGGTGGATCGAAGAGCTCCACAACGTGCTCTAGGCCTACAGGACGACCCCACACTCGACCATCGGGGAGACCCCATTCCTAATTACGTACGGAACCGAGGCAGTAATTCTGATAGAAATAAAAGAACCCTCTAGGAGGACCAAATATCCCCTCGACGAGGAGATGAACGACGAGGCACTGAGAGAGGAGCTCGACCTGGTCGAAGAAATCCACTCGGGGACAACCCTCTGCGAAGCCTCGCTCAAACAAAAGATAACTTTGAGACATGATAAAAAAGTCACCAGACGCGAATTCCAAGTAGGTAGCCTAGTCCTACGGAGAAACCAGAAAGACGTGCGAAGGCAAACTCGATGCGAACAAGAAAGGCCCCTACCGTGTCTGCGCAAAATCGCATAATGGGGCCTAATACCTCGAAATATTACACAGGGAGGAACTTGCTTGACCATGGAACAATGAAAAGCTCAAACAATATTACAGTTAAACACTTCCCTCGGCGTACTTTGTTTGACCATAACAAAGTACATCCCGACCACAAGAGCACGCTAGGGTACAAGCGCGACTTCCAAACTTGAAACAAAAAGAAAAGAGTCTGCTCTTATGTGTGCGAGCAGACTCTTGATCTGACAAAGACACCTCAACCGAGCTTCGCCATTGTCGTACCAATTAGGCAGAACGCCCAGCTCACGATGGGAGGTTCACGCCACAGAGCAAAGACCTCGACCGAGCTCTTAGCTTCGTCGACTGTCGAAACCCAACTCCGACCACTCGACCAATTCTCTGCACTGTCGAGGACTAATTATGACGAGCAATGGACCCAATTACTTCATAAAAATAAGCAAACACAACATTGCATACACCCAAACAGGGAAAATAAATACCCAATAAATAGCACACAAAAAATGCATAAAATGCTAACAATAAAAGAAACAATGTATTGCAAATGGCGGGCAAAACCCATTGTTCAAATGGTATAAGCCATGGCGCGCAGTCCAGGTAATATAAAAAACCCTGGCGCGCAGGCTAGGTAAAGTAAAAATTACAAAATATGGCACGTATGCCAACACTAAGCAAACTAAACACCAGTTTCCTCCTCGGACTGGTGCTCCTTTTCGGTTTGATCGGCCCCTCCACCAAACCCAGCTGGGGCGACCACTTGGCCGTCGACCACTTGGTGGAGAGGCCCTATCCCATCAGTGAGAAATTGAAGCTCAGGATTAACCGCTTGGAGCTGTACCACCGCGTTATTAAAACCAAGCTCGAGGGTACCCATGAAGTCCTCCTCGAGCTCCTGGATCCAGGAAACCAAATCACCACGGGTTACCAAGAGCTTTTCGTCGGCGGGCCTTGCGGTGTTCTCCAGCTCAGTGATCCTTGCCTGGAGCCATTCCTTCTCCTCGTCGGTCGCGGCCACCTTCTTCCTCATCTTCTTCATCTCGCTCTAAAGGTTGATTTAGATCTTGTACCTTTCCCGGTAGTCGAGGAAGTCACTCTCTACCTTCTCATTCTCTATTTTAAGGGCCACGTGCTCAGCCTGCAATTTCTTGTGCTTAGCAAGAGGGTAGGTCCCATCGTTGAGAGCCAAAGGTGTCTCGAGGACCCTCAACATGGCGGCCGCATCCTCGAACAACGCCTTTCTTCTCGTACCCTTGTCGAGCACCAGGATTGCCCTGGACTCAGCCTCAGGCACAATCAGGGATTGTCCCCATCGAAGAGCCCCCGGGTACGATGACAGGGAGGTAGCACAAACATCTTCCCGGAAGTGCCCTCCAGAAGGTCGACGAGACCAGACTCCTCGATGCGTTGTTTCTTGGCCGAACGATCCTAAGAGACAGGATACTGGCTTTCCTGGGGAGCGGAGGAGCCCCCGGCCCCCTGGTCGGCCTTAGCCATCTCCTGGACCTGGGAAACATGACCCTTGGGAGCCTTCTTCACACCTTTGGTTTCCGCGAGCTTTAACATGCGTTCTTGGAGATTCGACATCTGACCTGCAACAAAGAAAGGAGTGAGTCAGTATAACAAGGAGTGGTAAAAACCTCCGAGTCGTCGAGGATGAAACGCAAAATAGCGGATAAGGGTTTCAGCCCAGCCCACGCGAAAGGAGATTCATCGTTTGCATCGCTTGAGTTGTCTTAAGCATCCCCGCCAACATCTTCTAAGTCGAAGACCTCTTTATCGACCATGACGACATCCTCGGGTTTGGGATCCATTTAACCTAAAAAGAAGAAGGAAATGGTGAATTCGACGACAAGATCAAATCCACCCTTCCACCAAAAATCAAGTGAAAGGGCGAGGAAATGCTTGACACACGTCCTCGACCGAAGCCTTTGCCGACAAGTGCATGGTCGTGAGGAAATTCTCCTCAAAACAGAACACAAACCCCCTCCGAGGGAAAGGGATTCCTCGACACTTAAGTTCCCCCTCCAGAATGAAGCGTAGGAAGTCTCCTCGACGAGGGACTTCTTCTGGGTACACACGCGTCGGCGGGGAGGAGGTTTCCCCGACGTCGAACCCAACGAGGACGTTAAAGCCTCATGAGATCCTCGAGAGCTTCATTGGAAGCTCCACTCATTTTTCCAAAATCTTCATGATGTCCCCATAATATTCATCAGAAACTTCATGATTCCGCCGGGAACTTCATGAGGTCGTCAGGAACTTCAAGGGCTTTCCGAAAAAGTCATCGAAAACTTCATGATGTTCCCGAAAACTTCATCGGAGGCTCAAGAAACTCCCCGGAAAATTCATAAAAGTCGGAATACGCAAAAAATCTGGAGAAAGTCAGAAGACTTACTTATATAATGAAGGATCTGGACGGCGGAGAAGGGGCTGACGACGTATGCGGCGGCAAACGAACATAGGAGAGCAAGAAGAGCCTTGAGAAACTTTGAGAAATACTTGAGTTAGAATGAGGGGAGCATGCAAATGAATCAGTCTTTCCCCCTATTTATAAGCTCTAGCACGGGAAGTGAAGCGTTTCGTAGGCACTTAAGAACCCCTACACGTCATAGGAATTTATTACTCCTGACACGGGGCACAATAAGACACCACACGTGTCCCTTCAAGCCCCTCTTCGGCTCAAAGAAATGTCGTGTCCATTCCTTTCACTTCCGTCTCATCTTCCTGTACGTCGAGCACAATGCTTGACCCTTGCACTTCCAGGAATGCTTCCACGGGAGAAGTTAGAAAAAACCCATGACTACATATGATAGGCGGGCCTCCCCGCAAGCGCCTGTCCTCGAGATGAACACCTGGTCGACCCTGTCATTGACCTCGCTGTCGAGCGCAACTAATGGCTCCTGCATCTGATCACGCGCATTGTCTCGCGAGCTCAATACTTTGGGCATCCGCGATGCTCATATGAGTAGGTTCTTGCTCCCTCCTCGACACAAGAATTGACTCTTAAGTCATTACTCTTCTGCTTCAGAGCAACGACTTGTGGTGCTCATGTTCTGGACTGGGTTAGAGGCTGCCCCACTGTCGGGCATGCCCTAATCCAGCTCTCTGTTGGGGAGGGCCTAATGAAGGCCCAATTCATCAACTCACACGGGGAGCACTCAATTATCTTCCCCACAGTCTACATGTGTTCCCCACCCAGGGACACACCATCAGCCAACTACACGCGAGCGAAAGAATAAGTCCTTCACCTTCCGAGGTTCAAAGGGGAGTTGACCCGGAATGAAGACCACGTGTTGGTCTTCCCTACGCCATGTAGACCTTGGTAATTATTCGTATTGGGCCTAATGATCCATCCCAATGAGAATAATCGTTAACCCAGTGTTGGGGGCACATTATAAATACCCTTTTTCACTATAGGGTTAGGTATTCTAAATTCTACGCTTTTCTATACTTGCTTTCTCTCTCCCGCTGAAACTTACTTTAGCATCGGAGTTCCCTGCAGGTACACCCCATTCCTCTTCTCCACCACCAGTGAACTAGGAGCTCACGATGTGTTGCTGGCTGCTGATCACTTTCTGGTCCGGTAAGATCAAGTCCAAAGCTTGATTATCTTGTAAACCAAACATCTCAAAGTCATAGTGCACTTGGTTCAGATTCTCATGAAGTTGTACATCACTTTTTTAGAGTCAGAACTTGAGTATAGTATCTGCACACTTACAAAACCATTAGGGTACAAAATTGTTTGATATAAATAAATGTATTAATATCATCAAAATGTAAGGTCAGACGCAGAACCAAATCTTGTTCTTACAATGGGGTGGAATCATATGTATCATCGGGGATATAGTAAGATGTGGTGGCAACATATGGTTATTGGTGGTACGAGTCATGCTCTTGGTTTTGTGTTTGGGTGTGTGGAATGAATTGGTTGCGGGGTTGGGTGTATGTGGATTCGTAATCATGTTCAATTGGTTGTTAGTGTATCTGGTATGGTGATATTGTGATATTGTGAGGTTGGTTGTTGGTTTTGGGTGGGTTGACATTGTTGTTCGGTATGATAATGGTGTGGGGTTGGTTATTGGGCAGGGGTTGGTTGTTGGACATATGATGGCGAAGCTCATTGGTGTGGGTCGGTCAAGACACAAACAGTGTTGTTGTAACCGACCTATACAAATTCATATAATTTCGAGTTGGTCTAGCATCATGCATGATAGGTTTGTTTATGATCTGTTGATGTCGTTGTTTCCATTGACGACGTCGACGATGACAAACAAGCCAAAGTCGATGCTATTGACGAGGAAGAAGAAGAATATGAGATATTGGTTGATCATATGGTGAGC
This sequence comes from Lathyrus tuberosus, assembly GCA_022829125.1. Classification (NCBI taxonomy): domain Eukaryota; kingdom Viridiplantae; phylum Streptophyta; class Magnoliopsida; order Fabales; family Fabaceae; genus Lathyrus; species Lathyrus tuberosus. The sequence goes on from JALAZF010000043.1 coordinate 3,925,635, forward strand.
GATGACACTGTCGACCACGATCAAGAGCCATTACCTTGGGGTCATGTGTATTGTCTTCCTCAACACATGACAAACTTGAACTTGGGTGCAGACAAACCATCCTCATATATATTTTACAACCTGTATATGCAGACGGAAGGATCTTTAAAAGTGGGAGACAGGTTTCGCCCAAAAGAAGACTGTGTGAGTTCTATTAAAAAGTATCACATGGAAATCTCAGTTGATTATACCTTCGATCCCACTAATGTGACGAGGTACAAGAATCTGTGTCGTAATGTGCTCTGCATGTTCCGACTGACAGCATCTTACCGAAAGAGGAGTGATTCTTGGGAAATATGTTTTATGTGAGCAAGCCTTTAAGTTTTTGTATGATAGCAAATTGTGTGATAAATGCAAAGTGTGTGATATGCATGATATAAGATTAGTATGCATGATTAGTTAGTACATACATATGATTTCATACCTATACTATGCTTTAAAAGACAATGCAAATTGATTCATATCATCATTGAAATCATAAAAACAATTTTCCTTATGTATGCATCAATTCATATGTGTCTTGCATCGACACATACCTTTGATAAATTCACAAAAACAATTTTGCTTCAGTATGTGTCGATTCATACGAATCTCGTATCGATACACGCTCCTTTGTAATTGTGTTATGTATCGATTCATTCGCATCATGTATCGATGCATGCTCCTTTGTAATTGTGTTATGTATCGATGCATGACTGACTTTACATTCTGGAAATTAATAGTTACAGTATGCATCGATGCATACAATTATGTGCCGACTCATGTATGTGTTATACCCACTATGTATCGACTCATACGATATTTGTATCGATACATAAAGTTGTTTGTTGCTTTTAACCGTTTCTGTTTTTCACATATAAGATGTTATGACAGTTCAGTTTCAGTTAAGAATTTGTGAAAGTGAAAATTGTGCAATCAAAGCAAAAGGCAAGTTTGGTGTGCATCAATTCTGTGAGCAGCTTTAGAGACCTGAAAGATACTTTGTCTTCATCATCTTCTCAATCTCTTTAATTCAAGAACATCAACACATAATCATTTTTGTTCTTCGGATTAAAGGATCTTCGAGATAACGTTCAGTGGTACGATCAAGGATCTAGCTGAGTTGAAGATTCAAAGGGGGTTTCGAGGAAAAACCATCTGGTTTGTCCTTCAAGAACGGGTGTGTTCTTGAGGGTTTGTTAGTCACGATTGCAGAACATATTCAGCCGCAGCGTAGGGTTTGGAAATTTGGATATTTCGCAAACAGGTCGTGGAACCGGTGAATTGTTTGTATTTCTTGCAGGGAAAATTCTTGATCAAGCTCAGATCAAGTGAAGGTTCATACAATAGGATGATCTTGGGGTTTAGATTTTTGGCTTTGTATTGTAACCTTGTAAACAACGAATTCAGCATTATTGATATAACAGGTCTCAATTTCAGTTTGAAATTGAGAGGGAGACGTACCCACCCGCGAGGACGAAAGTGGGGAACTTCCTTACCAAATCTCTGCGTATTGTATTCTATCTTTAGCTCTTTACGTTTTCAACAATTTTGTGATTCGTTTGGTGTATGGTGTATTAAAGTTTCAAGATACAATAGTGGTACGAAAACTCTTGTCAAAATCACCGTTATTGTCAATCATTGAACACATATACACCAAGTGCTTGACAAAATTGTTTGCTGAGTTTTTGTTCATTGGAAATAGTATTTGTATGATAAGTGCATTTGATTCGATTCTAATCCGGTGTTAATAAATCTTTGTCATCCTAATAAATCTAGCATAAACTCGTGTGTCCGGTTTTCTAGTAGCTGGTTCAGAATAGACGGAAGTCGATTCGGGATCGTATTTTTTCCGCTAACTTGAAAGACTCTGATAAGCATTTTTAAATCCCTGAATTTCAAGGAGGTGATCTATTCACCCCCCCTCTCGATCACTAGCCACGCCGTCTAACAAGTGGTATCAGAGCGTCGGTTCGCTGGTGCTTTGTGGCTGCTTGTAACGATATGGATTCTGAACCAAATGGGGCGTATAATAGAGCGCCTGTTTTCAACGGTGAAAATTATGGCTACTGGAAAGACTGCATGCGAGTTCACATAAATTCTGTGGATAGGAATGTGTGTGCTGCCATCCAAAATGGTCCTTTTCAAATTACTATGAGAAATGAGGCTGGCGCCATAGTTCCTAAACCAGAAGATGATTACGATGAGAAAGATGAGAAAAAGTGGTCGAGCGATTGGAGAGCTCGAAATATGCTAATTTCAACACTTAGTGCTGATGAGTATTATCGGGTATCCCATTGCTCGACAGCTAAAGAAATGTGGGATGCTTTAGAAATTGCCCATGAGGGTACTACTGAAGTAAAACAGTCTCGTATTAACACACTTAATTAAGAGTTCGAGCTCTTTCGCATGAAACAAGGAGAATCTATCTCTGACATGCAAAATAGATTTGTTCATCTCATAAATCGGTTGAATGCACTTGGAAAACCTGTTTCCAATGAAATAGCCACTAATAAAATTCTGAGATGTCTTAGCAGGGAATGGCAACCTAAAGTAACAGCTATTAAGGAAGCCAACGACCTCACGACGCTTACGATTACAACTTTATTCGGCAAGCTGGAAGAACATCAGCAAGAACTGGAAAGTCTCGAAATATTTGAGAAAAAGAGCAAAAAGGAAAAGAATAAAGACAAAGAGAGTGAGAAGAAGCCAATAGCTCTTGTGGCCTCTAACTCAAAGTCCTCACAAAAAGAGCAAAGCGACAATGATTCAAGTAGTGACGAAGATTCGGGTGATGAAGAAATGGGACTTTTTGTTAGGAGATATAATAGATTCATTCGAAAGAATGGAATCCAGCATTCCGACAAAAATCTCATTAAGTTTCAAAGACAATCTATAGAGTCAAAACAGGAAGAGAATAAGAAGCATAAAGTAAAAGGATCGTGTTTTAATTGTGGTAAATCTGGACATTATAAAACAGAATGTCCTATGAAGAAAAAGGACAAAGGAAAAGCTCCACCAAAAAGGTCAAATAAACAAAGAAGAGCTTACATAGCATGGGAAAGTGATAGTGATTCATCAAGCTCACAAAGTTCAAATGATAGTGATGAGACAGCAAATCTGTGTCTTATGGCTCACACCAAAAATCAGTCCTACCACAAGAAGAAAATCAACGATAAGAAAGTAAGACAAGCCTACTATAGTAATGTTTCCTCTATGTCTTTTTCTGAACTGAAAATAGCTTTTGAAAAACTGCATAATGAAGCTGTAGATGCTTTTAAAAGATTATCTTCCGATAAACAAATTTTTTCATTCTTGGAAGGTAAAGTATACAAAGCTGAAAAAGATTTAGAAAGCTTGAAAGCTAGTATTGCAGAAAATTCAAAAGATATTAATTTTAACGGATGCAGTAAAGTTAGGTATTGTGAAGCTTGTCATATTTGGCAACAAGAGGTTAAAACTCTTAAAGTCAAATTGGAAAAAGCTTTACAACCCAAGGTTACTTATGCCGTTGATTCTAGGTTGTTTAAGAAGTCATTAAATCCACCATATGCAAAATACTCTTTTATTCCAAAGGATTTAATGACCAAAAATAAACAAATACATCATCGTGGCTTATGTCATTATTGTTGTCATGCTAGTCATACCATTGAAAAATGCAAGTTTAGGAGATTTCTTGTTCCTAAAGGCATTTATCAATGGAGGCCTAAAGGCAACCATGTTACCACTTACCCACATGGACCAAATGAAAATTGGGTACCTGTTTCTCTCTTTTGATATTGTAGGATGAGTGTCTTGCATCCGTAGATAGAAGATGGTTTCTAGACAGCGGGTGCTCAAGGCACATGACGGGTGACATATCGCTTTTTATAGACTTCAAAGCAAAGAAGAAGGGATATGTTACTTATGGAGACAATAACAAAGGAGCTATACTTGGCAAAGGTAGTGTAGGTAATCCCTCTACCACTACTATTTCTGATGTCCATCTAGTAGAGGGGCTTAAACACAATTTGTTAAGTATTAGTCAATTGTGCGACAAGGGTTACAAGGTTTCTTTCACAAAAACTTGCTGCATAATTGAACATACTGAACAGAATATTGTGTTTAAGGGTGTAAGAGTAAACAATATCTATATGCTTGATCTTTTTGATGTACCTTTAACAAGCTCTAAGTGTCTAGTTGCCTTGAATGATGATTCTTGGCTTTGGCACAGACGCTTAGCGCATGTTAATTTCGATTTGCTTAACAAGGTTGTATCTAAGGATCTAGTAGTCGGTCTTCCAAAAATAAAGTTTTCAAAAGACCACCTATGTGACACGTGCCAAATGGGAAAGCAAACAAGGGTCTCTTTTAAATCCAAAAATGTAATTTCAACTTCACGACCCCTTGAGCTTCTCCATATGGATCTCTTTGGGCCTTCTAGGACAAAGAGTCTAGGTGGAAACTATTATGGTTTAGTAATCGTTGATGACTATTCTAGATTTTCTTGGACTATATTCCTTCATAGCAAAGATGAAACGTTTTCCGCTTTTAAGAGTTTTGCAAAACTGTCCCAAAATAAAATGAATTCTAAAATAGTTACAATTCGAAGTGATCATGGAGGAGAATTTCAAAACTATCTCTTTGATAAGTACTGTGATAAGAATGGTATTGAGCATAACTTTTCAGCTCCTCGAACTCCACAACAGAATGGCGTTGTGGAGCGCAAAAATCGCGTTTTAGAAGAGCTGGCAAGAACAATGCTAAATGAGGGTGGATTGCCAAAATATTTTTGGGCTGATGCAGTTAGCACAGCTTGTTATGTTTTAAACAGGATTTTAATTCGCCCTATTTTAAACAAAACCCCTTATGAGCTTTTAAAAGGAAGGAAGCCAAACTTGTCACATCTTCACGTATTCGGTTGTAAGTGTTTTGTTTTGAATAATGGTAGGGAAAAACTTGGGAAGTTTGATGCAAAAGCGGATGAAGGTATTTTTCTTGGTTATTCACAATCAAGTAAAGCATATAGAGTGTATAATAAGCATTTACTTTCTGTTGAAGAATCTGTTCATGTCTCCTTTGATGAGTCTTATCCGAAAAATGTCGGAAAAGGTATTTCTTTTGATGACATAGGTATATCTACAGAAGACATACTCAAAGAAGCTGTTTCGAAAATTGATCAGTCCAAAACAGAAGACAATGAGGAGGAGGAAGATACCAGTCATGTAAAAGATAAGGAAGAAGGACAAGCTGAAGTGAATGATCTTCCACCAGCTTGGAGATCTTCAAAAGACCATCCTATTGACAATATCTTGGGAGACATTTCAAAGGGAGTAATGACTCGTTCTAGGATAAGTAATTTCTGCTCTCACTTCGCTTTTGTTTCACAAGTAGAACCTAAAAATGCCAAAGAGGCCTTGATTGATGAATTTTGGCTAATGGCCATGCAAGAAGAGCTTAATCAATTTAAAAGAAATGACGTTTGGGAACTTGTTCCTCATCCGCGAGATCATCATATCATAGGTACTAAATGGGTTTTTAGAAATAAGCTTGATGAAAACGGAGTGATAACTAGGAACAAGGCACGTTTAGTGGCACAAAGGTATAACCAAGAGGAGGGCATAGACTATGAGGAAACTTATGCTCCAGTTGCTCGCCTCGAAGCTATACGTCTCTTGCTTGCTTATGCGTGTTCTAAAGATTTTAAGCTTTACCAAATGGACATAAAGAGTGCATTTCTAAACGGTGTCCTAAATGAAGAGGTATACGTCTCACAACCTCCTGGTTTTGAGAATGCTGAATATCCAGATTATGTTTACAAATTAAAACGAGCTTTGTACGGTCTTAAGCAAGCCCCTCGGGTTTGGTATGAAAGGCTTAGCAAATTTCTACTTGATCATGGATATTCAAGAGGTAAAGTGGATACCACCCTCTTCATTAAACACAAGGGAAAACACATTCTTTTAGTTCAAGTTTATGTAGACGATATAATTTTTGGTTCAACTAACATTCACTTGGTCGAAGAGTTTTCAAATGTTATGCAGGGTGAATTTGAAATGAGTCTTATGGGGGAGCTAAATTACTTCCTCGGTCTCCAAATAAAGCAGCTTGATGAGGGTACAACTGTGAGTCAAACAAAATACTGCAGAGAGCTGCTCAAGCGCTTTGGAATGAACGACTCAAAATCAATAGACACACCTATGCCTACCAACGGAAACCTAGATAAAGATGAACATGGTAAGAGTGTAGATGTCAAACAGTATAGAGGTATGATTGGGTCTCTCTTGTATCTTACTGCGTCTAGACCTGACATCATGTTTAGTGTCTGCATGTGTGCACGATATCAATCGAATCCTAAGGAGTCACACTTGAAAGCTGTCAAGCGCATATTTTGATGTCTTCATGGAACATCTAAATATGGGCTCTGGTATTCCAAAGGAAGCGATTGTAGCTTAGTAGGTTACTCCGATTCTGATTTTGCTGGCTGCAAATCAGATAGGAAAAGTACTAGTGGTACATGTCACTTATTTTCAAACTCTTTGGTCAGTTGGCATAGCAAGAAACAGGTGTCTGTCGCATTATCAACTGCTGAGGCTGAGTACGTTGCAGCCGGTAGTTGTTGCGCTCAGATCTTATGGCTAAAGCAACAACTACAAGATTTCGATATTCAACTCAAACGTATTCCAATAAAGTGTGACAACACCAGTGCTATAAATCTTACTAAGAATCCTGTTTTACACTCACACACTAAACACATAAAGATTAGGCATCACTTTCTTCGCGATCATGTTGAAAAAGAGGACGTTGTATTTGAGCATGTTGATACTAAAAACCAACTTGCTGACATTCTTACTAAACCATTAGCAACAGAACCATTAGATCTCTCCTCATCGATGTCTTAAGCATGTTGGTTCTTATTTATATATGTCTCACTTTGGCTGTTGAGATTTGTTTTTAGACCTCAATCAGACTTCATAAGGTTACATCAACAGAGGTAATATCATTCCTTTCTAAATCTCTTTGGAACTTTGTGATTAGTGTATGGTAGAACAAATTCTTTAAGATCGTTTATATGTATTTCATTGCATATGTTGTTTGAACGTAAATGTTTGATTCGTGAATTATACTTGAGCATCATCATCATGACATAATTCATACTGCATTGACTTAGAGCTGCTAACAGGTTTCTACACTCAACATATAGTAAAAAATTAGTTCAAATTTAGGTTAGCATCAGTATGTATCGATGCAACAAGTGCATGTGTCGATACATTAGCGTTTCCGGTCGATGCATTCGTGATATGAGTCGATTCATGTCCTTTTATTTCAAATTTTTCAAAACTTGTTTCAGTATGTGTCGATGCATCCGTGCTTTGTGTCGACACATAGGACATTTTCAAAACCAATCAATTCGTGAAATGAATCGATCCATATCCCCTTGTGTCGATACATACTGTCTCTTTTACCATAAATGCATGTTAAATTAAGTTGTGGATCGACACATCAGCCATTTTTAAAGGGTTAATTCACTCTAGACTCTTTTCTCCTCTCATACCCACACGGCTAACCCTAACTTCTTCAAACATCTTCATCTCCAAAACCCTAATTCACTTCCTATCCTTCATCTTAACTCCTCTCCAATTCATCACCATGCCTCCAAGAATCATCCCGGCTAGACAAAGAGGAAGAGGAAAAGGAAAGGAACCCATTGGGACGTCTCGTCAGTCTCCACTACCTCAAGAAATCCCTCCTAGTGCTCTCACTCTTCTTCATCCTGCCATCGCTGAGGAGTTTGAGGCCTCTTTCAAGACAAGGTTAGTTATGAAACCCCATGTCTTTGATAAAACTGATGCATCTGCCCTCCATCTCAACGATGTTGTTAATTTGTTGAATGCACAAACCCTTGGTACATTTTTTACCATAAATGATGATTATCATGAGGATTTTATTCGTATATTCTATGCTGGTCTGCAATCTGGTAGAGGCTATATGTTCAAATGCTTTATTGGCACCAGAACTTACACTTTTGAAGCCACTGATTGGGACAAAGTGTTTCAAATTCCGTTTGGGGTGCCTGGCCTGAAGAACTGGCATGACCAGAGTTTTGATACAGAATTTAAAATAAGGGAATATGTGGCATCAATTTCAAAATTGGATAGACCTCTGGGTGAGGATGAATCACTCACATTTGGTATGATCACAAGCGTACCTAGAATACTTCACTGGATTGTCTCGCACATCTTGCGTCCAAAGTCCGGTGGTCATTCTAGGTTGGATAAATCAGATATTCATCTTGTGTATCTTCTTCACAATAGGGTCTCGTTAAATTGGCCAAACTACTTCGTGAAACGCATGTTTCTTATGCGTAATAGTGCGAAGAATATTACACTTGGATATGCTGCCCAGATCATGAGAATCATCAAATACTGGAATATAACCATACCCTTAATACCTCTCATATCTCCCTCTTCTGCTCAAGAGTTCAACACTGCCACGTTATCTCATATGGGATACCGGTGGGATAAGGAGCGTCAATGTTTCTATTTTCTGGAAAGAGGATCCAAAACAAGGGTATATAATTTTGATGTGCCTTCTGAACAAGTGTTTGTGCCTGAAGACCAGATGGATGAAGAAATGAATGATGCAAATGAAGAGAATCAGCCTGAAGCAAATACTAATGCTGGCTGGGGTGATTGGGTGCCACAAAGGTGGTCTCCAAAAAATTATGAACCCGGTCCAAATGTTCCTCCGTTCTCTGGTGCTGCTTCTTCTTCAACTGCTCCTGCGTATTTGACTAAAATGTTTCAGCAAATGGAGCTTGCTAATCAAGCCCGTCATGAACAGGCGCTCGCTTGGCATAATCAGCAAAATGAGTGGCATAAGGAGCATCGTGAGTGGCATGATGAACACACACGGATGTATCATAATCAGCATGCTTGGCACACGGACTTGGTTAAATGGCATCAAGTCTTTTACAATGAAATGTCTGGTTTTATGGACGATTGTCAGGCCAATCCTGGTATCATGGACAGATTCAGAAGTGTTGAAGTTCAGAATCGGTTCCGGAGATATAGTTTCATGGGCCATAATCCTGATGAGATGCCTCCTCCGCCGCCTCCACCAAGCTTCAGAGATCCTGACAGAGATGATGAGGAGTCCTGTGGAGGCCATAACCCTTTTTAAGCTATCATCATGTCATTTCATTACATTTCATTTCATCATAATGTTGCTTCAGTTTCCTTGTTAAATTGTTCAAACTTTATATGCTTTGGTTTTGCTTATGTAAACTCTAAGTACTTTCTTAACAATTTAATGCTTATTTCTTTTAGTTTTGTTTACTTGTGTTAGTCTTGCCCTTTTCTTGTCATTCTTTGTGAATGATTCTTTTATGTTAAGCTTCTTTCTTGGTGATTGTGAGCTTCTATATCAATATTGCTGTCTATTGTTACATTAATTTTGCTGTCTAGCTTTGGAACTGTCTGTTTCTTCTTTTTGATGTTGACAAAGGGGGAGAAGCAAGACACCAAGATGTTGACAGCCAAGCACAAACTCAGGGGGAGTGTTCCATCACATCTTGCAAATTTGCCATCATCAAAAAGGGGAAGTTTGTGAGCAAGCCTTTAAGTTTTTGTATGATAGCAAATTGTGTGATAAATGCAAAGTGTGTGATATGCATGATATAAGATTAGTATGCATGATTTGTTGGTACATACATATGATTTCATACCTATACTATGCTTTAAAAGACAATGCAAATTGATTCATATCATCATTGAAATCATAAAAACAATTTTCCTTATGTATGCATCGATTCATATGTGTCTTGCATCGACACATACCTTTGATAAATTCACAAAAACAATTTTGCTTCAGTATGTGTCGATTCATACGAATCTCGTATCGATACATGCTCCTTTGTAATTGTGTTATGTATCGATTCATTCGCATCATGTATCGATGCATGCTCCTTTGTAATTGTGTTATGTATCGATGCATGACTGACTTTACATTATGGAAATTAATAGTTACAGTATGCATCGATGCATACAATTATGTGCCGACTCATGTATGTGTTATACCCACTATGTATCGACTCATACGATATTTGTATCGATACATAAAGTTGTTTGTTGCTTTTAACCGTTTCTGTTTTTCACATATAAGATGTTATGACAGTTCAGTTTCAGTTAAGAATTTGTGAAAGTGAAAATTGTGCAATCAAAGCAAAAGGCAAGTTTGGTGTGCATCAATTCTGTGAGCAGCTTTAGAGACCTGAAAGATACTTTGTCTTCATCATCTTCTCAATCTCTTTAATTCAAGAACATCAACACATAATCATTTTTGTTCTTCGGATTAAAGGATCTTCGAGATAACGTTCAGTGGTACGATCAAGGATCTAGCTGAGTTGAAGATTCAAAGGGGGTTTCGAGGAAAAACCATCTGGTTTGTCCTTCAAGAACGGGTGTGTTCTTGAGGGTTTGTTAGTCACGATTGCAGAACATATTCAGCCGCAACGTAGGGTTTGGAAATTTGGATATTTCGCAAACAGGTCGTGGAACCGGTGAATTGTTTGTATTTCTTGCAGGGAAAATTCTTGATCAAGCTCAGATCAAGTGAAGGTTCATACAATAGGAAGATCTTGGGGTTTAGATTTCTGGCTTTGTATTGTAACCTTGTAAACAACGAATTCAGCATTATTGATATAACAGGTCTCAATTTCAGTTTGAAATTGAGAGGGAGACGTACCCACCCGCGAGGACGAAAGTGGGGAACTTCCTTACCAAATCTCTGCGTATTGTATTCTATCTTTAGCTCTTTACGTTTTCAAGATACAATAGTGGTACGAAAACTCTTGTCAAAATCACCATTATTGTCAATCATTGAACACATACACACCAAGTGTTTGACAAAATTATTTGCTGAGTTTTTGTTCATTGGAAATAGTATTTGTATGATAAGTGCATTTGATTCGATTCTAATCCGGTGTTAATAAATATTTGTCATCCTAATAAATCCAGCATAAACTCGTGTGTCCGGTTTTCTAGTAGCTGGTTCAGAATAGACGGAAGTCGATTCGGGATCGTATTTTTTCCGCTAACTTGAAAGACTCTGATAAGCATTTTTAAATCCCTGAATTTCAAGGAGGTGATCTATTCACCCCCCTCTCGATCACTAGCCACACCGTCTAACAAGTGGTATCAGAGTGCCGGTTCGTTGGTGCTTTGTGGCTGCTTGTAACAATATGGATTCTGAACCAAAGGGGGCGTATAATAGAGCGCCTGTTTTCAACGGTGAAAATTATGGCTACTGGAAAGACTGCATGCGAGTTCACATAAATTTTGTGGATAGGAATGTGTGAGTTGCCATCCAAAATGGTCCTTTTCAAATTACTATGAGAAATGAGGCTGGCGCCATAGTTCCTAAACCAGAAGATGATTACGATGAGAAAGATGAGAAAAAGTGGTCGAGTGATTGGAGAGCTCGAAATATGCTAATTTCAGCACTTAGTGCTGATGAGTATTATCGGGTATCCCATTGCTCGACAGCTAAAGAAATGTGGGATGCTTTAGAAATTGCCCATGAGGGTACTACTGAAGTAAAACAGTCTCGTATTTACACACTTAATCAAGAGTTCGAGCTCTTTCGCATGAAACAAAGAGAATATATCTCTGACATGCAAAAGAGATTCGTTCATCTCATAAATCGGTTGAATGCACTTGGAAAACCTGTTTCCAATGAAATAGCCACTAATAAAATTCTGAGATGTCTTAGCAGGGAATGGCAACCTAAAGTAACAGCTATTAAGGAAGCCAACGACCTCACGACGCTTACGATTACAACTTTATTCTGCAAGCTGGAAGAACCTCAGCAACTGGAAAGTCTCGAAATATTTGAGAAAAAGAGCAAAAAGGAAAAGAATAAAGACAAAGAGAGTGAGAAGAAGCCAATAGCTCTTGTGGCCTCTAACTCAAAGTCCTCACAAAAAGAGCAAAGCGACAATGATTCAAGTAGTGACGAAGATTCGGGTGATGAAGAAATGGGACTTTTTGTTAGGAGATATAATAGATTCATTCGAAAGAATGGAATCCAGCATTCTGACAAAAATCTCATTAAGTTTCGAAGACAATCTATAGAGTCAAAACAGGAAGAGAATAAGAAGCATAAAGTAAAAGGATCGTGTTTTAATTGTGGTAAATCTGGACATTATAAAACAGAATGTCCTATGAAGAAAAAGGACAAAGGAAAAGCTCCACCAAAAAGGTCAAATAAACAAAGAAGAGCTTACATAGCATGAGAAAGTGATAGTGATTCATCAAGCTCACAAAGTTCAAATGATAGTGATGAGACAGCAAATCTGTGTCTTATGGCTCACACCAAAAATCAGTCCTACCACAAGAAGAAAATCAACGATAAGAAAGTAAGACAAGCCTACTATAGTAATGTTTCCTCTATGTCTTTTTCTGAACTGAAAATAGCTTTTGAAAAACTGCATAACGAAGCTGTAGATGCTTTTAAAAGATTATCTTCCGATAAACAAATTTTTTCATTCTTGGAAGGTAAAGTATACAAAGCTGAAAAAGATTTAGAAAGCTTGAAAGCTAGTATTGCAGAAAATTCAAAAGATATTAATTTTAACGGATGCAGTAAAGTTAGGTATTGTGAAGCTTGTCATATTTGGCAACAAGAGGTTAAAACTCTTAAAGTCAAATTGGAAAAAGCTTTACAACCCAAGGTTACTTATGCCGTTGATTCTAGGTTGTTTAAGAAGTCATTAAATCCACCATATGCAAAATACTCTTTTATTCCAAAGGATTTAATGACAAAAAATAAACAAATACATCATCGTGGCTTATGTCATTATTGTTGTCATGCTGGTCATACCATTGAAAAATGCAAGTTTAGGAGATTTCTTGTTCCTAAAGGCATTTATCAATGGAGGCCTAAAGGCAACCATGTTACCACTTACCCACATGGACCCAATGAAATTTGGGTACCTATTTCTCTCTTTTGATATTGTAGGATGAGTGTCTTGCATCCGTAGATAGAAGATGGTTTCTAGACAGCGGGTGCTCAAGGCACATGACGGGTGACATATCGCTTTTTATAGACTTCAAAGCAAAGAAGAAGGGATATGTTACTTATGGAGACAATAACAAAGGAGCTATACTTGGCAAAGGTAGTGTAGGTAATCCCTCTACCACTACTATTTCTGATGTCCATCTAGTAGAGGGGCTTAAACACAATTTGTTAAGTATTAGTCAATTGTGCGACAAGGGTTACAAGGTTTCTTTCACAAAAACTTGCTGCATAATTGAACATACTGAACAGAATATTGTGTTTAAGGGTGTAAGAGTAAACAATATCTATATGCTTGATCTTTTTGATGTACCTTTAACAAGCTCTAAGTGTCTAGTTGCCTTGAATGATGATTCTTGGCTTTGGCACAGATGCTTAGCGCATGTTAATTTCGATTTGCTTAACAAGGTTGTATCTAAGGATCTAGTAGTCAGTCTTCCAAAAATAAAGTTTTCAAAAGACCACCTATGTGACGCGTGCCAAATGGGAAAGCAAACAAGGGTCTCTTTTAAATCCAAAAATGTAATTTCAACTTCACGACCCCTTGAGCTTCTCCATATGGATCTCTTTGGGCCTTCTAGGACAAAGAGTCTAGGTGGAAACTATTATGGTTTAGTAATCGTTGATGACTATTCTAGATTTTCTTGGACTATATTCCTTCATAGCAAAGATGAAACGTTTTTCGCTTTTAAGAGTTTTGCAAAACTGTCCCAAAATAAAATGAATTCTAAAATAGTTACAATTCGAAGCGATCATGGAGGAGAATTTCAAAACTATCTCTTTGATAAGTACTGTGATAAGAATGGTATTGAGCATAACTTTTCAGCTCCTCGAACTCCATAACAGAATGGCGTTGTGGAGCGCAAAAATCGCGTTTTAGAAGAGCTGGCAAGAACAATGCTAAATGAGGGTGGATTGCCAAAATATTTTTGGGCTGATGCAGTTAGCACAACTTGTTATGTTTTAAACAGGATTTTAATTCGCCCTATTTTAAACAAAACCCCACCAGGAGAGAGAAAGAAGCGAAAAAGACCAAGTCAAAGACACGTGGCACCCGCCATGAGGCATAACTGCCACGTTCACTGACTCTGACCAGGTGGCGACCACCATACCCCATGGCACCCGCTGTGGCCTTCAATTCCAGAAAAATTGTAGAAAAGCTGACTATTTCCTTCCCACTTCACCTATTCTTCCTCCACACAAATTCAGTACGTCAGGATTTAACCTTCAGTGTATGGGACACTATAAATGGAGGGTTTTAAGAGATTCTTGGATATCCAAGTTTGTATGCAAAAACAGTACTCTTAGTTTTAAGCGGAAATTACATTTGAAAAGTAGTAGACTTCTCACATTGGAGAGATACTACACCATAAAGTTTAGGAATTTATCTGTAAGCTTGGATCAAAGCAATTGTGCCGAAATTAGAGTTATTTCCATTTCGTTCGTTTGTACGTGAAGATTATTTCAGAGTTAATTCCAGTTTTATTTTCAGGTTTCTCTATATTACTACTTTAAGTTGTTTTTACTATAATTATTTGCAATACTTCAATTCAAATCAATTACCATGTTGTTGTTAGTTTCAAATATTAAGAATGCACGTTCATGTTTAGTACTATGTTCGACTAAGTTGTTTTGAGTCCGAAATGTGAGGACCGTCGTATCGACGGGACTCAGTAAACCAAAGGAAAATGATTTCTTAATTTAAATTATATTTTCAGTTCTTAACTTTGGATAAAACATTTTGCGCGACGGCGAAAACATTCAGATGCCGGTCAATAGCGCGAGAGTGTGAGACCGGTATCTGACAACAAAAGTTTAGATCTTTAACTTTTAAACACCATGACAGCTCTTTTTAAATTAAGGCTTAAATGTAGTTTTATTCCCTTTACCTTAAATTTTCTAACTTATTAGTCCCTCTTAAAAAAACACAGGTATTTGGTTCCCTTTTTGAATATTTTTGAGATTTTTTTGGTCCCCTCTCAAATTTGGCTATGTGGCATCCTCGTTTATGACATGACAAAGACTGTGATAACCAATTTTGAAAATTATAGTGCCACATCATTTAAAACAATTTTCGTAATATAATTTAAAATTATTTAAAATAATTTCTTTATTTATAATTCCTTTAAAATAATTTATATTATTATTATTAATTATAAAAAAATTATGCATATAGTAATCTTCCATCACCAACAAAATAGCAATCTTCATCTTCCATCACCAACAAAATAACAATTTGTTCATCTTTCATCTCCAACGTAGCTTCACCAACAAACCCAAAACTGAATCTCTAGTGTTTATCTCTTCATATTCCTAATATTTTTTGGATTGTTGCATTATTATTTAATTCATATTTATTATTATTTAATTTATATTAATGTAGAGAGATTCAAGCTTGCTTCAAGCTTCACAAACCCAAATTCATTCTCATTGTACCACAAAACTTCATGACCATCTTCTTTCATTTCACATAAACCATTCACATTAACAACATTAAAATGACAATAAAGTAAAATATCGAGCATGAAAATAAAACAGAAGTAGAAAATCAAGCATCTCTTCATCTCTCACAATTTGGTTGTAGTTCCAGTCATCCGCAAACTATTTGTAGATCTACCATTTCGGAACTACAACTCACATATCTTCCATCTCTATCATTTCCAAATCACCGCTCGCCGTCATTTTTGCTAACTTCAAGATATTGAATCATTGAAATGAATCTTGCATGAATTAGAAAGTATTAAAAAAAGTGAAGAAGGTGTTGGGTGTATTTATTTTTTGCACAAATGGAAAAAAAAGTGAAGAAGTTGGAGCGCTCTAGTATCTTCTGCATCTATTTTAAATGATATTAAATGATATTAATTAATTAAAATTGGTTTTAAATGACGTGACAATACAATTTTTAAAATTGGTCAACACAACCTCTGCCACGTCATAAATGAGGGCTGTCACATAGCCAAATCTGATAAGGGACCAAAAAAATCTCAAAAATATTCAAAACAGGGGACCAAATACCTGGTTTTTTTTAAAGGGGGACTAATAAGTTAGAAAATTTAAAGTAAGGGGACTAAAACTGCATTTAAGCCTTAAATTAATTAGGACTTGTAGATTTTCAAAAATTGGTTTGAACCCATAATTGAGTGAGCGACAACAAATCAATTGCAGTGTCGATCCAAAACGTGGGCTGCGCGAGAATGAGTAGCTTTTAAAACTAAACAAATGTCGAGGTTTACACGAGTCCCATAAATACGTCGAGAACGACATTCATGTCTCGCTTTTATCAATTATTTCTTTACATTCAATCTTAATTCTTGTTCTTGTTTGACTTTGCATAAAAATTAATTTTATCAGCCTTAGATTTAAATAGCAGCGGTAGATAATGATACGTTTGATTATTGGTCCTTGTGGGTTCAATATCTATTAAAAATATAGCAGATTGTGTGCACTTACGGAATAACCCCATCAAGTTTTTGACGTCATTGTCGGGGACGAATTTAGTCAATATCATAACTCCGTTGTTGTGCAGTATAGACTAAGGCAACTATTTTCCCATTAATTCATCGGTTGTATGCCAAGCACTCACTCACAAGGAGAAGAACTAGAGCAACTGATCGATGAAATCGAGCATTTTGTAATTATCAGATGTCGAATTAGAGAATATCGATTAAAATATAACATCCATGATCCAAATATCCAGAGCCGGATATGGCTGCAAATCAAAATCCTCCTCTGAAGGACTATGTTGCTCCATGTTAGAACAAGATTTGTTCATGACATATAATCCTTGGGTTTTGGTGATAACAAAAGTATTAAACGAACAATATTATTATTTGATGTGTGTTTCAAGTATGCAGGTTCTAATGCTTAAAGATATACATTCAGAATATGATATAAGGACGCACTTGAGAGGAGCTGAATTACTAGCTTCTGGTGGTGCAGAATCTGAAGAACACTCTCTAAGTGATGTCTGGCGTAGACTCTGAAGCTGAAGGTCTCAACATCAGAAGAAGCAACATATTTTCTCTACACTTGGTGAATGTAATTGGCTTCTGGTGATCATTCAGAGTTAGTGATAAATCTGAAGCTACCCGTACTGCAAAAAACAAGCTGCATTGTTAAATCAGTTTGTCATCTAGAGTCTAAGATCATAAGGCTAAAGAAGAGTTGACGTGCTTTATAGATATCTACTCTCAACAGATCTATAGTACAAGATCTCATGCAAGACGCAATGGTTAAGCATGTTACACAATGGATCAAGATCTTTTGGTGTATCTATCTTCAACGTCTCTTGTACTATGGAGAAAGTAAAGACACTTGATCAAGTTATCTCTTCCAATGGCTAGTCTTCTGCAACTACTATATAAGTAGCTGGAGGATCAAACTGAATCTTTAACAAGGAATAAAAAGAAGAAGTATTGTCAAGAAGTATAGAAGTATTATGTACATCTATCTGAATGAAGAAATAACAAGATTAGCAATGAGCAACACAAACGATTATGCAGAAGTTTTCTGTCATTTGTTGTAAATTGTAAAAAGCCTTAAGATTTCACAAATAATTATTATTTTAGAAATCTTAAGTTCTTAGGGTCTTTGTTGAGGTGATTACCATGTACCTCTGATATTATATCATGTACACCTTGTTCTGTATTCTACTAAACATGTTTAGCAGTTTAGATAAAGTCTCTTGCTATGTGCTTCAGCATCAAAGTCTCTTGCTGAGAAGCTTGAGCCAAGTAAGTCTTCTGTTATGTGCTAGAGCATTGGAAGTCCTGATCAGTTTTTATTAAGTAGTGAAGTATTAGATTCGAGGAATCTGAGCAAAGAAGTCTTGGACCTAGGGTATGAGTAAAGAAGTCTTAGATTGTACGTCTGAGCAGTGAAGTCTTGGATTCGAGGAATCTGAGCAGGAAGTATTGGACCAGGGGTATGAGTACAGAAGTGTTAGGAAGAATGTCTAAGTAAGGAAGTCTTGAACCAGGTAGATTTAAGCAAGGAAAGTCTTAGGATTTGAGAATCTAAGCAAAAGTCTTGATCAGGTGCTGATTGAGCAAGAAAGTCTTAAACAGTAGGTCTGAGCAGAAGAAAGTCTTGTGCTTGAATGCATAAGCAGTTGTAATCATGAATTGATTATAGTGGAAAATCTCTTGTGTAACTAGGGGACTGAACTACTCTCAGTTTGGGAGGAACCAAGATAATTCTGTTGTGTTCATTGTTCTATTTACTTTACTTCTGCTATATTTTCCGTTACACTAGTTGTCAGGTTTCGAACTTATGTTTAGAATCTAAAATCTATTCAGAAGTAGAAATATTCTTAAAAGAACACAATTAAACCCCCATTCTTGTGTACATTTCCTCACCTTCAGTTGCCATCAGAGCCTGGTCTGTGCATAACACTTAACAGTGGCGCAGACAAAGATCTTGTGGGAAAGTATGTTTTCATCTTCATATGAAAAGAAGGGTGTCAAAGAGATGAAGAAATATATCAAAAGCTAGTCTCCTTCTCAATGGTGATATCCTTTGGATAAGATAGTTCATTATGCTGGCTTCGGAACAAGACATAAAAACTTCATCAAAACATACTGGAGATTCAGAATCAGAAATTCTATCCAGGTAAGTTTTGTTAGTTATGTTCTATTTCAAGCGTAATTTTTTGTACAAGGTATTTCGGCGTGTGTAATCTTTACACTCAGATATCTTGGAAGAAATTAGCTTAAGAACTTTCAGACTGGTAAATTGAGTATTATCAGTGTTTGTGATAATATCAGTGTCATGTTAAAATAAAGAGTTCTCTTTAAACATTCTTGAAGAAATCCTTCCTGCTACTGTTTAGAAGAAACCAATATATGTTATGTTTTTTACTGAACTAACAATTGAGATACAACTCATAATTCTGAACATAGTAATTTATGCTTTATTCTCAATGAAGAATCTGAATTAGATATTTGTCCAATACTGTCTCAATCAAAGTTTGGATAACAAACTTTTGATCTAAGATAATCTCTGGAAAATCTCTAACACATAAACTTGCATAAAGAAATCTTTGATTCTCACTTGCACAAGAGTGGAAATTCCTTTGACACCTATACCACTTTTTACACTTGTCTGAAATGTTTTCAACATGCTTGAAATTATTTGTGCTTTGAATTTGAAGGGGATGTTTTAAATAATTTTATGTTTAAAATCTCTTTAATGTCATTTATTTCTCTCAACACAAACAACCTTTATTATTGTTGTTTTCGTGCTTTAACTGTAAACCCTAAAACCTCCTCAATGGCATCCTCATCATATAAACCTTTGAAAATGAATTCCATGCAAACACTTAAGATCAAACTGAAGACTGTTCCACTCTTCAAGGATGAATTAAAGCTTCCTATTGAGCAAGTGGTGGATTTTGATCGCTTTGATGCAAATGGCTGTCCATTAAAATGGTATTTTGAGTTTCAAGGATGGATGAATTTCTTTGATATGCTAAATGGACCAACTTACCCAACTCTAGTAAAAGATTTTTGGGTTAGAGCAGAAGTGTATGATGAGTACTCAACACAGAATGAGGAAAGAAATATCGTAGAAAAGGACAAAAGATTGAAAGGGAAATCAATAACAAAAATGAGTTTGAAGGAGTTCAATGGTATGGAGATTAGATCTGCTATAATGGGCCTGGAAATTGCCATCACTCAAGAAAATATTGCTCAACGTATTGGGGCTGAAAACAAAGGAATGGTGATAATCAACAAGAAGGATAGAGGAGATTATGCCAGGGAAATTAAGAAGTTACTTTTTAAAAAGAAGGATGATTATGGAAAAGTGAAGAACATGCATCTCATGCAAAAGCTTCTATTCATAATTCTTATTAGTTGTTTAATTCCTCGAGAAGGAAGTTCTAATAAAATTTCATGGGATCACAGGATGTTCCTTTGGTATTTGTCAACTGATCTAAGCTTAAATCTTCTAAGATATATCTTTCATCACCTATGTGAATCCATCAAAGACTCTGCTAAGAATTTCAAAAGAATAGTACCTTATGCAAGGCTACTTTCTAAACTTTTCTATCAATGCAAATTGATTAACACATTGATAGATTATGAAGCTACTCAAGATCTGGACGATGCCTATGGAAGTGTATTATCTGCATCTGTTCTATCACACATGAAAGAAAGAAGAAAAAAGCACATTATGCTGATTCCTAATCCCATCAGAATCAGGAATGATAAGAGAAGAGAGTTTCTAGAACATTTTTCAATGACGACCAAGGAAGACTGTTCTGATGTCATCAGAATTCTTCTAGAAAAAGCTAAGAAGGAATGTGGTGTAATAATTACTTGTGACCAACTTCATGACAAATATCCTGATGTTTATCCCTCTAAAAGTAAAGGAAAAAGGAAGGTAATAACTTATGATGATGAAGAATCTGATGAAAAGTATGATACTTCTTTGCTTGTTAAGAAGAAATTGTTAGGAGATGCTCAGAAAGTTTTTCAAAAGGAGGAAGAAAGATTTGTTCATAAGATTGGAAAGAAAAAGGACTCTTATAGCTCCAAGAAGGCTTTACAACATGAAGTTAAAGAACTCATAGACATCATTGAGATTCTTCCTACCAAGACTAGAGGAGGAGGATCTAGCAGCAATATGGATAAGGAAATATCTGTATCTAAGAAAAGAAAATTTTTGAAACTTAGTCAGATGGAAAGAGAAGAAAAGGAAACAAAAGTGGCTCATGTACTGAAAGAAGTCAACAACTTCTTTACTGCTGTTATCAAGATAAGTATGGAAAATTTTGTCTGAAGAATTGCTTAAGAGAAACCATGTTGAGGACTCAATAGCAGTTACAAAAGAGAGCATGGAAGTTCTAAGAGAACAACTAGGAGACAAATTTGAGTCTGTTCTAAATTCTCTTGAAGTTGCTAAGATAACTCAAGAGTTTAATGAGATCTACAAGAAGGATTCAGTGGCTACTCAAGATTGTAGAGATCATGAAATAAAAGAAGATGCTCCAGAGATAGAAGTGGAAGGGGAGTCTACATAAAAGGATGATGGCTCTAGGAACAATTTAAATAATAGTCATGCTAAAAGTGGCAAAGAGGTAGAAGCTGCAGAGGAACTTGCTTCCATGGAAGCAGGATTAGGTATTGAGGCTGAACCCGTTCATAACTTTAATCTTAATACCTCGCTGGGAAAGTCACCCTCACCATCACCTGCTAAATCCAACCAAACCTCTGTCCTATTAATCATCTCTATAAACACTGGTTTTTTCTTACTTTTAAAAACCTTTCCACTCAAAACACCAAACAATACTGCTCTATTTATTGATCAAACCATCCAAGACATTAATGCTTACATTCAAGAAGATTCAACTTCACCAATTCCCGGTGAAACTAGAAGTGCTTTGGATGCCAAACCTCTTAATATTGCATCACCCTCAAACAGCTCCACTAGAACTATTTCATATCAACATGTTCAGGACTATCTTAACGATGGACCTAAATATGCTGATGAACCAAAATCAGAAAACAATGTCCAAGACCAACCCTTACCATCAACCCATCAAGAAACTACCCAACACAAATCTCCATCAAATCATGCCTTAGAAAAAGAAGTTTTAAATGAATTTGTTCATGAAACCTTGCAAAGAGATGAAACAAACACATCCAAATCATCTCAACATATAAAAAACCTTCCCCCTCTACCTGACTATGTACTTTCTCTGTTAGAAGTATTTAACATTAGGTTATATAATGAGGCAAAAGCATTAATGGAAGAAAGATTCACATCTACCGATTATGCGGCTTATTATGCAAAATGGGAAAGTTTCAGAAGGTCTGTTAACTTAGTCATTTAGGGTCTGAAGAACTCCTCAACAAAGGAAGTCACTATAACCATCCAGAAGCAACTGCTCAATCTTGAAGATAAAGTAGTTTCAATTGTTGAATGTCAATAATCTATGAAGATTTAGATGGCTAGTAACCAACTGTCAGTAGATGCTCAATTCAAGTCCATTGTTACAAGGCAGGAAGAAATTAGTTCTGATCTTAAGACAATCATGGAATTATTGAAGAAACCTTAGGTCTAGGATGTAGAACCTGTTTATGTGTTTTTATCTTGCTTATGAAACTATGTATGTTTTATGCTTGTGAACTTATCGTGTTTCTGTTTATACAAGTTGTTTTTGTTTTAATTGTTGTGTGCTTTATGATTTTATCTTGATTATTTATAGTAAATGAAATATGTTAGTTCTGAATTGGCAGCAATTTTGGTAAAACAATGTGGTACATCAAGATGTCTTGCTTGATGTCTTGACATGTTGTTCTAACATTCTGCAGGTGGTGTGTTTTTAGTATTGTAGGATTTGTGCATGATGTCAAACACGATGTTCTGACATTAGTAGACAGAACTTCCAGTTCATATTTTTAGGTTTTATTTGCTGCACTATTTGCTGCGAAATTTACTGAATTGGTAATATGTTGGAGTGATATTATTTGGAAGCAATCTGTTTGTGAAGAGTAGGGTTGGCTATTTTCATGCATAAAGATTTGGAGAATAATTAGTTTTAGTTATTAATTAAAACTAAGATCTGCTAATGCCCAAGCCCAATGTAAGGAATGTTTCTGGGAATATTATGTTATCTTATGTGGTGCAGTTTTATAGGTTTCAAGAAGAATATTGAAGAATAATGACTTTCTAATTATGGAGATAAATTAGGAAGGATTTGATTGAAGACCTATTATGTAGCAGAAGTTTCTGTTGATTTGTAGCAGCTGTTATGCTGTGATTCGAAGCCCAAATCCAGTTGGGAATAAGTTATAAATTGAATGCTTGTAACCTAGAAAAAGTACGGGTCCAAGATGTAGATCATTAGGGTTTGTGTGAAATTGTGAGCCACTCTGGTACTGTTTTGTACTTAGAGTTGGACTGTTTAGTTGAGTTGTATTTGTCAATCATCTATGAGCTTTTAAGCAATGATGATTGTGTTTCTTTGAAGTGTGTCTTCTACTTTTCTGTGATTGAAGAGTTGTTGGAAATCAAGCTGTTGATGCAGTGGCTGAGGTGTTGACTGTTATAACACCTCAAAATTTGCCCTCTTACTTTTAACACTAACTGGCTTATGTTCCATTTCATTCTTTGCATTAGCATTTGTGCATATCATGGGTTCTTAGAATGGGATCAGGGTGTCTGAGCCAACTCAAGGGAAAGAAGATGTCTCCCAGAGCTTCAAGCAAAGTTCATGTGTAGTGGCCAAGATGTGAAGGAGAGAAATAGTTCTTGATACCATCATTGATTGAGCCACAAGGGGGTCTTGAACCTCAAGGTGTCTTATAATGTCCATCACCTCATCAGAGGGTTACAATTGGTAAGAAATTTCAAGGGAACCACCCTCTCCTAACCAGTGCAAGGTTAGGGTTTTGGAATTTTTGAGTATAATGCCCCAATGGGCAAGATATTTAAGCTTTTATCATCTATAAATGGTACATCTCCTCATTGTTTGAGAGGATACACATCATACTCAGAGGAATTTGGATTTGGAGGATGTGCTGATTTCTCCTAGACTGAGGGTTTAAAACTAGGATTTGCCATGAAATTAGTTTATTTCTGATTTCTTGGGAAAAACTTGATCTCATGTTATTCTATATGTCCTTTAGTGTCTAATAATGGAGAATTGTCCATCAATTTGTTTCAGAGGATATTCAATTGGTCACTTGATTGGAAATCAGGAGATTTGGGGAAAAGTCAACTGTGCCGAGGAAAAAGTCAATTCTTGACTGTTTAAGGTCAATTTCATGTTCCTCATCTCAAATATGATTCTTGTTGAAGATTTTATCAAGAAATATTAAGGGATCCATAAAAAATCAAGAGCTGTGGAAAGTTGCTAAAAATAGATTTCATAAAGTTTCCTTATTTGGTAAGTTTTGGCAAGGTAAAAGACCATCTTTAGAGCTCTCTTTCTTTAGGAAAAAAACTTCAAATGGAAAAATTCCAAGCCCTATCTTGTAGTTCATGTTCCAATCTTCAAGACCATAGCTAGAACACTTCCATTGGACCAAAATTGAAGGAGTTGTGATGTTTTAAAGTTGGAGGTTGCAAGTTGCATTTTGGCCAGCATGCCCAAGTCATGGGCGAGCCAAACGGATGCAATTGATCAAACATGTTGTGTGCATGCTAGGTTCAAGTTCAGGGACCAATTAAACCATGATGCAAGCTTCAAATGAAAAAGTTGTCAACATCAAAGTTGTTCATCTTGCATCCCTCTACAACTCTCATGTTGAGCGTTTTTCATTTTGACAAACACATCTCAAGATATGGCAAGATCAAGTCACGGGTACCAAAGGTGAAATTTTGCTCAACATGAGTAGCCCATGCATGCATGCAGTCTGGCTAGTCAACTCAGTTTCTTCTCATCTTTGAACCAACATATTTCTCTCATCTGAGCTCCAATTGGAATGATTCAAAGCACAATTGGAAGCTCACTATGAGACCTTTTGAAAGGCCCCTCAAACACAAAAAACGCACGTTCCATTTATGAGATATTTGCAATCAAAGTTGTCATCATGGGTGTGTCCATTATCCTTGCAAGTGAAGGAGTTATGTTGCATAAAGAGTGTGTAAACATGTTGCATTATAGTCAGTATGTTTCATGCGCATGCCTCATTATCCGATTTCCCCTTATAGCCAAACCAAACACTCCATGCACATGATACACACACATACCTCCCACATATGTTCAAAATTCAAAAGGAAAACAACTCGTTATACAAGACTTGTGGTACCAGCTTGCATCACCACCCTGCATTTCTAATTCACATCACCATGTCATTATCATGTACCATACATAACATCACTCCATACAAGCCAAACCTCTAACACCCGTGTTCACCATAACCATTCTCAGTTTTCTAACCTCCTTTAACCACACTCTAACCTTGGTTAACTCCTCCTAACAGCTTACATAAAGTCCTAAACAACTCTAACAGAATTTGGTTACAACTCATTTTTTCATAAAATAGATCGAGAATCACCCAAACTCCACCATTGAAGCTCTCTATTTCAGAGCTTCGAATCTCACTATTCCTTGAAGCTTTTTCCGTTCTCTCTCCACAGTCATCATCACCAATCTTCAAGTTACCTACTGTATGCGTTAGATTTCATCTGGAACCTCTATAACACCTTCCACGAGTGTATTCTTCATCACCATCAGATTAAGGTTTCAAGCAAGATTTGGAAGTTTATTGAGCATTTACTTTGCTCCGTGTAGATTACAAGATCTTGCATTGAAGTTTTCAGGGTTTCTGGACTTTTGGAAAAGCATCTCAAACTAGGTAATCTTCCTAAACTTCACAGCATCATACTAGTCCATATAACATGAATTAGGGCATCATGTAGTTGCATCTGAAGTCCTCCTACCTTAGGCAATGTTTTTGGTTAGATTCTAGAGCTATTTGTGATTGTTTCAGTTTTAGATCTTGAACTTGTTTGCTTCGATTTGGCTTATACATGCATCTTATATGAAAACTAATGGCATAATTGGAATCTACGTGAAAATCCGTGTAAGATAATGTATTCGTTTATCATTTTTGGTGGAGTTTTCAGTTGGCTCCGGTGAGGGTAGCCGGAGAAGACGACCGGAGCTAGGGCTCCGGCGCCTGAGTCAATAACGGTCAAAACGCGTGGCATATCCTGATTTGATCATGCATTCATCTAACAGCCAATGGGAGTGTGACACTGAATGAAAATCCTTTTAATTTCTTTTTATTTTCTTTTATTTTTGTTCTTAATATTATGATGGTAATGTGTGCTTAGCTTCCATGTGCATTACTATGATCATTCATCCTTGACCACACGATTAGCATACATCTTGATCATACTGCATTGAATGAATCGTGTGGCTCACATTGAGTCAAATATTTGACTGTTCCCCATGTTATGCACCTCTCTGATCCATGCGCCATTGGGCCTAACTCTTTTGATATGCACACCCCCTTGTTTTTAAGCCCATACATATTTGAACTGCTTATTTGCTTTCGTTGCACACCCCATGGCATTTTCTCTTTTTTTTTTCCTTCTATTTTTTCGATACATGTTTCAAAAAGTTTCTTGTAAAAATAATTCCTTTTCACTAAAAATTCCAAGAAAATTCATGATTGGTCCTAACCCTCTCTTTTAATTTTTGGTATTTTTATATTTTTATTTTTGATTAATTTTGATGCCTGTTCTGGAATTTTCTTTGTGTTGTGCTTTAAGGATCATAGTTTGTGATACTTGGTGCACTAATCATTTTCTATAAGAAGTTTGGTACAAATTTTTCACATGGAGTTTGACATAAGATATTAGGACATATTGAGCACTACTATGTATTTTTTTAGGAGATATTTGATTGGCTTTGGAATGCCATCTTGTATGTGATTGTTCAATGACTATAGTGCACATTATAGGTATTGTTTAAACATGATAACAAATGAATTTTGGCTCATGCTTTTGCATATTGTTTAGCATCTGATTACACTCCATCTCACTTGCCTTCTTTGATTTTTTTTGCAACATTTAATCATGCTTGTGTTAATTGTTAAAGTGCACCTTGTTTGTGTAAATGTTTAGAGTGCTAGTTCTAGGGCTTTATGTTCATTGGGTAACCATTCAACATGATACTTGTGCATTGATTTGTATACATGTTTAGGAATCCGTATAGGTCTTATAAAACCATATTATAGGTCCTTAACTCCTAACTTTGATTGATTTGTATAGACTTACATGAACATGGATTAATGTTTGGTGTTTGATCTTTCTTTGTCCATTTTTTCTTGTGTGTTGCATGGCATATCTTCATGAGGACTTATAGGACCTAAAAGCTATCTAAACTTGACTCACTTTCTGTTTTAGATCACCTCTAATCATTCATGTGTGACTCATAATTTCTTTTCACTTATTTGAATTCACATGACCACAAATTGTCTTCACTTGCTCAACTTGCTTTAGTTTCATTTGTTTGTGTAATATGCTTTTAATTGTTGTATCATTCTATTATACATGATCTCATAGGACCTATAACATGTTCATATACTTGTACATGCTCTTTTGACCCACAAGTGCCCATTTGTTTTATGCATGATCACTTTGGTATGTCATCCCCCTAATTGAACATTGTTTGTTAACTTTGTTTGAACCTTATGTGATCTTTTTCTTCTATTTCTTTTAGGACTTGTATGAGACCTATTAGAGGTCAATACCCTCTGACCTTAACATTTCTAGAGTGCCTTTAATTCATTCTAATTTCACCTATCTTCACTCATTTCATAAATCATCCATGCTTGACAATTTTGAACTTGTTTTGCTCTTAACCTTTAACAAATAGTGATGTGAGTTATGTATGAACATTATAGGATTCTTATTTTGATTTCCATTTCATGTAAAGTATTATATGCTACTGACTTGGATGCTCATGCATGATTCATTTCACTTACATGATTTCTTTTGGGTTGTTTTGTCTATTATGTGCATAGTTTGAACTTGTAGGAACTTGTTTGGACCTAGTTGTTCTTATTCTTCAATGTGCTTCAATGTGAGACTTGTATGGACTTTGTAAAAACATTCTTGACTTATAAATTCCATTTCAAATGTCATGAGCTACTGCCTTGGATCCATATGCATGATTGTTCATCTTTCATTTTCATCTCTTACTTGCTTTACAAGTGTGTTTCAATATATGAACTTGAATAGTGTTTTATTCACTTCTTCTCACCCCATTTCTTTAAATGCTTGCCTCCATGACTTGTGTGATCATTCAATGACATTCACATCCATTCACATATGTCATTTAATTCTGACCTTGACGTATGTTCATGCATTAATACATGTTTACCATTTCGTATGCGTTCATATTACATAGTTTGTGCATGACTTGTAATTGTATGAACTTTTGATGCATAGTTGACTTTTGTTTGATTTCCTATGTCATGTTTACCTTATTAGGAACCCTTAACATGTAACTACTTACTTAGGATGTTCCTTAACCATTAGGTCCCTTCCTTTTTGGTTTGACTTTTACTTTCTTATTAGTTTGTCTTCTTAGAGCAACTAGTATTAGTTGGATTAGTTTCTTTCACTTGTATTCATTACTTGTGATGATTTTATGCTAACCTTTTATGTAGGGGCAGAGGTAAGGTACTTGAACATGTGGATGGTTATCCATGTTCATCTCTTCTTTCATCTCATCTCTTTTACTTGTCTTTCTCTCTTGTGAATAGCATGATATAATGCTTTGTGTACAACTTTTCCACACCCTTTGGGATCCTAGCTCATCCTTAATTTTTGATTAAGGCGAGGTAGGATAGGCATTAGGTAGTGCTATCCCTCTCTTCTCTTTAGACTTAGGTTCTCAAACCTTGACCTTAGGGCCACTTTTGCATGATAACATTAGGAACAAATTAGTTTCCCTTTAGTGTTTTCTTTTCAACTTGAGTCTTTTCTTCTCATCTCATAATCTTTCTAAAACACTTAATAAATGTTAAACGTGTATTTCGTATGAGCCTTATATATGGTAAGTGAATAATGGGGGGTCTCCCTTCATTCTTCTAGGGTACTTAGTGTACGTCATGTTGGGGGACGATACACGACGTATTTGTTCCTATGTTGTAGACTTGGGTGCAATGTAAGTTACAAACAACTTCAAAAAAACACTTCTGTCTAAAAAACACAAAACAAACTCAAACCTTTTTATCCTTCGGGATCGTTAAGTTTCAAACCTCATATTCTGAAAAGGGCACGTTACTTCCGTCTCGTCGCAAACAGGCATCGACCCTAACTGCCGGACGCGAACTTAACGTCGCTCATAAAAAACACAGACTTGGTTAAGTCGAACTACGACTGCTCTGACTTCCTCTCTCTGGTTAGATTAAGGATATGTAGGCACGAGACGGCGATGTCTTGGCGAGCAACCTCCCCCCTAGTTCGTGTTCGAACTACGTTGACTCTGATTTTCCTGTCCCCGAGGGAATACGTAGGCCTAGGACTCCGAGGATGTCCTATCGAGTTGCTTCTTTTTGTTTTCTTCCTCGTTTCTCCGTTCTTTTCCATTCTCGTTCCTTCTCCGGTCCAGTAGCAGTGGAGCTCCAGACGACGACACCCTTTGATCGAGAGAATATGCGTGGATCCCATCGAGTACGATGGACGCATGAGGTGCTAACACCTTCCCTTCACGTAACCGACTCCCTTACCCGTTTCTCTTGGTCGTGAGACCATGCTTTTCCTTTCCCCCAGGTTTATGCAGTGTTTCCTTTCCCTCTCATGGGATAAATACGCATTGTTGGTGACTCTGTTTTCGCGCCACTTTCGCGTTTGTACTTGGATGAAAATCCTGGGAGCGACAGCTGCTAGACATCATTGCGATGATTGGAAGAGAGATGTAGTCTCTTATCTAGGGAGAACTTAGGTAGAAGGGTCATTGGGTAGTTATTAAGTGAGTAGATCGTCAACGGGTGTGTTGGTTGTAGGGTCTAAGAATTGATACTGCTAATAGTGGACTTCCTTCCTGGCTTGGTATGCCCCCAGACGTAGGTTGTTAGACTGAACTGGGTAAACAATTCTTGTGTACACTTTACTTATCAGCAACTTCTTTAACTGTCTATATCTTGTATATGTTGTTGATAACAGACCAGATGTCTCGACATGTTTATTCGACATCTGGGACTGCTATACCAGAATTTCAATTGGTATCAAAGTCGGCATCCTGTTTGTTTTTCTGGGTGAGATCCTAGGGAAGATACTTTCTGGTTCATGTGTAAGGAAGATAGTTGTGCTGAAAAGTTATTTGGACTTGGTCAGTTCATATGTTGTTTGAATGGTCCCTTGAAGTGGAGGATAGACTATTCATGATATGGTGTGTATTGGCTCTGTTTCAAGTTGTCAGGCGTGTAGCTTTGGTGGTGAGCTGCTTTGTGAGGTGATTTATTGCACCTGAAGTGTGGTTTTTGTACAAAGGTTATTAAGTTTTTTTTTCTGAAGGTTGTTGAGGGTTTTTCTTTTCTGTGTTCCGCTGCATTTGTATATGTCAGAAAACTCTTGGTGGTTTTGTGTATTGTGGCTGCAACACTTTGTTCTCCTCTTAAGGTGTATCACACGGTGTGGTGATACTTGAGGATATCTTCAACTAGCTTGTTAGAGTTGCCCAGGATACTTGTGGTTCATCCCAAGTCCACTCATAAAGGAACTTTTATATGAGGGTGTTGAAAAGAGATCTGAAGAAAGTTAGAAGCAATTTATTCTTGCTTCCAACCCTACAAGGGCAATCTCTGGGCTTTGATAAAGGATCTCTTGGTGTGTTTCTTAAGAAGGGAACTAATGTCCTACTAGATGTTGGAACATCAAACCAGCAGATTGTGCAGAATCTTGTTGGATAAAGGTATGGCATAGCAGATGCTTGGGGGGCTAAACAAATGTGTATTGATCACATCTGTTTGGAACCTACTCCTGGCTTGGAAGAGGAGGCATCTGGGTTGTGTGCCTAAGAAGTTTCTTAGATAAGTGTGTTGGTCAAGAGATGATCAACATATTGTCACTCATTGGATTAGTGTATTTCTGATCCAAGTGAGTAGGAGTACAAAGGCTGTTTTTTTTATGTGGAGGTCAAGCTCAAATGTCAAGGACATTCTCTCTGAAATCTGGAAGTTCCTTCTGTTCAAAGGAGCCAGATGTATGGAATCTTGTTTATGGCCATGGAGCAGATTCTGTTTGAAAGGAGTTATATGTGTGTACTAACCACAGGATGTGCAGCTATTGGAGGGGAGAATGAATAGTTCCTTTAGGAGTTCTTAGCAGTTAATAAGGGAGAGTCCTTAATCTGATGCTGGAAGAACTCGAAGAAATGTCAGCATAATTTCTTGACATCTTTGTATTGAGAATTTATTTTTCTCATTATTTCTGGTGGTGTTTCTCAAAAACAGGAGGGAGGTTGTTTACTCAAACTTGATATCACTATCAAGTCTATGAGAGCATGGAACTCTTGTTCTAGTGGAAGAGAAACTCAAAGGGCTGTGCACAAAGGAGATGTATTAACCTATCTGGTTGACTGGTGTCTTCATAGTTGGAATGTCATCCAAACCATCTAGGATGAGCATTTCAGATTTATGTTTGGAGCAAGGAGGAGTTGGTGTTTTGGGACCAAAGGATCATGGTTCCCTGGTATCTGCATGAGAAGTTTCTTCTTAAGCTGGAGTTCAGTTATGTGGTGTCCTCACATAATGGAACATTTTTTTGCAAGGATTGAAGGGCATCCTTGTAGGTTGAAGTGTTGGGAGAAGCATATTTTTTTTTTAATCTGGTTGAGATGACCAGTCAATGTTTTTTTTGTATGCTCCAGAAACCTGTTAGAGGGTATCTCCTCTTTAGGTGCAGAAGGATGGCATCCAACATCTCAAAGTCAGACAGGAGGTCTGAACATTAGAAGTTTGAGAAGAAGATTCTTGAGATGTAGAGTATGCAGGTTCCTGCATGTGTGTATGATCTGGTTTTGAAGGTTGATCAGCTACTGATGGTTGATCCTCTTATGTCCCTTGCAAGAGATGTGTGTGGATTACTATGGTTGTTGTCTCCAAAGCCATAGTAAATTTGTAAATCCATGTGATTTAGACTGATGTCGGAACTGATGTTGAAACATTATTTCAGCCAAGGAAGTTTGTTTAGCTCAGGGTGGAGACACTGACCTAATCTGGAATTATTTTGTGGTGTGAATGGTTGTCAAGATGGTTTTTCCTGAAGAAGAATCAACAGGTGCCTGATGTGTGCGAAAGAAGAATGTCAGATCAATTGTCCTACCTTGTGTGAGAAAGTAGTCTTATCTGACTAATGATAAATACTTTGATGGGAGCTGAGTATTTTTCCATCCTCTGATAAGGGTGTACATCTAACTAATGATAAATACTTTGACGGGAGCTAAGTATTTGTCTGATGTGAGTATGCAAGTCTGCAGTCTGAACTCTTTGCTTCAGAGAGGGTGTGCGAGTTTATTTCTCTCTATGGTGTTCAGGTGTTTATGTTAACCTGAATAAGCTGCTCTGGCTGTGTTTTATTGGGAGCTTCTTGAAGGACTTCTATGCGCAATGAGTCCTTTGAATGGTGATGGGAAGCTGATGTCCCAAATGATGTTGTAACATCATGATAGTTGATGGTTAGATTTGGAAGATGATTGAGATTGTGCATGTGGAGTTGGATGCTCAAACATTATTGTCAGAAGAGGTGTTTCTGACTATGTGGATTAGAATGTGGAGATTCTGATCTTGTTTTTAGTAGTATGTTCTGGTAAAGCATGACTACTATTTTTGAAGACTTCACTAGTATCAGC
Organism: Lathyrus tuberosus; assembly: GCA_022829125.1. NCBI lineage: Eukaryota > Viridiplantae > Streptophyta > Magnoliopsida > Fabales > Fabaceae > Lathyrus > Lathyrus tuberosus. Next base: position 3,958,030 of record JALAZF010000043.1, read on the forward strand.
AACTACTAGTGGATGTAATGCCAGAGGAATTGTGTCAGATGATGTGATATGATCAGGAAGTTTTTTTTGAAGAGTTGTTCTTTCTTCTACTGCAAGTATCTCTTGAAGAGATTGGATCTCAGTAAAGCTTTTAAGTAAGCTGAGAATTCGTGGAGTTTGTGAGCAGTGTCAAACCAGTCAGGATAATTGGATGTGTTCTCTAGGAGTGAGAGTATAGTATGTGAATATGCTCATCAAGTGTGTGAAGATCTGGTGCTCAAATGTTAATCTCCATCTAGAGCATTGGTTATCCATGACAGGGGGAGTACTTGTCTATGGATTTTGCTGCAAAGGTGCATATATTGTGAAGCTTGCATGCTGATCAAGCTTGTGGAGATTGGTTGCCTCTTATGAGGATATAATGTCAGATAACATGCTATGACATTCTTCTACTGGATGGTGTTTTGGTGTGTTCTTAATAGGACATGTATTGTTCTAGCCTTGTGAAGCTAATTGTTTGAATCATGTGTGCACATGCTTCTGAGGAGGAGTCTGAAGGACAGTTTTGTTTGTGTCTGGGAGAATTTATTTTTCTCTGCAGTTTTTGGAAGAACTCTGTAGGGGTCTTTGTTGATGGGAGATGTCACACTTGTCTTGGTGTGTGTTATTAATTCAAAGTAAGAGGACTTTACTTAGAGTGTAGTGGAAGGCAGTGTGTTTGTGCTTCAGAACTTGTGGATGATTGTGTGAAGCATTCCTGATTCAATTGGATTGTATCTCAAGTAACAAGAATGTCTATGGCTGTAAAATTCAAGGTGGATTTGTACAGGGTATGGATGGTTTCTGGATGAGAGGGATCAATGGTTATTTTGGTCTCAATCCAAGAGCTTGTTGGTTGTAGTACAAGGATGTGATCCTGGTACTTTCTTACTATATGATCATAAAGGTGTCATGGGATATCATTGGTGATTTTGTGGTGTTTCTTGTTGAAGGAGCAACTTTTGTCAGTTAAATGTACTAGTGTTGTTTGAGGATCAAGCATTAAGTGAATGCGTTCAGCAGGTGTGTTGAACAGAGGGTGCGCTCTTGAAGACATGAAGATGAGTCTTATGTTTTCCATTCATTTAGGGTGTTCATCTTGCAAAGGAGCACTGGTTATCTTAGATAGGAGGAGTTGAACTTTTGTTGTTGAAGTAGTGCATTTTTTTATCAAGATTGTTTGTGGCTCTGGTGAGGGTGTTATGTCAGACAAGATGTCATGACATTGTATTACTGGTGAAGTTCATGATGGACATGACAGTTTAGACCTGGTGTGTCAATGGATTGAACCAGAAGTGTACATTTACCCCAATGTTTGTCAATTTTGGCCAAAAAGGGGGAGAGAAGTAGGTTTGTTCAGCTATTGTGTCTGGATTTCATATTTGAACCAGTCTCACAAGGATGTAGAATAGTTTGTTCTGTTCTGAGTATGTTGGTTGGATGATTCAGAGTTTGCCTTTGGAACTTTTTGTGCTTGGTCTGTATTAATGTACTCTCTTCTCTATGGATTTGTTCAGAATGTTGCTTATTTGTTCTGGTTGTTATGGAATTTTCCTAGTGGAGTTTGTCTAATTATGGCTAAAAAGGGGGAGAGTAGTGTGGCTTAGTAATGTTGGCTGTAACACGGTGAGAGAATTGACTTTTTATTTGTTTTCGCAAAACATGTTGCGGTTAGCAAGAGTCGCCACCGACTTTTCTTTTATCCACTAAGGAAAGGCTGAAAAGAACAGGAAAGACCTTGATAGATTTTGAGTTCAGGGGGTAAGTTATACAAAGGGAAGGTATTAGCACCCTTTGTACCCATGGTTATCCATGGGCTCTCAAATGCTTAGCTCACTTTTTTTTTACTTACTTTTTGAATGTGTGTGAACGTTTTTTTTTTTAAATATTTTGTAAAAATTGACTTTGTAATGATTCGTGTAAGAATGTATACAAAGTGTTTATTTGTTTGTTTTTTTTTTTGAAAATATTTTTGGAAAAGTGAGATATGAAAAGTATTTGTTTTTGATGTTGTGAGCAAGCATTTAAAAGTTACTTACCCCTAATTTGTAAGGTCTTTCTTGTACTTATTGTTTTCCTTGAGAGATAGTACTATCCATACCATTAGTGAGTAGGTAGTATTGTCTATTGAATGTTGAGGGACAGTGAAGGGTCATCAAATGGTCATAGAAGGCAACATGTAAGGATACCTTAGCAATGCGAAGGGACTGTCATCATTTTTCCATAGGGTTGTCGAGGGACAAGATCATCTTTTTGTAGGCAGCTCGAAGGGTCATCGAGGGACTATGATCTTTATATCGAAGGGACTATGATGATATTATTCGTAAGCGTCTTTTGCTAAGGTACTCATACTTTCGAGGGACATGACCGTTTTAATCATAAGGCAACAGAGAGAGGCTACCCTAGAGGTGAATGTGTGCAATGTGCGTTGATTCAATTATATTATCTTGAGTTATAGGTTATTCTAACGTTTGATTTTAGATCTTGCCATACATGCCTATTTATCTAGCAAATAAAATATAAGTGCGAAAAATAAATACCTACACTATTACATGGCTTATGGGCAGTTACATGATATAATCGTGCGAGAATGTAACATAGACTATTACAAGGCTTATGGACAGTTACATAATATAATCGTGCGAGATATGTAAACTACACTATTACAATTTTATGCACAAACCTATACATTTATTCTAAGAAAATAAATGATAAACGAAAAGCAATTACATATTAAAAGTCAAGTTAAATGTCCTAAATATCTAAGTCAATATTCGTTTTTTTAAAAATATTTTTGAGAAATAATTTTAAAATAAATAAACCTAATTTCTAATTCATTTGTACAAAAATTAATTAATTATAAGCCTAAGTCTAAAAAATTAATTTTAATAAAAATAATCTAAGTCTAAAAAAATGATTACATAACCTAAACTATATTTTTTATTCTTTTAACGGTTTGATGATTTTTTTTTGTTTTAATTTAATTGAAAAGAAATAAATAAATTAATTGAAATATGATAAAAGAAAGGGATTAAAATGGTTAAAAAGAAATTGCATGGGGTAGGAATCGAACCTTCAGGATGAGTATTTAATCCTTGGTTTGGATTGAGAATGATTGGAAATGGAGTTTTGAATTTTCACCTCTTTTTTTCAAGAATGTTGTGATTTGGAAGCCTTCCTTTGTGAAGCTCCTTGCCCCCTTTCTCTTGTGTTTGAGCCTTGTATTTATAGGAGAAACATGGTAGACAAAGAATCATTGAAAAGCTAGGATCAAGGAACATGTTTCCAACCATTTTAATTTTTTGAAAACCATGTTTCCTTCACTCTCTCCCACGGTTTTATTTAGGTTTTGATGGCCTTGAATGGCATGTTTTAACCTTCTAGAAACTCCATTTAAAAGGATCCATGTGCCCACCATTATTTGATTTATTTTGTCTTATTAAATTTTGTTTATTTCTTTGAATAAAATCAAAATAAAATAAAATAAAAATAAAAATAATACCAAAGTGAACTTTGAGGTCCTTGAATATGTCATAAACATGATTCAACCTTAAAAGATAGGCCCACTGGTCCAAAAGCTCAAAAATGTTCAATGTAGGTTTCATGCGTTTCTCAAATTTTGCTCAAATTGCACCAATCGTGACTCTCTCAATATTTGTCATATGAAGGTAATCTTGGACTTTTTGGAACCCTCAAGATGTCTCCTACAACTTTCGTGTTGATCACTTTTTCATTTGAAGTCTTTATTTTTGTGTAAATTGCTTTGACGAAAAAAGTGTCTTTTGTTGACTTTCAGAATGACCTGTAAAGTTTTGGTCCATTTATCTCAAACGAGGCATTTTTGGCCTTGAGCTTAGAGAGACAAAGTTGTAGAGAATTGAATTTCCTTCAAAATGAGCTTTGGTTGAGGAATTTCTGATGAAGTATGTGAAAGTTATGCGTGGTCAAAGTTCAATTGACTTTTCCTTAAGAAAACCCTAATTTGGCAATTTTTGACTTTTGAGTAAATCTTGATTTTCTTGAGGAATCATGATCAACCCTTGATCAAATGATGAATGGGACTTCAAAATCTTGATGTTGGCAAGAAATGATGCCGTTTGACTGTAAATTGGTCAAAGTTGACTTTTGGTCCAATACAATCGGCTGTTGATCATTTGAGCAATAGACTGAGCAAACTTGTGAAGCAAGGCTTGAGACTTGACATGAGGATACCCTTGAGTAGTCTTGAGCTTTTGAGACTCCCAGGAGTGTGAGGAAGCTTCTTGAATCAATTTGTCTCAAAGATGTGAGGGCAAATTTTGGGGTGCAACAACTGCCCCTATTCAATTTTTTTAAACCTGAAGAGTTAGATTGGCGCATCCGCCATTCGTGATCTGAAGGTGGAAGAGGATTAAACACTTAAGTGCCCAGAAATTTGCACTCACGGGTGCACGAAGTAATGCTGTTGATTGATTGTATTGCTTAAATGGGCTTAAAGATGCCATTCGGAAAGATGACAGGATGGAGATGGGCTTATAGATGCCATCCAAAGTAACTGTTGACAGGTGTATCAGAAGGAGTCTAGGTTTGACTGTATCTGATGTGTATACTAGAATGAGTCCGTGTCCAACTATATCTAGCAGATATGCTGGAGAATGTCAGAATGAATCTACGCCTTGATTATATCTGAGGATGTATTGGAATGAGTATCAGAATGAAATCTATCTCTAGATCGTATCTGAACCGTATCTGGAAAATATACTTGACCATCTCTGAACTGAATCTGGAACATATTCTGGAATAAGTATCAGAATTAAATCTTCGTCTCGATCATCTCTGAACCATTTTTTTGGAAAATCTTCAGGGATAAGTGTCAACATTAAATCTCTGTCCTGATTATCTCTGAATTGTTGAAGTACTAGAATTAAATCTCTGGGTTGATTATCTCTGAGCTGTTGAAGTATCAGAATTAAATCTCTGGGTTGATTATCTCTGAACTGTTTAAGTATCAGAATTAAATCTCTGGGTTGATTATCTCTGAACTGTTTATGTATCAGAATTAAATCATCTGTCTTGATTATTTTTGAATTGTTGAAGTATCAGAATTAAATATGTCTTTGAATTAGTATCAGAATTAAATCATTGTCTCGATTATCTCTGCACTGTATCTAGAAGATGATAATGTTTGTCTGATTGTGAACTCACCTGAAAAAGGCAAAGTTAGTTTTATGCAATGTCATGATGTATGTAATGCATTGCGTAATGATGCTCTCAAGATAAATGAGAATGTTATATGTTTTGTATGTATATGCTATGATATTCTGTACATGATGCATGGATGTCAATGTTGCTGACGACAGCAGTGGCTTTGAATAGTAACGTCTGGCTGGGGAAAATAAATCCCTTTCTGTTGCTGGGAATAAAGAATATCACTCTTCATCTTTTGTTTGGAACGACTGTATTGGGAATTCCCACTTTTCTGTTTGGGAATACTCCGCTGGGGATTTTCTACTTCTTCTTGGGGATAAAAGCGTTCAAGGAGAGTTTGGCTGCATGTACCCTGACTGGGGATGAACGCTGCCCGGGTTCCAGATATGAGCGTCAACTATGCTGGGGGAGAGACTTCTGTTGGTGAATTTATAGTGTTAAAGGAATAAACTCAGTTGGGGAATTGAATTCTGTATACTACAAAGATGGAATAATCTCTGATGGGGATTAGAATTTCATAGGCTGCGCTGAGGAAATTTCTGCTGTATGCTGGGGAAATTATCAACATCCTTACCTGCTAGGGGACCCATTGGGGAAGATGATCATGCCAAGCTATCCATCAAATATATGGAAGTGAACCATTGGAAGATGCCCCAATTTCTGTCTGAGGGCATACTAATTTTGTCGGGGAATATATCTCTGTTGGGGATGAGCTTGTGAAGATAGCTCTATAGAGATAGTTCCATGGAGATTGCTCTGTGGAGATATTTCCAAGAAACTGGCTCTATGGGGGTTCGTGGACATCTTGAACATTATCCCAACTCCTAGAGTCCTTAGTAAATGCTATTCCTGTTTTCACGTATATTTTTGGTAAACTTCAATCATATTCAAGTGCATATGTTCATTCAAAGTACCCATTGGACGTTTACGCAAACAAAACAGGGCAAGTAAAAATAATTTTGAATTTAAAAGTAGACTTGTATTGATTTTGAAATTGGCCTATAAACAGGCATTTTTGTACAAGGAGACAGAAATCCTAGTAAGAGGAAATTGTCATAAAAATTGAAAAGGTACAAAGTGATAAACAAAGAAAAACAGCTATGTGGAAATGATCCCATTGAGTTTCAACTCTGCTATTGCCACTATATCTTCAAGCATCTCATCCCTTGATGTCGGAAGGAAGATGACTGGATTGATCTGCATCGTTTGAACTTGATATTGATAACAAAACTAAACTGGAAGCAGATAAGTGATCCAACGGGGCATAGTCGTAAGCTTTAATCCCTAACTTTTGCCTGGACCGCCTTTTCAGGTTTTTAGTCCACCAGGATACCCTTTTTTGCCCAAGCCACCTTTTCAGGTTTACGACTTGCCGGGTGTACAGTTCTTTTGGTATATATATCCCTAATTTTTTGCCGGGATGCCCTTATTTTTGCCTAGGCCAGTCAACCTAGCGGGTCTCTTTTTATGCGTAGTATCTTTTGACTATGTCCGCGTTCACAGGGTGTGGGAAATCTTCACCGTCCATAGTAGTAAGCATCATAGCGCTGCCAGAAAATATTTTCTTGATTACAAATGGACCTTCATATGTGGGAGTCCATTTGCCCCTGGGATCACCCTGTGGTAGTATGATACACTTTATTACCAAATCACTGGCCTGGTACACTTGGTGCTTGACTTTCTTGTTAAAGGCCTTGATCATACGCTTTTGATACATCTGGCCATGACAGACAGCCGCGAGCCTCTTATACATTCAAGAATTTGAGTCCCCATATACATTCAAGAATTTGATCCTCATATCAATGGCAGCTTTGATACCCATGATGCATGCTTTATATTCAGCCATATTGTTGGTACAGTCAAAGTAAAGTCAAGCAGTAAACGGCGTATGGCAACCCTTAGGAGAGATAATTATAGCACCAATACCATTGCCAAGTGTGTTAGAAGCTCCATCAAAAACCATAGTCCATCGGGATCCCAGTTCAGGTCCTTCATATGGTCCAGGTTCTTCATAATCAGTAACAAGCATAATATCCTCATCTGGGAACTCAAAATTCATAGACTGATAGTCATCCACCGCTTGATGAGCCAAATGATCAGCTAGTACACTTCCTTTGATTGCTTTCTGCGTAGTGTACTGGATGTCATATTCTGTCAAGACCATCTGCCATCTTGCTATTTGTCCGGAGATAGCAGGTTTCTCAAATATGTATTTGATAGGATCCATCTTAGAGATCAATAAAGTGGTATGAGTCAACATATACTGTCTTAGTCGGCGAGCAGCCCATGCCAAAGCGCAACAAGTTTTCTCAAGCAGTGAATATCTTGTTTCACAGTCAGTAAACGTTTTGCTACGGTAGTATATTGCATGCTCTTTTCGACCAGACTCGTCATGTTGCCCCAACACATACCCCATTGAATTCTCTAGCACTGTTAAGTACATGACTAGAGGTCTTCCTTCAACTGGTAGCATCAGAATCGGAGGTTCTTGGAGATACTCCTTGATCTTATCAAAAGCTATCTGACATTTGTCGTTCCACTTCACTACTTGATCTTTCCTCAGTAATTTAAAGATTGGCTCACAAGTGGCGGTCAAATGGGAGATAAATCTGGCAATATAGTTCAAACGTCCCAAGAAACCTCTGACTTCTCTCTCAGTATGGGGAGCGGGCATATCTTGTATAGCTTTTACCTTTGCAGGGTCGACTTCAATACCTTTACCACTGACGACCAAACCCAAAAGTTTACCCGATCTAACCCCAAAGGTGCATTTGTTTGGATTCAATCTCAACTTGTACTTCTTCAACCTCTCAAATAGCTTATGTAGGTGGTCAAGGTGCTCTTCTTAATTATGAGAATTGGCTATCATATCATTAATGTATACCTCTATCTCGTGATGGATCATATCATGGAATAAAGCAACCATAGCGCGCTAGTATGTTGTCCATGCGTTCTTCAAACCAAATGGCATTACCTTGTAACAAAAGGTGCCCCACTGTGTAACGAACGTAGTCTTCTCCATGTCTTCAGGTGCCATCTTGATTTGATTATAACCTGAGAAACCTTCCATGAATGAGAATACCTTGTGCTGAACAGTGTTGTCTACCAGAACATCAATATGTGGGAGAGGAAAGTCATCTTTGGGGCTTGCCCTATTCAGATCCCTGTAGTCTACACACATATGAACTTTACCATCCTTCTTAGGCACTGGTACCACATTTGCAACCCACTGAGGATACGATGTGACAGCTAGAAAAACTACATTGAACTGCTTCATAACCTCGGCTTTGATCTTTTCAGACATCTCAGGGCGCATACGACGAACCTTCTGCTTTATCGGAGGACAACCTTCCATCATCGGTAAACGGTGAACCACGATATCGGTATCAAGTCCTGGCATATCTTCATAAGACCAAGCGAAAATCTCAGCATAATCACGTAGCATCTGAATCAATCTTTTCTTGACACGGTCTTCTAATCCAGCACCTATCTTGATTTCTTTCTTATCCTCCTCAGTACTTAGATTTATGACCTCGACTGGCTCTTCGTGCGGTTGTATGGTCTTTTCTTCTTGCTCTAATAGTCTAGCAAGCTCTCTAGGCACTTCACAATCTTCCTCACCTTCGTCCTAGGCTTGGTAGATCGGATTTTCGAAGTCATAATTGACAATAGCAGAACCGTTATCAATGGGATCCAGAGTGGATGTGGATCTGTAGTTTGTCGCGTGGGTGTGTGTAAGAACACATAGCTATTTTGATGAAGATAAAGTAAAAGAAAAGACAGAGAGCGCAAAATTTGAATGCAAAACGTCCATTGATTTATTGAATGAAAATATGCGATGAAATGACAACCCTAACAAATGGGCCATTGTGCCTCGGGCAAGGCATAAGGCTTAAAAGTTTTATTGTTCAAATTACAAAACCAAATTTTGAAAATAAGAAAAACAGAAAATAACATTTACTCCTGACTAAAGGAGATAGGAATAATGTCTTCAGTCTTCCAATTGTTGAGCCCACTACCAATGGTAGGAAAGGTCCAACTGTCATGGTCACAATCACTATCAGCGTCTTCCACAGCGTTGACCTGATCTTTATGAACTCCTTTGTTGGTGATACGAATAGCACGAGCATGACGTACAACCCTCTGAGCCTCTGAAGTGAAGCCCAAACCAAATTTGTCAGACTTGTAAGGAATGTCAGGAAGCTGACCCCAAATGGTACAACCACCTTCTTCAACCAAAGCTCTAGCATCCTTTAGGGAAGCCATTGTAGGAGGCACTCTAGTAACCTTGGGAACAGTAGGAACTGATTTAGCAATAGGAGCAGTCTGAGGAGCCAATTCAAATGTTTGATAAGGAGTCTCGAGGAATTTGTCATCCATCTCAACATACTTGAAAGTATTCAAATGACTAACCATGTACTCTTCTTCACTAAAGACGGTGACAATCTTGCCTTTCGCGGGATACTTCAACTTTTGACGTAAGGTAGAAGTCACAGTACCTGCCCCATGTATCCAAGGGCGCCCAAGTAAATAGTAATAGGCAGGACGAATATCCATTACATAGAAAGTATAATCAAAGACTTGAGAACCCACTCTGATCGGGAGATCAACCTCTCCATGCACCATTCTCTTCGAACCATCAAAGGCTCTTACCACGACGTCACTAGGTTTCAGCACAACCCCTTCATAGTCGAGTTTGTCTAGAACAGCCTTTGGCAACACATTCAATGAGGAACCATTGTCCACCAATACATGAGATAGGGTAGTGCCCCTACACTCAATAGAAACGTGCAGGGCCTTATTGTGGTTCCTTCCGGCGGGAATCAGATCAGCATAAAAAAAGCCTAGACCATTATCAGTTGTCAGGCTAGCGCACAATTTTCAAGCTGGTCAACAGAGATTTCTTGCGGCACATGTGCAGATTTCAAAAACTTCACCAAAGCTTTAGCATGGGCCTCGGAGCACAACAACAGAGATAGCATAGAGATCTTGGAGGGGGTATGCCCCAACTGTTCAACAACATTGTAATCACTCTTGCGGATAATTTTCAGCACTTCCTCTATTTCTTGCTTGGAGGAATCTTCGATAGCAGTTTCACCCGGGGCCTTTATCTGGGCAGGCTCAATCATTGGTTCTTTGCCTCGAGTTTCAGTAATTGGCTCGGAGGCAGAGATGCGAATTAGAGTAGTAACAGTCTTCGGAGAGATTTATGGGGAGAAGATCCTTCCACTTCGGGTAACCTTACTAGTCCCAACGATATTGTCGACATCGGGATTAGTAACTTCAGCAGTTCCATCAGTCAAAGGCTCTTGCTTGACACCATGAATGTAAACATCAGCAGCATAATTCCAAGGGATAACCTTGCTAGAGGAATATAGAATCGGACCGGGCGTAGTAATAATCAGGGGAGCCACTCTAGGCTCGACAGTAATCTTCACAGGACCTTTAGAGGTGATCCTCACTGGAGTTTTGGAATTAGTAACCACATATACGTCCTCAAACTTCAGACCTCGAGACAAATTTTCACATAAGCTCTCCATAGAAGGAGTCTTCTCAAACAATATAGTACGGTCATCCATCAAACGCTGAATGCCTTCTTTCAGCTTCACACAACCATTGGATTGAGATGCACAATAATAACAGTTTTCAACGCAGCCCGGAAATAAACCGGCTTGCAACAACTTCTTCTTAACAATTGATAGAGGAACAATCAAGTCAACCACGGTAGAAACACAAGAACCATCGTCAATAGCATTAACGATCTTGTCATGATTCGACATAGGAGCAGTAATCACATTAGGAGTCTCAGGGGGATCAAACTCAATCTTCTTAGCGTCAATCATGTCTTGAATCTTGTTCTTCAGTGCCCAACAACTGTTCGTATCATGTCCAGGACTATTAGAATGGTATGCACAACTTGCATTGGGATTATAGCTAGGAGCGGAAGTATTAGGATTCTTAGCAAGATCCCTCAAAGTAATCAACTCTGCCTTCAACATATGCTGCAACGCTTGAGCCAATGACATATTGATCTTTGTAAACTGTCTCCTGGGTGCATCCTGCTTACGCTGACTACCCTATTGTTATTGTGGCATTGGTGCAGAGATCAGAACTGCCCCAACAGATTGGTTGCGATCATTCTTATTACGACCCTTCTGGCCATACACAGCATTAGACTCCTTCTTCCCATTATGTGGCTTCTTTGTAGTGTTTGAAGATGTAGCCACATGTATTTTACCACTTCGAATTCCACTTTCAACACGTTCTCCTGTCAATATCAGCTTGGTGAAACCGGATGACGAGGTTCCAAATAGATGACTATAGAAAGGACTGGTTAGTGTGCTCATGAACATGTCAACCAACTCTCTGTCAGCTAAAGGAGGCTGAACCCTGCCTGCAAGATCTCTCCATCTCTGGGCGTACTCTTTGAAATTTTCATTAGGGCCCATGGACATGATTTGGAGTTGCATTTGAGTTGGAGCCAAATCAAATTTATATTGGTATTGCCGATAGAAAGCTTCAGCCAAATCATTCCAGGTATGAATATTGGTACTCTCAAGTTGATAGTACCACTCCAGTTGAGCTACAGACAAACTCTCTTGGAAAAAATGCATCCACAACTTTTTGTCAGTAATACGTGGCTGAATCTTTCGGACATAAGATCACAAATGCATTTTCGGGCAAGACACACCGTCATATTGAGCAAACGTGGGAGTTTTGAACCTAGGAGGAATGACAACTCCCGAAACCAAGCCCAAGTCCTCAAAATCCAAACCAGGTACTTTCTGAACCTCCATGGCCATCAAACGTTCTTCAAGTAATTTGTATTTCTCATCACCAGGGAGATACTGATCATCCAGATAATCATCTTCCTCTTCAGAGTGTCCACCGGTGCCGTGGTTACTATTTTCTTCATGTTTGTCACTTTCATAGTTGTCATCCAGTTCATCATATTGGTCTACTGGGATCCCAATTTCCTTGACCTGTTTAGCCAGACCTTTGAATCTCCTCCCCATGTTGATGACGCCAGTTGATTTTCTTGCTTTCTTCTTCTTCTTGGTCAGAAGTGCTTTCAGTTCTTCTTGCCCTTTGGACAAGTTCAGGATCAGCTCTTGGAACTGGGCGTTCTGGGCCTGGAGATCTTTGACGGTTTGCTCGAGAGCCATTTCTTCTGAAATAAACAGCGAGAAGATGAGAAACCTGTCTTAGAAACCTGCTATGCAATGATTATGAGATGTAGATGCATATGCAATGATTTCAAGGACTTTAGAATTTATCTTTGCAAACAAACAGAAACAAAAGGAAAACTTTTATTAGTAAACTCAAAATTCCTTTTTTTTTCTTTTATGCCTCTTGGGCTACAATGAAAGGAAATTTCAAAAAGCAAATTAAAAAACGCCTAAGACCTAGGACTCAAGACTCAAGTCTCCCACAGGCGCTTCCTCTTTGTGTCGATGTAAGCATTGATGCTCTGCTCCTCATGAAGTAATTTCGTCAACTCCAACACCTTCTTCTCACTAGCATAGAACTGAGTCTCAAAGGTGTCCCTTTCTTTTATCATCTGAACCCAGGACTTCTGCAGCTCTTCAAGATCGGTAGGCATATCTGGATGGAGAATGACTTGAGGAACATCTCCTTCAAACTCAGGTTCAACAATCACTGGCCTGACAGCTGGATATGGCATAATAAGATCTCGAGCACGAGTGCGCACCCATCTGAGGTAAGGCTCCAAAGGAATAGAGTTCTTCTGTCCCAAGGTCTTGCTTTCAATCTTATACACCTTATTCCACGCGCGTATAAACCTTTGATGGTAACCTTGAGGACCATCTTCATAATCGAACACAATACCCTGAATAAGCATATCACGAGGACCATCCCTTCGAGCATAACCAAACTGGCGCAAAGCTAGCGAAGGATTATAGGTGATGCCTCCCCTAATGCCAAGGAGTGGCACATTAGGGAATTCCCCACAATGATCAATAAGAGTGAAGTCTTCAAGAGATCGGGCACAACAATAGATATCTAAATGGAAGAGTGACATTATCCTTCGAGACCACTGCAACCTTTGTTCATTCTTCAACACTGACCAGGGAAGGTGTGAAATAAACCACCTGGATAGTAAGGGTGTGCAACACATGAGAGTCCCTCGCTCCTTGATAGTACGAGTGTGAAGCGAGTGCATAATATCTCCGAGCAAGGTAGGTACTAGGTTATGAGTCAGAAATATTTTGATAGCATGCACGTCTATGAGTTGGTCTGGATTAGGGTACAACACCAACCCATAGATCAACAAAGCCAATACTTCCTCAAAGGCATGGTAACTCATAGCGCTTAGGAACAATTGAGCTTTCTCAATCAGGAACTTAGCAAGAAACCCCTTGACTCCACTCCTTGTTTCCCAATTGGACACAATGTCTGACCTCTTCAGATGTAAAGCAGCTGCAATGACTTCAGGCTTTGGAACGTCTTCTAGACCGGTAAAAGGTATCTGATCGAGAATAGGTATTCAGAGTAGCTTAGAGAACTCCTCTATCGTGGGCACCAATTGGTAATCCGGGAAGGTGAAACAGTGGTGCTTAGGATCGAAGAACTGGAATAGGACTCTCATCATGTATTCTTAAAAACCTGAGGTAACCAAGTTAAGTAGAAAACCATGCCTTTTGGTGAATCGAGAGCCATCGGGAACCTTTGAGACCAATTCTTTAAGCTGGGAAGGAACCCTTACAAAGTTGACTCAGATGAAATTTCTAGGAACGGAAGCCATGGCCTGCAACGACGAATAAAGATAAATTCCTTGGTCCTTGAAATGGTTAGTGAAAATGATATGTTATGATGTTATGATGTCATGTACATGTTAATAGTAAATAAGTAGCAAACACAAACAAGTCATACAAGAGCCTTAGATTTAAAGGCTTGCATGAAGTCCAGAGGTAAGTACCCTTCCCCACTGAGATTTAGTTGGCTCAACCTGTCCTAGAATAGTAACCGGGTTCTAAAGGACTCATATCACGGATCTTTCTCGAAGGCTTTATTTTAATGCGACACTCGAGTGGCCGACCAAAACATCCTGAAAGTCTGATCTCAATGAGCGTAGCCTAGAGTATCAACCAACTCCGGTCTAAATCTAAACCCGGCCATCTCACTACCTTCTAATGGCCAAAGATGAGTTAACTAGGGTTCTAAAGACTGTGACCATCATATCAACCATATCGGTACATGTCGTACAGTCTCCATGATCTATTGTCACTTACCTAAAGAATCACTAGGTCCGGGTGTAGGACCTTTCACACAAGTAACCCCAAAACAAAGCCCAATAGAAATAAAGCATATAAGTCAAACAATTTTAAGCAAGTGGTAAAGTGATCTAACTCTAAGGTATTCCCTCTTTTATTGTAATCCCCAGCAGAGTCGCCAGTTCTGTAACACGGTGGGAGAACTGACTTTTTTTTTTTGTTTTCGCAAAACATGTTGCGGTTAGCAAGAGTCGCCACCGACTTTTCTTTTATCCACTAAGGAAAGGCTGAAAAGAACAGGAAAGACCTTGATAGATTTTGAGTTCGGGGGGTAAGTTATACAAAGGGAAGGTATTAGCACCCTTTGTATCCATGGTTATCCATGGGATCTCAAATGCTTAGCTCACTTTTTTTTACTTACCTTTTGAATGTGTGTGAACGTTTTTTTTGAAAATATTTTGTAAAAGTTTGACTTTGTAATGATTCGTGTAAGAATGTATACAAAGTGTTTGTTTTTTTTTATTGAAAATATTTTTGGAAAAGTGAGATATGAAAAGTATTTGTTTTTTATGTTGTGAGCAAGCATTTAAAAGTTACTTACCCCTAATTTGTAAGGTCTTTCTTGTACTTATCATTTTCCTTGGGAGATAGTACTATCCATACCATTAGTGGGTAGGTAGTATTGTCTATTTGATGTTGAGGGACACCGAAGGGTCATCGAATGGTCATAGAAGGCAACATGTAAGGATACCTTAGCAATGCGACTGTCATCATTTGTAGGCAGCTCGAAGGGTCATCGAGGGACTATGATCTTTATATCGAAGGGACTATGATGATATTATTCGTAAGCGTCTTTTGCTAAGGTACTCCTACTTTCGAGGGACATGACTGTTTTAATCATAAGGCAACAGAGAGAGGCTACCCTAGAGGTGAATGTGTGCAATGTGCGTTGATTCAATTATATTATCTTGAGTTATAGGTTATTCTAACGTTTGATTTTAGATCTTGCCATACATGCCTATTTATCTAGCAAATAAAATATAAGTGCGAAAAATAAATACCTACACTATTACATGGCTTATGGGCAGTTACATGATATAATTGTGCGAGAATGTAACATAGACTATTACAAGGCTTATGGACAGTTATATAATATAATCGTGCGAGAAATGTAAACTACACTATTACAATTTTATGCACAAACCTATACATTTATTCTAAGAAAATAAATGATAAACGAAAAGCAATTACATATTAAAAATCAAGTTAAATATCCTAAATATCTAAGTCAATATTCGTTTTTTTTTTTTTTGAAAATATTTTTGAGAAATAATTTAAAAATAAATAAACCTAATTTCTAATTCATTTGTACAAAAATTAATTAATTATAAGCCTAAGTCTAAAAAATTAATTTTAATAAAAATAATCTAAGTCTAAAAAAACGATTACATAACCTAAACTATATTTTTTATTCTTTTAACGATTTTATGATTTTTTTTTTAATTTAATTGAAAAGAAATAAATAAATTAATTGAAATATGATAAAAGAAAGGGATTAAAATGGTTAAAAAGAAATTGCATGAGGTGGGAATCGAACCATCAGGATGAGTATTTAATCCTTGGTTTGGATTGAGAATGAGTGGAAATGGAGTTTTGAATTTTCACCTCTTTTTTTCAAAAATGTTGTGATTTGGAAACCTTCCTTTGTGAAGCCCCTTGCCCCCTTTCTCTTGTGTTTGAGCCTTGTATTTATAGGAGAAACATGGTAGACAAAGAATCATTGAAAAGCTAGGATCAAGGAACATGTTTCCAACCATTTTAATTGTTTGAAAACCATGTTTCCTTCACTCTCTCCCGCGGTTTTATTTGGGTTTTGATGGAATTGAATAACATGTTTTAACCTTCTAGAAACTCCATTTAAAAGGATCCATGTGCCCACAATTATTTGATTTATTTTGTCTTATTAAATTTTGTTTATTTCTTTGAATAAAATCAAAATAAAATAAAATAAAAATCAAAATATTACCAAAGTGAACTTTGAGGTCCTTGAATATGTCATAAACATGATTCAACCTTAAAATATAGGCCCACTGGTCCAAAAGCTCAAAAATGTTCAATGTAGGTTTCATGCGTTTCTCAAATTTTGCTCAAATTGCACCAATCGTAACTCTCTCAATTTTTGTCATATGAAGGTGATCTTGGACTTTTTGGAACCCTCAAGATGCTTCCTACAACATTCGTGTTGATCACTTTTTCATTTGAAGTCTTTATTTTTGTATAAATTGCTTTGACGAAAAAAGTGTCTTTTGTTGACTTTCAGAATGACCTGTAAAGTTTTGGTCCATATCTCTCAAACGAGGCATTTTTGGCCTTGAGCTTAGAGAAACAAAGTTGTAGAGAATTGAATTTCCTTCAAAATGAGCTTTGGTTGAGTAATTTCTGATGAAGTATGTGAAAGTTGTGCATGGTCAAAGTTCAGTTGACTTTTCCTTAAGAAAACCCTAATTTGGCAATTTTTGACTTTTGAGTAAATCTTGATTTTCTTGGGGAATCATGATCAACCCTTGATCAAATGATGAATGGGACTTCAAAATCTTGATGTTGGCAAGAAATGATGACGTTTGACTGTAAATTGGTCAAAGTTGACTTTTGGTCCAATACAATCGGCTGTTGATCATTTGAGCAATAGACTGAGCAAACTTGTGAAGCAAGGCTTGAGACTTGACATGAGGATACTCTTGAGTAATCTTGAGCTTTTGAGACTCCCAGGAGTGTGAGGAAGCTTCTTGAATCAATTTGTCTCAAAGATGTGAGGGCAAATTTTGGGGTGCAACATTGACATAGTAATGATATGTGTGCATTGGACTTTCTGGGTTAGATGTGGTTATCTTGTGTGAGATGTTACTGCTGTAGGGATCTCTGATATGTTTTGTGATCATAAATTGTTTTAGCCAAAATTTTCCAAAGGGGGAGATTGTTAGTTCTGAATTTCTGGGTTAGATGTGGTTGTCTGGTGTGAGCTGTTCTGCTGCAGGGATCTCCGATATGTTTTGTGATCTTAAATTATTTTAGCCAAAATTTGCCAAAGGGGGAGATTGCTAGTTCTGAATTGGCAGCAATTTTGGTAAAACAATGTGGTACATCAAGATGTCTTGCTTGATGTCTTGACATGTTGTTCTAACATTCTGCAGGTGGTGTGTTTTTAGTATTGCAGGATTTGTGCATGATGTCAAACACGATGTTCTAACATCAATAGACAGAACTTCTAGTTCAGATTTTTAGGTTTTATTTGCTACGCTATTTGCTGTGAAATTTACTGAAGTGGTAATATGTTGGAGTGATATTATTTGGAAGTAATCTGTTTGTGAAGAATAGGGTTGGCTATTTTCATGCATAAAGATTTGGAGAATAATTAGTTTTAATTATTAATTAAAACTAAGATCTGCTAATGCCTATGCCCAATGTAAGGAATGTTTCTGGGAATATTATGTTATCCTATGTTGTTCTGTTTTATAGGTTTCAAGAAGAATATTGAAGAATAATGACTTTCTAATTATGGAGATAAATTAGGAAGGATTTGATTGAAGACCTATTACGTAGTAGAAGTTTATGCTGATTTGTAGCAGCTGTTATGCTGTGATTTGAAGCCCAAATCCAGTTGGGAATAAGTTATAAATAGAATGCTTGTAACCTAGAAAAAGTACGGGTCCAAGATGTAGATCATTAGGGTTTGTGTGAAATTGTGAGCCACTCTAGTACTGTTTTGTACTTAGAGTTGGACTGTTTAGTTGAGTTGTATTTGTCAATCATCTATGAGCTTTTAAGCAATGATGATTGTGTTTCTTTGAAGTGTGTCTTCTACTTTTCTATGATTGAAGAGTTGTTGGAAATCAAGCTGTTGATGCAGTGGCTGAGGTGTTGACTGCTAGACATCATTGCGATGATTGGAAGAGAGATGGAGTCTCTTATCTAGGGAGAACTTAGGTAGAAGGGTCATTGGGTAGTTATTAAGTGAGTAGATCATCAACGGGTGTGTTGGCTGTAGGGTCTATGAATTGATACTGCTAATAGTGGACTTCCTTCCTGGCTTGGTATGCCCCCAGACGTAGGTTGTTAGACTGAACTGGGTAAACAATTCTTGTGTGCACTTTACTTTTCAGCAACTTCTTTAACTGTCTATATCTTGTATATGTTGTTGATAACAGACCAGATGTCTCGACATGTTTATTCGACATCTGGGACTGCTATACCAGAATTTCAAAATCTTCTCTTGCTGGCTTAAATTAAGAGAAATTGAATAAGGGAAAATTTTACTAGAATTTAAATGTTACATGAGAATGGATAAGACAATACAATGAATTAGCCTATCCTAGTCTTCTCTGTTACTCCAGTCATCTCTCTGTGTTGCAAATAAATTATTCCCATAATTGGTCTGCTTCCTCGTCTTCAGTAGAAGGAACTTCATCTGTATTGAAAGAATTCTTGGAATCACTCATATGTTCTTTTGATCCTGAAGCATGTGCTTTGTAGGGAGCCAATCTTGTTTGAACTCCATTCTCTTCATTCAGCTTCTTTTTCTCCTTTGCTACATCAACATGAAGTTTTGCTGAAAGTTCCTTGATTTCCAATCGTCTCTCTCTTGCTGCTTCAGCCTTCTTCAAGAATTCAAACTCTCTTGCAAAATCACATTTCTCACTCTTATGAGGAATACGATTATGATGTTTCCTCTTCATAACTAGTGTTTGTGTAAAGTATTTCTGAGAACTGGATGAATGCTTGAGGGAACCATATCAATCGGATTTTATAGTGAGCTTTGAGTATTCTTTCAAGTACAAGTTTGGAATTTGTGCACCAATAACATTGATCTTTGAGGATATTGGGAAACTGCACTTCTGACTAACTTTCACTTGAATCTGACTACTCATAATAGTATAAATTATCTATGGCCATCTTGGAACACAACACTACTTTTCTTCATTTGCTTTAATTATCACCTATCATTTAACTATGGCCATCTTGGAACACAACACTACTTTTCTTCATTTGCTTTAATTATCACCTATAATTTGTAATGTGACAAAAGGGGGAGAAAGATGCAGAAGTATTTAAACAAGAGTTTATACCCTTCAGATTCAAAATTCAAAATCAAACTTTAATTCTCTTTAAATTTATGTTATTTTGGTTATTTTTTCCTGGCGACACATTTTAGCTTTCTTGTACATAGAACTAAGGAGGAGCTTACAAACCTCAACCTTAGACTATTAGACTCAAAATGAGATTGCAAACCTCATATTCTGATGTTGCCAAAGAAAGTTAATTTTTTTTTGTTTTCTTAAATATAGAACGAAGGGGGAGCTTACAAACCTCAACCTTGGACTATTAGACTCAGGGGGAGCTTACAAACCTCAAACTCTGATGTTACTACGAAAACTAAAATACTTTTTCTTGAATATATTACTTAGGGGGAGCTTACAAAACACAACTATGGACTATTAGACTCAGGGGGTGCTTACAAACCTCATACCCTGATGTTGCCAAGAAAATTATAAATGCCCAACATTGTCCTTTAAATGCTTATCTTTGTCATCATAAAAAAGAGGGAGATTGTTTGAACAAGAGTTGTTCATGACATATAATCCTTGGGTTTTGATGATAACAAAAGTATTAAAAGAACAATGGTATCATTTGATGTGTGTTTTAAGTATGCTGGTTCTAATGCTTAAAGATATACATCCAGAATCTGATATAAGGACGCACGTGAGAGGAACTGAATTACTAGTTTCCGGTGGTTCAGAATCTGAAGAATAATCTCTAAGTGATGTCTGGCATAGACTCTGAAGCTGAAGGTCTCAACATCAGAAAAAGCAACATATTGTCTCTACACTTGGTGAATGTAATTGGCTTCTGGTGATCATTCAGAGTTAGTGATAAAGCTGAAGTTATTTGTACTGCAGAAAGCAAACTGCATTGTCAAATCAGTTTGTCAGCTAGGGTCTAAGATCACAAGGCTCAAGAAGAGTTGGCATGCTTTATGGATATCTATTCTCAACGTCTCTATAGTACAAGATCTCATGGAAGACGCAATGGTTAAACACGTTACAAAATAGATCAAGATCTTTTGGTGTATCTATCTTCAACATCTCTTGTACTATAGAGAAAGAAAAGACACTTGATCAAGTTATCTCTTCCAATGACTAGTCTTCTGTAACTGCTATATAAGTATATGGAGGTTTAAACTGAATCTTTAAAAAGAAATAAAAAGAAGAAAGGCTGTCAAGAACGATAGAAGTATTATGTACCTCTATCTAAATGAAGAAATAACAAGATTAGCAATGAGCAACACAAACGAGCATGCAGAAGTTTTCTATCATTTGTTATAAATTTAAAAAAGCCTTAAGATTTCTCAAACAATGATTATTTTAGAAATCTTAAGTGCTTGTTGAAATTATATAATAGGCGGGTAATAATTTTATCGTCTCCACATTAATTGTAGTGATATCACTTCCCATTCTATAGTATATGAAGTCTTAAGTGAGGTTTTCAAAGGTGTTTTTGTTTGGTTTTATAAGTTTTCACAAGATTTAGTAGTAAAGAGTAAAGTTTGAAAGATTTTTGTTTAACCAAGCATATCAAGAATAGGTTTCATCAACCTAACTTGGATATATTCTCTTAATCAAGCATGTGAATTTTTTCCTTATTAATATAATCGTGTATCCTCTTAATATCGTTTATGTATAAAGCAGTTTCGTGAGTATTATCGTATCAATCACTAGATGATGTCTCATGCTAACAATCAATACAATAAACATAAAGATTGATACAAAGCAAATATCAACTCACAAATCTATGTCTAGAGGTTGTTCATTGATAGATGAATATCTTAGGTCAAGTTTTGGAAAATCTATGTCTAGAGTGATCAAATCAAAGATATATCATAAAGAACAAAGATATTCACCATATATTAATCATCAACTTGTTCACATACAAAAGATTAAAGAAAATACATACAAGATCAAGGAAGACTACATCTACCTTTGATACAAAGGAGTTTAGCTACCCATCACCATGGTAGCTTGAGCAACAAGTAAGAAAGAAAGCTTTAATAGCATCAAAGTTAAAAGATCAAAGATTGATGCTCCAAATCTTTGATTTTTAACCCTTTTGGAATTTCTATGTTTCTTGACCTAAAATATCTTCTCTAAATCTAAAAAGTGAAAGTTGTCCATAAAATATCTACAAAGTTGCTTTATATACAAGTGCCAAGAAGTGCCTCTAAGTGACACCGCGCTAAGTAAAATCTCAGGAAGCACACTAAGCGTGGGTTGGTTCATTTAGCTACTGCCTCCTCTTCAAAAGGGCGCTGAAAACTGGGAAAAGCGAGCTCACGCTGGAAACCGGGCTAAGCGAGCTCACGCTGGAAACCGGGCTAAGCGAGCCTGCAACTTCAAAACTTCACAAAAATGATCTTCTTCTTTTCTATGGCCTTCATTTCCATTCTTTTGTGTGTTTTTTTATGATGTTCAAGCCTAATTCCTACATAATAACACACAAATAAAGGAATCCAAAGGTATATGCAATTATATTGAAAATTCACACATTTTCATGGAATAATTGAATTAAAACACAATTAAAGAGTTAAAAAATGCAAACAAAGATGGTCCAATTTAAGGCATATTTGGCATTCAACAAACTCTCCCCAACTAGATCTTTGCTTGCCCTGAAGCAAAGTATGCCTCTCATGGAAATAAGAGGATTTGCTTAAGCACAAAATTCAACCAAGAAAGGATTAACGGTTCAAATTCAACACAAGAATGCCCACAAGTAATGTTCACTACTTCTTAGAATCAAACAATGATAAAGAATTTAGTTTTTAAAACAAATATTATGCAATGCATTCAAATAACAACTAAATTCTCATACTTGAATCATTCTAACACTCATCTTTAAAATAAGGATGATGAAATTTACGCGTTTGCAACTGCAGGACAATTTACATTCATCTGAAAAACAATGACAACAACAATTCAATTCATACATTCATCAAACAATCATAAATGAAATCATGGAAGCAAAAGATCACTAAGGGCTTGTAAGGTTGTAGCTTGGCTAGGTTTCACAACAAAGGGTAATTTCTTAGGATATTGAATCGAAGTTTCCACCCAAAAGAAACATTCACTATACAAGGTATTTACACATCACAACTTCTTTTCACCAATTTCTTTTCTTTATTTCTCACCCTTTCAAACTTCCTTGGCACATTTATTCTTCACCTTCTATTTTTTTTCAAACAAGCATTTTTTCTTTCCTTTTTCACCGTCATATTCACAATTTTCCATACTTGTTCAAAAAATTTCAAAATTTATAGCAACCTACCATTTTCTTTCATTCTCCCCAACTTGGTTTTTAATGCAAGGAAATCAGTTTAAAATAATGATCAAAGTTCAAAGGTTTAAATATTTTTTTTTTAAATCCCACAAAATTCAATGATGAACTTAACTTTCAAGTTTCTATATGTACATAAACCAAGTTCATCACCAAAGTGTGATCTAATCTATTAAGGCTTAAAGGGGTTAACGAATACTCGCTACTCACAAGGTAATTTACTTTTTTTGGATATGGTTGTGCTCAATATAAACAAATCGCCTTGATCATTTTTAAAGTTTCCACAAAATCACAACAATCAAAAGATTACGCATAAATAAAACGAGTTACACAAAGTTATCAGTCATCCAAGCATTTAGTGCACAATGGAGGTTTCTCACAATTTGTGACTTTTGGACCTAAGTGACTCAAGCATTCAAATAAATTGCAAAATGAAAGAAGAATGTACATTTGTACGAAACAAACAATTCTTAGTCATTCTAACATTCTAGAAAGTGGTAACCATGTACCTTTCTTGCATTCATCACATTCAAAATCCTATCATCACTATCCAAACTTGGTAGAATCTTCATTGGATACTTTTTATGCAAAAGAGTAACCAATCTATGAAGTTCTCATCATCCATTCAAAGTAGAAGCATAAAATTCAAAACAACTTAACAACCATAAAAAACTAATTGAACATTCAAAAAAATGAAATATTCAACTCATAAAACATAATGTAATGGTGTAAACACCAACAAAAATAGTAGTACAAAGCCTAAAATAAATCCAACTAACTGGATAGAGTACAAAAAAATAAGTCTCAACAACTAAACATAAAACATAATGACAATAAAGACAAAATAAAAATAGGATAGTCAAACCAATCACTCGTCCTCATCACTAGAGGCCTCCTCCCAGATAGTCTCTCCACTATCATCATCATCATCATCAGTCTGGGCCGTATCCGCCTGAGGTACTAGTGCATGCTCTCTCATAAAATGAAATGGCATGTCCTTAGTCCAATCGGCGAACTCATCAAACTCCTCACCAGTGGGAAAGGCATGAGCAACATGTGGCTCTCTGATCTGAAGCTGCAATGTGCGTTAAGAAGAGTGAATATATTTAAAATATCTTTGATGGGTGTAGCTCCGGTTTTCATGATGCGACCACTACCGCTTTTTATGCTACTTTCTGATTTCTAATATTTATCCTATGAAGCTTAAAAGGAAGGGGAAGATATCTTAAACTAACCCTGCGCGCAAGTGTTTTTCTTACAAATGCTAAAAGATCTGGAATCGGGGGTTGGTTATACAAATGGAAGCTATTAAAACCCTGAATATCTATAGTAATCTATAGGATCATTTGTTTGCATATATTTCTACTGTTGAATCACTTGGTTGCTTAAGTTTGTTTGTTGCTAAATTGGGAAAGTTCCTCCTTTGTGAAAATTGAGGAAAATGTTTTTGTTGTTTTAGGATTTTCTATTGTTTTTGGGAAGGTACTTGACCTAAGGTTTTTTATTAGTGTGCTCGCTAAGATCTCGCAATCTTATGCCTACGTATTCCCATAAAGAGACATTGGGAAATTAGAGCGTTCGTAGTTCCTTCTAATCTATGGGAGGAAAAAAGTTTATTTTGTATCTCGTTTAAAGCCCAAGATGATGAAGCTAAAAGAGTATTTGTATCTTGTTCAAATCCCAAGATGATGAAGCTAAAAGAGTGTTTGAAAGATTTGACAAATTGTCATCTTTAAGGGAGATATCTCACATATTCACTACAATCAATTGAGAGTGATGTCATAAGGGAAAAAGTTTTAAACTTAATGTGTTAAGCAATGCCCCTTTTTCTTTATAAGTTCCTTTCATACTAAGAGAAGGACCTTAACTTGGATATAGGATTGACAAGTGTGCCACTTACATCAGTTGGATGAAAGAATTTTTTTTTAACCATGATAAAGGAGGGACTCCAACTTGGATTTTGAATCAACAAGTGTGCCACTTACACCAGTTATATGGAAAAACAGTGTTTTGATGTTTTCACTTGAATTGTAGTGATTAGAAGTTAAATCTTCCTACATAGATGATTCAAGGTCTCATCTGTGAGGAGATGAATTTATTTAGGTATCTTGATTGAAGCCCAAGATATGAAGCTGAAAAAAGATTGACTAAACTGGGGAGTTTTATCTGTCTTGTACAAAGCCCAAGATTGAGGTTGACTGACTGGGGATATCGTTTGTATAAGAGCCTGAGAGAAGGCTAATGACTGTTGATGAAATTTGAAGAGACTGACTCAATATTGAGTATTTAACTGACTTCTTTGGGGATTTTGATTTGTATCCTGTACAAAGCCCAGGATGGTGAGGCTAAAAGATTTTTGTATAGATAACTAAAACTTGTCTTATTCTTTAAAGAAGCCCGAGGGTCCTTATATGAAGCCCAAGAGGAGGTTGTGGGGGAATATAATGAGACTTCCCAAGTCTCCTTGTATGAAGCCCAAGAGGAGGCTATCTTGTTGGAGAGATTCTTTGTATGATGCCCAAGAGAAGGCAATGATGCTTGGATAAAGCCCAAGAGGAGGCTATGATGCTTGGATAAAGCCCAAGAGGAGGCTAGGGAATTAGCTATTTGAACTAAGTTGTGATTGAAGGGATCCTATTGTTTGACTTATGTCTAAACTAAGGATGATATAAATGTCAAGAGAAACTTAACAAAGTATGAGCAAACAATGATTGAAGATTTTAACAAGTATAGACATTGATATGACATGTTTGAACTCATGGAAGATTTTGTATCTTTAGGGTTTGATGTGTGGAATGTTTCATTTGTGTGTTTTATTCTATTCACAAAGGTGTTGGGTCTTACACTCTAAGCAGAGGCCCAAGATTTATTGAAAAGAAAAGAAAAGGTGCTGGGTCTTATACTCTAGCAGAGGCCCAAAATTATTCTATGTACAAAGGTGTTAGGTCTTACACTCTAAGCAGAGGCCCAAGATTTATTGAAAATAAAAGAAAAGGTGGTGGGTCTTATACTCTAGCAGAGGCCCAAAATTATTCTATGTACAAAGGTGTTGGGGTCTTACACTCTAAGCAGAGGCCCAAGATTTATTGAAAAGAAAAGAAAAGGTGGTGGGTATCATACTCTAGCAGAGGCCCAAAATTATTCTATGTACAAAGGTGTTGGGTCTTACACTCCAAGCAGAGGCCCAAGATTTAAATAATTGATTTTGAAAATTTAAAAAGTAATGGGTCTTACACTCTAATAAAGGCCCAAAAAGTTGATGATTGAATGCCACTAGGGTTGTGTTTCATGAAAGTTGAAGGATTGAATTATTTGATTGAAGAAAATTTTGAGGAAGAAGGGAGGGACTTACACTCTAATAGAGACCCATGTCTAAGCATCGTTAACTTGAAAAGATGATGGGTCTTACACTCTTATAGAGGCCCAAGGAGTTTAAAACAGTTTTAAAACCCTAATTTTGAAAGAATTAATCAAAGGTGTTTTTCAAATGAATTTAAGCATGCTATAAGTGATGTGTAAGTCAAAATAAACATGTTGTGATCTTGAAACAAAAATTGAAACATTAGGTTTTAACCATATGAGAATTAAAATGAACTAGGTTTAAAAACAATTAAGAAGAAAATCAAATTTTCAAGGTTTTTAAACATAAAAATAAATTATTTTCAACTTATTAAAAAGTGATTAAATAAAATCTTTTTTTAGAATTATTTTGTGGACTCATAAAATATATAAGATAAATGAGAAGTATGCAAAAAATTGGCTCAAGATGATAATTTTTGATAGGTGAAATAGATTGATAAAGTCATGAAGATAAGTGAAGAAAATAGTGATAAAAAGTATGGAATAACCTCCCAAGGATTGAACCCACGCCCTTGGGGTGGAGGGTTCAAAATTTACCAACTGAGCCATATGCGTGTGGTGATAGCATGATGGAAGGAGAAAATAATATATTGAAAATTCTTTTGAAAATAGTTTTAAAAAAGATAAAACCAAAAGGTCTCAGGCGAGGGGGATTCGAACCCCAGACCTTGGACTCCCTCACACACAAATACTAGTGTTTCCACTAGGGCGCAATGCCAGTTCAAGTTTTAAGTTGGAACCTAAATAATATATACTAAAACTTCTTTTTTTTTTTTGAAAAATGGCGCCATGGCCTTCTTCTTCCTCGTGTTCTTCATCAGATTTGCAAAACCAAGCCTATCTGTCTCAACTCGTAACCATTTTGCAAAGTGTAAACATGAAAGTTGTGTGTTTTTCAACAAGGAATTGAATGAATCTTTTTAATTTAATTTATTTTAAGTGTATCAGAAGATATCATTTTATAATCAGATAACCCTAAGAAATGCAAAAACTATATAAAATCCTATATACAATATATAATATGAAATTGATTGAGGAGAAACGACATATATAGGTGCAGAAACACAATGGTAACGTAAAATAACAAGTATGATGCATGTGTCATTTAGTTTGAGAGAGTGAGGCTTACCTCTGCAAGAAGGAATCAAATTCTGTGGTAGGGGTGTTCCAGAAGTGAAACAATGATCCTCACAGCTTCCTTGAGTCTCAAGGATCGTGTTGCAACCTTTGGAATAATTTGAAACACCTTGGATCACTTGGCTCGAATTAGACTGCAGTAGGATCAAGTGAGGATGGAGGATATTGATCCTGGTGTTATAGGTGTGTTTGAATGATTCAAATCACTTCTATATGACATTTATGAGGTGTGTGGATGATTCGTTTGAGTGGAATTGCTCTGAAATGAGAAATTTGATTTCTCACTTTCTTGGTGTTTTTAAATTTTGAACAAAGATGAATTTGGAGAAAACAAGTATTGAAGTTATATTGGTGTGTTTTAATGATCATAAATGAGTTCTATTTATAGGTGAATATGTTTGTCTTGGCTGAATAGTGATAGCTTGAAGGATAAGAGCTCATTCAATGTTTTTGGCAAGATACCATTACTTCCATGCCAAGGTACATTATCACTTCCAAGTAGCATACGTAACTTTTAACCAAATCCACATTCCTTAGATGTTTTTATTGTTGTTTATGCATGAATCTAGACTGAGAAGAGTGTCTTTGTCGAATGTGCACTATTACACATAAATGCACTTTGAATTCAAGGCATATGTGACAAAACTTCAGAAGGTGCGAGAAAAACACAAGAAATGGGGGGTTTGAATTATGTATTCACTCTTTTGTAACTTTTTGCTTCTTATCGTTAAGGTACTTAAGATAACATCGGAGTTTATTGAGAGACTCTGATCTGTGAAGAACATTCAGACTTGGCAATGCATAAAGCATGAGAACCAATAAGAGTCTAAACAATATATACAACATTCAAAACTTTGCAGAGTGGAAGCTTATCAGAGTTAAGCTGCAAGGTTCTAACTTGCTTATGTGGGGTTCTGATACTCAATACAGAAACATAAATAAAATCATAAAGCATAGCAAGAGTAAAGAACACACGATATATCCTGGTTCACCACAAGGCTAATCCAGGTCACCCTCCTCAGGTGATTTCTCCTTGAACACAAGGTCTTAATCCACTATAATCAATCTCGATTACATAGGCACGGGAAACAGCCGGTGACTAACAACATGCACAACCTCAGTTGTGACTAACCCACAATGAACCGTTCAGGGATTCAACTTAATGAATATAATGAACATTGACCTGCAGGTTCCAATCTCACAAGATCTACTGCTAGGATTTCACAGCTAGACGTTCAAGGATTCATCGCAATAAATATAACGCCTACTGACCCTATTTTAGGATTTACCACAATGACACCCAACCATTGTCTTCTGGAGTCTCCGGTCACACTGACCACTCAAGGAATCCTAATTCACCAAGAATTAGTTCGACAGGAGATTACAATAATGCTTCTTAACAAGCAGATTTCTCCTAGGTATAAGTACAAGAGAACACAGGAGTGTTCAAGCAAGAGGTGAGCAACAACTCCTTGCTATCTTAAGAAACTACAAAGACGTATGTTGATTTAACAGTTGGTGACATCTTGCAGATCTTCTTCTTCTTCGTCTTCTTAGTTGAGCAAGCTTTGAGCAACAACTCCTTGCTTCAGATCTTAAATGTAGCTCAGACGAGAAGGTCTTTGATGACTTGACTGATTTGCAATGTTGTCTTCTTCATCAACAGCTTCTGTGCCAATTAATTGTTGTTGTGTTGATTTATGATCTTTGAGCTTCAACAACAATGGCCATGTGTAAATGGTGATAGCTTTGGATGTTTAAGTGTTACAACGAGAACTCATCATTGTTTCTATCTTCACATAATGACTTGATCAATTCTCCATTGATGGACTGAATTGATACCTTCAGAAGCGTTTACTCCTTTCTTTAAATAGGCCAGTAAAATATAGTCGTTTGAATTACTGTTGTTTGTTAGAAAAGAGGTGTTGTGTAATGATACAGTTGTACTGACACATCTCCTTTTTACTGTGGAGGAAGTGACATGATATATCTTCTTGGGCGCAGTGTACAGTCTTTCACAACAGTGACATTTGTCTTCAAAACGTCAGAGGCTTCTGATGGTAATTAATTGAAGCATGAGTAGAGACTTCTTAATAGGATATCTGAAACTCTAAGTCTTCAGTCTTTCGAAGTCGTCCATTAGGAATAAGCCTTCACACCTTCAGCACTTATTTTTAAATCCGTTATCCTTTACTGCTTCAAGTCTTCCGAAACTTCAGAACTGTCCATTAGGAATCCGTCTTCAGAGTCTTCAGCACTTGACCTTTGGAACCATAGTCCTTCAGAACACATAAGTCTTCAGAGTCTTTCTGTACTTGGTCTTCAGAGTCTTCAGCCTTCAGAACTTCAAGTCATTGGAATCTTCAGCACTTCGGTTCTCTATAACATTATCTTCTTCAGAAGCTTCGCAATCTTCAGAATCACAACCACTTTCAGAGAGCTTCCACAAGAGCATTGCAACAACAATATCGGCATCCTTGGATCTGACTGATCATGATCAGATACAGAAGCATTCTTGCTTCTTGCGACTTGTGTCACACATAGTAACTTCGCATATACTCAATTACACACATCTGGCTGGTGCTTGTTGGATCTGATATCTTCTATGATTATTATCTACACACTACACACGTTAGAACATAAAATGGTTCTTTCACAAATACCATTGTTATCATCAAAACATAGAGACGACTTGTAGAGACAACTCTTGCTCTCACAATCTCCCGCTTTTTTATGATGACAAAACCAAGTATTTTGATTGAACATTTTACACAAGGTAATCACCAAAACTAAACATATCCAGAGTCCGGAAAAATAGCTCCCCCTGAATGTGTTATCCCCAAAATTTTATCTGTGAACATCTAGAATCTCATTGTAGCACCCCAAAATT
The DNA here is from genome assembly GCA_022829125.1 of Lathyrus tuberosus. Taxonomy (NCBI): domain Eukaryota; kingdom Viridiplantae; phylum Streptophyta; class Magnoliopsida; order Fabales; family Fabaceae; genus Lathyrus; species Lathyrus tuberosus. Next base: position 3,988,237 of record JALAZF010000043.1, read on the forward strand.
TGCCCTATGTATTCTCACCTTAACTGGCTTATGTTTCTTTTCATTTTTTTTCCACTAGGTCATAACTCATTCATTCATTTGCATTGGGCTTCTAAGACATGGGATCGAGGGTTTTCTTGTTATTAGTGCTTCAGAGGTGATTTAGTTGGATCATAATACAGAGGCGCGGGGTCAGAGTTCATTGGTGAGTCAGGGTTTAACTTAGTCATGGATCAAGACCTTTCATTATTGTCAGTGTGCATACCAAGGAGAATATCAGGTGAGGTTCAATGGATGGAGATTTTCATGTCAGAGGCATCTTGATAGTCACAGTACAAGAGAGCAAGTTGTGGATTTATATTGTGGTCAAGGCACTATTGTCCACTCAGTTGCTTATCACTTGGTGGGAATTCATTGAGAATACAAGTTTGGTTTGAATTGGAAGCTTAATTGGTTATGTGGATTTCTTGGAATTCATTCTTCATTATCCACCATATTCAAAAATATCACTAAATATCTGTTTAGTGGCCAAATTATTTCTAGAGCAATCCAAATGTCCAATCTATGTTCAAGAGTCCTTAAACCATCTTTGTCATAATTCATAGCCATCTTATTCACATTTTTGTTTTAAATCCATTTCAACCGTAAAACCATATCCACTTAAATCCATCTTTTTATGTCCACATAAATCCATTCAAAATCCACTTCCAATATCCAATTTAAACCCATTTTGTTTCTTTTGACCACATTTTAAACCAATCCCAAATCCAATTTAAATCCATAACCACATTTCAAGCCATGTTTTATCCAACTCAAACAATTTCAACCATTGTCCACATCCATTTCAATTTTATTTCATTAGACCAAAATTCTTAAACCAAATTTCATTCCTAAATCCACCTTTAATGTCCATTCTTAATTTTGGTTATCCATTTCAACTTTATCCTTTTTTTTCCATAATTTTTAAAATCCAATCCATATTCATTTTAATCTTTATTCTTATTACTCTCCAAACTTTACTAAACTCATGTTCATCCATTCATGACCATATTCATAAGCTGTTTTTCAAGTGCCAACATGAGGAAAGTGTGTACGTGCGGCCGCAGGGGTGCACAACAGTTATTGAAAGGAAAATCCATAACACGATAGTAGAAGTTATATCAGCAAAGTAGCAAGAAATAGCAGAATCAAAAAACCAAACTACATAACTAACTAACACTTCTCACCAGAAAATTCACAAATCTTCCCAAGCTTCTAACAGAATTTCACAAATCCCATTAACTCTAACAAAATTTCATAACAAACTTTCCCTCTGGATCCTTCCAATCTTCTCTATAAATTCACCTCTTCTTCACTCTTGAGCTCTTCTTCATTCTGCACAATTTCCCAATCTCCATCTTCTATTTTCAATTGTCATTCTCCCACTTCAATTCTTCACTCTCTGCAACTTTTCAATTCATCTTCAATGTAGAACAAAATTCCTCTTGAATTGATCTTCATCACGAGAAACCACAACACCTCAGAATTCAGTACCAAACTTCATCTTTCGGATTCGTCATTCTTCTCCAGGATTGTTCGTCACTCTTCGTCTCACGCTCACAAACCAGCCACGAATTCTTCAACATCAACCTCCAAATCAATTCTGTAATCAACTTTTGATCCACCTTCAACCATCCTTCAGCATTGATTTTACTTCGAACTTCAAATACACAAAATCCGCAGAATCGAAAATCACAAGAAGCAACAACAACAATCAGAAGCGATTCGTAAATCGAAAAGAAGAGAAAGAAGATGCAAGGTGTAGCAGCGGATTCAAAGAAGAGAAGGAGAAATTGAAAGCGAAGGTGTAAAGCACACATACCTGAACTTGTGGATTGAAGCGCCATCAGAGTGACTCTGATAGGTAAGTGTTTCTATCTGTTACGTCTTCTCCATTTTTCCGTTCGCATTGTAATGTGTCAGCTGCTTGGATTTGAGTCGTGATTGTTGTTGATCTTGGATTCGTTGTTCGTACGCTTCCAATATTTGCTCTGGTATTTTTGTTGCGTATAACCTCTGAGTGTGAGAACGTTATTGTCGCGAGATGAGCAAACGGAGAGGAAGGTTGCTACGGTGAGGTTTTTGTGGACGGAGAGAGTGGCAGTTTCGGCGAAACAGAGAGATGGTGATGTTGTGTGGAGGATGACGGAAAGAGAGGAGACGATGAGGAAGGGTGCGATTTCTCCGGAGAAGTTTGAGTATTGCCGGCAATTTGAGAATGATGATGAAGTCGGCAAGGAGAGAAACGACATTGAGTGAGGAGGATGACGACGGCGAAGGTGATGAAGAAAAGACGGCGAGGAAATGGATTTTGGCCGGTGTGGTGTTTTTGATTGTTTAACGGCGATGGTGGACGGAGAGATGTTGAGATGATGAACAAATGAACGGCAAGGTGAAAAGAGGCGCGGTGGTTTAATTTTGATTTTACTTAGGGTTTTTCTCACTTTGTATTGAACCAGTTTTGGAGTTTTGGCATCGTGGATCGGATGAAGACCCTAAGCCCAGTCAATTTCTCTTTAGACCCCCCGTTGCACTCATACACCACCCTTGTGATTACATAAAATGACCTTGGGCCTCCAGCATAAGCCCACTCGCCTGGACTTCTTTTCACACTCCCAGCACTACTAATCGCACCCCTCTGTGGCTTCATAGGATCTCTGGGCTTCAAGCCCATTTATTTTCTCTTCATACCACCCAGTCACTCCACACACCCTTGACTGAAGAAAAGGAGCTTGGGCCTTGAACTTCCAAGCCCAACGCTTAGACTTTCTGTCCACACCTGCTGGATACTGCTGCACCCCTGTGTTTAGTTCTTATTTCTATTTGATTTCATTAATTGTTTAGTTAATAAATTTAGGATAATAATTTTAGAAATTAGATTTTAGTTTTAGAAATTAGATTTTAATTAGAGGGATTAGAATTTAATTTTGATTTTTGATTGTAGTTCTTAATCTTGATTTTGGTTAACTCACTTTTAATGATTAGTTAACTTTAGAATTTGGCTAATTAGAATTTTAGTTTTAATTAGAAATTAATTGGAATTAATTTTAGGTTTAATATTAGTCTTAATACTAGAATTAACTTTAGAATTAAGGTTTTTTAGATTTAAGATTAGAATTGCCTTGAACTAATTTTAGAATTAATTTTAGAATTAGTTTAGAAATGAACTTGGAATTAACTTTAGAGTTAATTTTAGAATTAGTTTTTTATCTTAGATTAATATTTTCTTATTAGAATCTAATCTTGATTTTTACTTCGCATTTTAACTCTAACTTGGTTATTGTTGACTAATTGTTGACCATGTTTTTAATATTGCTTTTTATTAGCATTTTAATTCAACTTGGATTATCTTGATTACTTTCTGATTAATTCCTGATTAAATGTTTCTTTTCTTGCTTAATCATCTTCATCCCTCTTTAAGATCAACTTAACTTCCATCTTGGAAGTAAGTTGCTTCTTATGTTCTTCTCCTTTTTTAGGATAGTGTTCCTTAAACCTCATTAACCTTAGGATCTCCAAGCAATGCTAACACTAGGGTGAGTCTTAGTCCCCTTCAGTTTTTACCCTTATCGATCCCTTTGAGTCTCTTCTCTCTCATCTTATAATAAAATGTAAAAAACACTTAATAAAGGCATAACATCTATTGTATTTAGGCCTTTCATGTGGGAACAAGGAAGTGGGGGATCTTCTCACACTTTCTTGGAATGTTTAGCATGCGTCACGTCTTGGGTCGATATGCGAGGCATTCGATCCTATATGAGGGACTTAAATACAATGTGTGTTACAAAACAAAATAAATAAAACACTTCTTTCTTAAAAGACAAAAACAAACAAACAAATTATTTTCTCATCTCATTCACTCCTTCCTTAAGGATGCGTCATTTTTGTTCTACCGCAAACAGGTAACACCTAAGTCTCCATACAGCGAGCTACAACACCTAAACTGCTGGAACGCGCACTTTGACGTTTCCACTAAAAAACACAAACAATTCATCCCTAGTGAGGGGAACTACGTCGCTCTGATTCTCATGCTCCCGATGAGATACGTAGGCAGTGGGGTAGGGCCCATGCGAGCATTTCTTTTATTTTCCCTACATTTGTTTCTCTTTCTCTTTCCATTCCTTTTCCAGTTCTCTAGCTAGTAGTTCCTTTTCCAACATCCTTTCCTTACACCCTTTGATTGAAGCAGCAAGCGTGGATCCCATCGGGTACGATGGACGCATGGGGGTGCTAATACCTTCCTCACGTGTAACCGACTCCCGAACCCAGTTCTCTTGGTCGCAAGACCATGCTTTTTCCTTCCCTTCAGGTTTATACGGTGTTTCCTTTCCCTCTTTTGGGATAAATACACATTGCTGGCGACTCTGTTTTGGTGCCACTTTTGCGTTTGTACTTGGATGAAAATCCCGGGAGCGACAGCTGGCGACTCTGCTGGGGACAGGTTGACCTATTGCTGGTCCATCCTAAGCGAGTCAATCCTAGCGCTTGTTTGCTTTTTTTTCATTGGGTGTTTACTGTTATCTTGTATTTGCTGTTTACTGTATTTTATTACTGGTACCATATTTACAGCATGTTAGCATTTACATTTCATATATTATACTGTGTTGCACTGTTCTGTCTGTTTGGTGGGATGGGATTTCTGAGAGATGAGCCCATTACCAAGGCTTGAGTGCACACTTAGATTTAGAGTGGAGAGTAGTGGGACCTACGTACCATCTGTGTACGTTAGGTAATCACGAAATTCACAGCTAGACGAAGCTATCTTGGGACCCATCATGGCGTACGCATCTTATGTATTCCAGAATGTCGATCTAGAGAGTTGTCGACTCTAGTGACCGATCATGAGGACCTTAGTGGAAACATCTCTCTTTAGTGGTGACAGTGGCAGACCACATTCTGTGGCAAACCCACTCGCACCCGAGGGCCCACTTTGGAACTTGCATAGGATGACCTTTATTTTCTAAGGTGAGTCAGTGGACGACCTCTTTGATTGGCATAACATTGTATCCTATGGGCTGAATGTGCTATCGCTTCTCAAACCTCCGAAGCTGGCAAGCCTTGTTTTCTAGTACCCACATGTGAGAGGGGCGGGTTGTTTACAGGTTTGCAGGTAACCTTGACCTTCTACATACCCGGTATTCTGGTTTTCCTATCAGTGTGGACTTATCAGCCTGGTATTCTGGTATTTTGATCATCTGGTATTCTGGTTATTCTGGTATTCTGGTATTCTCTTCAGAGCAGACCTATGAACTTATTCAGTCATCAGCACAACACAGTGATTATTCAGAATATGTGGAAGCTTTGATCCCATGTCTTATTGCATTCATACTATTGCATTACATTTGCATCTTGCATCATTTTGCATGTCCTTCTCCAGCCGAACCAGAGAGCTCATCCATCCTTTATCTGAACTGCAGTTTGATTTCCCGACGTTTGTATTGGACTTGAATCAACTTCTGGAAGAATCATGAACTCTGGGGAACAGAATCAGTTTGTGACTAGGGCCGATGTTGAATTGATGAAGCATCAGTTGGACCAACTTATGGAAGCTATGGCCGTCATGACAAGGGGAGAGGCCAATATTCAAAGAAATGAGAATGTCATTCCACCTCTGGTGAACAATGTTGCTCAAGCTCAGCCTGTGCAGATCCCGGTTGAGAATCATGCTATACACGAGCGTACCATCTTCCGAGACGAACATTCTTCTTCTTTTGATGCCACAGATTATCAGAGTTTTACCTTCTCTATGCCAGATGTCCAAGGGGTAGTTTCAATGATGAACCCTAAGGATCCACAATCTGTTGATGACGAAAGATACCGCATGTTGGACGAGAAAATTAAAGCCCTGGAGAGGCGTGATAATCTTGATTTGAATGCTTCGAGGATGTGTCTGGTACCTGGCCTTGTGTTGCCTCCAAAGTTTAAGATGCCGAAGTTTGAGCAATACAAAGGGGATAGCTGCCCAAAACTACATTTGGTGATGTTTTTCCGAAGAATGATCTCACATGTCGACAACGATAAGCTCATGATTCACTGTTTCCAGGACAGTCTGAGTGGGGCATCTTTGTATTGGTATATGTAGTTGGAAAGTGGTTGCATCAGATCATGGTCAGATCTAAGCAATGCTTTTGTGAAGCAGTACGATTATAATCTTGACATGGCTCCCAGCCGGATACATTTGCAAGACTTGTCTCAGGAAGATAATGAATCATTCCGAGAGTATGCTCAGAAATGGAGAGAGTTAGCCGCCCGTGTTCAACTGCCACTTTCGGATAGAGAATTGGTTGATTTGTTCATGGATACCTTGCAAGGGCCGTACTTGGAAAAGATGATTGTCAATGGGGAAACAAAATTTTCTGAACTGGTGATGGTGGGAGAACGCATCGAGAGACTGATCAAGTGTGGAAAGCTCCAAGGCATCTCGAACTTCCAAGCTAATGAAAATGAATCAGTTGTCAGTTCTCAGGAAGAAACTAGTTCCATGCAGGAATCTTCACCACCTCGTTCTCAGTGTTCAGACATATCAACTGTTCAGAGTCAACAATCTTATGGGTCTTTGTATCAAGGACAATATTCTTCTGCAAATCAGAGACCTCCTCAGAGTCAACGATCATATTGTCGTCAGCCGCATCAGCATGCCCGACAAAGGCCAAGAAAGCCAGAGAGGCAGTTCACTCAGTTGCCAATGTCGTACAGTCAGATGTTGCCAGATTTGATCAAAGGTGGATTGATAGTGCCGAAGGAGTTGAAGCCAGTGCCTTTTCCGTATCCACCAGGTTTTGATGTCAACGCCCGTTGTGACTATTATGCTGGGGCACAGGGGCATTCAACTGAAGATTGTAAGGTGCTCAGGAGAAAGATTCAGACTCTTCTTGACTCCAACATGTTCTCATTCACGCCTCAGGGTATTCAGATAAACATTTCTCCTTCATCCAGTCAGGTGGGTTCATCAGTCCAGGTTATGGAAGAAGTCACTGAGAGCAGTTGTGCAGATGAGTATCAGAATGACTTCGATGAGCAATATTGAAGATGGCTAGAATTTGCAAATCAAGCTTGGAAAGCCAGTTCCTCAAAGCTGGAAATCATTTAGATCGTGTCATTTCTTTGCATTTGTAGTTTCTTTTCTGTTAAAGTGCAAACTCATTTGTAAAACTTGTCTATTTTCGATTGATAATGATAATGAAATGAATATGCATGTTTTGATTAAATCCAGTCGTGTTCACTCATACTTTTTATCGATATCATATGCTTGTTTAAGCAGGATCCTAGGGAGGATGATGAAATTGAAAGGTGTAAAACTTCCAATTGTATGCTTTTGAACAAAAACCCTGTTGATGATGTACAGGCATTGTTTCGAATCCCTAAACACCGAAGACATAAGGAAGATAATCCCTTGTAAACCCCGTTGAGCCTAGTAGTAGGAGTTTATTTCTAAAAATGAAAAACCCTCAATCTTAACCTGGGGCAGGGTAGGTGTCAGCTAATTTGACCGTGCATTCAAATTTCAAAAGGAGTGTCCCATTCGAGGATCAATTACATCCATGGTTATCCCTCACCAACCGAAGAGTGAGATGGTCACAACCCTTTACAAGTCAAGACAAACTTGTGTCACACGATTAGTTCAAAAAAAAAGAATCAAAAGAAAAAAAGAGAAAAATCCCGCTAAGTCAAAACTTGAAAACAAGTGACTTAGGCAAAAGTTAGGGCATCCCGCTGGACTTCAAAATCAAAAGATTAAAAAAGAATCAGTCCAGGCAAAAATTAGGGAAATAAAAAACAAAAGAATGAAAAGCGAAAAGCGGAAAGGATTACAAAATAAAAATCCTCGAGCAAAGAACAAATCGTGTGACCACAGACACCAAAGCAAAAGAGGTGAATGTCACTCCAAAAACCGTGTGGGTTCCTTCCATCCTCATACCGTTCATAACCTTTTGAAAGGCGAGCGCTTGTGTCAAGTAAGCTGAACGTAGGACTGGAGAACATCAAGGAGAATGGGTGGGTTAAAACAAAACTTTGAGCCTTATATCCTTTCTTTCTTAAACCGTGAACCAGACCACGTTACAACCTTTAAAAGACCTAATTGAAGCAGGGTTGTTTCGAAAGCATACTTCGGTTAAAATCGCGTCAGTTCTGACTCCCAAAAGGACTTTCTTACCGCTCATGTTGGTATCGATGTGACATTCTAATAAGTGATTCGTTCACTATATGTCACAACATTTTTCCAGTGAACAAACTTGGATTTCAAAACTGTCATATGCATTGCATCAAAATTATCTTTTCAAAACGAATTATTTTACTTGTGAGTAAGTGCTCGATCAAGAAAGTTTCTACAATGGAAAGATTGATTAATCTAAGGTGCAAAGTGCCCGAGTACTCCGTTGAGCCGGGGCAAGTCATATCAAATGGGCAATCCATCCCAAGATTCAGTTAATCTGGGGCAATTAAGTCGAGATTCAACAAATCTCTCAAAGATCAGTTAAAGGTACTCCTTCACAGATCATCCAGACAGGGGCACAAATCATTTCAAGGCTGGGGCAGGCCCCCCAAAAGCACAAAAAGTTATTCTCTCCGGAGAACAGTAAATCACAGTCTGGGGCAATATATGTTGGATCTTCACTAGACATCCTAAAGACATGTCCATTCACAGGTTCCTTTATGGGTTTCTGCTTCATCTGGACACCTCTTTTGGTCGTACCACCTCTGCAGGGTTCACGTTGATAGTTAACACGAGATGACCCCAGTAGAGTCTCTCTCCCTAGCAGAGATAGCTGGAGTTTCATCACTCGTGGCAGAGCATTATGGAGATTATGATTATTCTCCCCAGCAAGGGTTCAGGAGTTCGCTCTTCCCTAGCCAGTATGACGGAGTTTATTGCTTTTCAGCGAGAGTTCATATTACCATACAGGATAAGAGTGTTGGGTCTGTGCTTCCCTGGTGTGGCAAATTTGTTTTTGTCTCCCCAACGGAGTAAAGATAGAAGGTAGATCCCCAACAGAGGAGTAAGTCTAATGTTGTTCCCTAGCAGAGCTGATACCATCAATCATTGTCCCCCAAGCATATTTTTGGGTGGTGGTTAGCGTTCCCCAGCAAGTTAAAGGTCGATTTTCATTGGCATTTTTTTCTTCAGCAAGATTCCTGGGATGTTTTCTCTAGCAGACATTTGTTGTGCGTACTTTCCTGCAGAATAGAGGTTTAATTGGGATCTCGAGCAGTTATGACACTGAAGGCGATTCAGTTTATCATCCCCAGCGGAGTTAGCCTCATCTCTTCAGCATTTATTTTCCTGGAGTGCTCCTGTTGCATATCATAAACATCATGGCATAAGCATCATCATCGCATATCATTAGCATATCATTGCATGAAGCCTTGTAAAACCGAAGAGAAAATCCATAGCCCAACCTTGCTCGGCATCCTTCCACAGCCCACTTAGCTGGCATATTTCAAAAAACCTGAAGCCTTATCCATATTGGCATCCCCTTTAAAGAAAAGTCCAATCCCTATTGGCACTTCATTCAAAATCTAATCCCCATTAGTACCCAGAAAGATTTCGCCTTTGAAAAACAATCACCATCAGGTTTCATCTATCCTTGCCAGCAAAGTTCAATTATACTTGGCACAACCTTTTTTTCCCGGTAGCCCGAGCATACGTCGGTTTTTTGCATATAGTGATCATTGCATCCTCAAATCGCGTAGCATTTCCATTTCGTATGGAGCATTATGCCATAGAAAGAGAATTCAAACATATGCATGCGAAGCATAATCCAGATTTGGTATCTTGCGCGAAAGCCCGAATCAATTTCCAATCAAGACGGTGACATATCCCCAGCAGATATTACAATCAACCCCTCTGCTTACCTTTCTTTTAGGTCGTAGATCATACGTCAATCTTACCCTCGACCAGTCTTTGTCCATCAACCCCTTGATGACGACATTTCCGTCAGGTTTTCTTTCCATCAAACCCCTTTGATGATGTGTCCTCGTATGGTTTTCTTTCCGTCAAACCCCTTTGACGATGTGCTCCCTAAGTCAGGTCTTCTTTCTATCATCCCTATGACAATGTGTTCTCTCTGTTCAGGTTTCCTTTCTGTCATCCCTATGACAATGTGTCCTCTCGGTCGGGTATCGAGTCGTCTTTCTGTCATCCCTATGACAACGTGTTTCCTTTGGTTGAGTCTTTCTGCCGTCAAATTGCTTTGACGATGTGTCCCTTCGGTCGGGTGTTGAGTCTTCTTTCTGTCATCCCCATGACAATGTGCTTCGTTTGGTTGAGTCTTCTTTCTGTCATCCCTATGGCAATGTGTCCCTTCGGTCGGGTGTTCGGGCTGTCTTTCCGTCAATTCTTTGATGATGTGGTCCGTTGGTTATCTTTTCTTCCTGTCAACCCTTTGACGAGGTGTTTCTTGGGGTTCATCTTCTTTCTGTCATCCCTATGATAATGTGTTTCCTTTGGTCGAGTCCTCTTCCTGTCAACCCTTTGACGAGGTGTTTCTTGGGTTTCATCTTCTTTCTATCATCCCTATGACAATGTGCTTCGTTTGGTCAACTTCTTCCTGTCATCCCCATGACAATGTGCTTCGTTTGGTTTAGTCTTCTTGCCGTCAAATTGCTTTGATGATGTATCCTTTCAGTCGGGTGTCGAGTCTTCTTTCTGTCATCCCTATGACAATGTGTTTCCTTCAGTTGAGTCTTCTTGCCGTCATCCCTATGACGATGTGTCCTTTTAGTCGGGTTCCATTTTTTTCCTGTCAAACCCCTTTGATGATGTGGTTCGCTGGGTATACTGTCTTTCCGTCAAATTCCTTTGACAAGGTGTGACTGGGTTCCAATAATACTTTCTCTCCTCCCAGTTAGCAAATTTTGCGGTCCTTTTTGTATTCAATCACCTTCTACCTTGAATGTTTGAAAGCATTTGCTATCATCCTTTCAGGTCCAAGTCGATTGAATAGGGGCAGCTGTAGCACCCCAAAATTTGCCCTATGTATTCTCACCTTAACTGGCTTATGTTTCTTTTCATTTTTTTTCCACTAGGTCTTAACTCATTCATTCATTTGCATTGGGCTTCTAAGACATGGGATCGAGGGTTTTCTTGTTATTAGTGCTTCAGAGGTGATTCAGTTGGATCATAATACAGAGGCGCGGGGTCAGAGTTCATTGGTGAGTCAGGGTTTAACTTAGTCATGGATCAAGACCTTTCATTATTGTCAGTGTGCATACCAAGGAGAATATCAGGTGAGGTTCAATGGATGGAGATTTTCATGTCAGAGGCATCTTGATAGTCACAGTACAAGAGAGCGAGTTGTGGATTTATATTGTGGTCAAGGCACTATTGTCCGCTCAGTTGCTTATCACTTGGTGGGAATTCATTGAGAATACAAGTTTGGTTTGAATTGGAAGCTTAATTGGTTATGTGGATTTCTTGGAATTCATTCTTCATTATCCACCATATTCAAAAATATCACTAAATATCTGTTTAGTGGCCAAATTATTTCAAGATCAATCCAAATGTCCAATCCATGTTCAAGAGTCCTTAAACCATCTTTGTCATAATTCATAGCCATCTTATTCACATTTTTGTTTTAAATCCATTTCAACTGTAAAACCATATCCACTTAAATCCATCTTTTTATGTCCACATAAATCCATTCAAAATCCACTTCCAATATCCAATTTAAACCCATTTTGTTTCTTTTGACCATATTTCAAACTAATCCCAAATCCAATTTAAATCCATAACCACATTTCAAGCCATGTATTATCCAATTCAAACAATTTCAACCATTGTCCACATCCATTTCAATTTTATTTCATTAGACCAAAATTCTTAAACCAAATTCCATTCCTAAATCCACCTTTAATGTCCATTCTTAATTTTGGTTATCCATTTCAACTTTATCCTTTTTTTTCCATAATTTTTAAAATCCAATCCATATTCATTTTAATCTTTTTTTTTATTACTCTCCAAACTTTACTAAATTCATGTTCATCCATTCATGACCATATTCATAAGCTGTTTTTCAAGTGCCAACATGAGGAAAGAGTGTTCGTGCGGCCGCAGGGGTGCACAACAGTTATTGAAAGGAAAATCCATAACACGACAATAGAAGTTAATATCAGCAAAGTAGCAAGAAATAGTAGAATCAAAAAACCAAACTACATAACTAACTAACACTTCTCACCTGAAAATTCATAAATCTTCCCAAGCTTCTAACAGAATTTCACAAATCCCAATAACTCTAACAGAATTTCATAACAAACTTTCCCTCTAGATCCTTCCAATCTTCTCTATAAATTCACCTCTTCTTCACTCTTGAGCTCTTCTTCATTCTGCACAATTTCCCAATCTTCATCTTCTATTTTCAATTCTCATTCTCCCACTTCAATTCTTCACTCTCTGCAACTTTTCAATTCATCTTCAATGTAGAATAAACTTCCTCTTGAATTGATCTTCATCACGAGAAACCACAACACCTCAGAATTCAGTACCAAACTTCATCTTTCAGATTCGTCATTCTTGTCCACGATTGTTCATCACTCTTCATCTCACGCTCACAAACCAGCGGCGAATTCTTCAACATCAACCTCCAAATCAATTCTGTAATCAACTTTTGATCCACCTTCAACCATCCTTCAGCATCGATTTTACTTCGATTTTCAAATACACAAAATCCGTAGAATCGGAAATCACAAGAAGCAACAACAACAATCAGAAGCGATTCGTAAATCGCAAAGAAGAGAAAGAAGATGCAAGGTGTAGCAGCGGATTCAAAGAAGAGAAGGCGAAATTGAAAGCGAAGGTGTAAAGCACACATACCTGAACTTGTGGATTGAAGGGCCATCGGAGCGACTCCGATAGGTAAGTGTTGCTATCTGTTACGTCTTCTCCATTTTTCCGTTTGCATTGTAATGTGTCAACAGCTCGGATTTGAGTCGTGATTATTATTGATCTTGGATTCGTTGTTCGTACGCTTCCAATTTTTGCTCTGGTATTTTTGTTGCGTATAACCTCTGAGTGTGAGAACGTTATTGTTGCGAGATGAGCGAACAGAGAGGAAGGTTGCTACGGTGAGGTTTTTGTGGACGGAGAGAGTGACGGTTTCGGAGAAATAGAGAGATGGTGATGTTGTGTGGAGGATGACAGAAAGAGAGGAGACGATGAGGAAGGGTGCGATTTCGCCAGAGAAGTTTGAGTATCGCCGGAAATTTGAGAATGATGATGAAGTCGGCAAGGAGAGAGACGACATTGAGCGAGGAGGACGACGACGACGAAGGTGATGAAGAAAAGACGGCGAGGAAATGGATTTTGGCCGGTGTGGTGTTTTTGATTGTTTAACGGCGATGGTGGACGGAGAGAAGTTGAGATGATGAACAAATGAACGGCAAGGTGAAAAGAGGGGCGACAGTTTGATTTTGATTTTACTTAGGGTTTTTCTCACTTTGTATTGAACCAGTTTTGGAATTTTGGCATCGTGGATCGGATGAAGACCCTAAGCCCAGTCAATTTCTCTTTAGACCCCCCGTTGCACTCATACACCACCCTTGTGATTACATAAAACGACCTCGGGCCTGCAGCATAAGCCCACTTGCCTGGACTTCTTTTCACACTCCCAGCACTACTAATCGCACCCCCCTGTGGCTTCATAGGATCTCTGGACTTCAAGCCCATTTATTTTCTCTTCATACCACCGAGTCACTCCACACACCCTTGACTGAAGAAAAGGAGCTTGGGCCTTGAACTTCCAAGCCCAACGCTTAGACTTTCTGTCCACACCTCCTGGATACTGCTGCACCCTTGTGTTTAGTTCTTATTTCTATTTGATTTCATTAATTGTTTAGTTAATAAATTTAGGATAATAATTTTAGAAATTAGATTTTAGTTTTAGAAATTAGATTTTAATTAGAGGGATTAGAATTTAATTTTGATTTTTTATTGTAGTTCTTAATCTTGATTTTGGTTAACTCACTTTTAATGATTAGTTAACTTTAGAATTTGGCTAATTAGAATTTTAGTTTTAATTAGAAATTAATTGGAATTAATTTTAGGTTTAATATTAGTCTTAATACTAGAATTAACTTTAGAATTAAGGTTTTTTAGATTTAGGATTAGAATTGCCTTGAACTAATTTTAGAATTAGTTTAGAAATGAACTTGGAATTAACTTTAAAGTTAATTTTAGAATTAGTTTTTTATCTTAGATTAATATTTTCTTATTAGAATCTAATCTTGATTTTTACTTCGCATTTTAACTCTAACTTGATTATTGTTGACTAATTGTTGACCATGTTTTTAATATTGCTTTTTATTAGCATTTTAATTCAACTTGGATTATCTTGATTACTTTCTGATTAATTCCTGATTAAATGTTTCTTTTCTTGCTTAATCATCTTCATCCCTCTTTAAGATCAACTTAACTTCCATCTTGGAAGTAAGTTGCTTCTTATGTTCTTCTCCTTTTTTAGGAAAGTGTTCCTTAAACCTCATTAACCTTAGGATCTCCAAGCATGCTAACACTAGGGTGAGTCTTAGTCCCCTTTAGTTTTTACCTTTATCGATCCCTTTGAGTCTCTTCTCTCTCATCTTATAATAAAAAGTAAAAAACACTTAATAAAGGCATAACACCTATTGTATTTAGGCCTTTCATGTGGGAACAAGGAAGTGGGGGATCTTCTCACACTTTCTTGGAATGTTTAGCATGCGTCACATCTTGGGTCGATATGCGAGGCATTCGATCCTATATGAGGGACTTAAATACAATGTGTGTTACAAAACAAAATAAATAAAACACTTCTTTCTTAAAAGACAAAAACAAACAAACGAATTATTTTCTCATCTCATTCACTCCTTCCTTATGGATGCGTCATTTTCGTTCTACCGCAAACAGGTAACGCCTAAGTCTCCATACAGCGAGCTGCAACACCTAAACTGCTGGAACGCGCACTCTGACGTTTCCACTAAAAAACACAAACAATTCATCCCTAGTGAGGGGAACTACGTCGCTCTGATTCTCATGCTCCCGATGAGATACGTAGGTAGTGGGGTAGGACCCATGCGAGCACTTCTTTTATTTTCCCTGCATTTATTTCTCTTTCTCTTTCCATTCCTTTTCCAGTTCTCTAGCTAGCAGTTCCTTTTCCAGCATCCTTTCCTTACACCCTTTGATTGAAGCAGCAAGCGTGGATCCCATCGGGTACAATGGACGCGTGGGGGTGCTAATACCTTCCTCACATGTAACCGACTCCCGAACCCAGTTCTCTTGGTCGCAAGACCATGCTTTTTCCTTCCCTTCAGGTTTATGCGGTGTTTCCTTTTCCTCTTTTGGGATAAATACACATTGCTAGCGACCCTGTTTCGGTGCCACTTTCGCGTTTGTACTTGGATGAAAATCCCGGGAGCGACACTCATATGATCCAAAGACTCACAAAATAATAATTTGAGTTACCAGAACATAGAATAGAAAAGGAATACTTCTCTATCTTGTCTTTAAAGAGACAAAAGTCTTCAGCATCTGGACTAGTTCATCAGAACATCCGTCTTCAGACCTTTAGAACTTAGTTCCTTTTAACTTCATATCAGAGCTTATAATCTTCAGAGACGTCTAATGTAACGCCCCGATTTATTTAACCGTATTTAATTATTCCATTTATGTGAAATTTTGTGAATTGTGTGATTTATTGTGTTTCATGTTAATGCATCATGTTTGGGCATTGAGAGTTTTGTGGCATAAATGTGTCACATTTTGAACTAACTTCCACTGGTGGAAGTTAGTGTTATTTTTGGTTATGTCACGTTTTGCACTTGAGTTCCACTGGTGGAAGTTAGTGAGTTTTTGGCCTTTTTTTTATGTGTTGCCTTATATTTAGGAATCTTAATATTATGTGAAGTGATATGAAGAGCATGAATTTAATTTAGTGTTATTTGAGCACGACAGGTGGATTTTTTTGAATTATGTAAATTAAATGAGTTTTACCTGTTAATTGGATAATTTCTCTGATAGGTAAAATATTTGCAATAAATTATAATTTCTTTTTAACTTTTATTTCCCGAAATATATTTCATCGGTATGTTTATGTTTTATCGCATTTTGAGAGCGTTTGAGAGATATTTGAGCTGAGGGGTATTTTGGTCTTTTTGGGGTTAGATATTTTGATTTGTTATAAAAATAGAAAAGTAGTAAGAAAAGAGAGAAAGAAAGAAGAAAAAGAAAAGGAGAAGAGAAAGAGAAGAGGAAAAAGAAGAAAAGAGAGGAAAAACTTGTGGATTTAGGAACTGATTCAACCGACTTTTCAAACGCGAATTAATCGGGTAAGGGTGCGAAACTCGATTATCTTATGCTTGTGTAAGATTATGTATGTTTTCTTGGAATGTTTGCTTGTTTTTCATAGTTTTCACTTTTAGGTCGAAACGGTAGAAATCGATAGAAACCGATATTTTTACGGACGAAAGTCGGAATAAATTGTGTAGATGTGTCGAGTAATGTTAGGCCGTGATCGAGTATGCTTGTTTTATCGAATTTGGTTGAGTTTGTAAGTTTTTGCATTTTTGGAGAATTGAGAGTTTAAGATTCGGAGTGAAATCGAAAGTCGTAGAATTCACGTTTAATGGTTCCAAATCACTACTATATGTTTGGTATGAATGAGTATGTGTTTGTTTCGAAGAAAATAATTGAATCGGTCAGATTTTCGGACGAAATTGCATAAACCCGTAGGGCTGTTAGCAGAAAAATTCTGGTTTTTGCAAAACTTCAAAAATTCATAACTCTTGAACCGTAAGTCGGTTTTGACCCCCGTTCGAAGCGTTGGAAAGCTAACGAGATGTTCTTTCTAGGAAAAATAGTTTTGAGGTCTGTATATGGTTCAATTATAGCATAAAATTGAAACCGTATTGTTGTGTTAATTTTTACCGTCGTGAATGCGTGCGATTGAGGTGTTATCGTGCAATATGCTTTTGTTATATAACGTATAGCTTGTGTGTACTATTATACGATGTATTGTGGGTAGCCTTATGGTGTGAATCCTAGATTGTGGAAATTATTGTGAATTGTGGCATTTTGGCAAATAAATGCATTGTTTAAATTAAATGTAAATGCATGTTAATTGTGAAAGAGTTCGTTGCCGTTTGGGTGGTAAAGCGATGCTCGTTGCCGTTTGGTGTAATTGATGTGAATTGGTGTGAATGCATATGATAATATGCTTGTTGTTGTGATTTGTGGTTAATGATGAATGCATTGTTTGAATTGATTTTCAATGCATGATTATTGGTGTTGAAATGGTTCACATGGTTGTATATATGTATGCCTTGGATTGTCATGAGTCATTTGTATGCCAAGCATCATGATATGCATTGTTGTGGCGTCCTGAGTGACGGTTTGGTTTCAGAGGGAATCCGCTATGACATCGTGTGCCTATGTGAGGACCTAAAGCGATGGTTATAGACGATCGTGTGCCCATGTGGGGACCTAAAGCGATCGGATTGTGTGATCATGTGGAGACCTAAAGCAATCCATAACGTCGTGTGCTCATGTAGAGACCTAAAGCGACGGGTGAAAATCGTAGGCCCGACGGGGAGTTATTGAGCGATCCTCAGTAACGAGCGATGGTTCCAGTAGTTCCTGAGTGAACTGATGATGAGACATTGGAAGTCGGTACCGCATAGCATGTGCATAGAGTCGTTGTGTCGGTCCCTGTGCATTTGTATAAATCATGAATTAATTGTGCATGGATTTGTGATTGTGATTGATGAGATGGAATATATGTAATTGAATTGTGAATGATTGAAGTGCAGTGGTATTTGATACGTGAAAATTGTACCGTATTGTGTTATGTTTGATTGTTGTGCAATGGTGGTGAGAATATGCCTACTTGAGTATTTTTGTGTTAATATATAATTTTACGCAATTATATTATGGTTGTTTTTCTCACCTTTCTGCTGTTTTATAATGCTCTATGAGGCATTGCAGATTAGAGTCGCTGGAGGTATTCTTTTTGTGAAGCATTGCATCTTCATTCTTTTGTTGGTCGGCTCTGATATGTGACACCGGGTAGCTAGGGTGGCCGTTTATGATTATTTTGTATATGTGATGATATCTTTTGGAATTGTACTTGTATAACTTGATGTATGACAGACTTTTTATATGATATATGTATATATGTTATTCAGATTTTAGATTTTCTGCTTTTATTCTAATTTCTGAAAAGTGGGTGTAAGGAACTGGGTTTCCTCTGTTTGATTGCTACCCCACCGTTGCATATCTTTATGAGCAGGTGTTGTATGTTATCTGTATTTTGTTTTCTATTGATGTGACCCCTTCGGTCTATGCCGTGTTTTTAGATATACTCTGACGAAATTTTGAATTTTTCTTTTATTGCTTTATCTGTTTTGGGGTATAGATTGGGGGCGTCACATCTGAAGCATTTCTACTTTTCAGCAAAATCACTTTAGCACAGACACAGAGCAGTTCTTATCTAATAACATAGCCTCGCTATTTATCAGAAACAGACACTGTCTTAGGAAACTCCCCCTGAGTTTTAGACTTGATGAAGATTATAGATTTTAACATTTGAATCTTCTGGGTAGTCTCCCCTTAGTTTCCATAAGTCAGATATTGGGATCTTCAGAATCGTAATTCAGATATATCAATTTTAATTCACCAATAGATCATGACTTTTCAGAGTTTGACTTTGAACACAAGCCTTCATCTTAGAACCTTGTTACTTTCACAACTCAGTGGTTCATAAAAGCTTGATTCTGAATCTGGTACCCATGTGATCTGACTCTTATCTGATACAAAATTATGTGCTGAGTCTGATACCAGAGTATGTTGAGTCTGATACCAACTGAGGTATTTTTCTCATACCACTTGAAGGGTACTCCCTCCATTCTCTTTATAAGTAAATTTTGACTTTTTAGGTTCAATAAATAAATAATGTATTTGGACTATATATAGGTTAGATGCATTAATTATTTAATGAATCTAAAATGTTAAAATTTGCTTATAAATAGGAATGGAGGGAGTATTTCCTTAGTGTGCTGAAATTGATACCAATGAAGGTGTTTGACAATATTTCACAGCTTTGCTCTGATTGATGTTACTGCAGACTGAGTCTGATACCAATCTTTATATACTGAGTCTGATTACCAATTGTTGATTTAGTATGATACCAAATCATTTCTTCTTAGTTGGATTCTTGGTTAGAATCAGAACTTCTCTTTCTTGGATCTTCAATTCAGATCTTCAGACAGTCCTTGACTTCTGATTTGCACAGTTCTTCTGAAAAGCATCTTGAGATGTAGACTTGTCTTGACTACTTTCAGAGCTTTCCTTTTTCTGATTCTTATGTTCTGAATATCATATTCTCAGACAACTTACAGCTTCTGAACCAAGTGAAACAGAGATCACGATAACTTTGACTTTCAGAGAGTTTTCAACTTCTGAACAGTACTGGGTAGATCTGATTCTGAACACATGTTCACGAAGTGTACAACTTCGATCATATGAACAAACAGTTCATAAGAACTTTTAATAAAGTTCTTCTTTCTTAACCTGTTCTGAGAATGCCTAGTAAACTTGTTCAGAGTTCCTTGGTTAAACATCAAACAACAACCGTTAGTAGAAAACACATTTTATATGATTGATTACTTGTTTGAGTTTGCATTCTTTCTCTTTTAATGTCTCTAATCAAAATCATATTTCTATTTCTCCCCCTTTTTGACATCATCAAAAAGTTTAGAGCGTTTAAGCATAATGAGATCAATATGATAATGAACAGTTTAACATAGAGTAGTTTCAAAAGACATTTCATTAAATTTAAAGCATAGGTTTTCAAAATCTTAACTAGTTCTGAGCAAATAAAACATATACCTAACTAAAACAGGATCCTAGGGTTTAGACTAATAAGTGCCTAATGATGAGGAAGAGAATTAGGACGAGTGTTTAGAAACATCAGTTCTTGAGGTATGCAGCTGTTTTTCTTCTGCTTGTGTGACAACCAATCTCTTGCTCTTCACAATTTCCTCTGAGATCCATCCATGGAACTCAGTCCAGATGTTTCCTATTTCTAAGTGATTTATGCTTGAACTGGAAGCATCTATTAAGTTCTGGATTCTTGTGATGGCATTATCCTTGAAGGATGTTAATGCATTATTGACAGTCTTTGATTCTAACGATCAACGTTAGGTTATGATAATGTTTTAAATGTTTTATTTAAGCAAAGTAATCATTTTTAGAGACTGATAAAGAATTTTAAGTTATGGATTTAATACTGATATGATTATAGATGATAAAACAGAAGGCAACATTATTTCATTGATTTAAACCATAAGTGCATAACATGAACAATTCAGACACATATACTTGAAACACCATTGCAACTAACAGCCTAGCCTAGTTGTGACGAGCAAACATCTTATTCTATGAGAACCATTCACTGTCAAAGATTTCACAAAACTTCCTGTCCAGAGCAGTGTCTGGGCCACATCGAATCCTGCAAATTGCTTGCACAATTCATGCTCTGAAGAGTACTTCTGATAAGACTCTTCCATAGGGAATGAACGATTTGTCTATGGTTCTTGACAAGAGAATAGACTCTTTAAGATGGTCAAAGATTATTTGGGAAAGATCTATAGGTATTGGTCTAAGAAGACACATGATGAGGAGTTTATCATCATGATACAGAAAGTCCTTAGTTGTACCGCGAGGTTTAATGTTTGTCAGGATGAACTTGAACCATCCTTTTGCAGTAGGCAGAATTTTTTTGGGGTTTGTGGGTTCAAAAGCAGATCCTTTATCAAACATGTAATGCATTTCAGCATCGGAGGTGCATCGAATGGATGCATGATTCGGTGTGACACCCTCTGGGGGACATTCAATGGCTTCACCAATGTTTGTAACATTGAATGTAACCGGAAGACCATAGATGTCTGAAGAAATAGTCAAACCATTACTGCTAACAGAGGCATTTATCCAAAAGGATTTTAAAATGTTTGGATAAATTAAACCCCTTAACATAGATCGGTATCCATTCCAGTTTTGAAACTGAATCCCAAGATAAAAGTCTCGACTAGTATTCTCTGGATTTGGTCGTTTCTCCTTGATGATTTCTAGGGGATAATCGTTGCCATGAAAGGTTCTTGGAGTCATTTTTGAAGGTTTTTTTTTGGAATGCTTAGGTCAATTGAGGACAAAAGATGATGAAGGATTTTTAGAAGGGTTGTTTGACTCTAAATAGACAAGGAAAGAGGCTTTGACTTGAATGGGTTAATGACTGGGGGTGACTTAGAATAACTGGTTCATGATTACCTCGGCTCTAGAGTAGGTAGGAGGACAGTCACACAGTGTATCAGTCTATTAGCCTAGGGAAGACCAAGAAACCACGCGCACTATTAATTAATTCTTGGCATGGGTTAAGTGTTTGCATTAAATGTATTTGATGAGTAATTTTTGAAAATGAAGAAACACAGTTCCTAGTTCCAAGAAATATTCTTTTGTATTTTAATGTGTGCATAACCAAAGATGCAAGCATAAGGATTTTTACTATTTCCAACATTAAAGCGAATACTCACTTGTCAGTGCATGACCACGCCTGGTTAATAGCTGTAGGACTAGGTGACCAGCTATTATTGACAAGGTAGTACTCTTTCCAATTTCGTATTTAAAAGTACAAATATATGTTATTTAATATGCATATTTTAGGGAGAATTGAATGGTTGAGATATCCCTAAATAGAGAGCAGGGTAAGGCAGTTGGGAATAGGTTCTCTTATCTGAGATGACTCGAGGGAAATCGAATTGATGTAATTTAACATCATTATTTCCAAGACTTACTAAAATAGATAGAAAGATTCTAAGAGAGAGAGAGGGAGGATTAGAATAAGACTACTGGTTAGAGTATACTCATAGACTATAGGAGGTAGCCAACACAGAGTGATTTGACATGATGGAGAGAAGCTTACATTCGAGACTAACTATTCATCAGTCATTTGCAGACGCAGAAGGGCGTAAGAATCTCTAAACATATTTCTAACTTATTTTCACAAGGCTTGTCGTGACGTGACAATTGTTTTAATCCTTAACAAAAATTTTAAGTATATTTATTATGAATTTTATTAAGTCATAAATGAGGAGAAAAGTGTACCTTGAAGATACTAAGATCTTGTACGGAAGATATTTATCTGAGAGCTTCCTATTCCGACTCTGAGCTTCTGATCATTAACTTTTCTATTTTTGCTTCCTTCAGAGTAACTATTTGGACATTTGCTGAATCCCGCATAATTCAGAAATTTAAGTTGAATAAATTAGATATCCCTTACACTCTGATCTCAATAATCATATTTCAGATGATCCTTTCTTTTCTTGTTCAGAGCTATTCATCTGACTTCTGAGAATAACCAATCATCAACTTTTATCATAAACCATTGAGAGGTTATGTGCTGAGAAGATTTGATCTTCATCTCATAGCATCTTCTGACTTTGTTCCTTTGAGCAGATGCAGATCATGTTCAAAAACAGATATCATCAAACATGTGTGTAACACAAGACATAGTTTGCATGACACTCCTTGATCTTGTAATGTTGATTTAACTTGTTTATAGAATTAGTCCATCAAGGATCAGCAACATATCTTTTTCTAAAAGGAAGTCAACTAATTTCTTCATTCAGAAGGACATCAGCAGCTTAAATCCTTTTGACTTCAAGAGATGACTTTAGTCAATGAATCAAATTGAACATCTTCTGATTTCGGATTAATGAGGTTCTGAGAAACTTATCAGTCAGGACCTGACCAATAATATTTGATTCAACTGGGATATAATCTTAATTTTAACAGAACTTAATCATTTGAGTTAATTCAATCAAGACTTAGAATTCATTCTTATCAAGTACTTGATGAATCTTGAATTTCTTCTTCCTGAATATTCTTTTAGTTAAAATTCAGTTCTTCATTGAATCTTTCAACTGCTTGATTAGTTAAAATTCAGATGTTGAATCATTTCTAACAGTTTGAATTCTTCAGTTTTCTGACTTCAATAGACTTCATTCTGAAGTTCAAAATCATAGAACAACAATCTTTCTACTTTACATGAAGAAGTTCTGAATGAGTTTTAACCGAGAAAGTCAAGGGTGGACCTAATCCGTTTCTTGAAAACATCTCAAAAACTCATAGATAATTAATCTTTAGCAAACAAGACTTCTTATTTTCTGATGATTCAACCTTGAGCAAAATACGTGGTTCATCCACACGTATCTTCTGAGATAAGCATTCAATAGATACTACTTCTTATCTGATGAATCTATCATATCAGCTGATTCTTCAAACTTCATCAAAACTTAAGTGAGGAAGATTTAGTTGTTGACAATTGTAAAAAATTCCAGAATTAGTGACTTGCTCAAGTAATCTAGTTGATTACAATTTTGTACACAGTCATCTTCTGAGCTGTTACAGAAATTATAAGTGGATTGAAATCTCACCCAAAGTATTTCTACGCACCGTAACTGGATCTTTTTCTGACAATGTTAAGTGTTTGATATCCACCAATAACAGACCAGAGCTCTGATACCAATTGAAGGTGCGAGAAAGACACAAGAAAGGGGGGTTTGAATTGTGTATTCACTCTTTTGTAACTTTTCGCTTCTTATCGTTAAGGTACTTATGATAACATCGGAGTTCGTTGAGAGACTCTGATCTGTGAAGAACATTCAGACTTGGCAATGCATAAAGCATGAGAACCAATAAGAGTCTGAACAATATATGCAACATTCAGAACTTTGCAGAGCGGAAGCTTATCAGAGTTAAGCTGCAAGGTTCTGACTTGCTTATGTGGGGTTCTGATACTCAATACAGAAACATAAATAAAATCATAAAGCATAGCAAGAGTAAAGAACACACGATATATCCTGGTTCACCACAAGGCTAATCCAGTCCACCCTCCTCAGGTGATTTCACCTTGAACACAAGGTCTTAATCCACTATAATCAATCTCAATTACAGATGCACGGGAAACAGCCGGTGACTAACAACATGCACAACCTCAGTTGTGACTAACCCACAATGAACCATTTAGGGATTCAACTTAATGAATATAACGAACATTGACCTGCAGGATCCAATCTCGAAAGATTTAAA
Organism: Lathyrus tuberosus; assembly: GCA_022829125.1. Taxonomy (NCBI): domain Eukaryota; kingdom Viridiplantae; phylum Streptophyta; class Magnoliopsida; order Fabales; family Fabaceae; genus Lathyrus; species Lathyrus tuberosus. The sequence goes on from JALAZF010000043.1 coordinate 4,012,367, forward strand.
GCTAGGATTTCACAGCTAGACGTTCAGGGATTCATCGCAATGAATATAACGCCTACTGACCCTATTTCAAGATTTACCACAATGACACCCAACCATTGTCTTCTCGAGTCTCCGGTCACACTGATTACTCAAGGAATCCTATTTCACCAAGAACTAGTTCGACAGGAGATTACAATAATGCTTCTTAACAAGCAGATTTCTCCTAGGTTTAAGTACAAGAGAACACACGAGTGTTCAAGCAAGAGGTGAGCAATAACTCCTTGCTATCTTAAGAAACTACAAAGATGTATGTTGATTTGACAGTTGGTGACATCTTGTAGATCTTCTTCTTCTTCGTCTTCTTGGTTGAGCAAGCTTTGAGCAATAACTCCTTGCTTCATATCTTCAATGTAGCTCAGACGAGAAGGTGGTTGATAACTTGACTGATTTGCAATGTTGTCTTCTTCATCAACAGCTTCTGTGCTAATTAATTATTGTTGTGTTGATTTATGATCTTTGAGCTTCAACAACAATGGCCATGTGTAAATTGTGATAGCTTTGGATGTTTAAGTGTTACAACGAGAACTCATCGTTGTTACTATCTTCGCACAATGACTTGATCAATTCTCCGTTGATGGACTGAATTGATACCTTCAGAAGCGTTTACTCATTTCTTTAAATAACCCAGTAAAATATACCCGTTTGAATTACTATTGGATGTTAGAAAAGAGACGTTGTGTAATGATACAGCTGTACTGACACATTTCCTTTTTACTGTGGAGGAAGTGACATGATATATCTTCTTGGGCGCAGTGTACAGTCTTTCACAACGGTAACATTTGTCTTCAAAATGTCAGAGGCTTCTGATGGTAATTATTTGAAGCATAAGTAGAGACTTATTAACAGGATATCTAAAACTCCAAGTCTTCAGTCTTTCGAAGTCGTCCATTAGGAATCATCCTTCACAACTTCAGCACCTGTCTTTAAATCCGTTATCCTTTACTGCTTCAAGTCTTCTGAAACTTCAGAACTGTCCATTAAGAATCTGTCTTCAGAGTCTTCAGCACTTGACCTTTGGAACCATAGTCCTTCAGAACACATAAGTCTTCAGAGTCTTACTGCACTTGGTCTTCAAAGCCTTCAGCCTTCAGAACTTCAAGTCATTGGAATCTTCAGCACTTCGGTTCTCTATAACATTATCTTCTTCAGAAGCTTCGCAATCTTCAGAATCACAACCACTTTCAGAGAGCATCCACAAGAGCATTGCAACAGCAATATCGGCATCCTTGGATCTGACTGATCATGATCAGATACAGAAGCATTCTTGCTTCTTGTGACTTATGTCACATATAGTAACTTCGCATATACTCAATTACACACATCTGGCTGGTGCTTTTTGGATATGATATCTTCTATGATTATGATCTAAACACAACACATGTTAGAACATAAAATGGTTCTTTCACAAATACCATTGTTATCATCAAAACATAGAGACGACTTGTAGAGACAACTCTTGCTCTCACAACTTCATCATTCCAAATGTGATTCTTCTTGACTCAATACCTGATCTTGCAGGTTTGTGGTGATTCATTCTGATCCTTGTTGAATTGGTATGATCATGATCATTGCACTTGACTTCAAAATCGTGTAGTGCAAGAAATGCCTGATGAGTCCAAGCCTTTGTGGTTGGCATCAATTTTGGTAAAACTAACTTAGTAGAAAGATGTTGGACAAGATGTCTTATCATGATGAACTAACTGCAGGTTAAGGTGTTAGATACGATGTCCTATCAGGTGGATTCGACATCTTTATCTATTACAGTTTTGAAATAACTGTATTTGTTTTCCAGGTGTGATTGGAATACGATTTGATCCCAGGTGGCATCTGAGATTGAGGAATCAGAGGTTCTGATTCTAAAAGGAATATGCAGTTTCCTTGTAAGGAGACATTTTTGGAAACTTAGGATTGAAGAAAAGAATAGGTCGCAGATTCTGTGGAGCTGAACTGCTGTGTTTTTGAAGCCCAAATCCAGTTATATTTTGCTATATAAATAGGATGGATTTGACCTAGAAGAGGTGTGGAAGTATTACAGCTGTTATAGAGTACTAGGGTTTGTACTTTTATGAGTCTCTCTTGTATTGCCTGAATACTTGAGTAGGACAGCTAATTGAGTTGTAATTTTTAGTGACTGAAAGGGAATTGAGAAGGGTCTCAGACCTAGGAGTGTCTTAGGTAGAAATCTAGGTGCTAAGTTGTAAACGCTTGGAGTTTAGCTTAGAACCAATTCTACTTAGATGATTTCATTCCTGGCTTGGTAGCCCCCAGACGTAGGTGTTATTGATCACCGAGCTGGGTTAATAATTGATGTGTGTTGTTTTCTTTCTGCTGTTTGTTTCTGTTCTTCCTTAATCCTTGTTAGAAGCAGAGATCAAGTGTCACGACATCCTGTCCGACATCTTAGTGATCTACTTAACTAGAATTTCAATTGGTATCAGAGCAGGCCTCCTGCTCTGTTCTGGGTGAGATTTAGGGACGATACTTTCTGGTTTGATGGATAAAGAAGGAGGAATTATAAATAGACCACCCATACTTGATGGTTCCAATTATGAATATTGGAAAGTGCGCATGGTGGCGTTTATCAAGTCCATGGATGGTAAAGCTTGGAAGTCTGTGGTTAAAGGGTGGGATCCACCAAAGATCAAAGACGAAGATGGGAAGCTCACTGATGAGCTAAAATCGGAGGAAGACTGGGATGATGAAGATGATAAGCTTGCTCAAGGAAATTCCAAAGCCTTGAATTCCTTGTTCAATAAGGTGGACAAGAACATCTTCAGACTCATCAAGAACTGCACTATTACAAATGATGCTTGGGAAATCCTGAAGACTGCTCATGAAGGTACCTCTCGAGTTAAATATTCAAGACTTCAGCTTCTCACCACTAAGTTTGAGAACTTGAGGATGAGAAAAGATGAAAATATATATGAATTTCACATGAACATCGTTGATATTGCCAACACATCTAGTGACCTTGGGGAGAAATTTCCTGAAGCCAAGCTGGTTCAGAAGATTCTAAGGTCTCTTCACAAGAGGTTTGATATGAAAGTGACAGCTATTGAAGAAGCTCATGATATAAATACTATGAAAGTAGATGAGTTTATCAGATCACTCCTAACTTTTGAGATGGCTATCAGTGAAAAGGATGAAAAGAAGAAAAGTCTTGCCTTGGTAACCAACCAAGAAGAGGGTGACACCAATGAGGATCTGTCCAAAGCTGTAGGGTTTCTTGAAAAACTGTTTCATCAACTGGCGAATAAACTGGATGAGAAGTCTAAGACCAATGTCAAGGCTCAGACTTCCGACATCTATAGATCAAGAAACTTTGGAAGAAGACCTAGCTATGATAAGAAACCCAATCGAGGAAAGGGAATTCAATATTTTGAGTGTGGGGGTTTTGGACACACAAGAGGTGAATGTCCCACCTACCACAAGAAGGAGAAAAAAGGTCTATCCACCTCGTGGTCTGAGGATGACTCCTCGAGCGATGGAGAATCTGCAAAAAAGGTGTCTGTAATGACTGGAGTTTATGATTCTGACAAGGAGTCAGATAGTTGATATCTCAACCCTGGTGATCTTGCTGAGTTGTGTCAATTGGGACATGATCAACATAATCTTATTTCCCAACTCTATGATGAAAGATTAAATCACTTGGAGACGATCTCTGATCTAGAGGATGAAGTGGTGTTGTTAAACTCTAAACTCAACAACATGACCAAGTACATAAGGATGATAAACAATAGCTCAGATGTGCTAGATGAAATCCTAATGTAAGGAAGAAATATTGGAAGCGGAAGAGGTCTTGGCTACAATGGTCAGGTTGAAGGGCAGAGGACTGGAGGGAACTCAGCCCATGTGATGTCAAGAAAAATGTCTCAACATCATCAAAGGCCTCAGAAAATCTCTCCAAGAAAACAAAAACAAGACAAGCAGTGCTATTATTGTGGAAAGTTCGGTCACATAAAATCTCAGTGCTATAAGCTAAATGGTTATCCTAAATCATCAACATGATCTAGAAGAAGAAAGAAGGTTCCTAAAGGGAAGAAGAAGTGGATCCCTAAGGATTAAACGGTAGCCTTCATAGCCCATACCTCCTTGAGAGCCTCTACCAAAGAAGACTGGTATTTTGACAGTGCCTGCTCCAGACACATGACAGGTGTCAAAAAGTTCTTGGATGACATTAAATCTCATTCCACTGGTCATTTCACCTTTGGGGTCAGTAACTTCAAAGAGAAAAGGATTGTGGGATTGTTAGAATTAGAAGCGATCATGGGAAGGAGTTTAAGAACAGTAAGTTTAATGAGTTCTGCTCCTTAGAAGGAATCGGCCATGAGTTCTCTTCACCCATCACTTCTCAACAGAATGGTGTGGTTGAGAGAAAGAATAGAACAATTCAAGAATGTGCAAGGGTCATGGTTCATACAAAAAAATTCCTTATCACTTTTGGGCTGAGGCAATGAACACAGCTTGCTACATCTTAACCAGGGTAACTATCAGGTCTGGAACATCTACCACACTGTATGAATTATGGAAAGGTAGAAAACAAACTGTGAAATACTTTCATGTCTTCGGAAGCAAATGCTACATCCTTGCAGACCGTGAGTAGAGAAGAAAGATGGATCCCAAGAGTAAAGAAGGAATCTTTTTAGGATACTCTACTAATAGTAGAGCATATCGTGTCTATAATTCAAGAACTCAAGTGGTACTGGAGTCCATAAATGAAGTAGTTGAGGACTGTCCTATGGAAGTCGAAGCTATAAATGATGTTGGAGCATTCTTTCCCATGGAGGAGAAAGATGTCACAGAGGATGTTGAGACACCCCAAGATAACTCTGAAGGTGCTACAGTATCCAACGATGACAATCAGGAACCTACTGTGACTGAGCGGGTTGACAAGGGACCCTCAATTAGAATTCAGAAAGATCACCCCAAGGAACTCATAATAGGGGATCCAAATGGAGGGAGGATGACTAGATCTCGAAGATGGAACCCAAGAATGTCAAGGAGGCCTTGACAGATGAATTCTGGATCAATGCGATGCAAGAACAACTATGGCAGTTCAAGAGACATGATGTCTGGGATCTTGTACCCAGACCAGAAGGATCAAATGTGATTGGAACAAAATGGGTGATCAAGAACAAGGCAGATGAACACAGAGTAGTCACAAGAAACAAGGCCAGACTTGTTGCGCAAGAGTACACTCAGGTAGAGGGAGTGGAATTTGATGAAACTTTTGCTCCTGTAGCTAGATTGGAGTCTGTGAGACTACTACTAGGGATAACCTGTCTACTAAAATTCAAGCTTTTTCAAATGGATGTCAAAAGTGCATTTCTGAACGGATATCTCAATGAAGAAGTTTATGTGGAAAAACCCAAAGGCTTTGCTGATCCGACATTTCCAGATCATGTATACAAGTTGAACAAAGCCTTATATGGGTTGAAACAATCTCCAAGGGCCTGGTATGAAAGACTAACTGACTTTCTTGTTACAAATGGCTACAGAAAGGGAGGAATTGATAAAACCCTCTTTGATAGAGAAAGAGAAGGCAATCTCATGATATCACAAATTTATGTTGATGATATCGTTTTTGGTGGAATGTCAGAAGAGATGTGTTGTACCCCAAATTTTACCACCTTAGATGTCATAACATCTTGCATTCACATTTAGATTCAATCATCTATGCATTGTTAACTAACCACTTCATCTTGAAAGTTGCTTATTTTGTGTGAAAGCCAAGGTTTGCATAGGAAAAAGAACAAGGTCAATAAGCCAGGCTCTCACATGTTTCAAGGCCTCCTAAGACACTCTTTGGCTCCATACAATTCTCACAGGTGTTCACTAGTTGTTTGATGTGATGTGTGAATGTCATTTGTTCAAGAAAGACAACTGAGGCTCCCAAGTGCAATCATTTGGCCTTGGAGGCCAATTATGAAATTCTCCAATCATATGCCATGATCTCATGAGATTGGGTTAAGATAAATCAAGTAGAAACTATCAAGTCAAGATTTGCAAGAAATAGGGTTTTAACCTGAAGAATCATTGAAGAACCTTGTTATAATCAGTCAATGCCTGGATGAGTCCACCAACCATTTGAGCTCACATACATCCTAGAGGTATTATTCAACAAGAAATCAAGTGTGTTTGGTTCCTATTATAAGGACCTTGAGCCACAAGTTCATTATACCTCAAACAAGGGTTTTGTCAAGACAAGACAACCATTGCCTTTAATGTTGATCAAGTTATGATCCCAAGCCTTGGGACATGATTCCATATGATACAAGACATCCTTAGAGGCCATATATGGGTCTTGGAAGAGATTGAAGAAGTAAGATTACCAGAGATCGTCCAGTTGTATTCTTGAGGAATTAGGGTTTTGACTGAGGCCTTTGACTTTTGAGATTTTGATTCAAGATGAAGCATCTAAGCCTTAATCCATAATGACATGTCTAATTGTTGAGTTAGGGCATGAGCAGTCAAGTTTTGAGAGGTTTCTTGCAAAGAGGACAATGCTTGGTCCTTGAATCTTTCTAAGTGTGGAAAATTCACTCCTTGTGCAAAATTGGGAAGACCATAACTTTCAAACCACACATCCAAATTGAGTGACTCAAAGCTCAAATGGAAGCTCTTTTCATGAACTTCAAAGTGTATTAGAGGACCCTTCTCCAAAAAGTGCATGATGTTTAAGTAATGAGACTTGGAAGATAATATGCCTTTATGACTTAATGAAATTTTGATCATTTTCACCCTAATTTTCATCCAACTTTGACTCAATGTTTCACCTTGTTCCAAGCTTCAAATAAAAAATCATTGGACATGAAGTTGTTCCTTGTTCTTCAAGCTTTCCAAGCATGTGTAGAACTCTTCATTTGGATGATACAATCTCAAGTTATGATGTTTTAAAGTTAGGTGTTTCAAATTGTGAAAATTCCATGACTTAGAAAATTTTCTAAGTCTTTTTGGACAGCCCATGCACATGACTTTATGGTATCTTTTCTCAATGTTACAAGACTCATCTCAAGTTGTCCTCCACATGAAAATTGCTCTATCAAATGCCTACTCTTCATGGAACCAAAGATCTCAAGAATTGATGAAATGGTTATTAAGATATGGTGTGCTAATGTTGGCATGTTGAAATGTGTACACACTTAAAAAAATTCAGATCTTCAACTCTTTGTTACACTACTCTTTGTCATGATTTTTCATAGGTTTTAAGCTTTATTTCAACTTGCCACCAACATGGAAATTTGCTATATTACATGATCAAAAGATATGTCATATGGTCCCTTGGGTAATTGACTCTCGTGTGCCAACTAGAAGAACTTGATCTTGTTGTTTCCATACCAACTTTGTTTCACTTGTTTGAACCAAAACCCAACCATGTCTTCAAGTAGCATCCTACTGATTTTATCAGTTTCCAACAAGTTGCTTTATCCCACAAAACCTGGAAAGAGGTCTCAAAAGTACAACCATCTTGTACTTGATAAAGTTGACACCCAAATACCATGCTGCAAAAGAGTTAGGACCATCGCGTAAGGGTTATTGATACCATAACATGTTGGTTCATGAGCTTTTTCCTCTGACTTAGGGCACACAACAAGCAACCACCACAAATTTACACTTGGCTCAAGGAAGATAAAGTGGGAGAACCAAGTGCACAGGATTTTCTTTATGATTTTTCTCTCTTGAACAAAACCATTGTCCCTCATACTTTCCATGCTATTAACCAACTTACACTCCTATACAAGGAGACTCTTTCTCTTTTGTTAGAAGAGGAACATCAGAACAACAACACAACAACATAACACTAGACTCTCATTTGTGAACACATTACACACAAAAAAGCTCGTGAGTGGTCAAGAGGAAATACGAGTTGCACTTCCTGTTCAAAGAGCTTGAGCAATCATAAACCAAAGGAGAAGGTGCATCCAGTTGAAGTCTAAAGCTCCCAAGCTTGAAGAAGCAGTGGACTTGACTCCACTTGGTAATCTCCTTTCATAGCCTTCATGTTTTTATGCTCATGCGCATATGTTTAAGCAATCTTTATACTATTATCATGTCTGTATATGCATGTGTGTTAGTTTAAGTTAACAGTATGAAAGATTTTGAACTCGTGTTGTTATGTTGGCATGATGAGGATTCGGTTTCAGATATGAACACACCTGTTCCACATTGTTTTTCCCTTTGCTCATGTCATTGTCTTGAGCTGTTTAAGATTTATTAATGCTCCCTGTACTAAGTATTATATGATAGTGTTTTGTCTTGCAATATTTGGTTATGATTTGGTGATAATATTGTTGGAGCAAGGTGGACGGATTCCATGGTATCTTGTTGTTCATTCACGATGCCTAGGTTGTTGCTTGCATGATGCATGAAAGGGAAGGAGGTGTGGCATCGTGTGGTTGGTTGGGATAGTTTTCTGTCCGTTAGTCATTTAAGGAAGGATGACCAGTTGATGCTGTGTCATTAGCACGATTGCAACATTTTCATGTGTTATAAAAAACCTAATTTTAGACTTCACTTGATGACTTAAGTATTAATGGTGTGGGCATATACACTGGATGTATATCCACCCCAGTGGTATGAAGTGCGCATTATCAACCAAGGGGTTTGGGGTTCGAATCCCCCTCGCCCCAGACTCCCTTTTGGTGTTTTTTTTTTGTGTTATTTTATTTTGGTGCAACTTGGGCCTTCGCTAGCTGCTCCCCCCATCAAAGAGGCCCATGCGTATAACAACGAAATTCAGTTTATGCTAATTACTATCGTTGTACCCGCCACAGTTTGTTTCCATTTTTATTTTATTTTCTCTTTTTGCTTTTGTTTAAATCATTTAAATTTTTTTCCTTCTACCCAAAAATTACCAAAAAATCCAAAAATACATTTTAATACTTAATTTAATTTTTTATAATTTTGCTTTTTTCATTTTCTATTTTATTTTTATATTTATTTCTAAATTTTCAAAAATATAAATACATTATGCCTAATTCTTGAACTCCCTTTTAATATCACCCTTTTCTTGAGAGCTTTTTGAGAGTTTTTCTTAGATGTTTTATGGCATATGAGAGGGTTGTTTGGGAGATTGTTCCTTGACCTTGGATAAGGTCTTTTTATTACGATTTGTTTGTATCTTTTGGCCTTCGTTGCTAAGGCTCCTACCTTTGACATTTTTTCTTTGATTTTAAACTTTGAAGATGTTATCTTTGCCACACTTATGTGTTCACTTATTCATGTTTGTTGTGAATTATCTCATCATACTTTGCCATGCTCATACATGGAAGTTTACTTCATATGTTGATTAATGTTTACCACCTTTGACTTCTTGAATTCATATTGTTTATTCATGCTTCAATCCCCTTCTAACACTCTTGCTCATAAGATGTTATCTTTCCCTTCTTCCAAAGGAAAGTCTCTCTATTGACTTTATAGTCATAGATAACTCATTATATCTTCAACCTTGACCTCATAGTCATAGGTAAGCTTTGACCTCATAGTCATAGCCATCCTCCTTGACCTCATAGTCATAGGATACAATCTTGGCCTCATAGCCATCTTCCTCCTTGACCTCATAGTCATAGGATACCATCTTGGCTTCATATCCATCTCCTCTTGGCCTCATAACCATCTCCTCTTGGCCTCATAGCCATCTCCTCTTGACCTCATAGTCATGGGCCTCATAGCCATCTTCTATTGACCTCATAATCATAGAAAGTCTCTCTATTGACCTCAAAGTCATAGATAGCTCATTATCTTCCCTTGACCTCATAGTCATAGGATTCCCTCTTGACCTCATAGTCATAGAGCCATCTCCCCTTGACCTCATAGTCATAGGATTCCCTCTTGACCTCATAGTCAAAGAGCCATCATCTTACCACCTTGGCCTCATAGTCATAGGCAACCTTTGACCTCATAGTCAGTGGTAACTCTTTCCCTTGACCTCATAGTCATAGGGTACTTTCCTCTTGGCCTCATAGCCATTCAATATCACAATGTAGAATTAGGATAGAGTTCTTAAAACTCTATGTGATACTCATTATATTGAGTACTCATTTCCCCTATCATAACTTAGACTTAGAGAGTTTCATAAACTCTATATGAGCTCATACTCATTCCCCCTTGGAACTTTGGCCATAGTCAATGGTTCCTCACCCTTAGTGAGGTGAACTACGGTTGCTCTGATTCTTTAGTCAGATACCTAGGCACATGATACCCTTAGCAGATTACCTTAGCAATCAAACATAACATAACACAAGAAAAAACAAGAGGTTCCTGTAGAGTACTACAGATACTTAGGGTGTGTCATACCCCAAATTTTGACCACTAAGATTTCCAATTATTGTGCAAAACATTACCACAATATGGATGAACCAACATGCCTCAATCAATCTCCTCATAGATGTTTGAACATTCACTACTATCAAAGATTAGGGTTTCAAGCCCTCTCAGAGCTTTTAGACAAAAGATCAATCAAGAGATGACATGATCTTCAACTTTTCTAACCTCTCAAACACCCATAAAGGATCAATAGGACTCCCACATCAAGAATTAAGCACAAGGTTGCAACATTTCAAGTGGATTAAGCCTCAAGATCGCCAGTGTCACCAAATTAGGGTTTTGGTCGACCAGGGCCTCCAGATGGAAATTTTCCTCTGGGCATGAGCCAATGCTTCAAAGCACAACTTAAGACACTCCAAGGGACCTCATGGACCAAATCATCAAGTCAATTTAGCCTCAGGGGAAGCATTCATCAAAGATTAGGAATTAGGGTTTCTTGACCTAATTCACCCCTAAGTTGACTTTTGGGGGCAAAACATGAGCCAAGACCTCAAGAGATAATTTGAGGGTCTCCAATACATTACATTTATCCATTTGCAACAATTGATTGATCCAAGAAGCTTGATCCACAAGTTTCAATTTCATCAGGACAACAATTAGGGTTTCGAGGGAAAAGTCAACTGTACCTTTGACTTTTGACCAAGACATGCTCCCAAACCTTGGGACATGATTCAATACACCCTATAACACCTATGGAACATATCCATCTAGTTTGATTTAGGTCAAGGACTTGATTTCACAAAGGATTGCACAGTTTGGAATTCATCTGATCAAAAGTCAATTGTGCACAAAAGTCAAGTTTGACTTTTTGAGATTTTTCACAATTATGGTTCTTTGACCCTAAAACAATGTTAATATGTGATTTGAATCATCATTCATCAAGAAAAATCAAATAAAGTGAGTTAACTTGTAAAAGGGGTAACCATAAAAACTTAGAATTTTTCTAAGTTATGGAACAAAGTGGTTAGGGTACCAACTTCCAAGGATCATAACTTGAGATCCAAACAACCATTTTGGCTGGGCAAAAGATTGATTTGTAGCTCTCATGCCATACTTTAAAAGTGTCAACTATAGCTCATTTCAATTCCTCATGGATTTTAAGTTATGGAGTGATCAAAATGGTTGAAAACATGAAAATGACATTTTTCCAACACTTAGTGAAATTTTCACTAACTCAAAATCTGCCTTACTTTTTCCAAAATGTAGGGACATTTTTCACCTTGATTCAAGTCAAACCAGGTCTAGGGGTGGACATCAAAGTTAAAGTATGCCATGAGGGCTTTCCAACAAGTACCAGATCATCTCCAAATTCAATTTGAGCAAGGAGATACAACCCTTGAAACATGGCATCATGAACTGATTTTTCTCAAGGCAGATTTGGCAGATTTTGTGCATTTTGCTCGATTTGTCCAAATCTGATCAATCCAAGCCTTGTCATTAATTTGGACACATCTAGGGATCAAATCCAAGGGGGGTGATCTGATCTCCAAGCCTCACAAGTCCATGAATCTACAAGTAGCATGCCAAACCTAAAAAAGCCTAAAAGAGGCCAAGACTCCAATTTTGTTTCCAAGCATTCAATGGATGCACCAAGGTGGCATGAACTGAGCCTATTCCAACTGAATGATTCAAGGATAAGCTATGAACCAAAGAACCATAGGCCTGTGCTCTAACCTCTAGTCAATGGCTAGAGGAGACTTGAGATTCCAAAGTGATTCAATTAGCCAAAGGGCTGCTGCAGCCCCCATTCACTATTGCTTGCAAAACAAACTTGCTCTACTATAAATAGAGCTCATTTGTGCTCAGTTTAAGTACACCAAAGCAACCAAACTGATGCTTTCCTCAAAATCCCTTTCTCTAGTCCAAAATGCCTTCTTTTGCAAGGTAACTCTGAGTTTTTGAGTTAGAGAGCATTTCCACCACAGCTCATAATCCAAACATATCCAATATGTCATATCTAAGCTGTCCAAACTCTCATATGTGTCCTGTAACACCAAAATCACAAAGTCCTCTCTCAAAACCTCAAAATTGGACTTTTTTGCATTTTTCAAGCCATGTCTTGATTCAGTCACTTTCAAAACCAGATAAGACCTCAAACTCACTCCAAATATCATCCTTAAACTGTCCCAAGTGGTTCCCCACATCTGAAACACCATTTGGGGGAGTTGTCATATTGGTCACTTTTGCCCTTTTTGCAAGAAAGGGCTCAAACTTGTTCCTGAGGATTCCAGCTGGTTCCAATCATTCTAAAAGCTTCTAAGGGATCAATTAAGAGTGTTTGAAGCATCAAATTACTTCTGGCCCAAGAAACTTGGCAGATAGCCCAAAAAGCTCCTAAAGAGGTAAGCATCACAACTTGAACTCTTTGAAATATGCATTGCTTTGAAGTCCACTGATCATGCACATCTCATACATGTTATATATGTTGTGTTTGAACCAATTCATCATGTAATTCATGTCTGTAACAAGAGGTAGCATAGAAAATGCAATTATAGGCCTATTTCAAGAACACCATCGGGTTTTGAAATAGGAGCCTCATCTGAAAAAACCACCACCGCCGTTAGATTCCTTGTGAAATTCTAGGTAGGATAGACCTAAATTTTGTCCCAATCCATGGAGAAATGAGAAAGTTACAAGCTTCACGGTTTTGGCCAAAACCTTGCCTTGGCCAGGCCAAAAACAAGGCATGCCTCATATATTCATGGGGTGGTTTTGATACATGGTTGTATCACCACCCCAATGGTAGAAGGCGCGCGCTGCACCCTAGAGGTCTGAGGTTCGAACCCCGCTCGCCCCAGATCCTCTTTTTTACCACTTTTTCCATTTTTTTAAACTATTTTTCATATTATTTTCTTAAATGATTTGAAAAATTAATTTCTCACTCAATTTTAATTATTTTTTATTGGTTCTTTTTGCAAAAAATCACAAAAATGTTAAAATTTTTTATTCCACAAAAAATCAGATTTATATTAATTATTTAATATAGTTGATATTTTTGTAAATAAATTCATTTTTATTGTTTTTAAACCTTTTAAAAAATGAATATTCACCTTGAAAAATCAAAACCAAATGAGTTTTAATTCATCTTGTAATTAAAACATCATTTTTCAAACCTTAACCACAAATCACAAGTTGTTTATTCAAACTTATTTTGTGTTTTTATCATTTTAATTAATTTTCTTTGAATAATTACTTTAAAAAAATGATGAAATTAGGGTTTCGTTGATTTTCACCCTAACAAACTTGTTTCAAAACACTCATGGGCCTATTAAGAGAGTGTAAGACCAAACCCCTTTGTAAATAAACAATTTTGGGTCTCACACATTGTATAAGTCCCTCTGTATATTTCCAAAAGTTCGGTGCGATCGTCGCCTTTTTAACAAAAACAATTGGGCTTCTCCTTGAGCTATAAGTCCCATATTTATTCATTTTCAAACTTTTTGGGCCTCTAATAGAGTGTAAGACCCAATCCCCTTTTAACCAAAATAGTTTGGGCCTTAGATATTGTATAAGTCCCTCGGCGTTAAAAGAATCTCGGCGCGATCGCCATTTCAGAGTAAAAACAATTTTTGGCCTACCCTCGTGTTGTAAGTCCCACTTTTCTTTTTCAAAAATTTTTTTGGGCCTCTAATAGAGTGTAAGACCCAATCCTTGTTGTACATAAAACCTTTTCGGGCCGCATTGTATTGTTTAAGTCCCGATACAATCAGAAACTCCGGTGCAATCACCATTTTCAAACAAACTAATTGGGCCTCTCCTAGAGTTGTAAGCCCCATTATTTTTCTTAAAATCAATCATGGGCCTCTCCTTGAGTTGTAAGACCCAACCCTTTTTGTACATAAACCTTTTTGGGCCTTTGTCATTGCATAAGTCCCGATACGATCCTCAGAACAACGGTGCGATCACTGTAAAACCTTGGGCCTCTCCTTGAGTATAAGCCCCAACGATCTTTTCAAAACAAATTCATTTTGATTTAGATTTAGATATATATATTGTTCAAAACATTTTTTAATTTCTTTGAACAACTAACAATACAACATGGAAGCTTGCTCACCTGTAAGTTTTAACAACTTCCATTTACTCGCTTTAATATATATAACTGTATTGTGGGAAGTTGCGCATGGTTAGTCTTCTTTCATTCTTTTAAATACATGTCAAATATATATAACTGTATTGTGGGAAGCTGCGCATGGTTAGTCTTCTTTCATATCCTTTTAAAATACTTGTCATATATCAACTGTATATATACTAGTATAGTTATTTAGAGTTTTCCTCGGCAACTAGGTCTAGAACTAGGTAAAGCCCTGTTGGTCACTCTTAAATACAAACAAAACTAGATCCCCCATAGGATTTCCAGATACAGTCTTCCCTTCTCTTGGCGTTAAACAATATGGAACAAAGAGAAAGACAGTATTCTCGGTGAACCTTTTCTCAGACTGTCACCCCTAGAAATTGTCAAAGAAATTCTACTCCCCAGAGTTGATCTATTCTCTGTGAATAGCATCTCTTGAATTTCTTCAAATCACAGAACTTTCACTAAATGAACTATTCTTTGTGAATATAATTTCTTGAACTTCTCTTGGTTTGGGACCCACAGGCTTCCTAAATGCATCCCCCGCCTCCTCTTGGGCTTTGTACAAGAACCCTTCGGCTTCTTAGAAGTTCTGTCTTAAAGGTGTAAGACAGAACTTAGTCATCCTTTGCTAGAGATGTCTTTCCAGTGTCAAACCTCGGGTCACTTTAGGGTTGATTCTCATCCCTTAATGCCCGGGCCTCCTCTTAGAGGCATCATACAAAAGATAAAACTCTTCCACACCAGTAGACTTGGACAATCTAAATCCCCTTGAGTCTCAAAGAGATTCTCAAGTTCCTTACAACTATAGGAAAAAAACCTGGGCATTCTGGATCGATCTCCAGCAGAAACCCGACCTCTCTCATGAGAGTTCCCCAACCAGGGTCATCACTATCTTAAATCAGTACCTCAAGGTATCTGACATATCAACTCTTCTGTAATCCTCAACAAGAGTTGATTCCCCACTTGGACCTGCCTCGGAATCTCAATTATCCCCGACAAGAGAAAGCTAGCCTACTCTTAGGCTTTGTATAAGGACCTTTCCTCAGCGGAAAGTCAGTCTCATCTTGGGCTTTGTACAAATGATTCTCCCCAGCGGAGCTAACCTTTTCAGACTCTCTTGTTGAGTCAATCACCTTTCAGACTCTCTTGTTGAGTCAATCACCTGTTCCAGACTCTCTTGTTAAGTCAATCACTTTCCACACTCTCTTGTTGAGTCACACCCCTTTTAGCCTCTATCTCGGGCTTCGTACGAGACAAATAAAAACACTCTCTTGTTGAGTCAAAACCCTTTAGCCTCAATCTTGGGCTTTGTACAAGACATAAATCTCCCTCTCTTGAGCTTGGGACATATATCTTCCCCAGCAGAGTCATTTCTTCCCAGTCTTCCTTTAGGCTTTGAGGAATGATTTCCCCAAAAAGAGTCAAACTCATTTCAGCCTCCATCTTGGGCTTTCTATAAGACACATAAAAATATCCTCACCAGAGTCAGTTAAATTTCTCATTTCAGTCTCCGTCTTGGGCTTTGTACAAGACACATACAAATTCTTTCCAATGGAGTCAAAAAGCTCTGTATAAGCATTTCCCCAACGGAGTCCATTTAGCTTTCTTTAAAGCTTTGAGAATTAAATTCCCTTTGAGCAGAGTCAAAACACTTTTAGCCTCCTCTTAGGCTTTGTATAATGATATCCCCAAAGAATCAGCCTCTTTTTTACCTCCATCTTGGGCTTTGTACAAGAAACCAACATATATACTCTCTTGGTGAGTCGGTCTTATCCAGCCTCCTCTTAGGCTTTGTATAAGGAAATCCCCTAGCCGAGTCAATTAACCTTTTAGCATCAACCTTGTGCTTTGATCAAGGCACATAAAAATCAACAATCCCCTAAGAGGAAGTCCAATCCCTCTTTAAAGATGACAAGTTCTCTCTCAGTCAAACCTTTAGCTTCAATCTTGGGCTTTGAACAAGACACCAAAACACCTTTTTCCTCCCTTAGAATAGGAGGAACTACGATTGCTCTGATTTCCCTGTTTCATTTAAACGGGAATACGTAGGCATAAGATTGTGAAATCTTAGCGAGCATACCAATCAAAAACCCTAGGTCATGTACCTTCATACCAATCAAAACCTTAGGTTTTATACCTTAAGCCATCATCATCATCATTTTTAACAAAACTGACTCTCCCTGTCATACTTTCCCAAGAAACTTTGCCAATCCATTATCAGATAAACACCATCAATTACAAAGCAAAACCCTAAAGCTAATATCCCATGGATAACCACATATAGGATGGGTAATTAACAACTACCCATTGTATAACCTGACCCGACTCCCTGAATCTCTTTAAGCGTTTGTTCAATTAAACATTCGCGTGCAAGGTTAGTTTTAGATAGCTCCCCTTTCCCTTCTAGCTTCATGGGATAAATAAGAAATCAGAAAGTAGCACCCTTTCTCCTCGAGGAGGAAAACCCCAAACTTCAGCGATAAGGTGGTCGCATCACCGACAAAAATCGCTCGCTACAAGAAAATGGCGACTCTGTTGGGGAGTCATTGTCTATATAGGAATAGGATTATAGAGGTCTAGGATGTTAGGACAAATATATATACTGCTCTTCCTAATTAACATTTGTGTTTATTTTTCTGCTAATGGGAATGCGTGTGATGCCACATCTGGAAAGATTGAGTATACACCTAAGATAAGTGATGGCACTAGACGGGTAATCTTACAGGAATGACTCCCAAATAAGAGGTCCCGGTCGACCATTGAATCAGTGGAGATGCCCTTTGCGGATTTAATGCCTATACGACTTCGGTTGTTGAAAGCAGATTGTTCGATTGGGTTATCTAAGAAGCTGAGGATTTTAGTAGACTGAAACCATGTCACTATTTTGTAGTGCAGAAGCTATTGGAAATAGTTGTCACGCGATACTACCTTCATTTGAGATTACTCTAAGATACATCAGCTCACTCGGGTGATTCCAGCCTGCTGTTGTTATCCCAAGAGGGGTCAATGATTTTGAGGACAGGTACAAAAAATACCAGTAAAACCTTTGGGGATGGGTAGAGCCTTGACTTCATGACACCGAACCTTTGACCCCATGTTTTTTCTATGTTTTTGTGTGCTGCATTCATGCATTCATTTCATTAAAAAACATTAATAAAAAAGAAAATCTTCTCTTCTAGTCTCTCTTTTTCAAATTAAACTAAGACAATGATTGCAAATATCAGAGAAAAGAGATTGCGTTATAGATTTCGGTAGGACGAAGACTCACAAGTACACCTTCAAGGTTCCAAAAATAGAGGATTTGAGAGGGTTGGAAAGGATGATCACCAACCCTGATGCTTTCAGAGCTAAATACGGAGGACTCCTGTATCTATTAAGGATCCATGTAATTGAGGGAATACTGGCTACGCTCATTCAGTTTTATGATCCGGTCTGTCACTATTTCACATTCCCGGATTATCAACTAGCACCAACACTAGAGGAGTAATCTCACGTGACTGATTTACCCATCACTGATCAAGCTCCCTTTTATGGACTGGAAGAAATTCCAAAGGATCAAACCATTGCAAGAGCAATCTATTTGGACGAGTCAGAAGTCAGGACTCTCATGACCACTAAGGGTGGAATCCAGGGTTTGCCAACCAAGTTTTTGATAAAGAAGGCTATGTACTTTGCTAGTATAGGGGACGCGACCGCTTTAGAATGCATCTTTGTCTTACTTACCTATGGGTTATTTGTGTTTCCCAACATTGATGACTTCATTGATATCAATGCCATTAAGATTTTTCTGATTGGAAACCCCGTACCGACCTTGCTCGCAGATGCTTATCATTCTGTACACTTAATGAATTTGTATAGTGGAGGAATGATCACATGCTGTATACCCCTGCTATACAAATGGTTCATTTCCCACTTGCCCAAGTCTACTGCATTTTGGGATCCTAAGAATGCTTTACGTTTGTCGCATAGAATAATGTCTCTTACCAACTCTGACATAGACTGGTACAATCTAATCTACGACAGGATCAGAATCATTAACCGTTGTGGAAAATTCCCTAATGTACCCCTCATAGGAATTAAAGGAGGAATCAATTATCATCCAGTTTTAGTTTGTCGTCAATTTGGATACCCGATGAGACATGTCCCGCGTAATGTTCATCTGGAAGGTCTTTTCTTCAAGGAAGGAGAAAACGACAGGGCACTAAAGACAGAAATAGTGCATGTCTGGAAACATGATCGTGGAAAGGAAGAGAGTCTCTAGGAAAATCGGATTGTGTCTCTATGGAACCTTATCTCCACTGGGTACAAACTAGAGCTCTCAAACTAAGGATGCCTTACCCTCGTCAAGAAGTTCTTCCGTTAAGGGAATCCGCCCTTTACTTTATGTCTGATACGGAAAAACTTCAGGTTACTCTCAACAGAGTTCAACAGGAGAAGAAGTCATGGAAGAAAAAATACCGTATTCTCAATGTGAAGTGTAACAAACTACAGCAACTGTTAAAAGGAAAGGATGCTCTAATTGAGATTTTAGAGCAACACGCTGTAGAGAATCAAGAAGACCAAAGGAATTTGCTCGCTCCTTTCACTTGGCAAAGGAATGACAACCCGACAATGGCTCAAGAGCCCCGGTCAAAGGTGTAGCGAGCGATTTTGGACACTGTTCTTAAGCGCTGGTCGCTCTCTGCGGTTTGAGCTTAAACTACAGGTCGATTCATTTTTTATCCTATTAAAGCTGATGAAGGAAGGGAAATAGATGTCTCCAATTAACCCTGCTTGAATACTGAGTTTAAACAGTGGTCTGTTAGGTTACGGATGCTATCAATGTGGGGGGGCCTTTGTACTGGTTATTTGTATTTTCGCCAATACAGTTTCTTTTTTTTATCTGGGCAGAAGGTTTCTGGCAGGGAACAAGGATTAGGATGTTAGGACTGATGCTTTTTGATGTGAGAGTATGGGATTTGGTTTTTTTTTGTTGATTGTGCTCGCTAAGATTTTTCTTTCAATCTTATGCCTACGTATTCCCGTTTACCGAAACAGGGAAATCAGAGCGTTCGTAAAATGGGAGGAAATGGGTGTTTTTGGTGTCTTGTTCAAAGCCCAAGACGTGAAGCGAAAGGTAGTTTGTATCTTGATCAAAGCCCAAGATGTGAAGCTGCAAAGTCTATTTGTGTCTTATTCAAAGCCCAAGACGTGAAGCTGAAGGACCTCGACTTTAGAGAGAATTTGTCATCTCTAAAGAAGGGCTTGTCTGTCACAACTATTGGGTGACTGGTTATAAAGGAGAATTACTTTAACCGGGATACGTGGATCCTAGCAATGCCATAATTTCCTTTAAAGGGGATTTTAACCTGAAGGAGAAGACTTTAACTCAGTGTAGAGCAATGTTATCTTTCCTTAGGAATTTCTCATGCTAAAAGAGGGACAGTGGCATGGATGTAGGTGATCCAGAGGCTTGCCGCTTACAGCGATTAGATGAAGGGGAAGGAGTTGTTGATGTTTGTGTACTGTGAACGAGGCACAGCTTAGATGCTAAAAGGTTGATTGGATCAACCAGTGGTTTTATTATACAAAGCCTAAGAGGAGGCTAGAAACTTTTAAGAAGCCGATCGGTCCTTGTACGAAGCCCAAGAGAAGGCTATCATTCCCAGAGGAAGATATCATTATACGAAGCCTAAGAGGAGGCTGTGAATACTTCTAAGAAGCCGACGGGTCCTTGTACTAAGCCCAAGAGGAGGCCGATGCTTTTAAGAAGCCTGTGGGTCCTTGTACGATGCCCAAGAGGAGGCCTATGCTTTTAAGAAGCTCGTGGGTCCCCAAACCCCGAGAAATTCAAGGCAATGCCATTCACCGAGAATAGATCAAAGTCAGGAAAGTTCGAGAATTTGGAAGAAACTCAAAGATGCCATTCACGGAGAATACATTCATCTTGGGGAGTAGAGCTTCTTGACAATTCCTAATGAGGACAGCCGAAGAGAAGACTGTATCTGGTGATCCTATTGGGGATCTAGTTGTCTATTTCTACGAATAAACGAAACGACGTCACCTAGTTCTAGACGTAGTTGCTGGGGAAACTCGAAATATCTATACTACTATTACACAGTTGATATGAGTTTATGAAAGAAGACTTACAGTGAAACAGCCCCACAATACAGTTATATGTATATGAAAGCGGTAAATGAAAGCAATAACCACTTACTCGGTTGTAGAGCTTCCATGCTGTTTGGTTAGTTGTTCAACAAAGAAAGATTGAAAACAACAGTTTATTCAAAATCAAAGGAGAAAGTGCTTTGAAAAAGAAAGATTTGGGGCTTACAGCTCAAGGAGAGGCCCAGGGTTTTATCAGTGAGCGCACTGTTTGAATTTGTACAGAGGGACTTATACAAGTGACTGAGGCCCAAAAAAAGGTTTTCTGTACAAAGGGATGGGTCTTACAATCTCTCTAGAGGCCCAAAAAGTTTTAAAGAAAAAGAGTGGGGCTTATAACACGAGGGTAGGCCCAGAGGATTTTTCGTTTAAAAATGGCGATCGCGCCGAGGTTTTCTTTTAACGCAGAGGGACTTATACAATAAGTGAGGCCCAAAATTGTTTTGGTTAAAAGGGGATTGGGTCTTACACTCTAATAGAGGCCCAAAGAGTTTTAAATGGGTCTTATAGCTCGAGGAGAGGCCCAAGGTTATTTTGAAAAGGCAACGATCGCGCCGTTTGTTTTTGACGGTGTCGGGACTTATACAATACACTGAGGCCCAAAGATATTTGGTCAAAAAAAGGATTGGGTCTTACACTCTCTCAAGAGGCCCAAAGTGTTTTGAAAATGATTTATGAGGGTTGAATTAATCCAAAAACCCTAATTTGTTTTCAAAAATGTATTTAATTGAATAAAAATTCAATTAAAATGATCAAAATTGTTTATCATATGAAAAATAAATTGTGATCTTGGATTAATGCTTCAAAAATTAAGTATTGACTTACAAAATAATTAGAAAGCATTAAAAGTTGCAAAATCAAGGTGGAAAAAATATTTTAAATGTTAAAAACAATTAAAACATTAATTCTTTGCAAAAATATCAATTATATGAAATAAATAATATTTTTTGGGATTTTTTGTTAAAATAAAATATTTTAACATTTTTGTGAATTATTAAAAAAAGAATCAACTCAAAATCATTAAAACTCAGAGAGAAATTAATTTTTGAATCAATTAAATAAAATCACAAAATTCAAATATTTGAAAATTCAAAAAAAGGCGCCAAGAACAGCTGAAGAACACGCGCGTGTTCTGGGTTTGGCTGATTTGCATTTTCTATCCAATCTCACTGAATACTTGATTATAACATGCAATCCACATATCATTATGCTCGTCTCAACCTCACGATCATGTCTATGTCCATTAATTTCATTTAAATTAAACATACAACAAGAAATCACGAAAAATCCTCAAGAACCCTAATTTCTGCATGAAGGCTAGGATTTTTGATACACGATTCAAACAATGCAATTAATTGAGGGGAAATATTCTATGCATGATTATGAACATATGGCCAAATTATTGTGCGAGGAAATAAGCATATATTGAGAGATGACCAAGTATGTGCTTACCTCTAGGTCGTGATAGCAAGTGCAATGTGATTTTTGATTTGGAGGTGTTACAGATGAGTGGTGATGATCTGAACAGCTTCCCTACACCCTATGGATTGTGTTTGAATGCCTGGACTTGATTGAAATTGGCTGGATCACTTCATGGCATCTCAACTGCATTTTGGTTAAAACCTTGAGCAATTGACTGGTGATTCTGAGAAATCAGTGTTCCAGTTGTTTTTTAAGTGTTTGATCAGCTCATATGTGATGTATGTGAGGTGTGTGAGTGATTGGTTTGATTGGAAAAGCTCTCAAACTCAAAACCCGATAGCTACCTTGCTAAGAAAGGCATTTTTGCCAAGAGAAAGAGATTTTGAGGAAAGCATCTGTTAGATGGCTTTGGTGTACTCAAACTGATCACAATTGAGCTCTATTTATAGTAGAGAAAGTTTGTTTTGGGATCCACAGTGAATGGCAACTGCAGCAGGTGTTTGTTCAATGTTGGCCAATGGAATTTCAAGTCTCCTCTAGCCATTGACTAAAGGTTAGGGCACAAAGCTTTGGTTCCCTTGGTCTTGGATAAGTCTTGACTGATTTCAGATGAGAATGGCTTAGTCCATGCCACCTTGATGCTTCCATTGAATGCTCCAATCCAAATTTGAAGTCCTGTCCCTATTTTGGTCATTCTAGGTTCAACATGCTTTTTCTTGTTCCAAGGACTTTGGAGGCTTGGCTCAGTGATTGTCCCCTTTAGATTCAATCCTCTGAGGTGTCCAAGTGGATAGGAGCATTTGGATTTGGATGATTTTGGCAAATCGACCAAAATGCAAATTCTGCCTTGCCTTGACAGATTTTAGCAAGGCAACTTTCCAATGTCATATCTCATGACTCAAATGGAAATTGGCAATGTTCTTGGTCATTTTGGAAAGCCCTTACATCATACAACAACTGTTTTAACATATTTGGTTTTGATCTCTTTTGAATCCAAGTGAAAAATCCCCCTACATTTGGCAAAAAGTGAAGACAGATTTGGACTTAGTGAAAATTTCACTAAGTGTTGGAAAAAGTGACATTTTCGTTTTTCAGCCATTTTGATCACTCCATAACTCAAAATCCTTAATGAATTGGACTTAGGTCTAGTTGAAGTTTTTGTAGAGGGTAATGAGGGCTACAAATCCATCTTTGGATGAGAAAAAATGGCCTTGTGGTTTAGGAGTTATGATCCTCCAAAGTTGGTACCTTTGTCACTTTATTTTTAACTTAGAAAATTTTCTAAGTTTTTATGGTTACCCCTTTTACAAGTTATCCAACTTTTCTTGATTTTCCTTGATGAATGATGATTCAAATCATACATTAACATCATTTTAGGGTTAAAAATCCATTTTGGTGAAAAATCTCAAAAAGTCAAAGTTGACTTTTGTGCACAGTTGACTTTTTATCAGATGAATTCCAAACTGTGCAATTCTTCAGGAAATCATGTCCTTGACCTAAATAAAACTTGATGGACATGTTCCATGCGTGTCATAGGGTATATTGAATCATGTCTTAGGGCTTAGGAGCATGTCTTGGTCAAAAGTCAAAGTTACAGTTGACTTTTCCCTTAAAACCCTAACAGTGGTGCAGATGAAATTGAGACTTGTTGCTCAAGCTTCTTGGATTAATCCATTGTTCCAAATGGATCAATATAGTTCATTAGAGACCTTCAAACCCTCTCTTGAGGTCTTGGTTCATGATTTGCCCTAAAAGTTAACTTAGGGGTGAATTAGGTCAAGAAACCCTAATTCCTGATTTTTGACGTATGCATCCCCTAAGGCAAAATTGACTTGATGAATGGGTCCATGAGGTTCCATGGAGTATATTAGGTTGTGTTTTGGATCATTGGCTCATGCCCAGATGAAAATTTCCATCTGGAGGCCCTGGTCGATCAAAACCCTAATTTGGTGACACTGGCGATCTTGAGGCTTGATCCACCTAGAAGGGAGCAGCTTTGTGCTTAATCCTTAAAGTGGGAGTCCTTTTGATCCATTGTGGATGTTTGATAGGTTAGACAAGTTAAAGGTCATGTTATTCCTTGATTGATCCTTTGTCTATGGCTCAGAGAGGGCTTGAAACCCTAATTTTGATTGTAGTGGATGCTCACCCATCTTTGGGGAGACTGACAAGGTATGATGGTTCCCCTATATTATGATGATGATTTACACAATGATGGGAAATCTTAGTGGTCAAAATTTGGGGTATGACAGATGCCCTTATTTAATCTTCTTGGACCCGAAGGTGTGAATGACGAAGGTATTTGGGCATTCGGGGTGCAAGAGGATTAAATATCGGAATACCCGAAATTTTGACGGTGGTTATGAATGGTAGCTTACGCATTCATCTTCTTTAGCTAAGCAATGATGCTTAGAAAAGGTAAACTTCCCCTCGATCCTGGTCTTCAGCCAAGGAACTGGTCTCAGTTTCTGAATTAAACTTCCCCTCGATCCTGGTTTCCTACCAAGGAACTGGTCTTGGTTTCTGAAATAAACTTCCCCTCGATCCTGGTTTCCTACCAAGGAACTGGTCTTAGTTTCTGAAATAAACTTCCCCTCGATCCTGGTTTCCTACCAAGGAACTGGTCTTAGTTTCTTTTGTCAATAAACTTTATTAACAAGGAATGCTATGCGTAGCAGTTTTTCTCAAACTTCTCGCCGAATTTTCCTGGGGAGACGCCATTTGAGCGGAAAAAGTTTTGATGTCAGACTTGCTGGGGAACCCAATCGTCTGAGTCGTAGAGTTGCACAAACTTCTCTGCTGGAGACGCCATTTGTCGATTCTACTGGGGAAAGCGAGTCTCTTGAGAGACTGTTTTCGTTTGGGGTTACATCATACTTTTCTCGGGATCCTCCTGGAGAAACGCCATATGATGGGGTCCAATTTTGAGGTGCTGATGACCTTTTCATCAGTAGCTTTATCGGAGAATGGCAGCTGTACTGCCAAATCTCTGCTTAGGAGGCTTTCTCTGTGGATTTTCCTTAATCCGGGAAAGCAAGGATATCATCTTCAATGGCGAAGAGTGACATTTGTAGAAAGCTTCTCTGGCTTTTCAGAGGTTCAAGTTATCAAAGTGGCCAAAAGCCAACTTCCTCCCAGAAATAAATTGGAGGCGAGGTTGTCCAAACGCAGCATTTCCTGATGAGGCAAGAACTGACAACTCGATTGAGAGAACTTCTATCACTAGGGGACAAGACCGACTAGAGTGATAGTGATGCAATATGAAATGTGAATGCAAATCAATAATGCATGATGTATGTATGTTTATGCTGACAAAACTTACGCGACATACAAACTGACGGGTGAACACGACTGGATATTCGGCCATCAAGGGGCGTGTAGAAATATCGCTGGTTCAAGATAGCAATTCTACCTTGCTTAGGAGAGATAGTCCCTGTGGGGAATATCGTTGATCGGGCTTAGGAGATAAGAGCTCGGCCGAGGTGTGTCAGACGAAACAAGGTCTCTGACACAGTTGATCCTTCATTCATGCGTACTAGCTTTTTTTTAGAAGGAGTACTTTGATTCTGCACTTTGAGGTTCGATTACTTCTGGAGAATTGACCGACGTTCTTCTGATGTTCAACAGTCAAAAGAAATTGCCATCTCTTATTAAAAAGCAGAAAAAGTTTTAATAAGTAAATTCATTTTTGTTTTATTTCAAGAATCGTTATTCATGTTAACAATGTCGTTCAGTAAAGCTAAAACAAATAGAATTACAAACAAAAGCACAAGGGCTCAAATTTTATTGATAAGATGGAGATCAGCCAAGCGCGTGATTCCATTGAGTATATACAAAGTTTGAAAATGCTAATTTACAGGGAAAAGGGCTACGTTGAAACATAACGACCACTATCCTTCTACCAACTTTGAAATCTGGGCATCCTGAGCTTCTGTCGAAGATGACTTTGACTGGAGTTTTCTGACAGATGATGTAACTGCTGCTGCTGAGGGACTTGCCTCTGTTGAACATAGTTACTTGCCATTATCCCTAATTTTTTCCTGGATTGTACTTTGATGTTTCCAATCCATCGGGATGATTTTTTTTTCATGTCTCTAACTTTTGCCTGGACGGACCATTTGGGTTTTCAATCCACCGAGAAGTTTTTTTTAGTTTAGGCGAAGTATTTCTTGACTACATCAACATTCGTGGGGTAGGAAAATTCCTCTCCGTCCATGGTTGCAAGTCTCAAGGCGCCGCCTGAGAAATCTTTCGTGACCACATAGGGGCCATCATAATTCGGGGTCCATTTGCCCCGAGAATCAGTGAGAAAAGATTGTATCTTCTTGAGCACGAGGTCTCCTTTCCTGAAGATGCGGGGTCGAACCTTTTTGTCGAACGCCTTCTTCATTCTCTGTTGATACAACTGACCGTGGCATAGCGCCGTGATTCGCTTCTCTTCGATCAGGTTCAGTTCGTCGTGTCGACTTTGACACCATTCAGCTTCCGAAAGCTTAGCTTCCATCAATACCCGGATTGATGGGATCTCTACTTCTATAGGGAGAACTGCCTCCATGCCATATACTAGAGAAAAAGGGGTAGCCCCTGTGGAAGTGCGGACAGATGTGCGATAACCTTGAAGAGCAAAGGGTAGCATCTCGTGCCAGTCTTTGTAGGTTACAACCATCTTTTGAACTATCTTCTTGATGTTCTTGTTGGCCACTTCTACCGCTCCGTTCATCTTGGGTCGGTAGGGAGATGAGTTATGGTGTTCGATCTTGAATTCTGCGCACAACTCTTTCATCATCCTATTGTTCAAGTTAGATCCATTATCAGTAATGATCTCGCTTGGAACACCATAACGGCAGATGATATTGTTTTTGATAAATCGGACCACCACTTGTCGGGTTACATTGGCGTACGACGCTGCTTCGACCCACCTGGTGAAGTAGTCAATGGCTACAAGGATGAACCGATGTCCGTTTGAAGCCTTGGGCTCAATCATGCCAATCATGTCGATTCACCATATCGAGAATGGCCATGGGGAAGAAAGAACTTTGAGATGTGATGGCGGTACATGAATTTTGTCGGAGTATATCTGACATTTGTGACACCTCCTCATGTACTTGTAGCAGTCGGATTCCATGGTCAACCAATAGTACCCTGCTCTTAGAATTTTTTTCGCCATTGTGTGTCCGTTGGCATGTGTGCCAAAGGACCCTTCATGAATTTCTTTCATAAGCATGTCTGCTTCTGGTCTGTCGATGCATCGAAGCAAAACCAGGTCAAAATTTCTCTTATAGAGAGTGTCACCGCTCAGGAAGAAGTTTCCAGCCAATCTTCTGAGGGTTTTTCTGTCTTTCCTGGATGCCCCAGGTGGGTACTCTTGTTTTTTAAGGAAGCATTTGATATCATGATACCAAGGTTTGTCGTCTATGACTGCTTCAATCGTAAAGATGTAAGCGGGCCGTTCAAGGCACATTATGTCAATCTTAGGTATGTCATTCCATTGACCTACACTAATCATGGAAGAGATAGTGGCTAATGCATCAGCCATGTGATTCTCATCACGAGGGATGTGATGAAACTCGACTTTGTCGAAGAAAGGTAGCAACCTTCTTGCGTAGTCTTTGTAAGGAATCAACCCTGATTGGTATGTGTTCCAATCTCCTTTAATCTGATTGATAACCAGGGCTGAGTCGTCGTATACGTCCAAGTTTTTGATCCTTAAATCAATCGCTCCCTCGAGACCCATAATACAAGCTTCATATTCGGCCTCGTTGTTCGTACATTTGAACGTAAGTCTGGCAGTGAAAGGAATGTGGGTACCCTGAGGGGTAACAATGATTGCCCCAATTCCGTTTCCATAATGATTAACTGCTCTGTCAAAGATAAGTCCCCATTGGGAACCTGGTTCTGGCCCTTCACTGGGTAACGGTTCATCGCAATCTTTCATTTTTAGATACATGACATCTTTGTCTGGGAAGTCAAACCTGATTGATTCTTGATCGTCAATCGGTTGATGAGCCAAATGATCGGCTAAAATACTTCCTTTAACAACTTTTTGAGCGTGGTACTCTATGTCATATTCTGATAACAGCATCTACCAACGGGCAATTCTTCCCGTGAGAGTAGGTTTTTCGAATACATACTTGATTGGATCCATTTCGGAGATTAACCAAGTAGTGTGACGAATCATGTATTGGCAAAGACGTTTGATTGCCCAAGCCAAAGCACAGTAAGTTTTCTCGAGCATCGTGTACCGAGTTTCACAGTCGGTGAATTTCTTTCTTAGATAGTAAATGGTAGACTCTTTCTGTTTAGTTTCGTCTTGTTGGCCAAGTACACATCCCATTGAGTCCTCTAGGACTGTGAGGTAAATGATCAGTGGTCTTCCTTCCACTAGAGGTGATAGAATCAGAGGATTCAACAGATATTCCTTAATACTGTCGAAGGCGGTTTGACAGTCTTCTGACCAAACGTAATCCTGGTTCTTTTTGAGTAATTTGAAAATCGGGGCACATGTGGCGGTCATAAGGAATATGAATCTGGAGATGTAATTCAAACGTCCCAAGAATCCTCTGACTTGTTTTTCAGTTTTTGGAGAAGGCATTTCTTGAATGGCCTTGACCTTGTCAGGATCAACCTCAATTCCTTTCTGGCTGACGATGAACCCTAGTAGTTTCCCTGAACGGACACCGAAGGTGCACTTGTTGGGATTCAAGCGGAGCTTGAATTTTCTTAGACGTTCGAACAATTTGGACAGATGTTCAACGTGCTCACTCTCTGTTTTTGATTTGGCAATCATATCATCGACATACACTTCGATTTCTTTGTGTATCATGTCATGAAACAGAGTAGTCATGGCCCTTTGATAGGTCGCCCCGACGTTCTTCAAACTGAACGGCATTACCATGTAACAAAAGGTACCCCATGGGGTAATGAACGAAGTTTTCTCCATGTCTTTCGGCGCCATTTTGATTTGGTTATAGTCCGAGAATCCATCCATGAAGGAGAAAACTTTGAACTTTGCTGTACTGTCTACCAGCATGTCAATGTGTGGTAAAGGAAAGTCGTCCTTTGGACTAGCCTTGTTCAGATCCCTGTAATCAACACACATTCTGACCTTTCTGTCCTTTTTGGGAACAGGTACGATGTTGGCTAACCATTGAGGATATTCAGATGTAGTGAGGAAACCCGCGTCAATCTGTTTCTGTACCTCCTCTTTGATTTTGATGGCCATGTCCGGGTGAGTCCGTCTCAACCTTTGCTTTACTGGCGGACATTCCGATCTTAACGGTAAGTGATGTTCCACGATGCTGGTATCCAACCCTGGCATATCCTTATAGGACCAAGCGAATACATCGGGAAATTCTTTGAGAAGCTTTATCAAACCCTCTCTGGCAGTTGGACTGAGCAGTGCTCCGATCCTGATTTCTTTTCTCTCTTGCTCTGAACCCAAGTTTACCGTTTCCAACGGTTCTTTGTGAGGTTCAATGGACCTTTCCTCTTGTCTGAGTAATCGGGAGATCTCTTCTAGAATTTTGTTGTCAACTTCTTCTTCAGCCTCGAATACCAGGAACTCAAAGTTGGGAGAAGGCATCGGATCGTATGTTTCAACTGGGTTTAAAATAAGCAATCTGCATGACGTGATGATTCGTGTTTAGAAGAGATAGAGAGAATGCAAAATTGTGTGCAGTGTTTTATTTTTACTGCTTGTTTTTATTATTGAATTATTTTTTAGGATTACCATTTTCTGAAAAAGCAAAAAGAGAAAACAGCAATTAATGCAGAAATTACAGAACGACGTTATTTTATTAATGAACAAGTCGAATCTTGAAACTACAGCCCTATAAAACAAAACTCTGTCGCTTTGGACAAAGCGAAAAGGGATATTTACAGAAAGCGAGCCCTATCAAAACATCTGTTTCACCTGGGCAGGGTGAAAGGTTAAAGATGGCAATTACTTTGACTGATGAACGACCTTCGGAACCTCGACAGTAACCCATTGGCGGAAAACTCCTCGGTGAATCACAAAGTCTGGCACCCTCCTTGATTTGTCTTTAGAAATGATGCTGATTTCTGGTGGAGCAGGATCATTGGAATCTGTCTCCCAGGCAGAATTGTCGTAGGAGGATTCCTCTGTTGCATTTTGCATAGCATTTGTGCTCTTAGTTGTATCTCCCCATCCAGTAGGCTGGATGTCTTCGAACCTGATACGAGAGCTTTCGGGCGCAGTGTACTTGACCATAAAGTTGTATTTTCCACTTGGTTCTCCCAGAGTGTCCCAAACTTCTTTGGAACTGGAGGGGTCATCCCACTCGATGACGTTGACCTCGGGAAAAGCATAGTTGATGAATTCTAGTCCGGCAAACATTGCAAATTCATCTTCATATTGAGTAGTTTCTGAATGACCTGAGTGTTGATCCCATGACATGGTGGGGACACAGGTATTCTGTTCAATGACGGTCAACTGAGTTTCATTATTCGGCTGACTTTCTTGCCCCAAGTTTCCTGGGTAAGGCTGCCACATTGGCAGACCATCCATTGGGCCATAGTATTTGTAGTCAAAATTGTCTTTCATCAGAGTGTCCTCCTCTAATGAATTTGGAGGAGCGCGGCATCCTTCCGGATCACAATCCCCGTATATCATTTCGACATCTGATCTTGGTATAAATCTCGGACTTTCTGTTGGAAAGCAAAAAGGCATAGGCACCTCCTCCTAAGACATATAACCGTCCTCGTTAAGATAGGACTTTCATTCCTCATCCGCGTCAGAGGGATCTTCCTCATTGATAGCATGTACCGCTTGAGACACTGGGTGAAGGAAACCTCCACTGTGGAAGAAGTTTTGAAGGGGATGAAGACTTCCATCGCTGGCAGCTGTCTGGGTATAGGTTGCAGAAAAACCAAGACCCTTCTTTGTTTTATTGTCAATAGGAATGACAAACTGTCCCCATCCTGTCGTATCGGTACCCTCGACTGCTTTGACAACATCGTTGTATGAGGAAATCGAGGTTCCTCCTTTGAATTGATTGTCCTTACTTACCGACAGTGCTTGGAACTGCGTTCCAATAACCTCCTCGGGTTCTACACATGTAGATGATGACAAGTTGCTTATAAGCAAGGCCTGTTCTCCACAAACTGTGACAAGTTGATCATTCTTGACAAACTTTAGCTTTTGATGGAGGGTTGAAGTGACCGCTCCAGCCTGATGTATCCAAGGTATTCCTAATAAATAACTGTATGTTTCCCGGATGTCCATGACCTGGAAAGTGACTTGGAAAGTGTGAGGACCAATAGTTATGGGAAGATCAACTTCGCCGATAACCGTTTTTCTGGATCCGTCGAATGCTTTGACGACGACCTCACTGACTCTCATCGGAGAGCCTTTGAATGATAATTGCATCAAAGTGGACTTCGGCATAACATTCAGGGCTAACCCTGTGTCTACCAGTACGCTGGCTAAAGCATCGTCCTGGCAGTTAACTGTGATATTGAGTGCCATGTTATGACGACGACCCTCTTCAGGTAATTCCTCATCACTAAATCCCAAATTGTTGCAGGAAGTGATGTTAGAGACAATGCTATCGAACTGTCTGATTGTTACATCTTGTTCCACAAAGGCTTGCTCCAAGACTTTCTGTAGAGCCTCCCTGTGCGCTTCTGAACTGAGTAAAAGTGATAATACAGAGATCTTTGAAGGAGTCTGTAACAGTTGATCAACAATGTTGTATTCACTCCTTTGGATGAGCTTCAGCATCTCATCATTATTTTTTGAAAGGTTGGGATTACTGGATTGACCGACTGGTGAATCAGGAGTTTCTATCTGAAGTTCCTTTTCTTTGTTATGTTCCCCAACCCCTCTGTTGAAGATTCTACCACTCCGTGTTGCACGACTGATGTCTGTAATATTCACGACGGAGGGTAATGGAACTTCCTTTCCATTCTCAATTGTTGTTGCACCGTATTTGTAAGGGATAGCCTTAGTTGATTCACACGGTAATGATCCCGGTAGATAGATGACTACGGGAGCCTTTTGATTTTTCTGACCATCATAAGTAATCTCGATCCGTTCCCGGTTGGGAACTTTAGATTCGTCAAGCAGAGGGATGATGGGAAAAACATCCCTGGTCCTATGATGACCAGAGATTGTGACAACATCTTCAATTTGATCGGCAAGGTAGTTCGGCGACCAGTTGGTGGGTCCAGAACCCGGATATGGACAAATTTCTCCACGGTCCACCTGCCCTTGGAGAGCTGCTCGCACAAGGTAGCACCCTTGGTTACTTTCCGAACAGACACTACAACGGTCATAATTGTGTGGTGGCACCTGGCCACGCCCACTTTGAATACAATGTAACCTCACTAGGTTAGCTTCCACGAGTCGGACATCCTGACTTTGACGCCGAGTAGGATTCCTGTTACTGATACTAATTTGCTGAGTATCTTCATCCATGTAGATTGGCATCCACCAATGATTTAACAAGTGCTGAAGTGCCTCCTGGACAAGGGTACAACCTCGGTCGTTTTTGCAACCCGCTTTACAGCTTTGATAGTCATGTGATATTAAGAATCCGAGTCAGACCTGCTCAGCATGTAACTCTACCAGGTTGGTATTCATCACGCGAATATCAAAGATCTGAACCATGTTGATCTGATAGGAATTCCTATCATGGTAGTCCTGGATCCATCCAAGATCCATCTGACGCTGGAGGGCCTCTTGTATGAAAGAGCATCCCTGTTTGTTTACCGAGCAAGTCAGACAGGAACTGTAATCGTGCCGCGGCAGATTATGATATTGGCTTTGTCTTGAGTGCATTGCCACCAAGTTGACATTCATTGCACGGATGTCGTGGTTCTGAATGATGTTAGAATTCATGTAGACCATGTTAACTCTACGAACTTGGTGTTCTTGGATCCATCCGAGATCCATCTGTTCCTGTAGAGCTGCTTGCACCATAGACCATCCTTGACTGTTTTTAGAGCAGATATCACACTGATGATAGTTATGAGGTGGCACATGGCCATATCCACTCTGTCTACAATGCATCTTGACCAGATTGGTCTTTAACAAGAGTACATCGTGAATTTGATAGACATCATTAGTCTCTCTTTCTATCAAATTGACTGCAGCCTTCTTATGTTGAGGCAGCGGGTTCGGGAGAACATTGGGATTCGTATCCTTGAAAGATAAGAGCCCGCTCCTAACAAGTTTTTGCACGTCGGACTTGAAATTGAGACAGTTCTCAATGTTATGCCCAGATCCTCCTTGATGATAAGGGCATGTCTGATCCACCTTAAACCAAAAAGGCGGATTTTCTGGTACTGTAAGAGGGGACTTAGTCTGAATGTGCCCCTTGGCCAGCAGTAATGGAGACAGCTCTGCGTACGTTACGGGTATAGGATCAAATCCTGGTGGCCGTGTTGTACGGTTGTTGTTGTATTGGGGACTAGCCTGTTGAAGAGGTTGTTGCATCCATTGCTGATCAGGTTGGCTCTGCGCAACCTGAGGTTGATAAGTAGGAATAGGAGCAGAGTTGATAGCAGGAGTTACAGCTGCTACCGGTTGATAACGACGCCTTTGCTTTCCGAGAGAGATATTCCCAATATCTTGCTCTTTTTTCTTAGGGAGAGCATTACCATATTTTTTAGTACCGCTCGTCGATCCAGTGTCTTTTGCCAAACGTCCTTCTCGGATGGCTTCCTCAAGACGTACACCCATGCCCACCATCTCGGTGAAATCACTGGGTGCACTGGCAACCATTCGGTCATAGTAAAATGAGCTTAAGGTCTTTAAAAAGATCTTTGTCATCTCTTTTACCTCAAGAGGTGGACAAATTTGAATGGAAATTTCACGCCACCTTTGAGCATACTCCTTAAAGGTTTCCTTGTCCTTTTGTGACATTGATCTGAGTTGATCTCTGTCGGGTGCCATGTTCAAATTGTATTTATATTGTTGGACGAAGGCAGTACCAAGATCTCTGAATGTACTGATTGTAGTACGGTTTAAACCCATGTACCATTTGAGCGCGGCACCGGTTAAACTATCCTGAAAGTAGTGAATCAGTAGGTCCTGATTCTCCGTCTGAGCTGACATCCGTCGAGCGTACATCACCAGATGGCTTTGAGGGCAAGAGTTACCCTTGTATTTTTCAAAGTCTGGCACTTGGAACTTGTGCGGGACTTTATCATTGGGGACCAAGCAGAGGTCTGCGGCGTCCATTCCAAATAGATCCTGACCGCGAATGGCTTGCAGCTCCTTCTGCGTTTCCAGGAACTGCTCCTGGAATTCATCCATTTGGTCAAACATAATTTCCCTTTTACCAGAAGGTATTGGTGGTATCTGTCCTTCCGGGACAGTGTGCACCACAGGGGGTGGTACCGTGACTACATCAGTGAGTCTTGGCGTTTCCTGAAGTTTGTAACCTTCAGGCGTCTTCAGTATGCCCCTGGTATCTTCGCTTTCCCGAAGTTTGTAACCTTCAGGCCCAGCGGCTTCTGCTATGATTCCCTGATCTTCAGCGATCGGCAGAATATATCCTTCCGGGATATAGTTAACAGGCATACCCCAAGGACGATCTTTCGGCATTTGATACCTAGGATCATATTTCTCCACGATGGGCATTGAGGTGATCTCTGAGATCACAGTTCTTTGTAGTTGAGCTTCTGCCATGGCTTGCATGTCGTTACGAAGCTTTCTCATATCCTCTCTCAGAGCGTCGATCTCTTCTTTCAACTCTCTGTTTTCTTCCTCAAGATCATCCATCCTTTTCTGACGATTGGCCCGAGTATTGTACGAATGAGACAGTTTGACTCTAGAATCGAGACACAAACGTGAGATTTGTATGGAAGAAGAATACGTGACGTAAGAATGATGAATGCAATGATTATATTAATTATTTAAGGTTTAATCAAAATAAACTTCGACAATTAGATTGCAAATATCAAACAGTGGGGAAACCCTTTTTTATTAAATTTCAAAGGATTACAGAAATGGAAATATAGTAGATTACAAGGTGCAAAAATAGAAACCCAAGCTAATGGGTCCCGAGTCCTCTCTGAAGAGAAATCGGGTGCTGATTCTGGTACTTTCCTTTTCTTTGACCGGGGCTCTTGGGCCGTTGTCGGGTTGTCATTCCTTTGCCATGTGAAAGGAGCGAGCAAATTCCTCTGGTCATCTTGATTCTCTACAGCATGTTGCTCCAAAATCTCAATCAGAGCATCTTTCTCTTTCAGTAATTGTTGTATTTTGATGCACTCTATGTCGAGGGTGCGGTACTTGTTCTTCCAAGACCTTCTCTCCTTTTGAACTTTGTTGAGAGTAACCTGAAGCTTTTCAGTCTCAGTCATGAAGTACATGACAGATTCCCTCGGCGGAAGAATTCCGTAACGAGGATAAGGCATCTTTAGCTTGAGAGCTCTAGTTTGTACCCAGTGGAGATAAGGCTCCACCGAGACACAATCTGGTTTTCCTAGAGACTCTCGTCCTTTCTTATGAACGTGTTTCCAAGCGTGCACTATTTCCATCTTTAGTGCTCTGTAGTTTTCTCCTTCTTTGAAGAAAAGACCTTCCAGATGAACACCCAGTGGGACGTGTCTCATTGGGTATCCAAATTAACGGTGAACCAATACTGGATGGTAGTTGATTCCTCCTTTAGTTCCTATAAGGGGTACTTTGGGGAAGTTTCCATAACGGTCAATCATTCTGATTCCCTCATAAATCCTGTTACACCAATCTATATCAGAGTTGGTAAGAGACATGATCTTCTGCGACCAACGTAAGGCACTCTTACAATCCCAAAAAGCAGCAGACTTGGGCAAGTGAGAGATAAACCATTTATAAAGCAGAGGTACACAGCATGTGATCTCCCCTCTGATGTACAAATTTCCTAAGTGTACAAAATGATACGCATCTGCGAGCAAAGTCGGCACAGGGTTTCCAATGAGAAAAACCTTAATGGAGTTAATATCGACGAAGTTATTGATGTTGGGGAACAAAAATAACCCGTAGGTGAGCAAGACAAAGATGCTTTCAAAAGCAGTCACATTTCCTATACTGGCAAAATACAGGGCTTTCTTTGTCAAGAACTGGGCTGTCAAACCTTGGATGCCACCTTTAGTAGTCAGGTGAGTCCTGACCTCAGACTCGTCCAAATGAATTGCTCTTGCTATGGTCTGATTCTTTGGAATTTCTTCCAGTCCAGAAAATGGGGCTCGATCGGTGATATGTAGATCGATCAGGTGAGAATATTCCTCCAGCGTAGGTGCTAGCTGGTAATCCGGGAATGTGAAACAGTGATAAACCGGATCGTAAAACTGAACGAGCACATCCAGATTCCCTCAATCACATGGACTCTTAACAGTGGTAGCAAACCACCGTGCTTGGCTCTGAAAGCCTCAGGGTTAGTGATCATCCTCGCTAACCTTCTCAAATCCTCTAGCTTCGGAACTTTGAAGGTATACTTATGAGTTCTCCTTCTACCGAAATCCATTAGTGCAATCCTTTTCTCTGATATTTGCAATCACAGTCTTAGTTTAATTTGAAAAACAGAGAGACTAGAAGAGAAATTTTTTGAATGTTTTAATGTTTTTTAGATGAATGCATGAATGCAGCACACAAAAACATAGAAAAAACATGGGGTCAAAGGGTCGTTGTCATGAAGTTAAGGCTCTACCCATCCCCAAAGGTTTATACTAGGGTGATTTTTGTACCTGTACTCATTATCATCAGCTCCTCCCAGGAAAGCAAAACAACAAGCAGATCGCCAGCGAGTTGTAGAGCAATCTTAGAGTAAGTGCCATTCACCGAGAATAGATCACCAGCCTCAAATGAGGGTAGTATCGCGTAACAACTATTCCCGATAGTTTCCGCACTACGAAAGGGTTTGGCTCCTCAACTTCTCAGACTTAACAACCGGCCCATTGTCTAGATGAGAGAATGGGTTGCGTTGGTCAGCCTCCACTGAGGTTGATGGTCGACCCCGTCGCCATCACTTATCTTAAGTGTATACTCAATCTTTCCGCATACGGCATCACCCGCATTCCCATTAGCAGAAAAACAAACATGTATAGCAATTAGGAAAAGCAGTATATATATTTGCCTAAACATCCTAGACCTTTAAAGCTATGAATCTTAAGTTCCTGACAGAAATGGGTTCCCCGGCGGAAGCCCCAATCTGTGGTATTCTCACAAGAGATGAAAAGGAGAAAAAAGTTTGACAAAGACCGGCCCCACGGTGGGCGCCATTTTTCTGTAGCGAACGATTTTGGACGCGGTTCTTAAGCGCTGGTCGCTCTCTGCGGTTTGAGCTTAAACTACAGGTCGATTCATTTTTTATCTTATTAAAGCTGATGAAGGAAGGGAAATAGATGTCTCCAATTAACCTTGCTTGCATACTGAGTTTAAACAGCGGTCTGTTACGTTACGGATGCTATCAATGTGGGGGGGCCTTTGTACTGGTTATTTGTATTTTCGCCAATACAGTTTCTTTCTTTTTATCTGGGCAGAAGGTTTCTGGCGGGGAACAAGGATTAGGATGTT
Source organism: Lathyrus tuberosus (assembly GCA_022829125.1). Classification (NCBI taxonomy): domain Eukaryota; kingdom Viridiplantae; phylum Streptophyta; class Magnoliopsida; order Fabales; family Fabaceae; genus Lathyrus; species Lathyrus tuberosus. Next base: position 4,049,896 of record JALAZF010000043.1, read on the forward strand.
AGGACTGATGCTTTTTGATGTGAGAGTATGGGATTTGGTTTTTTTTTGTTGATTGTGCTCGCTAAGATTTTTCTTTCAATCTTATGCCTACGTATTCCCGTTTACCGAAACAGGGAAATCAGAGCGTTCGTAGTTCCTCCTATTTTATGGGAGGAAATCGGTGTTTTTGGTGTCTTGTTCAAAGCCCAAGACGTGAAGCGAAAGGTAGTTTGTATCTTGATCAAAGCCCAAGATGTGAAGCTGAAAAGTCTATTTGTGTCTTGTTCAAAGCCCAAGACGTGAAGCTGAAGGACCTCGACTTTAGAGAGAATTTGTCATCTCTAAAGAAGGGCTTGTCTGTCACAACTATTGGGTGACTGGTTATAAAGGAGAATTAATTTAACCAGGATACGCGGATCCTAGCAATGCCATAATTTCCTTTAAAGGGGATTTTAACCTGAAGGAGAAGACTTTAACTCAGTGTAGAGCAATGCTATCTTTCCTTAGGAATTTCTCATGCTAAAAGAGGGACAGTGGCATGGATGTAGGCGATCCAGAGGCTTGCCGCTTACAGCGATTAGATGAAGGGGAAGGAGTTGTTGATGTTTGTGTACTGTGAACGAGGCACATCTTAGATGCTAAAAGGTTGATTAGATCAACCAGTGGTTTTCTTATACAAAGCCTAAGAGGAGGCTAGAAACTTTTAAGAAGCTGATCGGTCCTTGTACGAAGCCCAAGAGAAGGCTATCATTCCCAGTGGAAGAGATCATTATACGAAGCCTAAGAGGAGGCTGTGAATACTTCTAAGAAGCCGACGGGTCCTTGTACTAAGCCCAAGAGGATGCGGGGTTGCTTTTAGGAAGCCTGTGGGTCCTTGTACGATGCCCAAGAGGAGGCCGATGCTTTTAAGAAGCCCGTGGGTCCCCAAATCCAGAGAAATTCAAGGCAATGCCATTCACCGAGAATAGATCAAAGTTAGGAAAGTTCGAGAATTTGGAAGAAACTCAAAGATGCCTAAGAGAAGACTGTATCTGGTGATCCTATTGGGGATCTAGTTGTCTATTTCTACGAATAAACGAAACGGCGTCACCTAGTTCTAGACGTAGTTGCCGAAGAAACTCGAAATATCTATACTACTATTACACAGTTGATATGAGTTTATGAAAGAAGACTTACAGTGAAACAGCCCCACAATACAGTTATATGTATATGAAAGCGGTAAATGAAAGCAATAACCACTTACTCGGTTGTAGAGCTTCCAAGCTGTTTGGTTAGTTGTTCAACAAAGAAAGATTGAAAACAACAGTTTATTCAAAATCAAAGGAGAAAGTGCTTTGAAAAAGAAAGATTTGGGGCTTACAGCTCAAGGAGAGGCCCAGGGTTTTATCAGTGAGCGCACTGTTTGAATTTGTACAGAGGGACTTATACAAGTGACTGAGGCCCAAAAAAAGGTTTTCTGTACAAAGGGATGGGTCTTACACTCTCTCAAGAGGCCCAAAAAGTTTTAAAGAAAAGAGTGGGGCTTATAACATGAGGGTAGGCCCAGAGGATTTTTCGTTTAAAAATGGCGATCGCGCCGAGGTTTTCTTTTAACGCATAGGGACTTATACAATAAGTGAGGTCCAAAATTGTTTTGGTTAAAAGGGGATTGGGTCTTATAGCTCGAGAAGAGGCCCAAGGTTATTTTGAAAAGGCAACGATCGCGCCGTTTGTTTTTGACGGTGTCGGGACTTATACAATACACTGAGGCCCAAAAGTGATTTGGTCAAAAAAAGGATTGGGTCTTACACTCTCTCAAGAGGCCCAAAGTGTTTTGAAAATGATTTATGAGGGTTGAATTAATCCAAAAACCCTAATTTGTTTTCAAAAATGTATTTAATTGAATAAAAATTCAATTAAAATGATCAAAATTGTTTATCATATGAAAAACAAATTATGATCTTGGATTAATGCTTCAAAAATTAAGTATTGACCTACAAAATAATTAGAAAGCATTAAAAGTTGCAAAATCAAGGTGGAAAAAATATTTTAAATGTTAAAAACAATTAAAACATTAATACTTTGCAAAAATATCAATTATATGAAATAAATAATATTTTTTGGGACTTTTTGTTAAAATAAAATATTTTAACATTTTTGTGAATTATTAAAAATAGAATCAACTCAAAATCATTAAAACTCAGAGAGAAATTAATTTTTGAATCAATTAAATAAAATCACAAAATTCAAATATTTGAAAATTCAAAAAAAGGCGCCAAGAACAGCTGAAGAACACGCGCGTGTTCTGGGTTTGGCTGATTTGCATTTTCTATCCAATCTCACTGAATACTTAATTATAACATGCAATCCACATATCATTATGCTCGTCTCAACCTCACGATCATGTCTATGTCCATTAATTTCATTTAAATTAAACATACAACAAGAAATCATGAAAAATCCTCAAGAACCCTAATTTCTGCATGAAGGCTAGGATTTTTGATACACGATTCAAACAATGCAATTAATTGAGGGGAAACATTCTATGCATGATTATGAACATATGGCCAAATTATTGTGCGAGGAAATATGCATAGATTGAGAGATGACCAAGTATGTGCTTACCTCTAGGCCGTGACAGCAAGTGCAATGTGATTTTTGATTTGGAGGTGTTACAGATGAGTGGTGATGATCTGAACAGCTTCCCTACACCCTATGGATTGTGTTTGAATGCCTGGACTTAATTGAAATTGGCTGGATCACTTCATGGCATCTCAACTGCATTTTGGTTAAAACCTTGAGCAATTGACTGGTGATTCTGAGAAATCAGTGTTCCAGTTGTTGTTTAAGTGTTTGACCAGCTCATATGTGATGTATGTGAGGTGTGTGAGTGATTGGTTTGATTGGAAAAGCTCTCAAACTCAAAACCCGATAGCTACCTTGCTAAGAAAGGCATTTTTGCCAAGAGAAAGAGATTTTGAGGAAAGCATCTTTTAGATGGCTTTGGTGTACTCAAACTGATCACAATTGAGCTCTATTTATAGTATAGCAAGTTTGTTTTGGGATCCACAGTGAATGGCAACTGCAGAAGGTGTTTGTTCAATGTTGGCCAATGGAATTTCAAGTCTCCTCTAGCCATTGACTAGAGGTTAGGGCACAGAGCTTTGGTTCCCTTGGTCTTGGATAAGTCTTGACTGATTTCAGATGAGAATGGCTCAGTCCATGCCACCTTGATGCTTCCATTGAATGCTCCAATCCAAATTTGAAGTCTTGTCACTATTTTGGCCATTCTAGGTTCAACATGTTTTTTCTTGTTTCAAGGACTTTGGAGGCTTGGCTCAGTGATTGTCCCCTTTAGATTCAATCCTCTGAGGTGTCCAAGTGGATAGGAGCATTTGGATTTGGCTGATTTTGGCAAATCGACCAAAATGCAAATTCTACCTTGCCCTGACAGATTTCAGCAAGGCAACTTTCCAATGTCATATCTCATGACTCAAATGGAAATTGGCAATGTTCTTGGTCATTTTGGAAAGCTCTTACATCATACAACAACTGTTTGAACATATTTGGTTTTGATCTCTTTTGAATCCAAGTGAAAAACCCCCTACATTTGGCAAAAAGTGAAGACAGATTTGGACTTAGTGAAAATTTCACTAAGTGTTGGAAAAAGTGACATTTTCATTTTTCAGCCATTTTGATCACTCCATAACTCAAAATCCTTAATGAATTGGACTTAGGTCTAGTTGAAGTTTTTGTAGAGGGTAATGAGGGCTACAAATCCATATTTGGATGAGAAAAAATGGCCTTGTGGTTTAGGAGTTATGATCCTCCAAAGTTGGTACCTTTGTCACTTTATTTTTAACTTAGAAAATTTTCTAAGTTTTTATGGTTACCCCTTTTACAAGTTATCCAACTTTTCTTGATTTTCCTTGATGAATGATGATTCAAATCATACATTAACATCATTTTAGGGTTAAAAATCCATTTTGGTGAAAAATCTCAAAAAGTCAAAGTTGACTTTTGTGCACAGTTGACTTTTTATCAGATGAATTCCAAACTGTGCAATTCTTCAGGAAATCATGTCCTTGACCTAAATAAAACTTGATGGACATGTTCCATGGGTGTCATAGGGTATATTGAATCATGTCTTAGGGCTTAGGAGCATGTCTTGGTCAAAAGTCAAAGTTACAATTGACTTTTCCCTTAAAACCCTAACAGTGGTGCAGATGAAATTGAGACTTGTTGCTCAAGCTTCTTGGATTAATCCATTGTTCCAAATGGATCAATATAGTTCATTAGAGACCTTCAAACCCTATCTTGAGGTCTTGGTTCATGATTTGCCCTAAAAGTCAACTTAGGGGTGAATTAGGTCAAGAAACCCTAATTCCTGATTTTTTATGTATGCATCCCCTAAGGCAAAATTGACTTGATGAATGGGTCCATGAGGTTCCATGGAGTATATTAGGCTGTGTTTTGGATCATTGGCTCATGCCCAGATTAAAATTTCCATCTGGAGGCCCTGGTCGATCAAAACCCTAATTTGGTGACACTGGCGATCTTGAGGCCTTATCCACCTAGAAGGGAGCAGCTTTGTGCTTAATCCTTAAAGTGGGAGTCCTTTTGATCCATTGTGGATGTTTGAGAGGTTAGACAAGTTAAAGGTCATGTCATTCCTTGATTGATCCTTTGTCTATGGCTCAGAGAGGGCTTGAAACCCTAATTTTGATTGTAGTGGATGCTCACCCATCTTTGGGGAGACTGACAAGGTATGATTGTTCCACCATATTATGATGATGATTTGCACAATGATGGGAAATCTTAGTGGTCAAAATTTGGGGTATGACAAAAGTAAAGGAAAATACCAGAACCCGCACCTGAGCTCTCTTCAGAGAGGACTCAGGATCCATTAGTTTAGACATTTCTTTTTGCAGCACTATGTAAATTACAGTATTTCCATTTCCGCAATCTTTGAATTCAATAAAATAGGGTTTCCCCACTGTTTGATATTTGTAATCCAATTGTCGAAGTTTACTTTGATTTTAAAAAATAAATTAATATTAATAAATCATTGCATATCATTCATCATTCTCACATAACGCATTCTTCTTACCTACGAATCTCACGTTTGTGTCTCGATTCTAGAGTCAAACTGTCTCATTCGTACAATACTCGGGCCAGTCAACAAAAGAAAATGGATAATCTCGAGGAAGAGAATAGAGAGTTGAGAGAAGAACTCGACGCTCTGAAAGAAGATCTGAGAAAGCTTCACAATGACATGCAAGCTCTGGCAACATCCCAGATGCAACAAAAAATGACTGTGATCTCAGAGATCACATCTACGCCCATAGTGGAGAAGTATGATCCTCGGTATACCATGCCTAAAGATCATACCTGGGGCATGCCTATTAACTATATCCCGGAAGGATATATTCCGCCGATCACGGAAGATCCGGAAACTGCAGTAGGAACCGCTGGGCCTGAAGGTTACAAACTTCGGAAAAGCGAAGATGCCAGGGGCATGATAGTAACTCCTGAAGGTCACAAACTTCGGAAGAGGGAGGTACCAAGGGTCACTGCCGTAATGACTATACCACCACCCGTGGTACACACTGTCCCGGAAGGACAGATTCCACAGATACTATCTGGTGGAAACGAAAGTATGGACAATAGAATGAGGAAATTCCAGGAGCAATTCCTGGAGATGCAGAAGAAACTGCAAGCCATTCGCAATCAGGATCTATTTGTAAAGGATGCTGCAGACCTTTGTCTGGTCCCCAATGTGAAAGTTCCGCACAAATTCAAGGTGCTTGAATTTGAAAAGTTCAAGGGTAACTCTTGCCCTCAAAGTCACTTGGTGATGTACGCTCGGAGGATGTCAACTCAGACAGAGAACCAACTGCTACTGATCCACTACTTTCAGGATAGTCTAATCGGTGCCACACTCAAATGGTACATGGGATTAAACCGCACTAAGATCGTCACTTCCAGAGATCTTGGCGCTGCCTTCGTTCAGCAGTATAAGTATAATCTGGACATTGCACCAGACAGAGATCAACTCAGAGCCATGTCGCAGAAGGATAAGGAAACCTTTAAGGAGTATTCTCAGAGATGGCGTGAAATTGCCGCCCAGATTTGTCCATCTCTTGAGGAAAAAGAGATGACAAAGATCTTCTTGAAAACCTTGAGCTCATTTTACTACAACAGAATGGTCACCAGTGCGCCCAACGACTTCATTGAAATGGTTGGCATGGGAGTTCGTCTTGAGGAAGCAGTCTGAGAAGGACGTTTAGTAAAAGACACTGGATCATCAAGTAGTACCAAAAGATACAGTAGTACTCTCCCTAAGAAAAAAGAGCAAGATATTGGTAATATCTCTCTCGAAAAGCAACGACGACGGTATCAACCAGTAGCAGCTGTAACTCCTGCTATCAACCCTGTGCCTGTTCCTATGTATCAACCTCAGGTTGCTCAGAGCCAACTGAATCAACAACAATATCAGCAAAGGACACAACAACCTCTCCAGCAGGCTCGTCCTCCGTACAAAAACAATCATACAACGTGACCACCAGGGTTCGACCCTATACCAATGTTGTACGGAGAACTGTTTCCAATACTACTGGTCAAAGGGCATGTACCATCTCATAACTATCACCAGTGTGATATCTTCTCTAAAAACAATCAAGGATGTTCTGTGGTGCAATCAGCTCTACAGGAATAATTGGATCTCGGATGGATCCAGGATCACCGAATTCGTGAAGTCAACATGACTTGTACAAATTCCAACATCATTCAAAACCATGACATCCGTGCAATGAATGTCAACTTGGTGGCAATGCACTCAAGGAAAAGCCAACATCAAAATCTGCCACGGCACGATTACGGTTCCTGTCTGATTTTCTCAGTAAACAATCAGGGATGCTCTTTTGTACAAGAGGCCCTCCAACGTCAGATGGATCTTGGATGGATTCAGGATTACCGTGATAGAAATCAGTATCAAGTGAATATGATTCAAATCTTTGATATTCGCTTGATGAATACCAGCTTGGTGGGGTTACATGCTACACAAGTCCAGCTCAGTTTTTTGACTTCGCATAATTATTGAAACTATAAGGGATGTCGTGAGAGCGACTAAGGAGTCGCTCTCGTTCAAAGAACTTTGCAACACTTGTTAAACCACTGGTGGCTTTCGATCTATATGGATGAAGACACACAACAAGTCAGTATGATTGATGGGAACCCTACTAGGTATCAAAGTCAGGATGTTCGATCAATGGAAACAGATTTAGTAAGGTTACACTGCATACAGAGTGGACGTGGCCAGGTGCCACCACACAACTATGAACGCTGTAGAGTTTTCTCTGAAGATAATCAAGGATGCTACTTTGTGCGAGCAGCCCTTCAAAGTCAGTTGGATCACAAAGAGATTCGACCGTGTCCAAGTTTTGGGTCAATCAATCTGATGCCAGACTATTTCACTGATCAAATCAAGGACGTTGTCGTAATCTCTGATCATAAGAGGACCAAGGATGTTTGTACCATTATCCCTTTACTTGACGAATCAAAAGTTCCCAACCAGGAACTGATTAAAATTAATTACAATGGTCATAAAAATCAGAAGGCTCCTGTAGTTATCTATCTACCGGGACCGCTATCGTATGAATCAACTAAGGCTATCCCTTACAAATACGGTGCAACAATAATTGAGAATGGAAAGGAAATTCCATTACCCTCCGTCGTGAATATTGCAGACATCAGTCGAGTAACACGGAGCGGTCGAATCTTCAACCGAGGAGTTGGAGAACCCAGCAAAGAAAAGGAACCTTAAGCAGAAGTTCCTAATCAACCGATCAGGCAAACCAATGGTCCTGACCTTTCAAAGAACGACGATGAGATGCTGAAACTCATCCAGAAGAGTGAATACAACATTGTTGATCAACTGTTGCAAACTCCTTCAAAAATCTCAGTGTTATCACTTTTACTCAGTTCCGAAGCGCATAGAGAAGCTCTACAGAAAGTCTTAGAGCAAGCCTTTGTTGAACAAGATGTAACAATCAGGCAGATCGATATCATCATCTCCAACATCACTTTCTGCAACAACTTGGGATTTAGTGATGAGGAACTCCCGGAAGAGGGCTCGCGTCATAACATGGCACTCAATATTATAGCCAACTTCCAGGACGATGCTTTAGCCGGTGTAATGGTAGACACGGGATCAGCTCTAAACGTGATGCCGAAGTCGACTCTAATACGACTATCATTTAAAGGATCTCCGATGAGAGGCAATGAGGTCGTCGTCAAAGCATTTGACGGATCTCGAAAAACACTTATCGGCAAAGTCGACCTTCCCATAATTATCGGTCCTCACACTTTCCAAGTCACTTTCCAGGTCATGGACATCCGGGGAGCATACAGTTGTTTGTTAGGAAGACCTTGGATACACGAGGTTGGGGCAGTCACTTCTAAACTTCACCAGAAGCTGAAGTTTGTCAAGAATGACCAACTCATCACAGTCTGCGGAGAGAAAGCCTTGATCGTGAGTAACCTATCGTCATCCACTTGTGTAGAACCATAAGAGGTTATCGGAACCCAGTTCCAAGCACTTTCGGTGAGCAATGACGACCAATCAGAAAGAGGAACATTGATTTCCTCGTACAAAGATGCTCTCGAAGTGATCAAAAGTAACAGTGCAAAAGGATGGGGACATCTTGCATTCCTACTAATAACAAAGCGAAGAAAGGTCTTGGTTTTTCTTCAAACTATACCCAGACAGCTACTAACGATGAAAGTCTTCATCCCATTCAGAACTTCTTCCATAGTGGAGATTTCCTTCACCCAGTGTCTCAAGAAGTACATACCATCAACGAGGGTGACTCCTCCGATACAGATGAAGAGTGGAAATCCTATCCTAACGAGGACGGTTATATGTCTCAGGAAAAGGTGCCTACGCCATTTTTCTTTCCCGCACAAAGTCTGAGATTTATACCAAGGTCAAATGTCAAGATGATATACAGAGATTGTGATCCCGAAGGATGTCGTGCTCCACCAAACTCATTAGAGGAGGACACTCTGATGAAAGACAACTTTGACCACGACTATTATGGCCCAATGGATGGCCTGCCTATCTCGCAACCGTACTCAGGAGACTCAGGACAAGAGAGTCAACCGAACGATACATATCAGCTGAGCATCATTGAAAAGAATACCTGTATCCCCACCGAATCATAGGATCATTACTCAGGGCATTCAGAAAATATCTAGCACGACGATGAATTTGCAAAGATCGCAGGACAAGAGTTCCTTAACTATGCTTTTCCCGAGGTCAACGTCATTGAAAGGGATGACTCCTCTGGTTCCACGAAAGTGTGGGACATATTAGGACAACCGAGTGGAAGGTACGACTACTTGGTCAAGTACACCGCTCCCGAAAGCTCTCGTATCAGGCTCGAAGACATCCAGACAACTGGATGGAGAGATTTACCTAAGAGTGCAAACACTATGCAAAATACAATAGAGGAATTCTCCTACGACAACTCTTCCTGGGAGACAGATTCCAATGATCCTGCTCCACCAGAAATCAGCGTCATTTCGGAAGACAAGCTAAGAAAGAAGGTACCGGACTTTATTCATTGAGGAGTTCGCCGCTAATGGGTTGCTGTCAATGTTTCGAAAGTTGTTCATAAGTCAAAGTAATTGTCGTCTTTATCTTAACCTTTCACCTTGCCCAGGTGAAACAGATGTTTTGATAGGGCTCACTTTCTGTAAATGTACCTCTTCGCTTCGCCCAAAGCGACATAGTTTTGTTTTATAGGGCTGTAATTTCAGGAATCGACAAAATCTTAAATAAAATAACGTCATTCTGTAATTTCTGCATTTTATTGCTGTTTTCTCTTTTTGCTTTTTTAGAAAATGGTAATCCTAAAAACCAACTCAAATAATAAAAACAAGCATTTTTCAAAAAATACACAGCATACACTCTTACATTCTCTCTATCTCTTCTAAAAACAAATCATCACGCCATGCAGATTGCTTGTTTTAAACCCCCATTGAAACATACGATCCAACGCCTTCTCCCAACTTTGAATTCCCGGTATTTGAGGCTGAAGAAGAAGATGACGACGAAATTCCAGAAGAGATCACCCGATTACTCAGACAAGAGGAAATGTCCATTAAACCTCATAAAGAGCCATATGAAATGGTAAACTTGGGTTTAGAAGGAGAGAGAAAAGAGGTCAAGATTGGGGCATTGCTCAGTCCAATTGTCAAAGAAAGTTAGACAAAGCTTCTCAAAGAGTTTCCCGATGTATTTTCTTGGACCTATCAGGATATGCCAGGGTTGGATACCAGCATCGTGGAACATCACCTACCGCTGAGATCAGAATGTCCGGCGGTAAAACAAAGGTTAAGACGGAGTCATCCAGACATGGCCATCAAAATCAAAGAGGAAGTACAGAAACAGATTGACACGGGTTTCCTCGCCACCTCTGAATATCCTCAATGGTTAGCCAACATAGTACCAGTTCCGAAAAAGGACGGAAAGGTACGAATGTGTGTAGATTACAGGGATCTAAACAAAGCAAGTCCAAAGGATGACTTTCCCTTACCACACATTGACATGCTGGTAGACAGTACAGCAAAATTCAAAGTCTTCTCCTTCATGAATGGATTCTCGGGCTACAATCGAATTAAAATGGCGCCGAAAGACATGGAGAAAACTTCATCCATCACCCCATGGGGCACTTTTTGTTACAAGGTAATGCCGTTCGGTTTGAAGAACGCCAGGGTAACCTATCAAAGGGCCATGACTACTCTGTTTCATGACATGATACATAAAGAAATAGAAGTATATGTCGATGACATGATTGCAAAATCTAAAACAGAAGAGGAGCATGTGACCCACCTGTTAAAACTATTCGAGCAGCTGAGAAAGTACAAACTCCGCTTGAATCCCAACAAATGCACGTTCGGTGTCCGTTCACGGAAACTTTTAGGGTTCATCGTCAGCCAGAAAGGAATTGAGGTTGATCTTGACAAAGTCAAGGCCATCCAAGAAATGCCTTCTCCAAAGACTGAAAAAGAAGTCAGGGGATTCTTGGGACGTTTGAAATACATTTCCAGATTTATATTCCTCATGACCGCAACATGTGCACCGATTTTCAAATTACTAAAAAAGAATCAGGACTGCATTTGGAAAGAAGACTGCTAAACCGCCATCGATGGTATCAAGGAATACCTGTTGAACCCACCGATTCTATCACCTCCAATGGAAGGGAGACCACTGATCATTTACTTAACAGTCTTGGAGGACTCAATGGGTTGTGTACTTGTCCAACAGGACGAGACGAAAAGAAAAGAGTCTGCCATCTACTATTTAAGCAAGAAATTCATAGACTGTGAGACTCGATACACTATGCTTGAGAAAACCTGTTGTGCTTTGGCTTGGGCTGCCAAACGTCTTTGCCAGTATATGATTTGTCACACTACTTGGTTAATCTCTGAAATGGATCCAATCAAGTATGTCTTTGAAAAACCTGCTCTCACGGGAAGGATAGCCCGTTGGCAGATGTTGTTATCAGAATACAACATCGAGTACCACACTTAGAAAGCCGTCAAAGGAAGTATTTTAGCTGATCATTTTGCTCATCAGCCGATTGACGATCAAGAACCAGTCGGATTTGACTTCCCAGACGAAGATGTCATGTATTTGAAAATGAAAGATTGCGATGAACCGCTACCCAGTGAGGAGCCAGAACCAGGTTCCCAATGGGGACTAATCTTTGACGGAGCTGTCAATCATTATGGAAACGCTATTGGGGCAATTGTAACACCCCATTTCTACCCAGTAAATTATATTAAAATCAGAGTTATAAAATTTTCAACATAAAATGGGATATCACATTTTCAACTTTAAAATCAATCACATAATAGTTATTCATGAAAGATACATAACGATTCAAGGGAACATAAACCAACAATAAACTTCAACTTTATTCAACTTTAGCAAATGCAACGCAGCGGATTCATTCACAACTTAGTAGCATATTTATTCAACATAAAACAACTTCAAATTAAACAACAAAGTATTTTTCAACAATTTTCATTAAAAATTTAGCATGTAGGCAATTAACTAAAAGACATGCGTCATCCCCCCGAGTGCTACGTATCAGAGCGACAACCACCGACTCGAACTAAAGTAACCGGCTACTCCTCTTGATTACCTACACATTGCCAACATAGAGACAACATTCAAACAGAAGGGGTGACTTACCGAATATTATAAACGGAGTATGATAAATAATACATAGATGGAAATCATACAATTATCACCACTTCACATCAACAACCAACAAATAAAAAATCAACAACAACTTAAAAAAAATGCAACTTTAATGAGACTCGACAATGTTATGCATGTGGTACCATCGGAGTAAAACTCCCAACTTAATATTGCTAGTTTATCGAGGCATCAAGGCATAAGCCTTCAACTTTCAACTTTCAACTTGTGCCAATCCAGGCCAACGTGGTATGAGCAACGCTCCGACATAAAATGCAATGTATGCTTTATGACATACACAACTCATCAACATAAATAACTCAACGCATCCACAACATAATCAACTTAAAACAACATAACAACTTTTACGACATAAACAACTTATATCAACGTTGGCTTATCAAGCCTTCAACTTAAGATTTGTCCGTAAATCGGAACGGAACAACAAATCAACTGTACCTGCAAATCATCTTTTTCGACAGAATTTCAACAAAACAATTTGACAAAATTCACCTACTAAATTACCCGCCTTACCCCGACAGTTTTCGTTAAATTCTGGGCAACTAAATTTTCCGCCTAAACCGGCTAAACCGACTAAAACTGCACTGTTTTTAACTCCTGTTATTAATACCAGTTTATTATAAAATTCTAATCTCTGATCAATTCCAAGCTTCTGTCATAAAAATTTACACCATTCTGTTTCTGTCAAAACTTCTGTTATTGCAACTTGTTCTATTTTCTGTCAAAATTACTACTGCTACTTATTTAAGCTCCTGCCAAAACCTGTTCAATAATTCATGAAATTTCTATGAAAACCCAACACTGCAATTCATACTAATCAGGATTTTTCTGCTAACCTTCAATTAAGAATCTGACATTAATTTATCTAAGAGAATATTCATATTAACCAGAATACATTGATTTCTTTTCTTAGGACTAATATTATATAAAACAAAAAGTTGATTTCCTTTAAACTATGGGTGGCCCGCGCCACCCTTACTCTAATATTAAGTGGCTTGCGCCACATATTATTTGGTGGCCTGCGCCACATCTTTTTCCATTATTTGGTGGTGGCTTGCGCCACATCCATAGTTGTGGCTGGCGCCATGAAATGTTTCTTTTACTTTGGGTGGCATGCGCCACCCCTATGTGTATGGTGGGTGGTGGCCAGCGCCACCCCTAAAATTCAGTTTTCGTCCCAATTATTATTTTCCAGAATTTAACAAATTCACTGCAACATTCATAAAATCTATCCAACAACAAAATTCAACAGTATCGGTTCATCAGGATTAATACAGAAACAACAACATCATACCAGCAAGATTACAATTTCTACAACACCAATATCAATTCTACACAGACAGCAACAATTTATCAGAAAATCAAGGGAAACATTCATAAAATACCCAACCCTTTTACTATTCATCATAACCGGATTATAATAGCCGAACCCACCCTTACCTTGGATTAAAGGCAGCTCGACAATCGATCGGGTTCTGGAAATTCGACACCGGCCGTGGTTTCTCTCGATCTCAACTTCTCATGCTCCTTTCTCTTCTCCTCTAACTGATTCCACTACCTACTATTCTTTTCTATTCCTCTTATTTTATTAAAATAATAATATTCTAATATAATATCTAATGGGCCTAAAACATACACCCCTTAATTTACTAATTCCGACACGAATCCAAGCCCACTTAATCGAACACACTCCAACCACGATAATATTACTACTACTATTATTCCACGGCTATAATATTATTTCTAATACTACTTCTACGACTTACCAACTTAAAAATTCCGACTTAACGACTTAATTCACCGCAACACCAAAATCAACCGAATAATTCATAAACAATTAATTAAATATTCAATTAAATAAATAATTAAACATTTGGGCGTTACAACTCTCCCCCACTTAGAATATTTTCGTCCTCGAAAATTTACCTGATTCAAACAGCTCGGGATAGGAGTCTCACATCTTGCTCTCCAATTCCCACGTCATGCTTTCTCCAGTAGCTTCCAACCAGACAACTTTCACCAACGTGATCTCTTTCCCTCGCAAAGTCTTCATTTCACGATCCGCGATTCGCACAGGCTTCGTCTCCACCATAAGATTATCCCGTACTTACACATCATCCATATTAACCACATGAGACAGATCTGAAATGTACTTCCGAAGTTGCGACACATGAAACACATCATGCAGATTCGAAAGATTCGGCGGTAACGCCATTCGGTAAGCAACTTTCCCAACTCTGTCCAAAATCTGATACGGACCAATAAAATGAGGAGTGAGCTTCTTAGACTTCAAAGCTCTCCCAACACCAGTCATAGGCGTGACTCTCAAAAACACATGATCACCCGCTTGGAATTCCAAATCCTTCTTCCGCTTGTTATGGTAACTTTTCTGTCTACTTTGAGAAGCTTTCATTTTCTCTCGAATCAACTTCACCTTCTCGGTAGTTTCTCGAACTAATTTCGGTCCAAGTACTACAGTTTCACCAGATTCATGCCAACACAATGGAGTTCTACACCTCCGACCATACAGCGCTTCAAAAGGTGCCATTCCAATACTAGAATGGTGACTATTATTATAAGTGAACTCGATCAATGGAAGATAAGTATCCCAAGAACCTCCGTTCTCAAGAACACAAGCTCTCAACAGATCCTCCAACGACTGAATAGTTCTCTCAGTTTGACCATCCGTCTGAGGATGATACGCCGAACTCAACCTCAGCTTAGAACCCAACGCTTCTTGTAGGCTCTTCCAAAACTCCGACGTAAATCTCGGATCTCTATCCGACACGATACACAAAGGAACACCATGCAACTTCACAATCACTCGGATATAAATCTCTGCCAACTTTGCAATCGGATATGTGATGTTAATAGGTATAAAATGAGCCGACTTCGTAAGCCTATCAACAATCACCCAAATTGAATCATGTCCTCTTGAAGTAATAGGCAACCCTGTCACAAAGTCCATAGAAATACTATCCCATTTCCATTCTGGTACTTCCAACGGTTGCATCAACCCAGCAGGCTTCTGATGCTCAACTTTCGACTTCTGACAAGTCAAACATGCATACACAAATCGTGCCACATCTTCTTTCATTCCGGACCACCAAAATATCTTCTTCAAGTCTTGATACATTTCAGTAGCTCCCGGATGAATACTCAGATTACTTCTATGACCCTCTTCAAGAATCTTCTTTTTTATATCTACATCATCTGGTATACAAATTCGATCATGCACTCTCAAAACACCTCGTGCATCAATCTTAAAGTCACTCTTATCCGATTGACCACAATCATTCATGATGTCCACTAGTTTCACATCCAGCTTCTGAGCCTCTCGAATAGTGTCCAGAAAATCATTGTTAATCTTCAACATACCCAGCATAACACTCTGCGGTGTCACTTTGCAAACCAAACTCATATCTCGAAACTGCTCAATTAATTCCAATTCCTTAATCACCATTGCTGACATGTGCAAGGTCTTTCGGCTTAAAGCATCAGCCACAACATTAGCTTTTCCCGGATGATAATTCAAACCGAAATCATAATCTTTCAACAATTCTAACCACCGTCGCTGTCTCATATTCAACTCCTTCTGATCAAACAAATACTTTAAGCTCTTATGATCACTATAAACTTCAAATCTAGAACCATAGAGATAATGCCTCCAAATCTTCAGCACAAAAACCACTGCAGCAAGTTCCAAATCATGCGTAGGATAATTCCTTTCATGAGTTCTCAACTGTCGAGACGCATAAGCAATTACTTTATTATTCTGCATAAGCACACCTCCTAAACCCATCAACGAAGCATCACAATAAACAACAAACGGTTCTCCTGGATTTGGTAATGTCAAAATCGGAGCCGACGTCAACCTCTTCTTCAATTCTGTAAAACTTTCTTCGCACTGAACATCCCACACAAAAGCTTTACTTTTACAAGTCAATCTAGTTAACGGAAGTGCCAACTTAGAAAATCCTTCAATAAACCTTCTATAATAACCAGCTAGTCCCAGAAAACTTCTAATCTCAGTAGCCAGCCTTGGAGTTTCCCATTGCAACACAGCATCTACTTTAGAAGGATCCACGGCAATACCACTACCTGAAATCACATGACCAAGGAAACTAACTTCTTTCAACCAGAACTCGAACTTGGACAACTTCGCATACAACTGCTTGTCTTTCAAAACTTCTAACACTGTTCTCAAATGTTCCTTATGCTCTTCTTCTGACTTAGAATAAATCAGAATATCATCAATGAATACAACCACAAAATGATCCAGATAAGTATGAAAAATGCGGTTCATGTATTCCATGAATACTCCCGGCGCATTAGTAACACCGAAAGGCATCACTGAATACTCGTAATGTCCATACCGTGTTCTGAACGCCGTCTTCTGAATATCCTCATCCTTCACTTTAATCTGATGATAGCCCAATCTCAAATCAATCTTGCTAAACACATGAGCACCCACCAACTAATCCATCAAATCATCTATTATCGGAAGTGGATACTTGTTCTTGATTGTTACTTTATTCAGCTGTCTATAATCAACACAAAGTCTCATACTTCCATCTTTCTTCTTTACTAACAACACTGGAGCTCCCCACGGCGATACACTTGGTCTTATAAACTTCTTCTCAAGTAACTCTTCCAACTGCTTCTTTAATCCGGACAACTCGGATGCCAACATTCTGTATGGTGCCATCGAAACAGGTCTAGTACCAGGTACAAGATCAATTGCAAATTCAACCTCTCTCTCTGGCGGCACATCAGGAATTTCATCAGGAAAAACTTCAGGAAATTCATTCACCACTTGCAATTCTTCAATCTTAGCTTTGCTCTCAATAGACAACGTTGCCATCAACGAAAACATCTGAGCTTCTTCTTTCATTAATTCCTGTAACTCTCTGAAAGACAACAACCCAACTCCTTCCTCTTCAGGAGTAGAAAACCTCACCGACTTACGATAACAATTTATATGAACATAGTTATACTCTAACCAGTTCATACCCAGGATTACATCCATTCCGGTCAGCGGCAAACAAACCAAATCAACATAAAAGTCTTTATCGAAGATCGATAAAGGACACCTTAAACACACAAGAGAAGTAGTCACCGATCCCTTAGCTGGAACCTCGATGATTAATTCTCTATTCAACGTAGACAATTTAAGACCCAATCTTTGAACACAATCAGCAGAAACAAAACAATGTGTAGCACCAGTATCAATAATAGTAATTAAAGGAGTACTATTAATGAAACATGTACCTCTGATAAGTCTGTCCTCATTAGCTGTCTGAGTTCCTGCTAACGCGAACACTTTTTCGGTCTAAGCTTTCTTTGGCTTCTGACACTGATTACCAATATGCCCCTCTTCACCACAATTAAAACAGATCATCTCCTTGTGCTTGCAATCAGATATTGCATGTCCAATCTTACCACATCGGAAACACATCTCCGCCTCAGCAGTACACACTGTACTCTTATGTCCAGATTTTCCACATTTGAAACAAGTTATACCAGCAGGAGCATCTTCCCTACTAGTCTTCTTGCCCTCAGTCGCTCTCTGTTTACCTTTTCCAGCTGGAGCATCATAAGGCTTACCACGGTTCTGTTGTTGCTTGCCTCTTCTATCATTATCAATCTTGTAGTGAGCATTTTTGTCCTCTTCATAAATTCTGCAACTATCGACCAAATCAGAAAAGACACAAATCTTCTGATACCCATTAGCTTTCTTGATTTCAGAGCGCAACCCGCTCTCAAATTTGATGCATTTAGAAAACTCAGGATTATCACCGATATAGTACGGATAAAACTTAGCCAGCTCAATAAACTTCGCAGCATAATCAGTAACCGACATAGTTCCTTGCTTCAGCTCAAGAAACTCAATCTGCTTCTTACCACGAACATCCTCTGGATAATACTTCCTCAGAAATTCCCTTCGGAACACATCCCAAGTGATAACTTCACCTGTAGTCTCCAACCTCTGACGAGTCTCTAGCCACCAGTCATCAGCTTCGACTGCTAGCATATGAGTCCCATAACGAACCTTCTGCGCTGGAGTGCAGTGCATCACACGGAAGATCCTCTCAATCTCTTTCAACCAATCCAACGCTCCATCAGGATCATACTTGCCCTTGAAGGTAGGCAGATTCTCCCTCTGAAAAGTCGCCAGGCTATGAGATCCATCATTCTCGCCAGTGTTCGGTAAATTCTGCACAGCCTGAGCCATTGCTTGCATTGCAACAGCCATTGCAACATCGTTCCTTCCAGCCATCTCAACTTATCACTACAACATAAACAAAAGTTAGAACCAAATAACAATACTCGATTGTTAAACAACTACGACTCGACACTTGGCCGGACGGACCGACCTGCTCTGATACCACTAATCGATTGTTAAACAACTACAACTCGACACTTGGCCGGACGGACCGACCTGCTCTGATACCACTAATGTAACACCCCATTTCTAACCAGTAAATTATATTAAAATCAGAGTTATAAAATTTTCGACATAAAACGGGATATCACATTTTCAACTTTAAAATCAATCACATAATAGTTATTCATGAAAGATACATAACGATTCAAGGGAACATAAACCAACAATAAACTTCAACTTTATTCAACTTTAGCAAATGCAACGCAGCGGATTCATTAACAACTTAGTAGCGTCTTTATTCAACATAAAACAACTTCAAATTAAACAACAAAGTATTTTTCAGCAATTTTCATTAAAAATTCAGCATGTAGGCAATTAACTAAAAGACATGCGTCATCCCCCCGAGTGCTACGTATCAGAGCGACAACCACCGACTCGAACTAAGGTAACCGGCTACTCCTCTTGATTACCTGCACGTTGCCAAAATAGGGACAACATTCAAACAGAAGGGGTGAGTTACCGAATATTATAAATGGAGTATGATAAATAATACATAGATGGAAATCATACAATTATCACCACTTCACATCAACAACCGACAAATAAAAAATCAACAACAACTTAAAATAAATGCAACTTTAATGAGACTTGACAATGTTATGCATGTGGTACCATCGGAGTAAAACTCCCAACTTAGTATTGCCAGTTTATCGAGGCATCAAGGCATAAGCCTTCAACTTTCAACTTTCAACTTGTGCCAATCCAGGCCAACGTGGTGTGAGCAACGCTCCGACATAAAATGCAATGTATGCTTTATGACATGCACAACTCATCAACATAAAAAACACAACGACATCCACAACATAATCAACTTAAAACAACATAACAACTTTTACGACATAAACAACTTATATCAACGTTGGCTTATCAAGCCTTCAACTTAAGATTTGTCCGTAAATCGCAACGAAACAACAAAATCAGCTGTACCTGCAAATCAACTTTTCCGACAGAATTTCAACAAAACAATTCGACAAAATTCACCTACTAAATTACCCGACTTACCCCGACAGTTTTTGTTAAATTCCGGGCAACTAAATTTTCCGCCTAAACAGGCTAAACCAACTAAAACTGCATTGTTTTTAACTCCTGTTATTAATACCAGTTTATTATAAAATTATGTTCTTTGATCAATTCCAAGCTTCTGTCATAAAAATTTACACCATTCTGTTTCTGTCAAAAATTCTATTTTTGCTACTTGTTCTATTTTCTGTCAAAATTACTACTGCTACTTATTTAAGTTCCTGCCAAAACCTGTTCAATAATTCATGAAATTTCTATGAAAACCCAACACTGCAATTCATACTAATCAGGATTTTTATGCTAACCTTCAATTAAGAACCTGACATTAATTTATCTAAATGAATATTCATATTAACCAGAATACATTGATTTCTTTTCTTAGGACTAATATTATATAAAACAAAAAGTTGATTTCCTTTAAACTATGGGTGGCCCGCGCCACCCTTACTCTAAGATTAAGTGGCTTGCGCCACATATTAATTGGTGGCATGCGCCACATCTTTTTCCATTAGTTGATGGTGGCTTGCGCCACATCCATAGTGGTGGCTGGCGCCATGAAATGTTTCTTTTACTTTGGGTGGCCTGCGCCACCCCTATGTGTATGGTGGGTGGTGGCCAGCGCCACCCCTAAAATTCAGTTTTCGTCCCAATTATTATTTTCCAGAATTTAACAAATTCACTGTAACATTCATAAAATCAATCCAACAACAAAATTCAACAGTATCGGTTCATCAGGATTAATACGGAAACAACAACATCATACCAGCAAGATTACAATTTCTACAACACCAATATCAATTCTACACAGACAGCAACAATTTATCAGAAAATCAAGGGAAACATTCATAAAATACCCAACCCTTATACTATTCATCATAACCCGATTATAATAGTCGAACCCACCCTTACCTTGGATTGAAGGCAGCTCGACAATCGATCGGGTTCCGGAAATTCGACACCGGCCGTGGTTTCTCTCGATCTCAACTTCTCACGCTCCTTTCTCTTCTCCTCTAACTGATTCCACTACCTACTATTCTTTTCTATTCCTCTTATTTTATTAAAATAATAATATTCTAATATAATATCTAATGGGCCTAAAACATACACCCCTTAATTTACTAATTCCGACACGAATCCAAGCCCACTTAATCGAACAACCTCCAACCACGATAATATTACTACTACTATTATTACACGGCTATAATATTATTTCTAATACTATTTCTACGACTTACCAACTTAAAAATTCCGACTTAACGACTTAATTCACCGCAACACCAAAATCAACCGAATAATTCACAAACAATTAATTAAATATTCAATTAAATAAATAATTAAACATTTGGGCGTTACAGTAATCATCATAACACCTCAGGGTACCCATATTCCTTTCACTGCCAGATTAACGTTCAAGTGTACAAACAACGAGGCCGAATATGAAGCTTGTATCATGGGTCTCGAAGAAGCAATTGATTTAAGGATCAAAAACTTAGATGTTTATGGTGATTCAGCCTTGGTTATCAATCAGATCAAAGGAGATTGGAACACATACTAATCAGGATTGATTCCTTACAAAGATTACGCGAGAAGGTTGTTACCATTCTTTAACAGAATCGAGTTTCATCACATCACTCGTGAAGAGAATCACATGGCTGATGCATTAGCCACTCTCTCTTTCATGATTAGTGTAGGTAAATGGAATGACATACCTAAGATTGACATAATGCGCCTCGAAAGGCCCGCCTACATCTTCGCAATCGAAGCAGTCATAGATGACAAACCTTGGTATCATGATATCAAATGCTTCCTTCAGAAACAAGAGTACCCACCTTGGGCATCCAGAAATGACAGAAAGACCCTCAAAAGGTTAGAAGGCAGCTTCTTTTTGAGCGGTGATACACTCTATAAGAGGAACTTCGACATGGTCTTGCTTCGATGCGTAGAAAGACCAGAAGCAAACATGCTGATAAAATAAATTCACGAAGGATCCTTTGGCACTCATGCCAACGGACACACAATGGCGAGAAAAATTCTAAGAGCAGGGTACTACTGGTTGACCATGGAATCCGACTGCTACAAGTACATAAGACGGTTCACAAGTGTCAGATATACTTAGACAAAATTCATGTACCACCAACGCATCTCAAAGTTCTTTCTTCCCCTGGCCTTTTTCCATATGGGGAATCGACATGATTGGCACGATCGAACCCAAAGCTTCAAACAGACATCGGTTCATCCTGGTAGCCATTGATTACTTCACCAAGTGGGTCGAAGCAACATCGTACACCAATGTAACCCGACAAGTCGTAGTCCGATTTATCAAAAACAATCTCATCTGCCATTATGGTGTTCCAAGCCAGATCATTACGGATAATGGATCCAACTTGAACAACAAGATGATGAAGGAGTTATGCGCTGAGTTCAAGATCGAACACCATAACTCATTCCCTACTGAACCAAGATGAACGGAACGGTAGAAGCGGCTAACAAGAACATCAAGAAGATCGTTCAGAAGATGGTTGTAACCTACAAAGACTGGCACGAGATGCTACCCTTTGCCCTTCACGCTTATAGCACATATATCCGCACTTCAACAGGGGCAACCTCTTTCTCTCTAGTATATGGCATGGAAGCAGTGTTCCCCATAGAAGTAGAGATCCCATCAATCTGGATATTGATGGAAGCCAAGCTAATAGAGGCTGAATGGTGTCAAAGTCGACACGATGAACTGAATCTGATCGAAGAAAAGCGAATAACGGCTCTATGGCACGGTCAGTTGTATCCGCAAAGAATGAAGAAGGCGTTTGTCAAAAAGGTCCGACCTCGCGTCTTCAGGAAAGGAGACCTCGTGCTCAAGAAGATACAATCATTTCTCACTTTTCTCGGGGTAAATGGACTCTGAATTATGATGGCCCCTATGTGGTCAAGAAAGCCTTTTCAGGCGGTGCCTTGAGTCCCGCAACCATGGATGAAGAGGAATTTGCCTACCCCACGAATGTTGACGTAGTCAAGAAATACTTCGCCTAAATAAAATATATAAAAAAAACATCTCGGTGGATTGAAAACCTGAAAGGGAGGTCCAGGAAAAAGTTAGAGACATAATAAAAAATCATCCTGGTGGACTGGAAATCTCAAAGTACAATCCAGACAAAAGTTAGGGATAATGGCAAGTAGCTACGTCCAACAAAGGGGCAAATCCCTTAATAGCAGTTATGCCATCTGTCAGGAAAACACCAGTCAAGGTCATCTTCGACGGAAGCTCAAGATGTCCAGAATTTAAAGTTGGTAGAAGGATAACAGTCGTTATGTTTCAATGTAGCCCTTTTCCCCTTAAATTGCCATTTTTCTAACTTTGTAAATACTCCATGGAATTACGCGCTTGGCTGATTTCCATCCTATCAATAAAATTTGAGCCCTAGTGCTTTTGTTTACAATTCTTATTTGTTTTAGCTTTACAGAACGACATTTTTAACATGATTAACGATTCTTGAAATAAAACAAAAATGAATTTAATTGTCAAATTTTTTCTACTTTTAAAATAAAGATGGCAATTTCTTTTGACTGTTGAACATCGAAAGAACGTCGATTGCTTCTCCAGAAGTAGTCGAACCTCAAAGTGCAGAATCAAAGTTCTCCTTCTTAACCAGTACACCTGAATGAAGGATCAGCTGTGTCAGATGCGAATATTTCATCCAACATCCCCGACAGAGTTCTTATCTCCTAAGCCCGACCAACGGTTTTCCCCACAGGGACTATCTCTCCTAAGCAAGGCAGAATTGCTATCTCGGACAAATGATACTTTTCATCCCTCGCAGTGGCCGAGTATCCAGTCGTGTTCATCTATTAGTCTGTATGTCACGTCAGTTTTGTCAGTATAAACATACATACATCATGCATTATTGATTTACATTCATATTCATATTGCATCACTATCACTCTAGTCGGTCTTATCCCCTAGGGATAAAAGTCCTTTTGTCAATTGAGTTGTCAGTTCTTTCCTCGTCAGGAAGTGAATCATCTAAGCAATCTCTCTCCAGTTTATTTCAGGATTAGAGACGGTCCTCGACCACTTTGATAACTTGAACCTCTGAAAGGCAAGAAGACCTTCGACAAACATCACTCTTCGCCATCGAAGATGATATCTTCGCTTTTCCGGATTAAGGAAAATCCCCAGAGAAAGCCTTTTAATCAAAGCTTAGGCAATATAGCAGTTTTTCTCCGGAAAATTCGCTGACGAAAAGCTCATCGGCACCTCAAAATGGGATAACGGCACATGGCATTTCTCCGAGAAGATCTCGAGAAAAGTATGATGTAACATCCCCAAACAGGAAGCAGTCTCTCAAGAGACTCGTTTTCCTCAGTAGAGTCGACAAATGGCATCTCCAACAGAGAAGTTTGTACACCTCTACAGCTCAGACGAATGGGTTCCCCAGCAAGTCTGACATTAAAACTTTTTCCATCAAATGGCATCTCCCCAGGAAAATTCTGCGAGAAGTTTGAGGAAAACCGCTACGAATAGCGTCCCTTGTGTCATACCCCAAATTTTGACCACTAAGATTCCCATCATTGTGCAAATCATCATCATAATATGGATGAACCATTATACCTCATTAGTCTCCCCAAAGATGGGTTAGCATTCACTACAATCAAACTTAGGGTTCTAAGCCCTCTCAGAGCTCTTAGACAAAAGATCAATCAAGGAATGACATGATCTTCAATTTGTTTAAACCTATCAAACATCCACAATGGATCAAGAGGACTCCCACCTCAAGGATTAAGCACAAGGCTGCAACATTCTGAGTGGATTAAGCCTAAGGATCGCCAGTGTCACCAAATTAGGGTTTTGGTCGACTGGGGCCTCCAGATGGAAATTTTCCTCTGGGCATGAGCCAATGCCTCAAAGAACAACCTAAAATACTCTAAGGGACCTCATAAACCCAATCATCAAGTCAATTTAGCCTCAGGGGATGCATTCATAAAAAAAATCAGGAATTAGGGTTTTTTGACCTAATTCACCCCTAAGTTAACTTTTGGGACAAAACAGGAGCCAAGGCCTCAAGAGAGGATTTGAGGGTCCCTAATACACTACATTGATCCATTTTCAACAATGGATTGATCCAAGAAGCTTGAGCAACAAGTTTCAAATTCATCAGAACCACAATTAGGGTTTCACGAGAAAAGTCAACTGTGCCTTTGACTGTTGACCAGGACATGCTCCCAAACCTTGGTACATCATTCAACACACCCTATAACACCTATGAAATCAATACATCAAGTTTGATTTAGGTCAAGGACTTGATTTCATAGAGTATCGCACAGTTTGGAGTTCATCTGACAAAAAGTCAACTGTGCACAAAAGTCAACTTTGACTTTTTGAGATTTTTCACAATTATGGTTCTTTGACCCTAAAATGATGATAATATGTGATTGGGATAATCATTCATCAAGAAAAATCAAGAAAAGTGGGATAACTTGTAAAAGGGGTAACCATAAAAACTTAGAAATTTTATAAGTTATGGATCAAAGTGGCTAGGGTACCAACTTTGGAGGATCACATCTCCTAAACCACAAGGCCATTTTTCCCCATTCAAAGCTGGATTTGTAGCTCTCATGGCCCTCTACAAAAGCTTCAACTACACCTCATTCCAATTCATCATGAATTTTGAGTTATGATTGGGTCAAAATGGCTGAAAACATGAAATGTCACTTTTTCCAACACTTAGTGAAATTTTCACTAAGTCAGAATCTGTTTCACTTTTTCCAAAATGTAAGGGCATTTTTCACTTGGATATAAAAAGTGTCAAAACAAACTATGATCACACATATATTGTATCATATGAGGGCTTTCCAAAATGACCAAGAACTTCACCAAACTCAATCTGAGCAAGAAGTTATGACAGTGGCAATATGCCTTGCTACAACTGTCATAACAAGGCAGATTTGGGGATTTTGCTCGATTTGCTCAAATTTTGCAAAGGGCAAGAAAGTTTATCCATCTGAACACCTCAAGGGGGGACCAAGGAGGGACAAACACTGATCCATCAGCCTCCCAAGTCTTTGGAACCAAAAGTAGCATGCCAAACCGAGAAATGCCTAAAAGAGGGACAAGACTCCAATTTTGTTTGGAGCATTCAATGGATGCACCAAGGTGGCATGGACTGAGCCTCTTCCAACTGAATTCAGTCAAGACTTATCCAAGAACTAGGGAACCAGCAGCCTTTGCTCTAACCTCTAGTCAATGGCTAGAGGAGACTTGGATTCCCATTGATCAACATTTGCCAAACTTCTGCTATAGTTTCCATTCACTATTGCTTGCAAAACAAACTTTCTCTACTATAAATAGAGCTCATTTGTGCTCAGTTTGAGTACACTAAAGCCATCAAATAGATGCTTTCCTCAAAATCACTTTCTCTAGGCAAAAATACCTTCTTTAGCAAGGTAACTCCGAGTTTTTGAGTTAGAGAGCATTTCCATCACAACTCATGATCCAAACACATCCAATATGTCATATCTAAGTTGTCCAAACTCTCACAAGTGACCTGTAACACCAAAATTTCAAAGTACCCTCTCAAAACCTCAAAATAGGACTTTTGTGCATTTTTCAAGCCATGTCTTGAATAATTCACTTTCCAAACCAGATAAAACATCCAACACACTCCAAATATCATCATTGAACTGTCCCAAATGGTTCCCCACATCTAGAACACCATTTGAGAGAGTTGCTACTTTAACCACTTTTGCCCCTTTTGCAAGAAAGGGCCAGTTTCCATTCCTGAGGTTTCCAGCTGGTTCCAACCACTCTAAAAGCTTCTAAGGGATCATTTGAAGGTGTCCAAAGTATCAAAACATTTCTGGAACAAAGCAATTGGTAGATAGCCCAAAAGCTCCAAAGAGAGGTAAGCATCACAACTTGAACTCTCTGAAATATGCCTTGCTTTGAAGTCCAATGATCATGCATCTCTTATACATGTTATATGTGTTGTGTTTGCACCAATTTATCATGTAATTCACACCTGTACCAAGAGGTAGCATAGAAAATGCAAAACATGACCTATTTCAAAACCACTATCGGGTTTTGAGGAGGATTTGTTTTCTGGAAAAACCACCACCACCATTGGATTCCTTAGGAAATTCTAGGCCAGATGCATATAAATTTTGTCTCCGTCCATGGAGAAATGAGAAAGTTATGGCCTTCACGTTTCTAACCAAAATCTTGCCTTGCCTTGCCTTGGGCCAGGCCAAAAACAAGGCAAGCCTTGTATATTTGTGGTTGTGTTTCAATACACGGATGTATCACCACCCCAGTGGTAAGGCGCGCATGCTGCACACAAGAGGTCTGGGGTTCGAATCCCCCTCGCCCCAGACCCCCTTTTTAATGCTTTTCCACTTTTTTATTATTTTTCATATTATTTTTAATGATTTGAAAAATTAATAACTCCCTCAATTTTAATTATTTTTTATTGGTTCTTTTTGTAAAAAATCACAAAAATGTTGAAACATTTTATTCCACAAAAAAAATCAAGTTTATGTTATTTATTTAATATAGTTGGTATTTTTGTGAATAAATTCACTTTTAATTGTTTTTTTAACATTTTAAAATTGAATTCTCATGTTGAAAATCAAAACCAAATGAATTTTAATTCATCTTGCGATTAAAACATCATTTTTCAAACCTCAACCAAAAATCACAAGTTGTTTATTCAAACTTATTTGGTATTTTATCATTTTTTATTGATTTTCCTTGAGAATTTACTTTTAAAATGATGAAATTAGGGTTTCCTTGATTTTCACCCAAACAAAACTTTTAAACTAACTCTTTGGGCCTCTAATAGAGTGTAAGACCCAACCCATTTGAAAACCAAAACATTTTTGGGCCTCAGTCATTGTATAAGACCCACTGCATTTTCAAAAATCTCGGCGCGATCGCCATTTCAAAACGAAAATCATATGGGCCTACCCTCATGTTATAAGTCCCATTTCCTTTCTTTAAAACACTTTGGGCCTCTAGTAGAGTGTAAGACCTAACCCTTTTTGAAAACCAAAATGATTTGGGCCTCAGTGTATTGTATAAGTCCCGACACCATCAAAAAGTTTGGTGCGATCGTCGCCTTTTTAACAAAAACCCATGGGCCTCTCCTTGAGTTGTAAGCCCCATCTCTAGTACAAAAATAACCTATTTCGGCCTCTAATAGATTGTAAGACCCAACCCTCTTTTAACCAAAACATTTTGGGCCTCAGTCACTTGTATAAGTCCCTGTACAAATTCAAAACAACAGTGCAATCACTGATAAAACCTTGGGCCTCTCCTTGAGCTGTAAGCCCTAACAATCTTTTCAAAACACTTTATCCTTTGATTTTAAATCCAAATATATGTTGTTATCCAACTTTATTTGTTGAACAACTAACAAAACAACATGGAAGGTCTACAACGGGTAAGTGTTTATCCACTTTCAGTTATCGCTTTCATATGTATATAACTGTATTGTGGGGCTGCTTCACTGTAAGTCTTCTTTCACATACTTGTCGTATATCTACTGTGTAATACTAGTATAGTTATTTAGATTTTTCCCCGGCAACTATGTCTAACACTAGGTAAAGCCTTGTTGGCCACTCTTAAATACAAACAAAACTAGATCCCCATAGGATTACCAGATATAGTCTTCCCTCCTCTTAGGGTTAAACAATATGGAAACGTGAAAGGCAGCATTCTCGGTGAACCCTTTCTCAGACTGTCACTCTTAGAAATTGTCAAAGAAACTCTAACTCCCCAGAGATAATCTTTTCTCCGTGAATGGCATCTCTTGAGTTTCTTCCAAATCCTGGAACTTTCCTGGCTTGATCTATTCTCGATGAATAGCTTGTCTTGAACTTCTCTTGGTTTGGGGAGCCACTGACTTCCTAAAAGCATCCCCGCCTCCTCTTGGGCATTATACAAGGACCCTTCGGCTTCTTAGAAGTTCTCATGCCTTCTCTTAGGCTTAATACAAGGACCCTGATGACCTCTTAAAGGTATAAGATAGAACTTAGTCATCCTTTGCTAGACCAGTCTTTCCAGCGTCAAAACTCTGGCCGTTGTAGGGTTGATACTCATCCCTTATTGCCCGCGCCTCCTCTTGGGCATTGTACAAAAGATAAAACTCTAGACTTAGACAGTCTAAGACCCTTGAGTCTCAAAGACATTCTCAAGTCCCTTTCCAACATAGGAAGAAACCCCGGTCTCCTCTTGGGCTTTGTACAAATGATCCTTCCTAGCAGAGCTAACCTTTTAAGACTCTTTTAGCCTCAATCTCGGGCTTCGTACAAGATAGCAAAACACTCTCTTGTTGAGTATAAAAGACTCTCTTGTTGAGTCAATCACTTTTTAGCCTCTGTCTTGGGTTTTGTATAAGACATATAAAACACTCTCTTGTTGAGTATAAAAGACTCTCTTGTTGAGTTAATCCACTTTTAACCTCCATCTCGGGCTTCGTACGAGATAGAAAATAACTCTCTTGTTGAGTATAAAAGACTCTCTTATTGAGTCAACCACTTCTAGCCTCCGTCTTGGGCTTTGTACAAGACATATAAATCACTCTCTTGTTGAGTATAAAAGACTCTCTTATTGAGTCAATCTCCTTTTAGCCTCAATCTCGGGCTTCGTACAAGACAGCAAATCAATCTCTTGTTGAGTATAAAAGACCCTCTTGTTGAGTCAAACAACCTTCAGACTCTCTTGTTGAGTCAATCACCTGTTCAAGACTTTCTTGTTGAGTCAACCATTTTAGCCTCCGTCTTGGGCTTACACTTACGAGCACTCTCTTGTTGAGTCAAACCTGTCATACCCAAAATTTTCACCACTAAAATTTCCCATCGTTGTGCAAATCATCATCATAATATGGAGGAACCTTCATACCTCAGCAGTCTCCCCAAAGATGGGTGAGCATCCATTAACATCAGAACTAGGGTTCCAAGCCCTCTCTGAGCCTTAGACAAAAGATCAATTAAGGAATGACTTGATCTTCAACTTGTCTAATGTCTTAAACATCCACAATGGATCAAGAGGACTCCCACTTCAAGGATTAAGCACAAGGAAGCTCCCTTATAGGTGGATCAAGCCTCAAGATTGCCAGTGTCACCAAATTAGGGTTTTGGTCGACCAGGCCTTCCAGATGGAAATTTTCCTCTGGGCATGAGCCAATACTTCAAGGCATAACCTAAAATTCTCCATGGAACCTCATGGACCCAATCATCAAGTCAATTTTGCCTCAGGGGATGCATTTACCAAAAATCAGGAATTAGGGTTTCTTGACCAAATTCACGCCTAAGCTGACTTTTGGGATAAATCATGAGCTAAGACCTCAAGAGAGGATTTGAGGGTCTCTAACATACCATATTGATCCATTTGCAACAATGGATTGATCCAAGAAGCTTGATTTCCAAGTCTCAATTTCATCAGAGCCACAACTAGGGTTTCGCGAGAAAAGTCAACTGTAGCTTTGAATTTTGACCAGGACATGCTCCCAAACCCTAGGACATGATTCAATACACCCTATAATACCTATGAAATCAATCCATCAAGTTTTATTTAGGTCAAGGACTTGATTTCATAGAGGATCACACAGTTTGGAATTCATCTGCTAAAAACTCAACTGTGCACAAAAGTCAACTTTGACTTTTTGAGATTTTTCACAAAAATGGTTTTTTAACCCTAAAATGAAGTTAATGTATGATTTGAATCATCATTCATCAAGAAAAATCAAGAAAAGTGGGATAACTTGTAAAAGGGGTAACCATAAAAACTTAGAAAATTTTCTAAGTTATGAACAAAGTGGCAAGGGTACCAACTTTGGAGGATCATAACTCCTAAACCACAAGGCCATTTTTCCCCATCCAAACCTTGATTTGTAGATCTCATTACCCTCTACAAAAGCTAAGAACTAACCCCCCTCCAAATTCATCATGGATTTTGAGTTATGGAATGAGCAAAATCATAAAAAGTGAAAAAGTCACTTTTTTCCAACACTTAGTGAAATTTTCACTAATTCAGAATCTGCCTTCACTTTTCTCCAAATGTAGGGGGATTTTTCAATTGGATCCAAAAGGTATCAAAACCAAAATGATCAAACAGTTGTTGTATCATATGAGGCCTTTCCAAAATGGCCAAGAGCATCACCAAATTCCACTTGAGCCATGAGATATGACATTGGCAATATGCCTTGCTGAAAACTGCCAAGGCTAGGCAGAATTTTGCATTTTTGGCCGATTTGGGAAAATCAGATAATTCCAAGCCTTGTCATCACTTTAGGCATATCTGAGGATCAAATCTAAAGGGGACAATCACTGAGCCAAGCCTCCAAAGTTCTTGGAACAAGAAATAGCATGCCAAACCTATAATTGCCTAAAATAGGGACAAGACTCCAATTTTGGATCGGAGCATTCAATGCATAAACCAAGGTGGCATGGACTGAGCCATTTGCAACTGAATTCAATAAAGACTTATCCAAGACCAAGGGAACCACAACCATGTGCCCTAACCTCTAGTCAATGTCTAGAGGAGACTTGGATTCCAAAGTGCAACCATTGGCCAAAACTTTGCTGCAGTTGCCATTCACTATTGATCCCAAAACAAACTTGCTCTACTATAAATAGAGCTCATTTGTGCTCAGTTTGAGTACACCAAAGCCGTGAAATAGATGTTTTCCTCAAAATCCCTCTCTTTAGGCCAAAATGCCTTCTTTAGCAAGGTAACTCTGAGTTTTTGAGTTAGAGAGCATTTCCATCACAGCTCATGATCCTAACACCTCATAAACATCATATGTAGGTGATCCAAACTCACAAAAATGACCTGTAATTCCTAAATCACAAAGTCACCTCTCAAAATCTCAAAATAGGCCTTTTGTGCATTTTTCAAGCCATGTCTTGAATCAGTCACTTTCCAAACCAGATAAAGCCTCAAACACACACCAAATATCATCCTTGAACTGTCCCAAATGGTTCCCCCCATCTGGAACACCATTTGAGAGAGTTGCTATTTTGGTCACTTTTAACCCCTTTCGCAAGAAAGGTCCAGTTTGTGTTTTTGCAGGTACCAGCTGATTCCAATCATCCTAAAAGATTCTAAGGGATCATTTGAGTGTGTCTAAAGCATCAAATCATTTCTGGAACAAGAGGCTTGACAGATTGCACAAAAACTCCAAAAAGCTCAAAAAGAGGTAAGCCTCATGACTAGAACTTTCCAAAATATGCATTGCTTTGAAGTCTACTGATCATACACACCTCATACATGTTATATATGTTGTGTTTGAACCAATTCACCATGTAATTCATGCCTGTATCAGAATGTAGCATAGAAAATGCAATTATAGACCTTTTCAAAACCACTATCGGGTTTTGAGGAGGGAGAGTGATCTGAAAAAAATACCACCACCATAGGATTCCTTGTGAAATTCTGGCCTAGATACATATAAATTTTGTCTCAAACCATTAAGAAATGAGAAAGTTATGACCTTCACGTTTTTTAGCCAAAACTTGCCTTGCCTTGCCTTGGGCCAGGCCTAAAACCAAGGCATGACTTGTATATTTGTGTTTTCACTTCAAACAATGGATGTATCACCACCCCAGTGGTAAGGCGCACACCCTATAACCTTGAGGTCGTGGGTTCAAACCCCACCCATGCCATTTTGTGTTTTTTCACATTTTGCCATTTTTCCAATGTTTTTATGTTTTATTAATTATTTGGAAAATTAATAACTCTTTCAATTTTAATTATTTTTTATTGGTTCTTTTTGCAAAAAATCACAAAAATGTTGAAATATTTTATTCCACAAAAAAATTAAGTTTATATTATTTATTTAACATAACTAGTATTTTTGAGAATAAATTCATTTTTAATTATTTTTAAACATTTAAAATGAACATTCATCTTGAAAAATCAAAACCAAATGAGTTTTAATATCTCTTGTGATTAAAACTTCATTTCTCAAACCTAAAACCAAAATCACAAGTTGTTTATTCAAACTTATTTGGAATTTGTATCATTTTTATTAATTTTTCTTGAATAATTACTTTAAAAATGATGAAATTAGGGTTTTGTTGATTTTCACCTTAACAAACTTTTTCAAACACTCATGGGCCTCTATTAGAGTGTAAGACCCAATCCTTTGTAAATACAAACCATTTTGGGCCTCAGTGTATTGTATAAGTCCTGATACCGTAAAAAAGTTTGGCGTGATCGTCGCTTTTTTAACAAAAAAAATATCTGGGCCTCTCCTCGAGGTATAAGACCCATTCAAAATCTTTGGGGCCTCTATTAGAGTGTAAGACCCAACCCCCTTTGAAAACCAAACTTTTAGCCCTCACTCATTGTATAAGACCCACCGCGTTTTCAAAAATCTCGGCGCGATCGCCATTTTCAAACAATAACCCCTGGGCCTCTCCTTGAGCTGTAAGCCCCAACTATCTTTTCAAAGCACTTTCTCCTTTGATTTGAATATACTGTTGTTTTCAATCTTTCTTTGTTGAACAACTAACCAAACATCATGGAAGCTCTACAACCGAGTAAGTGTTTATACGCTTTCATTTACCGCTTTCATATACATATAACTGTATTATGGGGCTGTTTCACTGTAAGTCTTCTTTCATAAACTCATATCGACTGTGTAATAATAGTATAGATATTTAGAGTTTCCCCGGAAACTACGTCGAGCACTAAGCCCTGGTGATCACTCTTAGAAGTAGATAAAACTAGATCCCCCATAGGAGCACCAGATACAGTCTTCTCTTCGACTGTCACTCTTAGGAATTGTCAAAGGAACTTTACTCCCCAGAGATGATCTTTTCTTCGTGAATGGCATATCTTGAGTTTCTTCCAAATTCTCAGATTTTTCTGGCTTGATCTATTCTCTGTGAATAGCCTGTCTTGAACTTCTCGGGGTTTGGGGACCCAAAGGCTTCTTAAAAGCATCCTAGCCTCCTCTTGGGCGTTGTACAAGGACCCGTCGGCTTCTTAGAAGTATTCACAACCTCCTCTTAGGCTTCGTATAAGGATTCTTCATCCGGGAATGATAGCCTCCTCTTGGGCTTCGTACAAATTGTCCCTCGGCTTCTAAAAAGTTTCCAACCTCCTCTTAGGCTTCGTACAAATTGTCCGGACGACCTCCTAGAGGTATAGGAACAGAAATTAGTCATCTTAATAGAACAGTCTTTCAAATAGTCTAGATATTTCCACCGCTACACCACTGTTTCTTTAAGCATGGTACAAAAGATAAAACTCTAGACTTGGACAGTCTAATTTCCTTGAGTCTCGGAGACATTCTCAAGTAAGAAAACATCTGTAGACTTGGACAATCTCAAATACCCTTCGGATTTCCCATTTCCTTAAAGAACAGGAAATAACCCTGATCATCTGATCAATCCTAAAGCACAGGCTTACCTTTAATCAGTCTCTTTATAAGAACTAATTTTCTCTTTAATTAACATACTGGACCTGTCACTTAACTGAGACAACAACCCCAGCCTTCTCTTGGGCTTTGTACAATGATTCTCCCCAGCAGAGTAAACCTCTTTTAGCCTCTATCTCGGGCTTCGTACGAGATACAAAGACTCTCTTGTTGAGTCAAAAACCTTTAGCCTCCATCTCGGGCTTCGTACGAGATACAAAATCATTTTCTTGTTGAGTCAATCCCCTCTTTTAGGCTCCGTCTTGGGCTTCGTACAAGACACACAAAAAACACCCTCTTGTTGGGCCCAAAAGCCTCCTCTTAGGCTTTGTATAAAGAAATCCCTAGCTAAGTCAATCAACCTTTTAGCATCAATATGTGCCTCGTTCACAGTAAACAAACATCAACAACTCCTTTTCCTCCATCTAATTGTTGTAAGTGGCAAGCCTCTGGATTATTTACATCCACGCCATTGTCCCTCTTTTAGCATGAGAAATTCCTAAGGAAAGATGGCATTGCTCTACACTGAGTTAAAGTCTTCTCCTTCAGGTTAAAAATCCCCTATAAAGGAAATTATGGCATTGCCGGATTCACATATCCCGGTTAAAGTAATTCTCCTTTATAACCAGTCACCCAACAGTTGTGACAAACAGACCCCTTTAGAGATGACAAGTTCTCTCTAAAGACAACACCTTTTCAGCTTCATATCTTGGGCTTTGAACAAGATACAAATCAACTTCAGCTTCACATCTTGGGCTTTGAACAAGATACAAATAGACCCTTCAACTTCACATCTTGGGCTTTGAACAAGATACAAACCCCCTTTAGCTTCACGTCTTGGGCTTTGAACAAGACACCAAAACACCCATTTCCTCCCATAGAATAGGAGGAACTACGATCACTCTGATTTCCCTGTTTCGGTAAACTGGAATACGTAGGCATGAGATTAAAAGAAAAAATCTAAGCGAGCACACTCATCAAAAACCCAAAATCCCGTACCTTCATACATCAATCGAAAAGCATCAGTCCTAACATCCTACCAATAACCCAGACCCTGTTTTTTTCCAAAATAACCTAAGGGAGACCCCCCGAATCTTTGTAGCATCACTAACCTAACAGACTGCTGTTCAAACTCAGTATGCAAGCAGGGTTAGTTGGAGACATATATTTCCCTTCCTTCATCAGCTTCAATAGGATAAAAAATGAATCGAGCTGTAGTCCTAGAGTGGTAGTGCTTCGCAACCACGTCCAAAATTGCTCGCTACAGAAAAATGGCGAATCTGCTGGGGACGCCGAGATCTTGTTCTCTTCACATCTCTTAGGAAGAAACCGAAGACTGGGGACTTCACTGGGAATAAGACTTTTTGTTGACTTCACTAGGATCTTAGGTCGAAAACCTTTAGGTTGGGAAGGTACCACAGAATGGTGACTCTGCCGGGGAGCCATTTTTGTCAGGAACATAGGGTTCATAGCTCTCTAAAGTCTAGGACATTAGGACAAATATATATACTGCTATTCCTAATTGAGATATGTGTTTATTTTTCTGCTAATGGGAATGCGTGTGATGCCGCATGTGGAAAGATTGAGTATACACCTAGGAAAAACCCCTTTTAGTAGTGCGGAAGCAATCGAAAATAGTTGTCACGCGATACTACCCTCTTTTGATGGTTCTTCGAAAAAACATCACCTAGCACGGTTCCCGGCCCGCTGGTGTTTTCTCGACAAGAACTGATGATTTTGAGAGACAGGTACAAAAATCACTAGTATAAACCTTTGGGATGGGTAGAGCCCTGGCTTCATGACAACGACCCTTTGACCCTATGTTTTTTCTATGTTTTTGTGTGCTACATTCATGCATTCATTAAAAAAACATTAAAACATTCAAAAAATATTCTCTTCTAGTCTCTCTTTTTCAAATTAAACTAAGACAATGATTGCAAATGTCAGAGAAAAAGATTGCGCTCATGGATTTCGGTAGAAGGAGAACTCACCAGTATACCTCCAGGGTTCAAAAACTAAGGGATTTGAGACAATTAGCAAGGATGATCACTAACCCTGAAGCTTTCAGATCCAAATACGGAGGTCTGCTACCTCTGTTAAGAGTCCAGGTGATTGAAGAAATCATGGAGGCACTCATTCAGTTTTATGATCTGGTTTATCACTGTTTCACATTCCCGGATTACCAGCTCGCACCAACGCTGGAGGAGTATTCTCACTTGACTGGTCTGCACATTACTGATCAAGCTCCATTTTCTGGACTGGAAGAAATTCTAAAGGATCAAATCATTGCAAGAGAAATTTATTTGGACGAGTCAGAAGTTAGGACTCACCTCACCACTAAGAGTGGCATCCGAGGTTTGCCAGCCCAGTTCTTGACAAAGAAAGCCCTGTACTTTGCCAGTATAGGGAACATGACTGCTTTTGAAAGCATCTTTGTTTTGCTCACCTACGGGTTATTTCTGTTTCCCAACATGGATAACTTTGTAGATATCAACGCCATTAAGGTTTTTCTCATTGGAAACGTTGTGCCAACTTTTCTCACGGACGCGTATCATTCAGTACACTTGAGCAATTTATACAGCAGAGGAATGATCACGTGATGTGTCCCCCTGCTTTACAAATGGTTCACTTCCCGTTTGCCCAAGTCTGCTGCATTTTGGGATCAAAAGAATACTTTACGTTGGTCGCAGAGAATCATGTCTCTTACCAACTCTGACATCGATTGGTGCAATCGAATCTATGACGGGATCAGAATTATTGACCGTTGTGGAAATTTCCCAAATGTACCCCTTATAGGAACTAAGGAAGGAATCAACTATCATTCGGTATTGGTTCGTCGTCAATTTGGATACCCGATGAGGCATGTCCCACGGAATGCTCATCTGGAAGGTCTTTTCTTCAAAGAAGGAGAAAATGACAGGGCACTAAAGATGGAAATAGTGCACGCTTAGAAACATGTTCATAAGAAAGGACGGGAGTCTCTAGGAAAACCAGACTGTGTTTCGGTGGGGCCTTATCTCCACTGGGTACAAACTAGAGCTCTCAAGCTATAGATGCCTTATCCTCGTTACGGAATTCTTCTGCCAAAGGAATCTGTCATGTACTTCATGACCGAAACGGAAAAGCTTCAGGTTACTCTCAACAAAGTTCAACAGGAGAGGAGGTCTTGGAAGAACAAGTACTACACCCTCAACATGGAGTGTACCAAAATACAGCAACTACTGAAAGATAAGGATGCTCTGATTGAAATTTTATAGCAACATGCTGTAGAAAATTAGGATGACCAAAGGAATTTGCTTGCTCCTTTCACTTGGCAAAGGAATGACAACCCGACAACGGTCCAAGAGCCCCGGTCAAAGAAAAGGAAAGCACCAGAATCAGCACCCGGGTTCTCCTCAGGGAGAACTCAGGACCCATTAGCTTAGGTTTCTGTTTCCGCACCTTGTAATCTACTGTATTTCCATTTTCACAATCTTTTGAATTTTAATAAAATGGGGTTCCCCCACTGTTTGATATTTGTAATCTAATTATCGAAGTTTAATTTGAATAAACAAAACAATAAATGTAATCATTGCATTCATCATTCTCACGTCACGTATTCTTCTTACCTACGAATCTCACGATTGTGTCTCGGTTCTAGAGTCAAACTGTCTCATTCGTACAATACTCGGGCCAATCGTCATAAAAAGATGGATGATCTCGAGGAAGAGAACAGAGAGTTGAAAGAAGAGATCGACGCTCTGAGAGAGGATATGAGAAAGCTTCGTAACGACATGCAAGCCATGGCAGAAGCTCAACTACAAAGAACTATGATCTCAGAGATCACATCAATGCCCATAGTGGAAAAGTCTGATCCTAGGTATAAAATGTTGAAAGATCGTCCCTGGGGCATGCCTATCAACTATATCCTAGAAGGATATATTCCGTTGATCAATGAGAATCACGAAACTGCTGCAGGAGCCGCTGGGCCTGAAGGTTACAAACTTCGGGAAAGCGAAGATGCCAGGGACATGACAATAACTCCTGAAGGTTACAAACTTCGGGAAGCACCAAGAGTCACTGTCGTAGTAACGGTACCACCCCATGTGGTGCACACTATCCCAGAAGGACAGATTCCCCAGATACCTGATGATGGAAATGAGAACATATTCGACAGAATGAACGAGTTCCAGGAACAGTTCTTGGGAATGCAGAAAGAACTGCAGGCTCTTCGCGGTCAGGATTTATTTGGAAAGGACGCCACGGGCCTTTGCTTGGTCCCCAACGTGAAAGTCCCGCACAAATTCCAAGTGCCCGACTTTGAAAAGTACAAGGGTAACTCTTGCCCTCAGAGTCACTTAGTGATGTACGCTCGGCGAATGTCAGCTCAGACAGAAAATCAGGGCCTACTGATTCACTACTTCCAGGATAGTTTAACTGGTGCCGCATTAAAATGGTACATGGGGTTAAACCATGCCACGATCAGCACTTTCAGAGATCTTGGCACTGCCTTCGTCCAACAATACAAATACAATCTGGACATGGCACCAGACAGAGATCAACTCTGATCAATGTCACAAAAGGACAAAGAAACCTTTAAACAGTACGCTCAAAGATGGCGTGAAATTGCCGCTCAGATTTGTCCGCCTCTTGAGGAAAAAGAGATGACAAAGATCTTCCTAAAGACCTTGAGTTCATTTTACTACGACATAATGGTCGCCAGTGCACCCAGTGACTTCACCGAAATGGTCGGTGTGGGAGTTCATCTTGAGGAAGCCGTCTGAGAAGGACGTCTAGTTAAAGACGCTGGATCATCAAGTAGTACGAAACGATACGGTAGTGCTCTCCCTAAGAAAAAAGAGCAGGATATTGTGAATATCTCTCTCGGAAAGCAAAGGCAACGTTATCAGCCAGTAGCAGCTGTAACTCATGCTATCAACCCTACGCCTGTTTCTACGTATCAACCTCAGGTTGCGCAGAGCCAACCTAATCAGTAAAGAACATAACAGCCTCTTCAGCAGGCTCGTCCTCCATATAATAACAACCGTACAACGCGGCCACCGGGGTTCGACCCTATACCCGTATCATACGCCGAACTGTTTCCGCTGCTACTGGCTAAGGGGCACGTCCAGACTAAGTCTCCTCTTACAGTACCGGAAAATCTGCCTTTTTGGTTTAAAGCGGATCAGACATGTCCTTACCATCAAGGAGGACCAGGGCATAACATCGAGAGCTGTCTCAATTTCAAATCCGATGTGCAAAAGCTTGTCAGGAGTGGGCTCTTATCTTTCAAAGATACGAATCCTAATGTTCTCATGAACCCGCTGCCTCAACACGAGAAAGCTATAGTCAATTTGATAGAGGGAGAGCTTAACAACGTCTATCAAATTCACGATGTACTATTATTGAGGACTAATTTGGTCAAGATGCATTGTAGACAGAGTGGATATGGCCATGTGCCACCTCATAATTATCATCGGTGTGATATCTGCTCTAAAAGCAATCAGGGGTGTCCTGTGGTGCAATAAGCTCTACAGGAATAGATGGATCTCGGATGAATCCAAGAGCATCGAGTTCGTGGAGTCAACATGACCTATACGAATTCCAACATCATTCAGAATCATGATATCTGTGCGATGAATGTCAACTTAGTGGCCATGCACTCAAGGCAAAGCCAGAATCATAATCTGCCGCGACACGATTATAATTCCTGTCTGACTTGCTTGGTAAACAAACAGGGATGCTCTTTTGTACAAGAGGCCCTCCAGCGTCAGATGGATCTTGGGTGGATTCAGGACTACCATGATAGGAATCATTATCAAATCAATATGATTCAAATCTTCGATGTTCGCCTGATGAATACCAGCTTAGTAGAGTTACATGCTAGGCAGGTCCAACTTGGTTTTCTCACTTCTCACAATTATCTGAACTATAAAGGATGCAGTGAGAGTAACCAAGGGTGTGCTCTCGTTCAAAGTACTTTACAACATCTGTTAAACCACTTGTGGCTTCCAATCTATCTGGATGAAGACACGCAACAAATCAGTGTGGTTAATGGAAACCCTACTCGGCGTCAAAGTCAGGATGTCCGATCTGTGGAAACTGACCTACTGAGGTTACATTGTATTCAAAGCGGGTGTGGCCAGGTGCCACCACACAACTATGAACGTTGTAGAGTCTGCTCGGAAAATAACCAAGGATGCTACCTCGTGCGGGCAGCTCTTCAGAGTCAAGTGGATCGTCTCCCTATCCGGGTTCTGGACCAATCAACTGGGCGCCGGACTACCTCGCTGATCAAATTGAGGATGTTGTCGTAATTTTTGATCATCAGAGGGCTAGGGAAGTTTGTACCATCATCCATCTACTGGACGAATCAAAGGTTCCCAACCAGGAACAAATCAAAATTACTTATGATGGTCAGAAAAATCAGAAGGTTCCTATAGTTATCTATCTACCGGGACCATTACCATATGAATCAGTTAAGGCGATCCCTTATAAATACAGTGCAACGACAATTGAGAATGGAAAGGAAATTCCATTATCCTCCATCATGAATATTGCAGACATCATTCGAGAAACATGGAGCGATCGAATCTTCAACCGAGGCATTGGAGAACTTAACAAAGAAAAGGAACTTCAGACAGAAACTCCTGGTCCACCCGTCGATCAATCCAGTAATTCCGACCTTTCAAAAAATAACGATGAGATGCTGAAGCTCATCCAAAGGAGTGAATACAACATTGTTGATCAGCTGTTACAAACTCCTTTAAAGATCTCCGTTCTATCACTTTTACTCAGTTCCGAAGCCCACAGGGAGGCTCTACTGAAAGTCTTAGAGTAGGCCTTTGTGGAACAGGATGTGTCAATACGACAGTTCGATAGCATCATCTCTAACATCACTTCCTATAACAACTTAGGATTCAGTGATGAGGATTTTCCAGAGGGGGGTAAAAGCCACAACATGGCTCTCAATATCACGGTCAACTGCCAGGAAGATGCTCTAGCCAGCGTACTGGTAGATACAGGATCAGCCATCAACGTTATGCTGAAGTCCACTTTAATGCGACTATCATTCAAAGGTTCCCCGATGAGGGGCAGTGAGGTCATCATCAAAGCCTTTGACGGATCTCAGAAAGTAGTTATTGGTGAAGTCGACCTTCCCATAACTATCGGTCCTCACACTTTTCTAATCACTTTCCAGGTCATGGACGTCCGGGCAGCATACAGCTGTTTATTAGGAAGACCTTGGATACATCAGGCTGGGGCAGTCACTTCAACACTGCACTAGAAACTGAAGTTCATCAAGAACGATCAACGTCACTGTCTGTGGAGAGCAAGCCTTGCTCGTGAGTAACTTATCCTCGTCTACTTGTGTAGAACCCGAGGAGGTTGTTGGAACCCAGTTCCAGGCACTTTCGGTGAGCAATGATAATCAATCAGAGAAGGGAACCTCGATTTCCTCGTACAAAGATGCTCTCGAGGCAATTGAAAGTAATAATACAAAAGGGTGGGGACAACTTGTCACTCCTACTGATAACAAAACAAAGAAGGGTCTTGGTTTTTCTTCAACCTGTACCCAGACTGCTACTAACAATGAAAGTCTTCATCCCATTCAGGATTTCTTCCACAGTGGATGTTTCCTTCACCCAGTGCATCAGGAAGTGCACACCATCAACAAGGGAGATTCCTCCGATACAGAGGAAGAGTGGAAGTCCTATCTTAACGAGGACAGTTATATGTCTCAAGAAGAAGTGCCTACGCCATTTTTCTATCCCGCACAGAGTCCGAGATTTATACCCGGGTCAGATGTCAGAACAATATACGGAGATTGTGATCCGGAAGGATGTCGTGCTCCACCAAATTCATTAGAGGAGGACACTCTAATGAAAGACAACTTTGACCATGACTATTATGGCCCAATGGATGGCCTGCCTATCTGGCAACCGTACCCAGGAGACTTGGGGCAAGAGAATCAGCCGAATGATGATAATCAACTGAGCATCATTGAATAGAATACCTGCGTCCCCACAATGTCATGGGATCAACACTCAGGTCATTCAGAAAATATCCAGCACGACGATGAATTCGTAAAGTTTGCAGGACTAATCGAGAAGGATGACTCCTCCAGTTCCACAGTGTGGGACACCCTGGGACAACCAAGTGGAAAATACGACTATATGGTCAAGTACACTGCTCCCGAAAGCTCTCGTATCAGGCTCGAAGACATCCAGGAAACTGGATGGGGAGATCTACGTGAGAGTACAAATACTCTGCAAAATGCAACTGAGGAATCCTCCTACAACAACTCTGCCTGGGAGACAGATTCCAATGATCCTACTCCGCCAGAAATCAGCATTATTTCTGAAGACAAATCAAGGAAGGTTCCAGACTTTGTGATTCACCGAGGAGTTCGCCGCCAGTGGGTTGCTGTCGATGTTCTGAAGGTCGTCCACCAGTCAAAGTAATTGCCATCTTTGTTTTAACCTTTCACCCCGCCCAGGTGAAACGGATGTTTTGATAGGGCTCGCTTTCTGTAAATTTCCCTCTTCGCTTTGCCCAAAGCGACAGAGTTTTGTTTTATAGGGCTGTAGTTTCAAGAATCGACTTGTTCATTAATAAAATAACGTCGTTCTGTAATTTCCGCATTTATTGCTATTTTCTCTTTTTGCTTTTCGCCTTCTCAAAAAATGGTAATCCTAAAAAAAAATCAAATCAATAATAAAAACAAGCAGTTTTCCAAAATACAATGCACACACTCTTGAATTCTCTCTATCTCTTCTAAACACAAATCATTACGTCAGCATCGTAGAATATCATCTACCGTTGAGGTCAGAATGTCTGCCAGTAAAACAGAGGTTGAGACGGACTCACACGGACATGGCCATCAAAATCAAAGAGGAGGTACAAAAAGAGATTGACGCGGGTTTCCTCGCCACGTCAGAATATCCTCAATGGTTAGCCAACATCGTACCTGTTCCCAAAAAGGATGGAAAAGTCAGAATGTGTGTCGATTACAGAGATCTAAACAAGGCTAGTCCAAAGGACGACTTTCCTTTACCACACATTGACATGCTGGTTGACAGTACAACAAAGTTCAAAGTATTCTCCTTCATGGATGGATTCTCGGGCTATAATCAAATCAAAATGGCGCCGAAAGACATGGAGAAACCTTCATTCATTACCCCATGGGGTACGTTTTGTTACAAGGTGATGTCGTTCGGTTTGAAGAATGTTGGGGCAACCTATCAAAGGGCCATGACTACTCTGTTTCATGACATGATACATAAATAAATCGAGGTATATGTCGATTATATGATTGCCAAATCTAAGATAGAAGAGGAGCATATGACCCACCTGTCAAAGCTATTCGAGCGGTTGAGAAAGTACAAACTCTGTTTGAATCCCAACAAGTGCACCTTCGGTGTCCGTTCAGGGAAACTTTTAGGGTTCATCGTCAGCCAGAAAGGAATTGAGTTTGATCCTGACAAGGTCAAGGCCATTCAAGAAATGCCTTCTCCAAAAACCTAAAAACAAGTCAGAGGATTCCTGGGACGTTTGAACTACATCTCCAGATTCATATTCCTCATGACCGACACGTGTGCGCCGATCTTCAAACTACTCAAAAAGAACCAGGATTGCGTTTGGTCAGAAGACTTCCAAACCACCTTCGACAGTATTAAGGAATATCTGTTGAATCCATCGATTCTATCACCACCAGTAGAAGGAAGACCACTGATCATCTACCTCACAGTCTTGGGGGACTCAATGGGATGCGTACTTGGCCAACAAGACGAAACCAAAAGAAAAGAGTCTGCCATCTACTATCTGAGCAAGAAATTCACCGACTGCGAGACTCGGTACACTATGCTTGAGAAAATTTGCTATGCTTTGGGTTGGGCAGCCAAACGTCTTCGCCAGTACATGATTCGTCACACTACTTGGTTGGTCTCTGAAATGGATCCGATCAAGTATGTCTTTGAAAATCCTGCTCTCAT
This sequence comes from Lathyrus tuberosus, assembly GCA_022829125.1. Lineage (NCBI taxonomy): Eukaryota > Viridiplantae > Streptophyta > Magnoliopsida > Fabales > Fabaceae > Lathyrus > Lathyrus tuberosus. Next base: position 4,094,005 of record JALAZF010000043.1, read on the forward strand.
GGGAAGAATCGCCCGTTGGCAGATGTTGTTATCAGAATATGACATAGAGTACCACGCTCAGAAATGCGTTAAAGGGAGTATTTTAGCTGATCATTTGGCTCATCAACCGATTGACGATCAGGAATCAATCGGGTTTGACTTCCCAGACGAAGATGTCATGTATTTGAAAATGAAAGATTGCGATGAACCGCTACCCAGTGAAGGGCCAGAACCAGGTTCCTAATGGGGACTTATCTTCGACGGAGCTATCAATCATTACGGAAACGGAATTGGGGCAATCATTATTACACCTCAGGGTACCCACATTCCTTTCACCGCGAGACTTACGTTCAAATGTACAAATAACGAGGCCGAATACAAAGCTTGTATTATGGGTCTCGAGGAAGCGATTGACTTAAGGATCAAAAACTTGGATGTATACGGTGACTCAGCCTTGGTTATCAACCAGATCAAAGGAGATTGGAACACATACCAGTCAGGATTGATTCCTTACAAAGATTATGCAAGAAGGTTGTTACCTTTCTTCGACATAATCGAGTTTCATCATATCCCTTGTGAGGAGAATCATATGGCTGATGCATTAGCCACTCTCTCTTCCACGATTAGTGTAGGTCAATGGAATGGCTTACCTAAGATCGACATAATGCGCCTTGAACGGTCCGCTTACATCTTCACGATTGAAGTAGTCATAGACAACAAACCTTGGTATCACGATATTAAATGCTTCCTTCAGAAACAAGAGTACCCACCTAGGGGCACTAAGGAAAGATAGGAAAACCCTCAGAAGGCTGGCTGGCAGTTTCTTCCTGAGTGGTGATACTCTCTATAAGAGAAACTTTGACATGGTCTTGCTCTGATGTGTAGACAGACCAGAAGCAGACATGCTGATGAGAGAAATTCATGAAGGATCCTTTGGTACTCATGCCAACGGACACACAATGGCAAGAAAAATTCTAAGAGCAGGGTACTATTGGTTGACCATGGAATTCAACTGCTACAAGTACATTAGGAGGTGTCACAAGTGTCAGATATACTCCGACAAAATTCATGTACCACCAACTCATCTCAAAGTTCTCTCTTCCCCATGGCCTTTTTCCATATGGGGAATCGACATGATTGGCTTGATCGAACCTAAGGCTTCGAACGGACATCGGTTCGTCCTGGTAGCCATTGACTACATCACCAAGTGGGTCGAAACAGTATCATATGCTAATGTAACCCGACAAGTGGTGGTCCGATTTAACAAAAACAATATCATCTGCCGTTATGGTGTTACGAGCCAGATCATTACTGATAATGGATCTAACTTGAACAATAGGATGATGAAGGAGTTGTGTGCTGAGTTCAAGATCGAACACCATAACTCATCTCCCTACCAACCCAAGATGAACGGAGCAGTAGAGGCGGCTAACAAGAACATCAAAAAGATCGTTCAAAAGATGGTTGTAACCTATAAAGACTGGCATGAGATGCTACCCTTTGCTCTTCACGGTTATCGCACATCTGTCCGCACTTCAACAGGGGTAACCCCTTTCTCTCTTGTGTATGGCATGGAAGCAGTGCTTCCCATAGAAGTAGAGATCCCATCAATCAGGGTATTGATGGAAGCTAAGTTTACTGAAGCTGAATGGTGTCAAAGTCGACACGAAGAACTCAATCTGATCGAAGAAAAGCGAATGATGGCACTATGCCACGGTCAGTTGTATCAGTTGAGAATAAAGAAGGTGTTTGACAAAAAGGTCCGACCTCGCGTCTTCCGGAAAGGAGACCTCGTGCTCAAGAAGATACAATCATTTCTCACCGATTCTCAGGGCAAATGGACTCCGAATTATGACGGCCCCTATGTGGTCAAGAAAGCTTTCTCAGGCGGCACCTTGAGACTTGCAACCATGGATGGAGAAGAATTTTCCTACCCCACAAATGTTGATGTAGTCAAAAAATACTTCGCCTAAACTAAAAAAAAAACGTCTCAGTGGATTGAAAACCCGAAAGGGCGATCCAGGAAAAAATTAGAGACATAATAAAAAATCATCCCGGTGGATTGGAAATCTCAAAGTACAATCCAGGAAAAAGTTAGGGATAATGGCAAGTAACTATGTTCAACAGGGGCAAGTCCCCCAGCAGCAGTCATGCCATCCATTAGAAAACTCCAGTCAAGGTCATCTTCGATAGAAGCTCAGGATGCCCAGAATTCACAGTTGGTAGAAGGATATTGGTCATTATGTTTCAACGTAGCCCTTTTCCCTGTAAATTATCATTTTCTAACTTTGTAAATACTCTATGGAATCACGCGCTTGGTTGATTTCCATCCTATCAATAAAATTTGAGCCCTTGTGCTTTTGTTTGCAATTCTTATTTGTTTTAGCTTTACAGAACGACATTTTAACATGATTAACGATTCTTGAAATAAAACAAAAATGAATTGACTTGTTAAACTTTTTCTGCTTTTAAAATAAAGATGGCAATTTCTTTTGACTGTTGAACATCGAAAGAACATCACTCACTTCTCCAGAAGTAAGCGAGCTTCAAAGTGCAGAATCGAAGTACTCCTTCTAAACCAGTATGCCTGAATGAAGGATCAGCTATGTTAGATGCGAAGGCTCCATCTGACATCCTCGGCCGAGTTCTCATCTCCTAAGCCCGACCAACATTGTTCCCCGTAGGGACTATCTCTCCTAAGCAAGGCAGAATTGCTATTTTGAACCATTGATACTTTTCATCCCCTGCAGCGGCCGAGTATCCAGTCGTGTTCATCCGTCAGTTTTTATGTCGTGTCAGTCATGTCGGCATAAACATACATACATCATGCATTATTGATTTGCATTCGCATTCATATTGCAACACTATCACTCTAGTTGGTCTTATCCCCTAGTGGTAAAAGTTCTCTCAATCGAGTTGTCAGTTCTTTCCTCGCCAGGAAATGTTGCGTCTAGACAATCTCTCTTCTCCAATTTATGTCTGGATCAGAATTGGCCCTTGACCACTTTGATAATTTGAACCTCTGAAAAACCAGAGAACCTTCAACAAATGTCACTCTTCGCCATCGAAGAGGATATCTTCGCTTTCCCAGATTAAGGAAAATCCCCAGAGAAAGCCTCTTAATCGGAGATTCAGCAATACAACAATTGTTTTCAGAAAAAGACCGCTGATGAAAAGGTCATTAGCACCACAAAATTGGATCACATCATATGGCATTTCTCCGGGAAGATCCCGAGAAAAGTATGATGTAATACGCCAAGCAGAAGGCAGTCTCTCAAGAGACTCATTTTCCCCAGTTGAGTCGACAAATGGCGTCTCCAACAGAGAAGTTTGTGCACCTCTACAACTCAGACGACTGGGTTTCCCAACAACTCTGATATCATATCTTTTTCCATCAAATGGCATCTCCCCAGGAAAATTCGGCAAGAAGTTTGAGGAAAATTGCTACGAATAGCGTCCATTGTCAAGAAAGTTTATTGACAAAAGAAACTGAGACCCGTTCCTTGGTAGGAAACCAGGATCGAGGGGAAGTTTAGTTCAGAAACTGAGACCCGTTCCTTGGTAGGAAACCAGGATCGAGGGGAAGTTTAGTTCAGAAACTTAGACCAGTTCCTTGGTAGGAAACCAGGATCGAGGGGAAGTTTAGTTCAGAAACTTAGACCAGTTCCTTGGTAGGAAACCAGGATCGAGGGGAAGTTTAATTCAGAAACTGAGACCAGTTCCTTGGTAGGAAACCAGGATCGAGGGGAAGTTTAATTTAGAAACTGAGACCAGTTCCTTGGTTAAAGACCAGGATCGAGGGGAAGTTTTACCTTTTCTAAGCATCATTGCTTAGCAAAAGAAGATGAATGCATGCGCTACCATTCATAACCACCATCAAAATTTCCGGTATGCCGATATTTAATCCTTTTACACCCCGAATGCCCGAATACCTTCGTCATTCACACCTTCGGGTTCAAGAAGATTAAATAGGGGCATCTGTCATACCCCAAATTTTGACCACTAAGATTTCCCATCATTGTGCAAATCATCATCACAATATGGAGGAACCTTCTTACCTCAGCGGTCTCCCCAAAGATGGGTGAGCATCCATTACAATCAGAACTAGGGTTCCAAGTCCTCTCTGAGCCTTTGACAAAAGATCAATCAAGGAATGACTTAATCTTCAACTTGTCTAACCTCTCAAACATCCACAATGGATCAAGAGGACCCCCACTTCAAGGATTAAGCACAAGGTTGCTCCCTTCTAGGTGGATCAAGCCTCAAGATCGCCAATGTCACCAAATTAGGGTTTTGGTCAACCAGGGCCTCTAGATGGAAATTTTCCTCTGGGCATGAGCCAATGCTTCAAGGCATAACCTAAAATGCTCAATGGAACCTCATGGACCCAATCATCAAGTCAATTTTGCCTCAGGGAATGCATTTACCAAAAATCAGGAAATAGGGTTTCTTGACCTAATTCACCCATAAGCTGACTTTTGGGACAAATCATGAGGTAAGACCTCAAGAGACGATTTGAGGGTCTCTAACATACCATATTGATCCATTTTCAACAATGGAATGATCCAAGAAGCTTGATTTCCAAGTCTCAATTTCATCAGAGCCACAACTAGGGTTTCACGAGAAAAGTCAACTGTAGCTTTGACTTTTGACCAGGACATGCTCCCAAACCCTTGGACATGATTCAATACACCCTATAATAGCTATGAAATCAATCCATCAAGTTTGATTTAGGTCAAGGACTTGATTTCATAGAGGATCGCACAGTTTGGAATTCATCTGCTAAAAAGTCAACTGTGCACAAAAGTCAACTTTGACTTTTTGAGATTTTTTCGAAAAATAGTTTTTTAACCCTAAAATGATGTTAATGTATGATTTGAATCATCATTCAACAAGAAAAATCAAGAAAAGTGGGATAACTTGTAAAAGGGGTAACCATAAAAACTTAGAAAATTTTCTAAGTTATGAACAAAGTGGCAAGGGTACTAACTTTGGAGGATCATAACTCCTAAACCACAAGGCCATTTTTCCCCATCCAAAGCTTGATTTGTAGATCTCATTACCCTCTACAAAAGCTAAGAACTGAGCCCCCTCCAAATTCATCATGGATTTTGAGTTATGGAATGAACAAAATCACAAAAAGTGAAAAAGTCACTTTTTTCCAACACTTAGTGAAATTTTCACTAAGTCAGAATCTGCCTTCACTTTTCTCCAAATGTAGAGTGATTTTTAACTTGGATCCAAAAGGTATCAAAACCAAATATGATCAAACAGTTGTTGTATCATATGAGGGCTTTCCAAAATGGCCAAGAGCATCACCAAATTCCACTTGAGCCATGAGATATGACATTGGCAATATGCCTTACTGAAAACTGCCAAGGATAGGCAGAATTTTGCATTTTTGGTCGATTTGGCAAAATCAGATAGTTCCAAGCCTTGTCATCCCTTTGAACATATCTGAGGATCAAATCTAAAGGGGACAATCACTGAGCCAAGCCTCCAAAGTCCTTGGAACAAGAAGTTACATGACAAACCTAGAATTGCCTAAAAGAAGGACAAGACTCCAATTTTGGATTGGAACATTCAATGCATACACCAAGGTGGCATGGACTGAGCCATTTGCAACTGAATTCAGTCAAGACTTATCCAAAACCAAGGGAACCACAACCCTGTGCCCTAACCTCTAGTCAATGGCTAGAGGATACTTGGATTCCAAAGGGCAACCATTGGCCAAACCTCTGCTGCAGTTGCCATTCACTATTGATCCCTAAACAAACTTGCTCTACTATAAATAGAGCTCATTTGTGCTCAGTTTGAGTGCACCAAAGCCATCAAACAGATGCTTTCCTCAAAATCCCTCACTTTAGGCCAAAATGCCTTCTTTAGCAAGGTAACTCTGAGTTTTTGAGTTAGAGAGAATTTCCATCACATCTCATGATCCTAACACCACATAAACATCATATGTAGGTGATCCAAACTCACAAAAGTGACCTGTAATTCCAAAATCACAAAGTCACCTCTCAAAACCTCAAAATAGGCCTTTTGTGCATTTTTCAAGCCACGTCTTGAATCAGTTACTTTCCAAACCAGATAAAACCTCAAGCACACACCAAATATCATCCTTGAACTATCCCAAATGGTTCCCCCCATCTGGAACACCATTTGAGATAGTTGTTATTTTGGTCACTTTTAACCCATTTTGCAAGAAAGGGCCAGTTTGTGTTTTTGCAGGTACCAGCTGATTCCAATCATCCTAAAAGCTTCTAAGGGGTCATTTGAGTGTGTCTAAAGCATCAAATCATTTCTGGAACAAGAGGCTTGACAAATTGCACAAAAACTCCAAAAAGCTCAAAAAGAGGTAAGCCTAATGACTTAAACTTTCCAAAATATGCGTTGCTTTGAAGTCCACTGATCATACACACCTCATACATGTTATATATGTTGTGTTTGAACTAATTCACCATGTAATTCATGCCTGTATCAGAATGTAGCATAGAAAATGCAATTATAGACCTTTTCAAAACCACTATCGGGTTTTGAGGAGGGAGAGTGATCTGAAAAAAAAATACCACCACCATTGGATTCCTTGTGAAATTCTGGCCCAGATACATATAAATTTTGTCTCAAACCATTAAGAAATGAGAAAGTTATGACCTTCACGTTTTTGAGCCAAAACTTGCCTTGCCTTGCCTTGGGCCAGGCCTAAAACCAAGACATGACTTGTATATTTGTGTTTTCACTTCAAACAATGGATGTATCACCACCCCAGTGGTAAGGCACACGCCCTATAACCTGGAGGTCGTGGGTTCAAACCCCACCCATGCCATTTTGTGTTTTTTCACACTTTGCCATTTTTCCAATGTTTTTATGTTTTATTAATTATTTGGAAAATTAATAACTCTTTCAATTTTAATTATTTTTTATTGGTTCTTTTTGAAAAAAATCACAAAAATGTTGAAATATTTTATTCCACAAAAAATTAAGTTTATATTATTTATTTAATATAATTAGTATTTTTGTGAATAAATTCATTTTTAATTATTTTTAAACATTTAAAATGAACATTCATCTTGAAAAATCAAAACCAAATGAGTTTTAATATCTCTTGTGATTAAAACTTCATTTCTCAAACCTAAAACCAAAATCACAAGTTGTTTATTCAAACTTATTTGGAATTTGTATCATTTTTATTAATTTTTCTTGAATAATTACTTTAAAAATGATGAAATTAGGGTTTTATTGATTTTCACCTTAACGAACTTTTTCAAACACTCATGGGCCTCTATTAGAGTGTAAGACCCAATCCTTTGTAAATACAAACCATTTTGGGCCTCAGTGTATTGTATAAGTCCCGATACCGCCAAAAAGTTCGGCGCGATCGTCGCCTTTTTAACAAAAAAACAGCTGGGCCTCTCCTCGAGGTATAAGACCCATTCAAAATATTTGGGCCTCTATTAGAGTGTAAGACCCAACCCCCTTTGAAAACCAAACTTTTGGGCCTCACTCATTGTATAAGACCCACCGCGTTTTCAAAAATCTCGACGCGATCGCCATTTTCAAACAAAAACCCCTGGGCCTCTTTTTGAGCTGTAAGCCCCAACAATCTTTTCAAAGCACTTTCTCCTTTGATTTGAATATACTGTTGTTTTCAATCTTTCTTTGTTGAACAACTAACCAAACAACATGGAAGCTCTACAATCGAGTAAGTGTTTATATGCTTTCATTTACCACTTTCAAATACATATAGCTGTATTGTGGGGCTGTTTCACTGTAAGTCTTCTTTCATAAACTCATATCGACTGTGTAATAATAGTATAGATATTTAGAGTTTCCCCGGCAACTACGTCTAGCACTAAGCCCTGGTGATCACTCTTAGAAGTAGACAAAACTAGATCCCCCATAGGAGCACCAGATACAGTCTTCTCTTCGGCTGTCACTCTTAGGAATTGTCAAAGGAACTTTACTCCCCAGAGATGATCTTTTCTTCGTGAATGGCATCTCTTGAGTTTCTTCCAAATTCTCCGATTTTTCTGGCTTGATCTATTCTCTGTGAATAGCCTGTCTTGAACTTCTCGGGGTTTGGGGACCCAAAGGCTTCTTAAAAGCATCCTAGCCTCCTCTTGGGCGTTGTACAAGGACCCGTCGGCTTCTTAGAAGTATTCACAACCTCCTCTTAGACTTCGTATAAGGATTCTTCCTCCGGGAATGATAGCCTCCTCTTGGGCTTCATACAAATTGTCCCTCGGCTTCTTAAAAGTTTCCAGCCTCCTCTTGGGCTTCGTACAAATTGTCCAGACGACCTCCTAGAGGTATAGGAACAGAAATTAGTCATCTTAATAAAACAGTCTTTCAAAGAGTCTAGATCTTTCCACCACTACACCACTGTTTCTTTAAGCATGGTACAAAAGATAAAACTCTAGACTTGGACAGTCTAATTTCCTTGAGTCTCGGAGACATTCTCAAGTAAGAAAACATCCGCAGACTTGGACAATCTCAAATACCCTTTGGATTTCCCATTTCCTTAAAGAACAGGAAATAACCTTGATCCTCTGATCAATCCTAAAGCACAACCTTACCTTTAATCAGTCTCTTTATAAGAACTGATTTTCTCTTTTAACCAACATACTGGACCTGTCACTTAACTGATACAGCAACCCCAGCCTTCTCTTGGGCTTTGTACAATGATTCTCCCCAGCGGAGCAAACCTCTTTTAGCCTCCATCTCGGGCTTCGTACGAGATACAAAGACTTTCTTGTTGAGTCAAAAACCTTTAGCCTCCATCTCGGGCTTCGTACGAGATACAAAATCACTCTCTTGTTGAGTATAAAAGATTCTCTTGTTGAGTCCTCTTTTAGCCTCCGTCTTGGGCTTCGTACAAGACACACACAAAAAACACCCTCTTGTTGGGCCCAACAACCTCCTCTTAGGCTTTGTATAAAGAAATCCCTAGCTGAGTCAATCAACCTTTTAGCATCAATCTGTGCCTCGTTCACAGTAAACAAACATCAACAACTCCTTTTCCTCCATCTAATTGCTGTAAGCGGCAAGCCTCTGGATTATTTACATCCATGCCACTGTCCCTCTTTTAGCATGAGAAATTCCTAAGGAAAGATGGCATTGCTCTACACTGAGTTAAAGTCTTCTCCTTCAAGTTAAAAATCTCCTATAAAGGAAATTATGGCATTGCCGGATTCACATATCCCGGTTAAAGTAATTCTCCTTTATAACCAGTCACCCAACAGTTGTGACAAACAGACCCCTTTAGAGATGAAAATTTCTCTCTAAAGACAACACCTTTTCAGCTTCATATCTTGGGCTTTGAACAAGATACAAATCAACTTCAGCTTCACATCTTGGGCTTCGAACAAGATACAAATAGACCCTTCATCTTCACATCTTGGGCTTTGAACAAGATACAAACCCCCTTTAGCTTCACGTCTTGGGCTTTGAACAAGACACCACAACACCCATTTCCTCCCATAGAATAGGAGGAACTATGATCGCTCTGATTTCCCTGTTTCGGTAAACGGGAATACGTAGGCATAAGATTAAAAGAAAAAAATCTTAGCGAGCACACCCATCAAAAACCCAAAATCCCGTACCTTCATACATCAATCAAAAATCATTAGTCCTAACATCCTACCAATAACCTAAACCCTGTTTTTTTCCAAAATAACCTAAGTGAGACCCCCCGAATCTTTGTAGCATCTGTAACCTAACAGACCGCTGTTCAAACTCAGTATGCAAGCAGGGTTAGTTGGAGACATCTATTTCCCTTCCTTCATCAGCTTCAATAGGATAAAAAATGAATCGAGCTGTAGTCCCAGAGCGGTAGTGCTTCACAACCACGTCCAAAATCGCTCGCTACAAAACCCTTTCAGCCTCCATCTTAGGCTTTATACAAGATACATTCTCCCCAACGGAGTCAAAATTCCTTTTAGCCTCAATCTTGGGCTTTGTACAAGACAGAAAGAACATTTTCCTCAGAAAAGTCAACTTCTAGCCTCCTCTTAGACTTTATATAAAGAAAACCCCGGTTGAGTCAATCAACCTTTTAGCATCAAAGTTGTGCCTTGCTCACAGCATACAAACATCAACCACTCCTCTTTAGAGATGACAAGTTCTGTCTTAGTCAAACCTTTAGCTTCACATCTTGGGATTTGAACAAGATACAAACCACCTTTAGCTTCATGTCTTGGGCTTTGAACAAGACACTAAAACAACCTTTTTCCTCCCATAGAATAGGAGAACTACGATCGCTCTGATTTCCCTGTTTCGAGAATACGTAGGCATAATATTGCAAAAATCTTAGCGAGCACACTAATCAAAAACCCAAGATCCAGTACCTTCATATATCAACCAAAAGCATCCGACCTAATCCCTTACCAAAAACCTCACAAATGGTCCAAACATTCTATTCTTAACAAAATAACCGAAGAGGGGCCCACATCTTAATAGCATCTGTAAACCAATAGTTTTAACTGTTTAAACTCAGTATGCAAGCAGGGTTAATTGGAGACATTTATTTCCCTTCCTTAATCTGCTTAACAGGATAAAAAATGAATCGAACTGTAGTGCCCAAGCGATAGTGATTCAAGACCATAAAAATCGCGCTACAGAAAAAATGGCACCCACCGTGGGGCCCTATTCTCTTTCTTACAATCTTCGGTAGAAACCTTAAGTTTAGAAAACGCCACAGAAAAGTGGAGACCACAGTGGGAGGAATTCTTTCTTGCATTCCCAAGGGATGAAACCTTAAGTTCTCGAAATGTCACAGAAATGGCGACTCTGCTGGGGAGTCATTGTCTGTATAGGGTTATAAGACTAGAGGTCTAGGATGATTAAGAAAAATATATATACTGCTTTTCCTAATTGATATATGTGTTTATTTTTCTACTAATGGGAATGTGAGTGATGCCACATGTGGAAAGATTGAGTATACACCTAAGATAGGGGATGGCATTATACGGGTAATCTTACGGGGAGTGAATCCCAATTAAGAGTCCCCGGTCGACCATCAAACTCAATGGAGACTTCCTTTGCAGATACATTACCTATACGACTTCGGTTGTTGAGAGTAGTGCGGTCGATTGGGTTATCTGAGAAGCTGAGGTTTTTAGTAGACTAAAACCATTTTGTAGTGCGAAAGCTATCGGGAATAGTTGTCACATGATACTACCCTCATTTGAGATCACTCTAAGATACATCAGCTCGCTGGCGATCCGCTTGCTGATGTTATCCCAAGAGGGGTCAATGATCTTGCAGACAGGTACAAAAAATCACTAATATAAACCTTTGGGGGGGGGGGGGGGTAGAGCCTTGACTTCATGACACCGAACCTTTGACTCCATGTTTTTTCTATGTTTTTGTGTGCTGCATTCATACATTCATTTAAAAAACATTCAAAAAAGAAAATCTTCTCTTCTAGTCTCTCTTTTTCAAATTAAACTAAGACAATGATTTCAAATGTCAGATAAAGAGAATGCGTTATGGATTTCGGTAGAAGAAAGACTCATAAGTATACCTTCAAGGTTCCAAAGTTAGAGGATTTGAGAGGGTTGGCGAGGATGATCACCAACCCTGAGGCTTTCAGAGCCAAATACGGAGGACTGCTATCTCTGTTAAGGGTTTATGTAATCGAAGGAATCCTGTCCACACTAATCCAGTTCTACGATTTGGTCTATCACTGTTTCACATTCTAGGATTATCAACTAGGACCAACACTGGAGGAGTACTCTCACCTAACTGATTTGCATATTACAGACCAAGCTCCCTTTTCTGGACTGGAAGAAATTCCAAAGGATCAAACCATTACGAGAGCAATCTATTTGGACGAGTCAGAAGTCAGGACTCACATTACCACTAAGGGTGGAATCCAGGGTTTGCCAGCCCAGTTCTTGACAAAGAAAGCTCTATACTTTGCTAGTATAGGGAACGTGGTCGCTTTCGAAAGCATCTTTGTTTTGCTCACCTACGGGTTATTTTTGTTTCCCAACATCGATAACTTTGTTGATATCAATGCCATTAATATTGTCTTGATTGGAAACCCTGAACCGACTTTGCTCGCAGATGCGTATCATTCTGTACACTTGAGGAATTTGTATAGCGGAGGAATGATCACATGTTGTGTACCCCTGCTATACAAATGGTTCACTTCCTATTTGCCAAAGTCTGCTGCATTTTGGGATCAAAAGAATACTTTACGTTAGTCGCAGAGAATCATGCCGCTTACCAACTCTGACATCGATTGGTACAATCAAATCTACGACGGGATTAGAATCATTGACCATTGTGGAAATTTCCCAAATGTACCCCTTATAGGAACTAAGGGAGGAATCAACTATCATCCAGTGTTAGTTTGTCGTCAATTTGGATACCCGATGAGGCATGTCCCACGTAATGCTCATCTGGAAGGTCTTTTCTTCAAGGAAGGAGAAAATGACAGGGCACTAAAGACGAAAATAGTGCATGCCTGGAAACACGTTCACAGGAAAGGACGAGAGTCTCTAGGAAAACCAGACTGTGTCTCGGTGGAGCCTTATCTCTACTGGGTACAAACTAGAGCTCCCAAGCTGAGGATGCCTTACCCTCGTCTGGAAGTTCTTCCATTAAGAGACCCTGTCCTTTATTTTATGCCTGAGACGGAAAAACTTCAGGTTACTTTCAGCAAAGTTCAGCAGGAGAGGAGGTCTTGGAGGAACAAGTACCGTATTCTCAATGTAGAGTGCAAGAAAATACAACAACTATTAAAATAAAAAGATGCTCTGATTGAGATTTTAGAGCAACATGCTGTAGAAAATCAGGATGACTAAAGGAATTGCTCGCTCCTTTCACTTGGCAAAGGAATGACAACCCGATAATGGCCCAAGAGCCCCCGTCAAAGAAAAGGAAAGTACCAGAACCAGCACCTGAGCTCCCCTCAAAGAGGACTCAGGATCCATTAGCTTAGATTTTCTTTTTACAGCACTTTGTAAATTACTGTATTTCTGTTTCCGTAATTTTTGAATTCAATAAAACGGGGTCTTCCCCACTGTGTGATATTTGCAATCCAATTATTGAAGTTTATTTTGATTAAACAAAAAAATAATTAAAAAATAATAATCATTGCATTCATCATTCTCACGTAACGCATTCTTCTTACCTACGAATCTCACGTTTGTGTCTCGGTTCTAGAGTCAAACTGTCTCATTCGTACAATACTCGGGCCAATCGCCAGAAAAAGATGGATGATCTCGAGGAAGAGAACAGAGTTGAGAGAAGAGATCGACACTCTGAAAGAGGATCTGAGGAAGCTTCATAACGACATGCAAGCTCTAGCAGAGGCTCAAATACAACAACAAAGGACTGTGATCTCAGAGATCACATCAACGCCCATAGTGGAGAAGTATGATCCTAGGTATAGAATGCCGAAAGATCGTCCCTGGGGCATGCCACTTAACTATATCTTAGAAGGATATATTCCGCCGATCACTGAGGATCAAGGAACCACAGCAGGAGCCGCTGGGCCTGAAGGTTACAAACTTCAGGAAAGCGAAGATGCCAGGGTCATGACAGCAACTCCTGAAGGTTACAAACTTCGGGAGACACCAAGAGTCTTGGCCATAATGACTATACCACCACCCGTGGTACACACTATCCCAAAAGGACAGATTCCACAGATACCTTCTGGTGGAAAGGAAAGTATGTTCAACAGAATGAATGAGTTCCAGGAATAGTTCCTGGAAATGCAGAAAGAACTGCAAGCCCTTCGCGGTCAGAATTTATTTGGAAAGGACGCCGCGGACCTTTGTTTGGTCCCTAATGTGAAAGTTCCACACAAGTTCTAGGTGCCCGATTTTGAAAAGTACAAGGGTAACTCTTGCCCTCAAAGCCAAAGAACCAGGAGCTACTAATTCACTACTTTCAGGATAGTTTAACCGGTGCCGCATTAAAATGGTACATGGGTTTAAACCGCGCTACGATCGGCACTTTCAGAGATCTTGGCGCTGCTTTCGTTCAAAAATATAAATACAATTTGGACATGGCACCGGACAGAGATCAACTCAGATCAATGTCACAGAAGGACAAGGAAACCTTTAAGGAGTATGCTCAGAGATGGTGTGAAATTTCCGCTCAAATTTGTCCACCTCTTGAGGAAAAATAGATGACAAAGATCTTCTTGAAAACCTTAAGCTTATCTTACTGCGATAGAATGGTTGCCAGTGCACCCACCGACTTCACCGAAATGGCCGGTATGGGGGTACGTCTCGAGGAAGCGGTCCGAGAAAGACGTTTAGTTAAAGACGTTGGATCATCAAGTAGTACAAAATGATATGGTAGTGCTCTTCCTAAGAAAAAAGAGCAGGATATTGGGAATGTCTCTCTCTCAGAAAGCAAAGGCGACAATACCAACCAGTAGCAGCTGTAACTCCTGCTATCAACTTTGTGCCTGTCCCTACGTATCAACCTCAGGTTGCTCAAAGCCAATCGAATCAACAACAATTCCAGCAAAGGCCACAACAGCCTCTTCAGCAGGCTCAGCCCTCGTACAACAACAACCATACAACGTGGCCACCAGGGTTTGATCCTATACCCATGTTGTACGCAGAGCTATTTCCATTATTACTAGTCAAGGGACACGTCCAAACCACGTCTCCTCTTGCAATACCGGAGAATCCTCCTTTCTGGTTCAAAACGGACCAGACTTGTCCTTACCATCAAGGAGGACCAGGGCATAACATAGAAAACTGTCTCAGTTTCAAATCCGATGTGCAAAAGCTTGTTAGGAGCGGGGTCTTATCTTTCAAAGATGCGAATCTGAATGTTCTCACAAACCCGCTGCCTCAACACGAGAAAGCTGCGGTAAATTTGATAGAGGGAGAGTCTAACAACATCTATCAAATTCATGATGTACTCTTATTAAGGTCCAATTTGGTCAAGATACATTGTAGATAGAATGGATACGGCCATGTACCACCTCATAATTATCACCAGTGTGATATCTGCTCTAAAGGCAATCAGGGATGTTCTGTGGTGCAATCAGCTCTACAGGAACAATTGGATCTCAGATGGATCCAAGAGCATCGAGTTCGGGGAGTCAACATGAGCTACACAAATTCCAATATCATTCAGAACCACGACATCTGTGCGATGAATGTCAGCTTGGTGGTGATACACTCAAGGCAAAACCAGTATCATAATCTTCCGTGGCACGATTATAATTTCTATCTGACTTGCTCGGTAAACAAACAGGGATGCTCTTTTGTACAAGAGGCCCTCCAGCGTCAGATGGATCTTGGATGGATCCAGGACTACCATGATAGAAATCCTTATCAAGTTAACATGATTCAAATCTTTGATATTCGTTTGATGAATACCAGCTTGGTGGAGTTACACGCCAAGCAAGTCCAACTTGGTTTTCTCACTTCTCACGATTATCTGAGCTGTAAAGTATGCAGTGAGAGTAACCAAGGGTGCGCTCTCGTTCAAAGAACTTTACAACACTTGTTAAACCATTGGTGGCTTCCAATCTATTTAGACGAAGACACACAACAAATCAGTGTGACTAACGGGAACCCTACTAGACGTCAAAGTCAGGATGTCCGATCTATGGAAAATGACCTGGTAAGGTTACACTGTATTCAAAGCGGACGTGGCCAGGTGCCACCACATAACTATGAATGTTGTAGAGTTTGCTCAGAAAATTACCAAGGAAGATTCACCCATGTCGGTGTCCAGTTCTTCAAGGTCAGTTGGATCGTAAAGAGATTCACCCATGTCCGAGTTTCGAGCCAATCAACTGGACACCGACTACTTCGCTGATCAAATCAAGGACGTTGTCATAATCTCTGATCATCAATGGAACAAGGATGTTTATACCATCATCCCTCTACTGGACGAATCAAAGCTTCCTAGCCAGGAACTGATTAAAGTTACCTACGATAGTCAGAAAAATCAGAAGGCTCCTGTAGTTATCTATCTTCCAGGACCAGTGTCGTATGAATCAACTTAGGAAATCCCTTACAAATACGGTGCAACAATAATTGAGAATGGAAAGGAAATTCCATTACCCTCCGTCATGAATATTGCAGACATCAGTCGAGTAACCCGGAGCGGTCGAATCTTCAACCGAGGAGTTGGAGAACCTAACAAAGAAAAGGAACCTCAAACGGAAGTTCCCAATCCACCAGTCGGTCAATCCAGTGATCCCGACCTTTCAAAGAACGATGATGAGATACTGAAGCTCATCCAAATGAGTGAGTACAACATTGTCGATCAACTGTTGCAAACTCCTTCGAAAATCTCAGTGTTATCACTTTTACTCAGTTCTGAATCCCACAGAGAGGCTCTACAGAAAGTCTTAGAGCAGGCCTTTGTGGAACAGGATGTGTTAATACAACAGTTCGACAACATAATCTCTAACATCACTTCTTGCAACAACTTAGGATTCAGTGATGAGGAATTTCCAGATGAGGGCAAAAGTCATAACATGGCGCTCAATATTAAAGTCAACTGCCAGGATGATGCTTTAGCCAGCGTACTGGTAGACACCGAATCGGCTCTCAACGTCATGCCAAATCCCACTCTAATGCGACTATCATTCAAAGGATCCCCGATGAGGGGCAATGAGGTCATCGTTAAAGCATTTGACGGATCTCGGAAAGCAGTTATCGGCGAAGTCGACCTTCCCATAACTATCGGTCCTCACACTTTCCTGGTCACTTTCCAGGTCATGGATGTCTGGGCGGTATACAGCTGCTTATTAGGAAGACCTTGAATACATCAGGCTGGGGAAGTCACTTCGACACTTCACCAGAAGCTGAAGTTTGTCAAAAACAACCAACTCATCACAGTCTGCGGAGAACAGGCCTTGATCATGAGTAACTTATCGTCATCCACCTGTGTGGAACCGGAGGAGATAATCGAAACCCAGTTCCAAGCACTTTCGGTAAGCAATGACAATCAGTCAAAAAAAGGAACATCAATTTCCTCATACAAAGATGCTCTCGAGGCAATTGAAAGTAACAATACGAAAGGATGGGGACAGCTTGTCATTCCCAATGACAACTAGGCAAAGAAAGGTCTTGGTTTTTCTTCAACCTGTACCCAGACTGCTACTAATGATGAAAGTCTTCATCCCATTTAGGACTTCTTCCACAGTGGAGGTTTCCTTCACCCATTGCCTCAAGCAGTCCATACCATCAACGAGGGAGATCCTTCTGATATGGATGAAGAGTGGAAATCCTATCTTAATAAGGATGGTAATACGTCTCAGGAAGACGTTTCTACGCCATTTTGCTATCCCGCACAGAGTCCGAGATTTATACTGAGGTCAGAATTCAGAACAATATACGGATATTATGATCCTGAAGGATGCTGTGCTCCACCAAACTCATTAAAGGAGGACACTCTGATGAAAGACAACTTTGACCACGACTATTATGGACCGATGGATGGCCTGTCTATCTAGCAGCCGTACCCAGGAAACTCAGGGCAAGAAGATCATCCGAACGATGAAAATCAGCTGAGCATCATTGAAAAGAATACCTGTGTCCCCACCATGTCATGGGATCATTACTCAGGGCATTCAGAAAACATCCAGTACGACCATGAATTGGCAAAGCTTGCCAGACTAGAATTCATCAACTCTCCATTTCTTGAGGTCAACATCGTCGAAAGGGGTGACTCCTCCAGTTCCAAAGAGGTGTGGGACACCCTGGGACAACCAAGTGGTAAATACAACTTCATGGTCAAATACACCACTCCTGAAAGCTCTCGTATCTGGTTCGAAGACATCCAGCCTACTGGATGGGGAGATTTACCTGAGAGCACAAATCCTATGCAAAATACAACAAAGGAATCCTCCTACAAAAACTCCGCCTAGGAGACCTATTCAAATGATCCAGCTCCGCCAGAAATCAGCGTCATTTCTGAGAACAAGCCAAGAAAGAAGGTACCAGACTTTGTGATTCACTGAGGAGTTCTCTGCCAATGGGTTGCAGTCGATGTTCTAAAGATTGTTCATAAGTTAAAATTGCTTGTTTTAAACCCCGTTAAGACATACGATCCAATGCATTCTCCCAACTTTGAATTCCCAGTATTTGGGGCTGAAGAAGAAGATGACGAAGAAATTCCAGAAGAGATCTCCCAACTACTCAGACAAGAGGAAAGGTCTATCGAACCTCACAAAGAGTCATTGGAAACGGTCAACTTGGGTTCAAAAGTGGTAAGAAAAGAAGTCAAGATTGGAGCACTGCTCAGTCCAAATGTCAAAGAGGATTTGATAAGGCTTCTCAAAGAGTTTCCCGATGTATTCGCTTGGTCCTATCAGGATATGCCAGGATTGGATACCAGCATCGTCGAGCATCATCTACCACTAAGATCAGAATGTCCGCCAGTAAAACAAGGGTTGAGAAGGACTCACCCGGATATGGCCATCAAAATCAAGGAGGAGGTACATAAACAGATTGACGTGGGCTTCCTCGCCACATCAGAATATCCTCAATGGTTAGCCAACATAGTGCCCGTTCCGAAAAAAGACGGAAAGGTCAGAATGTGTGTGGATTACAGGGATCTGAATAAGGCCAGTCCAAAGGATGACTTTCCCTTACCACACATTGACATGTTGGTAGACAGTACAACAAAGTTAAAAGTATTCTCCTTCATGGACGGATTCTCGGGTTATAATCGAATCAAAATGGCGTCAGAAGACAGGGATAAAACTTCCTTTATCACACCATGAGGCACCTTTTGTTACAAGGTAATGTCGTTCGGTTTGAAGAACGCTGGGGCAACCTATCAACGGGTTATGACTACTCTGTTTCATGACATGATACACAAAGATATCGAAGTATATGTCGATGATATGATTTCCAAATCTAAGACGGAAGAGGAGCATGTAACCCACCCGTCAAAGTTATTCGAGCGTCTGAGAAAGTACAAACTCCGCTTGAATCCCAATAAGTGCACATTCGGTGTTCGCTCAGGAAAACTGCTAGGGTTCATCGTCATCCAGAAAGGAATTGAGGTTGATTCTGACAAGGTCAAGGCCATTCAAGAAATGCCTTCTCCAAAGACTGAAAAACAAGTCAGGGGATTCCTGGGACGTTTGAACTACATTTCCAGATTTATATTCCTCATGACCGCGATATGTGCGCCGATTTTCAAATTACTCAAAAAGAATCAGGATTGCGTTTGGACAGAAGATTGTCAAACTTCCTTCGACAACATCAAGGAATATCTGTTGAACCCACTGATTCTATCACCTCCAGTGGAAGGAAGACCACTGATCATTTACTTAACAGTCTTGGAAGACTCCATGGGTTGTGTACTTGGTCAACAAGACGAAACAAAAAGGAAAGAGTCAACCATTTACTATTTAAGCAAGAATTTTACAGAGTGTGAAACTCGGTACACTATGCTCGAGAAAACTTGTTGTGCTTTGGCTTGGGCAGCCAAGTGTCTTCGCCAGTATATGATTCGTCACACTACTTGGTTGATCTCAGAAATGGATCCAATCAAGTATGTCTTTGAAAAACCTGCTCTCACGGGAATATGACATAGAGTAACACGCTCATAAATTCGTTAAGGGAAGTATTTTAGGCGATCATTTGGCTCATTAACCGATTGACGATCAGGAATCAGTCGGGTTTGACTTCCCAGACGAAGATGTCATGTATTTGAAAATGAAAGATTGCGATGAACCACTACCCAATGAAGGGCCAGAACCAGGTTCCCAATGGGGACTAATCTTTGATGGGGCTTTCAATCATTATGGAAATGGAATTGGGGCAATCATCATAACCCCTCAGGGTACCCACATTCCTTTCACCGCCAGACTGACATTCAAGTGTACAAACAACGAGGCAAAACACGAAGCTTGTATCATGGGTCTCGAAGAAGCGATCGACTTAAGGATCAAGAACTTGGATGTATATGACGACTCAGCCCTGGTTATCAATCAAATCAAAGGAGATTAGAACACATACCAATCAGGATTGATTCCTTACAAAGATTATGCGAGAAGGTTGTTACCCTTCTTCAACAGAATCGAGTTTCATCATATCCCTCGTGAAGAGAATCACATGGCTGATGCATTAGCCACTCTCTCTTACATGAGTAGTGTAGGTCAATGGAATGACATACCTAAGATCGACATAATGCGTCTTGAGAGGTCCGCTTATATCTTCACGATTGAAGCAGTCATAGATGACAAACCTTGGTATCACGATATCAAATGCTTCCTTCAGAAACAAGAGTACCCAGCTGGGGCACTAAGGAAAGACAGAAAGACCCTCAGAAGACTGGCTGGAAACATCTTCCTGAGCGGTGATACACTCTCTAAGAGAAACTTTTACATGGTCTTGCTCCGATGCGTAGATATACCAGAAGCAAACATACTGATAAATGAAATTCACGAAGGATCCTTTGGCACACATGCCAATGGACACACAATGGCGAGGAAAATTCTAAGAGCAGTGTACTATTGGTTCACAATGGAATCCGATTGCTATAAGTACATGAGGAAGTGTCACAAGTGTCAGATATACTCAGACAAAATCCATGTACCGCCAACGCATCTCAAAATTCTTTCTTCCCCATGGCCTATTTCCATATGGGGAATCGACATGATTGTCATGATTGAACCCAAAGCTTCAAACGGACATCGGTTCATTCTGGTAGCCATTGATTTCTTCACCAAGTGGGTCAAAGCAGCGTCGTACGCCAATGTAACCCGACAAGTGGTGGTCCGATTTATCAAAAACTATATCATATGTCGTTATGGTGTTCCAAGCCAGATCATTACTGATAATGGATCTAACTTGAACAATAAGATGATGAAAGAGTTATGGGCAGAGTTCAAGATCGAACACCATAACTCATCTCCCTACCGACCTAAGATGAACGGAGCGGTAGAAGCGGCTAATAAGAACATCAAGAAGATCGTTCAAAAGATGGTTGTAACCTACAAAGACTGGCACGAGATGCTACCCTTTTCTCTTCATGGTTATCGCACGTCTGTCCGCACTTCAACAGGGGCAACCCATTTCTCTCTAGTATATGGCATGGAGGCAGTACTCCCCATAGAAGTAGAGATCCCATCAATCCGGGTATTGATGGAAGCCAAGTTAACAAAAGCTGAATGGTGTCAAAGCAGACACGACGAACTAAATCTGATCGAGGAAAAGCGAATAACGGCACTATGCCATGGTCAGTTGTATCAACAGAGAATGAAGAGGGCATTTGACAAAAAGGTCTGACCTCGCGTCTTCCGAAAAGGAGACTTTGTGTTCAAGAAGATACAATCATTTCTCACTGACTCTCGGGGCAAGTGGACTCCGAATCATTACGGCCCCTATATGGTCAAGAAAGCTTTCTCAGGCGGCGCCTTGGGACTCGCAACCATGGATAGAGGAGAATTTTCCTACCCCATAAATGTTGACGTAGTCAAGAAATACTTCGCGTAAACTAAAAAAAAGAGAAGAAAAAGAAAGAAAACGTCTCGGTGGATTGAAAACCTGAAAGGGCGGTCCAGGAAAAAATTAGAGACACAAGCAAAAAATCATTCAGGTGGATTAGAAATCTCAAAGTACGATCCAGGCAAAAATTAGGGATTCATGGCAAGTAACTACGTCTGATCAATTTGACTCCTCAGCGGTCGTGCCATTCGATTAAAATCTCGATCAAGGTCATCTTCGATGGAAGCTCAGGATGCCC
This sequence comes from Lathyrus tuberosus, assembly GCA_022829125.1. Lineage (NCBI taxonomy): Eukaryota > Viridiplantae > Streptophyta > Magnoliopsida > Fabales > Fabaceae > Lathyrus > Lathyrus tuberosus. Next base: position 4,115,680 of record JALAZF010000043.1, read on the forward strand.
CGAATTCAAAGTTGGTAGAAGGATAGTGGTTGTTATGTTTCAATGTAGCCCTTTTCCCATAAATTACCATTTTCTAACTTTGTAAATACTCTATGGAATCACGCTTTTAGCTAATTTCCATCCTATCAATGAAATTTGAGCCCTTGTGCTTTTGTTTGCAATTCTTATTTGTATAGCTCTACAGAATGACGTTTTAATATGATTGACGATTCTTGAAATAAAACAAAAATGAATTTACTTGTCAAACTTTTTCTGATTTTAAAATAAAGATAGCAATTTCTTTTGACTGTTGAACATCGAAAGAACATCGATCGCTTCTCCCGAGGTAATCGAACCTCAAACTGCAGAATCAAAGTACTCCTTCTAAACCAGTACGTCTGAACGAAGGATCAACTATGTCAGAGACTATATTTCATCTGACACCCCCGACAGAGTTCTTATCTCTTAAGCCCGACGTTGTTCCCCACAGGGACTATCTCTCCTAAGCAAGGCAAAATTGCTATCTTGGACCAGCGGTACTTCTTCGTCCCCATTATGGCCGAGTATCCAGTCATGTTCATCTATTAGTCTGTATATCGCCTCAGTTTTGTCAGCATAAACATACATACATCATGCATTATTTATTTACGTTCATATTGCATCGCTCTCACTCTAGTCGGTCTTATCCCCTAGTGATAAAAGTCTTCTCAATCGAGTTGTAAGTTCTGTCATTGTCAGGAAACGTTGCATCCAAACAGTCCCTCTTCCAGTTTATTTCTGGATTGCAGCGGGCTTTCGACCACTTTGATAACTTGAACATCTGAAAAGGCAAGAAAACATTCAATAAACGTCACTCTTCGCCATTGAAGATGATGTCTTCGCTTTCCCAGACTAAGGAAAATCCCCAGAGGAGGCCTCGCAACTAAAGACTCTCAGTAGCACATTGGTTCTTCTCTCCAGAAAGTCAATGTTAACAAAGTCATCGACACCTCAAAATTGGGGTGCATCATATGGCGTTTCTCTGGGAAGACCTCGAGAAAAGTATGATGTAATATCCCCAAACGGAAGCAGCCTATCAAGAGACTCGTTTTCCCTGGTAGAGTCGACAGATGGCATCTCCAAACAGAGAAGTTTGTGTACCTCTACAACTCAGACAAACGGGGTCCCCCAGCAAGTATAACATTGAAACTTTTTCCATCAAATGGCATCTCCCCAGGAAAATTCAGCGAGAAGTTTGAGGAAAACCGCTACGAATAGCGTCCCTTGTCGAGAAAGCTTATTGACAAAAGAAACTAAGACCAGTTCCTTAGTAGGAAACCAAGATCGAGGGGAAGTTTATTTCATAAGAAACTGAGACCAGATCCGTGACTGAAGGCCAGGATCGAGGGGAAGTTTAATTCAGAAACTAAGACCAGTTCCTTGGTAGGAAACCAGGATCGAGGGGAAGTTTAAATCAAAAAATGAGACCAGTTCCTTGGTAGGAAACCAGGATCGAGGGGAAGTTTATTTCAAAAGAAAATTGAGACCAGTTCCTTAGCTGAAGACCAGGATCGAGGGGAAGTTTTACCTTGTCTAAGCATCATCACTTAGCAAAGGAAGATGAATGCGTAAGCTACCATTCATAACCGCCATCAAAATTTCGGGTATTCCAATATTTAATCCTCTTGCACCCCGAATGCTCAAATACCTTCGCCATTCACACCTTCGGGTCCAAGAAGATTAAATAGGGGCATCTGTCTGTAACACCTCAAAATTTGCCCTCTTACTTTTGGCACTAACTGGCTTATGTTTCATTTCATTCTTGGATTATCATCTATGCATATCATTGGTTCTTAGCATGGAATCAAGGCATCTAAACCAATTCAGAGGAAGAAGTTGTTTTCCAGAGGTTTAAGCAAAATTCATGTGTATTGCCAAGGGGCTAAGGGGAGAGGAAGCTTCTTGATACTATCAATAGCTGAGCCACAAAGGAGCCTTGGGCCTCAAGGTATCCTAATTTGTTCATTACCTCATCAAAAGATCACAATTGACAAGAAATTTCAAAGAAATCACACTCTCCTAGCATGATGGTTCAAACTAGGGTTTTGAGATTCCTGAGTTTAACACCACAATGGGCAGGTTCTTTGAGTTTTTTTCATCATCAAATGGCACATCTCATCATTGTCTAACAGGATACACATCATACTCAGAGGAATTTGGATTTGGAGGATGTGTTGATTCCTCCTAGACCGAGGGCACGAAAACTAGGGTTTGTCATAAAATCAGTTTATTTCTTATTTTTTGGGCAAGACTTGATCTCATGGTATTCCTCACGTACCTAAGTGTCTAGGATTGGAGAATTGTTCATCAATTTGGTTCAGAAAGATTTCAATTGTTCAAAAGATGCAAAATCAGGAGAATTAGGGACAAAGTCAACTGTGCAGTGAAAAAAGTCAACTCCTAACTTTTTGAGGTCAACATGTTGATTTTCAAGGCAAATATGATCCATGTATGAGATTTGATCAAGAAATGTACAAAGATTCATCAAAAATCAAGAATTGTGAAAAGTGACTAAATTTGGAAAATTAGGTTTTTAGAAACTTACTATTTTTAGTATGTTTTTAATCACTTTTTAAGCCATTTTTCACCATGTTCAAGGCCTCATTCAAAAATCTTTTTCACATGGAAGTTGTAGCTTGAAACTTTTCCTTCAAAATGGGCACAAGGACCATGGCATTTGAGTTGTTCTTGGATGAGATATGGTGTTCCAAAGTTAGTTATTTTCATCTTGCCAAGTTCAAAAACTTAGAATTTTTCTAAGTCCCTTTTTTGGAAGATTTGAAGATACATGTTCATGACAAATTTTCACATGGTTCAAGGCCTTGTTTCAACCAGATTTCAACATGAATTTTGTTCTCCACATTTCCTACTTTTCATTGATCTCAAGGTTGTCTCAAATGATGCCATATTCCTCAAGATATGTTCATGCAAAGTAAGATGTTTAGGTTGATTTTAAGGCATTGGTTGGTGACATATTTGTGAAATTTTTCTTGAAGCATGATGACACATCTATTCCCATACGAACCATAGTCTCTTTTATGTCATATTCCTTTGCCCAAAATGACCAAACAAGTGCCATACCATCATACACATGCCATGCACACATAATACTCATTTTGGCCAAAATTTGGAAAAGCAAAAGAGAGATAACTCTACCTTATTCTCCACCATCACGTGCCACTTTCTATTCACACTTAATACATGTTCCATTTCCACTCAAAATCACTCCATAGTCACTCAAAAAAATACTACCCGTACCTCAGTCTCCAAGTTTCTTTTTTGGCAGAAATTCCAAACAAACTCTCCATCCCATTTTCAGGTCCAAAACTAATCCCAATCCACCATATATAAACTCAGCAAACCCTAAAACGTGTAGACAAGGCTGCAGTGGGTAGGGTCAGATAAAAAATTCTCATTCTCTCTCAAACTTCCATTTTTCGAATTTGGGTTTTCTTCACATTTTCTAGCCATTTCTGGATTACATCTTCATTGTGTGGAGCCTTAAAGAGTGCATAAGCTTCTTTCTTCCATTTTTGCTAGCTTTCAAGGGCCAATGGAGCCACTCCGTTAGGTATTTCCATGAACTCGTTTCTTCCATTTTAGGCCATGATTAGGATCATTCATTTGCATCTGAAGTCCTACACTATGTAGGCATTGGTTTAGAACTTGTTTGTGGGTGATATCTGAGATTTCATTTTTGTGTGCTTACTTTAATGCTTGATTTCCATGGTTTTTATTGAGTGTTTTTGCAATCTAATTGCATATTTGAAACCTACATGAAGTGTACTACAAGTTTGGGTATCGGTTGTCTTGATTTGGTGATGTGGTGTCTTGTGTTTCGTTACTTTAAACTAATTTTTCATGGTTTTAGAGGCATTTTTATGAAAAACTAAGTTGATATTCGGAGTCTACGCGAAAAACTGAGGGGGGGTCTCCTGGTTCCTCCATTTCCGCCCGGACCAGCCGCCGCCGGCGGTGGCCGGCCGGACCGGCGCGGTAGCCGGCGAGCTGCTGCACATTTTCCCGTCCAGCTACTGTTCATGTGGAACAGCATGCATGGTGTGAGCTTGATGGTGATGAGGTGGCATCCCATAATAGGCTTATGTCATTTATTTTTTGTCTTTAGTGTTTAAAATAAGTGTGCCTATTTGATACAAGGTTCACATAACCTTTTGCAACATTTTAATAACCTTTTGTTTCTTTTTATTTAATAAAATCTGAATAAACATCATGGGCATGCGCAGTTTCTTTCCACACCCCCACTTCCATGCCCAAACAGTGGCCTTTATTTCCTATTGCTAATGCACCCTCCATTTCAATCACTCCTTTTTATTTTTTCTTTTTTTCTTATTTTCGTTTGGTTTTTAATTTTTAAAAATACTTTATTTTGTCAAAAAATTCCAAAAAAATTCTTGAACCTTTTTTAATCTCTTATTTAATTTTCAATTTTTTGAATTGCATTTTTATTTTATTGTGATAATTAATTCGGATTTTATAATCAAAGGTGTTCAAGTTGACCTAGTTTGCATGTTAGGGCTTTTATTTTAATGTTTTCCACTTGTGATTGATCCTAATTTTTGCACACACTTAGTTGCATGTATATAGAACACTTTGGTACTGGTTTGGCATTTTTTTCCACTAATTTTTGGTCCATAATTGAATTTCTTTTGAAGCTTGACTTGTGTGGTCATTCCTTTGCGTATTGCCTAATGTTTGACATTGTTTGAACACTTTCTTCACACAATATTGAGCACACCTTTTGGACACATTGAGCCCCTGACCTTATCATGCTATGTCTAATTTTTTAAAATTTTTCCCAAACTCTTAACTATTTTTCTTGAGTGACACAATGCATGCCTAGTTGTTTGGATGTACACGAGCTTTGTGAATTGTTTAGAGGTGCACTTGTGCAACCATTTAGGGATTGTTCTTCCCTCTTGCTCTTAATTGAAATGACATGTGCTAAAGCCTCTATTCATTATTTTATAGGTCTTTCCATTCTTCTTTGATTGTGCTCTTGATTGATTGAAACTTGCCATGGTTGTGTGCCTACTTTGTTTCCTTTCTTTGAACTCATCTTATGCTATAGCCTCTTCGTGCTTAGGAACTTTTCATGAGATGATCAATGTGTGTTTTCTTCTGACTTGTGTCATCTTAATGACCTATACATGCTTACTTGTTCATTACTTGGTCATAGATGAGTGTTTCCTTTCAAGGTTGACTTTGTGGTTTGAAATTGCCTTCTTTCTTGAACATATCTTGATGTGATGTGCATGATTATTTCTTGATATGTTGAGTTTGGTTTTGCATTTATCATCTCACATTTGCTACTGCCCCCTTGGATTCATATCATGTTTCCATCTCATTTGATCATTGTGGTTTGATTTGTATGATGCATATCATTTTTATTTGACTTGTTGCTTCTTTGGCTCATAACGCATCATGATGTGAAGCATTCTTACATGTTTGAATTAGATGATTATGACATGATTTGAATTCTGACTTGGATCTATTTTCATCTTACCTTATTCATTTCGTCTTTGTGTGAGTCTTAATGATGTTTAGTTGTGCTTCTTAAGCAAGTACGCTTGCATCCTTTCTTGTTTGCTTTTACTTGCTTACTTGAGCTTTCTTGTGTGATCTTTTGAAGCATGATTAATGATATGAATTGAGTATGATGTGAATGATGTGCTTGCTTCGCAATCTTGTTTCTCATCTTTTACCTCTCTTTCTTCTTCATCTCTTTCACTCTTTCTTTTCCCACGGATCTCAAGACTTGTTTAAGTCTTGGATTCACTCCCTTAGAGCTACCTAGTCCAACTTAATTTTCGATTAAGCTTGGAGTAGGATTAGCATTAGGATTCCCTTTGCATGCTAAATTAGGTAGATATTTCCCCTTTCAAACTCAACTATAGGGCCACCTTTGCATGACAACATTAGGAACAATTAGTTTTCGCTTAGTGTTTTCTTTTCCTTTGAGTCTTCTCTTCTCATCTCATAACAATCTTAAAACACTTAATAAAGGATTAACATGTATTGCGCATGACTTTACATATGGGAAGTGAAGTATGGGGGGTCTCCTTTCATTCTTCTAGGGTACTTAGTGTACGTCCTGTTGGGGACGATGCGCGAAGTATTCGTTCCTATGTTACAGACTTGGGTGCAATGCAAGTTATGAACTAACTTCAAACCATTTCTGTCTTAAAAAACACAAAACAAATTCAAACCTTTTTATCCTTCGGAATTCTTCAGTTTCAAATCTATTTTCAGAAAAGAGCACGTTATTTTCCGTTTGTCGCAAACAGGCATCGACCCAAACTGCCGGGCGCGAACTTAACGTCGCTCATAAAAAACACTAACCGACCTCGTTAGGTCGAACTACGACTGCTCTGATTTCCTCTCTCTAGTCCGATTGAGGATACGTAGGCACGAGACGACGATGACTTGAGCAACCTCCCCCCTTAGTTTGTGTCCGACCTACGTTGACTCTGACTTTTCCATTGCATGAGGGAATACGTAGGCGTAGGACGAGCGATGTCCTATCGAGTCACTTCTTTTTATTTTCCCCCCCGTTTCCTCGTTCTTTTCCGTTCCCGTTCCTTTTCCTTTCCAGTAACAGTGGAGCTCCAGATTACGACACCCTTTGATCGAGACAACAAGCGTGGATCCCATCGAGTACGATGGACGTGTGGGGTGCTAACACCTTCCCTTCGCGTAACTGACTCCCTTACCCGTTTCTCTTAGTCGCGAGACCATGCTCTTTCCTTCCTTTAGGTTTACGCAGTGTTTCCTTTCCCTCTCTTGGGATAAATACACATTGCTGGCGACTCTGTTTTCCGCGCCACTTTCGCGTTTGTACCATTGGATGAAAATCCTCGGGAGCGACAATTGGCGACTCTGCTGGGGACAAGTTGACCACTTGCTGGTCCATCCCCTTTTGCGAGTCAATCCTAGCGCTTGTTTGTTTGTTTTCATTGGGTGTTTACTATTGTGCTTTATTTTGTTGTATATTACTGTATTGTTGCGTTACTGTATTTTACCGCATTTATTGCATTACATTTCATTATTATGCTGGACTGTGCTGTGCTGTGCTGGTTTTCTGTTTGGCAGGTTGGGAGGTTCTGAGAGATAAGCTCACTACCCAGGCTTGAGCATACACATAGGTATTAGCGTGGGCAGGCGTGACTCTCCTGTGGTGTTGACCACGAGCGGGTGATCACGATCCCCACAATCAGGAGAGGTTCTATCAGGAGATATCTGCTATTGTATGTTGATACAGGCTAGTAGCTATTCTCTTAAGGAACTGTCGACTCTGGTGACCATTCCCGAGGACTCAGTAACGCCTCTCCTCCCGACATGTGATAATGGCAGACCAGAAATGGCAAACCCATTACACTTGTCGATTCGAGGACCCAATGTTGGGAACTTACTATAGGATATCCTTTTGAGGGGAATCAGTTGAGGCCTCCTCGATTGATGATGATGCCAAACCAGAAATGGTGAACGTATCATCATTTCTCGACCTGAGAGCCCGTGATATTGAGGATCCTTGGTTTTCTAGTACCCACATGTGAGATGGGCGGGTGTTTACAGGTTTGCAGGTAACCTTGACTTTCATCCTACCTGGTATTCTGGTTTTCTTATCAGTGTGGACTTATCAGCCTGATATTCTGGTTATTCAGATATTTTGATATTCGGTTATTCTCTTTAGAGCAGACCTTTGAACTTATCCATTCAGCAGCACAGCAGTACAGAGCTTTATGTAAGCCTTGGTCCCATGTTTGCATCTGCATCATCTTTTTTGCACACATGTTCCTATATTTCCAGGGATCTTAACTTTGAGACTCGATGGTGAGCATTCCATCCATTTCCTATGGTTCTTCTGAAAGGAAAAAAATCTTGAATCAAAGCAGAATGATTCCTTGGAAATATTCGAACATGGCATTTTTGCATTACATTTTCATCCTCATATGCATAACAGGTGTTCAGGAGTGGATTTCTCATTCTGACTTGGCATTGTCTTCGGAATTGACAGCTTGACCTGCCACCATTACTCAACCTGTGATAGTCAGAGGGTAGCCATGGAACAACTCCATGCAGAATTGACTGAAATGAAGATCCAGATGAGGCAGTTTGGGGAAGATATACAAGCCATGTCCCAAGGTCAGAAACTGATAAGAGAGGAAGTCAACCAGATGAAGACTCAGGTGGGTCTGGTCATGGAAATCTTGAATACAGTGTTAAAGAAGGAAGATAATCCTGTGCTCGCTTCTGCAATAGAAGTTCTTAATCCGCCCATCTCTTTGGGGTCTTCTCTGGATCATGGATTGGCTCGTGAATCCCCTCCACAATCTGAAGTTTCAGAACTTTCCCATCAGCAATCACTTCTTGCTCCCCAAGAGGATCCTAGGTCAGAGAGGCCTAAGAAGAAGTTTGATCCCATTCCAATGTCGTATGCGCAATTGCTTTCTTATCTGCTCGAGCTCAAACTGGTTGAACATGTTACTTTGGGACCTCTTCACACAAAGCTTCCTCTGGGACATAATGCTAATGCTAGATGTGAGTTTCACTCTAGGGCACATAGTCACAATGTTGAGAATTGTACAAGGTTCAAGCATGAAGTCCAAGAGCTCATTGATTCAGGGCCTATCAAGTTCACATCAGTCAGCACTGGTAAACAAGGTGATTTTAGTCCCATTGTTGCAAAGGAAATAGGGATTCCTTCCTTTTCCCTAGGATCCACCTTGCGTCATGGATCTCTTCCACAACCTTATGTTGCAGAAGCTCTACGTCAGCAACCCTTGTTTGGACCTCGTGTGGAAAGGAAAGTGCAGGGGCAGATTGGGCACCCAAATCAGTATCAGCAGCAGAACCACCAGCAGCAAAAGCAACTCAGACCAAGGAGGCCCAAGAGGATATTTGATCCTATTCCTATTCCTTACAGTCAGTTGTTTACTCGCTTGCTCAAAAGCTCTCTGATTCAGCTGACGAATGTCATGCCAGTGCCATACCCTATTCCTCCGGACTATGACATGAATGCTAGCTGTGAGTTCCATTCAGGAATGTTTGGGCACACACTTGATAACTGTAATGCGTTCCAGCACAAGGTGCAAGATTTGATCGACTCAAAGGTCATCACCCCAGATGGTACCCCCATGAGGTGAATTTACTTTATCAGAGTGAGCACTCGAGGCTGCGAAGAAATCATCGGAAGCAATAAGTCTAGACGGAGTCAAGTCTCCTCAACAATGGCAATCATCAGCTTCCTTTACTGCATTTTCATATGTAGCTTTCATATGTAGCTTTCATTTGTTTGTTTAAACACTGTTTGCATGTAAAAAACTTGTTTGTGTGTTGAATGTTGATTTTAATGCAATGAGTGTGTTGTTCTCGAAGTAATTTACTCTTATGCACTCATATCATGTTTATATGCATTGCAATACTAAATTTCTTGTCTAGAACTCTTGCGAGAGGATGACGAAGTAAAAAACGCAAAATCTTTGGTTGTGTGCTTTTGGATGAAACCCTGTTGAGGATGTACAAGCATTATTTCAAATCTCTAAACACTGGAGATATAAGGGAGATAGACCTTCGTTAACCCCTTTGAGCTTTGATGTAGGAGTTTCTTTCGTATGAAAAAACCCTCACACTTAACCCAGGGGCAGGGTAGGCATCAGTTAGTTTGACCGAGCGTTCAAATTTCAAAAGGAGTGCGCATCTGAGGATCCATTACCTTTCTTTCCTCACATATCAGGAGGTCACAAGATGTGAAACCACAATGGTTGTCCATCAACAATCAAGGAGTGAGGCAGTCACAATCCTTTCCAGCAAGTCAGACAAAACGGTGTCACACGATTTGTTAAAAAAAAAAAAAGAAGAAAGAAAGCCCGCTAAGTCGAAACTTGAGAACAAGCGACTTAGGCAAAAGTTAGGGCATCCCGCTGGACTTCAAGATCTAAAGATCCAAAAGAATCAGTCCAGGCAAAATCAGGGAAATAAAAAAAAGGGCGAAAAGCAGAAAAGGATGATCAAGAGAAAAATCCTCAGATAAGAACAAAGTCGTGTGGCTACAGACACAAAATACAAAAGGGGTGACTGTTGCTCCAAAACCTCATCAGGTGTCAAACCATCAATTGCATGGGTTCCTTAAAAGATCATAGAATATTTTTGAGAGAGGAGTGCTTGTGCCAGATTAGCTGAACGTAGGACCGGAGAACATCATGGAGAATGGGTGGGTACCAATAAACTTTGAGCCATAAATCCTTTTTTCTAAAACCGCAAACCAGGCCACGTTACAACCCTTAAAAGTCCTAATTAAAGCAGGGTTTATTCCGAAAGCGTACTTCAGTGAGATAGCGTTCCTGACTCCTATGGGTTATGCTAATAAGATTTTTGTTGGTATTGCATGTGCATATTGTTTTCCTTTCAAAAATCAATGTCGCGTCCCAGTCAGTGATTCGTTCACAAGGCTTGGCGACGCATTTTCAATAAAACTTCAAGGTTAACACGAGTGTTGAATTAGAATTGTTATTCTCATAATAAACATTTTCTGCTTGCATTTGTTTGACATCCAAGAAGTTTACATGATGAACATCAGTTGAGAAGCTCGATCTCGCCAAGTTGAGATGCTGAAAACTCCAAAGGACAGTCATGTCAAGAGGTATGTGGCCAAGAGACCGTGCGCAGCCTAGAGGTTCCCGATAAATGGTGATAAGAAGCAGCCAAACTGGGGCAATTATGTCGAGATTCAATAAATCTCTCCACAAGAGCTTAATATGGGGAAATCAGTTCCATTTGACAAATCTCTGTAAGATCAGTCAGGGGAAAAGTTCCTTCAAGACTTGGGGCAGGCCACCTCTAGAGCGTGAGAAGTTGTCCACTCCTGAAGACAGTTAATTGAAAGCACCTCTTCAAAGTTCAGAATACTGGGGAAGAATATTTTCAAGTCATTACAAATCCTTTCGAGGTAATTTACTTCATGGATTATGAAGTCTGGGGCAGTTGCGTCAAGATCTGATAAATCTCTCCAAGAGTTTGAAGACCCTGGGGCAGTGTGAAGGCCAGGTCTTCTATAAAATCCTCTTGAGATGATTTCTTCCTTTAGACCTAGTGGTCTGGGGCAAGTGGAGAGTTCAAAGGGCCGTTTATGACCATAGAAACAGGTCATGCTGGGTAACAAGCTTGTTTTCCCCAGTAGCGTTATTCTCCCCTGCAAGGGTACAGAGGATTGTGTTCCCCAGCCGAAGTCATGGTTGGTTTTTTATTCCCCAGCAAGTAGTCAAAAGTGGATTGCTCCAAGGTGGATATTGATTGTTTCTCCAGCAGGAGATATGCGGGATGTCTTTGAAAAGACTTTATTTTCCCCCATAGATCCTGGCGCTCACTTTCCTCAGCAGGTCAGGAAGAGTATTTCCGTCAGCAACGACATGCTCTAATCCCCAACAGGGTAACAAGTTTGTTCTTCCCCAATAGAGATACTCTCCTGGACATCGAAAAGTTTATCCTCCTTAGCAGATTGTTATTTTCCCCAGCCAGAGTGTCGAGGATTATCTTCCTCGGCAGAGTACAGAAGATTAATTCCCCAGCTAGAGTTGTGATCGATTCATTACTCTTTCTGCAAGCAGTCAGAAGTTGATGTTGACGCATCCCCAGCAAGAGACTTATAGAATATCTTCTTTGGACAAAGATGTTATTTTCCCCGCAGGGCCTGAGCACTCATTCTCCTCAGCTAGTCGAGAAATGTTTTTCTCACCAACAACGGTATGAGTTAATCCATTTAGATGAGTAAGCTTGATGTTATCCTCTAGTAGAGTTGATGTCATCGTCTACCGTTCCCCAAGTAGATTTGCTGGTATTGGCTTATATTCCCCAACAGGGTAAAGGTAAGAGCATCTCCCAGCAGCAGGTTGAGTTCGGTAATATTCCCAAGCAGGTTCGGAATTATTGACTTGTTTCCCCAAGCAGAGTTTGGTGGTGATCTTCTCAGCGGTTGATATCCCTAGCAGGTCTTAAGTCCAATTGTTATTGGCATTCTTTCAGATCCATGTAGAAGTCATTGGTAATCCCCAGCGGAGAGAATTTCTCTTTGGGTTCCATCTTCAATATTCGTTTTTATCCATCCCCCAACAGAGTGGAGTTTCTCTCGGAGTTTTTAATCTCCAGCAGAGTTTGTGATCAGGAAGTCGTTTAGTGAAATCTTCCTCAACAGGGTCTTTTAATTCAGAGGACAATTTAGTTTGTCATCCCTGGTGAAGTTGCCTTGGTGTTCAGCATTTATTTTGCTGAGACGCCTCTTTTGCATTGCATAAGCATTTTTGCATGGCATCCTCCCAAACGCGTAGCATTTCCATTTTGTATGGAGCATTACGCCATAGGAAAATTCAAACGTATGCATTCGAAGCATAAGCCAAGTTTGATATCCTTTACCAGATTCTTTCCCCAGCAGAAAGTAACAAAATTCAGGAGACGTTGTTTTACACTATACCGCAACTAGTGGATTCGTCCTTCTTGTTGATCCTTCCTATACTTCCCCACAGAGTTGTCTGTTTAGATCTCTCTTTTCCCCGGCGGAGTCATCTTTGTAGAACTGTCGATTCTACATATTGTTGTTTGAAAGTCTACCTTCGGCTTAGTCTTTCTTTAAAAGCCCACCTTCGGTTTGGTCTTTCTTTTCGAGTCCACCTTCGGCTTGGCCTCATATTACCCTTCGTTTGAAAGTCTACCTTCGGCATAGTCTTTCTTTGAAAGCCCACCTTCGGCTTGGTCTTTCTTTTTGAGTCCACCTTCGGCTTGGCCTCATATTACCCTTTGTTTGAAAGCCCACCTTCGGCTTGGTTTTTTTTCGAGTTCACCTTCGGCATGGTCTCGTATCCTTTGTTTAAAGTCTACCGTCGGCATAGTCTTTCATTGAAAGCCCACCTTCGGCTTGGTCTTTCTTTTTTCGAGTCCATCTTTGGCATGGTCTCGTATCCTTTGTTTGAAAGTCTACCTTCGGCATAGTCTTTCTTTGAAAGCCCACCTTCGGCTTGGTCTTTCTTTTTTCGAGTCCACCTTCGGCATGGTATCGTATCCTTTGTTTGAAAGTCTACCTTCGGCATAGTCTTTATTTGAAAGCCCACCTTCGGCTTGGTCTTTCTTTTTCGAGTCCACCTTCGGCATGGTCTCATATCCTTCCTTTGAAAGCCCACCTTCGGCTTGGTCATTCTTTTTCGAGTCCACCTTCGGCATGGTCTCATATCCTTTGTTTGAAAGTCTACCTTCGGCATAGTCTTTCTTTGAAAGCTCACCTTCGACTTGGTCTTTCTTTTTTGAGTCCACCTCCGGCATGCTCTCGTATCCTTCGTTTGAAAGTCTACCTTCGGCATAGTCTTTCTTTGAAAGCCCACCTTCGGCTTGGTCTTTCTTTTTCGAGTTCACCTTCGGCATGGTCTCGTATCCTTTGTTTGAAAGTCTACCTTCGGCATAGTCTTTCTTTGAAAACCCACCTTCGGCTTGGTCTTTCTTTTTCGAGTCCACCTTTGGCATGGTCTCGTATCATTTATTTGAAAGTCTACCTTCGGCATAGTCTTTCTTTGAAAACCCACCTTCGGCTTGGTCTTTCTTTTTCGAGTCCACCTTCGGCATGGTCTCGTATCCTTTGTTTGAAAGTCTACCTTCGGCATAGTCTTTCTTTGAAAACTCACCTTCGGCTTGGTCTTTCTTTTTCGAGTCCACCTTCGGCATGGTCTCGTATCCTTTGTTTGAAAGTCTACCTTCAGCATAGTCTTTCTTTGAAAACCCACCTTCGGCTGGTCTTTCTTTTTCGAGTCCACCTTTGGCATGGTCTTGTATCCTTTGTATGAAAGTCTACCTTTGGCATAGTCTTTCTTTGAAAGCCCACCTTCGGCTTGGTCTTTCTCTACCTTCGGCATAACCTTTCTATAAAAGCCCACCTTCGGCTTGGTCTTTCTTATCGAGTCCGCCTTCGGCCGTTCTCGTAGTATCCTTATATCCCCAGTTTAGTCCGCCTTCGGCCGGTCTTCCTTTCCGAGTTCGCCTTCGGCCGTTCTCGTATTCGCGTTCTTTCATCATCCCCATAGGTTGCAAATTTCCAGGTTATTTTGGTATTCAATCTCCGTGTATCCCGATTGTCTGAAAGTTGTTGCTTCCATACCCTCGGATCCAAGAAGTTTGAATAGGGGCGGCTGTAACACCTCAAAATTTGCCCTCTTACTTTTGGCACTAACTGGCTTATGTTTCATTTCATTCTTGCATTATCATCTTTGCATATCATTGGTTCTTAGCATGAGATCAAGGCATCTAAACCAATTCAGAGGAAGAAGTTGTTTTCCAGAGGTTCAAGCAAAATTCATGTGTATTGTCCATGGGGCTAAGGGGAGAGAAAGCTTCTTGATACTATCAATAGCTGAGGCACAAAGGAGCCTTGGGCCTCAAGGTATCCTAATTAGTTCATTATCTCATCAAAAGATCATAATTGACAAGAAATTTCAAAGGAATCACACTCTCCTAGCATGATGGTTCAAACTAGGGTTTTGAGATTCCTGAGTTTAACACCACAATGGGCAGGTTCTTTGAGTTTTTATCATCATCAAATGGCACATCTCATCATTGTCTGATAGGATACACATCATACTCAGAGGAATTTGGGTTTGGAGGATGTGATGATTCCTCCTAGACTGAGGGCACCAAAACTAGGGTTTGCCATAAAATCAGTTTATTTCTGATTTTTTAGGCAAGACTTGATCTCATGGTATTCCTCACGTACCTAAGTGTCTAGGATTGGAGAATTGTTCATCAATTTAGTTCAGAAAGGTTTCAATTGTTCAAAAGATGCAAAATCAGGAGAATTAGGGACAAAGTCAACTGTGCAGTGAAAAAAAGTCAACTCCTAACTTTTTGAGGTCAACATGTTGATTTTCAAGGCAAATATGATCCATGTATGAGATTTGATCAAGAAATGTTCAAAGATTCATCAAAAATCAAGAATTGTGAAAAGTGACTAAATTTGGAAAATTAGGTTTTTAGAAACTTACTATTTTTAGTAAGTTTTTAATCACTTTTTAAGCCATTTTTCACCATGTTCAAGGCCTCATTCAAAAATCTTTTTCACATGGAAGTTATAGCTTGAAACTTTCCCTTCAAAATGGGCACAAGAACCATGTCATTTGAGTTGTTCTTGGATGAGTTATGGTGTTCCAAAGTTAGTTATTTTCATCTTGCCAAGTTCAAAAACTTAGAATTTTTCTAAGTCCCTTTTTTGGAAGATTTGAAGATACATGTTCATGACAAATTTTCACATGGTTCAAGGCCTTGTTTCAACCAGATTTCAACATGGATTTTGTTCTCCACATTTCCTACTTTTCATTGATCTCAAGGTTGTCTCAAATGATGCCATATTCCTCAAGATATGTTCATGCAAAGTAAGATGTTTAGGTTGATTTTAAGGCATTGGTTGGTGACATATTTGTGAAAATTTTCTTGAAGCATGATGACACATCTATTGCCATACGAACCATAGTCTCTTTTATGTCATATTCCTTTGACCAAAATGACCAAACAAGTGCCATACCATCATACACATGCCATGCACACATAATACTCATTTTGGTCAAAATTTGGAAAAGCAAAAGAGAGATAACTCTACCTCATTCTACACCATCACGTGCCACTTTCTATTCACACTTAATACATGTTCCATTTCCACTCAAAATCACTCCATAGTCACTAAAAAAACTATTACCCGTACCTCACTCTCCAAGTTTCTTTTTTGGCAGAAATTCCAAACAAACTCTCCATCCTATTTTCAGGCCCAAAACTAATCCCAATCCACCATATATAAACTCAGCAAACCCTAAAACTTGTAGACAAGGCTGCAGTGGGTAGGTTCAGATAAAAAATTCTCATTCTCTCTCAAACTTCCATTTTTCGGATTTGGGTTTTCTTCACATTTTCTAGCCATTTCTGGATTACATCTTCATTGTGTGGTGTCTTAAAGAGTGCATAAGCTTCTTTCTTCCATTTTTGCAAGCTTTCAAGGGCCAACGAAGCCACTCCATTAGGTATTTCCATGAACTCGTTTCTTCCATTTTAGGCCATGATTAGGATCATTCATTTGCATCTGAAGTCCTACACTATGTAGGCATTGGTTTAGAACTTGTTTGTGTGTGATATCTGAGATTTCATTTTTGTGTGCTTACTTTAATGCTTGATTTCCATGGTTTTTATTGAGTGTTTTTGCAATCTAATTGCATATTTGAAACCTACATGAAGTGTACTACAAGTTTGGGTATCGGTTGTCTTGATTTAGTGATGTGGTGTCTTGTGTTTCGTTACTTTAAACTAATTTTTCATGGTCTTAGAGGCATTTTTACGAAAAACTAAGTTGATATTTGGAGTCTACGCGAAAAACTGAGGGGGGGGGGGGGTGTCCTGGTTCCTCCATTTTCGCCCGCACCAGCAGCCGCCGGCGGTGGCCGCCCGGACCGGCGCGGTAGCCGGCGAGCTGCTGCACATTTTCCCATCCGGCTGCTGTTCACGTGGAACAGCCTGCATGGTGTGAGCTTGATGGTGATGAGGTGGCATCCCATAATAGGCTTATGTCATTTATTTTTTGTCTTTAGTGTTTAAAATAAGTGTGCCCATTTGATACAAGGTTCACATAACCTTTTGTAACATTTTAATAACCTTTTGTTTCTTTTTATTTAATAAAATCTGAATTAACATTATGGGCCTGCGTAGTTTCTTTCCACACCCCCACTTCCAGGCCCAAACCGTGGCCTTAATTTCCTATTGCTAATGCACCCTCCATTTCAATCACTCCTTTTTATTTTTTCTTTTTTTCTTATTTTTGTTTTGTTTTTAATTTTTAAAAATACTTTATTCTGTCAAAAAATTCCAAAAAAATTCTTGAACCTTTTTGAGTCTCTTATTTAATTTTCTAATTTTTTTAATTGCATTTTTATTTTATTGTGATATTTAATTCGGATTTTATAATCAAAGGTGTTTAAGTTGACCTAGTTTGCAGGTTAGGGCTTTGATTTTAATGTTTTCCACTTGTGATTGATCTTAATTTTTGTACACACTTAGTTTCATGTATATAGAACACTTTGGTACTGGTTTGAAATTTTTTTCCACTAATATTTGGTCCATAATTGAATTTCTTTTGAAGCTTGACTTGTGTGGTCATTCCTTTGCGTATTGCCTAATGTTTGACATTGTTTGAACACTTTTTTCACACAATCCTGAGTACACCTTTTGGACACATTGAACCCCTGACCTTACCTTGCTATGTCTAATTTTTCATAATTTTTCCCAATCTCTTAACTATTTTTCTTGAGTGACACAATGCATGCCTAGTTGTTTGGATGTACACGAGCTTTGTGAATTGTTTAGAGGTGTACTTGTGCAACCATTTAGGGATTGTTCTCCCCTCTTGCACTTAATTGAAATGCCATGTGCTAAAGCCTATTTTCATTATTTTATAGGTCTTTCCATGCTTCTTTGATTGTGCTCTTGATTGATTGAAACTTGCCATGGTTGTGTGCCTACTTTGTTGCCCTTCTTTGAACTCATCTTATGGTATAGCCTCTTCGTGCTTAGGAACTTTTCATGAGATGATCAATGTGTGTTTGCTTCTGACTTGTGTCATCTTAATGACCTATCCATGCTTACTTATTCATTACTTGGTCATAGATGAGTGTTTTCTTTCAAGGTTGACTTTGTGGTTTGAAATTGCCTTCTTTCTTGAACATATCTTGATGTGATGTGCATGATTATTTCTTGACATGTTGAGTTTGGTTTTGCATTTATCATCTCACATTTGCTACTGCCCCCTTGGATTCATATCATGTTTCCATCTCTTTTGATCATTGTGGTTTGATTTGTATGATGCATATCATTATCATTTGACTTGTTGCTTCTTTGGCTCATAACGCATCATGATGTGAAGCATTCTTACATGTTTGAATTGGATGATTATGATATGATTTTAATTCTGACTTGGATCTATTTTCATCTTACCTTATTCATTTCGTCTTTGTGTGAGTCTTAATGATGTTTAGTTGTGCTTCTTATGCAAGTTTGCTTGCATCCTTTCTTGTTTGCTTTTACTTGCTTACTTGATCTTTCTTGTGTGATCTTTTGAAGCATGATTAATGGTATTAATTGAGTATGATTTGAATGATGTGCTTGCTTCCCAATCTTGTTTCTCATCTTTTACCTCTCTTTCTTCTTCATCTCTTTCACTCTTTCTCTTCCCACGAATCTCAAGACTTGTTTAAGTCTTGGATTCACTCCCTTAGAGCTACCTAGTCCAACTTAATTTTTGATTAAGCTTGGAGTAGGATTAGCATTAGGATTCCCTTTGCATTCTAACTTAGGTAGATATTTCCCCTTTCAAACTCAACTATAGGGCCACCTTTGCATGACAACATTAGGAACAATTAGTTTCCCCTTAGTGTTTTCTTTTCCTTTGAGTCTTCTCTTCTCATCTCATAACAATCTTAAAACACTTAATAAAGGATTAACATGTATTGTGCATGAGCCTTACATATGGGAAGTGAAGTATGGGGGCCTCCAATCATTCTTCTAGGGTACTTAGTGTACGTCCTGTTGGGGACGATGCGCGAAGTATTCGTTCCTATGTTACAGACTTGGGTGCAATGCAAGTTATGAACTAGCTTTAAACCATTTCTGTCTTAAAAAACACAAAACAAATTCAAACCTTTTTATCCTTCGGGATTCTTCAGTTTCAAATCTATTTTCAGAAAAGAGCACGTTATTTTTCGTTTGTGGCAAACAGGCATCGACCCTAACTGCCGAGCGCGAACTTAACGTCGCTCATAAAAAACACTAACCGACCTCGTTAGGTCGAACTACGACTGCTCTGATTTCCTCTCTCTAGTTCGATTGAGGATACGTAGGCACGAGACGACGATGTCTTGAGCAACCTCCCCCCTTAGTTCATGTCCGAACTACGTTGACTCTGACTTTCCCATTGCACGAGGGAATACGTAGGCGTAGGACGAGCGATGTCCTATCGAGTCACTTCTTTTTCTTTTCTCCCCCGTTTCCTCGTTCTTTTCCGTTCCCGTTCCTTTTCCTTTCCAGTAGCAGTGGAGCTCCAGACGACGACACCCTTTGATCGAGACAACAAGCGTGGATGCCATCGAGTACGATGGACGTGTGGGGTGCTAACACCTTCTCTTCGCGTAATCGACTCCCTTAATCGTTTCTCTTGGTCGCGAGACCATGCTCTTTCCTTCCTTCAGGTTTACGCAATGTTTCCTTTCCCTCTCTTGGGATAAGTACACATTGCTGGCGACTCTGTTTTCCGTGCCACTTTCCTGTTTGTACCATTGGATGAAAATCCTCGGGAGCGACACTGTCATACCCCAAATTTTGACCACTAAGATTCCCATCATTTTGAAAATCATCATAATAATATGGATGGACCATTATACCTCATTAGTCTCCCCAAAGATGGGTGAGCATTCACTACAATCAAACTTAGGGTTCCAAGCCCTCTTAGAGCTCTTAGACAAAAGATCAATCAAGGAATGACATGATCTTCAATTTATCTAAACCTCTCAAACATCCACAATGGATCAAGAGGACTCCCACCTTAAGGATTAAGCACAAGGCTGCAACATTCTGAGTGGATTAAGCCTCAGGATCGCCAGTGTCACCAAATTAGGGTTTTGGTCGACTGGGGGCCTCTAGATGGAAATTTTCCTCTGGGCATGAACCAATGCCTCAAAGCACAACCTAAAATACTCTAAGGGACCTCATAAATCCAATCATCAAGTCAATTTAACCTCAGGGGATGCATTCATAAAAAAAATCAGGAATTAGGGTTTTTTGACCTAATTCACCCCTAAGTTGACTTTTGGGACAAAACAGGAGCCAAGACCTCATGAGAGGATTTAAGGGCCCCAAATACACTACATTGATCCATTTGCAACAATGTATTGATCCAAGAAGCTTGAGAAACAAGTTTCAAATTCATCAGAACCACAATTAGGGCTTCGCGAGAAAAGTCAACTGTGCCTTTGACTGTTGACCAGAACATGCTCCCAAACCTTGGGACATGATTCAACACACCCTATAACACCTATGAAATCAATCCATCAAGTTTGATTTAGGTCAAGGACTTGATTTTATAGAGGATCGCACACTTTGGAGTTCATCTGACAAAAAGTCAACTGTGCACAAAAGTCAACTTTGACTTTTTGAGATTTTTCATAATTATGGTTCTTTAACCCTAAAATGATGTTAATATGTGATTGGGATCATCATTCATCAAGAAAAATCAAGAAAAGTGGGATAACTTGTAAAGGGGGTAACCATAAAAACTTAGAAATTTTTTAAGTTATGGAACAAAGTAGCTAGGGTACCAACATTGGAGGATCATATCTCCTACACCACAAGGCCATTTTTCCCCATTCAAAGCTAGATTTGTAGCTCTCATGTGTAATACCCCAAAATTTGCTCTCCTTTTTTGGCATCATAGCATGGCATTATCATATCCACCTCATTAACATTACATTGCATTTAACATAGAAAAATGAAGCATGGCATCCTTCTTACCATCAGGGCATGTGATCAGGTGGAAGGTGGACAATCAAGGAATCATTCAAAGCACAAAAAAGTCAATCAAGTTGGCTCTAGGCAAGCCAAGAGGTCTCTCATGTCTCATACTATCTCAATTGATCTTCCAAAACCTCAAAGAAATGAGATTCAATGGGAGATTGAAGCACTACATCTTTTACTATGCAAGAGGTTCAAAAATTGAAGGAAAACCCTCAAAAGAGATAGCTCATTGATTCAAAATCATTCTCAAGTGGCATTTCTCATCATCCTTTAAGAGGATACACAACATACTCTGAGGAATTTGGATTTGGAAGATGTGTAATTTCCTCCTAACCAGAGGGGGTCAAGATTAGGGTTTCCAATTAAATCAGGGTATCTCTGATTTTTTTGGACAAAACTTGATGTCATGGTATTCCATATGTCCCTAAGTGTATGTATGTGGAAAATTACATCTCAATTGGTTTTAGAAGTGGTTCAATTGGAAGAAAGATCAAGAATCAGAGAAATTGGGGCAAAGTCAAATAATCAGAGGAAAAAGTCAACTCTTGACTTTTTGAGGCCAAATTCATAAAATTCATGTTATATGTGTCCAATGTGCAAAATTTGATCAAGAAACTCCAAAGGAATCATGAAAAAATCAAGATGTGGAAAGTTGCCATTTTTGGGTGAAGTAGGGTTACTAAAAATAGTAAGTTTTGGCCATTTTGCATCAGAATTGGAACCAAGGCCATTCAAAATTGAAGCACCAAATGAAAATTCCACTCTGCCTCAATGAAAGGCCTTGCTTTGAGCTTCAAATCCATGTGTGGAACATCTCCATTGGATAAAAATTGAGTGAGATATGATTGATCAAAGTTTGAGCAAAGTAGGTTCAAAACTAGGTCATGACCAAGATTTTCAGGGCACGCGCGCAATCATTTTCTCAAACACTTGGTGGGCCAAATGTATTGATCAATTACTCATGATTAGAGGCTTCAAATGGAAAATCTTTCAACATCAAAGTTGTTCCTCTATGTGAGATCTTCAAAGTTGGTGTTTATCAATTTTTCATCTGATCAAAGGTTAAGGAGTTATGATGGCTCAAAGAATGGTCATTGCAACTGAAATTTGACCAGGTCACAACCAGGTCATGCCACAAGTCTGCGCACCCATGTACCAGTTTCTTTTTCCATCTGTTTGAGGTCATTTTTAGACATGTTTGAGACCTCATTCCACTTCAATTTCCAAATCAATATTGTGCTCCAATACTCCCTCTTTCCAATGAACCCAAAAACTCACCAAACTATTCATTGAGTAGAGAGAAAAACATCACCAAACCTCCCTATGTTTCACTGATACATTGATGGCTTTGCTGCATAATTTGGTTCAGACATCCATCAAACAATTCTTTCCCTTATTTGAGCACACCATGAACATCACATACACTGCTATAGCACGTGCCTTGCATGAAAATGGAAAGAGAAAACTTGCTGAGAAAGTTTTCTAATACACAACCATGCCATTCATTTCACTTTCACCTCACCATTATCCTCACCATAAGTGACCATGAGCTCTTCCCCACTAAAACAAAACCTCTCCAACTCGTGTCACTAACTGTCATGACTCATTCTGTTAACTCAAACTCAGTTAACTAACTCAGTTAACTGTAGTTCTAACCATCAACCACCAGGGTCAAATCATAACCACACCTATATAAACAATTCTAACAGATTTGGAAAGGGGGATTCTCATTTTTCACTCTCACTCCAAATTGCTCTCACTTTTCTCTCAGAGTTCTCTCCATTCTCTCTCTGATTTCACACGAGTTCTTCACACGTTCTCACCTTGATCTTCATCAATTGTTCATCATCAAGCACTTCTGATCAAGAACAAGCTGAAGTAAGAGCAAGCTATCGAGAGCAGCAACTTCTCCAATTGGAATCTCAGTTCATTGTCTTCAAAATCCAAAGGTTCAGAGCATTTATTTTGCTCTTAGGAAGCTCAAGATCAATCTCTCATCTCTGGTTTTCTGTTGATTCAAGAGTTCTCCAATTTCAGGTTTCAAAATTTCTCAAACTTTAATTGCACGATTTTATCCTGTTTTGACTTGTTGATGTGTTGTTTGAGCTTATTAGAAGCTATGTGAAGCTGGCTAGTTGATAGAGCTCTTTAGGAGCTTAGAACTGAAAATTAGGGCAAATTTATCCTCTTCGATTCTCCTTATTCATGCTTGATCTATGAATTTTCTTGTTGGATTTGTGTTCCTCATGAGCTTAGCTTTCGTTTGGTATATGGCTTGTGAATTTCTGGAGAAAATGTGAGTTGCAGGTGGTGGCTGCTGGCCGGAGAAGATGACCGGAGGTCATCTCCGGCCGGTGACTTTAACTGTTAGGGTTTATGTGTGTTTTAATCCTGTCCGTTCATGTTTTCTGATCGTGTGATCCTTGTCTTGCCAGCACATTAAAAATCACATGCTCCTCACGTGTATCTTTTCCGAATTCATTTAAACATGTTGTAGTGTAGTGCATGGTAACTTGTGTGTGTCCTCACGCATGTGCATTGATCCTGATTACTTTGACCACGCATTGACCTTGACTTGATCCATTGGCTGAGAATGAGTCAATTCCTGTTGACTGAAGTGCATGATTGTTATGGTGTTTTGCGCAGACTTGGACTTAACCAGATTGATAATTACACCCCCATGTATTGAAGCCCAATGATTTTGAACTGTCCAATTGCTATGTTCATACCCCCCTGCATTTTGCATTTATTTTTCATTTTTATTTCTTTTTACACGTTTGATTTCTAATTTTTAAAAATACCAAAACATATTGGAAAATTCTACAAAAATTCATGTGTATTCTTAAAACATTTACGAAATTTTCTATGATTTTATTTTCTGATTTTATGACCATTTTGCCCCTATTCCATTATTTCTTTTGAATTTCCATTTGTATGCATACTTAATGTGACATATGATTTTGTGCATTTTTGTTCTTGATCATAAAAAATGATTTTGATGCCTTTCTTTTTGCATTGTGGTCACAATATGTTGAGGTATGTTTGAGATTTATGAGATGATTTTTAAGTCTTTTTTGGATGACTTTTGATGTGTTGCTTTGAGCATGAATGCATGAAACTTCCATGAGACTTTGACCTAATTGTTGAGTGACTTTGGTTCTGATTCATTGCTTGTGGACTTGATATGTTAATGGCATGTGTTTAAGGTGTTTGATTGGTGAAATTCATAATTTTTGAAGCATGTTTGCTATTTGTTTGAAGCATGAAGTTTAACTTGTTCATTTTGTGAATGCATGCCTCATGTTTGGTTTGCTTGATCATGAAGGCACTTGTGCCATGAGTTGTGGTTTTGTTTGAGGATGTATAGCATGTTAATTGACTTCTGATTGTGACATTTGGGTTTCATCTTTGCATGTTTGATGTTTATCTTGCACCTTAAGTCACTTGTTTCACAAGTATGAACCACATTCACATCACTTCACCTTTTCTTCTTTGCTTCTTGTTGGATTGAGATTTTGTTTGCATGATTTGGTATGCTCATTTAGGACAACATTAGGTTGTGTAAATATGAGTTACATTCTGACTTGGAAGCATGTATAGCATTCAATCTCATTTTACTTTGTTTGTCAACTTGTTTGAATTTGATTTGTTCATTATATTTTCTTACTTTACTTGTAAGTGATTGTGCTAACCATGTAGGGGCTTCGGTAAGTTTCAATTGAGTGTGGATAAGGAATCCACATTCAACTTCTATCCTTTCTCTTTTACAATTCCATTCCATGTTTTGTTAAGCACTTATGTGCTTTCTTTTAATAACTCATTACTTTCCCTTTTGAATTACAATTCATCTTCTACTTTGGAAGTGAATTGTTTAATTCTTTCTTTCTTTAGATTTTAGGTTGAAACCTCACAAACCTTTAGGATCACTCCCTTTAATCTTCAATTAGGATTGAGTCTTAGTCCATATAGGTTTTACCTTTTCTCCTCTCTTGAGTCTCTTTTCTCATCTCAAAGAAAATTCAAAATATCTAATAAAGGTAGGCATTTATTGTATTTAGGCCTTTCATGTAAAGAAAAGATTATAAGGGGTCTTCTCTTGTAATCTTAGAATGTGTAGCATATGGCCCATCTTAGGTCAATGTGTTACATATTTGATCTTGTATGAGGGACTTAAATGCAATACTTGTTGAAGGTGCAAATAACAAAAAACACTTCTTCATTTCTTAATTAACAAAAACACTTAATAAACACAAGTATGCTAGTGTGTTTGAACCTTGACAATTGGAGCTAAGTGTGGGGGTCTTCTTCACTCTTAGTGTGCTTTCTTACCCATTCCATCTTGGAATGTGAGAATGTACACATTCCAGTGACTAAGATCCAGATACACTGTCATATGCAAACAAATCCAAAACACTTCCTTCTAAAAGACAAAACCAAACAATAACGTCTTTCCTTCGGGAATTCTTTTCTCACCTCATTCACTCTTAGCGTACGAACGCGCTTCTACTCGTTCTTTTGCAAGACGGTAACGCACTCGGACCAGCGAGCCTGCAACACCTGAGCTAGAACGTAAGCCGTTCTCTAAAAAACACAAACAATTCATCCCTAGTGAGGGGAACTACGTCGCTCTGATTCTCATGCTCCCGATGAGATACGTAGGCAGTGGGGTAGGGCCCATGCGAGCACTTCTTTTATTTTCCCTACATTTGTTTCTCTTTCTCCTTTCCTCTTTCAGTTCTTTCTCAGTATTCCTTTCTTTACACCCTTTGATCGAGACAAGCAAGCGTGGATCCCATCGGGTACGATGGACGTGAGGGGGTGCTAATACCTTCCTCTCGCGTAACCGACTCCCTTACCCACTTCTCTTGGTCGCAAGACCATGCTTTTCCTTTCTCTCAGGTTTACGCGGTGTTTCCTTTCCCTCTCTTGGGATAAATACACATTGCTGGCGACTCTGTTTCGGTGCCACTTTCGCGTTTGTACTAGGATGAAAATCCCGGGAGCGACAGCTGGCGACTCTGCTGGGGAATAGATTTTGACCTATTGCTGGTCCATCCCTAAGCGAGTCAATCCTAGCGCTTGTCTGTTTTTCTTTCATTGGGTGTTTACTGTTGTGTTGTATTTACTGTTTTATTGTATGGTTATTTACTGCTTTACTGTACATTACTGTATTTACCGTATTTTAGCATTTTCATTTCATATGATATATTATGCTATACTGGACTGTGCTATTTTCTGTTTGGCGGGATGGGATTTCTGAGAGATAAGCCCATTACACAGGCTTGAGTATACACTTAGAATTAGAGTGGAGAGTAGTGGGACCTACGTGCCGTTTGGAGTGCGTTGGGTGTTCACGAAATTCACAGCTAGACGAGGCTATCTTGGGACACGTCGTGGCATACGCATCTTGCGTATTCCAGGATGTAGATCTAGAGAGCTGTCGACTCTAGTGACCGATCATGAGGACCTTAGTGGAAATATCCCTCTTTAGTGGTGACAATGGCAGACCACATTCTGTGGCAAACCCATTCGCACCCGAGGACCCACTTTGGAACTTGCATAGGATGACCTTTATTTTCTAAGGGGAGTCAGTGGACGACCTCTTTGATTGGCATAGCATTGTATCCTACGGGCTGAATGTGCTATTGCTTCTCAAACCTCCGAAGCTGACAAGCCTTATTTTCTAAGAACCACATGTGAGTATGGGCGGGATGTTTACAGGTTTGCAGGAAACCCAGCCTCCTACCTACCTTACTCGTGATTCTATGATGATTTTCAGACATTGTATCCTATGACAGTGATTTAAGTGTTCATCTCAGATATTGCCAGATTCAGTACAGAGACACAGTGCACACAGTTCAATACAGACACAGACACTTGATTACCTGATCACATGCCCTTTTGCATTGCATTATCATATCATAACAGTTATGTTGTCATTTTCAGGTGCATAATACATTTCTGATTCCAATCCATGGGTTCAACAGAGATCGTCGCCGAGAGAAAGAACAATGTGTCTTACAAGTTTCCAGATCCTGTCTTGGATTCATTGCTCAAAGTTATAGATATGGCTGGTCCGGGTATTCTTGATAGGTTTCAGAAGAGCTACGGGAATTTGGTTGGGATGGTCCGTACAATCACCAAGTATGAGCATGATGCTTTACACACTCTGCTGCAGTTCTACGAGCCTTCGTTGAGGTGCTTTCTTTTTTCAGATTACATTTTGATGCCAACACTGGAAGAATTCTCATTTATTTTGGGAATTCCGATCACGTCGGCAATACCATTCTTCTCTGGTAGTTCTCCCAGCGTAAAAGAAATTGCTGCTGCTTTACAAATGGATCAGACATTGATAAAGAGTGGTGTGAGCAGTAAAAATGGAGTTAGCGGATTTCATTTAGAATTTCTGGCTGGACAGGCCCAAGAGGCTGCAAGTGCTAAAAATTGGACGGTTTACAATTCCATTCTGGCTCTCTGCATATATGGCCTAGTTTTCTTTCCCAATCAGCAAGACTTTGTGGATATGCAAGCAACGAGAGTTTTTGTCCTTAAAAATCCAGTCCCTACTTTGTTAGGAGATTTTTATCATTCCGTGCATTACAAGAATGAGAAAAGGAGGGGAGGATCTGTTAGTTGTTGCACTCCACTGCTGAGTCATTGGTTTTTCAAACATTTGCCTCAGACAGGTGCCTTTGTGGAAACCAAAGATGTGGCGAAATGGTCTAAACGATTGATGAGTTTAACTGCTGATAACATTGTATGGTTTGATCACCGGTTGTTGAGAATAGAGCTTGTCACAAGATGCGGAAATTTTCCAAATGTGCCTTTGATTGGCAGAAAAGGAGGGATTAATTATAATCCAGTTTTGGCCATCCGACAGTTTGGGTATGCTTCCAGATATCCTCCTACAGAGCAAGATGTGGAAGAATCTTTATTCTTTACAGGAACTAAAGATGCGAAGGTGGTAGAAGTAGTGAATGCTTGGAAAGATAAGCACAAAATTGGAAAAGCAGTTTTTGGAAAAGGAGATTGTAGATCTTATCCTGAATATGACAGGTGGATGGAGACGAAAGTAAAGGAATTGCTTTTACCCTTTTCAAGGGGACCTCTTTTATGTTCAGTACAGCCAGAACAACCCACCATGGTGGCTATTGAAGAATGTGAGAAGTGGAAGAAAATGGTCAGAGAGCTGCAGATAGAAAATTCTGGAATGAGCAGATGTCTTCAGAAAGCTCTAGCTGACAACAAAGAGTTGGAAAAGAGAGCCTTGAAAGCGGAAAAAACCTTGGCTGACAAAGAGGAAGATTTTGATGACCGAGCTCGGTACTTTCGGAAACTTACTCTGGGAGCAGATGACACTAGTCAGGCTCACAAGATTACAAAACAGGCTTTAGCCCGAAGCAAGGATTCATTAGCTCAACTTCGTCAAGCTTGGGATGAAGTCAGAATTGAAAATGCCGAGTTAAAGGATCAGTCGAAGACTAAAGACGAGGAGCTTAAAAAGGCACATGAGCAGAGGAGAAAGTATCGGGAAAGTCTCGATAAAAGTCAAGAGCAGTTAGAAGAAGTTAGAAGCCAGTTGAAGAATACCAAGAAAGAGCTTGAAGAAGCCATGGTAGAAAGAGAGATACTCAAGACGCAAGCTGGCATAAAGAGACACAAAGGAGTGTGTGATGACGAGGCTCTGATGCTGCATATGGGATCTTTAACTGAAGCTCTTGAGAAAAGGGATGTCTTGATCAAAGAAATGATTGAAAAGCCGAATCACCAGCGTACCCGTATACTTTTTGAGGAGATCAAATACTCAAGTGATAAGCTGAAGGGAGTGGAATTGTCAGATTGATGTTCTTTTCCCTGTATTTTGTTGTTAATGGCTACCATCAGGCTTGTTGATGGATCCATTTTTCCTTGTATTGCATTTGCGGTGGAACCTTTCTTAAATGTACTTGAATATTTTGTTGAATGAGTATGAGCAGTTTTATTCAGGATTATTTCTTATCAGATAGCCGCACACAAGCACATGACCATGACACGTCTCTTTATATCACAATTTCTGGTCTTCAGATTTCTGTGGTTGGATTGGAATCAGGGTATAAAGCACCTCGGAAATGACAAACATGGCATTGCATGGCATTGCATATCATTTTGCATTTTTGTTACTTGCTTTTCAGGTACTCGTTGCAGGGTCTCTAACCTTTATTTGGTTTCAGGCAGTATAGCGGAGAGTCATATTCACCGATATTCGACGCGAAGGAATCAAGTAAGAATCATGGATCAAGTGCAAAGTGATTTGGCGGAAATGAGGGCGCGTATGGACCAGTTCATGACCCTCATGACTGGCATGGCGCAAAATCAGGAGAGACTGAGGCTTCTGGTAGAGCGTCCCGACAATGGGCCCGAAGGTGATCATCATGACAATTCACAGGGACATGGCATTCCTCCTCCCGGTGGCAACCCTCCTCCTGGTGGTAACAATCGGGGTAATGGAAATGGTAGGCATGCTGGTGTTACTCTTGAGGATACTCTGGAAGACCAATTTACTCTGCTGGATGCTGATGTGGGTAATCAAGGTGATCGAAGGTATGATGAGTTAGCAGAGAAGATCAGGGCCATAGAATGCAAGAACTCTATGGGTATTGATGTTACCAGCTTGGGGCTGGTCTCAGGAGTCAGAATTCCCCCTAAATTCAAGCCTCCCACTTTTGATAAGTATCATGGCAATGCGTGTCCCCAAACGCATCTTCAAGCTTACTTTGGGAAGATTTCAGCCCATACGGATGACGAGAAGCTATGGATGCACTATTTTCAGGACAGTCTGGCTGGGGCATCCTTGACCTGGTACATGAAGTTGAGTAGAGCTGCTGTGAAGAATTGGAAAGATCTGGCAGAAGCGTTCCTGAAGCAATACCAGTATAATATTGACATGGCGCCCAACCGCACTCAATTGCAGGGGTTGTCACAGAATGCCAAGGAGAGTTTCAAAGAATATGCACAGAGGTGGAGGGAAATGGCTGCCCAGGTCTAACCTCCCTTGTCAGACAGAGAAATGGCAGATATGTTCATGGGCACCTTGCAAGGGGCCTATCTGGATAGATTAGCTGCTTGTCCGTCGACTGGATTTGCTGATATTGTAATTGCGGGAGAAAGAATAGAAAGTCTGTTAAAGCTTGGAAAGATCCAGGATGTGAGTGGGGCTGGCTCTTCGGGGACGAAGAAACCGTTTGCTAGTAACCAGAAAAGACGAGAAGGTGATACGAATGCTGTGTTTAGAGGACGAGGCAGAGGGCGTTCTCGAGCTTATTATCAGGTAGATGCTGTAACAATCCCCACACCGTCTGTTCAGAAACAACAACCCCAACAACAAGTTCAACAGCAACAACCTTTTTTCCAGCAAAGGTCTAGACAGAGGGATCGTAAGATGGATCCTCTCCCTATGACTTATGCCGCGCTGTTGCCCCGGCTACTCGAGTTAAAGTTGGTAGAACTCCGTACTATGAAAGCTCCGGTTGCTGGAAACCTGCCACCTAACTTCGATGCTAATGCTCGTTGTGAGTTCCACTCAGGTGCTCAGGGGCACTCCATTGAAAAATGCTGGGCTTTCCATCATAAAGTACAAGATTTGATTGATGCTAAAGCCATCAATTTCTCTCCCGCTCCTAATATTACTCAGCATCCCATGCCTGATCATAGTGCAGCAAATGTGTACGCTATTGAAGATGGGAGGAGATTGAATTTGGTGTTAGACGTTCATCAAGTGAAAACTTCTTTGTTGGTGGTAAAAGATCGTTTATTGAAGGGACGGGTGTTCCCGGGCTGTAATCAAGAGTGCTCTGAGTGTATGAATCAGGAGAACGGCTGTGATAAGTTGAAGATGGGTTTACAGAATCTGATCGATGAAGGATGTCTACAGTTCGACAGAGTCGTGAAAGACACTGATGAAATATCAACCGTGACCATCTATTACACTCCCGCTGAGATTCAAATGCCGGTCAATGCAGTTCCCGTGGCGAGTGTTGCGCCAGAAGGGCCCAGTCCTGTCACTATCACGGTGCCAGGACCAATTCCGTTCACGTCTACGAAAGCTATCCCATGGCACTATGGGGCAGATGTATATTACGAAGGTAAAAAACAGGAAGTTGAGTCATCAGTCAGCCCAAATGTTGATAACGTAGGGGGTGTAGGGGGCTTTACAAGGAGTGGAAGGTTGTTCGCTCCCCAAACCTTGAGAAGTGATAAGGAGGTAGAAGCTGCAGCAAAGGCTAAGGGTAAACAGGTGGTTGAAAGTGAGCCTTCACCTGAAGCAGAGACAAAGATTACTTTTGATAAGGAAATGGAAGAATTTATGAAGATAATCAAGAAAAGCGATTATAAGATCGTGGACCAACTGAATCAGACCCCTTCAAAGATTTCAATCTTGTCACTATTGATGTGTTCTGATGCGCACCGACAGGCGTTGTTGAAAGTGTTGAAGAGTGCGTACGTGCCACAAGAAATCACTGTTAATCAGCTCGAGGGCGTAATCTCCAATGTTAATGTTAGCCATGGCTTGGGCTTTACAAGTAGAGATTTGACTGTTGAAGGAAGAAACCATAATAAGGCTTTGCATATCACGATGGAGTGTAAGGGCGCAGTGTTATCTCATGTACTGGTAGACACTGGTTCGTCACTCAATGTCTTGCCCAAGAAGGCATTAATGAAGCTGGAAGTTGATGGTTGATCTTAAGGCCTAGTGAATTGGTGGTCAGAGCATTCGATGGGACCAGACGATCTGTGTTTGGTGAGGTGGAATTGCCCGTACAAATTGGACCACAGGTATTCAAATCCACGTTCCATGTAATGGACATACAACCTGCATATAGCTGCCTATTGGGACGCCCTTGGATTCACGGAGCCGGGGCTGTTACTTCTACTCTACATCAAAAGCTGAAGTATGAGTTTGAAGGGCAGGTTGTGACAGTGTGTGGGGAGGAAGACATCTTTGTGAGTCACTTGTCCACATTCAAGTACATTGAAATGGATGGGGAAATTCATGAGATGCTGTGCCAATCATTTGAAGCAGTCAACATTGACGATGCACCTGAGTCTTCTTCTGTACCAGTTGGGGCTGGTACCTCCATTTCATCTTACAAACAAGCTGTCGAAGTCGTCAGGGCAGGCAACGCCCAAGGTTGGGGCCGGTTGATAGAGACCCCAATGAAGGAAGACAAATTTGGTATTGGTTATCATCCCTCTACAACTTCAGATGCGGGGAGCAGGGGACCCATTACTTTCAATAGTGGGGGAATTATCTACATGGACCAGTCTTGTGCAGCCACGGAGGATAGTGTTGACAGTGATTGTGACCTGGACAACTGGGTACGCCCTCATGCTTCGGGACAACAAGTGCAAAACTGGTTCGTTGAAGAAGTCATCCGGGTTACTCTTCAGACAGAGTAATTTTTTCTTTGTTTTTCTAACCATAATGCATGACAAAATCTTGCGCTCTGCCCAAGGCGTATAGATTCATTTGTAGGGCCACCATGGTTGCATTTGCAATGTTTAATCATTAATAAAGGACGTTTTGCAATCAAATTTTGTTCTCTGTCTTTCAGTTTTTATTTTTGCACAAAAAATATAAAATGGCAATGTTTCATTTTCTTTTGTTTTGCTTAAAAATAAATTCTAAAATAAGGCATGAACCCGTTCATGCAGACTTGATCCTCCGGATACCACTGATAACGATTTTGATATGGCCATGTATGACTTTGACAATCCGATTTATCAAGCCGAAGAAGGGGATGGGAAAGATTGTGAACTTTCTGAAGAACTGGCCAGATTGTTGAAACAAGAGGAAAGGGTCATCCAGCCTCATCAGGAGACTGTAGAAATCATCAATATTGGTACCAAGGACGCCAAGAAAGAGATCAGGATTGGTGCCAGCTTGCAAGCAGATGTGAAGCAAACTTTGACGGAAATGTTGCGCGAGTATGTTGACATCTTCGCCTGGTCGTATCAAGACATGCCGGGGTTGGATACGGATATTGTCGTGCACAGGCTACCATTGAGAGAAGAATGTCCGCCAGTCAAGCAGAAACTTCGTCGGACTCACCCCGACATGGCTTTAAAGATTAAGGAGGAAGTCCAGAAGCAGTGGGACGCTGGTTTTCTTGCTGTGACAAAGTATCCTCCATGGGTAGCCAACATCGTGCCAGTACCGAAGAAAGATGGAAAAGTGAGAATGTGTGTGGATTATCGAGATCTTAATAAAGCTAGCCCGAAAGATGATTTTCCACTACCTCATATTGATGTGCTGGTCGATAATACAGCTCAGTTTTCAGTGTTCTCATTTATGGACGGTTTCTCCGGGTACAACCAGATCAAGATGGCACCTGAAGACATGGAGAAGACCACGTTCATTACTCCGTGGGGTACATATTGTTATAAAGTAATGCCTTTTGGGTTGAAAAACGCAGGGGCAACGTACCAGCGGGCGATGGTGACATTGTTTCATGACTTGATTCATAAGGAGATCGAATGTTATGTAGATGATATGATTGCCAAGTCGAGAACAGAAGAGGAACATCTGGTTAACCTGAAAAAGCTGTTTGAAAGGTTGAGAAAGTTCCGTCTGAGATTAAATCCAAACAAGTGCACGTTTGGGGTGCGTTCTGGAAAGTTACTGGGTTTCATTGTGAGCGAAAGAGGAATCGAGGTTGATCCTGCCAAGGTGAAAGCAATACAAGAAATGCCTGAACCGAGAACAGAAAAAGAGGTTCGTGGTTTCTTGGGTAGATTGAACTACATTGCAAGGTTCATATCTCACCTAACAGCCACGTGTGAACCAATATTTAAATTGTTAAGGAAAGATCAAACGGTCAGGTGGAATGACGATTGCCAATTGGCATTCGATAAGATAAAAGAATACTTGCAGGAACCTCCGA
This sequence comes from Lathyrus tuberosus, assembly GCA_022829125.1. Taxonomy (NCBI): domain Eukaryota; kingdom Viridiplantae; phylum Streptophyta; class Magnoliopsida; order Fabales; family Fabaceae; genus Lathyrus; species Lathyrus tuberosus. Next base: position 4,149,207 of record JALAZF010000043.1, read on the forward strand.
TTCTAATGCCTCCAGTTGAAGGGAGACCGCTGATAATGTATCTGACAGTGCTTGAAGGTTCCATGGGTTGTGTTCTCGGTCAACATGACGAGACAGGTAGGAAGGAGCATGCTATTTACTACCTGAGCAAAAAGTTCAATGATTGTGAGTCCCGATACTCAATGCTTGAAAAGACATGTTGTGCGCTTGCATGAGCCGCTAAGCGATTGAGGCAATATATGGTTAGGCACACGACCTTGTTGATTTCAAAAATGGATCCTATCAAGTATATTTTTGAGAAACCAGCATTGACAGGCAGAGTTGCACGGTGGCAAATGGTCTTGACAGAGTATGACATTCAGTACACTTCACAAAAGGCCATCAAAGGAAGTATCTTGTCCGACTATCTCGCGCAACAGCCGATTGATGATTACCAACCCATGAAATTTGACTTCCCTGATGAGGACATCATGTTTCTCAAAGCTAAAGACTGCGAGGAACCACTTCCGGAGGAGGGGCCAGACCCTGAATCCAAATGGAGTCTGATGTTTGATGGGGCTGTCAATATGAATGGGTGCGGAGTTGGAGCAGTTCTTATCACGCCGGAAGGTGTTCATATGCCTTTCACTGCCCGAATAACTTTCGGATGCACCAACAATGAAGCAGAGTACGAAGCTTGTATAATGGGGATCGAGGAGGCGATTAATCTACGGATTAAAACCCTTGATATATTTGGTGATTCAGCTTTGGTAATCAATCAAGTGAAAGGGAGTTGGTACACGCACCAAGCAAATCTAGTGCCGTATAGAGATTATACGAGGAGATTGCTGACATTTTTCATAACAGTGAAACTGTACCATATTCCTCGAGATGAGAATAGGTTCGCGGATGCCTTGGCCACTTTGTCTTCCATGATCAAAGTGCAAGGATGGAACCATGTACCTAAGATTGAGGTATCCCGCCTTGACAGACCAGCATTTGTGTTTGCGGTAGATGCAACGTCTGATGACAAGCCATGGTTTCATGACATTAAGTGTTTCTTGAAAAGTCAAGAGTACCCGTCCGGGGCATCGTCCAAAGATAGGAAGACGTTGAGAAGGTTAGCTGGTAGTTTCTTCCTGAACAAAGATGGCGTGATGTATAAAAGAAATTTTGACACGGTCCTGCTTAGATGTGTGGATAGACATGAAGCAGACTTGTTGATGATTGAAGTGCACGAAGGCTCTTTCGGTACTCATGCCGGAGGGCAGGCAATGGCTAAAAAGTTGTTAAGGTCGGGATATTATTGGTTGACTATGGAGTCAGATTGTTGCAAATATGCCCGCAAATGCCATAAATGCCAGATCTATGCAGACAAGGTGCATGTGCCTCCAAATCCGTTGAGCATCATGTCGTCGCCTTGGCCGTTTGCCATGTGGGGCATTGATATGATCGGAAAGATTGAGCCCACAGCTTCCAATGGTCATCGTTTCATCTTGGTGGCAATTGATTACTTCACCAAATGGGTTGAAGCCGCATCCTATGCCAATGTTACAAAACAAGTGGTCGCTCGTTTCTTAAAACGGGATATCGTTTGCCGATATGGAGTTCCCGAAAGAATCATTACTGATAATGGTTCTAATTTGAATAATAAGATGATGGCTGAGTTATGCCGGGACTTCAAAATCGAACATCACAATTCTTCTCCGTACCGCCCAAAGATGAATGGCGCGGTCGAAGCGGCCAACAAAAATATCAAGAAGATTGTACAGAAGATGGTTGTCACGTACAAAGATTGGCATGAGATGTTACCATTTGCTTTGCATGGGTATCGAACGTCGGTACGCACGTCCATTGGGGCAACCCCATTCTCACTTGTATATGGTATGGAGGCAGTGCTACCGGTTGAAGTAGAGATTCCATCCCTCAGAGTTATGATGGATGTTAAGCTAGATGAAGCCGAATGGGTACGAGCCAGATTTGATCAGTTGAGCCTTATTGAGGAAAAGCGATTGGCGGCTGTATGTCATGGGCAACTATATCAGCGCAGAATGAAGCAGGCATTTGACCAGAAGGTGCGTCCTCGGGTTTATAAAGTCGGAGATGTGGTACTCAAAAGGATCCTTCCTCCCAATACAGATCACAGGGGCAAATGGACTCCTAATTATGAAGGTCCATTCGTGGTTAAAAAGGTCTTTTCGGGCGGAGCTTTATTGCTTACAACCATGGATGGCGAAGACTTTTCATCCCCTGTCAACTCGGACGTAGTCAAAAAATACTTCGCATGAATAGACCCGCTGGATAATAAAAATAAAAAAAATCCAGGCAAAAAAGGGCATCCCGGCGAACCAAAAACAGAATAAGGTTCGGGCAAAAATTAGGGATATAATTGAAAAATTTGTACACCCGGTAAGTTGAAAACCCGAAAGGGCAACTTAGGAAAAAAAGGGTATCCTGGTGGATCGAAAACCTGAAAGGGCGGTCCACACAAAAGAGGGATTTAAGCGAATGACTACGGTTTGAGTTATCTGTACCCCATTACCGTTTGAACAACTGACGTTCTGAAGGATAGGAATCGGTCTGATCATTCCTCAGAAGGCAAGGTCGGGGAGTTTTGAAGACATACTGGTCATAACAGAATGGAAACTCAGTGGAATTCCGTTTTCACATTGCCATTAGGATAGTTTCTTTTCTCAATTTTTCAGCGATCACCTCTTTCCAGGGATTGCTTCCAGATGTAATTGCCTATTCTGGGCTCTCAGTCAATAAATTGAATTTCAATAAAAAGCTTTCTATTTTTGTTTTATTGCTTTGTTTGCAAAAACGTCCTAATTGTTGATAAAACATTGCATTTGAAAACATGGCAGCCTTGCAATAACATGCGCAGAAAAAATATTTGAAATTACTTCGAATGTTGAATACTCCCGGATGGTGGATTCTAGCCACGCAATATTCGGGGCATGTGGGCATATTCTTTTGTTGCAGGTAGCAGGTGCAGATGATTTTAAGCACAAGACCAACAATAAATCACCCCACGCAAAAGACTGGGGCAATTATGGGTAAGGAGATCGGCGTTCATCGTTCGGTCGACGATTGTTCATAACGGGTCGATATCAGTGAATTAAGTTCAACTGGGTACCGTTGCATCTTATTAAGTCGATTCTCTCATACAGTATTTCCAATAGCTACAAGCTTTTCTATGTCGATAACGGTCACAGGTTCCCCAAAAGAGTGGTCTCGTCGACACCGAAACTGATGGTCATTATCCCCAGCGAAGTCGCAGGAGTTTGAAGAGGCTAAATCTTCTGTAAAATCCTCTTATGACATCTTCTTCGGGGACAAATTGTTGGTTTGTCCAAGCATGGGGCATGTTTGTTTCCCCAGCATGAAGTGTTGATCATCCCCAGTAGAGTTTGAGGACAGTTGGTCTTCTGTAAAATCCTCTCAAAAGGCATTCCCCAGCATGAGACGTTTTAAAGCAGTTTCCGCCAGCAGAGTTTGTTATAAACTCGTCATCCCTAACGGAATTGTCTAAAGGGAAGCTCGCCTAACATGGGGCATTGTGGTACTCATCCTAAGCTTGACAGTCATATTCTTCAGCAGACTACTGTGGATTTGCTTTGGGTTTCCCCAACAGATCTCTAAGGACTCTTTCTAGCAAGTTGCAGTGGAATGTTCTAACCAGGATTTGCATATCCCTAGCAGAGTAGCCCTGATACCCAGTAAGATCGTATCTCTGGTCATGGTATCCCCACAGAGGTCAGCATCGAATCTTGTCAGCAACTTCCAGCTGAGTTGTTGTTCTCTCCGCAGAGGTTTATCAGATCGACAGAATCTATTCCTCAACAAGGATGGTACAGCCTTTCCCTAGCCGGGTCAGAAGGTTGATAATCCCTATAAAGGATCTTGGGTTGAATAAATCCCCAAGCAGAGTTTTAATGGCTCATTTCCCCAGCAGGACGTCATTTAAAAATTCTCATCCCCAGCGGAATCGCTGTGACCAGAATTCGTTCCCCCAAGCAGATGGAATAATTCCTGGCAGAGTCGTCATTCCCTCATATCTTAAAGTCCAATTTATTGTTGGCAAGCTTGACAATTCGAAGCAGACGGATTGTTCATCCATTCGCCAGCAGAGATATTATCCTCTCAGGAACCTCTAAAGTCAAGTCATTTCATTGGTCTTTGCTCCTCAGCAGAGTCAGCATAGATGTCTGACACAGATGCAGAGAGTAATGCAATGTTGCATATTCCAAAAGTCCAACAGTGGATTGGCAAAAGTCCGTCTTCGGGTGGCAAAAGTCCAGCAGTGGATTGGCAAAAGTCCGTCTTCGGGTGGCAAAAGTCCAACAGTGGATTGGCAAAAGTCCGTCTTCGGGTGGCAAAAGTCCAACAGTGGATTGGCAAAAGTCCGTCTTCGGGTGGCAAAAGTCCAACAGTGGATTGGCGAAAGGTCCATCTAAGGGTGGCATATTCTAAAAGTCCAACAGTGGATTGGCAAAAGTCCATCTTCGGGTGGCAAAGCAGCTAAAAGTCCAACAGTGGATTGGCAAAAGTCCGTCTTCGGGTGGCAAAAGTCCAACAGTGGATTGGCGAAAGGTCCATCTAAGGGTGGCATATTCCAAAAGTCCAACAGTGGATTGGCAAAAGTCCGTCTTCGGGTGGCACGAAGCTGCAAAGTCCACCAGTAGCGTGGCAGGCCAGTAGTCGTCTGGAATTGCATAAAAGACATTATTAAAGTCCACCAGTAGTGTGGCAAGCCAGTAGTCGTCTGGCGTCGTTCAAAAGACAGATCTCTCCGACGTTTCATCGAAGATTCAATCCAGCAGTCTCGTTGGGTTTATATCCCTTTTCTTTTTCATCATCCAGAGCAAATTTTTGGTTATTTTTGGTATTCAATCACTATATACCTTGAAAGTCCGAAAGCATTTGCTTTCAGGCATTCAGGTCTACAGCGCTTGAATAGGGGCAGCTGTAATACCCCAAAATTTGCTCTCCTTTTTTGGCATCATAGCATGGCATTATCATATCCACCTCATTAACATTACATTGCATTTAACATAGAAAAATGAAGCATGGCATCCTTCTTACCATCAGGGCATGTGATCAGGTGGAAGGTGGACAATCAAGGAATCATTCAAAGCACAAAAAAGTCAATCAAGTTGGCTCTAGGCAAGCCAAGAGGTCTCTCATGTCTCATACTATCTCAATTGATCTTCCAAAACCTCAAAGAAATGAGATTCAATGGGAGATTGAAGCACTACATCTTTTACTATGCAAGAGGTTCAAAAATTGAAGGAAAACCCTCAAAAGAGATAGCTCATTGATTCAAAATCATTCTCAAGTGGCATTTCTCATCATCCTTTAAGAGGATACACAACATACTCTGAGGAATTTGGATTTGGAAGATGTGTAATTTCCTCCTAACCAGAGGGGGTCAAGATTAGGGTTTCCAATTAAATCAGGGTATCTCTGATTTTTTTGGACAAAACTTGATGTCATGGTATTCCATATGTCCCTAAGTGTATGTATGTGGAAAATTACATCTCAATTGGTTTTAGAAGTGGTTCAATTGGAAGAAAGATCAAGAATCAGAGAAATTGGGGCAAAGTCAAATAATCAGAGGAAAAAGTCAACTCTTGACTTTTTGAGGCCAAATTCATAAAATTCATGTTATATGTGTCCAATGTGCAAAATTTGATCAAGAAACTCCAAAGGAATCATGAAAAAATCAAGATGTGGAAAGTTGCCATTTTTGGGTGAAGTAGGGTTACTAAAAATAGTAAGTTTTGGCCATTTTGCATCAGAATTGGAACCAAGGCCATTCAAAATTGAAGCACCAAATGAAAATTCCACTCTGCCTCAATGAAAGGCCTTGCTTTGAGCTTCAAATCCATGTGTGGAACATCTCCATTGGATAAAAATTGAGTGAGATATGATTGATCAAAGTTTGAGCAAAGTAGGTCCAAAACTAGGTCATGACCAAGATTTTCAGGGCACGCGCGCAGTCATTTTCTCAAACACTTGGTGGGCCAAATGTATTGATCAATTACTCATGATTAGAGGCTTCAAATGGAAAATCTTTCAACATCAAAGTTGTTCCTCTATGTGAGATCTTCAAAGTTGGTGTTTATCAATTTTTCATCTGATCAAAGGTTAAGGAGTTATGATGGCTCAAAGAATGGTCATTGCAACTGAAATTTGACCAGGTCACAACCAGGTCATGCCACAAGTCTGCGCACCCATGTACCAGTTTCTTTTTCCATCTGTTTGAGGTCATTTTTAGACATGTTTGAGACCTCATTCCACTTCAATTTCCAAATCAATATTGTGCTCCAATACTCCCTCTTTCCAATGAACCCAAAAACTCACCAAACTATTCATTGAGTAGAGAGAAAAACATCACCAAACCTCCCTATGTTTCACTGATACATTGATGGCTTTGCTGCATAATTTGGTTCAGACATCCATCAAACAATTCTTTCCCTTATTTGAGCACACCATGAACATCACATACACTGCTATAGCACGTGCCTTGCATGAAAATGGAAAGAGAAAACTTGCTGAGAAAGTTTTCTAATACACAACCATGCCATTCATTTCACTTTCACCTCACCATTATCCTCACCATAAGTGACCATGAGCTCTTCCCCACTAAAACAAAACCTCTCCAACTCGTGTCACTAACTGTCATGACTCATTCTGTTAACTCAAACTCAGTTAACTAACTCAGTTAACTGTAGTTCTAACCATCAACCACCAGGGTCAAATCATAACCACACCTATATAAACAATTCTAACAGATTTGGAAAGGGGGATTCTCATTTTTCACTCTCACTCCAAATTGCTCTCACTTTTCTCTCAGAGTTCTCTCCATTCTCTCTCTGATTTCACACGAGTTCTTCACACGTTCTCACCTTGATCTTCATCAATTGTTCATCATCAAGCACTTCTGATCAAGAACAAGCTGAAGTAAGAGCAAGCTATCGAGAGCAGCAACTTCTCCAATTGGAATCTCAGTTCATTGTCTTCAAAATCCAAAGGTTCAGAGCATTTATTTTGCTCTTAGGAAGCTCAAGATCAATCTCTCATCTCTGGTTTTCTGTTGATTCAAGAGTTCTCCAATTTCAGGTTTCAAAATTTCTCAAACTTTAATTGCACGATTTTATCCTGTTTTGACTTGTTGATGTGTTGTTTGAGCTTATTAGAAGCTATGTGAAGCTGGCTAGTTGATAGAGCTCTTTAGGAGCTTAGAACTGAAAATTAGGGCAAATTTATCCTCTTCGATTCTCCTTATTCATGCTTGATCTATGAATTTTCTTGTTGGATTTGTGTTCCTCATGAGCTTAGCTTTCGTTTGGTATATGGCTTGTGAATTTCTGGAGAAAATGTGAGTTGCAGGTGGTGGCTGCTGGCCGGAGAAGATGACCGGAGGTCATCTCCGGCCGGTGACTTTAACTGTTAGGGTTTATGTGTGTTTTAATCCTGTCCGTTCATGTTTTCTGATCGTGTGATCCTTGTCTTGCCAGCACATTAAAAATCACATGCTCCTCACGTGTATCTTTTCCGAATTCATTTAAACATGTTGTAGTGTAGTGCATGGTAACTTGTGTGTGTCCTCACGCATGTGCATTGATCCTGATTACTTTGACCACGCATTGACCTTGACTTGATCCATTGGCTGAGAATGAGTCAATTCCTGTTGACTGAAGTGCATGATTGTTATGGTGTTTTGCGCAGACTTGGACTTAACCAGATTGATAATTACACCCCCATGTATTGAAGCCCAATGATTTTGAACTGTCCAATTGCTATGTTCATACCCCCCTGCATTTTGCATTTATTTTTCATTTTTATTTCTTTTTACACGTTTGATTTCTAATTTTTAAAAATACCAAAACATATTGGAAAATTCTACAAAAATTCATGTGTATTCTTAAAACATTTAGGAAATTTTCTATGATTTTATTTTCTGATTTTATGACCATTTTGCCCCTGTTCCATTATTTCTTTTGAATTTCCATTTGTATGCATACTTAATGTGACATATGATTTTGTGCATTTTTGTTCTTGATCATAAAAAATGATTTTGATGCCTTTCTTTTTGCATTGTGGTCACAATATGTTGAGGTATGTTTGAGATTTATGAGATGATTTTTAAGTCTTTTTTGGATGACTTTTGATGTGTTGCTTTGAGCATGAATGCATGAAACTTCCATGAGACTTTGACCTAATTGTTGAGTGACTTTGGTTCTGATTCATTGCTTGTGGACTTGATATGTTAATGGCATGTGTTTAAGGTGTTTGATTGGTGAAATTCATAATTTTTGAAGCATGTTTGCTATTTGTTTGAAGCATGAAGTTTAACTTGTTCATTTTGTGAATGCATGCCTCATGTTTGGTTTGCTTGATCATGAAGGCACTTGTGCCATGAGTTGTGGTTTTGTTTGAGGATGTATAGCATGTTAATTGACTTCTGATTGTGACATTTGGGTTTCATCTTTGCATGTTTGATGTTTATCTTGCACCTTAAGTCACTTGTTTCACAAGTATGAACCACATTCACATCACTTCACCTTTTCTTCTTTGCTTCTTGTTGGATTGAGATTTTGTTTGCATGATTTGGTATGCTCATTTAGGACAACATTAGGTTGTGTAAATATGAGTTACATTCTGACTTGGAAGCATGTATAGCATTCAATCTCATTTTACTTTGTTTGTCAACTTGTTTGAATTTGATTTGTTCATTATATTTTCTTACTTTACTTGTAAGTGATTGTGCTAACCATGTAGGGGCTTCGGTAAGTTTCAATTGAGTGTGGATAAGGAATCCACATTCAACTTCTATCCTTTCTCTTTTACAATTCCATTCCATGTTTTGTTAAGCACTTATGTGCTTTCTTTTAATAACTCATTACTTTCCCTTTTAAATTACAATTCATCTTCTACTTTGGAAGTGAATTGTTTAATTCTTTCTTTCTTTAGATTTTAGGTTGAAACCTCACAAACCTTTAGGATCACTCCCTTTAATCTTCAATTAGGATTGAGTCTTAGTCCATATAGGTTTTACCTTTTCTCCTCTCTTGAGTCTCTTTTCTCATCTCAAAGAAAATTCAAAATATCTAATAAAGGTAGGCATTTATTGTATTTAGGCCTTTCATGTAAAGAAAAGATTATAAGGGGTCTTCTCTTGTAATCTTAGAATGTGTAGCATATGGCCCATCTTAGGTCAATGTGTTACATATTTGATCTTGTATGAGGGACTTAAATGCAATACTTGTTGAAGGTGCAAATAACAAAAAACACTTCTTCATTTCTTAATTAACAAAAACACTTAATAAACACAAGTATGCTAGTGTGTTTGAACCTTGACAATTGGAGCTAAGTGTGGGGGTCTTCTTCACTCTTAGTGTGCTTTCTTACCCATTCCATCTTGGAATGTGAGAATGTACACATTCCAGTGACTAAGATCCAGATACACTGTCATATGCAAACAAATCCAAAACACTTCCTTCTAAAAGACAAAACCAAACAATAACGTCTTTCCTTCGGGAATTCTTTTCTCACCTCATTCACTCTTAGCGTACGAACGCGCTTCTACTCGTTCTTTTGCAAGACGGTAACGCACTCGGACCAGCGAGCCTGCAACACCTGAGCTAGAACGTAAGCCGTTCTCTAAAAAACACAAACAATTCATCCCTAGTGAGGGGAACTACGTCGCTCTGATTCTCATGCTCCCGATGAGATACGTAGGCAGTGGGGTAGGGCCCATGCGAGCACTTCTTTTATTTTCCCTACATTTGTTTCTCTTTCTCCTTTCCTCTTTCAGTTCTTTCTCAGTATTCCTTTCTTTACACCCTTTGATCGAGACAAGCAAGCGTGGATCCCATCGGGTACGATGGACGTGAGGGGGTGCTAATACCTTCCTCTCGCGTAACCGACTCCCTTACCCACTTCTCTTGGTCGCAAGACCATGCTTTTCCTTTCTCTCAGGTTTACGCGGTGTTTCCTTTCCCTCTCTTGGGATAAATACACATTGCTGGCGACTCTGTTTCGGTGCCACTTTCGCGTTTGTACTAGGATGAAAATCCCGGGAGCGACATCATGGCCCTCTACAAAAGCTTCGACTACATCTCATTCCAATTCATCATGGATTTTGAGTTATGATTGGGTCAAAATGGCTGAAAACATGAAATGTCACTTTTTCTAACACTTAGTGAAATTTTCACTAAGTCAGAATCTGTTTCACTTTTTCCAAAAATACCAAGAACTTCACCAAACTCAATCTGAGCAAGAAGTTATCACAGTGGCAATATGCCTTGCTGCAACTGTCATAACAAGGCAGATTTGGGGATTTTGCTCGATTTGCTCAAATTTTCCAAAGGGCAAGCAAGTCTATCCATCTGAACACCTCAAGGGGGGACCAAGGAGGGACAAACACTGATCCATCAGCCTCCTCAGTCTTTGGGACCAAAAGTAGCATGCCAAACCTAGAAATGCCTAAAAGAGGGACAAGACTCCAATTTTGTTTTGGAGTATTCAATGGATGCACCAAGGTGGCATGACTGAGCCTCTTTCAACTGAATTCAGTCAAGACTTATCCAAGAACTAGGGAACCAGCAGCCTGTGCTCTAACCTCTAGTCAATGGCTAGAGGAGACTTGGATTCCCATTGATCAACATTTGCCAAACCTCTACTGCAGTTGGCATTCATTATTGCTTGCAAAACAAACTTGCTCTACTATAAATAGAGCTCATGTGTGCTCAGTTTGAGTACACCAAAGCCATCAAACAAATGCTTTCCTCAAAATCACTTTCTCTAGGCAAAAATACCTTCTTTAGCAAGGTAACTCTGAGTTTTTGAGTTAGAGAGCATTTCCATCACAACTCATGATCCAAACACATCCAATATGTCATATCTAAGTTGTCCAAACTCTCACAAGTGACCTGTAACACCAAAATCTCAAAGTCCCCTCTCAAAACCTCAAAATAGGACTTTTGTGGATTTTTCAAACCATGTCTTGAATCGGTCACTTTCCAAACCAGATAAAACATCCAACACACTCCAAATATCATCCTTGAACTATCCCAAATGGTTCCCCACATCTGGAACACCATTTGAGAGAGTTGCTATTTTGGCCACTTTTGCCCCTTTTGCAAGAAAGGGCCAGTTTCCATTCTTGATGTTTCTAGCTGGTTCCAACCACTCTAAAAGCTTCTAAGGGATCATTTGAAGGTGTCCAAAGCATCAAAACATTTCTGGAACAAAGCACTTTGTTTAAAGCCCAAAGGCTCCAAATAGAGGTAAGCATCACAACTTGAACTCTCTGAAATATGCCTTGCTTTGAAGTCCACTGATCATGCATCTCTTATACATATTATATTTGTTGTGTTTGCACCAATTTATCATGTAATTCACACCTGTACCAAGAGGTAGCATAGAAAATGCAAAACATTGCCTATTTCAAAACCACTATTGGGTTTTGAGGAGGATTTGTTTTCTGGAAAAACCACCACCACCATTGAATTCCTTAGGAAATTCTAGGCCAGATGCATATAAATTTTGTCTCCATCCTTGGAGAAATGAGAAAGTTATGGCCTTCACGCTTCTAACCAAAATCTTGCCTTGCATTGCCTTGGGCCAGGCCAAAAACAAGGCAAGTCTTGTATATTTGTGGTTGTGTTTCAATACACGGATGTATCACCACCCTAGTGGTAAGACGCGCATGCTGCACACAAAAGGTCTGTGGTTCAAATCCCCCTCGCCCCAGACCCCCTTTTTAATGCTTTTTCCACTTATTTATTATTTTTCATATTATTTTTAATGATTTGAAAAATTAATAACTCCCTCAATTTTAATTATTTTTTATTGTTTCTTTTTGCAAAAAATCACAAAAATGTTGAAATATTTTATTCCACAAAAAAATCAAGTTTATATTATTTATTTAAAATAGTTGGTATTTTTGTGAATAAATTCACTTTTAATTGTTTTTTTAACATTTTAAAATTGAATTCTCATGTTGAAAATCAAAACCAAATGAATTTTAATTCATCTTGTGATTAAAACGTCATTTTTCAAACCTCAGCAAAAAATCACAAGTTGTTTATTCAAACTTATTTGGTATTTTATCATTTTTTATTGATTTTCCTTGAGAATTTACTTTTAAAATGATGAAATTAGGGTTTCCTTGATTTTCACCCAAACAAAACTTTTAAAATAACTCTTTGGGCCTCTAATAGAGTGTAAGACCCAACCCCTTTGAAAACCAAAACATTTTTGGGCCTCAGTCATTGTATAAGACCCACTGCATTTTCAAAAATCTCGGCGCGGTCGCCATTTCAAAACGAAAATCATCTGGGCTTACCCTCGTGTTATAAGTCCCATTTCCTTTCTTTAAAATACTTTGGGCCTCTATTAGAGTGTAAGACCCAACCCTTTTTGAAAACCAAAATGATTTGGGCCCCAGTGTATTGTATAAGTCCCGACACCATCAAAAAGTTCGGCGCGATCGTCACCTTTTTAACAAAAACCCATGGGCCTCTCCTTGAGTTGTAAGGCCCATCTCTTGTACAAAAATAACCTCTTTTGGCCTCTAATAGAGTTTAAGACCCAACCCACTTTTAACCAAAACTTTTTGGGCCTCAGTCACTTGTATAAGTCCCTGTACAAATTCAAAACAATAGTGCAATCACTGATAAAACCTTGGGCCTCTCCTTGAGCTGTAAGCCCCAAAAATCTTTTCAAAACACTTTATCCTTTGATTTTGAATCCAAATATATGTTGTTATCCAACTTTCTTTGTTGAACAACTAACAAAATAGCATGGAAGTTCTACAACGGGTAAGTGTTTATCCGCTTTCAGTTATCGCTTTCATATGTATATAACTGTATTGTGGGGCTGCTTCACTGTAAGTCTTCTTTCACATACTTGTCGTATATCCACGGTGTAATACTATTATAGTTATTTAGAGTTTTCCCCGGCAACTACGTCTAGCACTAGGTAAAGCCTTGTTGGTCACTCTTAAATACAAACAAAACTAGATCCCCATAGGATTACCAGATACAGTCTTCCCTCCTCTTGGGGTTAAACAATATGGAAACGAGAAAGGCAGCATTCTCGGTGAACCCTTTCTCAGACTGTCACTCTTAGAAATTGTCAAAGAAACTCTAACTCCCCAGAGATGATCTTTTCTCCGTGAATGGAATCTCTTGAGTTTCTTCCAAATCCTAGAACTTTCCTGGCTTGATCTATTCTCCGTGAATAGCATGTCTTGAACTTCTCTTGGTTTGGGGACCCACAGGCTTCCTAAAAGCATCCCCGCCTCCTCTTGGGCATTATACAAGGACCCTTCGGCTTCTTAGAAGTTCTCATGCCTTCTCTTGGGCTTAATACAAGGACCCTGATGACCTCTTAAAGGTATAAGACAGAACTTAGTCATCCTTTGCTAGAGCAGTCTTTCCAGCGTCAAAACTCTGGCCGTTTTAGGGTTGATACTCATCCCTTAATGCCCGCGCCTCCTCTTGGGCATTCTACAAAAGATAAAACTCTAGACTTAGACAGTCTAAGAACCTTGAGTCTCAAAGACATTCTCAAGTCCCTTTCCAACATAGGAAGAAACCCCGGTCTCTCTTGGACCCACTTCAGGACCTTCAGAATCCACAGCGGTAAGGCAGCCTCCTCTTGGGCTTTGTACAAATGATTCTTCCTAGCAGAGCTAACCTTTTCAGACTCTTTTAGCCTCAATCTTGGGCTTCGTACGAGATAGCAAAACACTCTCTTGTTGAGTATAAAAGACTCTCTTGTTGAGTCAATCACTTTTTAGCCTCCGTCTTGGGTTGTGTACAAGACATATAAAACACTCTCTTGTTGAGTATAAAAGACTCTCTTGTTGAGTCAATCCACTTTTAGCCTCCATCTCGGGCTTTGTACGAGATAGAAAATCACTCTCTTGTTGAGTATAAAAGACTCTCTTGTTGAGTCAACCACTTCTAGCCTCCGTCTTGGGCTTTGTACAAGACATATAAATCACTCTCTTGTTGAGTATAAAAGACTCTCTTGTTGAGTCAATCTCCTTTTAGCCTCAATCTTGGGCTTCGTATGAGACAATAAATCACTCTCTTGTTAAGTATAAAAGACCCTCTTGTTGAGTCAAACAACCTTCAGACTCTCTTGTTGAGTCAATCACCTATTCAAGACTCTCTTGTTGAGTTAACTCTTTTAGCCTCCATCTTGGGCTTTGTACAAGACACATACGAGCACTCTCTTGTTTAGTCAAACCCTTTCAGCCTCCATCAAGGGCTTTATACAAGATACATTCTCCCCAACAGAGTCAAAATCCCTTTTAGCCTTAATCTTGGGCTTTGTACAAGACAGAAAGAACATTTTCCTCGAAAAAGTCAACTTCTAGCCTCCTCTTAGGCTTTGTATAAAGAAAACCCCGGTTGAGTCAATCAACCTTTTAGCATCAAAGTTGTACCTTGCGCACAGCATACAAACATCAACCACTCCTCTTTAGAGATAACAAGTTCTCTCCCATTCAAACCTTTAGCTTCACATCTTGGGCTTTGAACAAGAAACAAACCACCTTTAGCTTCATGTCTTGGGCTTTGAACAAGACACCAAAACAACCTTTTTCCTCCCATAGAATAGGAGGAACTACGATTGCTCTGATTTCCCTGTTTCAGGAATACGTAGGCATAAGATTGCAAAAATCTTAGGGAGCACACTAATCAAAAACCCAAAATCCAGTACCTTCATATATCAACCAAAAGCATCCGACCTAATCCCTTACCAAAAACCTCACAAATGGTCCAAACATTCTATTCTTAACAAAATAACCAAAGAGGGGCCCACATCTTAATAGCATCTGTAAACCAACAGTTTTGACTGTTTAAACTCAGTATGCAAGCAGGGTTAATTGAAGACATTTATTTCCCTTCCTTAATCAACTTAACAGGATAAAAAAATGAATCGAACTGTAGTGCCCAAGCGATAGTGATTCAAGACCACAAAAATCGCGCTACACCTTGTCGAGAAAGTTTATTGACAAAATAAACGAACACCAGTTCCTTGGTAAGAAACCAGGATCGAGGGGAAGTTTATATCAGAAACTGAGACCAGTTCTTTGGTAAGAAACCAGGATCGAGGGGAGGTTTAGTCCAAAAGAAAACTTAGACCAGTTCCTTGGTAAGAAACCAGGATTGAGGGGAAGTTTATATCAGAAACTGAGACAAGTTCCTTGGTAAGAAACAGAATCGGGGGGAAGTTTACATCAGAAACTGAGACCAGTTCCTTGGTAAGAAACCAGGATCGAGGGGAAGTTTATTCCAGAAACTAAGACCAGTTCCATGGCTGAAGACCAGGATCGAGGGGAAGTTTCACCCTTTTCTAAGCATCATTGCTTAGCAAAAGAAGATGGATGTGCAAACTACCATTCATAACCACCATCGAAATTTTGGGTATTCCGATATTTAATCCTCTTGCACCCAGAATGCCCGAATACCTTCACCATTCACACCTTCGGGTCCAAGAAGATTAAATAGGGGCATCTATCATACCCCAAATTTTGATGACTAAGATTTCCCATTATTGTACAAATCATTACCACAATATGGATGAACCAACATGCCTCAATCAATCTCCTCATAGATGCTTGAACATTCACTACTATCAAAGATTAGGGTTTCAAGCCCTCTCAGAGCTTTTAGACAAAAGATCAATCAAGAGATGACATGATCTTCAAATTGTATAACCTCTCAAACACCCATAAAGAATCAATAGGACTCCCACATCAAGAATCAAGCACAAGGTTGCAGCATTCCAAGTGGATTAAGCCTCAAGATTGCCGGTGTCACCAAATTAGGTTTTGGTCGGCCAGGGCCTCCAGATGGAAATTTTCCTCTGGGAATGAGCCAATGCTTCAAATTACAACTTAATATACTCCAAGGGACCTCATGGACCCAATCATCAAGTCAATTTATCCTCAGGGGAAGCGTTCAATAAAGATCAGGAATTAGGGTTTCTTGACCTAATTCACCCCTAAGTTAACTTTTGGCGGAAAAACATGAGCCAAGACCTCAAGTGATGATTTGAGGGTCTCCAATACATTACATTGATCCATTTGCAACAATGGATTGATCCAAGAAGCTTGATCCATAAGTCTCAATTTCATCAGGACAACAATTAGGGTTTCGAGGGAAAAGTCAATTGTACCTTTGACTTTTGACCAAGAAATGCTCCCAAACCTTGGGACATGATTCAATACACCCTATAACACCTATGGAATATATCCATCAAGTTTGATTTAGGTCAAGGACTTGATTTCACAAAGGATTGCACAATTTAGAATTCATCTGATAAAAAGTCAACTGAGCACAAAAGTCAAGTTTGACTTTTTGAGATTTTTCACAATTATGGTTCTTTGACCCTAAAACAATGTTAATATGTGATTTGAATCATCATTCATCAAGAAAAACAAAGAAAGTGAGTTAACTTGTAAAAGGAGTAACCATAAAAACTTAGAATTTTTCTAAGTTATGGAACAAAGTGGCTAGGGTACCAACTTCCAACGATCATAACTTGAGATCCAAGCAACCATTTTGGCTGGTCCAAAGATGGATTTGTAGCTCTCATGGCATACTTTAAAAGTGTCAACTACAGCTCATTCCAATTCCACATGGTTTTTAAGTTATGGAGTGATCAAAATGGCTGAAAACATGAAAATGACATTTTTCCAACACTTAGTGAAATTTTCACTAAGTCAAAATCTGCCTTACTTTTTCCAAAATGTAGGGACATTTTTCACCTTGATCCAAGTCAAATCAGGTCTAGGGGTGGCCATCAAAGTTAAAGTATGCCATGAGGGCTTTCCAACAAGTACCAGATCATCTCCAAATTCAATTTGAGCAAGGAGATACAACCCTTGAAACATGGTATCATGATTTGATTTTTCTCTAGGTAGATTTGGCAGATTTTGTGCATTTTGCTCGATTTGTCCAAATCTGATCAATCCAAGCCTTGTCATCAATTTGGACACATTTGGGGATCAAATCTAAGCGGGATGATCTGATCTCCAAGCCTCACAAGTCCATGTATCTACAAGTAGCATGCCAAACCTAAAAAAGCCTAAAAGAGGCCAAGACTCCAATTTAGTTTCCAAGCATTCAATGGATGCACCAAGGTGGCATGAACTGAGCCTATTCCAACTGAATGAGTCAAGGATAAGCTCTGAGCCAAAGAACCATAGGCCTGTGCTCTAACCTCTAATCAATGGCTAGAGGAGACTTGAGATTCCAAAGTGATTCAATTGGCCAAAGGCCTGCTACAGCCCCCATTCACTATTGCTTGCAAAACAAACTTGCTCTACTATAAATAGAGCTCATTTGTGCTCAGTTTAAGTACACCAAAGCAACCAAACTGATGCTTTCCTCAAAATCCCTTTCTCTAGGCTAAAATGCCTTCTTTTGCAAGGTAACTCTGACTTTTTGAGTTAGAGAGCATTTCCACACAGCTCATGATCCAAACACATCCAATATGTCATATATAAGTTGTCCAAACTCTCATATGTGACCTGTAACACCAAAATCACAAAGTCCCCTCTCAAAACCTCAAAATTGGACTTTCTTGCATTTTTCAAGCCATGTCTTGATTCAGTCACTTTCAAAACCAGATAAGACCTCAAACAAACTCCAAATATCATCCTTGAACTGTCCAAAGTGATTCCCCACATCTGGAACACCATTTGGGGGAGTTGCCATATTGGTCACTTTTGCCCTTTTTGCAAGAAAGAGCTCAAACTTGTTCCTGAGGATTCCAGCTGGTTCCAACCATTCTAAAAGCTTCTAAGGGATCAATTGAGAGTGTTTGAAGCATCAAATTACTTCTGGCACAAGAAACTTGGCAGATAGCCCAAAAATCTCCTAAAGAGGTAAGCATCACAACTTGAACTCTTTGAAATATGCATTGCTTTGAAGTCCATTGATCATCCACATCTCATACATGTTATATATGTTGTGTTTGAACCAATTCATCATGTAATTCATGCTGTAACAAGAGGTAGCATAGAAAATGCAATTATAGGTCTATTTCAAGAACACCATCGGGTTTTGAAATAGGAGCCTCATCTGAAAAAACCACCACCACCATTGGATTCCTTGTGAAATTCTAGGCCGGATAGACATAAATTTTGTCCCAATCCATGGAGAAATGAGAAAGTTACAAGCTTCACGTTTTTGGCCAAAACCTTGTCTTGCCTTGCCTTGGCCAGACCAAAAACAAGGCATGCCTCATATATTCATGGGGTGGTTTTGATACATGGATGTATCACCACCCTAGTGGTAGAAGGTGTGCGCTGCACCCTAGAGGTCTGGGGTTCGAATCCCCCTCGCCCAGATCCTCTTTTTTACCACTTTTTCCATTTTTTTACTATTTTTCATATTATTTTCTTAAATGATTTGAAAAAATAATTTCTCAATCAATTTTAATTATTTTTTATTAGTTCTTTTTGCGAAAAATCACAAAAATGTTAAAATATTTTATTCCACAAAAAAATCAGATTTATATTAATTATTTAATATAGTTTATATTTTTGTAAATAAATTCATTTTTATTATTTTTAAACCTTTTAAAAAATGAATATTCACCTTGAAAAATCAAAACCAAATGATTTTTAATTCATCTTGTGATTAAAACATCATTTTTCAAACCTTAACCACAAATCACAAGTTATTTATTCAAATTTATTTGGTGTTTTTATCATTTTAATTAATTTTCTTTGAATAATTACTTTAAAAAATGATGAAATTAGGGTTTCATTGATTTTCACCCTAACAAACTTTTTTCAAAACACTCATGGGCCTCTTAAGAGAGTGTAAGACCCAACCCCATTGTAAATAAACAATTTTGGGCCTCACACATTGTATAAGTCCCTCTGTATATTTCCAAAAGTTCGGCGCAATCGTCGCCTTTTTAACAAAAACAACTGGGCTTCTCCTTGATCTATAAGA
Source organism: Lathyrus tuberosus (assembly GCA_022829125.1). Taxonomy (NCBI): domain Eukaryota; kingdom Viridiplantae; phylum Streptophyta; class Magnoliopsida; order Fabales; family Fabaceae; genus Lathyrus; species Lathyrus tuberosus. Next base: position 4,168,166 of record JALAZF010000043.1, read on the forward strand.
CCCATCTTTATTCATTTTCAAACTTTTTGGGCCTCTAATAGAGTGTAAGACCCAGTCCCCTTTTAACCAAAATAGTTTGGGCCTCAGATATTGTATAAGTCCCTCGTCGTTAAAAGAATCTCGGCGAGATCGCCATTTCAGAGTAAAAAGAATTTTTGGCCTACCCTCGTGTTGTAAGTCCCACTTTTCTTTTTCAAAACCTTTTTTGGGCCTCTAATAGAGTGTAAGACCCAATCCTTGTTGTACATAAAACCTTTTTGGGCCGCAGTGTATTGTATAAGTCCCGATACAGTCAGAAACTCCGGTGCGATCACCGTTTTCAAACAAACCAATTGGGCATCTCCTAGAGTTGTAAGCCCCATTATTTTTCTTAAAATCAATCATGGGCCTCTCCTTGAGTTGTAAGACCTAACCCTTTTTGTACATAAACCTTTTTGGGCCTCAGTCGTTGTATAAGTCCCGATATGATCCTCACAACAACGGTGCGATCACTGTAAAACCTTGGGCCTCTCCTTGAGTATAAGCCCCAACGATCTTTTCAAAACTATTTCATTTTGATTTAGATTCAGATATATATATATATTGTTCAAAAATTTGTTTAATTTCTCTGAACAACTTACAATACAGCATGGAAGCTTACTCACCTGTAAGTTTTATCCGCTTTCATTTACTCGCTTTAATATATATAACTGTATTGTGGGAAGCTGCGCATGGTTAGTCTTCTTTCATATCCTTTTAAAATACTTTTCATATATCAACTGTATATATACAGTATATTTATTTAGAGTTTTCCTCGGCAACTAGGTCTAGAACTAGGTAAAGCCCTGTTGGTCACTCTTAAATACAAACAAAACTAGATCCCCCCATAGGATTTCCAGATACAGTCTTCCCTTCTCTTGGGGTTAAACAATATGGAACAAAGAGAAAGGCAGTATTCTCGGTGAACCTTTTCTCAGACTGTCACCCCTAGAAATTGTCAAAGAAATTCTACTCCCCGGAGTTGATCTATTCTCTGTGAATAGCATCTCTTGAATTTCTTCAAATCACAGAACTTTCACTAAATGATCTATTCTCTGTGAATAGAATTTCTTGAACTTCTCTTGGTTTAGGACCCACAGGCTTTCTAAAAGCATCCCCGCCTCCTCTTGGGCTTTGTACAAGGACCCTTCAGATTCTTAGAAGTTCTTGTAGCGAGCGATTTTGGACGCGGTTCTTAAGCGCTGGTCGCTCTCTGCGGTTTGAGCTTTAAACTACAGGTCGATTCATTTTTTATCCTATTGTGAGCTGAATAAGGAAGGGAAATAGATGTCTCCAATTAACCCTGCTTTGCATACTGAGTTTAAACAGCGGTCTGTTAGGTTACGGATGCTATCAATGTGGGGGGGGGGGGGCTTTGTACTGGTTATTTGTATTTCGCCAATACAGGTTCTTTCTTTCTAGGGCTTGGGCAAAAGGTTTCTGGCGGGGAAGAAGGATTAGGATGTTAGGACTGGTGCTTTTGAATTACTGCTTTTGATTGACGAAGATATGGGATTTGGGTTTTTTGTTGATTACGCTCGCTAAGATCTTTTCTTTCGATCTTATGCCTATGTATTCCCGTTTACCGAAACAGGGAAATCAGAGCGTTCATAGTTCCTCCTATTCTATGGGAGGAAATTGGTGTTTTGGTGTCTTGTTCAAAGCCCAAGACATGAAGCGAAAGGTAATTTGTATCTTGTTCAAAGCCCAAGATGTGAAGCTGAAAGGTTTATTTGTGTCTTGTTCAAAGCCCAAGACGTGAAGCTGAAAGACCTCGGATTTAGAGAGAATTTGTCATCTCTAAAGAGGGGAGAAGGAGAATTACTTTAACTGGGATACGTGGATCCGAGCAATGCCATAATTTCCGAAGAAAGGGTTTTAACCTGAAGGAGAAGACTTTAACTCAGTGTAGAGCAATGCCATCTTTCCTTAGGAATTTCTCATGCTAAAAGAGGGACAGTGGCATGGATATAGATGATCCAGAGGCTTGCCGCTTACAGCGATTAGATGAAGGGAAAGGAGCTGTTGATGTTTGTGTACTGTGAACGAGGCACAACTTTGATGCTAAAAGGTCGATTGGATCAACCAGTGGTTTTCTTATACAAAGCCTAAGAGGAGGCTAATTTCCGCTAGGAAAATCATTATACAAAGCCTAAGAGGAGGCTATTTTGTGTCTCGTACAAAGCCCGAGAGAGAGGCTAAAAGTTTTTGACCCAGTGGGGCATATCGTTATACAAATCCTAAGCGGAGGCTAGCAAAGAGTTGACTCAGTTGGAGAATCTTTTATACTCAGTAAGAGAGTGTTTTTGTATCTCGTACAAAGCCCGAGAGAGAGGCAAAAAGGTTATTTTGACTCCACTGGGGAGAATTTTGGTATCTCGTACGAAGCCCGAGATGGAGGCTATTGTAACTGTTTCAGTTGAGTGACAGATCCAATATACTGATTTAAAAGAGAAAATCAGTTCTTATATGAGTAACACTGTACACAGGGATTTAATTTGAGGATCAGGGATATTTCCTTCTCTTTGAGGAAACGGGAAATCCAAAGGGTATTGAGACTGTCCGAGTCTGCGGGTTTCCTTCCTATTTAACGAAGGGTGCTTGAGAATGTCTTTGAGACTCAAGGAAGTTAGACTGTCCGTGTCTAGAGTTTTATCTTTCGTACTATGCTTTGAGAAACAGTAGTAGACTCTATGAAAGGACTGTTCTATGAGGATGACTAGGTTCTGTTCCTATACCTCTAGGAGGTCGTCGGGACAATTTGTACGAAGCCCAAGAGGAGGCTGGAATCTTTTAAGAAGCCGACGGGTCCTTGTACGAAACCCAAGAGGAGGCTATCATTCTCGGAGGAAGAGATCATTATACGAAGCCTAAGAGGAGGCTGTGAATACTTCTAAGAAGCCGTAGGGTCCTTGAATAATGCCCAAGAGGAGGCCGATGCTTTTAAGAAGCCCGTGGGTCTATCATCTCCTTTCCATTAGGAGAGATAACTCTTTTAAAGATAAAAACCACTGGTAAACGTGCGAGGTTTACTATCCAGCGACTTTTAGCTTTTAAAGAGGGTTCCTTAGTTAAGGTCCAAGATTATGACCGTAGTGGGTATCCAAACCCCGAGACATTCAAGGCAAGCTATTCACAAGGAATAGATCAAGTCAGGAAAGTTCGAGAATTGGGAAGAAACTCAAAGATGCCATTCACGGAGAATACATTCATCTTGGGGAGTAGAGCTTCTTGACGATTCCTAAGGAGGACAGCCGAAGAGAAGACTGTATCTGGTGCTCCTATTGGGGATCTAGGCGTCTATTTCTACGAATAAGTGAAAAGGCGTCACCTAGTTCTAGACGTAGTTGCCGGGGAAACTCGAAATATCTATACTATTATTACATAGTAGATATGAGTTTATGAAAGGAGACTTACAATGAGCAGCCCCACAATACAGTTTATAATATGAAAGCAGTAAATGAAAGCGATAACCACTTACTCGGTTGTAGTGCTTCCATGCTGTTTGGTTAGTTGTTCAACAAAGAAAGATTGAAAACAACAGTATATTCAAAATCAAAGGAGAAAATGCTTTGAAAAAGAAAGATTTGGGGCTTACAGCTCAAGGAGAGGCCCATGGTTTTATCAGTGAGCGCACTGTTTGACTTTGTACAGCGGGACTTATACAAGTGACTGGGGCCCAAAAAGGTTTTCTGTACAAAGGAATGGGTCTTACACTCTCTCAAGAGGCCCAAAAAGGTTTAAAGAAAAGAAAGGGGCTTATAACACGAGGGTAGGCCCAAATGATTTTTCGTTTAAAAAAATGGCGATCGCGCCGAGGTCTTCTTTTAACGCAGAGGGACTTATACAATAAGTGAGGCCCAAAATGTTTTGGTTAAAAGGGGGGTTGGGTCTTACACTCTAATAGAGGCCCAAAGTGTTTTGAATGGGTCTTATAGCTCAAGGAGATGCCCAGATGATTTTTATTTTTAAACGGGCGACGATCGCGCCGTTTACTTGTACATAGGGACTTATACAATGAGTGAGGCCCAAAAAGTTTTTGTACAAGGGGGGATGGGTCTTACACTCTCTCAAGAGGCCCAAAGAGTTTTGAGATGAATAAATGGGTCTTACTACTCGAGGGTAGGCCCGGATGATTTTTGAAAAGGCGACGATCGCGCCGTTTGTTTTTTTGACGGTATCGGGACTTATACAATAAGTGAGGCCCAAAGATGATTTGGTAAAAAAAAAAGGATTGGGTCTTACACTCTAATAGAGGCCCAAAGTGTTTTGAAAATGATTTATGAGGGTTGAATTAATCCAAAACCCTAATTTGTTTTCAAAATGTATTTAATTGAATAAAAATTCAATTAAAATGATCAAAAATTGTTTAACACATGGAAAACAAATTGTGATCTTGGATTAATGCTTCAAAAATTAAGTATTGACCTACAAAATAATTAGAAAACATTAAAAGTTGCAAAATCAATGTAGAAAAAATATTTAAATTGCCAAAAACAATCAAAATATTAATTCTTTACAAAAATATCAATTATATGAAATAAATAATATTTTTGGGATTTTTTGATAAAATAAAATATTTTAACATTTTTGTGAATTATTAAAAAAAGAATCAACTCAAAATCATTAAAACTCAGAGAGAAATTAATTTTTGAATCAATTAAACAAAATCACAAAATTCAAATATTCAAATATATGAAAATGGCGCCAAGAACAACACCAAGAACACGCGCGTTTTTCAGTTTGCCCAGATTTGCATTTTCCATCCAATCTCACTGAATACGTAATTATAACATGCAATCCACATATCATTATGCACGCCTCAACCTCACGATCATGTCTATGTACTTTAATTTCATTTAAATTAAACATACAACAAGAAATCACGAAGAGACCTCAAGAACCCTAATTTCTGCATGAAGGCTAGGATTTTTGATACACGATTCAAACAATGCAATTAATTGAGGGAAAACATTCCATGCATGATTATGAACATATGGCCAAATTATTGTGCGAGGAAATATGCATAGATTGAGAGATGACCAAGCATGTGCTTACCTCCAAGTCGTGACAGCAAGAGCAGATGTGATTTTGAGTTGGAGGTGTTACAAACAAGTTGTGATGATCTGGACAGCTTCCCTACACCATATGGAGTGTGTTTGAACACTTGGATTGAATTGAAATGGACTGGATCAGTTTATGGCATCTCAGCTGCAACTTCACTTCAAACTTGTGTGGATGGCAAGTGATTTTGAGATTTTGATGTTTCAGAAGTAATCTAAGTGTTTGATCAGCTCATATGTGATGTATGTGAGGTGTGTGAGTGATTGGTTTGTGCAGAATTGCTCTCAAACTCAAAACCCGATAGCTACCTTGCTAAGAAAGGCATTTTTGCCAAGAGAAAGAGATTTTGAGGAAATCATCTGTTAGATGGCTTTGGTGTACTTAAACTAACCACAATTGAGCTCTATTTATAGTAGAGCAAGTTTATTTTGCAAGGAATAGTGCATGGCAGCTGGTAAGTAGGTTTCCTCAATGTTGGCCAATGGAAATGAAAGTCTCCTCTAGCCATTGACTAGAGGTTAGGGCACAGAGCTTTGGTCCCCTTGGTCTTGGATAAGTCTTGACTGATTTCAGATGAGAATGGCTCAGTCCATGCCACCTTGATGGTTCCATTGAATGCCTCATTCCAAATTTGAAGTCTTGTCCCTATTTTGGCCATTCTAGGTTCAACATGCTATTCTTTGTTCCTTGGACCTTGAAGGCTTGGCTCAGTGATTGTCCCCTTTGGATTCAATCCTCTGAGGTGTACGAGTGGATTGGAGCAATTGAAATTGGCTGATTTTGGCAAATCGACCCAAAATGCAAACTCTGCCTTGCTTTGACAGATTTCAGCAAGGTAACTTGACAATGTTGTATCTCATGATGTAGGTTGAATTTGGCAATGTTCTTGGCCATTTTGGAAAGCTCTTACATGATACAACAACTGTTTGAACAAGTTTGGTTTTGATCTCTTTTGATTCCAAGTGAAAAATCCCCCTACATTTGGCAAAAAGTGAGGCAAAATCTGACTTAGTGAAAATTTCACTAAGTGTTGGAAAAAGTGACTTTTTCACTTTTCAGCCACTTTGATCACTCCATAACTCAAACTCCTTAATGAATTGGAATAACTTGCAGTTGAAGTTTTTGTAGGTGATAATGAGGGCTACAAATCCATCTTTGGATGAGAAAAAATGGCCTTGTGGTTTAGGAGTTATGGTCCTCCAAAGTTGGTACCTTTGCCACTTTATTTTTAACTTAGAAAAATTTCTAAGTTTTATGGTTACCCCTTTTACAAGTTATCTCACTTTTCTTGATTTTTCTTGATGAATGATGATTCAAATCATACATTAACATCATTTTAGGGTTAAAAATCCATTTTGGTGAAAAATCTCAAAAAGTCAAAGTTGACTTTTGTGCACGGTTGACTTTTTATCAGATGAATTCCAAACTGTGCAATTCTTCAGGAAATCATGTCCTTGACCTAAATCAAACTTGATGGACATGTTCCATGGGTGTCATAGGGTATATTCAATCATGTATTAGGGTTTGGGAGCATGTCTTGGTCAAAAGTCAAAGTTACAGTTGACTTTTCCCTTAAAACCCTAATTGTGGTGCAGATGAAAATGAAACTTGTTGCTCAAGCTTCTTGGATCAATCCATTGTTCCAAATGGATCAATATGGTGTATTAGAGACCCTCAAATCATCTCTTGAGGTCTTGGCTCATGGTTTGTCCCAAAAGTCAACTTAGGAGTGAATTAGGTCAAGAAACCCTAATTCCTGATTTTTGATGAATGCATCCCCTGAGGCAAAAGTGACTTGATGCATGGGTTCATGAGGTTCCATGAAGTATATTAGGTTATGTTTTGGATCATTGCCTTGTGCCCAGATGAAAATTTCCATCTGGAGGCCCTGGTCGACCAAAACCCTAATTTGGTGACACTATCGATCTTGAGACTTGATCCACCTAGAAGGGAGCAGCCTTGTGCTTAATCCTTAAAGTGGGAGTCCTTTTTGATCCATTGTGGATGTTTGAGAGATTAGAAAAGTTGAAGATCATGTCATTTCTTGATTGATCCTTTGTCTAAGCACTCAGAGAGGGCTTGAAACCCTAATTTTGATTGTAGTGGATGCTCACCCATCTTTGGGGAGGCTAATGAAGCATGATGGTTCATCCATATTGTAATGATGATTTTCACAATGATGGGAAATCTAAGTGGTCAAAATTTGGGGTATTACAGATGCCCCTATTTAATCTTCTTGGACCCGAAGGTGTGAATGACGAAGGGATTCGGGCATTCGGGGTGCAAGAGGATTAAATATCGGAATATCCGAAATTTTGATGGTGGTTATGAATGGTAGCTTACGCATTCATCTTCTTTAGCTAAGCGATGATGCTTAGAAAAGGTAAACTTCCCCTCGATCCTGGTCTTCAGCCAAGGAACTGGTCTCAGTCTCTTTTGAAATAAACCTCCCCTCGTTCTTGGTTTCCTACCAAGGAACTGGTCTTAGTTTCTGATTTGAACTTCCCCTCGATCCTGGTTTCTTACCAAGGAACTGGTCTTAGTTTCTGATTTAAACTTCCCCTCGATCCTGGTTTCTTACCAAGGAACTGGTCTTAGTTTCTGATTTAAACTTCCCCTCGATCCTGGTTTCTTACCAAGGAACTGGTCTCGGTTTCTTTTGGTCAATAAACTTTACTGACAAGGGACGCTATTCGTAGCGGGTTTCCTTCAAACTTCTCGCCGAATTTTCCTGGGGAGATGCCATTTGAGTGGAAAAAGTTTTGATGTCAGACTTGCTGGGGAACCCATTCATCTGAATTGTAGAGGTACACAAACTTCTCTATTTTGGAGACGCCATTTGTCGATTCTACTGGGGAAAGCGAGTCTCTTGAGAGACTGTTTTCGTTTAGGATCTTTCATCATACTTTTCTCGGGATCTTCCCGGAGAAACGCCATATGACGGGGTCCAATTTTGAGGTGCTAATGACCTTCTCATCAGTGGTTTTTCGGAGCAAAACTGGCGTGCTGCCGAATCTCTGATCATGAGGCTTTCTTTGTGGATTTTCCTTAATCCGGGAAAGCAAGGATATCATCTTCAATGGCGAAGAGTGATGTTTATTGAGAGTTTTCTCTGGCTTTTCAGAGGTTCAAGTTATCAAAGTGGCCAAGTGCCGACTCTGATCTAAAGATACACTGGTGGCGAGATTGTGCAGACGCAACACTTCCTGACGAGGCAAGAACTGACAACTCGATTGAGAGGACTTCTACCACTAGGGGACAAGACCGACTAGAGTGATAGTGATGCAATATGAAATGCGAACGCAAATAAAATGCATGAAGTATGTATGTATATGCTGACAAAACAGACGCGACATACAGACTAATGGATGAACACAATTGGATACTCGGCCATCGCGGGGCGAAGAAGTACCGTTGATTCAAAATAGTAATTCCACCTTGCTTAGGAGAGATAGTCCCGTTGGGAGCTATGTTGATCGGGCTTAGGAGATGAGAACTCGGCCGAGAATGTCAGACGAAACAAGGTCTCTGACACAGTTGATCCCTTCATTCAGGCATACTGGCTTAGAAGGAGTACTTTGATTATGCACTTTGAAATTCGCTTACTTCGGGAGAAGCAATCGATGTTCTTCTGATGTTCAACAGTCAAAAGAAATTGCCATCTTTATTTTAAAAGCAGAAAAAGCTTTAACAAGTAAATTCATTTTTGTTTTATTTCAAGAATCGCTGATTAAGTTTAAACAACGTCATTCTGTAAAGCTAAAACAAGCAAGAATTACAAACAAAAGCACAAGGGCTCAAATTTTATTGATAAGATGGAGATCAGCCAAACGCGTGATTCCAAAGAGTATATACAAAGTTAGAAAACGCTAATTTACAGGGAAAAGGCTACGTTGAAACATAACGACCACTATCCTTCTACCAACTTTGAGTTCGGGGCATCCTGAGCTTCTGTCGAAGATGACCTTTGACTGGAGATTTCCTCCGATAGATGATGTAACTACTGCTGCTGAGGGACTTGCCTCTGTTGAACATAGTTACTTGCCATTATCCCTAATTTTTGCCTGGATTGTACTATGAGATTTCTAATCCATCGGGATGATTTTTTTTTCATGTCTCTAACTTTTGCCTGGACCGCCCTTTCGGGTTTTCAATCCACCGAGACGTTTTTTTTTTTTTTAGTTTTAGGCAAAGTATTTCTTGACTACATCAACATTTGTGGGGTAGGCAAATTCCTCTTCGTCCATGGCTGCAAGTCTCAAGGCACCGCGTGAGAAAGCTTTCGTGACCACATAGGGGCCATCATAATTCGGGGTCCATTTGCCCCGAGAATCAGTGAGAAATGATTGTATCTTCTTGAGCACGAGGTCTCCTTTTCTGAAGACACGAGGCCGAACCTTTTTGTCGAACGCCCTCTTCATTCTTTGTTGATACAACTAACCGTGGTATAGTGCCGTGATTCTCTTTTCTTCGATCAGGTTCAGTTCGTCGTGTCGATTTTGACACCATTCAGCTTCGGTGAGCTTAGCTTCCATCAATACCCGAATTGATGGGATCTCTACTTCTATGGGGAGAACTGCCTCCATGCCATATACTAGAGAGAAAGGGGTTGCCCCTGTTGAAGTGCGGACAGATGTACGATAACCATGAAGAGCAAAGGGTAGCATCTCGTGCCAATCTTTATAGGTTACAACCATTTTTTGAACGATCTTCTTGATGTTCTTGTTAGCCGCTTCTACCGCTCCATTCATCTTGGGTCGGTAGGGAGATGAGTTATGGTGTTCAATCTTGAACTCAGCGCATAACTCTTTCATCATCTTATTGTTCAAGTTATATCCATTATCAGTAATGATCTCGCTTGAAACACCATAACGGCAGATGATATTGTTTTTGATAAATCGGACCACCACTTTCTGGGTTACATTGGCGAATGACGCTGCTTCGACCCACTTGGTGAAATAATCAATGGCTACCAGGATGAACCGATGTCCGTTTGAAGCCTTGGGCTCAATCATGCCAATCATGTCGATTCCCCATATGGAAAAAGGCCACGGGGAAGAAAGAACTTTGAGATGTGATGGCGGTACATGAATTTTGTCGGAGTATATCTGACACTTGTGACACCTCCTCATGTACTTGTAGCAGTCGGATTCCATGGTCAACCAATAGTACCCGGCCCTGAGAATTTTTCTCGCCATTGTGTGTCCGTTGACATGAGTGCCAAAGGATCCTTCATGAATTTCTTTCATGAGCATGTCTGCTTCTGGTCTGTCGACGCATCGGAGTAAGACCATGTCAAAATTTCTCTTATAAAGAGTGTCACCGCTCAGGAAGAAGTTTCCAGCCAATCTTCTGAGGGTTTTCCTGTCTTTTCTGAGTGCCCCAGATGGGTACTCTTGTTTCTGAAGGAAGCATTTGATATCGTGATACCAAGGTCTGTCGTCTATGACTGCTTCAATCGCGAAGATGTAAGCAGGCCGTTCAAGGCGCATTATGTCAATCTTAGGTAAGTCGTTCCATTGACCTACACTAATCATGGAAGAGAAGGTGGTTAATGCATCAGCCATGTGATTCTCTTCACGAGGAATATGATGAAACTCGATTCTGTTGAAGAATGGTAACAACCTTCTTGCATAATCTTTGTAAGGAATCAATCCTGATTGGTATGTGTTCCAATCTCCTTTTATCTGGTTAATAACCAGGGCTGAATCGCCGTATACGTCCAAGTTTTTGATCCTTAAATCAATTGCTTCTTCGAGACCCATAATACATGCTTCGTATTCGGCCTCGTTGTTCGTACATTTGAACGTAAGTCTGGCAGTGAAAGGAATGTGGGAACCCTGAGGGGTAACAATGATTGCCCCAATTCCGTTTCCATAATGATTAACTGCTCCGTCAAAGATGAGTCCCCACTGGGAACCTGGTTCTGGCCCTTCACTGGGTAGCGGTTCATCGCAATCTTTCATTTTTAGATACATGACATCTTCGTCTGGGAAGTCAAACCCGATTGATTCTTGATTGTCAATCGGTTGATGAGCCAAATGATCGGCTAAAATACTTCCTTTAACGGCTTTCTGAGCATGGTACTCTATGTCATATTCTGATAGTAACATCTGCCAACGGGCAATCCTTCCCGTGAGAGCAGGTTTTTCAAAAACGTACTTAATTGGATCCATTTCGGAGACCAACCAAGTAGTATGACGAATCATGTACTGGCGAAGACGTTTGGCTGCCCAAGCCAAAGCGCAACTAGTTTTCTCAAGCATTGTGTACCGAGTTTCGCAGTCGGTGAATTTCTTGCTTAGATAGTAAATGGCAGACTATTTCCTTTTAGTTTCGTCTTGTTGGCCAAGTACACATCCCATTGAGTCCTCTAGGACTGTGAGGTAAATGATCAATGGTCTTCCTTCCACTGGAGGTGATAGAATCGGAGGATTCAACAGATATTCCTTGATACTGTCAAAGGCGGTTTGGCAATCTTCTGACCAAACGCAATCCTGGTTCTTTTTAAGTAATTTGAAAATCGGCGCACAAGTGGCGGTCATAAGGAATATGAATCTGGAGATGTAGTTCAAACGTCCCAGAAATCTTCTGACCTGTTTTTCAGTTTTCGGAGAAGGCATTTCTTGAATGGCCTTGACCTTGTCAGGATCAACTTCAATTCCTTTCTGGCTGACGATGAACCCTAGTAATTTCCCCGAACGGACACCGAAGGTGCACTTGTTAGGATTTAAGCGGAGCTTGAATTTTCTTAGACGTTCGAACAATTTTGACAGATGTTCAACGTGCTCATCCTCTGTTCTTGATTTTGCAATCAAATCATCGACATATACCTCGATTTCTTTGTGTATCATGTCATGAAACAGAGTAGTCATGGCCCTTTGATAGGTTGCCCCGACATTCTTCAAACCGAACGGCATTACCTTGTAACAAAAGGTACCCCATGGGGTAATGAACGAAGTTTTCTCCATGTCTTTCGGCGCCATTTTGATCTGGTTATAGCCCGAGAATCCATCCATGAAGGAGAAAACTTTGAACTTTGCTGTACTGTCTACCAGCATGTCAATGTGTGGTAAAGGAAAGTCGTCCTTTGGACTTGCCTTGTTCAGATCTCTGTAATCGACACACATTTTGACCCTTCCGTCCTTTTTGGGAACGGGCACGATGTTGGCTAACCATTGAGGATATTCAGATGTAGCGAGGAAACCCGCGTCGATCTGTTTCTGTACCTCCTCTTTGATTGTGATGGCCATGTCCGGGTGAGTGCGTCTCAACATTTGCTTTACTGGCGGACATTCCGATCTCAACGGTAAGTGATGTTCCACGATGCTGGTATCCAACCCCGGCATATCCTGATAGGACCAAGCGAATACATCGGGAAATTCTTTGAGAAGCTTTATCAAACCCTCTCTGGCAGTTGGACTGAGCAGTGCTCCGATCCTGATTTCTTTTCTCTCTTTTTCTGAACCCAAGTTTACCATTTCCAACGGCTCTTTGTGAGGTTCAATGGACCTTTCCTCTTGTCTGAGTAGTCGGGAGATCTCTTCTGGAATTTCGTTGTCATTTTCTTCTTCAGCCTCGAATACCGGGAACTCAAAGTTGGAAGAAGGCATCGGATCGTATGTTTCAACGGGGTATAAAACAAGCAATCTGCATGACGTGATGATTCTTGTTTAGAAAAGATAGAGAAAATGCAAGTGTGTGCAGTGTTTTGATTTTACTGCTTATTTTTATGATTGAATTGTTTTTTAGGATTACCATTTTCTGAAAAAGCAAAAAGAGAAAACAACAATTAATGCGGAAATTATAGAATGACGTTATTTTATTAATGAACAAGTCGACTCTTGAAACTACAGCCCTATAAAACAAAACTCTGTCGCTTTGGGCAAAGCGAAGAGGGAAATTTACAGAAAGCGAGCCCTATCAAAACATCCGTTTCACCTGGGCAGGGTGAAAGGTTAAAGATGGCAATTACTTTGACTGATGAACGACCTTCAGAACCTCGACAGCAACCCATTGGCGGCGAACTCCTCGGTGAATCACAAAGTCTGGCACCTTCCTTGATTTGTCTTCAGAAATGACGCTGATTTCTGGTGGAGCAGGATCATTGGAATCTGTCTCCCAAGCAGAATTGTCGTAGGAGGATTCCTCTGTTGCATTTTGCATAGCATTGGTGCTCTCAGCTGTATCTCCCCATCCAGTTGGCTGGATGTCTTCGAGCCTGATACGAGAGCTTTTGGGAGCGGTGTACTTGACCATATAGTCGTATTTTCCACTCGGTTGTCCCAGAGTGTCCCAAACTTCTTTGGAACTGGAGAAGTCATCCCTCTCGATGACGTTGACCTCAGGAAAAGCATAGTTGATGAATTCAAGTCCTGCGAACGTTGCGAATTCATCTTCATGTTGAGTAATTTCCGAATGACCTGAGTGTTGATCCCATGACATGGTGGGGACACAGATATTCTGTTCAATGACGCTCAGCTGAGTTTCATTACTCGGCTGACTTTCTTGCCCCAAGTTTCCTGGGTAAGGCTGCCACATTGGCAGGCCATCCATCAGGCCATAGTAATTGTGATCAGAGTTTTCTTTCATCAGAGTGTCCTCCTCTAATGAATTTGGCGGAGCACGGCATCCTTTCGGATCACAATCTCCGTAGATCATTTCGACATCTGATCTTGGTATAAATCTTGGACTTTCTGTAGGAAAGCAAAAAGGCATAGGCACCTCTTCCTGAGACATATAGTCGTCCTTGTTAAGATAGGACTTCCATTCTTCATCTGTGTCAGAGGGATCTTCCTCATTGATAGCATGAACTGTCTAAGACACTGGGTGAAGGAAACCTCCACTGTGGAAGAAGTTTTGAAGGGGATGAAGACTTTCATCGTTGGCGGCTGTCTGGGTACAGGTCGCAGAAAAACCAAGACCCTTCTTTGTTTTATTGTCAATAGGAATGACAAGCCGTCCCCATCCTGTCGTATCGGTACTCTCGACCGCTTTGATAGCATCATTGTATGAAGAAATCGAAGTTCCTTCTTTGAACTGATTGTCCTTGCTCACCGATAGTGCTTGGAACTGAGTTCCAATAACCTCCTCGGGTTCTACACAAGCAGATGATGATAGGTTACTCACAAGCAAGGCTTGTTCCCCACAAACCGTGACAAGTTGATCGTTCTTGACGAACTTTAGCTTTTGGTGGAGGGTTGAAGTAACCACTCCAGCCTGATGTATCCAAGGTCTTCCTAATAAACAACTGTATGTTTCCCAGATGTCCATGACCTGGAAAGTGACTTGGAAAGTATGAGGACCAATAGTTATGGGAAGATCAACTTCGCCGATAACTGTTTTTCTGGATCCGTCGAATGCTTTGACGACGACCTCGCTGACTCTCATCGGAGGGCCCTTAAATGATAATTGCGTCAAAGTGGACTTCGGCATAACATTCAGGGCTGACCCTGTGTCTACCAGTACGTTGGCTAAAGCATCGCCCTGGCAGTTAACTGTAATGTTGAGCGCCATGTTATGACGGCGACCCTCTTCAGGTAATTCCTCATCACTAAATCCCAAATTATTGCAGGAAGTGATGTTAGAGACAATGCTATCGAACTGTCTGATTGTTACATCCTGTTCCACAAAGGCTTGCTCCAAGACTTTCTGTAGAGCCTCTCTGTGTGCTTCTGAACTGAGTAACAGTGATAATACTGAGATCTTTGAAGGAGTCTGTAACAGTTGATCAACAATGTTATATTCACTCCTTTGGATGAGCTTTAGCATCTCATCTTTGTCTTTTGAAAAGTCGGGATTACTAGATTGATCGACTGGTGGATCAGGAATTTCTGCCTGAAGTTCCTTTTCTTTGTTGGATTCTCTAACCCCTCGGTTGAAGATTCGACTGCTCCGTGTTACACGACTGATGTCTGCAATATTCACGACGGAGGGTAATGGAATTTCCTTTCCATTCTCGATTATTGTTGCACCGTATTTGTAAGGGATTGCCTTAGCTGATTCATACGGTAATGGTCCCGGTAGATAGATGACTATGGGAACCTTCTGGTTTTTCTGACCATCATAAGTAACCTCGATCCATTCCTGGTTGGGAACTCTAGATTTGTCAAGTAGAGGGATGATGGCAAAAACATCCCTGATCCTGTGATGACCAGAGATCGTGACAACATCCTCAACTTGCTCGGCAAGGTAGTTCGGCGACCAAATGATGGGTCCTGAACCTGGATATGGATGAATTTCTCCATGATCGATCTGACCCTGAAGAGCTGCTCTCACAAGGTAACACCCTTGGTTACTTTCCGAACAGACGCTACAACTGTCATAGTTGTGTGGTGGCACCTGGCCACGCCCACTTTGAATACAATGTAACCTCACTAGGTTACCTTCCATTGATCGGACATCCTGACTTTGACGACGAGTAGGATTCCTGTTATTGATACTAATCTGCTGAGTATCTTCGCCCATATAGATTGGCATCCACCAGTGATTTAACAAGTGCTGAAGTGCCTCCTGAACAAGGGTACAACCTCGATCGTTTTCGCAACCTGCTTTACAGCTTTGGTAATCATGTGATATTAAGAATCCGAGTCGGACCTGCTCAGCATGTAACTCTACCAGGTTGGTATTCATCACGCGAATGTCAAAGATCTGAACCATATTGATTTGATAGGAGTTCCTATCATGGTAGTCTTGGATCTATCCAAGATCCATCTGACGCTGGAGGGCCTCTTGTATGAAAGAGCATCCCTGTTTGTTTACCGAGCAAATCAGACAGGAACTGTAATCGTGCCGCGGCAGATTATGATACTGGCTTTGCCTTGAGTGCATCGCCACCAAGTTGACATTCATCACACGGATGTCGTGGTTTTGAATGACGTTAGAATTCGTAGAGACCATGTTAACTCCATGAACTCGGTGCTCCTAGATCCATCCGAGATCCATCTGTTCCTGTAGAGCTGATTGCACCACAAAACATCCTTGGTTATCTTTAGAGCAGATATCACACTGGTGATAGTTATGAGGTGGCACATGGCCATATCCACTCTGCCTACAATGCATCTTGACCAGATTGGTCCCTAATAAGAGTACATCGTGAATTTGATAGACATTGTTAGTCTCTTTCTCAATCAGATTGACTGCAGCCTTCTCGTGTTGAGGCAGCGGGTTCGTGAGAACATTGGGATTCGTATCTTTGAAAGATAAGAGCCCGCTCCTAACAAGCTTTTGCACGTCGGATTTGAAATTGAGGCAAGTCTCAATGTTATGCCCTGAACCTCCTTGATGATAAGGGCATGTTTGATCCGCTTTAAACCAAAAAGGCAGATTTTCCGGAACTGAAAGGGGAGACTTAGTCTGAATGTGCCCCTTAGCCAGCACTAACGGAAATAGCTCTGCGTACGTTACGGGTATAGGATCAAATCCTGGTGGCCGTGTTGTACGGTTGTTGTTATATGGAGGACGAGCCTGCTGAAGAGGCTGTTGTGTCCTTTGTTGGTCAGGTTGGCTCTGCGCAACCTGAGGTTGATATATAGGAACAGGCGCGGGGCTGATAGCAGGAGTCACAACTGCTACCGGCTGATAACAACGCCTTTGCTTTCCGAGAGAGATATTCCCAATATCTTGCTCTTTTTTCTTAGGGAGTGCACTACCGTATTTTTTAGTACCTCTTGTTGATCCAGTGTCTTTTACCAAATGTCCTTCTCGGACGGCTTCCTCAAGACGTACACCCATGCCGACCATTTCGGTGAAATCACTGGGTGCACTGGCAATCATTCGGTCATAGTAAAATGGGCTTAAGGTCTTTAAGAAGATTTTTTTCATCTCTTTTTCCTCAAGAGGTGGACAAATTTGAGCGGCAATTTCACGCCACCTTTGAGCATACTCCTTAAAGGTTTCCTTTTCCTTTTACGACATTGATCTGAGTTGATCTCTGTCGGGT
Organism: Lathyrus tuberosus; assembly: GCA_022829125.1. NCBI lineage: Eukaryota > Viridiplantae > Streptophyta > Magnoliopsida > Fabales > Fabaceae > Lathyrus > Lathyrus tuberosus. The sequence continues at coordinate 4,185,189 of JALAZF010000043.1, forward strand.
GCCATGTCCAAATTGTACTTGTATTGTTGGACGAAGGCAGTACCAAGATCTCTGAATGTACTGATCGTAGTACGGTTTAAACCCATGTACCATTTGAGTGCGGCACCGGTTAAACTATCCTGGAAGTAGTGAATCAGCAGGTCCTGATTCTCCGTCTGAGCTGACATCCGCCGAGCGTACATCACCAGATGGCTCTGAGGGCAAGAGTTACCCTTGTATTTTTCAAAGTCGGGCACTTGGAACTTGTGCGGGACTTTCACATTTGGGACCAAGCAGAGGTCTGCGGCGTCCTTCCCAAATAGATCCTGACCGCGAATAGCTTGCAGCTCTTTCTGCATTTCCAAGAACTGCTCCTGGAATTCATCCATTCTGTCAAACATAGTTTCCTTCTTACCAGAAGGTGTCTGTGGAATCTGTCCTTCCGGGACAATGTGCACCACAGGGGGTGGTACCGTGACTACGGCAGTAAGTCTTGGCGCCTCCCGAAGTTTGTAACCTTCAGGAGTCTTCAGTATTCCCCTGGCATCTTCGCTTTCCCGAAGTTTGTAACCTTCAGGCCCAGCGGCTTCTGTTGCGATTCCCTGATCTTCAGTGATCGGCGGAACATATCCTTCCGGGATATAGTTAACAGGCATGCCCCAAGGACGATCTTTCGGCATCTGATACCTAGGATCATACTTTTCTATGATAGGCGTTGAGGTGATCTCTGAGATCACAGTTCTTTGTGGCTGAGCTTCTGCCATGGCTTGCATGTCGTTACGAAGCTTTCTCATATCCTCTCTTAGAGCTTCGATCTCTTCTTTCAACTCTCTGTTTTCTTCCTCAAGATCATCCATCTTTTTTTGACAATTGGCCCGAGTATTATACGAATGAGACAGTTTGACTCTAGAATCGAGACACAAACGTGAGATTCGTAGGTAAGAAGAATACGCGATGTGAGAATGATGAATGCAATGATTATATTAATTGTTGTTTTTTTGGTTTAATCAAAATAAACTTCGACAATTAGATTGCAAATATCAAACACTGGGAAACCCCTTTTTATTGAAATTCAAAGGATTACAGAAATGGAAATACAGTAGATTACAAAGTGCAGAAACAGACACCTAAACTAATGGGTCCCGAGTCCTCTTCTTTGACTGGGGGGCTTGGGCCGTTGTCGGGTTGTCATTCCTTTGCCAGGTGAAAGGAGCGAGCAAATTCCTTTGGTCATCTTGATTCTCTACAGCATGCTGCTCCAAAATTTTAATCAGAGCATCTTTCTCTTTTAGTAGTTGTTGTATTTGGATACACTCTACATCAAGGGTGCGGTACTTGTTCTTCCAAGACCTTCTTTCCTTTTGAACTTTGTTGAGAGTAACCTGAAGCCTTTCAGTTTCCGTCATGAAGTACATGACAATTTCCCTCGGTGGAAGAATTCCGTAACGAGGATAAGGCATCTTTAGCTTGAGAGCTCTAGTTTGTACCCAATGGAGATAAGGCTCCACCGAGACAGAGTCCGGTTTTCCCAGAGACTCTCGTCCTTTCTTATGAACATGTTTCCAAGCTTGCACTATTTCCATCTTTAGTGCTCTGTCACTTTCTCCTTCCTTGAAGAAAAGACCTTCCAGATGAACACCCAGTGGGATGTGTCTCATCGGGTATCCAAATTGACGAAGAACTAATATCGGATGATAGTTGATTCCTCCTTTAGTTCCTATGAGGGGTATACTGGGGAAGTTTCCACAACGGTCAATGATTCTGATTCCCTCATAAATCCTATTACACCAATCTATATCGGAATTGGTGAGAGACATGATCTTCTGCGACCAACATAAGACACTCTTGCAATCCCAAAAAGCGGCAGACTTGGGCAAGTGAGAGATAAACCATTTGTAGAGCAAAGGTACACAGCATGTGATCTCCCCTCCACTGTACAAATTTCCCAAGTGTACAGAATGATACGCATCTACGAGCAAAGTCGGCACAGGGTTTCCAATGAGAAAAACCTTAATAGTGTTGATATCGACGAAGTTATTAATGTTGGGAAACAAAAATAATCCGTAGGTGAGCAAGACAAAGATGCTTTCAAAAACAGTCATGTTCCCTATACTAGCGAAGTACAGAGCTTTTTTTGTCAAGAACTGGGCTGGCAAACCTTGGGTGCCACCCTTAGTGGTCATGTGAGTTCGGACCTCAGACTCGTCCAAATGAATTGCTATTGCAATAGTCTAGTTCTTTGGAATTTCTTCCGGTCCAGAAAATGGAGCTCGATCAGTGATATGTAAATCAGTCAGATGAGAATACTCCTCTAGCGTTGGTGCTAGCTGGTAATCCGGGAATGTGAAACAATGATAAACCGGATCGTAGAATTGAATGAGCGCGTCCATGATTCCCTTAATCACATGGACTCTTAACAGTGGTAGCAAACCACCGTGCTTGGCTCTGAAAGCCTCTAGGTTAACGATCATCCTCGCTAACTTTCTCAAATCCCCTAGCTTTGGAACCTTGAAGGTATACTGGTGAGTTCTCCTTCTACCGAAATCCATTAATGCAATCTTTTTCTCTGATATTTGCAATCACAGTCTTAGTTTAATTTGAAAAACAGAGAGACTAGAAGAGAAGTTTTTTTAATGTTTTAATGTTTTATTCAATGAATGCATGAATGCAGCACACAAAAACATAGAAAAAACATGGGGTCAAAGGGTCGTTGTCATGAAGTCAAGGCTCTACCCATCCCCAAAGGTTTATACTAGGGTGATTTTTGTACCTGTACTCATTATCATCAGCTCCTCCCAGGAAGGCAAAACAACAAGCGGATCGCCAGCGAGTTGTGTGCAATCTTAGAGTAAGTGTCATTCACCGAGAATAGATCACCAGCCTCAAATGAGGGTAGTATCGCGTAACAGCTATTTCCGATAGCTTCCGCACTACGAAAAAGGTTGGCTTTTCTTAAGTGTATACTTAATCTCACCACATACGGCATCACCCGCATTCCCATTAGCAGAAAAATAAACACGTATAGCAATTAGGAAAAGCAGTATATATATTTGTCCTAATCATCCTAGACTTATAAAGCTACAATTCTTAAGTTCCTGACAGAAATGGGTTCCCCGGCGGAAGCCCCATTCTGTGGTTCCCTGCCTAAGAGATGGACCAGCATAGGTCAATCTTTCTCTTCAGTAGAGTTCCTATTTTCCGTAGAAAACGGGGATGATGCCCTAAGGCAGAAAAGGAGACTCCCCAGCAGAGTCGCCATTTGTGTAATTTTTCACACAAGAGAAGCAGAAAGAAAGGAACGTGCCCCACGGTGGGCGCCACTTTTCTGTAGCGAGCGATTTTGGACGCGGTTCTTAAGCGCTGGTCGCTCTCTGCGGTTTGAGCTTTAAACTACAGGTCGATTCATTTTTTATCCTATTGTGAGCTGAATAAGGAAGGGAAATAGATGTCTCCAATTAACCCTGCTTTGCATATTGAGTTTAAACAGCGGTCTGTTAGGTTACGGATGCTATCAATGTGGGGGGCCTTTGTACTGGTTATTTGTATTTCGCCAATACAGGTTCTTTCTTTCTAGGGCTTGGGCAAAAGGTTTCTGGCGGGGAACAAGGATTAGGATGTTAGGACTGGTGCTTTTGAATTACTGCTTTTGATTGACGAAGATATGGGATTTGGGTTTTTTGTTGATTGCGCTCGCTAAGATCTTTTCTTTCGATCTTATGCCTACGTATTCCCGTTTACCGAAACAGGGAAATCAGAGCGTTCGTAGTTCCTCCTATTCTATGGGAGGAAATTGGTGTTTTGGTGTCTTGTTCAAAGCCCAAGACATGAAGCGAAAGGTGATTTGTATCTTGTTCAAAGCCCAAGATGTGAAGCTGAAAGGTCTATTTGTGTCTTGTTCAAAGCCCAAGACGTGAAGCTGAAAGACATCGGCTTTAGAGAGAATTTGTCATCTCTAAAGAGGGGAGAAGGAGAATTACTTTAACTGGGATACGTGGATCCGAGCAATGCCATAATTTCCGAAGAAAGGGTTTTAACCTGAAGGAGAAGACTTTAACTCAGTGTAGAGCAATGCCATCTTTCCTTAGGAATTTCTCATGCTAAAAGAGGGACAGTGGCATGGATATAGATGATCCAGAGGCTTGCCGCTTACAGCGATTAGATGAAGGGAAAGGAGTTGTTGATGTTTGTGTACTGTGAACGAGGCACAACTTTGATGCTAAAAGGTCGATTGGATCAACCAGTGGTTTTCTTATACAAAGCCTAAGAGGAGGCTAATTTCCGCTAGGAAAATCATTATACAAAGCCTAAGAGGAGGCTATTTTGTGTCTCGTACAAAGCCCGAGAGAGAGGCTAAAAGTTTTTGACCCAGGGGGGCATATTGTTATACAAAGCCTAAGAGGAGGCTAGCAAAGAGTTGACTCAGTTGGAGAATCTTTTATACTCAGTAAGAGAGTGTTTTTGTATCTCGTACAAAGCCCGAGAGAGAGGCAAAAAGGTTATTTTGACTCCACTGGGGAGAATTTTGGTATCTCGTACGAAGCCCGAGATGGAGGCTATTGTAACTGTTTCAGTTGAGTGACAGATCCAATATACTGATTTAAAAGAGAAAATCAGTTCTTATATGAGTAACACTGTACACAGGGATTTAATTTAAGGATCAGGGATATTTCCTTCTCTTTGAGGAAACGGGAAAACCAAAGGGTATTGAGACTGTCCGAGTCTGCGGGTTTCCTTCCTATTTAATGAAGGGTGCTTGAGAATGTCTTTGAGACTCAAGGAAGTTAGACTGTCCGTGTCTAGAGTTTTATCTTTCGTACTATGCTTTGAGAAATAGTAGTAGACTCTATGAAAGGACTGTTCTATGAGGATGACTAGGTTCTGTTCCTATACCTCTAGGAGGTCGTCGGGACAATTTGTACGAAGCCCAAGAGGAGGCTGGAATCTTTTAAGAAGCCGACGGGTCCTTGTACGAAGCCCAAGAGGAGGCTATCATTCTCGGAGGAAGAGATCATTATACGAAGCCTAAGAGGAGGCTGTGAATACTTCTAAGAAGCCGTAGGGTCCTTGAATAATGCCCAAGAGGAGGCCGATGCTTTTAAGAAGCCCGTGGGTCTATCATCTCCTTTCCATTAGGAGAGATAACTCTTTTAAAGATAAAAACCACTGGTAAACGTGCGAGGTTTACTATCCAGCGACTTTTAGCTTTTAAAGAGGGTTTCTTAGTTAAGGTCCAAGATTATGACCGTAGTGGGTATCCAAACCCCGAGACATTCAAGGCAAGCTATTCACAAGGAATAGATCAAGTCAGGAAAGTTAGAGAATTGGGAAGAAACTCAAAGATGCCATTCACGGAGAATACATTCATCTTGGGGAGTAGAGCTTCTTGACGATTCCTAAGGAGGACAGCCGAAGAGAAGACTGTATCTGGTGCTCCTATTGGGGATCTAGGCGTCTATTTCTACGAATAAGTGAAACGACGTCACCTAGTTCTAGACGTAGTTGCCGGGGAAACTCGAAATATCTATACTATTATTACACAGTAGATATGAGTTTATGAAAGGAGACTTACAGTGAGCAGCTCCACAATACAGTTTATAATATGAAAGCAGTAAATGAAAGCGATAACCACTTACTCGGTTGTAGTGCTTCCATGCTGTTTGGTTAGTTGTTCAACAAAGAAAGATTGAAAACAACAGTATATTCAAAATCAAAGCAGAAAGTGCTTTGAAAAAGAAAGATTTGGGGCTTACAGCTCAAGGAGAGGCCCAGGGTTTTATCAGTGAGCGCACTGTTTGACTTTGTACATCGGGACTTATACAAGTGACTGGGGCCCAAAAAGGTTTTCTGTACAAAGGAATGGGTCTTACACTCTCTCAAGAGGCCCAAAAAGGTTTAAAGAAAAGAAAGGGGCTTATAACACGAGGGTAGGCCCAAATGATTTTTCGTTTAAAAAAATGGCGATCGCGCCGAGGTTTTCTTTTAACGCAGAGGGACTTATACAATAAGTGAGGCCCAAAATGTTTTGGTTAAAAGGGGGATTGGGTCTTACACTCTAATAGAGGCCCAAAGTGTTTTGAATGGGTCTTATAGCTCAAGGAGAGGCCCAGATGATTTTTATTTTTAAACGGGCGACGATCGCGCCGTTTACTTGTACATAGGGACTTATACAATGAGTGAGGCCCAAAAAGTTTTTGTACAAGGGGGGATGGGTCTTACACTCTCTCAAGAGGCCCAAAGAGTTTTGAGATGAATAAATGGGTCTTACTACTCGAGGGTAGGCCCGGATGATTTTTGAAAAGGCGACGATCGCGCCGTTTGTTTTTTTGACGGTATCGGGACTTATACAATAAGTGAGGCCCAAAGATGATTTGGTAAAAAAAAAGGATTGGGTCTTACACTCTAATAGAGGCCCAAAGTGTTTTGAAAATGATTTATGAAGGTTGAATTAATCCAAAACCCTAATTTGTTTTCAAAATGTATTTAATTGAATAAAAATTCAATTAAAATGATCAAAAATTGTTTAACACATGGAAAACAAACTGTGATCTTGGATTAATGCTTCAAAAATTAAGTATTGACCTACAAAATAATTAGAAAGCATTAAAAGTTGCAAAATCAATGTAGAAAAAATATTTAAAATGCCAAAAACAATCAAAATATTAATTCTTTACAAAAATATCAATTATATGAAATAAATAATATTTTTGGGATTTTTTGATAAAATAAAATATTTTAACATTTTTGTGAATTATTAAAAAAAGAATCAACTCAAAATCATTAAAACTCATAGAGAAATTAATTTTTGAATCAATTAAACAAAATCACAAAATTCAAATATTCAAATATATGAAAATGGCGCCAAGAACAACACCAAGAACACGCGCGTTTTACAGTTTGCCCAGATTTGCATTTTCCATCCAATCTCACTGAATACGTAATTATAACATGCAATCCACATATCATTATGCTCGCCTCAACCTCACGATCATGTCTATGTACTTTAATTTCATTTAAATTAAACATACAACAAGAAATCACGAAGAGACCTCAAGAACCCTAATTTCTGCATGAAGGCTAGGATTTTTGATACACGATTCAAACAATGCAATTAATTGAGGGAAAACATTCCATGCATGATTATGAACATATGGCCAAATTATTGTGCGAGGAAATATGCATAGATTGAGAGATGACCAAGCATGTGTTTACCTCCAAGTCGTGACAGCAAGAGCAGGTGTGATTTTGAGTTGGAGGTGTTACAGACAAGTTGTGACGATCTGGACAGCTTCCCTACACCATATGGAGTGTGTTTGAACACTTGGATTGAATTGAAATGGACTGGATCAGTTTATGGCATCTCAGCTGCAACTTCACTTCAAACTTGTGTGGATGGCAAGTGATTTTGAGATTTTGATGTTTCAGAAGTAATCTAAGTGTTTGATCAGCTCATATGTGATGTATGTGAGGTGTGTGAGTGATTGGTTTGTGCAGAATTGCTCTCAAACTCAAAACCCGATAGCTACCTTGCTAAGAAAGGCATTTTTGCCAAGAGAAAGAGATTTTGAGGAAAGCATCTGTTAGATGGCTTTGGTGTACTTAAACTGACCACAATTGAGCTCTATTTATAGTAGAGCAAGTTTGTTTTGCAAGGAATAATGCATGGCAGCTGGTAAGTAGGTTTCCTCAATGTTGGCCAATGGAAATGAAAGTCTCCTCTAGCCATTGACTAGAGGTTAGGGCACAGAGCTTTGGTCCCCTTGGTCTTGGATAAGTCTTGACTTATTTCAGATGAGAATGGCTCAGTCCATGCCACCTTGATGGTTCCATTGAATGCCTCATTCCAAATTTGAAGTCTTGTCCCTATTTTGGCCATTCTAGGTTCAACATGCTATTCTTTGTTCCTTGGACCTTGAAGGCTTGGCTCAGTGATTGTCCCCTTTGGATTCAATCCTCCGAGGTGTCCGAGTGGATTGGAGCAATTGAAATTGGCTGATTTTGGCAAATCGACCCAAAATGCAAACTCTGCCTTGCTTTGACAGATTTCAGCAAGGTAACTTGACAATGTTGTATCTCATGATGTAGGTTGAATTTGGCAATGTTCTTGGACATTTTGGAAAGCTCTTACATGATACAACAACTGTTTGAACAAGTTTGGTTTTGATCTCTTTTGATTCCAAGTGAAAAATCCCCCTACATTTGGCAAAAAGTGAGGCAAAATCTGACTTAGTGAAAATTTCACTAAGTGTTGGAAAAAGTGACTTTTTCACTTTTCAGCCACTTTGATCACTCCATAACTCAAACTCCTTAATGAATTGGAATAACTTGCAGTTGAAGTTTTTGTAGGTGATAATGAGGGCTACAAATCCATCTTTGGATGAGAAAAAATGGCCTTGTGGTTTAGGAGTTATGGTCCTCCAAAGTTGGTACCTTTGCCACTTTATTTTTAACTTAGAAAAATTTCTAAGTTTTATGGTTACCCCTTTTACAAGTTATCTCACTTTTCTTGATTTTTCTTGATGAATGATGATTCAAATCATACATTAACATCATTTTAGGGTTAAAAATCCATTTTGGTGAAAAATCTCAAAAAGTCAAAGTTGACTTTTGTGCACGGTTGACTTTTTATCAGATGAATTCCAAACTGTGCAATTCTTCAGGAAATCATGTCCTTGACCTAAATCAAACTTGATGGACATGTTCCATGGGTGTCATAGGGTATATTCAATCATGTATTAGGGTTTGGGAGCATGTCTTGGTCAAAAGTCAAAGTTACAGTTGACTTTTCCCTTAAAACCCTAATTGTGGTGCAGATGAAAATGAAACTTGTTGCTCAAGCTTCTTGGATCAATCCATTGTTCCAAATGGATCAATATGGTGTATTAGAGACCCTCAAATCATCTCTTGAGGTCTTGGCTCATGGTTTGTCCCAAAAGTCAACTTAGGGGTGAATTAGGTCAAGAAACCCTAATTCCTGATTTTTGATGAATGCATCCCCTGAGGCAAAATTGACTTGATGCATGGGTTCATGAGGTTCCATGAAGATTATTAGGTTATGTTTTGGATCATTGCCTTGTGCCCAGATGAAAATTTCCATCTGGAGGCCCTGGTCGACCAAAACCCTAATTTGGTGACACTGTCGATCTTGAGACTTGATCCACCTAGAAGGGAGCAGCCTTGTGCTTAATCCTTGAAGTGGGAGTCCTTTTTGATCCATTGTGGATGTTTGAGAGATTATACAAGTTGAAGATCATGTCATTTCTTGATTGATCCTTTGTCTAAGCACTCAGAGAGGGCTTGAAACCCTAATTTTGATTGTAGTGGATGCTCACCCATCTTTGGGGAGGCTAATGAAGCATGATGGTTCATCCATATTGTGATGATGATTTTCACAATGATGGGAAATCTAAGTGGTCAAAATTTGGGGTATTACAGTTCTCATGCCTTCTCTTGGCCTTAATACAAGGACCTTGACGACCTCTTAAAGGTGTAAGACAGAACATGGTCATCCTTTGCTAGAGCTGTCTTTCCAATTTCAAACCTCGGGTCACTTTAGGGTTGATTCTCATCCCTTAATGCCCGGGTCTCCTCTTACAGGAATCATACAAAAGATAAAACTCTTCCACACCAGTAGACTTGGACAGTCTAAATCCCCTTGAGTCTCAAAGACATTCTCAAGTTCCTTACAACTATAGGAAAAAAACTCAAGCATTCTGGATCGATCTCCAGCAGAAACCCAGCCTCTCTCATGAGAGTTCCCCAACCAGGGTCATCACTATCTTAAATCAGTACCTCAAGGTATCTGATATCTCAACTCTTCTGTAATCCTCAACAAAAGTTTATTCCCCACTTGGACCTGCCTCAAGATCTCAATTATCCCTGGCAAGAGAAAGCTAGCCTCCTCTTAGGCTTTGTATAAGGACCTTTCCTCAGTGGAAAGTCAGTCTCCTCTTGCACTTTGTACAAATGATTCTCCCCAGTGGAGCTAACCTTTTCAGACTCTCTTGTTGAGTCAATCACATTTCAGACTCTCTTGTTGAGTCAATCACCTTTTCCAGACTCTCTTGTTGAGTCAATCACTTTCCAGACTCTCTTATTGAGTCAATCACTTTCCACACTCTCTTGTTGAGTCACACCCCTTTTAGCCTCTATCTCTGGCTTCGTACGAGACAAATAAAAACACTATCTTGTTGAGTCAAAACCCTTTAGCCTCAATCTTGGGCTTTGTACAAGACATAAATCTCCCTCTCTTGAGCTTGGGGACAGATATCTTCCCCAGCAGAGTCATTTCTTCCCAGTCTTCCTTTAGGCTTTGAGGAATGATTTCCCCAAAAAGAGTCAAACTCATTTCAGCCTCCATCTTGGGCTTTATACAAGACACATAAAAATATCCTCACCAGAGTCAGTTAAATTTCTCATTTCAGTCTCTGTCTTGGGCTTTGTACAAGACACATACAAATTCTCGCCAATGGAGTCAAAAAGCTCTGTATAAGCATTTTCCAAACGGAGTCCATTTAGCTTTCTTTAAAGCTTTGAGAATTAAATTCCCTTTGAGCAGAGTCAAAACACTTTTAGCCTCCTCTTAGGCTTTGTATAATGATATACCTAAAGAATCAGCCTCTTTTTTGCCTCCATCTTGGGCTTTGTACAAGAAACAAACATATACACTCTCTTGGTGAGTCGGTCTTATCCAGCCTCCTCTTAGGCTTTGTATAAGGAAATCCCATAGTTGAGTCAATTAACCTTTTAGCATCAACCTTGTGCTTTGATCAAGGCACACAAAAATCAACAATCCCCTCAGAGGAAGTCCAATCCCTCTTTAGAGATGACAAGTTCTCTCTCAGTCAAACCTTTATATTCAATCTTGGGCTTTGAACAAGACACCAAAACACCTTTTTCCTCCCTTAGAATATGAGGAACTACGATTGCTCTGATTTCCCTGTTTCATTTAAAAGGGAATACGTAGGCATAAGATTGTGAAATCTTAGCGAGCATACCAATCAAAAACCCTAGGCCCTGTACCTTCATACCAATCAAAACCTTAGGTTTCATACCTTAAACCATCATCGTCATCATTTTTAACAAAACTCACTCTCCCTGTCATACTTTCCCAAGAAACTTTCCCAACCCATTATCAGATAAACACCATCAATTACAAAGTGAAACCCTAAAGCTAATATCCTGTGGATAACCACATATAGGATGGGTAATTAACAACTACCCATTGTATAACCTGACCCTAACTCTCTGAATCTCTTTAAGCATTTGTTCAGTTAAACATTCGCGTGCAAGGTTAGTTTTAGATAATTTCCCTTTCCCTTCCAGCTTCATGGGATAAATAAGAAATCAGAAAGTAGCACCCTTCCTCCTCGAGGAGGAAAACCCCGAACTTCAGCGATAAGGTGGTCGCGTCACCGACAAAAATTGCTCGCTATAGGGTGCTAATACCTTCCCTTAGTATAACCAACCCCCGATCCCCGATCTCTTAGTTGTGTCTTCACATAGCGTAATTAGGGTTTTCTTCGATCTTTACCCTTTCCTTTGGATAAATCAAAGCTCGGTGGTGAATTTCAAAGATGTGTGATTCAAGTTAATTAATAGCTTGATATCCGATTCTCACCGCAACAGAAATGGTGACTTCACTGGGGACACTCCAAGAGGGTTAAGCCCACCTTGTTTTATTTGTGTTATTTACATTTTTTGCTTGCTTATTTGTACATATATCTGTATATATACTTGTTTGGGTTCTTCTGTTTGGCAGGGTCGCTACTATTGAGTGGTGAGATAAGTCCTAACCCATAATTGAGTGCACTTATGATAGGACGATGGTATATTCAAGGAGGCTTTGAAGGAGTCAATTCCCGAAAAAGTTGACTTGAGACACCATCACTCAGTTGAGGCACTCTTGAGAGTTTAGTCATGTTGAACAAGTCCATTCATGAAAATGTTATTACTCTCGACCTAGGTGCCCTTGATATTGAGAACCGTAGTTACCTCTAACCCCACTTGGCCTTTTTAGGATGTAGTGCGAGGACTATGAGGGAGTCTATTCCCGAATTGGTTGCTACGCGATACTACACTTAGACGAGATTCTCTTGAGAATATTATTAACTACCAAGTCATTCGGGAAATCGATAATATCCGAAAGATGGGTTGTCGGCTCTGGGAACTTCTTAGAACCCTGTTCTGCAGTTGATAAACCAATAGTACATACCAATTGGGACGGGTAAACCATGGTTCCACGCTCATGACCTAAACCTAAGCCCTTTGAATGTGTGTTTGTACATTTGTGAATATGCGTGCATCTTTGTGCTTGCTTTTGCATTCATACATCATAAGCATTCATTTCATGCCAGTTTCATGGAACTCAAACCTCCTTTTTTGTGAATATCATAGGGATATCATGGACAATGCAAGAAGGAATACCATGAAGTACACTTTCAAGAATCTTAAATTGGACGACCTAAGGAGATTGGGAGACTTGCTGACAGACCCTGAAGGATTCAATGACAGATATGGGAAGCTGTGGATCTTGTTGAAGAAGAAGGTTGATGAAGGACTCCTTTCTACTTTGCTTTAGTTCTATGACCCAGATTACCATTGCTTCACTTTTCCCGATTATCAACTCTTTCCCACCCTCGAAGAGTACTCTCAGCTAGTTGGTTTACCTATTAAGGATGAGTCTCCATTTCCTATCTTTGATAAGGACCCCAAAGAGCAAGAAATAGCTAAGGCTACTCACTTGGAGGTAGTTCACATCCAAAACAACATGACTGCAAAGGGAAGAATATTTTGTTTGAATACTAAGTTCTTAATTGGAAAGGCTCAATACTATGCTAAGCACTCGAATAGGGATGCCTTTGAAGCCATTTTTGCCTTGCTTATTTATGGGCTCTTTCTTCTCCCGAACTTCGATAATTTTGTGGATCTAAATGCTATCAAGATATTTTTGAAGAAAAATCTTGTACCAACCTTGCTAGCCGATGCTTATCACTCAGTCCATTTGAGGAATGCCCACAATGGAGGTCAGCTCACTTGTTGTACTCTTGTGTTGTATAAATGGTTTGTTTCGCATCTGCCAAAGGAAAACGCCTTTTGGGACCCTAAGAAAGGATGGTGGTCTAAGAAGATTATGCCTCTCTCTCACTCCGATATTGATTGGTACAACCGGGTGTATGATGGGATAATGATCACAGACAGTTGTGGGAACTTTGGGAATGTTCCTCTTCTTGGCACAAAAGGGGGAATCAGCTACAATCTAGTGTTGGCTAGTCGACAATTGGGGTACCCTTTGAAAGATAAGCCTCTTGGCATTCATTTGGAAAACATCTTTTTGAAGGATATGAGAAGTATGAAGAGCAGAAAAATTTGATCTTGAGTGCTTGGGGTCACAGGCACAAGAGGGGAAGGAGTGTTATAGGAAAACCTAATTGCGTGTCCATGGAATCTTATCTCCAATGGATCCTAAGAATAGCTATTGAGTTGAAAATGCCTTATTCTAGACAAGAACCAACTTCCTTGAAGGAAGCGCCCATTCTGTTTTTCATGACAGAAGAAGAAGAGTTGAAGATTGCATTAAACCAAGCCCATCAGACAGGAGAAGCTTGGAAGCACAAATATCAAGTGGTTGATGAGGAGAACCTAGAACTTCAAAAGCAACTGCAAGCCAAAAATGAAGAGCTGCTCTCATGCAAGAAAATGAATGCCCGAGAAGGACCAAGCACCTCTGATACTCAATCTACTCCATGGAAGTTGATCGTCGACAAGCTCGTCATAGAAAAGGCTCAGATGGAGAAGGAAATTAGGAAACTCAACATAAGGCTTCTAGGGGAATCTCCTTAGGTCTTTTTAGCTTTTATTTAGCTTTATGCTTAATACTTTTGAAAGATGTACTAACTCTTATAATCCACTTTATTATTAATGAGAATGAGTCTTTGATACCTCTTGATCTCTCACAAATGTCTAAGTCCCATGAAACTTTTGCATTTGCATTTTGCATCCCATGCCCATTCACATCTCATTTGCATTTCTCAGTCTTGAGTATCTTCTTCTTCTATGTATGAAGGATACCTAGCACACTTATTCAAGACAATGGAAACAATGAATGAGATTCTGAAGAACCAGGAAGATTTGAAAGAGGAGGTCAGAATCCTCAAAAACCAGATGAATTGGGTTCTGGAAACTTTGCAAGCTCTGATGAAAAAAGAGGGGCACGCTCACCCTGTTACTCCCAGAGAAGTTGTCAGTTCTTCATCTCTTGTGGTTCCTCTAACTCAAAGACCTCCTCAGTATCAAGGTTCAGACCGCCGTCAACCGCGTCAGCACGCTCGACAAAGGCCAAGGAAACCAGAGAGGTATTTTTCTTCGCTTGCCAATGTCATACATTCAAATGTTGCCAGTTTTGATCAAAGGTGGATTGATAGTGCCAAAGGAGTTAGAGCCAGTGCCTTTTCCATACCCGCCAGGCTTCGACGCCAACGCTCGATGTGACTACCATGCTGGGGCACATGGGCATTCAACTGAAGATTGTAAGGTGCTCATGAGTAAGGTTCAGACTCTGTTAGACTCTGAGAGGTTCTCATTCACGGCTTAAGGTATCCGAATCAAAAATCCTTCACCTCCTGTGGTTCTCCCATACCAAGGACCTGCTTTTGGGGAAACTTCATACCAGCCAACACTTGGTCTTGGTGTTGTACCAGAATGTCATCGTCATCAGGCATCTACCAAAAGGGCGTTTCAGCCTCCAACGGTTGTTTCTCTTCAAGGTTCTCAAAACCAAAACCAGAAGAAGTGCTCTGTCAAAAGAGGCAAGGTTGACTACCAGCCTATTCCTGTGCCACTGAGCAAACTCATCCCACTATTGATGCAGAACAAGTTGGTGACTCCCCGACCTCATAACCCTTAGCCCGGACCTTGGCACAATGCAAACCTGACTTGTGAATTCCACAAGGGAGCTGAAGGGCATGACTTTGATGGTTGTCGAGCTTTAGAAGCTACTATGCAAAATATGATCCACGACAAGGATTTGATCTTCAAAGAAGATCGCCCAGAGATTGAATGCAAATTCCGTACTAGTACAATGGGGCATACAATTGAAGAATGCAAAGAGTTCAAAGCGAAACTACTAAGTCTGCTAAAGATGTTGACACCTCAAGAAGGTGGGTCAGATGCTAATGCTTCGACTTTTGAAGCAAAAGGCAAAAGACTTGTGAGGCCTCTTAAGGTTCTGTATCACAAGGAACAAGTGATCAGTGGCGAAAGTGTTCCCCGTCTGGGCCCAGAAACTGAAATCTTCTGAAAACAATTCGCCAAGGCTGGCTGTATTTTGTTCATTTCAGTATTTTCAATTGTATTCCCTTTGCATGTTGAACTTGTATTTGCTTATAAGCTGTTGTACTTTCAAATTGGTAATATCAATGAAATATTTATGCATCTTTTGATTAAATCCATTTGTTTCAATCATTTACTTTTATGTTCATAAAAGCAAAAAATATATCTTTATCTTGTTTCATTCCACTTATCAAATTGTTGTTAAGTAAAGATTGGGGAGGATGATGAAAACATTATATCCATAACTGTTGTGGTATGCTGCCAATTAAACCTTGTCGATGATGTAAGGCATTGTTTCAATCCCTAAACAGTGTAGAAATAAGGAAGATAATCCCTCGTTAACCCCTTCGAGCCTAGAGGTGGGAGTTTTCTTTCCTTACAAAAACCCGTAATCTCAACCTTGGGGTGGGTAGTTCTCAGTTTAACTTGGTTATGCATTCTAATGCAAGCGCTTCATGCAAGACACCAGTCAACTCTCTCAAATCAAATGAGTAAACATTGTACAAGCTGTTCCTCAAAGAGACAAATAAGAAGGATCATTATGAAATCCTTACCCGAAGAATGAGCCGAGTCCCTTTCAAGGCAAAAGCTAAGAAAGATGGGAATCTCATAATCATTGCCTTATACAAGAGGGTTTGTACGACAACAAAAAAGAAGAGGTCTCAAAACCTCAGCAAAGACAAGAAGAGGTCTCATAACCTCAATGAAGACAAGAAGAGGTCTCAAAACCTCAGAAGACAAAGAAGAGGTCTCATAACCTCAACAAAGACAAGAAGAGGTCTCATAACCTCAACAAAGATAAGAAGAGGTCTTATAACCTCAACAAAGGCAAAAAGAGGTCTCATAACCTCAACAAAGATAAGAAGAGGTCTCATAACCTCTGCAAAGGCAAGAAGAGGTCTCAAAACCTCAACCAAGACAAGAAGAGGTCTCAAAACCTCAGAAAGACAAGAAGAGGTCTCAAAACCTCAGTAAAGACAAGAAGAGGTCTCTTAACCTCAACAAAGACAAGAAGAGGTCTCAAAACCTCAACCCAGAAGAAGAGGTCTCATAACCTCAGTAAAGACAAGAAGAGGTCTCAAAACCTCAACAATAAAGGATAACCAAATGCTGCAAGGGAGCAGTGACTACCAAGGTGTCTGAATGATCATCAACTATCATCAGCTAATTTTCTAGCCTATAGGAACCTGAATGTATAGCTTGAGTTAACTGAGAGTAGGATTGGAGTTCATCACAAAGATTGGGTGGGGAAAAACAAACTTTGAGCCTTTATCCTTTGTTTCATAAACCGTGAGCCGGACCCCGTTACAACCCTTAAAAGACCTAATTGAGGTAAGGTTATTTTGAAAGCATACTACAGCAAGGTTGATTAACCTGAATCCTAATGATCTTTGCTAATTGCGTGTGTTGGTCACTTAGTCTGTCATTTATGGCTAGATCCACCTTTGTTTTTTATTATTTAATCACCCCACTGTGTGTGTTTCATCAATAAAATTTGATTTCAAAACTTTGGATAAATGTTGCATTAAAATTGCCAATTTTTAATGAACAATACTTGTTTGCAAAACAATTCAATATCAAAGGAATCCTAACAAATACAGCCAGCTGGGGAATTTGACTTGATAAAGGAAGCTCAGTCAGGGGCAACCAAGCGTGAGGATTTGCCAATCAACCATCCCAAGAGTTGTTGATCAGGGGCAGAACTCTTCAAAAGTTCATAATATTGGGGCAAGCCTTCTTGAGGTCATCTTAGGACAAGTTTGTTTCAAGGCAAGGACTCCAAAGACCCACCAACAGGGAAAGTTTGTTCCCCAGTTGCTTCTACCGCAGTCTGAGTACATTGTATTGCAAATACAGTTGAACTGGGGCAGTTATGTCGAGGTTCATTTCTCTTCAAAAGTTTGAAGATATTGAAGCATCTGGTATGCCAATTCTTCGGTAAAATCCTTTTAATGAATTATTCTCACAGATCATTTAATCAGAAGCAGCCAAGTTGAGATTTGGTAAATCTCTAAAATGTCAACAACATCTCCTTCACAGATCAACCAAGCTGACAGGGGCAAGTTTGTTTCGTAGTTGTCAATAACCAGTCTGAAGAACAAGTTCAAAAACCTTGTTGTGTAAATGCAGTTAATCTGGGGAAGTTATGACAAGATTCATGAATCTCTTCAAGAGTTTGAAGATATTGAAACACCTTGTATGCCAATTCTTCTGCAAATTCCTCTTGATATTTTCTTCTAACAGACTATGTACTATGGGGCAGATGAGTTATGCAGAACTACTCAGCTTTTGTGACGTCTTTTACTAGCTCCCCAGTAAGCTGTTACTTCAGCTAATCTTGGCGATTCTCCATGGATCTCCCTCCAGTAAAAAAATCAAGCTCATGATGGCAATCTTAGTGAATTCATGATGCTATACCAAGTGGAGTACTCTTCTCACCAGAGAAAGTTGTAATCTTGAAATAGAACTACTAATTCTGCAAGTTCATCCTCATCAACGGTCCAACCTGATGAGTTTGGGTGGGTATCCTTGTCGAGATGTTTATTTAATCTCCGATTTGCTTCCTTTGTCTGTTTTGTCAGCATAAGCATAAGCATAAGCATAAGCATGAGCATGGCATACTTGCACTCATATGCATAGCATCTTAGCATTTCTTCTTCCCTTTTGGTGTTTACCTGCTTTGTTCACTTTGGCATTATCTCCCCAAGTGACTGGGTTTTTCTATCCTCACCAATAGAAAGTTAGCCCTTAGGCATAAAGTGCCCATTCTTTCTGAATTCCCCACAGAGTTCAATTCTCGTGGATGATGGTTGGTTCAGTTATCTTTTCCACATTTGGACGAGATAGATCCCTATTTGAGTTCATTCCTCAATGGTGGGAGTCTTGTTTGACCGTTTCTTTCTAGCTTGTTCCTAGATTGAACTTTGGTCCCTGGCGGGTACGGTTGCTAAACCTATTTTGACGTGCATTTATTTTGCACCATGTCTCACAAGAATAATCTTTTACAAATCCTCATGAAGATATAATCCTTTCTCCAACAGTGTTATGATATCAACATCTTTTTGGAATTTATACCCAACAACAAGTAGCAATCTCTTGGAGAAGCTTGTTTTTCTATGGCGATAAGTGGCAGTCTCTTATGAGAAGCTTATCTATCTCTGGTGCTATTCAACCTTTTTGCAACCATAATTGGTGTTCCCTGGGAAGTCTAATCTTCATTATGCATCCCCATTACTGATCCATCTGATACTTAACCTCTTCATGTTGGCTTCTAAAGTCCAGTAATTGCTGACATTGTTTGTTTCAGGTCAACTATGAACCTTGGTCAGCTATGAACCAAAACTTCAAGTCAATTATGAACCTTGGTCACCTATGAACCAAAACCTCAGGTCAACTATGAACCTCGGTCAGCTATGAACCAAAACCTCAGGTCAAATATGAACCTTGGTCAGCTATGAGCCAAAACATCAGGTCAACTATAAACCTTGGTCAGCAATGAACCTAAACATCTGGTCAATTGTGAACCTCAACTCAGGCCCCAACTCATATTGGTGTCTAAAGTCTAGTCTTTGGTGGCATATTGGTATCTTTGCCCAACTCATATTGGTGTCTAAAGTCCAGTCTTTGCTGGAAAACCAACTCATATTGGTATCCAGAACCAACTTATATTGGTATCCTCAGCCAACTCATATTGGTATCCTCAAACCAACTCATATTGGTATCCTCAGCCAACACATATTGGTGTCTAGAACCAACTCATATTGGTATCCTCAGCAAACTCATATTGGTATCCAGAACCAACTCATATTGGTGTCTAAAGTCCAGTATTTGCTGGCAACCAACTCAAATTGGTACCTTATCCAACTCAAATTGGTGTTTACTAGCATCATTTCAAGTATTAATACTGTGAGTCCAGTATATACTAGCGTGTTATTTCTAAGTCCAATCATTATTGGCGCTTTAATCTTATTCCCAACAGAGGTTCAGTCATCGTCAACATCCCTTTGAAGGTCCTTGTGATTGATTATCATTTGGCACACATAAAGTTTGTCTCTGTCTTTTCTGGCTTTTCTTGAAGATCCCATTAGAACTCTTCAGTGTAAGAAATCCCCAAAAAATCCTTTGTTCGATGTTTATCCTTTTGTTTCAAATTGATCCCTAGTAGAGATCATGTCTTCTTTCTGGTTTCATGCCTAGTAAGGAGTGTTTTTTTATTTCCCCAGTGTCGTTCGGTCACCTATGAACCTGACGTCCACCTCCCTGGATCTTTCCCCAGTGGAGAACACCTTTTTAGCTCCTATCTCCAGTAAGGATCTGCAGGGTTTCCCTTTTGTTTTTCTATCCCCAATGTTTCCTTGGAGTCTCCCTAGTTGAGTCTCTTTTGTTTGTTAGTCTACATCCCCAGTGAGTCTTCCTTGTGGATACTAACCCTCATCCTTCCTCAGTGATGTCCACATGTGGTTGTTTTATTTTTATCCCTTGGTGTCCTGTTGTCTGCATTTTTGCGCTATCATAACATCATATCATCATACTAGAAGTTCATGGCATGTCAGCATTTGCATGTTTGTTTCCTGTCCTTAACATCTACATTCCATCTAAGGGCAAAATTTTTGGTTTGCTATATTTAAATACCTTTCACCTTGATGTCCCGAGGATTTCCATTCCTCGTGCCATCTGGTAAAGCTATTCAAATAGGGGCAACTGTTGTACCCTAAATTTTACCACCTTAGATGTCATAACATCTTGCATTCGCATTTAGATTCAATCATCTATGCATTTTTAACTAACCACTTCATCTTGCAAGTTGTTTCTTTTGTGTGAAAGCCAGGGTTTGCATAGGAAAAAGAACAAGGTCAATAAGCCAGGCTCTCACATGTTTCAAGGCCTCCTAAGACACTTTTTGGCTCCATACAATTCTCACAAGTGTTCACTAGTTGTTTGATGTGATGTGTGAATGTCATTTGTTCAAGAAAGACAACTAAGGCTCCCAAGTGCAATCATTTGGCCTTGGAGGCCAATTATGAAATTCTCCAGTCATATGCCATGATCTCATGAGATTGGGTTAAGAGAAATCAAGTAGAAACTATCAATTCAAGATTTGCAAGAAATAAGGGTTTAACCTGAAGAATCATTAAAGAACCTTGTTATAATCAGAAAATGCCTGGATGAGTCCACCAACCATTTGAGCTCATATACATCCTAGAGGTCTTCTTATTCAACAAGAAATCAAGTGTGTTTGGTTCCTATTACAAGTACCTTGAGCCACAAGTTCATTATACCTCAAACAAGGGTTTTGTCAGGACAAGACAACCATTGCCTTTGATGTTGATCAAGTTATGATCCCAAACCTTGGGACATGATTCCATATGATACTAGACATCCTTAGAGGCCATCTATGGGTTTTGGAAGAGATTGAAGAAGTAAGATTACCAAATATCATCCAGTTGTATTCTTGAGGAATTAGGGTTTTGACTGAGGCCTTTGACTTTTGAGATTTTGATTCAAGATGAAGCATCCAAGCCTTAATTCATAATGACATGACTAATTGTTGAGTTAGGGCATGATCAGTTAAGTTTTGAGAGGTTTCTTGCAAAGAGGGCAATGCTTGGTCCTTGAATCTTTCTAAGTGTGGAAAATTCACTCCTTGTTCAAAATTGGGAAGACCATAACTTTCAAACCACACATCCAAATTGAGTGACTCAAAGCTCAAATGGAAGCCCTTTCCATGAACTTCAAAGTGTATTAGAGGACCCTTCTCCAAAAAGTGCATGATGTTTAAGTTATGAGACTTGGAAGATAATATGCCTTTATGACTTAGTGAAATTTTGATCATTTTCACCCTAATTTTCATCCAACTTTGACTCAATTTTTCACCTTGTTCCAAGCTTCAAATAAAAAATCTTTGGACATGAAAGTTGTTCCTTGTTCTTCAAGCTTTCCAAGCATGTGTAGAACTCCTCATTTGGATGATCGAATATAAAGTTATGATGTTTTAAAGTTAGGTGTTTCAAATTTTGAAAATTTCATGACTTAGAAAATTTTCTAAGTCTTTTTGGACAGCCCATGCGCATGACTTTATGGTATCTTTTCTCAATGTTACAAGCCCCGTCTCAAGTTGTCCTCCACATGAAAATTGCTCTATCAAATTCCTACTCTTCATGGAACCAAAGATCTCAAGAATTTATGAAATGGTTATTAAGATATGGTGTGCTAATGTTGGCATGTTGAAATGTGTACACACTTAAAAAAATTCAGATCTTCAACTTATTGTTACACTACACTTTGTCATGATTTTTCATAGGTTTTAAGCTTTATTTCAACTTGCCACCAACATGGAAATTTTCTATATTACATGATCAAAAGATATGTCATATGGTCCCTTGGGTAATTGACTCTCGTGTGCCAACTAGAAGACCTTGATCTTGTTGTTTCCACACCAACTTTGTTTCACTTGTTTGAACCAAAACCCAACCTGTCTTCAAGTAGCATCCTACTGATTTTATCAGTTTCCAACAAGTTGCTTTATCCCACAAAACCTGGAAAGAGGTCTCCAAAGTACAACCATCTTGTACTTGATAAAGTTGACACGCAAATACCATGCTGCAAAAGAGCTAGGACCATCGTGTAACGGTTATTGATACTATAACATGTTGGTTCATGAGCTTTTTCCTTTGACTTAGGGCACACAACAAGCAACCACCACAAATTTACACTTGGCTCAAGGATGATAAAGTGGGAGAACCAAGTGCACAAGATCTTCTTTATGATTTTTCTCTCTTGAACAAAACCATTGTCCCTCATACTTTCCATGCTATTAACCAGCTTACACTCCTATAAAAGGAGACTATTTCTCCTTTGTTAGAGGAGGAACATCAGAACAACAACACAACATCAAAACACTAGACTCTCATTTGAGAACACATTACACACAAAAAAACTCGTGAGTGGTCAAGAGGAAATACGAGTTGCACTTCCTGTTCAAAGAGCTTGAGCAATCATCAACCAAAGGAGAAGGTGCATCCGGTTGAAGTCTAAAGCTCCCAAGCTTGAATAAGTAGTGGACTTGACTCCACTTGGTAAACTCCTTTCATAGCCTTCATGTTTTCATGCTCATGCGCATATGTTTAAGCAATCTTTATACTATTATCATGTCTGTATATGCATGTGAGTTAGTTTAAGTTAACAGTATAAAAGGTTTTGAACTCGTGTTGTTATGTTGGCATGATGAGGATTCGGTTTCAAATATGAACACTCCTGTTCCACATTGTTTTTCCCTAAGTTCATGTCATTGTCTTGAGTTGTTTAAGATTTATTAATGCTCCCTGTACTGAGTACTATAAGATAGTGTTTTGTCTTACAAGATTTGGTTATGATTTGGTGATAATATTGTTGGAGCAAGGTGGACGGATTCCATGGTATTTTGTTGTTCATTCACGATGCCTAGGTTGTTTCTTGCATGATGCATGAAAGGGAAGGAGGTGTGGCATCGTGTGGTTGCTTGGGAGAGTTTTCTGTCCGTTAGTCACTTAAGGAAGGATGACCAGTTGATGCTGTGTCATTAGCACGATTGCAACATTTTCATGTGTTATAAAAAACCTGATTTTAGACTTCGCTTGATGACTTAAGTATTAATGGGGTGGGCATATACACTGGATGTATAGCCACCCCAATGGTATGAAGCACGCATTGTTAACCAAGGGGTCTGGGGTTCGAATCCCCCTCACCCCAGACTCCCTTTTGGTGCTTTGTTTTTGTGTTATTTTATTTTGGTGCAACTTGGGCCATCGCTAACTGCACCCACCATCAAAGAGGCCCATGCATATAACAATGAAATTCAGTCCATGCTAATTACTATCATTGCACCCCCACTGTTTATTTCTATTTTTGTTTTATTTTCTCTTTTTGCTTTTGTTTAAATCATTTAAAAAATTTTCCTTCTACCCAAAAATTACCAAAAAAATCCAAAAATACATTTTAATACTTAATTTAATTTTTTATAATTTCGTTTTTTTCATTTTCTATTTTATTTTTATACTTGTTTCTAAATTTTCAAAAATATAAATACATTATGCCTAATTCTTGAACTCCCTTTTAAAATCACCCTTTTCTTGAGAGCTTTTTGAGAGTTTTTCTTAGATGTTTTATGGCATATGAGAGGGTTGTTTGGGAGGTTGTTCCTTGACCTTGGATAAGGTCTTTTTATTAGGATTTGTTTGTATCTTTTGGCCTTCGATGCTAAGGCTCCTACCTTTGACATTTTGTCTTTAATTTCAAACTTTGAAGATGCTATCTTTGCCACACTTATGTGTTCACTTATTCATGTTTGTTGTGAATTATCTCATCATACTTTTCCATGCTCATACATGGAAGTTTACTTCATATG
This sequence comes from Lathyrus tuberosus, assembly GCA_022829125.1. Lineage (NCBI taxonomy): Eukaryota > Viridiplantae > Streptophyta > Magnoliopsida > Fabales > Fabaceae > Lathyrus > Lathyrus tuberosus. The sequence continues at coordinate 4,208,878 of JALAZF010000043.1, forward strand.
GTGATTAATGTTGACCACCTTTGAGTTCTTGAATTCATATTGTTTATTCATGCTTCAATCCCCTTCTAACACTCTTGCTCATTAGATGTTATATTTCCCTCCTTCCAAAGGAAAGTCTCTCAATTGACCTCATAGTCATAGACAACTCATTATCTCTTCAACCATGACCTCATAGTCATAGGAAAATTTTGACCTCATAGTCATAGGAAAATTTTGACCTCATAGTCATAGCCATCCTCCTTGACCTCATAGTCATAGGATACAATCTTGGCCTCATAGCCATCTTCCTCCTTGACCTAATAGTCATAGGATACCATCTTGGCTTCATAGCCATCTCCTCTTGGCCTCATAGCCATCTCCTCTTGACCTCATAGTCATGGGCCTCATAGCCATCCTCTATTGACCTCATAGTCATAGAAAGTCTCTCTATTGACCTCAAAGTCATAGATAGCTCATTATCTTTCCTTGACCTCATAGTCATAGGATTCCCTCTTGACCTCATAGTCATAGAGCCATCTCCTCTTGACCTTAGAGTCATAGGATTCTCTCTTGACCTCATAGTCATAGAGCCATCTCCCCTTGACCTCATAGTCATAGGATTCCCTCTTGACCTCATAGTCATAAAGCCATCATCTTACCACCTTGACCTCATAGTCATATGCAACCTTTGACCTCATAGTCAGTGGTAACTCTTTCCGTTGACCTCATAGTCATAGGGTACTTTCCTCTTGGCCTCATAACCATTCAATATCACAATGTAGAATTAGGATAGAGTTCTTAAAACTCTATGTGATACTCATCATCTTGAGTACTCATTTCCCCTATCATAACTTAGACTTAAAGAGTTTCTTAAACTCTATATGAGCTCATACTCATTCCCCCTTGGAACTTTGGCCATAGTTAATGGTTCCTCACCCTTAGTGAGGTGAACTACGATTGCTCTGATTCTTTAGTCAGATACGTAGGCACAAGATGCGATGTCTTGGCGAGCATACTTAGTGTACATACCCTTAGGTATTTACCTTTACCCTTAGCAGATTACCTTAGCAAGCAAACATAACATAACACAAGAACAAACAAGAGGAAGTTTGAAGTGAGTCTAGTTGAAGAATTAACTTACTTCCTTGGTCTCCAAGTCAAACAAATGGATGATTCTATATTTCTCTGTCAAGGGAAATATGCCAAGAATATTGTTAAGAAGTTTGGCTTGGAAAATGCAAAACACAAGAGGACTCCGGCTCCTACTCATCTGAAATTATCAAGAGACAAGAAAGGAGTGAGTGTTGATCAAAGTCTCAATAGAAGAATGATTTGAAGCATTTTATACCTGACAGCTAGCAGACCTGATATAACATTTGCAGTAGGAGTTTGTACTAGGTATTAGGCTGAACCCAAAGTTAGCCATATTAATCAGGTCAAGAGAATTCTGAAGTATCTAAATGGCACATGTGACTATAGACTACTCTATACAAACATCACAGACTCTGTTCTAATAGGATATTGTGATGCTGACTGGGCTAGAAATGCAGACGATAGAAAAAGCACCTTTGGTGGATGTTTTTTTCTAGGGAATAATTTAATCTTCTGGTTTAGTAAAAAGAAAAATTGTGTCTCTTTGTCTACTGCTGAAGCTGAATATATTGCAGTAGGGAGCAATTGTTCTCAAATGATGTGGATGAAGCAAATGCTGACTGAATATAATGTCACACAAGATGTTATGACACTTTTCTGTGACAACTTGAGTGCAATAAATATTTCAAAGAATCTAATTCAGCACAGCCGAACCAAACACATTGACATCAGACACCACTTCATTCGAGACCTTGTGGAGGATAGAATCATAACTCTGGAGCATCTTGCCACAGAAAATCAACTAGCTGACATTTTTACTAAAGGTTTGGATGCAAGTCAATTTGAAGTATTAAGAGGCAAGCTTGGTGTTTGCCTATCTGAAGAAGCATAAATTTTCACTGGTTATGGGAATGCTATTCAATTATCTGAATGTGTATTCCCATATGAGTTGAGAGGATTGTCTTAAATTCTCTCAAGTTCTCTTTTTTTTTTTACTTTATTTTTGGTTGTGTAAGGGCTGAATGCCCAGGATAATTTTTACTTTTATTGGGTGTGTAATTTAATTACTTTGAACTGATTAATTAGTTTTTTAGTTAGCCCTTCTGCCTTTGTTATATTGTGGTTAAAAAGGGGGAGAAATACTAACATCACTAACCACTGCTGATATGCTACTAACCACTGAGGGGGAGTAGTTATGTGCTACTTGCAGAAGGTACTGGTTGAGGGGGAGACAAAGTAAGTTTGTTTCCACTATTGTTCTGATGATGGTCTCCCTAATATGTTTCTCTAGGTCAATTACAGTTAGTTTTAGCCAAAATCTGCAAAAAGGGGAGATTGATGAGTCCAATCCTTTGTGGGTGGCATCAATTTTGGTAAAACTAACTTAGCAGAAAGATGTTGGACAAGATGTCCTGACATGATGAACTAACTGCAGTTTAAGGTGTTAGATAAGATGTCTTATCAGGTGGATTCAACATCTTTGTCTATTATAGTTTTGAACTAATTGTATTTGTTTTCCATGTGTGATTGGAATATCATTTGATCCCAGGTGGCATATGAGATTGAGGAATCAAAGATTCTGATTCTAAAAGGAATATGCGGTTTCCTTGTAAGGAGGCATTTTTGGAATCTTAGGATTGAAGAAAAGAATAGGTTGTAGATTCTGTGGAGCTGAATTGCTGCATTTTTGAAGCCCAAATCCAATTCTGTTTTGCTATATAAATAGGATGGATTTGACCTAGAAGGGGTGTAGAAGTTTTACAGCTGTTATAGAGTACTAGGGTTTGTACTTTTGTGAGCCTCTCTTGTATTGCGTGAATACCTGAGTAGGACAGTTAATTGAGTTATAATTTTCAGTCACTGATGTGACTGAAAGGGAATCGAGAAGGGTCTCATACCTAGGAGTGTCTTAGGTAGAAATATATGAAGGGTAGTTTCTAGGTGCTAAGTTGTAAACACTTGGAGTTTAGCTTAGAACCAATTCTACTTAGTTGATTTCATTCCTGGCTTGGTAGCCCCCAGACGTAGGTGTTGTTAATCACCGAACTGGGTTAACAATTGATGTGTGTTGTTTTCTTTCTGCTGTTTGTTTCTGTTCTTCCTTAATCCTTGTGAGAAGTAGAGATCAAGTGTCACAACATCCTGTCCGACATCTTAGTGATCTGCTTAACTTGAATTTCAATGCCCAAAACTGATTTTTCAAAACAGTTGCAGCAAGGTGTATTGCACCCTACATAACTCTTTCCTCAAGTTGAATTGGATGGAGTTCTTGGACATTTTTGAAAGCTGAGATATCCTACTTTAACTTTGATGTTTGCCTTTGGTCTTGAATCTTCTTGGATCATGGTGAAAAATGTCTTCAAAGTTGGCCAAAACACAAAACAAATTCTGCCTAAAAATTTCTAAGTGTCAAAGTTCAAAAGTGTGGAAACCCTAACTTTATGGCTTCATATCTCAAAATCTATGTGTTGTTTGGGGATGATTTAACCTAGAAATATTGTAGTAAGGAAGAAGATCTATCATTTGAGCTTTGGATCCAAGAAAATGGTTGCTTGGTGTTGTGGTGAGAATCGGATAACAAGCTATTAATTAACTTGCATCACATTTCTTTGAAATTCACCACCGAGCTTTGATTTATCCAAAGGAAAGGGTAAAGTTCGAAGAAAACCCTAAGAGGATCTAGGTTCGGGGGTTGGTTATACAAAGGGAAGGTATTATCACCCTAAGTATCTATAGTAATCTACAGGAACCTCTTGTTTGGTTTGTGTTATGTTATGTTTGCTTGCAAAGATATCTATGCTAAGGTAAAGGTAAAGACCTAAGGGTATGTACACTAAGTTTGCTCGCCAAGACGTCGCATCTTGTGCCTACGTATCTGACTAAAGAATCAGAGCAACCGTAGTTCACCTAACTAAGGGTGAAAGAGGAACCATTAACTCTGGCCAAAGTTTCAAAGGGAATGAGTATGAGCTCATGTATAGTTTAAGAAACTCCCTAAGTCTAAGTTAAGGGGGAAGGTGAATACTCAAAGTGATGAGTATCACATAGAGTCCAAGAACTCCAACTTAATTCTAAGTTATGAGGTTGAATGGCTATGAGGCCAAGGTGATAATGAGCTATCTATAACCATGAGGTCAATAGAGAGACTTTTTCTATGACTATGAGGTCAATAGAGGATGGATATGAGGCCAAGGGAGAAGGGTTATGACTATGAGGTCAAAGCTTTACCTATGACTATGAGGTCAAGGTTGAAGAGATAACTCTATGACTATGAGGTCAAGAGGGAATCCTATGACTATGAGGTCAAGGAAAAGGGATGCCTATGACTTTGAGGTCCAAGGTAGTGATGAGCTTTCTATGACTTTGAGGTCAATAGAAAGACTTTCCTTTGGAAGGAAGAGGGAGAATAACATCTTGTAAACAAGAGTTACAGTGAGGTTGGAATATAATGAAACATATGAGTTCAAGAATTCCAAAACAGTAAGCATAAATCAACATATGAAATAAACTTTCAAGGATGAACATGGCAAACAACAAGGATAAGTGGTCATATAAATATACCAAGTATGGCAGAGAAGGCATTCTCACAGTTTAAAAACAAAGACATTTAGAGTTTTGCAACTTAGCAACAGAGGCCAGAAAAATACAGACAAAATTCTCATGATAAAGTCTTGTTTAAAGTCAGGAAGCAATGTTCAAACAAAATTCACAAGTCACATCATACTCCAAAGAAAATCACTTTAAAGTCTTTTAAGAAAAAATAGTTGATTTTATTTACAGAAAAGTCTGAGAATTAAAAATAAGTTGTGCATGTTTTTTTAATTGTTTTTGAAATAAAATAGTTGTGAGATAAAACAAATAGAATAATAAAAAATAAATAAAAAAGGAAACTACACAGTGTGGCACTCGCCACACTAATCTACATGACAGACGCCACTAGTGGGTTTTTTGTGTGGCCACCACTATTCCTCGAGTGTGGCAGGCGCCATAGTGCCATACCACTAGTCTCTTGCGCCACACTTACCCATGGCAGGGGCCATGTGGTTTTTTCTTTTGTAGTGTGTGCCATTTTATTTTGTGTGTTAGTGGTGTGGCGGGCGCCACCTAAGCACGTTATTTTTTAGCATGGCGAGTACCACTATAACCTTTTCTTGTTCAGTTTTTTTTATTCAAACACGAATCCGGTTCATGATTTATTAAACAAACCCACACATTTATGATTTATGATTTGCAACATTTATCACAGAATCAGACAATAACAAGATAACAAATATGATAACAGTATGAGGCAAATATAAAGCAAATGATCATGGTATTTAAAAACATAGTGAAACAGAGTGTGATACCTAGTGGAGAAAGTCCACTGCTTCTTCACAGGCACTAGTTTCTGGAAATAGTGGATGAGCTTCCTCTCCTTCAAAGATCAGCAGCTACAGAGTTAACTCTTCTCTCTTTTTGTTTCCCAGAAAGAATCACAAGTTACTGGTGGTTAGGAGATTGTGTCTTTGATGGTTTGAAGTGTTTACAGAGGGAATGCAAGTGGTAAATTCTTTGCAAGTTTTTGAAGATTACTTGCAGGATTATGGAATGGAGAAGTGGAGAGATTTTGAGAGAGTTTTCTTGTATCTTTCTCTGTGTGTTTTTTTTTGTGTGTTGAACAAAGGAGAAGTCGTCTCCTTTAATAGGCAAAACAATTTGGTACATGCCTTGGAGATACAGTGGACAAATGCTTTATCCATAGGAGAAAAAATTAGGGTTTCTATGGCACTTCCTTCAGCCTTTGATCTCAGTCAACCTTGGAGATCACAATGCTACATTTGCTGAATAAAAATCAGCGGAGGATATGGTGCAGGTCTGCTACTTTCATCCTTCAATATTCACTCCAAAAACTCTTTTATTGTGTCATGAGAGAGAAAGTGAAAAGAGGTAATAGTTGGAATTGAGGATTACAGATTCCTGAGCATGAATACAAATTTCTTATGCTGAGCCATTTTATTTCATTAATCCAATATGGTGTCCAAGAATCCTTTTAGCTATGTCAGGAAAGAGTGAGCTCAAAGAGGTAGTGTTTAGTGACTTCACAAAAAATGCCTTACAAGCAAGGTATCTTCAGATTTTTTTAAATAATAACAAGAGGCACATGAAATGAATTAAGTGCATAATGCCTTGTTACTAAACCATACATGAACACCACTTTAAATTCTCAACTTTATGACCTTTGATTCAAATGACAGAATTTTAGATCCAATGGAATTTTGAAATAAATCACATGTCCATGAAAAAAGAAAATGTCACAGGAACAAACTTAGGAAGTTCTAAGTTACAAAATTTAATCCTTCCATGACACCAATGTTGAGATTTTGCAATTTAGTGAATATTTATCCAAATGAAAAATTCTTGCACTCAAGAGAAAGTTTTTCAAGACTCATAGGTGGACTCCAAGGATGTTCATTAACACATAGAATGATGTCTCAAGACTTGGGATCACACTTTGCTTGACATGAAAGGCAATGGTTGACTTGTCTTGATAAAACACATGATTTCTTGTTGAAAAGGACTTCTTGGATGCATGTAGATTCAAATGATTGAATTTGGGGCCAAAAGATGTCTTAATGAGACCTTGTCCTCTTTATGTAAACCCTATCTTCCACAATAAAAATAAACAACTTGAAAAATGAAGTGGTTAGTTAACAATGCATACATGATTAAGATCTAAATGTAAGTGCAAGATAATATGACATCTAAGGGGTAAAATTTGGGGTACAACAGTTGCCCCTATTTGAATAGCTTTACCGGATGGCTCGAGGAATGAAAATCCTCGGGTCATCAAGGTGAAAGGTATTTAAATATAGCAAACCCAAAATTTTTCCCTTAGATGGAATGCAGATGCTAAGGACAGGCACCAGACATGCATATGCTGACATGCCATGAACTCTAGTATGATGATATGATGTCATGATAGTGCAAAAATGCAGACAAAACAGGAAACCAAAGGTAAAGAGCAAACCACCACAGGTGGGCATTCCGAGGAAGGATGAAGGTTAGTATCCATGAGGAAAACTCACCGGGGATACAGGCTAACTGACAACAGAGACCCACTGGGGATACTCTGAGGAAATACTGGGGATAGGAAAGTAAAAGAGGGAAACCCTACAGGTCCTTACTGGAGATAAGAGCTAGAGAGGAGTTCTCCACTGGAAAAATATCCAGGGAAATGGACGACAGGTTCATATGTGACCGGACGACACTGGGGAAAATAAAACACATTCTTACAAGGCATGCAACCAGAAACAAGACATGATCTCCACTGGGGATCAGTTTGAAACAAAAGGATAGACATTTGATAAAGGATTTTCTGGGGATTTCTTATGCTGAAGAGTTCAAACGGGATCTTCAAGAAAAGCCAGAAAAGACAGAGATAAACTCTTATGCGCCAGATGAAAAGATGACTGGACCTTAGTTGGGAATAAGGTTAATGAACCATTAATGATTGGACTCGGGTATCAATATGAGTTGGACTCCAATATGAGTTGGAAAGGGTACCAGTTTGGGGTTATAGTTTGGATACCAGTATGAGCTGGACTTTGGCTACCAGTATGAGCTGGATTTTGACTACCAGTATGAGCTGGATTTGGATACTAGTATGAGCTGGATTTTGGATACCAGTATGAGCTGGATTTTGGTTACCAGTATGAGCTGGATTTTGGTTACCAGTATGAGCTGGATTTGAATACCAGTATGAGCTGGATTTTTGGATACCAACATGAGCTGGATTTTTCGGTACCAGTATGAGTTGGATTTTGGGGTACCAGTATGAGATGGATTTTAGTTAACAGTATGAGCTGGATTTTGGGTACCAGTATGAGCTGGATTTTGGATACTAGTATGAGCTGGATTTTAGGTTCATATCTGACATGGGTTCAAACTTCGGGTTCATATCTGACCTGAGGTTTAGGTTCATATCTGACATGGTTTTCAAACTTCGGGTTCATATCTGACCTGAGGTTTAGGTTCATATCTGGCCTGGTTTTCAAACTTCGGGTTCATATCTAACTTGAGGTTTATAAGCAAATGCCAGCAATTACTGGACTTAAGGTTCCTAGACAGGTTAAAACCGGGGTTGCAGGTTAAACTTCCTGGGGAATAAAGGATAAAGAGTAAAAATCTGGCGCACGCAGGTAAAGACCGGAAGTAAACACGACACAGACAAAAAGTCCTCAAACCAGCAAAATAGAGGTAACAGGAGATAATGACCCCACAAGCAACACACACGTGCAAAGATGTACAATGCCCTGGTATGATGCGAATGTTTAATGATATGCAAGAGACGACTCTAATGAGAGACGACAGACTGGGAAAAGTGATTGGAAGGACGTCACGTCCACTATAAGGAGTCACATTGAAATCTGAAGATAATCAGTCTTGGAGCCAATCCAGGAATTGGGGGAAATAAAATTTCACATTTTCAACAAACATCTGTGAAGATACTGGGGAGAAGTCCTTTGTATCGTAATATCCAGTCATTACTGAAATTTCTGATTCAGGGAAGTATTTGTCAATCTTTCTTCAATGGCAAGCTTACACCAGATGATTTATCAGTGTTTTCATCATGACTAGAGTCTTTGAGGGAAGCAATTGATTTCATTGAATCGTCCCTAATGCCAAAGCAAAATTTATATTTTCATTGTGTTTTCTCAAAATATTTTTCAAAACATTTTCCGCTTTCAAAACCATTATTAATAAATAAGTGAAGTTTTGCATAACAAGGAAAATAACAGAGCAATGATGAATATCAAACAAAGAATGGCTCAAAAATATGATTTCATTAAAATGGTAACTTGCCAATAGCGAAGTTCCATGGAACATTACAATTGAAAAATGGCAATTTGGGAAAAGGTTACATCATATTCAATGACCACTACCATCCTTAATGACTAAGAGTCCTAAAATCTTTGTTGTTGATGAGGACAAATGAAACTTGAATTTCTTCATGAATTCTTGGATGTAGGTGACAACCCTGTCTGACACAGTGAAACGTCTTTGTCACTAGCTTTTTCCTGGACCGCCCTTTCGGGTTTTCAGTCCACCGGGATGCTCTTTTTTGCCTAGGCCGCCCTTTCGAGTTTTCAACCTAGCGAGCTCTTTCTTTTTATTTGATCCCTAACTTTTTCCTGAGTCTCCTTCATAGGTTATGACCCACCGGGATACCCTTTTCTTGCCTAAGTCGCCATTTCTGGTTTTCGACTTAGCGGGCTTTTTAGGCGTAGTATTTTCGTACTGAGTCAGCATTCACAGGGTGTGCGAGTTGTTCACCATCCATCATTGTGAGGAATAAAGAGCCTCCTGAGAACACAGTTTTTACCACAAACGGACCCTCATAGTTAGGTGCCCATTTTCCACGAGCATCCCTTTGAGATGGCAAGATTTTTTTGAGTACAAGATCTCCTTCTCAAAATTCTCGAACACGGACCTTCTTGTCAAATGCCCTCTTCATTATCTTCTGATACAAATACCCATGACACATAGCAGTCAGTTGCTTCTCGTCAATGAGGTTCAGTTGGTCGTATCTCTCTTGGACCCATTTTGCTTCATCAAGCTTGGTTTCCATCAGGATTCTTAAAGACGGTATTTCTACTTCAATGGGGAGAACAATATCCATTCCATATACCAGAGAAAAAGGAGTTGCCCGTGTCGAAGTTCGAATCGAAGTTCTGTATCCGTGCAAGGCAAATGGTAACATTTCGTGCCAATCCTTATAAGTCTTGACCATCTTCTGCAGGATTTTCTTGATGTTTTTGTTTGCAGCTTCGACAGCTCCATTCATCTTGGGACGATAGGGTGAAGAATTGTGATGCTCAATCTTGAAATTGTCACACAACTCTTTCATCATCTTGTTGTTCAGGTTTGTCCAGTTGTTAGTTATGATTCTGTGAGGGATTCCATAACGACAAATGATATTATTCTTGATAAAACGGGCAACCACTTGCTTGGTCACATTGGCACAAAAAGCAGCTTCAATCCACTTGGCAAAATAATCGATGGCCACTAGAATGAAACGATGACCATTAGAAGCTTTTGGCTCAATAGCTCCAATCATGTCAATGCCCCACATAGAGAAAGGCCAAGGAGATGACAATACATTCAGCAAGGTCGGGGGAACATGCATCTTATCAGCATAGATCTGGCACTTATGACACTTTTTGGCGTACTGGATACAGTCGGATTCCATAGTCAACCAATAATACCCAGCCCTTAAGATCTTTTTAACCATAGCATGCCCATTGGCGTGAGTACCAAAGGCTCCTTCATGAATATCATGAATCAACATGTTTGTTTCTCGTTTATCAACATATCTTAGCAGGACCATGTCATGATTCCTCTTGAAAAGCACATCATTATTGAGGAATAATTTGGATGACAACCTCCGCAAAGTTTTCTTATCAAGACTGGAAGCATTGGCAGGATACTCTTGAGTCTTCAGATAATTCATGATGTCGTGAAACCATGGTTTACCATCTATCTCTTCTTCAACTGACTGGAAGTAGGCTGGTTCAGTCCTGCGCTCGATGCTGATGAACGGTGCTTCATTGACAAAGTTAACTCTCCAAGTTGAAGCTAACATGGCTAAGGAGTCAGCTATGTGATTTTTCGAGCTAGGAACATGGCGGAAAGTAATATCATCAAAGTATTTGATCATTTCTACAATATAAGCACGGTATGTGATCAGTTTCTCATCTTTAGTTTCCTATTCACCCTTGACTTGATAGATAACCAAGGCAGAATCACCCATGACTTCTAGAATCTTGATTCTGAGATCAATTGCAGCTTCTAAACCTAAGATACAAGGTTCATATTCAATAACATTATTTGTGCATCCAAAGTTTAATCTTGCTGTGAAAGGAGTGTAACCACCATCGGGGTTTATCAACACAACACCCACGCCATGTCCTTTATAGTTAGACTAACCATCAAACATCATCTTCCATCTAGAACCGGGTTCAGGACCTTCCTCGGGGTCTGGCTCTTCGCAATCCTTTACCACCATGATATCCTCATCAGGGAAATCAAACTTGAGAGGCTCATAATTTTCAACAGGCTGATCTGCAAGGTACTATGATAAAACACTTCCCTTGATAGCCTTCTGAGCAACATATTGGATATCATATTCTGACAACAACATGTGCCAACGAGCAAGTCTTCTTGTTTGAGCCGGTTTCTCAAAGATATACTTTATTAGATCCATTTTCGAGATCAACAAAGTAGTATGACATATCAGACACTGCCTCACACGTCTGGCGGCCCATGCTAAAGCACAACAGGTCTTCTCAAGCAGTGAATAACGGCTTTCGCTATCAGCGAACGTTTTGCTCAAGTAGTAGATGGCATGCTCTTTGCGACCAGTTTCATCATGTTGGCCCAAGACACAGCCCATGGATCCTTCTAATAGAGTCATGTACATGAAGAGAGGTCTTCCAGGAATAGGAGGAATCAAAATAGGCGGTTCTTGCAGATAGTTCTTGAGTTTTTCAAAGGCTTGTTGGCAATCAAAATTCCACTCTACGGTCTGATCTTTGTGGAGCAATTTGAAAAGTAGTTCACAAGTAGGAGTCATGTTGGAGATGAATCTGGAGATGTAGTTCAAACGGCCCAAAAATCCTCTTACTTGAGACTCGGTCCGCGGAGCTGGCATCTCTTGAATAGCTCATACTTTATCAGGATCTACCTCGATTCCTCGTTGGCTGACAATGAAGCCAAGCAGCTTTCCTGATCTAACACCGAAAGTACATTTGGCAGGATTTAACTTCAGCTGGTATTTTCGAAGCCTCTTGAATAACTTCAAAAGATGGTCCAAATGTTCCTCCTCACTCTAAGATTTTGCAATCATATCATCCACATACACTTCAATCTCTTTATGGATCATGTCATGGAATAAAGTCACCATAGCTCTTTGATAAGTTGCCTCTGCGTTTTTTAAACCGAAGGGCATGACTTTGTAGCAATAGGTTCCCCATGGAGTAATGAATATAGTTTTATCCATATCGGCCGGATCCATTATGATCTGATTATAGCCTGAGAAGCCATCCATAAATGAGAAGACTGCAAATTAGGCTGTATTGTCCACTAGAGTATCGATATACGGTAGAGAGAAATCGTCCTTAGGACTGGCTTTGTTGAGAACCCTGTAATCTACGTACATCCACACTTTACCATTCTTCTTCATTACTGGCACAATGTTGGCTACCCATTCGGGATACTTTGTAACTGCCAAGAAACCTGCATCCAGTTGCCTTTTAACCTCATCTCTGATCTTGAGAGCCATGTCAGGTCTACTTCTATGAAGCTTCTGTTTTATCGGCGCACACTTAGGCTTGATCGGTAGCTTATGAACTACGATATTTGTATCCAAGCCGGGCATATCTTGATAATACCAAGCAAACACATCCACATATTCTTCCAAAATCAGTACTAGCCGTTGTCTGATTTTTGCCCGAAGTGTTGCCCCAACCTTGACCTCTTTCTTTCTTTCTTCGGTACAAAGATTGATGATGTCAACCTATTCCTCATGCGGTTGAAGGTCCATGTATTGATACTCACATATTTCTGCCAAATCATCAGGGACCTTATAATCCTCCTCATCCTCAGCTTGATAAATAGGCAAATCAAAGTCAATAGTGAGGTTAGGGTCATTGAATACAACAGGTTTGGGATTTATTCTGCTTGATGGAGGGATTTATTTTATTAAAATGCACAAAATAAAATGCAAGAAAAAAATGTTTTTTGTTATTTTGAAAAGATTGCCATTTTTCCTTAAAAAGCAAAAACAGTAAAATAATGACAAAGAATTTAACAAAACAATCACTTTCATTGATTAATACGATTTAAAAGCGGTGGCCCATACAAAATAATCTGATAGCCTCAGGCAAGGCTACAGAATTGAAAACATCAACAAAAGCAAACAAATTACTCTAGCATAGGGTACAAAGTAGGGATCTCAATAGCCTCCCAATTACTCAAAGTGGCGTCACACTGAAAAACCAAGTGGCTGATGTCTTCGTCTTCAGCGTCTTCAATGATGGCATGGACTTGATGTCCTCCACTGACAAACATCTCTTGAATTGTCTTCAGTCTTCCCATTGTCGGAGCAGCTTTCTCCTCAAGAGTTAGTTTGTAACCCAACCCTTAGTACTTCTCTCTTTCTTGGACTTCGACAACTTTGCCCCAGCCTTCTGGTATACCTTTTTGTAAGGCAGATTGAATGCTTTTGAAGGAAACAAAAGATGGACAATTGGAGGCCACTAGCTCGTTATCATCAAGCATAACAACATTTGTTATCTCAAGAGCTTGGAAAGAAGTTTCCTAAGCGTCTTCATCAGCTTCAATATAACGGAAAGAGGACAAATTGTTGACCATCAGGTCTTCCTCACCATGTATAATAACCAAATTCTCTTCCGCTACAAATTTCATTTTTTGATGCAAAGTTGATGTCACGACGCCGGCCTCATGGATCCAAGGTCTACCCAACAAACAGCTGTAAGCAGGATTAATGTCCAAGACTTGGAAAAGGATGTTGAACACTTAAGGACCAATCAAAATGGGCAATTCAATCTCTCCCATCACCGATCTTCTGGAGCCATCAAAAGCTCTAACAACAAGTGAAGTGGGTCTCATCACAGCTCCTCGGTAAGACAACTTTTCAAGGGTTCTTTTTGGTAGAACATTTAAAGATGAACCGGTATCCACAAGAACTCTGGCTAATGTATCCTCTTGACATTTTATCGATACATGTAAGGCAAGGTTATGATTCCTACCTGCTTGGGGCAGCTCCTTGTCACTAAAACTGAGCGTGTTGCAGGCTGTAATGTTAGCAATGATATGGTCGAATTGTCCAGCGGTAATATCTTGGGCCACATGTGCTTGGGCCAGTATCTTCTGCAAAGCTGCTCTGCGGATAGGTGAATTCACTAGTAGAGACAAGATTGAAATCTTGGAAGGAGTCTGATGAAGCTGATCTACCACCTTGTAATCACTCCTCTTAATGATTCTTAGGAACTCCTCATCTTCTTCCTTATTAACTACCTCCTTTCCTTTGTCCTTAGGGGGTACGGGAATATCAGTCTCCTTGGGTATAGTTTCTTTGAATAAAGAAGTGTAAACTCTGCCGCTTCGGGTTATTTTTCCCGTTCCAACTATGTTTGTCACATCTTCAATAGTTCCCACCTCATTCCTTGGAACTACTTCTTCAACAGCGGTTCCCACCTCATTCCTTGGAACCACTTCTTCGCGTCTTTTTTTACCCATAATGTTCTCATAGATCCACGGCACGGCCTTTGTGCCTCTGAACCTGAACGAAATAGGTTGTTGGATGTTGTACGGCTTTGGGTGATTCACAGCGGAAGCAACAACAGACTCAGAGTTGTTGAAAACTGGTACAGGCTTATTGAACACAGGAACCACAGAACCAGACTCAGGCATATTGAACATAGGAACTTGCTCTCTTGACTTTGGTAGGTTAAACACCGGCTCGATTACTGCAATTTCATACTTCTTTCCTTTACTGAACACTTGTAGAAATCCTTCGTTAATCAAACCCTGGATGTCGTCTCGGATTAGCTGGCAACCTTTGATGTTGATATTACACCCCTCACAATTACTATGACAAGCTTCGAACAACTTAGCATGGAAGATCTTCATAGGAGTTTGTATCTTTGATGCGTTCATTAATAACACTTCATTGTTCTCATCTTCAATAGCATTGGTGGCTCCGTGTGTGGGCAACGGATTGCTTTTCACATTCGGCTGATTATTCGCAAAAGACAATATCTTCTTTTCCACCAAACCTTTTACCAAATACTTCAAAGCAAGGCATCCCTCCAAATCATGACCAGTTGCCCCTTGATGAAAGGCACAAGTAACATTCGGATTGTGGAAAATCATGGATTTCTCTGAGGGTGGGCCCATAGGTCTAGTAACAATCAACCCTTGTTGAACCAGAGAAGGATACAATTCAGTGTAAGTCATAGGTATGGATGGGAATGAAGGTTTTCCTCCTTGTCTTCTGTAAGAAGTATTTTGCTGAGGAGCTTGTTGTCTCTGTTGTTGATATTGTTGGGTATTTGGCATCTGTTGATAAGCTGGCTACTGATAAGCTGGCTGCTGATAGGCCGGCTCCTGCTGCGCTGCTTGGTGATTGAAGGTAGGTGTTACAGCTGCTATATAAGGTTGTTGAGGATACTGCATAGGGTAGATCGGTTGTTGAGTGAAGCTTGGAACTGACTGTTATTGGTAGATCGGTTGTTTCCACTTAGGTTTATTTTTCTTTCCCGCCATGATGGCATTTGTTTCTCCCTCTTTCTTCTTGTGGAAGTGGCTAGGAGCTTTCTTGGCATTGGTACCAATCGAACTGCTCGAAGAACTTATTACCTTTCCACTCTTCAACCCCGCTTCCACTTTTACGCCAACTGCAACAATATCAGCAAAATTAGCACTGACACTGCTGATCATTCTTTCATAGAACTCTGGCTTCACCATGTCTACAAACCAATCAGCCAACTCCTTCTTAGACAAGGGGGGTTCAACTTGAGATGTTGTCTCTCTCCATCGCTGTGCATATTCTTTAAAAGACTTAGTATTGCTCTGGGTCATGCTTAATAACTGCCTACGATCGGGCACCAGATCCATGTTATACTTGTAATATTTTATGAAAGCATCAGTCAAATCCTGGAAACAACAGATCTGGGACTGGTCCAGACTTAAGTACCATTTAGCAGCAGCCCCCTTTAAACTGTCTTGAAAGCAATGGATCATCAAATTGTCATTCTTCATGTAGGCATCCATTCTTCGATAGTACATAATCAAACACATGTCTTTAACATCAGTGCTAAATACATTGCTTCTTTCCATTACTTTTATCTTTCTCTGAATTATCTCGACACTTTCTCTCAACCTTTTGTGCTGATCATCCCCTTCTTCTGACATATCAATGTAATCATAAACTGGAGGAGGGTTCTAAAAAACCGGGTGTACCTGTGTTTGCACTGCTGCTGGAGCAAAGGTGGGAACAGATTGCAGAGTTTCATTAACCAAAGGAACCATTTGCTGAGTAGACATGGGATTCGTATCCCATATGAAATCAAAAGGCATGCCCAAAGTGGGGTTCACAGTAGGGATAACAGGAGGTTCCACAGTTGTAGTGATGATATCTGAGACCACAGTGGCCTGGGTGTCCATCTTTGCTTTCATTACGTTAATAGCCTCTAAGATCTGCCACATCCCTCCTCGTATCTCATTCAATTCGTTGTTACTCTATCCATTTCTCTGTATACTTCTGACATCCTTTGTCGAGCTTGGGATCGAGTTTTGTAGCTGTGTCGGGGATTCAGTGTGACGATTCTGGAGAGAACACGATGACATAAGATAAAGACAAGGAAAAATGCACATGCTATGACATGATGCAAATGAAGATGCAAATGTAAATGCAGGCTAAACTATCAAGAAACCAAAGAAATTGTGTTGTCTTCAACCTCCCAAAATGCTGGCGTCTTCGGTAAGTAGGAAATAAACCACTTATAGAAAAGATCTACACAACAAACGATTGGTCCACCATTCCTCGTATACATGGTCTAAACAGCATGGTAGACATCGTGTAACACACCCAATCTATTCCCCCAATTAAATAAAGCAGTAAAAGAAAATTCAAAATTTCATCAGAGTATATTTAAATTATCATGGCATAGACGGGGGAATCACATTATATTGAAACAATCATACAACACCTGCTCATAAAGATATGCAACAGTGGGGTAGCAATCAACAGAGGAACTCAGTTCCTTACACCCACATTTCAGATTTTAGAATAAAAGCAAAAAATCTAAAACTGAATATCATATATATATATCACATGAAAAGTTTGTCATACATCAAGTTATACATGTACAAGCCAAAAGATATATATATATATATATATATATATATATATATATACATGTATAAATAATCACAAACGGCCTCCCTAACTACCCAGTGTCACATATCAGAGCCGACCGACAAAAGAATGAAGTCCTAAGCTTCACAAAAAGACCACCAGCAACTCTAATCTGCAATGCCTCATAGAGCATTATAAAACAGCAGAAGGGTGAGAAAAACAATCATAATATAATTGCATACAATTATATATAACACAAAAATACACATATATACAGTTCTCACCACAAATCATACATCACCAAGGTATACCAACCATACACAACGCAAGTATCACCAACACATATCCATATACCAGTTTTTATCCACAAATCCACACATAAACAACCATTAATGATTTATGTAAATGCAAGAGACCGACACAACGACTCTATGCATATGCACATGCGGTACTGACTTCCAATGTTTCTCATCACTAGTTTACTCAGGAACTCTGTTGGAATCATCGCTCGTTACATCACTGTAACTCCCCGTCGGGCATACGATGTTCCCCGTCGCTCACGCCTCTTTGTATAAGGCACGCGACGTTTATGGATTGCTCACACCTCTTTGTATAAGGCACACGACCCGATCGCTCACACCTCTATGTATAAGGCACACGATCGTCTATAATCATCGCTCACACCTCTTTGCATAAGGCACACGATGTTATAGCGGATTCCCTCTGGAATCAATCCGTCACTCAGGACGTCTAAAGAATGCATATCATGATGCTTAGCATACAATGACTCATGACATTCAAATACACACATATATGCAACCATCTCTCTCAACAAAATCACACTTTGCACTTAAGCCCAAAACAATGCATTTAATTGCCATACGGCCACAAATCATCACAACACCATCTAAACACATGCATTTACATCATCCAACAACACCTTGCATGATACACACTAGTTACACACAATTATAATGACAAAAGTCGACAAAATGACACTATTCTCGATTTCTGACATAATTAAATCGGCTAACAATTTCCAAATCATCATAATGAGAAAGTACAGCTCAATAGCTTTCCAACGATACCAAGAATGTAAAAATCGGATAAACGGAACCCAAGTTACGAAAGAAAAACGAAAACGATATTTTGAAAAGTCCCATTTTACCATTCTCCTGCCCGTACGCGTAGTGCCCTGAGCCATACGCGTATGGCCCTGATTCCTCGCCATTCCATACGCGTAATGCCAAAGGTCATACGCGTATGGGCAGAGACCCCTTTTTCCCCAAAATTCCCATTAAAATTCCAATACGCGTAGTGCCCACACCATATGCGTATTGCCCTGAAATGTTACGCGTATCATACGCAAATGGGCAGATGGCCGAGCAAAATGAGAATCCATACGCGTATTGGCCTAAGACTCGCCCATGTTACGCGTATTGCCAAGGCCCATACGCGTATGAACATGCCCCATACGCGTATGACCTGGGCAAACCAGAAAAAATTCTGCAGAACTTTGTTCTGCGTTTTTCTACCAAAATCCTCCCATTTTCACCTACACACCAGAAAATTACCAATACAATGCCTAACAACATGTATCTATCATGTATCAACAATAATGAACACTAAAAACATGATTTCCAACACATTTAATCGATTTCTAATCAATTTTACATAATATGGGTTTTACTAAATCTTTCCAATTCAATCCAATAACAACCACAAACACACATACATAATCATATACAAGCATACAATAATCGAGTTTCGCACCCTTACCCGATTAAATCGATTCTAGAAGTTGATTTCTTGAATTTTCCGAGTTTTTCTCACTATTCTTCTCTTCTTCTCTTTTCTCCCCTTTTTCCTTCTTCTCTTTTTCTTTCTCTCTATTTTTCTCTCTTTCTATTTTCTATTCTTTCTAACTTAAGAAAAATATCATGAAATGACCAAAATACCCCCACACTCAAATATCTCGCAAACGTTCTCAAAACCCGATAAAATATCACAACATTGAAAAATAACATATTTCCAAATAAAATTCGAAAATAAAATAAAATAATAATAAAATAATAAAAACGACTCTATTAAATAAAACTCACACAAAACTGGGGCGTTACAACTCTCCCCCACTTAGAAATTTTCGTCCTCGAAAATATTACCTGAGACGAACAACTCTGGATACGACTCCCGCATCCGACTCTCCAACTCCCAAGTTAAATTTCCCTCAGCAGTGCCTCCCCACGCCACTTTCACAAGTGCAATATCCTTGCCTCTCAACTGCTTCACCCCGCGATCCAAAATCCTAACTGGTAATGCCTCAACCGTAAGGTTCTCCCTTACCTCATCCTCATCCATCGAAATCACATGTGACGGATCCGGAACATACTTCCGAAGCTGTGAAACATGGAACACATCGTGCAAATTTGACAGATTCGGCGGCAACGCCACCCTATAAGCCACATCACCCACTCTCGCAGATATCTGGTAAGGACCAATAAACCGAGAAGTAAGTTTCTTCGATTTCAATGCACGACCCACATCCGTTACCGGTGTAACTCTCAGAAATACATGATCGCCCTCTTGGAACTCAAGATCTTTCCGTCTCCGATCATGATAACTCTTTTGTCTACTCTGAGAAGCCTTCATTTTCTCACAAATAAAATTCACTTTCTCCGTCGTCTGTTGCACCAACTTCGGTCCAACCACCGAACTCTCACCAGATTCGTGCCAACACAACGGTGTTCGACACCTTCGTCCATACAATGCTTCAAACGGTGCCATTCCAAAACTAGAATGGAAACTTTTATTATATGTAAATTCAATCAATGCAAGATAACTATCCCACGCGCCACCTTATTCCAAAACACAAGCCCTCAACAAATCCTCCAAAGACTGAATCGTCCTCTCCGTCTGACCATCCATCTGCGGATGCTAAGCCAAACTCAATCTCAATTTAGAACCCAACGCCTTCTGTAAACTTTCCCAAAATCTCGAAGTAAACCTAGGATCTCGATCCGAAACAATACTCAATGGAACCCCATGCAACTTCACAATCACACTGATGTAAATCTCAGCCAACCTCTCCAAAGAAAAACTGATGTCAATCGGAATGAAATGAGCTAATTTAGTCAGCCTATCCACAACCACCCAAATAGCATTATGCCCTCACTGAGTATTTGGTAACCCTGTTACAAAATCCATGGAAATGCTATCCCACTTCCCCTCAGGAATATCCAACGGCTGCAACAAACCACTAGGCCTCAGATGTTCTACCTTTGATTTCTGACAAGTCAAACATGCATAAACAAACTGAGCCACATCTCTTTTCAATCCAGACCACCAGAAAATCTTCTTCAATTCTTGGTACATCTTATTCGCTCCCGGATGTATACTCAAATTACTCCGGTGTCCTTCCTCCAAAATCATCTTTTTCAACTCCGCATCATCAGGAATACAAATCCTACCTCGGAATCTCAAAACACCATTAATATCCACTTGAAAATCACCACTCGCATCTTTTTCTCCCAACAACATCAAATCCACAAATTTCACATCCAGCTTCTGTTTCTCACTAACCGTCATCATAAAATCATTAGTAATCGTTAGCATACCAAGCCTCACGCTATCCGACGTCACTTCACAAACCAAACTCAAATCTCTAAACGATTCCAAAAGTTCCCACTCCTTAACCATTAAAGCGGACATATGTAACGATTTCTGGCTCAATGCATCAGCTACCACATTAGCTTTACCAGGATGGTAATTCAAGCCAAAGTCATAGTCCTTCAAAAATTCCAACCATCTACGTTGCCTCATATTTAGCTCTTTCTGATCAAACAAATATTTTAAACTTTTATGATCACTAAAGACTTCAAACATTGCACCGTAGAGATAATGCCTCCAGATCTTCAACTCAAAAACCACAACCGCTAATTCAAGATCATGAGTAGGATAATTTTTCTCATGAACTCTTAATTACCTTGAAGCATAAGCCACAACCTTACCTTCTTGCATCAGAACACCACCTAGACCAATCAAAGAAGCATCACAATAAACCACAAATGGTTCATTAGGATTCGGTAAAATCAAAATCAGAGCTGTCGTCAATCTTCTCTTCAGCTCATTAAAACTTTCCTCGCACCGAATATGCCAAATGAACGCTTGCCCTTTACAAGTCAACTGGGTCAAAGGAAGTGCTAGCTTAGAAAAACCTTCAATAATCCTTCGATAATATCCGGCCAAACCCAAAAAGCTTCAAATTTCAGTAACAAATCTCGGAGCCTCCCATTGTAGAACTGCTTCTACTTTAGATGGATCCACAGAAATACCATTACCTGAAATCACGTGCCTAACAAAACTCACTTCCGACAACCAGAGTTCACACTTGGACAATTTGGTAAAAAGCTTAATTTCCTTCAAAACCTGCAAAACAATACGCAAATGCTCCGCATGCTCTTCCCGAGACTTAGAATAAATCAAAATGTCATCAATAAACACAACAACAAATCAATCCAAATGCTTGTGAAAAATACGATTCATGTATTTCATAAACACACCTGGCGCATTAGAAACCCCGAACAGCATCACAGAATATTCATAATGACCGTATCGTGTCCTAAAAGCTGTCTTCTGAATATCTTCCTCTTTCACCCTTATCTGATGATACCCTGACCTCAAGTCAATCTTACTAAACACGCAACTGGTCCATCAGATCATCAATTCTTGGAAGAGGATACTTATTCTTAATCGTCACCTTATTCAACTAGCGATAATCAATACACAACCGCATACTTCCATCTTTCTTTTTCACCAATAAAACTGGAGCACCCCAAGGAGAAACACTAGGTCTCACAAACCTCCTCTCCAACAATTCATTCAACTGCTTCTTTAACTCAACCAGCTCAGATGCCGACATACGATAAGGTTCCATAGAAACAGGTCTAGTACCAGGAACTAGATCTATAGAAAACTCCACCTCTCTCTCTGGCGGCAAGTCTGAAATATCCTCAGGAAATACTTCAGGAAATTCACACACAACAGGAAACACATCAAGTGAAACTTGACTATCCACAGTCAAAGATGCAAACAAACCAAACAACTGAGCTTCATCCACCAAAAGTCTCTTCAACTCTTTGGTAGATAAGAAACTCCAGTCTTCGTCTTCCTCAAGAGAAGGAAACCTTACCAGCTTATGAAAACAATCAATATGAACTCGATTGAATTATAACTAATTCATTCCCAAAACCACATCTAATCCCTCCAACGGCAAACACACTAAATCCATCGTCTTTACCATAAATGGTCAAAGGACAACTTAAACAAACCAAAGAAGTAGTTACTGACCCCATTGCTGGAGTATCAATAACCATCTCACCACCCATCGAAGACAACACAAGATTCAAATGCTTCGCGCACTCAAACGAAATAAACGAATGAGTCGCTCCAGTATCAATAATAGCAACTAAAGGCGTACTATTAATAAAACAAGTACCTCTAATCAGACGGTCTGCACTTGAAGTCTGAGTTCCTACCAAAGAAAATACCTTCCCACTAGCTGGAGCTTGCTTCGGTTTCGGACACTTTCTACTAACATGTCCAAGCTCACCACAATTAAAGCACTTCACCACGTTCCTCTTACAATCAGCTGCAATGTGTCCTATACCTCCACAGTTAGAACACTTCCTAAAATCTTTCTTACATTCGAACTGACGATGCCCCACTTCACCACATCTATAACATCTTAGAGGACCAGACATTCCTCCTCCACTTGACCTTTTCTAAAAATTTCCCCTTTGTTTACCCTTATCAGCTGGTGTTACATACGGACCACCACGAAATGGTTGCTTCCCTTTCCTCTCGCTCACACTCTTATAGTGAGTAGAACGAGCCTTACTATCCTCCTCATAAATCCTACAATAGTCCACCAGATCAGAGAACCTCCGAATCCTTTGATAACCAATTGCCTGCTTTATCTCAGGACGTAATCTGTTCTCAAACTTTACACACTTAGAGAATTCAGCAGTCGCTTCAGCATAATAAGGATAAAACTGCACAAGTTCCACAAACTTAGCAGTATAATCAACAACAGACATATTACCTTGTTTCAGTTCCAAGAACTCGATTTCCTTCTTTCCTCTTACATCTTCATGAAAATACCTCCTCAGGAACTCCATGCTAAACACATCTCAAGTAATCTCTTCCTCTGCAGCTTCCAACACATGACGTGTACTAACCCACCAATCATCAGCTTCTTCCAGTAACATGTGAGTACCTAGTCTCACCTTCTGATCCTCAGCACAATCCATCACTCGGAAAATCCTTTCAATCTCTTTCAGCCAAATCTGTGCACCATCCAGATCAAATCTTCCTTTGAAGACATGCGGTTTGTTCTTCCTGAACTCATTATTACCAGCAGCATTAGGTGCACCCTGCACAGCTCGGGCCATAGCTTACAAGCAGCAGCCAAAGCAATGTCATTCCTACCAGCCATATTCTGTTCATTTCCAATAACAGCAACTATGGTTAAACAAACAGCTCATCCCAACACCAAGACCAACAAGGACTGACACGGACTGGCTCTGATACCACTTAATGTAACACCCCCAATCTATTCCCCCAATTAAATAAAGTAGTAAAAGAAAATTCAAAATTTCATCAGAGTATAATTAAATTATCATGGCATAGACGGGGGAATCACATTATATTGAAACAATCATACAACACCTGCTCATAAAGATATGCAACAGTGGGGTAGCAATCAACAGAGGAACTCAGTTCCTTACACCCACATTTCAGATTTTAGAATAAAAGCGGAAAATCTAAAACTGAATATCATATATATATATATATATATATATATATATATCACATGAAAAGTTTGTCATACATCAAGTTATATATGTACAAGCCAAAAGATATATATATATATATATACATGTACAAATAATCACAAACGGCCTCCCTAACTACCCGGTGTCACATATCAGAGCCGACCGACAAAAGAATGAAGTCATAAGCTTCACAAAAAGACCTCCAGCAACTCTAATCTGCAATGCCTCATAGAGCATTATAAAACAGCAGAAGGGTGAGAAAAACAATCATAATATAATTGCATACAATTATATATAACACAAAAATACAAATATATACAGTTCTCACCACAAATCATACATCACCAAGGTATACCAACCATACACAACGCAAGTATCACCAACACATATCCATATACCAGTTTTTATCCATAATTCCACACATAAACAACCATTAATGACTTATGCAAATGCAAGAGACCGACACAACGACTCTATGCATATGCACATGCGGGTACCGACTTCCAATGTTTCTCATCACTAGTTCACTCAGGAACTCTGCTGGAATCATCGCTCGTTACATCACTGTAACTCCCCGTCGGGCATACGATGTTCCCCGTCGCTCACACCTCTTTGTATAAGGCACACGACGTTTATGGATCGCTCACACCTCTTTGTATAAGGCACACGACCCGATCGCTCACACATCTTTTTATAAGGCACACGATCGTCTATAATCATCGCTCACACCTCTTTGCATAAGGCACACGATGTTATAGCAGATTCCCTCTGGAATCAATCCGTCACTCAGGACGTCTCCAGAATGCATATCATGATGCTTAGCATACAATGACTCATGACATTCAAATACACACATATATGCAACCATCTCTCTCAACAAAATCACACTTTGCACTTAAACCCAAAACAATGCATTTAATTTCCATACGGCCACAAATCATCACAACACCATCTAAACACATGCATTTACATCATACAATAGCACCTTGCATGATACACACCAGTTACACACAATTATAACGACAAAAGTCGACAAAATGACACTATTCCTGATTTCAGACATAATTAAATCGGCTAACAATTTCCAAATCATCATAATGAGAAAGTACAGCTCAATAGCTTTCCAACGATACCAAGAATGTAAAAATCGGATAAACGGAACCCAAGTTACGAAAGAAAAATGAAAACGATATTTTGAAAAGTCCCATTTTACCATTCTCCTGCCCGTACGCGTAGTGCCGTGAGCCATACGCGTACGGCCCTGATTCCTCACCATTCCATATGCGTAATGCCAAAGGTCATACGTGTATGGGCAGAGACCCCTTTTTCCCCAAAATTCCCATTAAAATTCCAATACGCGTAGTACCCACACCATACGCGTATTGCCCTGAAATGTTACGCATATCATATGTAAATGGGCAGATGGCCGAGCAAAATGAGAATCCATACGCGTATTGGCCCAAGACTCGCCCATGTTACGCGTATTGCCAAGGCCCGTACGCGTATGAACATGCCCCATAAGCGTATGACCTGGGCAAACCAGAAAAAATTCTGCAGAACTTTGTTCGGCGTTTTTCAACCAAAATCTTCCCATTTTCACCTACACACCAGAAAATTACCAATACAATGCCTAACAGCATGTATCTATTATGTATCAACAATAATGAACACTAAAAACATGATTTCCAACACATTTAATCTATTTCTAATCAATTTTACATAATATGGGTTTTACTAAATTTTTCTAATTCAATCCAACAACAACCACAAACACACAGACATAATCATATACAAGCATAAAATAATCGAGTTTCGCACCCTTACCCGATTAAATCGATTCTAGAAGTTGATTTCTTGAATTTTCCAAGTTTTTCTCACTATTCTTCTCTTCTTCTCTTTTCTCCCCTTTTTCCTTCTTCTCTTTTTCTTTCTCTCTATTTTTCTCTCTTTCCATTTTCTATTCTTTCTAACTTATGAAAAATATCATGAAATGACCAAAATACCCCCACACTCAAATATCTCGCAAACGTTCCCAAAACCCGATAAAATATCACAACATTGAAAAATAACATATTTCCAAATAAAAGTCGAAAATAAAATAAAATAATAACAAAATAATCAAAACGACTCGATTAAATAAAACTCATACAAAACTGGGGCATTACACATCGGCGAAAAGTGTTAGAACCGGGTTGTTAATCATGAAGATTTGGATGGCCTGAACATCCACAAAGTACTTTGCATTTGGAAACAAGAACAACCCGTAGACAAGTAAAGCGAAAGTCGATTCGAAAAGTGCAGTATTCCCTCTATTTTTTAAGTAAAGAGCCTTCTCAAATAAGAATTGGGCGGGCAGTCCGCGCCTTCCTCCCTTGTTAGTCGACTGAGCTTGAATATCAGAAAATCTGATCCTTGTTGCTCTGGCGATGTCTTTGGCAGAGAGCATGTCCTCAATTCCAGAAAATGGAGGAGAATTTTTTATAGGAACCCCCATTATAGCGGAGTATTCCTCCAAATTCGGCACAAGTTGGTATTCCGGGAACACAAAGCAACGATAGGCAGGATGATACAGCTGGACCAGAATTTCGAGTGGTCCTTCAGTTACTTGGACTTTCATCAGCGAAAGGAGCTTCCCATATCTATCAGTGAAAGCTGATAGGTCCTCAATCATGTCTCCTATCCAAAATAGTCGCTCCACCTCGGGAAGTTCAAAGAAATACGCCCAGACTCTCCTTCCTGCAGCGTCCATTTCTACAAAGGCTGCAAAATAGGGTTAGTACCTTGATAGTTTAGCAAAGAATGCAAGGTGCAATGCAAATGCAATTGGTTTTAAGGAACTCGAGAAAGACAATTTTCAAAATAAGCCTCATTTCATTAAATATTGAGAAGAGTTACAACTTTACTAGTACATCTCAAAAAGGCTTAAAATACAACACGATAAAAACAACATCTAGGCCTTGAAGAGGACTCTATCTAGGAGTGCTCCACTTCATGCTTCCTCTTATGTCTTTTCAACTTGTTATTCTCCATGACCAACTTGTTAACGATCCCTTTCCAAGCACCAGACGTCGGAGGAATATTGGCATACTCATGGGTGCTAGAAGTAGGTTGCACGCTAGAGAAAAATAAATTATCTTTTGCCAAAGGTACGTCTATCACACGTCTTTCCAGCCACTCAATTAGATCATCTTTCTCCTTCATCTTCTCCTTCAGCTCTTCTTGCTCAATGCTGACAGAATGATACTTTCATTCCCATGTGTCTCTTTCAAGCTTCATCCTGGCTAGAGTTTCTTGATACTCTTTAATGCGTTCAATGGGAATAGCAAATGGGGATACAACAGTCGGCTGCGGAATTCTCTTGGGAAGATAAGGCATCTTGAGGTCACAAGCTCGAGATCGAACCCATTGGAGAAATGGTTCTAAGGCTACACAGTTCCTTTCCCTAGCTCATCTTTGGTACTCTTGTGGAGTGTGTCCCAAGCACACCAAACTCTGCTTTTGGTGTCATCAGTGGCCTTCTCGTTGAGATAAAATAAACCGGATACATGATTGCTCTTAGGCTTCTCCTTCATTGCAAATCCGAATTGGTTTCTGGCAAGGACAGGGTTATAGCTAATTCCCCCTCGAATAGCAAGAAGCGGTACGTTAGGGAATGGACCACAATAGTCGATGATTATTCCTTTGTCATAAACATGATCATACCAAAATATGTCATTATGAGTAAGAGAAATAATCCTTTGAGACCAGCGCAGCTTGTCAGGGTTGTCTCTAAATTGAGAAGTTCGAGGCAAATGCGTGATGTACCACTGGTAGAGCAAAGGTGCACAGCATAAAATGGTACCCTTCCCTTGAAGAGTCATATGATGGATGGAGTGGTATGCATCACCAAGTAGGGTAGGTACAGGTTTTCCATTGATAAAGATTCTTATGGCATTGATGTCGACAAAATCTTCAACATTGGCAAACAGAAACAAGTCGTAGACAAGTAACGCAAAGGTCGCCTCAAAGGCAACTATATTGTTCGCATTGAAGAATTTACAGGCTTTTTCAAACAAGAACTTAGACGGTAAACCCTTGATCCGATCTTTGGTGGTGACGTGAGGCTTGACTTCTGATATTTCCGAGTGGATACAATCGGCAATCTCTTTAGGTGTAGGAATTTTCTCTTGACCACTGAAAGGTCTTTGTTTTTCACAGGTAAGCCAAACCAATGAGAGTATTCTTCTAAGGTTGGAACAAGTTGGTAATTAGGGAAAGTGAAGCAATTATAGAGAGGGTCATAGAACTGAACGAAAGTGTCAAGAATACCCTCCTCCATCTCAGTTATGAGAAGGCCAACCAATCTTCCATAACGTTTTCAGAAATTTTCATGTCCAGTCACCAAGGTTGCTAACTTCTTCAGCTTATCCAAATTAGGCCATTTGAAATTGAACTTTTTAGTGTTTCTCTTCTCAATATCCATGATACCTATGTTTTGCAAAGGAAAAATATGACTAAGTTCCTTAAAACCAATAATGGATGCAATGATATGCATGCAATGAACGAAACACAGGCAAGTATATGCACAAATATATGTACATAAAACAACACAAGTCCTAGGTTTAGAGGTCTCATGAATGGAGCCATGGTCTACCCATCCCAACAAGGTGTGGACTATAGGTTCATCAATTGTAGAACAGGGTTCTAAAAGTTCCCAGAGTCTACGTAAATCCTTCGGATATTATCGGCCTGCGTGACTACTCATGCAGGTTAATAATATTCTCAAGATAAACTCGTTTGGGTGTAGTATCGCGTAACAACTATTTGGGACTACTCCCTCATAGCCACCGCATTACATCCTAACCGGCCAAGTGGGATGAAGGTAACTACGGTCCTCAGAATCCCTGGCTCTCAATTGGGAAGAGTGATATCAATGTGAATGCTCACATCAGACATCAACAATCCCAAAGGGCCTCATCTGAGCGTGGTCATCATATGCCATAGATTTTTAGGACTATTCCCAACAACCAACTATTGATTATACCACAATCCTATCATATTTGTGCTCTCAAGTCTAGGTTATGACTTATCTCACCACTCAATAGCACCATGCCAACAGAAGATCTCAAGCAAAACATGTATATAGGTATATATACAGATATGTACAAAAATAGCAAACAAGCATGAATAACATAAGCAAAAACAAGGTGGGCTTAACCCTCAAATTTATGTCCCCAGTGAAGTCGCCATTTTTGTTGCAGTGAGAATCGGATAACAAGCTATTAATTAACTTGCATCACATTTCTTTGAAATTCACCACCGAGCTTTGATTTATCCAAAAGAAAAGGTAAAGTTCGAAGAAAACCCTAAGAGGATCTAGGTTCGGGTGTTGGTTATACAAAGGGAAGGTATTAGCACCCTAAGTATCTGTAGTAATCTACAGGAACCTCTTATTTAGTTTGTGTTAAGTTATGTTTGCTTGCTAAGATATCTATGCTAAGGTAAAGGTAAAGACATAAGGGTATGTACACTAAGTTTGTTCGCCAAGACGTCGCATCTTGTGCCTACGTATCTGACTAAAGAATCAGAGCAACCGTAGTTCACCTAACTAAGGGTGAAAGAGGAACCATTGACTCTGGCCAAAGTTCCAAAGGGAATGAGTATGAGCTCATGTAGAGTTTAAGAAACTCTCTAAGTCTAAGTTGAGGGGGAAGGTGAATACTCAAATTGATGAGTATCACATAGAGTCCAAGAACTCCAACTTAGTTCTAAGTTATGAGGTTGAATGGCTATGGGGCCAAGGTGATAATGAGCTATCTATAACCATGAGTCAACAGAGAGACTTTTTCTATGACTATGAGGTCAATAGAGGATGGCTATGAGGCCAAGGGAGAAGGGCTATGACTATAAGGTCAAAGCTTTACCTATGACTATGAGGTCAAGGTTGAAGAGATAACTCTATGACTATGAGGTCAAGAGGGAATCCTATGACTATGAGGTCAAGGAAAAGGGATGCCTATGACTATGAGGTCCAAGGAAGTTATAAGCTTTCTATGACTTTGAGGTTAATAGAAAGACTTTCCTTTGGAAGGAAGGGGGAGAATAATATCCTGTAAACAAGAGTTACAGTGAGGTTGGAATATAATGAAACATATGAGTTCAAGAATTACAAAACAGTAAGCATTAATCAACATATGAAATAAATTTTCAAGGATGAACATGGCAAACAACAAGGATAAGTGGTCATATAAATATGCCAAGTATGGCAGAGAAGGCTTTCTCACAGTTTGAAAATGAAGACATTTAGAGTTACGCAACTTAGCAACAGAGGCCAGAAAAATACAGACAACATTCTCATGATAAAGTCTTGTTTAATGTCAGGAAGCAATGTTCAAACAAAATTCACAAGTCACAGCATACTCCAAAGAAAATCACTTTAAAGTCTTTTAAGAAAAAATAGTTGATTTTATTTACAGAAAAGTCTGAGAATTAAAAAGCAGTTGCGCACGCTTTTTTTAATTGTTTTTGAAATAAAATAGTTGTGAGATAAAACAAATAGGATAATAAAAAAAGAAAATAAAAAAGGAAACTACACAGTGTGGCACTCGCCTCACTAATCTACATGGCAGGCGCCACTAGTGGGTTTTTTGTGTGGCCACCACTATTCCTCTAGTGTGGCAGGCACCATAGTGCCATACCATTAGTGGCTTGTGCCACACTTACACATGGCACGCGCCATGTGGTTTTTTCTTTTGTAGTTTGTGCCATTTTTTTTTGTGTGTTAGTGGTGTGGCGGGCGCCACCTAAGCACGTTATTTTTTAGCATGGCGAGTGCCACTATAACCTTTTCTTGTTCAGTTTTTTTTATTCAAACACGAATCCGGTTCATGATTTATTAAACAAACCCACACATTTATGATTTGCAACATTTATCACATAATCAGACAATAACAAGATAACAAATATGATAACAGTATGAGGCAAATATGAAGCAAATGATCATGGTATTTAAAAACAGAGTGAAACAGAGTATGATACCTAGTGGAGAAAGTCCACTGCTTCTTCACAGATACGAGTTTCTGGAAATAGTGGATGAGCTACCTCTCCTTCAAAGATCAGCCTCTACAGAGTTAACTCTTATCTCTTTTTGTTTCCCCGAAAGAATCACAAGTTTCTGGTAGTTAAGAGATTGTGTGTTTGATGGTTTGAAGTGTTTACAGAGGGAATGAAAGTGGTAAATTCCTTGCAAGTTTTTGAAAATTACTTGCAGGATTATGGAATGGAGAAGTGGAGAGATTTTGAGAGAGTTTTCTTATATCTTTCTCAGTGTGTTGAACAAAGGAGAAGTGGTCTCCTTTTATAGGCAAAACAACTTGGTATGTGCCTTGGAGATACAGTGGACAAATGTTTTATCCATAGGAGAAAAAATTAGCATTTGTATGGCACTTCCTTCATCCTTTGATCTCATTCAACCTTGGAGATCACAATGCTACATTTGCTGAATAAAAGCAATGGAGGATATGGTGCAGGTCTGCTACTTTCATCCTTCAATATTCACTCCAAAAACTCTTTTATTGTGTCATAAGAGAGAAAGTGAAAAGAGGTAATAGTTGGAATTGAGGATTATGGATTCCTGAGCATGAATAAAATTTCATATGCTGAGCCATTTTATTTCATTAATCCAATATGGTGTCCAAGAATCCTTTTGGCTATGTCAGGAGAGAGTGAGCTCAAAGAGGTAGTGTTTAGTGACTTCACAAAAAATGCCTTACAAGCAAGGTATCTTCAGATTTTTTCAAATAATAATAAGAGGCACATGAAATGAATTAAGTGCATAATGCCTTGTTACTAAACCATACGTGAACACCACTTTAAATTTTCAACTTTATGACCTTTGATTCAAATGACAGAACTTTGGATCCAATGGAATTTTGAAATAAATCACAAGTCCATGAAAAAAGAAAATGTCACAGGAACAAACTTAGGAAATTCTAAGTTACAAAATTTAATCCTTCCATGACACTAATTTTGAGATTTTGCACTTTGGTGAATATTTATCCAAATGAAAAATTTTTGCACTCAAGAGAAAGTTTTTCAAGACTCATAGGTGGACTCAAAGGATGTTCGTTAACACATGGAATGATGTCTCAAGACTTGAGATCACACTTTGCTTGACATGAAAGGCAATGGTTGACTTGTCTTGATAAAACAGTTGATTTCTTGTTGAAAAAGACTTCTTGGATGCATGTATATTCAAATGGTTGCATTTGGGGCCAAAAGATGTCTTAGGGAGACCTTGTCCTCTTTATGTAAACCCTATCTTCCACAATAAAAATAAACAACTTGTAAAATGAAGTGGTTAGTTAACAATGCACACATGATTGAGATCTGAATGTAAGTGCATGATAATATGACATCTAAGGGGTAAAATTTGGGGTACAACACTTGGATCACAAGTTATGCCCTCAATCATGTTTTCTCATAACTTAGTGAAATTTCTAAGTTTTCTAAGGTTGCCCTCTTTACAAATATCTCACTTTTCTTTATTTTTATTGATCAATCATGATCCAAATTACATATTAACATTATTCTTGACTTGAAAAGGGCATGGTTGACCAAAAACTCAAATAGTCAAACTTGATTTTGAACACACTTGACTTTTTGTATCAGAAGAATATTGAACTTTGTGATCCTTTATGAAATCAAACCTTTGGCCAATTTGAATCACCATGGATGAACTCCAAGGGTGTTTTTGAGTGTCTTGAATCATGTCCCAAGGTTTGAGATCATGTCTTGGTCAAAAGTCAAAGGTACAGTTCACTTTTCATTAGAAACCCTAGTTTGTGGTCCACATGAATTTGAATCTTTGCACTGCTTATGAATCAAGTTCTTTGGGTAAATCCAGTCATATAAATGGACTAATATGATGTATTTGGGGTCTTTGAAACACATCTTGAGGTATTGGCTCATGCTCAAATGAAAATTTCTCTCTGGGGACCTGGATCAATCAAAACCCTAATTTGGTGCCCTAGATTATCTCGGGGTTTGATCCACTTGAAGTGATG
This sequence comes from Lathyrus tuberosus, assembly GCA_022829125.1. Taxonomy (NCBI): domain Eukaryota; kingdom Viridiplantae; phylum Streptophyta; class Magnoliopsida; order Fabales; family Fabaceae; genus Lathyrus; species Lathyrus tuberosus. The sequence goes on from JALAZF010000043.1 coordinate 4,241,748, forward strand.
TAAAATTGCGCTTGATTCTTGATGAAAGAGACCTCTTGATCTCTATGAATGATTGAGAATATTATCGGGACTTATACAAAGACTGAGGCCTAAAAAGGTTTATTTTCAAAGGGATGGGACTTACACTCTATTAGAGGCCCAAAAAATTATATGAAAAAGAAGAAAAATGGGACTTACAACTCAAGGAGAGGCCCAGGTGAAAAATGTTTTGAAAACGACGATCGTGCCGAGATTTTTTTACGTATCGGGACTTATACAACGACTGAGGCCCAAAAAAGTTTGTGTGTAACAAGGGATGGGTCTTACACTCTATTAGAGGCCCAAAAGTGTTTGAAAAATGTTTGTGAGGGTGAAAATAATCAAAACCCTAATTTGATTAAAAAATGTATTTTAATTTGAATAAAAAACATTTTCAATGATCAAAATTATCAAACATGTTTAAAAGTAAGTTGTGATCTTGGATAAATGTTTGAAAAATCATGTTTAATCTCATAAAAGATTAAAATTCATTTGAAGTGAAAAGATTAAAGTAAGAATTTCATTTTAAAATGTTTAAGAACAAATAAAATGAAATTAATTACAAAAATTCTAACTATATTAAATAAATAATATAAATTGGATTTTTTTTTTTTGTAAAATAAAATAATTTAACATTTTTGTGACTTTTTCAAAAAAGAACCAATAAAAAATGATAAAGAATGAGAGAGAAATTAATTTTTGAAGTTATTAAGAGATTTTGAAAAAATGTGAAAGAAATAAGTGTTAAAGAAAATGGGATTGTCCTCCCAAGGTTTGAACCCACGCCCTTGGGGTGGAGGGTTTAAACTTTACCAACTGAGCCAAGTGCGTTGGCTGATAGAGAATGGCAAGAGTAAATAATATGTGAAACTCCCTTTGGAAAATGGTTCAAAAAAATACCAAAAGGTCTGGGGCGAGGGGGATTCGAACCCCAGACCTCTCGCTTGCTACACACACAAATACTAGTGTTTCCACTAGAGCGCAATGTCAATTCAAACATATATTGGCAACTGAATAATATATTGCAAAACCATGTTTGATTCTGAAGAATGGCGCTATGGCCACCACCTTCATCTTCTTCAAAATTTTGAAATCGTATCTCCATCAATACGCAACCATTTTGGATGATTAAAAAATGAAATTTGTCTATTTTTGAACGAGTAATTGAATGACATTACTCAATTTTATTTAAATTCAAAGAATTGAAAGAAAATGGTTTGAAATCGTATGAACCCTAAAAATAGAATTTAAAATGAAATTCCATATGTGCAAGATATGAAGCAATTGATTGAGGGAAAATGATCTATAAAATATCAGAAATGCATTAGTAACTTGAAAGGATGTTCATGATGCATGAATTAATGAGTTCAGTTTTGAGGAAGCTAACCTTGCAAGTGAGAATTGAATTCTCTATTAGAGATGTTACAGATGTGTTCTGATGACCTGGATAGCTTCCTTGACCCTCAAGGATGGTGTTCCAATATGGATATTGGATTGAAACCTTCTGAATTACTTGACACGACTCAACCTGTAGCTTTGAGGCAAAGTTGAGCAAAAAGATGGTGACTTAAAGATTTTGATGTTACAGATTGAATGTAAGTGTTTAGATCACTCCTATATGATGTATATGAGGTGTGTGAACCATTGGTTTGAGTTGCATTGGTCTCCAACTCAAAACCCGATAGTGCCTTCTCAAGAAAATGAAGTTTTTGTGTTCAAGAAAGAAATGAGAGAAAGCTATGTTGTAAGTTGCTTTGGTGTAGGTTCAAACATCAGAAGTGAGCTCTATTTATAGGTGAATAGATTTGTCAAGCATGAATAGTTGGAACTTGAAGGATAAGAACTGAATTCAATGGTCTTGGCTTGGCATAATTCCTTCTTACACAAGGTATAATAGCAGTCCCAAATAGCTCAGCTATGTGTTGACTCAATCCACATTCTGCAGACCTCTTAAATGTTGTTTATTAGAGCATCTTAACTACAAGGTATAGGAATCTTGAATATGCACTATTTTCTCATAATTGCCCTTTGAATTCAAGGCTTCCATGACAAAACTTCATCATTCTCACGAGATTTTTTCTTGGCTCTTTGGCCCTATCCTACAGGTTTATGAGGAGTCACTATGATCACATTGAATTGGTTTGGCATAGTGATCATTGCATTTGACTCAAAAATCGTGGCTTCCAAGAAACATCCAAACTGTCATGAAAATAATTTGCAACAATGCCTCTTATGGTGATGACTCGATTTCATATAGGTTAATTCAATTCATTTCGTGCATGTTTAGTCGTATTTTTATCGAGTCTTTATCGTATTTTGTACTGTGTACTTATGTTTTCTTTTACTTTGTGATTTCAGGACCAGTATCAACCATGTCGAGGAAAAGGACGAGAAGTGTGGCAAAAGAGTTGAGAAAGAGCAGAACTGGAGCATTCTGCATCCCTCTAGCTGAATGGCGTTCGCCATTCCCTAAGGGGAACCAAATGGCGTTCACCATTGCCCCAAAACGTGCAGTTTTCATTTCAGCCAAATGGTGTTCGCCGTGCATCGCGGGAGCAGTTTTCCAGAAGCAGTTTTTGGACTCAGTTTGAATTCAAATTCTTCCAACCATTTTGGAGCCAGATCTTGTCTATAAATAGGACTTCCCAGCCCAGCATTCATCATCTAATTCTACCCTGCGGAGGCTCTGCCGAATTTTCTCCAGAACTAGAAATTAGTAGCCACGGTGATAATTGCTCACACTGAGTGATTATCACGACTCTTGTACTCATTTCTTTTGTTACTCTGTTGCTGTACTTGGATCGATTTGCAGAATTAATACAAATTTCTTTTCAGTTATTTCATCGCATTTTCAGGTTATTGTTTTATCGTTTTATTGTTTCGATTATCATTCTCTGCATTTATTTATCTACTGTTGTTTCAAAAGTTTTTAAAAAAACCAAAGAACATAATTTATTAAGAAACCCTAAGTAAAGCAATATTCATGTTTTAAAATTCAGCACTGTTAATAATTCCATGATACGTTTAACTATGATTAACTAAACTTGTTTGAGTCCGTAGTTTGAGGACCGTCATTTCGACGGGACTCTGTAGGATAACCAACACTGTTGTATGATCGAAATTCTAGTTTTGTTGTCTAAGTTTAATTTAAGTAGACTAGTCGCGATGGCGAGAGGCTGCTTAACTGCATTTCGTCACGAGAGTGAGGAATGCACTAAGACGAGTCCAACAGAGCGAGAGTTTGAGGCACTCGTCAGATAGTAGGCACAAAACACTGGATCCTAAACACAGCGAGAGCGCTTTAGGTATTCTTTTCGGTATTGCCCATTTTCAAAAAGCGCCTTTTAATTACCGAGCGAGCGAGAGCAAAATCTTGGGGTTATCTGGCATGGCTCGATCAATAGCGCGAGAGTGTGAGATTAGGCCTTTAGATCGGTGTTTCCTTCAGAACAACTTCGACATTCACTTCAGCCTCGGAACCTATAGAGTCCCTAAGAACTCCGGAAATCATTCTACGGTCTCAGTTTGCCTATTTGTTCTAAATCCCATTATTTTAGCTATTTTTCTTTAAGTATTTTTTTTTAATCGAAATAACCTCCTGCTTTAGCCTTACACCGCAATTTTAGGACACTGTCTTTTGACTATCAATCCCTGTAGGTTCGACAATCTTTTAAAACTACGTGATACCCTGTATGCTTGCAGTACCTATCCGACCAAACACGTAAAGTCGCGATCAAGTTTTTGGCGCCGTTGCTGGGGATTGAATTAGTCTTGTTGTGTCTCTTTCGTTGCACAGTAACGACTAAGGCAATTTTTCTTTATTTTTAATTTGTCAATAGTATGCCCAGCACTCGCTCACAAAGCGAAGAGCCAGTGGAACCGATTGCCGAAATCGAGCGTTTTCTTTTGTTGAGGCGCCGAATCAACGATTATTACTTAAGATATCTCCTTCCAGATCCTATCGTTCCTTATTCTGATTCCGAAACCAAAACCGAATCAGAACAAAACATGGCCCAACCACCGCAAAACTGTCCTCTCAAGGATTTCGCTGTCCCATCGCAAGATGAGCCGCATAGCAGCATTACTACCCCTGAAATCGAAAGACGCAATTTCGAGTTGAAGCCTTCGCTATTACAAGCCGTCCAGCAGAACCAATTTTCAGGAAGTCCTACGGACGATCCTAACTTACATTTATCTGTTTTCGTGCAATACGCCGACACTGTGAAAGCAAATGGTGTTAGCCAAGAAGCAATTAGACTCCGTCTTTTCCCGTTTTATTTAAGAGATAGAGCTAGAGCTTGGCTCCAGTCTCTGCCTGCGAATTCTGTTACTTCATGGGATGATCTAAAAAGAGTCTTTTTGACCCGCTATTTTCCTCCATCGAAGACAGCTATGCTAAGGGCAGAAATTAACGGATTCAAACAAAAAGACAATGAATCTCTTTTTGATGCGTGGGAGAGATATAAGGACATGATGAGGCTTTGCCCACATCACGAACTCGAAAAATGGCTGATTATCCATACTTTCTACAATGGTTTGTTGTACAACATAAAAATGAACCTAAGTGCTACTGCTGGTGGCGCTTTAATGGATAAACCGTACGAGGAAGCCGTTGAACTCATAGAGAACATGGCTCAAAATCACTTCCAATGGGGAGGAGAACGTGCTTCTACAGAGAAATCAACTTCGAAAGGCGAAATGTACGAAGTTAGTGCGATAGACCGCATCAATGCTAAAATGGATGCATTAACTCAAAAAATAGAAAGTTTGGCCGTAACACAACCAGCCTCTACCGTGGCTGCTGTGTCTCCTAACTGTGAAGTATGTGGTACCCCTGGACATACAAATGCCGAATTTCAGGTGTTAACCGGTGTTTCCACCGACCAAGTGAATTACACCCAAGGAAACCCATACTTAAATACTTATAATCCTGGTTGGAGAAGTCAGCCGAACTTCTCTTACAAAAACAATAATGCCTTGTAAACACCAAGTTCGGCACCTGCTGTACCACCTGGTTTTCAAAAAGTAGGACCACCCACTCCACAAGCACCTAGAAAGTCAAATCTGGAAATTATGATGGAAAATTTCATGAACGCCCAGATACAGCAGAATAAGGAATTTGCGAACCAAAACGCTCATGCAAGCGAATTGATGAGGCAAATGACTAGCAAACTTGATGCAATGGCTACGCATAACAAAATGTTAGAAACCCAGATTACTCAAGTAGCCCAACAGCAACCAACAATACCAGCCCCGCCTGGAACCTTTCCTGGCCAACCTCAACCTAACCCAAAAGGGCAAGAAAATGCCGTAACCTTGCGAAGCGGAACCGAATATGATGGACCGGTTGACCCGAGACTTACAAAGCCAGCCATGTATCAAAGTCCAAAGAAAGGAACTGAGAAGGAAGAAAAAACGAAAACCAATGATGCGGATGATAAGAGTAATGAAGTCATGGAGAAGGAACCACCTTATATGCCTCCACCACCATATAAACCACCTATACCTTATCCGCAAAGATTAGCCAAAAACAAGAATGAAGGGCAATTTAAGAAATTCGTGGAACTTCTGAAACAACTAAATGTTACTATACCATTCACGGAAGCCATAACCCAAATGCCTTCATATGCGAAATTCCTCAAGGAAATTCTATCTAATAAGAAAAAGCTCGAAGATAATGAAACGGTTATGCTCATTGCCGAGTGTAGCGCTATACTTCAAAATAACATGCCACCTAAGCTTAAAGATCCAGGGAGTTTCTCAGTACCCTGTGTAATAGGAAAGTACGCTATAGACAACGGTCTATGCGATTTAGGGGCCAGTGTTAGTTTGATGCCGTTATCTACATGCAAGAGACTCGAATTAGGAGAATTGAGACCAACCAAAATGTCTCTTCAACTTGCAGACCGTTCTGTCAAATATCCTGTAGGTATGCTGGAGAACATCCCTGTTCGGATTGGTCAATTCTTCATTCCTACTGATTTTGTGATAATGGACATAAAGGAAGACTACAATGTCCCGATTATATTAGGAAGACCATTTTTAGCAACAGTCGGAGCTATAATTGATGTTAAGAAAGGAAAGCTGACTTTTGAAGTAGGAAAAGAAAAAGTCGAATTCATTTGAGCTCAATTCTTGAAAGCCCCAGCTATCAATGACTCGTGTTGTTTGCTAGATATCATTGACGAATGCGTAAAAGAAGTGGAAGTGAAATCACCTGAGCTCACCAAATCTCCTCTATTCGAAAATGATAATTGTAACGAACCATTCGTCGATGACTACTCAAAAAAATGTCTTGCACTAGCACCCGAACCATCATCCGATGAACAGAAACCTGCTATAGAATTAAAATCGCTACCCAAAAATCTAAGGTACGAATTCTTAGATACAAAGCTTGAAAAACCAGTCATAGTGAACGCTGACTTGGGACAGACTGAAACTGAGAAGTTACTCCATGTTCTAAGGAAGTATCCGACTGCACTGGGATATAGTATCTCTGACCTCAAGGGGATAAGCCCATCCATTTGTATGCATCGCATTATGCTAGAAGACGATAGTAAGACTTCTAGGGAACATCAAAGAAGGATAAACCCTATCATAGGCGATGCAGTCAAGAAAGAAGTACAAAAACTCTTAGAAGCTGGTATCATATACCCGATATCAGATAGCAGCTGGGTCAGTCCAATACATGCCGTACCAAAGAAAGGAGGAGTAACGGTTGTCAGTAATGAAAAAGGAGAGTCTGTAGCAAAACGTATTCAAACTGGATGGAGGATGTGCATAGACTATCGAAAACTGAATAAAGCCACTCGAAAAGATCATTTTCCTTTGCCCTTTATAGACCAAATGCTTGAGCGACTGGCTGAACATTCGTATTTCTGCTATTTAGATGGATACTCAGGATTCTTTCAAATTCCTATTCATCCCAACGATCAAGAAAAGACTACATTCACTTGTCCTTATGGAACGTTTGCATATAGACGGATGCCGTTTGGACTATGCAATGCCCCTGCAACATTTCAAAGATGTATGATGGTCGTATTTGCCGACTTTATAGATAATATAATGGAGGTGTTTATGGACGACTTCTCTGTTTGTGGGCAAAGTTTCGAGGGATGTTTATCGAACTTAGAACTGGTTCTCGAGAGATGCGTCAGAGTCAATCTGGTGCTGAATTGGGAAAAATGCCATTTCATGGTTCGAGAAGGGATTGTGTTAGGACATGTTGTATCCGAAAGAGGGATTGAAGTAGACAAAGCCAAAATAGAAATAATAGAAAACCTTCAGCCTCCGAAAACCATTAGAGAAATCCGCAGTTTTCTTGGACGCGCCGGTTTTTACCGACGATTCATTAAAGACTTCTCTAAGATTACTAAACCACTGACTGGACTGCTAATGAAAGATGCTGAATTTATATTTGATGACGATTGTTTGAAAGCCTTTGAGCTACTCAAGAATGCCTTAATTACCGCACCTATTATGCAACCACCAGATTGGAATGAACCATTCGAAATAATGTGCGATGCTAGTGATTTGCCGTTGGCGCTGTCTTAGGTCAAAGAAAGGACAAAAAGCTTCATGCTATCTACTATGCAAGCAGGACCTGGACAGTGCACAGCTGAACTATGCAACCACAAAAAAAGAACTTCTAGCTGTTGTTTTCGCACTAGATAAATTTCGTTCCTATTTGGTAGGAGCAAAAATAGTTGTCTACACCGATCACGCTGCAATTAGATACTTATTGAATAAGAAGGATGCTAAGCTTAGAATTTTGAGATGGATCCTGCTTCTACAAGAGTTTGATTTGGAAATAAGGGATAAAAAAGGATCCGAAAATGTAGTGGCGGATCACCTTTCTAGGATAGAACATCAAGAACCGGAACCAGTTCCCATCAATGAAGATTCTCTGTATGATAGGCTTATAGCCCATATGGAGGAAGAAAGTGAAAACCAAGAAGGCCCTTTGGAGTTTCAAGAACCCAACGAAGTTTCATGTCGTGTAGAAGCCCCACTGCCTTGGTACGCTGATTTTGTCAACTACCTAGCAGCAGGAGCGCTTCCACCTGATTTAACCTACCAGCAAAAGAAGAAATTCTTTCATGATCTAAAAAATTACTATTGGGATGAGCCCTTACTTTTTAGAAGAGGCGCCGATGGAATATTCCGTCGATGTGTCCCTGAATCTGAAATAGAAGATGTCATATCTCATTGCCATGCCGCACCGTACGGAGGGCATGCGAGCACCTCTAAGACTTGCGCAACAATTCTGCAATCAGGGCTATTTTGGCCTAACCTTTGGAAGGACGTCCATATCGCTGTCTTAAACTGCGACCGGTGCCAACGCACAGGTAACGTTTCTAGACGCGATGAGATGCCGCAAAAAGGTATTCTAAAAGTGGAAGTTTTTGACGTGTGGGGTATTAACTTCATGGGCCCTTTTCCCTCCTCCTGTGGAAACAAGTATATACTCGTTGCAGTAGATTATGTATCAAAATGGATCGAGGCCATAGCTTCTCCCACAAATGACGCACGAGTAGTTATTAGACTGTTTAAAAACACTATTTTTCCTAGATTTGGAGTGCCAAGAGTTGTTATAAGTGATGGAGGATCTCATTTTATCTCGAAAATATTTGAAAAATTATTGCTCAAATATGGGGTCCGACATCGAATAGCGACACCTTACCATCCTCAAACCAGCGGACAAGTCGAAGTTTCCAATAGAGAAATTAAACAGATACTTGAGAAAACCGTGGCAACATCTAGGAAAGATTGGTCGATTAAACTTCATGAGGCTCTTTGGGCATATAGAACTGCTTACAAAACTCCTATAGGAACCACCACGTTTAAACTGGTTTAGGGAAAGTCATGTCATCTGCCCGTAGAACTTGAGCATAAGGCGTATTGGGCCATAAGGACCATAAACACCAATTACATGGCAGCTGGCGAGAAAAGGATTCTAGACATCCATGAACTTGAAGAACTGAGACTTGATGCCTATGAAAATGCCCACATTTACAAAGAAAGAACCAAAAAGTGGCATGACAAAAGAGTAGCAAGAAAAGAGTTTAGAGAGGGGGACACAGTCCTTCTTTTCAACTCTCGACTTAAACTTTTCCCAGGAAAGTTACGTTCTAGATGGTCTGGCCCATTCAAAATTACTAGGGTTCTAAATAGCGGTGCAGTCGAAATCGAGGGAAATTCATGTGAGCCATTCATAGTAAATGGGCAAAGACTTAAGCATTACCATTCGACGGAAAACAAAGAATTCTACTCTAGTTGTAAGTTGGAAGAGCTTCCCGCTCCTCCAGACGACTGAAATTCTTCTCTATTTCTAATGTCGAGCTTCCGACAGTAAACAGAGCGCTCAGTGAGAGCTTAAATCACAAATCTTAGTAGTAGTATTTATTTTTGTTTGCTCATGCATAGTTGTTATTACTTTAGTTTATGATTTCATTTCATTATTAGTATTATCATTATTAGTATTAGCTTGTTAGTTAATGTTTTCATGAATTGTGTTTTCGTTACTTTATTACCATACCATTTGCATTATGTTTTGTTGTGACCATTATTAGCACTAACCCCAGTATGTAGTATATTTTCCCTAACATTATATTTTTCTCTTTCTTGTTCTTTTTCAGGTTCGCAGTCCTTAGGGTAGATCCATCATGCAAACTTTTGAAAACCACACCGTTGTGTTCAGAAACAACCTTCAGAGGAGTCGCTTTGAGGCTCATTCTCAAAGAGATTTTGCTCTGTCGATTTACCCTGATGACGCAACTATGGTTACCCTTGGTATTAGGGATAGTGTTGTTTACTTCTTTAACCAGCTTGGTTGGACTAATTCTGCTTTAACGAAAAATTTCAGCACCTACCATAACCTGACCTTGGAGTTCCTAAGTTCCTTATACTATGAACCAACTCGAGGGTATGGATTTGGCCGTGGATTGGCTACCTTCCGTTTGTTTGGAAACAAATACCGCTTCACTCACCATGAGATGGCTGAATTGTTGGGTTTTCCCAATGATCCTGATGCCGTCACTAAAAGCCCTGAAGATGCTTTTACTGGTTATGACCTTGAACAATTTTGGGGTACTATCACAGGTAACTACCATCCTGACCTAAATGCCATGTCGTCTGAGAGTATTCACAATCCTGGAATTAGGTATTTCCATAAGATTCTTGCTCACACTCTTTTTGGGAAGGAAGAGAATGTTTATACTGTATCCCGAGATGAGCTCTATATCATGCTTTGTGCCTCACAAGGAAGGCCGGTCAATGCTATCCCGTTTATGTTAGATACTTTTCTAAAGCTGGCTCGTGACTCATTTCACCCCATTATCATTGAAGGGTTAGTGACTATGATCGCTGATGCCATTGGCTTGCAATACCATCTGAACCATTCTGTTATTTTCGGTAGTATTCGGCCGATGGATATCAACTTCTGTTTTAACCGTGGAATCATAGCCAATTTAGGACCACTGGAATTTGAGTTACTAATTGATAATGCTGTTGTCCATGCATTCACCTTGCCTAATCATGAGAGAACAAGTGTGCATGACAAGGATAACTGGTTGTATGACTTGGATGTGCTGAACAAAACGTTTACTCCACCAGATTCACCTCAGCCTGACAAACACATGGACCCCATTGTACCTCAAGAAGCCACAAATAGTTCTACCACTGCTGGACCTGTCACTTACCATACCACAATAGCTATTCCCGATGCCATTTACGCACTGCAAGTTGGAGTAGATGATCTCCGTACTGATTTGTCCTCACTTCGAGTAGATCACATTCAGTTTGTGGATGTCGTAAATGAGAAGTTTGATCACCTTTACCAAATAGTGTTCTCACTCCGCAATGTCGTCGACTCTTTAGTCGGACGACTTCGCAGATGATTCTAGTTTAGTTAACCTTTTCCCTGTTGTTCTTAGAATAGTTTACATTTTCCTTGTACTGTTTTTCCCTTTCCCGTACTGTGAGTTCTTCTGTTTTAAATTAAATTATGTTATTTCCCTTTTTAGTTCACTTCCCTTTCAGTAAAAATATAATAAATAAAAAATACAAAACAAACAAAACAAAAAAAAAAGGAAAAAAAAAAACAAAAATTCTTTTCAACAGGACAATGGCGTTCGCCATTCACCTCCAAAATGCAGAAGGCGCGCGTCTTTTAGATAGACCGCCCTTTTGTATTCTTTTCATCGTTTTTCTCATTTCCCACTCGTTTTCATAAATTCTCCAACCACTCACATTCCATTTTCCTATCTATTTAAACCCCTTATCACCATCCATTCCACTCATCATCACAAATCAAAACCCCCATTTCCTCTCATAACCCTTTTCTCAAAGTATCTCTCTTTTCTCTCCAATAAAAAAAAATGGCAGCAAACCAAGAGTTTGACTACATGGGTATTGTGTTCCCGGAGGGAGAAAACGGAAACAACATGCGTGAGGATTTCCACCGCATATCTAAGCGAGAAGTCGAAGCTACGAGGTATCCCGACTCGGAAGCTCTTCACACTTTAGGTTTCATGCAAAGCGTTGCTTAGATGCTACGGAACTTAGGTATGACTCGTTTTTGTACTCTTAGTAAAGCAATTTCTATTAGAGCTACCTATGAGTTCCTTAGTACACTTCGTTATGTCGTTGACGCCTCTCGCACCTCCGGAACATTACACTTTAGGCTGCTGAACCGAGACTTTTCACTGACCTTCGAGAGGATTCGAGCGATCTTTGATTTCCCTGCTCCCGTTGCGGGAGCCGCAACCATTGTACCCCTAGAGAGTGAGTGGCAGGGCAGTGCCTTCGAGTTTTGGAAAGATATTACAGGTAACACCACTGACACTTGGGAAGGCCTTAAGGCCACCTCCATTCAAAACCCCGCCATTCGTGTTCTTCACCGCATCCTAGCCTCTACCATCTTTGGTCGAAAGAACACAGGAAATGTGAATTCAAAAGATCTATACTTTCTTCATTGTGCTATAAACCAAACCCCTGTAGACCCCGTGCCTTTCTTCCTTGCCCACCTTGTGAGTGTCTCTAACAGAGTCGGAGGAGCCATCTGTATCGGTAGCATGATTACCACCATTGCTGATGCTCTTGATCTTGATATTATAGTGGATGCAGATGAGTGTTTTCCCAGTATTTTCGCCGACCTAGACTTCTGGAAGAGTACGCGTCTTGTTAAAGGTTTACCTGATGGCAGGTACCGCGTCTTGATTCGTGACCGTGAGCACCGTAGTTTTTCTCTCCCAGCCCCCGATCGTATTGATGTGCGCTACCGCACTAATTGGTTACTTGTTCCTGAACAAGAGGATGGGGCTGCTGCTCAGCCTCGTGTTTCTGACACACCCGGTCCTAGTACCGCACCACACACTGCACCTTTATCTGATGATTTTGCAGGTATGCAAGGATCACTTGATGAGATTTTGTCCGAGCTCCGGCAGCAGAGAGCGCGAGATGAGCAGCGCAGAGAGGAGTACTACGAGTTCCAAAACAGGCAAGTGGAATTCATGAACCGGACCGAGCTTAGCCTTCGAGATCTTACATCCGAGGTACTAGGTCTGCGCAGGGATGTGCGTAGCATGCAGGCCCATTATCAGCGCGAGGACCCAGATGTCAGAGATGATTCCCATCAGCGCCGAGGCCGTGCCCGCCGCCACTGATTTTTCTTTCCAGGTTTTATCGCTCCTTTCTTTTCACCTTAAATTGAAACATTGAGGACAATGTTCGATTTAAGTGTGGGGGAGGAGTCATTTATCGCTTTTCATTTATTGCTTTATGTTATTTCCCATTTTCCTAGTTTAGGTTGTTTCTTCTGTTTCGTTATTGAGTCATATGCACGTTTGAGTCGTTATTTACCTTATGTTTTCGCATAGTCTGTAATTTCCCTTTTTTTTTTTAAATTTCGACTCAAGGGCAGGACACACTTAGTATAGGTTGTTATATTGTGATTTAGGCTAAGTAGGCGGACTTGGGAAAGTTTTGTTAACATCAGTACCGTTTTTGCACCTTAGAGTTCCTAAATATGCAGTATTAGTTTAAATACATATCATGTCGAGACCTTGTTCTTAGTTTCTTTAAAAGTAGCCTCTTGACTAGTTTATTTTAGCAGTCAGCACCATCCTAGTTTGCGAACTAAGTAACGTACCGATGCAAATATGTGTTGATCTCAAATTGTGATTTATGTGCTTTTATAGAAAATGTGAATTAAAGGCCTGTTCTCACTAAGTTAGGTGGTCCTCACCCGATCATTTAGCCCAAAGGATCAGAATCTTGAAATTCATAAGCAAAATATAAAATAAAAAAAAAGAGAGAAAAGAAAAAAAAAATTATGTTGAATAAGAGATCACACTAACAGGTACGATTACCATGTAAGCGAAAGGATAACGGGCTTAATGTGATTGCGCGAGAATGAAAGAGAGGTGAATAAGAGCGAAATCCGTAGGTCAAGGTATGATATCATGATTTGAACCGGTACTGCATAGGAAGGAACTCTTTGTCCGTTTTTGTGGAGTCGTGTCTTTACGATACTCTTGTTAGCACTATTCAGTACCTATCTGTCTACTTTAGCCTAACAACCTTATGCTTAATCGTTTCCGGTGTGCCTTCGAGTCGAAATACCGTGCTTACCTGTTTCCATTCGCATTAGGAATTTGCTTGAGGACAAGCAAAAGTCTTAGTGTGGGGGAGTTTGATGACTCGATTTCGTATAGGTTAATTCGATTCATTTCGTGCATGTTTAGTCGTATTTTTATCGAGTCTTTATCGTATTTTGTACTGTGTACTTATGTTTTCTTTTACTTTGTGATTTCAGGACCAGTATCAACCATGTTGAGGAAAAGGACGAGAAGTGTGGCAAAAGAGTTGAGAAAGAGCAGAACTGGAGCATTCTGCATCCCTCTAGCTGAATGGAGTTCGCCATTCCCTAAGGGGAACCAAATGGCGTTCGCCATTGCCCCAAAACGTGCAATTTTCATTTCAGCCAAATGGCGTTCGCCGTGCATCGCGGGAGCAGTTTTCCAGAAGCAGTTTTTGGACTCAGTTTGAATTCAAATTCTTCCAACCGTTTTGGAGCCAGATCTTGTCTATAAACAGGACTTCCCAGCCCAGCATTCATCATCCAATTCTACCCTGCGGAAGCTCTGCCGAATTTTCTCCAGAACTAGAAATTAGTAGCCACAGTGATAATTGCTCACACTAAGTGATTATCACGACTCTTGTACTCATTTCTTTTGTTACTCTGTTGTTGTACTTGGATCGATTTGCAGAATTAATACAAATTTCTTTTCAGTTATTTCATTGCATTTTCAGGTTATTGTTTTATCGTTTTATTGTTTCGATTATCATTCTCTGCATTTATTTATCTACTGTTGTTTCAAAAGTTTTTATAAAAACCAAAGAACAGAATTTATTAAGAAACCCTAAGTAAAGTAATATGCATGTTTTAAAATTCAGCACTGTTAATAATTCCATGATACGTTTAACTAGGATTAACTAAACTTGTTTGAGTCCGTAGTTTGAGGACCGTCATTTCGACTGGACTCTGTAGGATAACCAACACTGTTGTATGATCGAAATTCTGGTTTTGTTGTCTAAGTTTAATTTAAGTAGACTAGTCGCGATGGCGAGAGGCTGCTTAACAGCATTTCGTCACGAGAGTGAGGAATGCACTAAGACGAGTCCAACAGAGCGAGAGTTTGAGGCACTCGTCAGATAGTAGGCACAAAACACTGGATCCTAAACACAGCAAGAGCGCTTTAGGTATTCTTTTCGGTCTTGCCCGTTTTCAAAAAGCGCCTTTTAATTACCGAGCGAGCGAGAACAAAATCTTGGGGTTATCTGGCGTGGCTCGATCAATAGCGCGAGAGTGTGAGATTAGGCCTTTAGATCGGTGTTTCCTTCAGAACAACTTCGACATTCACTTCAGCCTCGGAACCTATAGAGTCCCTAAGAACTCCGAAAATCATTCTACGGTCTCAGTTTCCTTATTTGTTCAAAATCCCATTATTTTAGCTATTTTTCTTTAAGTATTTTTTTTAATCGAAATAACCTCCTGCTTTAGCCTTACACCGCAATTTTAGGACACTGTCTTTTGACTATCAATCCCTGTGGGTTCGACAATCTTTTAAAACTACGCGATACCCTGTATGCTTGCAGTATCTATCCGACCAAACACGTAAAGTCGCGATCATATGGCAGCCATAACTCTTGGCTCAAGTTAAGTTGTTTCATGCCAATGATCTCTTTGGATTGTTGGAAACATGTATAACAACTTTGATGTTTACATTTGGGATTGATTCTTCTTGTAACTAGGTGTAAACATCTCCCAAGTTTTGGTGTTTTTAGCTAAAATCTGTCTTGGACAGAATTTTCTCTAAGTGTTGGAAAAAGAAGCATTTTCATGTTTTAGTGATTTTGATTCAACCATAACTCAAAATCCATGATGATTTGGAATGAGATGTAGTTTACATATTTGAAGTATTTCATGTGATCTTCCAGTTTAGCTTTGGATGGAAGCAAATGGCTTTGTGTTTTGGGAGTTATGACCTTGCAAAGTTGGTACCAAATCACTTTTGTTCCATAACTTTGAAAATTTTAAGTTTTATATGGTTGCCCCTTTTGCAAGAAACCTCACTTTTCTTGATTTTTCTTGATGAATGATGATCAAAACCATATATTAACATTGTTTTTTACTTAGGGGAGCCATATTTGTGAAAAATTCCAAGAAGTCAAACTTGATTTTGGGCACAGTTGACTTTTTGTCAGATGAATTCCAAACTGTGTGATCCTCTATGCAGTCAAGTTCTTGACTTAATTCAAACCTAATGGATGGATTCCATAGGTGTCTTAGGGTGTCTTGAATCATGTCCCAAGGTTTGGGAACATGTCTTGGTCCAAAGTCAAAGGTACAGTTGACTTTTTCTTCAAAACCCTAATTGTGGTCTAGATGAATTTGAAACTTGTGAATCAAGCTTCTTGGATCAATCCATTGTTGTAAATGGATCGATATAGTGTGTTTAAGGCCCTCAAATCATGTCTTGAGGTCTTGGTTCATGTCTTGCCTCAAAAGTCAACTTAGGGGTGAATTAGGTCAAGAAACCCCAATTCCTGATTTTTGATGGATGCTCCCCCTGAGGTTGTTTTGACTTGATGATTGGATCCATGAGGTCCCTTGGAGCTTCTTGGATCATGTTTTGAGATATTGGCTCATGCCCAGATGAAAATTTTCATCTGGAGGCCTTGGTCGACCAAAACCTTTATTTGGTGACACTGGCGATCTTGAGGCTTGATCAGCTTGAGATGTTGCACTCTTGTGCTTGATTCTTGATATGGGGGACCTCTTGGCTCTTCATGGATGTTTAAGAGATTTAGACAAGTTGAAGATCATTTCATTTCTTGATTGATCTTTTGTGTAAGTGTCCTGAGAGGGCTCAAAACCCTAATTCTTGGTTGAGGTGAGTGCTCAACAATCCTTGAGGAGATTGATAAGATATGATGGTACATCCATTTTGTGGTAATGATTTTCACAATGATGGGAAATCTTGGTGTTCAAAATTTGGGGTATGACAAATGCCCCTATTTAATCTTCTTGGACCCGAAGGTGTGAATAACGAAGATATTTAGACATTCAGGATGCAAGAGGATTAAATATTGGAATACCCAAAATTTTGACGTTGGTTATGAATGGCAGTTTGCTCATCCATCTTATTTTGCTGAGAAATGTTACTTAGAAAAGGGTAAAACTTCCCCTCGATCTTGGTCTTTAGCCACGAAACTGGTCTTAGCTTCTTTTAAAATAAACTTCCCCTCGATCCTAGTCTTCAGCCACAAAACTGGTCTCAGTTTCTTTTGAACTAATATTCCCCTCGATCCTGGTCTTCAGCCACGGAACTGGTCTCAATTTCTTCTTGTCGGGTTCTTTCCTTGACAGGGAATGCTATGTGTAGCGATATTCATCAAACTTATTGCCGAGCTATACTCGGCAGATGCCATTTGATGGAAAAATTGGATGTCAAACTTGCTGGGGAAACCCATTTGTTTGAGCTGTAGAGCTGTGCAAACTTCTCTGTTGGAGATGCCATTTGTTGACTCTACTGGGGAAAACGAGTCTCTTGAGAGACTACATTTTGCTTAGGGATATTACATCATACTTTTCTTCGAGATCTTTTCGGAGAAATGCCATGTGATGTGATCCAATTCTGAGGTGTTGATGACTTCATTAACATCAAACTTCTTGGGAGAAAACCTGGTGTATTGCCGAGAGTATTCGGTTAAGAGGCTTTCTCTAGGGATTTTCCTTAATCCGGGAAAGCAAAGAAAATCATCTTCAATGGTGAAGAGTGATGTTTCAAAGGTGTCTGTCAAATGTCTTATTGCCTTTTAGAGGTTTAAGTTATCAAAGTGGTCAAGGACAGCCTCCAATCCAGAAATGAAATGGGGAGAGATTGTTTAGAGGATACATTTCTGGATGAGGAAAAAACTGATAACTTTACTGGTAAGAGGACTCCATCACTTGGGGATGAGACTGAATAGAGTGATATTAATGCAACATGAATATGAATAGGAATTAATTATGCATGTGTATATATGTTTATGCTGACAAAACAGACGCGACATACAGACCGGTGGATGAACACAACTGGGTACTCGGCCATTGCGGGGGGATAAAAAGTATCATCGGTTCAAGATAGCAATCCTGTCTTGCTTAGGAGAGGTAGACCCTGTGGGGGAGAAAGAACCATCAATTGGTCTTCAGAGATAAGAACTTTACCAAGGATATCAGACGGGATATTATATCTGAAACGATTGATCTTTCATTCAGGTGTACTGCTTTAGAAGGAGTACTTTGATTCTGCACTTTGAGGTTTAATCACCTCCGGAGAAGCCATTGATGTTCTTTTTTATGTTCAAAGTCAAAAGAAATTGCCATCTTTATTTTAAAAGCATAAGAAAATTTGATAAGTAAATTCATTTTTGTTTTGTTTTAAGAATCGTTGATCATATTAAAAAATATCATTCTGTAAAGCAAAAATAAATGAGAGTTGCAAACAAAAGCACTAAGGCTCAAATTTTATTGATAGGATGGTAATCAGCCAAGCGCGTGATCCCATAGAGCATTACAAAGTTTAGAAAATGGTAATTTATGGGAAAAGGGGCTACATTGAAACATAACGACTGATATCCTTCCACCAACTTTGAGTTCTGGATATTCCGGGCTTCTGTCTAAGATGACCTTGACTCGAAGTTTTTTCGACGGATGGTGTTACCGCTGGGGATTTAACCTTGTCAGACGTAGTTACTTGCCCTGAATCCCTAACTTTTTCCTGGATTGTCTTTTGAGGTTTCCAATCCATCGGGATGATTTTTTTGTTCATGTCTCTAATTTTTGCCTGGACCGCCCTTTTAGGTTTTCAATCCATCGAGACGTTTTTTTTATTTATTTAGGCGAAGTATTTCTTGACTACATCAACATTCGTGGGGTAGGTAAACTCTTCTTCATCCATGGTTGCAAGCCTCAAGGCACCGCCTGAGAAAGCTTTCTTAACAACATATGGGCCATCGTAATTCAGAGTCCATTTTCCCCATGAATTAGTGAGGAATGATTGTATCTTCTTGAGCACGGGGTTTCATTTCTTGAAGACACGGGGTCGGACCTTTTTGTCGAACGCTTTCTTCATTCTTTGCTGATATAACTGACCATGGCATAGAGCCGTCATTCTCTTTTCTTCTATCAGATTCAGTTCATCGTGTCGACTTTGACACCACTCAGCTTCTGTTAGCTTGGATTCCATAAGTACCCGGATTGATGGGATTTCTACTTCTATGGGGAGCACTGCCTCCATGCCATATACTAGAGAAAAAAGGGTTGCCCCTGTTAAAGTTCAGACGGATGTGCGATAACTATGAAGGGAAAATGGCAGAATTTCATGCCAGTCTTTGTAGGTTACAACCATCTTTTGAACGATTTTCTTAATGTTCTTGTTAACCGCTTCTACCACTCCGTTCATCTTAGGTCGGTAGGGAGATGAGTTATGGTGTTGGATCTTGAACTCAGCACACAACTCTTTCATTATCTTTTTGTTCAAGTTGGATCCATTATCCTTAATGATCTGACTTGGAACACCATAACGATAGATGAGATTGTTCTTGATAAATCGAACCACCACTTGTCTGGTCACATTGGTGTATGACGCTGCTTCGACCCACTTGGGGAAGTAGTCAATCGCTACTAGGATGAACCGATGTCCATTTGAAGCTTTGGGTTCAATCATGCCAATCATGTCGATTCCCCATATAGAAAAAGGCCATCGAGAAGAAAGAACTTTGAGATGCGTTGGCGGTACATGGATTTTGTCAGCGTATATTTGACACTTGTGACATTTCCTCATGTATTTGTAGCAATCAGATTCCATTATCAACCAATAATATCCTGCTTTTAGAATTTTTCTCGCCATATAGTGTGTCCATTGGTATGAGTGCCAAAGGATCCTTCGTTCCCACGACTTACACTAATCATGGAGGATAAGGTGGCTAATGCTTCAGCCATGTGATTTTCTTCACGAGGGATGAACTCGATTCGGTTGAAGAATGGTAATAACCTTTTCGCGTAGTCTTTGTAAGGAATTAATTCAGTTTGGTATGTGTTTCACTCTCCTTTAATTTGATTGATAACCAGGGCTGAGTCTCCATACACATCCAAGTTCTTAATCCTTAAGTCAATAGCTTCTTCGAGACCCATGATACAAGCTTCGTATTTGGCCTCGTTGTTTGTGCATTTGAATGTCAGTCTGGTAGTGAAAGGGATATGGGTACCCTGAGGTGTTATGATGATTTCCTCAATTCCGTTTCTGTAAGTGTTGACGGCTCCGTCGAATATTAGTCCCCATTGGGAACCTGGTTCTGGCCCTTCACTGGGTAGCGGTTCATCGCAATCTTTCATTTTCAAGTACATGACATCTTCGTCTGGGAAGTCAAATCTGACTGATTCCTGATCTTTAATCGGTTGATGAGCCAAATGATCGGGTAAAATACTTCCTTTGACAGATTTCTGAGCATGATACTCGATGTCATATTCTGATAACAACATCTGCCAATGGGCAATCCTTCCCGTGAGAGTAGGTTTTTCAAAGACGTACTTGATCGGATCCATTTCGGAGATTAACCAAGTAGTGTGACAAATCATGTACTGGTGAAGACGTTTGGCTGCCCAAGCCAGAGCACAACAAGTTTTCTCGAGCATAGTGTACCGAGTTTCACAGTCAGTGAATTTCTTGCTTAAGTAGTAAATGGCATACTTTTTTTGTTTCGTCTTGTTGGCCAAGTACACAACCTATTGAGTCTTCCAAGACTGTTAGGTAGGTGATCAGTAGTCTTTCTTCCACTGGGGGTGACATGATTGGTGGATTCAACAAATATTCCTTGATACTATCGAAAGCTTTTTGGCAATCTTCTGTCCATACACAGGTTTGGTTCTTTCTGAGTAGTTTAAAGATCGGCACACATGCCCCGATCATGAGGGATATGAATCTTGAGATGAAATTCAGATGTCCCAAAAATCCTCTGACCTGTTTTTAAGTCTTTGGTGAAGGCATTTCTTGAATGGCCTTGACCTTGTCAGGATTAACCTCAATTCCTTTCTGACTGACGGTGAACCCTAAGAGTTTTCCTGAGCGAACACCGAACGTGCATTTGTTGGGATTCAAGCGGAGTTTGTACTTTCTCAGACGCTCGAATAACTTTGACAGGTGTGTCATATGTTATTCTTCTGTTTTAGACTTGGCGATCATGTCATCGACTTGCACTTCAATTTCTTTGTGTATCATGTCGTGAAACAGAGTTGTCATGGCCCTTTGATAGGTCGCCCCTGTGTTTTTCAAACCGAACGGCATTACCTTGTAATAAAAGGTGCCCCATGGGGTGATGAATGAAGTTTTCTCCATATCTTTCGGCGCCATTTTGATATGATTATAGCCTGAGAATTCATTCATGAAGGAGAAGACTTTGAACATTGTTGTACTGTCTACCTGTATGTCAATGTGTGGAAGGGGAAGTCATCCTCTGGACTTGCTTTGTTCAGATCCCTGTAGTCCACGCACATTCTGACTTTTCCGTCCTTTGTGGGAACTGGTACTATGTTAGCTAATCGTTGAGGATATTCTGAGGTGGCGAGGAAACCTGCATCGATCTATTTCTGCACGTCCTCCTTAATCTTGATGGTCATATCTGGATGAGTCCTTCTCAGTCTCAATTTCACCGGAGGACATTCTTTCATTAGTAGAAAATTATGTTCCACGATGCTGGTATCCAACCCTGGCATGTCCTGATAGGACCAAGCAAACACATCTGGAAACTCTTTGAGAATTTTTATCAAGTCTTCTCGAACAGTTGGACTGAGCAGTGCTCCAATCTTAACTTCCTTCCTCTCTTTTTCTGAACCCAAATTGACCATTTCCAACGGCTCTTTGTGAGGCTCAATAGATATTTCCTCTTGTCTGAGTAGTCGGGAAATCTCTTATGGAATTTCTTCATCCTCTACTTCTTCAACTTCAAATACTGAGAATTCAAAGTTGGGAGAAGGCATTCGATCGTATGTTTCAATGGGGTTTAAAACAAGCAATCTGGATGACGTGATGATTCATTTTTTAGCAAAGACAGAGAGAATGCAAGAGTGTGTGCAGTGTATTTTCTGAAAAATGCTTGCTTTTATTTTGAGTTGTTTTTAGGATTACCATTTTATAAAAAAACGAAAAGTGAAAACAACAATAAATGCGGGAATTCAGAATGACATTATTTATTTACGATTTGTCAATTCTTGAAATACAGCCCTATAAAACAAAACTCTGTCGCTTTGGGCGAAGCGAAGAGGGACATTTATAGAAAGGGTGAACCCTATAAAAACATCTGTTTCATCTGGGCAAGGTGAAAGGTTAAAACAAAGATGGTAATTACTTAGACTTATGGACAACTTTCAGGACATCGAGAGCAACCCAGTGGAGACGAAATCCTCTGTGAATCACAAAGTATGGTACCTCCCTCCTTAGTTTATCTTTAGAAACAACACTGATTTCTGGAAGAGTAGGATCATTGGAGTCTTCCTCCCAAGCAGAATTGTCATAAGCGAACTCTTCTTTTGTATCTTCTCTAGTGTTTTCACTCTCAAGGGGATCTCCCAACCAGTTGCCTGGATGCCCTCGTATCTAATGCGAGAGATTTTGGGAGCGGTGTATTTGACTAGAAAGTCGTACTTGCCGCTTGGATGTCCTAAAGTGCCACATACTTCTGTGGGAGTGGACGAGTCATCTTCCTCAATGACGTTGACCTCAGGAAAAGCATAGTTGATGAACTCTTGTCCTGCAATCTTTGCATATTCATCATTGTGTTGGATATCTTCGGAATGTCCTAAGTAATGATCCCATGACTCGGTGGGGACGTGGGTATTCTTTTCAGTATTACTCATCTGATACGCATCGTTCGGCTGACTCTTCTGCCCCAAGTCTTATGTGTACGACTTCCAGATAGGCAAGTTATCCAAGGGATCATAATAATCTTGGTCGAAGTTGTCTTCCATTAGTTCATCTTCTAATGAGTTGGGTGGAGCACGATATCCTTCAGGATCACAATCTCCATAGATCATCTGGATGTCTGATCTTGGTATACATCTCGGGCTCTTCTTTGGAAAACAGAATGGCACGTGCGTTTCTTCCTGAGACATATAACCGTTGTAATACCCTAATTTTTACCTCTAAGATCCCACATATCTTTTTGCATCTCATACCACAAACAAGATCACACACTTTGGTTCTCCTGTCCTCCTCTGTGGATTTGTTTTTTAGGGAGATCACCAAGCACCTGTGTATTTCTTACTCGTTTTATATTTGTTTATGTTTACTAACTTCTAACCAAAATACCAAAAATATTTTGCTATTTGCTCGTTTCTTCTTCTTTGTGTGTTTAGGGTTTTGTAGGGAGATTGATGGCAAAGGTATGGCTTGGAATCAAGTGTAGCTACTCAGTTATGGTTAAGGTCAGATGGAAGTTTGACCTAATCTTGGTCAAACTAACAAAAGATTGCTTCAATTACAAATTGGGTTTGGCAGTAGGCTATTTCTCGAGCAGTGAATGTTCAAGGTCAAGTTGTCTTGTGCTGAAATTCATCAGGTTATCTAGCAGATGATTTATGAGAAGGCTGCTCCAAGTTATCATGATCAATAGTCCATCAGTCCATATTGTGTTCATTTATGGATTTATTTTCCCAAAGATCGATTCAAGCCAAATTCAAAGCGATTTAGAACTTATTTCATTTTAATCAGAAATTCAGAGAATTCTGGAAAATTTCAAACAGATTCAAATGGTCGTTGTTTCAGTTGCATGTTATTTAGTGGTCCAAGATTTGTTCATTCATTTTATCAAAGGTTGGTGAAGAAATCTCAGGTGTGGTTTTTGGATTAAATTCAGTCAAGGTGCACACCAGTGGAAACTATTGATAGAGGGATTATTCTGGTTCATCATCATTCAAATTTTATCCAATCCATTTTTGGTCACCTATTTTTATCCATTTCCATTACCCATTCTTAATTTTCATTTTTAATTTTATCCATTTACACCTTCATCCAAATATTCAAATTCATTTATCCAATTCTTCATATCCATATCAAAACCCTTAAACCATTATCCAAATTTAGAGCCATAATACAGGAGAGTACAAGTTTTCATTCGCCTAATACAGTTCCACATACCCTGTCTTTCCCAAAATCCTTGCCCTTTTGACGCACGTAAGGCTAGTCGCTAGAACCTTCAGCATTGGCCGATTCTCCAAGTCCATTCATGATATAGATGAGATGTTATTTTCGTGATCATGAGGTACAAGATTTTCCCGAGGGCCGTTCAAACTTTGAAGTCTAGTATATTTCATACATTAAATAATTTACGTGAGGCAACAGGAAAGGTTTGCATGCAAACATTACACTAGAGAAATAGTCCATTAATTATGTCATAGTGTGGCTCCAAAGGATCTCCTATCAACCTATCAAATGGTTGCCTGTGTTGGTCAACAGTCAGTTGGAGGTTGTCATATGCCGCTAAAGGTTTTGTTCGTAATTCTTTCTACTCTGGATTGTCAGCTACTGAGTTTTTGTTCCATAGAATGGGAGGGGTTTGGGAAGCTAAGATTGGTAACTGGATTTATGCCATGAGGATTGTGTGAAAAAAATATGTGATGGCATGAGTCAGTAAAAATTCAATGCTTTGCTGAAATCACTGGCTACAGTGTGGTTATGCTTCTTAGTTTTGAAGCAAGAGGTCACCGGAAAAACCATTCATTCTTCTCGACATGTATGAGATAATGAGAGAACTTCAACCGGAGATTGAGATATTGTTTGATAGTAAAGTTTGCGCTGAAATGCGGGAAGCTGCAATCAATTTGACGATGCGGCTTGATCAGACAGTCCAAGAAACCATAATTGACTTTGAGGAAGCAGTTGAAAAAGATACTACTAAACATGTTGTGCAAGATGGAACTGCCACCCTCAAACCAGCTCTTCATCAAAGCAACATAAGCCATCGGCATTTTCTTCTGACAGTAGCATACAATTCCAGTTTCACAGGTTATTTCAAGTCATATAGCTACACCAACACAGGATGCTGCTGTAGCTCCCTATCGTCTCACTTGCAAGTGAATGGTCTCTAGAAATTTTTTTTGAGTGAAAAAGCAGCAGAAGATCTGAAACAAAGAACTATTGAACTTAATATTCTTGTTGTATCAAAATATTATGCAAGGATTACTTTGAAGAGACTCGCACAACTTTGTATCTCAGCCTAGAGGAAGTTGAGAAGCATCTCTCAGAAATGGTAGTGTTGAAGGCTCTGGTGGAAAAGATTGATAAACCAATGGGAATATTTTGTTTCCAAACAACAAAGGATAGCAACGATATTCTTAATTCATGGGCAACAAATTTAGAGAAACTGCTTGATCTTGTTGAGAAGAATTGTCATCAAATAAACAATGATTCCCATGGTCGCAAGCAGTGGATACTGGCAGCAGCCTCCAGACAGTGATATCCAAAATTGATTCCAATTAGACATCATCTAGTGAAGGGTGGCAAGAAGCCAATTCAAAAGGGCGGTCAGCTAATGATAGAGAGTGATATTACATATTTTATTTAGTAGTTTTAATATATTATTTAGTATTTTAATATTTCTAGAGTTCTATATATTAAAGTGTAATGTATTATTTGAGAATCAATCAAGAAAAATATTATCCTTAATTTTTTACTTTTCTTTAGATAGTTTTTAATTCTCTCTCTTTTATCATTGAAACCCTAGTCTCAAACCCTTGATAGGAAAACATCCTATCAATTGGTGCTTTCATCATGTACTCAAATCCTCCTATGGATTATCCTTATCATACACCTTCATATCATCTATGGAGTATTCCTCCTACATATCCCACAAACCCCTCTTTTACATCTCCTACCACATCTTCATTTCCATCTTTTCCATGGGAACTTTTTACACCTTGTTACACTCATGTTGGTTCATCATCACCAAGTTTGTATCCAAATCATGGGTATTCACCACATACACCTAATGCTAACCCATATTCATATTATTCACCATCCTATTCTTCATACTACTACAATAATTATCATCAACAACTATCACAAAAAAAACCTCATACACAATTAGAAGGGATTTTGAGAAGCATTTGCAAGTGTCTCATATCAATTTTAAGAAAAACTCAAAAACAAAAACTTATCCTAAATTTCCCTTTCCACCGCCATTGCTACCACCACAACAACAACCACCTCCACTGTCACAGCTACCGCCATTGCTATCACCACAACAACAACCACCTCCACCGTCACAGCTACAGCTACAACCAAACCGTCATCCAACTTCAGTTTCGTCCAACTCACTCTTCCCTGAACTCCGCCGCACTAAATCCTTCTCCGCCTCCAAAAACGAAGGATTCTCCGGTACCTTTAAGCATCAGCGAAAATCCTGCGACGTTCGCGGTCGTAGCACGCTCTATTCTCTCTTCAATCAAGCCGACGAACGCAAAATCCCCAACACTGAACCTCCGCGTCTACTCCCTGAGCTTGATACCAGAAACCTAGCTTCATCCTCCACTGTTCAACAGCCATTCATCGAGTCTGAAGAAGACGAAGAAGAAAATAACATTGTCGTTGAAGAAGACTCAGACGAAGACGAAATTAGGGTTTTGGAACCGCCACAACCACTCCAACAACAAGACGCATCAGTTTTCACCGTCACTGAGGTAAATCTTGTCTCCAACTTCTCATGTTACCTTGCTCGGACACTTCCTCCCTTGGGTTCTTTGTCGCAAATTTATTTGATGGAGTTTTCGTCAGATAGCTTTACGTTGCTGTGCGTTACTAAGGCGTATGCGGAGTTCTCTGATGTTAAACTTGGAGAAGTGATTCACGCTGTCGCATTGAAGACGAAGCTCTTCTCCAACGTGTTTGTTGGGAGCGCGTTTGTTGCTATGTATCGGGAGTTTCGGTTTGTGGAGAGTGCAAGTAAGGTGTTCGAGGAATTGTCGGTTAGAGATGTTGTGTTGACGAGGTGTTGGCTAGCTCGGTATTGGAATTTATGCCTTCAACATGGTAATCATGTCGAGATTGCCGAAATTGTGAATCGGTGTAAGTGTAGCTTGGCTGAGATTGCTGTCAAAGCTGTTCTTGCTGTTGCTGATCTAGAGAGAAAAGATGTTAACTTGGATCTAATTAAAGTAGAAGGTAAAGTTGGTGGGAAATTGGAAGATACTGAGTTGGTGTATGGAATCATTGTTGACAAGGATATGAGTCACCCTCAAATGCCAAAGCAAATTGTAGATGCTAACATTGCTATACTGACTTGCCCATTTGAGCCCCCGAAGCCAAAAACCAAGCATAAGGTTGGTATCGACACAGTGGAGAAGTTTCAGACGTTAAGGAATCAAGAGCAGAAATATTTTGA
Source organism: Lathyrus tuberosus (assembly GCA_022829125.1). NCBI lineage: Eukaryota > Viridiplantae > Streptophyta > Magnoliopsida > Fabales > Fabaceae > Lathyrus > Lathyrus tuberosus. The sequence continues at coordinate 4,268,745 of JALAZF010000043.1, forward strand.
TGACATGGTGCAACAATGCAAGGATGTAGGCGCAACCCTTGTTATTTGCCAATGGGGTTTTGATGATGAAGCAAATCATCTCTTAATGCACAGGAACTTGCCAGCTGTTAGGTGGGTTGGTGGTGTTGAGTTGGAATTGATTGCCATAGCAACAGGTGGAAGAATTGTTCCTAGGTTCCAGGAGTTAACTGCAGAAAAGTTAGGAAAGGCTGGTATCGTTAGAGAGAAAGCATTTGGAACAACTAAAGACCGGATGTTGTACATTGAGCACTATGCTAATTCAAGGGATGTAACAATATTCATTCGTGGAGGTAACAAAATGATCATTGAAGAGACAAAGCGCAGTATTCACGATGCACTATGCGTGGCCAGGAATTTTATTCGCAATAACTCAATTGTGTATGGTGGTGGTTCGACTGAGATTGCATGCTCTATTGCTGTCGAAGCAGCTGCTGACAAATATGCTAGAGTAGAACATTATGCCATTAGAGCATTTGGGGATGCTTTGGAATCTATCCCTATGGCCCTTGCTGAAAATAGTGGTCTCCAACCAATTGAAACATTATCTGCTGTGAAGTCTCAACAAATAAAGGATAATAATCCTCACTTTGGCATTGATTGCAATGATGTTGGCACAAACGACATGCGAGAGCAAAATGTCTTTGAAACTTTGATAGGAAAGCAGCAACAGATATTGCTTGCTACTCAAGTTGTCAAGATGATATTGAAAATTGATGAATTGCGTGGTCGTTTGGTGACCCTTCTTGGAGGACGTGCAGCAGCAGAAATCGTTTATTCTGGTCGAGTTTCAACAGGTGCACTTGAGGACATACTGCGAGGAACTGACATGGCATACAAAGCTATTGCTGAATATATTCCTACACCTGAATCTGTTGAGATGAAGAGACGATTCGCTATTTTAGATGATGAACCTGAATCTGAGACTGAGTTTCAGTATCTGCTTGTTTCGAATTATCATCTTGAAGATGACGATGACGAGCCTGTGTCTTTTTCTGTTTTGCCGATTCAATGGAGTGATTTTGAGGTTTCTAATGTTGATGATGAGAAAAGAGGGAAGATATTCCTACACGGAACTTCTGATAGTGGATTGCGAAAGATTTTCATGCAGGTTACTGCTTGGAAGTTTGATATTTCTGGTTTGAAACCTGAGGTGTTGTTGCTATCAAAGGATGGAAGTTGGATCAAGCTTCAGAAACCAAGGAAAAGCTTTCAGGATGCTGTTAAAACTGTTTTAATTACGCTTTACTTTCTTCATTGTGTTAAGAAAAAACCTCGATTATCTACTGTGTCATTTTGGAGCAACTTGTGTAAGGATAGAGATTTGAGCTCTTATGAGTTTAAACCTTTAGACAAGGATTTACTGGATCATATGCCTTTGATTGGTGAAGCTACCAGAAGAGATGTTGTCTTGGCTCGGTCTAAGCTTTTGCTCACAGTTTTAGGGGACAAGCCAGAATATAAAAAACTATCTTATAAGGAATTTGAAGATTTGTCACAACCTGGGTTTAGAGATGATGATACTGACAATGACATCATCGAAGAAACTGATGAAGACTCAAAAGTAGAGGATGCTTTGTCTTTGTTCTGTCAGCATGCTTTTGGATAGAAATCAATTTCTTTTACGGCTAATGAGACTTTGGTTAAACAGGTTATGAGTGAGTTTGGGGTTGATTTGAGAGGTACTAATGTCAACCATTATTTTAACTGCTTTACACAGTGGGATCCTGGAAAAGTTTCTATTATGACATTATTGTTACAACCTTGAGGACAAGGTTGATTTTTAAGGGGTAAGTAGTGATAGAGAGTGATATTAGATATTTTATTTAGTAGTTTTAATATATTATTTAGTATTTTAATATTTCTAGAATGTTCTTAAGGTTTTGAGATTATGCCACATGTATGGCTATTATGCATTTAGAGTTATATATATTAAAGTGTAATGTGTTATTTGAGAATCAATCAAGAAAAATATTATCCTTAATTTTTTACTTTTCTTTAGATAGTTTTTAATTCTCTCTCTTTTATCATTGAAACCCTAGTCCCAAACCCTTGATAGGAAAACATCCTATCAGCTAACGGTTCTAACCGCAAGTCTGGTCGTAGACAAAGGCCTCTTCTATCGAAGCTCACTGTTAACGGTCCTGATAACCATATTTACAAAGAAGCCAGTTACAGGAATGACATTATTTCCGTGCACCAAAAAACATCTCCAAAGGTAGCTTCAACTGTGTTATCTCCATCCAGAAAATAAACAAAACTCAAAAGCTTTGCCGTCTAAAACTACATACCATTCAAGTTTGGCAGTTAGTTTTGTTTTTCAGTTCTTTAACTCTCTTATTGATATTTCTGCGGGAACGACCAACTTCTACTCAAATGGATATTCTAATTTGCATTTTAGTAAAGAATTGTGAACTAAAAGAGAATCAGAAGCAAGTTCATTGTTATGAAGCAAAATGCTAAACCCTAACAAGATTAAACCAAACTAAGAGAAGCAATAAGACTAACTAAGAAAATTTAAAGATAACATTTGATTTCATTCATTGATATCTTCATTCTCACAAGGAGAATGAATATATAGGACCAATAATGGATAATGAGATAAAAAAGGCCTAAACACTACTAAAGCCCAATTCAACATTTAAAATAAAATAACAACTAACATAATTATATTACTAATTAAAATGTCTAATTGCACCTCCTACCATTGTCGCGGGGTTCACTTGAACCTTGTCCTCAAGGTTCTAAAAATAGCCTCAAAATAGATGTTTGGTGGTGTCGATAATGATGCAGGTGCTGCAGATGAAACCGCTAGTTCTGATGCCTTAACAGAAAATCCAGAAGAAATTTTATCTACCATAGCAGTGGAGCTTCTTGTTTCTTTATCCGCGGGAGAAAAAGAGATGGCTCCACAAGCATTATCATCCAGGTCCAGAGAATTCTCATGTGCACTCATATGGAATGCCTTTTTCTTTTGAGAAGGGGAAGAAATTGATTTCATCATAAAAAAAATTTCACTAGACAAGACTTGATTCCTTGGCTTTGTGGTCTTTGTGGTGGTCACAACATGAACTACTTCATTGGAAGGAGCAACAAGCTTCAATGGACCATTTTCACCCTTATCTTTAGGTGAAATTGACTTCTGATTCTGGGAACTGGAAGACAAATTTCCAAATGTGCCATCCAATTTATTACCTTGTACTGCAACGCCCCGATTTCGATTATTCCAATTTTTGTTGAGTCCTTTATTTAATTAAATGTAAAATTATTCTAGTTATGACTTTGGTGTGATAATATGCTTTTAGGCTATGTTATGATGTATTATCTCGTTTGAGAGCGTTTTCGGGAATTTTGGGCTTAAGGGCATTTTGGTCATTTTATAACTATTAATGAGTTAGAGAAAATTAAGGAAGTAATTTATAGAGGAAATTTATTAGAAAATGAATTAAGTGTAGAAATTGAATTAGAGGAAATATTGTGTAGAAATAGAAAATAAGAGAATTAGGAGAGAAATAGAATTATGTGGTAAAAATAGAAATGAGAGAAAAAGAAAATAAAAGAAAAGAAATAGGAATAAGAGGAAGGAAATAGGAGAGAAAGAGAAAAAGGGGAAATAGAAAGAAAAAGAAGAGAAAAAAAGAGGAAGAGGGAAAAAGAGAAGAAAAGAGGAAAAAGAGTGGAAATCATCAAGAACAAGAGCTAGATCATTTGGAATCCGGGTAAGGGTTAGAAACATTGTTATCTTGTCTAGGTGTGTAGTTATGTATGTGTATGTTTGTGGATTGAAAGATTTTTATGAGTTTTTAGAAAACCCTAAATTGGTGAAATGTTGTGATGATGATCAAAATGTGATTTTGTGTTTATAAATGTGCTTCTAATGATGTTTACATGTTGGGTAATGGTTTGGATGATGTTTTGGGTTGAAAAATATGGATTTTGGGTTTTCAACAGCGCTGGAGAAATCTGAGTTTTCCTTGGTTCGCCTAGCGAACCTGGGGCGAAGCAGCAGCGAGTGAGGTTTTCGCGGGTTCGCCAAGCGAACGATTCAGCGAAGGGTAGCGAAGGTTCGCTACGGGGGTTCTCGCTATGTGTGAAAATGAATTGCTTACGTGAAGTTCAATGTATGTTAATTGGTGGCCGTATGGCAAGAAAATGCATTGTTGGATTGATTTCTAATGCATGAATAAAGATGGTGAAATAATTCATATTGATGAATTGTATGTGATTGGAAGAGATGAATGCATGACAATGTTTGTATACATGTATGCATTATAAGAATGTCTTGAGTCATTTTGTATGTGAAGCATAATGATGTACATTCTTGTGTTGAGTGATTCTAATAAGAATCCGTTGTAACGTCGTGTGCCCATGTGGGGTGTTAGCGATGATTATAGACGATTGTGTGCCTAGGTGAGGTGTGAGCAATCAGATTGTCTGCCTAGGTGAGGTGTGAGCAATCGGATCGTGTGCCCGCGTGTGGGGTGTGAGCGATCGGGTCGTGTGCCCATGTGGGGTGTGAGCGACAGATTGGTTCCAGAGGGAATCCGCTATAACGTCGTGTGCCCATGTGGGGTGTGAGCGATGATTATAGACGATTGTGTGCCTAGGTGAGGTGTGAGCAATCAGATTGTGTGCCTAGGTGAGGTGTGAGCAATCGGATCGTGTGCCCGCGTGTGGGGTGTGAGCGATTGGGTCGTGTGCCCGTGTGGGGTGTGAGCGATCCATAAACATTGTGTGCCCATGTGGGGTGTGAGCAATGGGTGAACATCGTAGGCCCGACGGGGAGTTACATTGGTAACGAGCGATGGTTCCAACAGAGTTCCTGAGTGAACTAGTGATGAGTCGGTACCGCATATGTAATTGCATAGAGTCGTTGTGTCGGTCTCTTGTATTTACATGAATCATGATTGCATTGTTATATGTGGAAAGTCATGATTGATTATTTGTGTGGAAAATGGTGATGTACATTTATGATAAATGTATTGTGCCTGTTTGATATGCATTGATAAATGGTTGATTTTATGATTGAGCTTATGATAAGCCTTTGGAAATTGTTGTGCAATTGTGTTGGATGTAGTGAATTGTAAATGATATGTTCTGTGTATAAACGTGTGCATTGTTTGAGAATAGGTGATTATGTTCATGAATGATATGCTTGGGTTGTGATATATGTTATATAATGGAATTGGTGAGTAATAGTATATGTGGTAATATTTGTGTTATGTGTATTTTTATGTTGAAATATATAATTATATGCATCGATATTATGATAATGTTTCTTACCCTTCTGCTGTTTTATAATGCTCTATGAGGCATTGCAGAGTAGGTTGCTGAAGGTATTTTGTGAAGCTTTGGACTTCATTTCTTTTGGTCGGTCGGCTCTGATATGTAACACCGGGTAGCTAGGATTACATGATTATTTTGTGATACATTTTGTATGTGTATCTTGACTTGAATTGTTTATGTAAACATGATTCCGTGTTGACGGATAATATTTGATATATATATATATATATATCTATATATATGATGTTATTCAGTATTTAGATGTTTCCGCTTTTATTCTAAATATTGAGATGTGGGTGTAAGGATGAAGTTCCTCTGTGCAAGTTACCCCACTGTTGCATATCTCTGTTGAGCAGGTGTTGATTGCTTTAATTTCAAGTGTAATGTGACATGCTTCTTTTATGCCATGCTTTGTAATTATACTCTGATGAAATTTTTAATATATGCCTAAATGATTAATATGTGATTATTTGGGGGTATAGAAGGGGGTGTTACATTAAGTGGTATCAGAGCCAGTGTTGAGTCAGTTTGTGTCTGTCTTGTTGTTGTTGTTGGTTGAACTGTTGTTTAACCGTGTTGTCGTTGTTGAGAATGATCAGAATATGGGTAGTAGGAACGACAATGTTATTGCTGCTGCCATGGAGTCTATGGCTAGAGCTGTGCAAGGTTCAGCGAACGTGAATGCGAACGATGAGTTTAGAAAGAATCAACCGTCGGTCTTCAAAGGAAGATTTGATCCGGATGGTACTCAGATATGGTTGAAGGAAATTGAAAGGATTTTCTGAGTTATGGACTATGCGGAAGAGAACAAGGTAAGGCTAGGAACTCACATGCTGAAGGAAGAAGCAGACGATTAGTGGGTCGGTATGCGTCAATTTTTGAGATTGATGAGGAGGGAATTACTTGGGATTTATTTCGTACTGAGTTTCTAAGGAAGTATTACCCTGAACATGTTAAGGGAAGGAAGGAGATGGAATTTTTAGAACTAAAGCAAGGTAGTATGTCCGTTGTGGACTATACTGTGAAGTTTGTGGGATTGGTACAATTTCATCCTTACTATGCGGCGATTACTGCTGAGTTTTCCAGATGTGTGAAGTACGAGAATGGTCTACGCCCTGAGATTAAGCAAGCCATTGGTTATCAGAGGATAAGAAGGTTTTCCGACTTGGTGGAATGTAGTAGAATCTTCGAGGAAGATAGCGAAGCTCGTTCTGCTCACTACAAGAGTATGAATGAGAGAAAAGGGAAACAACAAGCTCGTGGTGGTCCTTATGTGACACCCGTTGATAAGGACAAGCATAAGAGTAACTTTGAGAAGAAGTCGAGTGGAGGGGGTTCTAGTGCTCCGAAATGTTTCAAATGTGGAGAGATTGGTCATAAATCATTGGAATGTAGGAAGGCTCTTGAGAAGTGTTCCAACTGTGGAGACTTGGGGCATGCTGTCGCCGATTGTAGAAGGAACGGGGTGACTCATTCGTTTATTTCACATGAGGGAGCGAAGCGTTTGAATTTGTTGTTTGTTCCTTAGTACCTGATGGGTGTGTGAAACACCGTCAGTACTTTCTGGTTTTCCTGTTCGGTGGTCAGCAGGTGTTAGGATGAGATAAGTGGGGGAGAAGCTGGTACTTCTCCGTGTTTCCTCGAGTGTGGAGCGTCGACTCGGTGTTGTGGATTGTGAGATCGTAAGTGTTATTTGGACAGAGTAGTTTCCGGTTTTAGGAAGGATACAGAGGTAAAATTTATGTCGACCAAAGTTTTGTGCCTTGGGTAGTTTTGTGCACCGGATGCAAGAAAGGCTATTATAGTTTAGTGAAGATGGTTTATGCCCCATCATAGTTGTCGGCTGTCTATTGACAAATTGAGGAACTGATCACCCTTAATCTATTGTTGATAGCAGACGGGAATTGTGTTGGATGGGATAGATGTATCTTTCCGACTTTAATAGTGAAATGGAATACATTGTTCAGAATTAATGAAGGATTATGGATTGATTTTGATGAGTTGATGAAGATTTTCATATTTGAAGACGAGACAGATTAGAAGTTTTAGTATGTTGGGAAGCCATTAAGAGAGTATGATTGAGTATTATTATTGGTTGTTTTCAGAGTTGTTGGTAACAAAAGGAAAAGATGATTGCACGAGACAATGAGCATGCGGTGTATGAGGGAATTTATGAGACTTGGGATGTCAAGGGAAGAAATTGTATATGAATTGTTGAGAAATGAATAAGGTGACGATTGAGAATAAGATAACTATGATGGTTTGGATCATTGGATGGAAGTAGTGATTTGTTTGGGTCGTGGCTTTGGTTTTCAGCATTTGAGAATTCATGAAAGGATTAGTACTATTGTGGAGTTGGAATTGGTTACGGTTGCGTTGTGTTGGAAAATTGGAAGTATTATCTTTATAATTTTGAAATTCGAAGTGTTTAGTGATTTCGAGAGTATTGAGTACTTGTTTGGTCCGAAGGAATAGAGTATGAGACAACAGAGACGATTAAGATTCATGGCGAGTTATGAATTTGGTTTGGTTTTGGGAGAGGCAGTTGTTGGGCCTAGTGTGTAAGTCGAAAATCTTTATGTATGTCGGTTTTGATGGCAAGAGAGCTAGAATCGTTGAGCAGTTCAGAGACTTGTACCTAGTGAGAGAGGGTTAGACTTTGGAAGCGAGATTAATGGACTCGATAGTTTTGAGCAATCAGAGTGCGCAGTGGAAGCGTGATGTGATCCATTTTGTATGAATGTGTGAGACTTGTAAGAGTTCATAAGTTGGACATTGGAGACATGTTGGAATGATTAAATTATTGGACGTTCCGGAATGGAAGTGTTAAGTGAAAGGTTTAAATTTATTTCGTGGACTACAATGTAGATGGATGTGTTGGTGATATGTTTGATTGGTGAATCGTAGCATAGATATGTGAACAAGGAGGTTGGTCTTGTGGTTATGTAGGAGTTCGTGAACGATGTTGTGTCATGGAACTTCCTGTCCTTGTTTGTGTTGTTGCCTCGTCTCCATTGTATTGGTTCGAGTGCGAGTAGTTAATTCCTGTGTGAGGAATTAGTGTTGTGTTACCTACGGTGATGGTAATGATCTTGTTGTGTTTTGGTTCAAGAGTGAACCTGTAAGTCGTGGTTGTGTTGTCATGGTTGTTGTTGTTAGCAAGGTGGTTTGTCAGTTGTGTTATTCATGGCGTGCCTTTCATTGGCCTATTGTTTTGTTGGTCGGATGCGAGAGTTGTGTCCGGTGTTATTCGTATCAGTATATTTTCGAGGACGAAAATTCCTAAGTGGGGGAGAGTTGTAACGCCCCGATTTCGATTATTCCAATTTTTGTTGAGTCCTTTATTTAATTAAATGTTAAATTATTCTAGTTATGACTTTGGTGTGATAATATGCTTTAAGTCTATGTTATGATGTATTATCTCGTTTGAGAGCGTTTTCGGGAATTTTGGGCTTAAGGGCATTTTGGTCATTTTATAACTATTAATGAGTTAGAGAAAATTAAGGAAGTAATTTGTAGAGGAAATTTATTAGAAAATGAATTAAGTGTAGAAATTGAATTAGAGGAAATATTGTGTAGAAATAGAAAATAAGAGAATTAGGAGAGAAATAGAATTATGTGGTAAAAATAGAAATGAGAGAAAAAGAAAATAAATGAAAAGAAATAGGAATAAGAGGAAGGAAATAGGAGAGAAAGAGAAAAAGGGGAAATAGAAAGAAAAAGAAGAGAAAGAAAGAGGAAGAGGGAAAAAGAGAAGAAAAGAGGAAAAAGAGTGGAAATCATCAAGAACAAGAGCTAGATCATTTGGAATCCGGGTAAGGGTTAGAAACATTGTTATCTTGTCTAGGTGTGTAGTTATGTATGTGTATGTTTGTGGATTGAAAGATTTTTATGAGTTTTTAGAAAACCCTAAATTGGTGAAATGTTGTGATGATGATCAAAATGTGATTTTGTGTTTATAAATGTGCTTCTAATGATGTTTACATGCTGGGTAATGGTTTGGATGATGTTTTGGGTTGAAAAATATGGATTTTGGGTTTTCAACAGCGCTGGAGAAATCTGAGTTTTCCTTGGTTCGCCTAGCGAACCTGGGGCAAAGCAGCAGCGAGTGAGGTTTTCGCGGGTTCGCCAAGCGAACGATTCAGCGAAGGGTAGTGAAGGTTCGCTACGGGGGTTCGCCTAGCGAAGGTTGTATGTTTTTGGTTCTGTTTGGTTCTGACTTGGTTCGCCAAGGGCTCGCCTAGTGAACTTTGGGTCTATTTTTAGCTAGTAGTGGTTCGCTGGAACATTCGCCTAGCGAAGGTGCTAGCGAGTGCTCGCGAGATGGTTCGCCCAGCGAACAGTGCTGTTTGTGTAATTTTGTTTTCTGCATAACTTTTGATCTGTGGTTCGGTTTGAGGCGTGGTTTGATGCATTGGAAATATTTTGAGCTGTACTTTCTCATGATGAGGAGTTTGAGGCTGTTGGCCGATTAAATAAAGTCGAGAAATTTGGGAATAGTGTCATTTACCGACTTTTGTCGTTTTAAATGTGTATTTTGGGTGTGTAACATACAATGTGGCATTGATATAAATGTGTATGCCTTGTATGATGTTGTGTAATGATAATGCATGTGATGACATGTTGTGATGATAAAGTGTGGCCGAAAGGCAAATGAATGTGATATGTTGTAATTGGTTTTATATGCATGTTTATGATTACATGTATGTGTGAAAATGAATTGCTTACGTGAAGTTCAATGTATGTTAATTGGTGGCCGTATGGCAAGAAAATGCATTGTTGGATTGATTTCTAATGCATGAGTAAAGATGGTGAAATAATTCATATTGATGAATTGTATGTGATTGGAAGAGATGAATGCATGACAATGTTTGTATACATGTATGCATTATAAGAATGTCTTGAGTCATTTTGTATGTGAAGCATAATGATGTACATTCTTGTGTTGAGTGATTCTAATAAGAATCCGTTGTAACGTCGTGTGCCCATGTGGGGTGTGAGCGATGATTATAGACGATTGTGTGCCTAGGTGAGGTGTGAGCAATCAGATTGTGTGCCTAGGTGAGGTGTGAGCAATCAGATCGTGTGGCCGCGTGTGGGGTGTGAGCGATCGGATCGTGTGCCCATGTGGGGTGTGAGCGACAGATTGGTTCCAGAGGGAATCCGCTATAACGTCGTGTGCCCATGTGGGGTGTGAGCGATGATTATAGACGATTGTGTGCCTAGGTGAGGTGTGAGCAATCAGATTGTGTGCCTAGGTGAGGTGTGAGCAATCGGATCGTGTGCCCGCGTGTGGGGTGTGAGCGATCGGGTCGTGTGCCCGTGTGGGGTGTGAGCGATCCATAAACATTGTGTGCCCATGTGGGGTGTGAGCAATGGGTGAACATCGTAGGCCCGACGGGGAGTTACATTGGTAACGAGCGATGGTTCCAACAGAGTTCCTGAGTGAACTAGTGATGAGTCGGTACCGCATATGTAATTGCATAGAGTCGTTGTGTCGGTCTCTTGCATTTACATGAATCATGATTGCATTGTTATATGTGGAAAGTCATGATTGATTATTTGTGTGGAAAATGGTGATGTACATTTATGATAAATGTATTGTGCATGTTTGATATGCATTGATAAATGGTTGATTTTATGATTGAGCTTATGATAAGCCTTTGGAAATTGTTGTGCAATTGTGTTGAATGTAGTGAATTGTAAATGATATGTTCTGTGTATAAACGTATGCATTGTATGAGAATAGGTGATTATGTTCATGAATGATATGCTTGGGTTGTGATATATGTTATATAATGGAATTGGTGAGTAATAGTATATGTGGTAATAAATGTGTTATGTGTATTTTTATGTTGAAATATATAATTATATACATCGATATTATGATAATGTTTCTTACCCTTCTGCTGTTTTATAATGCTCTATGAGGCATTGCAGAGTAGGTTGCTGAAGGTATTTTGTGAAGCTTTGGACTTCATTTCTTTTGGTCGGTCGGCTCTGATATGTAACACCGGGTAGCTAGGATTACATGATTATTTTGTGATACATTTTGTATATGTATCTTGACTTGAATTATTTATGTAAACATGATTCCGTGTTGACGGATAGTATTTGATATATATATATATCTATATATATGATGTTATTCAGTATTTAGATGTTTCCGCTTTTATTCTAAATATTGAGATGTGGGTGTAAGGATGAAGTTCCTCTGTGCAAGTTACCCCACTGTTGCATATCTCTGTTGAGCAGATGTTGATTGCTTTAATTTCAAGTGTAATGTGACATGCTTCTTTTATGCCATGCTTTGTAATTATACTCTGATGAAATTTTTAATATATGCCTAAATGATTAATTTGTGATTATTTGGGGGTATAGAGGGGGTGTTACATGAACAACTGGTAGCCTTGATTCAGATGGTTTTTCTTTGGGGGAAACTATCTTATCAAGTTGCTGCAATATTTTTGTAGCCATCTCACTAGATTTTGAGGAAAAAGGAGGAAAGCATGTACTGGGTTTAGTTCCGTTAACATTTTCTTCAGACTTGTTTTTAACTTCATCGAACATAACAGGCTTACGGGAGGAAGATGAGGGTTGCTGAGCAGCATCAATACCCAATCTGTTCCTATAGACAGATAGAGCACTGCCAGAAAGAGGTGAGCTAGAGCCTTTAGAATATAAAAGATTAGATTTATGACGGACTCGGCGTATAGGACCAACAGATCCTATATTAATATCCACTGCTAAATTTCTACGCTTTATCCCCCCTTGTGTAGATCCAGAAAGCATGCCATGATCTATTGCAGACTGAGTTGAAGATAAAGGCTCATCTTGAACAGCATGCCCACCACCCTTGAGAGTAGAGGGTGGATAAATTCTGGCATATGGTGTACGTGCCATACTATATATTGCAGATCTGCCACGAGGTCTTGAGGTCACAAAACCATTTTCATGAGCTGCAGTGTGTCTAGTAGCCCTTGGCACAATCGACATAATAGGGGATTTATATGGAAAATTTTCACTTTTTAGAAGAGTTGAATCTTCACCACGAGCATGATATCGCATACCAAGCATTGCTGAGGATACATTGGAATGCCGGCTCCCCATGTAAGCTTTTGCAAGTTCTGCAGGTGAAGCAACATCCTCAATAGGAACACTCGGAGTAACATGTTGAGATAATACAAGATTGTTCTCAATCCCATTTTCTACAGTAGGTGTTTTGGGATGTTCTTCCTTTTGTCGAGAAGATAACATAGGTTCTGAGGGAATCACTTCTGGACTCTTCTCTTCTTCAATCCCATCGCAAGGATAACCATTTGTTTCATCAAGGGTAGCCAAAAACTCTAAAGCAATTGAGTTTTCATCCACAGAACTCCTCACATTCTCTCCAATTTTTACATTTGCCTTCACCGATGAATCCTTAATCAGTTTCCTATCTCTAATCAAACTATGATGAGGAATCAACCTAGCTTCAAGCTCATCATTATTCAACCCTTCAATTCCTTGAGAATGAAAACCAAGTGAGTCATTTCCACAAACACCATCAACGCGGTTTCCATGATCTTCTTTCACAACACCAGAAACCCCACCAGCATTTCCATATACACTTACACTACTCCATGGCTGACCTAAACCAGCACCGTTCCTATCCTCAACAAACCCACCTGAGATCTTATCTTTAATATCAGAAAGTATAACTTTTGATGCATCAGGGTTATTTAAATCAAGCATCTCCTTTGTTTTCTCAACTCCTTCAGCAGAATCACCAACCACAAGAGGAAATTCAGGAACTGCCTCGATCCTGTGACCACGAGCTAGAACAAGTGAAGGAACTGCGGAAGCAGCTATGGCAGAAACGACTGCGTAACGCTTTTGGTTGACATTGATCTTACGGTGCCATCTGCGCCAGATCCTGGTCGGAGCAAACATACGACCACCGCGACACATGTTTCCGAAGGCAGCTTGACCTGCACAGTGAGTTCCACCACCGGCAACACGAGGAATACGGGAGACAGTACGACCGGTTCCCCATGATTCGGCAGAGGTTTGGTGACTGGCACGGCGGCTGACGGCGTAAGGTTGGCGGCTGTTATTAGAGATGTTGGAGTGGACGAAATTGACGATGTCAGGGCGGATTGAGGCACGCATTACGTCGGGAATGGGTAGAGTGGTTGGGGAATCGGTGGCCATGTCGGAGTCCAGTGCCTGGACGGTGACAAGGGGTCTTGCGGCTGCGGCTGCCATTTCTGAGTGAAGGAAATGGAGGAAGCTTAACCTAGGGCTTTCTATGGTGGTGTTAGTGTGAAAAAGGGTTTTGTGATGTTTTGGAGTGGGTTTGGGGAAGAAATTGGATTTAGCAGATTTACATTTTTTTTAAAAGAGAGATGAGACACTTGTAATTGCTTTTCAAAATCTCTTTTAGTAGTAGCATGAATTTGATATTTATGAGTAATCATGGAAGAGGTGTTTGGTTGATGATAATTATTATAATAGTATGAAGAATAGGATGGTGAATAAGATGAATATGGGTTAGCATTAGGTGTATGTGGTGAATACCCATGATTTGGATACAAACTTGGTGATGAAGAACCAACATGAGTGTAACAAGGTGTAAAAAGTTCCCATGGAAAAGATGGAAATGAAGATGTGGTAGGAGATGTAAAAGAGGGGTTTGTGGGATAGGTAGGACGAATACTCCATGGATGATATAAAGGTGTATGATAAGGATAATCCATAGGAGGATTTGAGTACATGATGAAAGCACCAATTGTTAGGAAGCAAAATGCTAAACCCTAACAAGATTAAACCAAACTAAGAGAAGCAATAAGACTAACTAAGAAAATTTAAAGATAAGATTTGATTTCATTCATTGATATCTTCATTCTCACAAGGAGAGTACATATATAGGACCAATAATGGATAATGAGATAAAAAAGGCCTAAACACTACTAAAGCCCAATTCAACATTTAAAATAAAATAACAACTAACATAATTATATTACTAATTAAAATGTCTAATTGCACCTCCTATCATTCCTCATGGTAAAACTCCAAAGCCAGCCTTTGAAGAAAGAAATGAATATCATCGTAGATATGCTTGGCAATCGACTCCTAACGTGTGAACCCATGTCAAGCCCAGCCGTGCTAGCTACAAGTGTTGAGTATTCCACGTCAGTCACAAACACGTGTTACCTTCCAAGAGAAAACTAGTTGTGCGAGAAATATTTCAAAATGAAGTCGTGAGCCGATAATCCACGTCACTTGAATGAGCTAAAATTAAAAAGCAAGAATGATATGTCATACACAATCTAAAAGAGAAAATCAAAACGACAACAAAGTTTCAGCACAAGGTTCACACAACGCGTATGGAATCAAAACGCAAACCACAATTTCAAAAACGGCAAATCATTTTCACTCATTCTCATCTATAAATACAACTCACTACTCATTCATTTCCTCAAGCTTTTCAAGCCACTAAAACTCTGCTAATTTTTCTCTCGCTTCTCACTGCGAAACCGATTCCTCACATTTCTCTTCTCCTACTTCCTTTCATCAAATTCACTTCAGTTGAAACATAAAAACCATCCAGAATCAAAGAAGAAGAAGAAGAGAGTTTCAAGTTTATCACTCACCTGAATTTGAAGGTAGTTTGAGAGTTGCCGTCGTTTTCGATCCGACATTTTTCATTGTAATTCTTTGAATCGTTGATACTGTTGCATAGAGCACTTGATTTCGATCACAACTATGTGTGTTTCGCATTCCGCCGCTTTGATTTGAGAAAGCTTGAAACTGATAGCTATGGCGTGAATAGTGTTGACCGCGTGAGGAAGATGATGAAACTTCATGTTTCTGATTCAATTTTCATTTTTACTTTTATTTTAAAAATAGAAGGTCTTCATCAATTAGCTTGGGCCTGAACCACGTGTGAGGTTCTTATCATCACCTCCTTTTTTTTTCTTAAACCTCTCTGTCCTTTCTCTTTTTAAAATCTCTTTTAACTTTTTTTATTACTAATACTCTTTTTTTTTTTATGATTTTTCTTTAAAGGAATTTTAATCCCTTTCTTTTTTATTTTTGCATATTGAATTTTGTTTTGAAAACTTTTCTTGAAAATTTTATTTGAAGTTACTTCATTCTTCATTTTATTTGAATTCTTATATTGATTAATTTTTGGTTGTTTTGGATTTTGAACCTTGATAAGATCTCATCAATATTAATGGAATTTGGGTGTCGATTTTATCCACCAAGAGAGGTGATTGATATTGATGATGATTTAATCGACTTAAGATTCAAATTAGTGGTTCTTTTCATCTTGACCTCTTTCTTCTTCTTCCTTTTCTTTTGGTCGATGAAATCTATGGATCGATGATTATTGATTTACGAAGATGTTTAATCTTCATTATTTAAAATCTATGGGTGAATGATCATTTGGATCATTCTCCATACTTTGGAATCGTGATAGATTTCCTTTGATAAATCGATGTGAAATCTAGATTATGATTAGACCGTTCCCTTTTTCTTTTTGTGTGGCATGTTTTAGTATAGTGATTTACATATCACTTCTCTAACATGTGTTAACACTAATATTGTTATTGACCGGCCTCCAGTGGGGTGACTTCTATATAAGTCACTTGACGATTGTTTAACATAACGCTAAATTGTCCCGTATCGGAAAATGATCATTCTTGCAAGCCCAAGATGGTTGATTATTTGTCTTTTGGCTCAATACCTATGAGACTTGTTGTTATGTGGCTTTGGTCTTATCAATCTTCTAATGAATTCTCATTAACCTTGACCTAAGTGCATTATTCAATCATTGTTGATCATTTGCTCTAACAACTAATCACTAACTCACTAACAATATTATTGTAATATATTGTTTATGTTTCCTTCTTGCTCCCTATCTCTCTTTATTTCTTATGCTTTATATTATCATATATCATATCATGTTTATGTTTATGTCATTTTTCTTTTGTCCACTTGGACCATATTATCTTGTGCTTTTGTTTTTCTTTTGTCCATTTGGACTCAAAAACATTAATAAAGGATTAAACCACTAAAAGACTTGTGCTCTTATTGTTGGACTATGGCCATTATCCCTTGCATTAGAGGATCTCTACTCTTAGACTTCTCGGCTTGATTATGGACTTATGGACTTATACTTAGGACTTTCTCCCTTGTGCTTTGGACCATTATGGAGTTTGATATTCTAGCTTTTATTTGGCTTGCTTATTGGCTCAAGAGGATGGAATTCTTTTCTTATTATGCTTTGAGGAGTGCCTCCATGTGGATAGATCTTTCTTACCCTAACTTTTATTTTATGCACTAGGATAGTCTCTTCTTCTCCACCCCTTCTTATATTTTCAAAATCTTCTCCCTTTTTCAAAACCTTCTTGTTTTCAAACTTAAAACCGCTTTCAAAATAAAACCTTGACTTTGGTCAAGTGATTTTTAAACTTTGTTTTCTTTAATAAATGTCAATCCATGTTAATCATATTTTGACCATTTCAAAAGATATAAAAAATACAAAACTTATTCAAACTTTTTGTGCTTTGTGCACCTTTTTTCTTTTAAACCTTTCAAAAAAAATTAGACATGAGTCATTTTTTTGATGAGATGTAAAGCTCCTAACCATGGTATTTTGTGTAAAGTATGTCTATTTTCCACTTTGATGTTGAAGTGATAGTCTTGTTGATTTTAATCCAAGCAAATCCTTCATCTTAATGTGATGCAAATGCCTCTTTCCCATACCTTTGGGTGTTGAGTATTCTCTCTTGAGAATGACGAGTTGTCTTTTCAAGATAAAATGAATCATAACCAATTATTTTTGTTATTTGTACCACGAACTACGAGGTTTTGATCCTATATTGCACTTTGTGGGTACGTAGACATGAGGCGATAAGTCTCTCCAAACACAAAAATATTTAAAAAATAATTCTCCTCTCATCTCCTCAATCTCTTTTCAAACAAACATTTTCAAACCAAAAAGCGTAGATATTTCAAAAGGTTCCTATAGAGTACTATAGACGTTTTGGGTGCTAACACCTTCCCTTGACGTAACCAACCCCCTTACCCAGTCTCTGTTCATTTTGTTCTTATTTAGAACCTCTTTAGGTTTTGTTCGCTCTTTTTCCATTCCCTTTGGATAAAATAAAAGTGCGGTGGCGACTCTTGCTTTATGAGTTAAGTTAATCAATAGCTTACACTCACAATTTTACCGCTACAACCGTTATTGCTGAGATAAGATTTCCATTCTTCATCCGTATCGGAGGAGTCGCTCTCATTGATGGTGTGTACTTCTTGAGACACAGGGTGGAGGAAGCCTCCACTATGGAAGAAATTCTGAATGAGATGAAAACTTTCATATTTCTTAGCAGTCTGGGTACAGGATGAAGAGAAACCAAGACCTTTCTTTGTCTTGTTATCCGTAGGAATTACAATATGTCCCCATCCTTTTGGGTTATTACTCTTGATTACTTAGAGAGTGTCCTTGTATGAGGAAATCAATGTCCCTTTTTCTGGACGATTCTCATTGATCACCGAGAGAGCTTGGAACTAAGTTCCAACAACCTCTTTCGGTTCTACACAGGAGAATGATGAAAAATTGCTTACGATTAGGGCTTGCACTCCGCATACTATGACTAGCTTGTTATTCTTGATGAACTTCAGCTTTTGGTGAAGTGTCGAAGTGACTGCCCCAGTTTCGTGTATCCAAGGTCTTCCTAATAAACAGCTGTATCCTACCCGGATGTCCATGACCTTGAAAGTAACTTGGAAGTGTGAGGACCGATGTGTAGCGAGCGATTTTGGATGCGGATCTTAAGTGCTGGTCGCTCTCTGCTGTTGAGCTTACTACAGGTCGATTCATTTTTTATCCTATTGTGAGCTGATGAAGGAATGGAAATAAATGTCTCCAATTAACCTTGCTTTGCATACTGAGTTTAAATAGCGGTCTGTTAGGTTACGAATGCTATCAATGTGGGGGGCCTTTGTACTAGTTATTTGTATTTTCGCCAATACTGTTTTCTTTCTTTCTAGGATCTTATAGTGGGAAACAAGGATTAGGATGTTAGGACTGATGCTTTTTGATTGATACATGAGAGTATGGGATTTTGGGTTTTTGTTTAGTGTGCTCGCTAAGATTTTTCTTTCAATCTTATGCCTACATCCGTTTACCGAAACAGGGAAATCAGAGCGTTCGTAGCTCCTCCTATTCTATGTGAGGAAATGGGTGTTTTTGGTGTCTTGTTCAAAGCCCAAGATGTGAAGCGAAAGGTGATTTGTATCTTGTTCAAAGCCCAAGATATGAAGCTGAAGAGTCTATTTGTATCTTGTTCAAAGCCCAAGATGTGAAGCTAAAGGTTTGGCTTTAGAGAATTTGTCATCTCTAAAGAGGGGTTTGTATGTCACAATTGTTTATAAAGGAGAATTACTTTAACCGGGATACGCGGATCCGGAAATGCCATAATTTCCTTTATAGGGGATTTTAACCTGAAGGAGAAGACTTTAACTCAGTGTAGAGTAATGCCATCTTTCCTTAAGAATTTCTCATGCTAAAAGAGGGACAATGGCATGGATTTAGATAATCCAGAGGCTTGCCGCTTACAGAGATTAGATGGAAGGAGTTGTTGATGTTTGTGTACTGTGAACGAGGCACAACTTTGATGCTAAAAGGTTAATTGGATTAACCAGTGGTTTTCTTATACAAAGCCTAAGAGGAGGCTAATATGCGTCTCGTACAAAGCCCGAGAGAGAGGCTAAAAGGTTTTGACTCAATGATGGAGTCTTTGAGTATCTCGTATAAAGCCCGAGATGGAGGCTATTTGACTCAACAAGAGAGTTTTTTGTATCTCGTACGAAGCCCGAGATGGAGGCTGGAAACTTTTAAGAAGCCGATCAGTCCTTGTACGAAGCCCAAGAGGAGGTTATCATTCACAGAGGAAGAGATCATTATAAGAAGCCTAAGAGGAGGCGCTGAATACTTCTAAGAAGCCGAAGGGTCCTTGTACAATGCCCAAGAGGAGGCTGATGCTTTTAAGAAGCCGATGGGTCCCCAAACCCCGAGAAATTCAAGGCAAGCTATTCACAAGGAATAGATCAAGTCAGGAAAGTTCGAGAATTTGGAAGAAACTCAAGAGATGCCATTCACGGAGAAAAGATCATCTCTCGGGGGTAGAGTTTCTTGACAAGTGCTTTTAAGAAGCCTGTGGGTCCCCAAACCCCGAGAAATTCAAGGCAAGCTATTCACAAGGAATAGATCAAGTCAGGAAAGTTCGAGAATTTGGAAGAAACTCAAGAGATGCCATTCACGGAGAAAAGATCATCTCTGGGGAATAGAGTTTCTTTGACAACTTCTATGAGTGACAGTCTATGAAAGGGTTCACAGAGAATGCTGCCTTTCATGTCTCCATATTGTTTAACCCCAAGAGGAGGGAAGATTATGTCTGGTAATCCTATGGGGATCTAGTATTGATTATTTCTAAGAGTGATCAACGGGCTTAATGCTAGACGTAGTTGTTGGGGAAACTCTAAATATCTATACTATTATTACACAGTTGATATGAGTTTATGAAAGAAGACTTACAGTGAAACAGCCCCATAATATAGTTATATGTATATGAAAGTGGTAAATGAAAGCAATAACCACTTACTCGGTTGTAGAGCTTCCATGCTGTTTGGTTAGTTGTTCAACAAAGAAAGATTGAAAACAACAGTATATTCAAAATCAAAGGAGAAAGTGCTTTGAAAAAGAAAGATTTGGGGCTTACAGCTCAAGGAGAGGCCCAGGGTTTTATCAGTGAGCGCACTGTTTGAATTTGTACAGAGGGACTTATACAAATGACTGAGGCCCAAAAAAGGTTTTCTGTACAAAGGGATTGGGTCTTACACTCTAATAGAGGCCCAAAAAGTTTTAAGAAAAAGAGTGGGGCTTATAACACGAGGGTAGGCCCAGATGATTTTTCGTTTAAAATGGTGGTCGCGCCGAGATTTTCTTTTAACACAGAGGTACTTATACAATAAGTGAGGCCCAAAAATATTTTGGTTAAAAGGGGATTGGGTCTTACACTCTATTAGAGGCCCAAAAGTTTTGAATGGGTCTTATAGCTCGAGGAGAGGCCCATGGTTATTTTTTTCAAAAAGGCGACGATCGCGCCGTTTGTTTTTGACGGTATCGGGACTTATACAATACACTGAGGCCCAAAAAATGATTTGTTCAGAAAAAGGAATGGGTCTTACACTCTATTAGAGGCCCAAAAAGTTTTGAAAATAATTTATGAGGGTTGAATTAATCCAAAACCCTAATTTGTTTTCAAAAATGTATTTAATAGAATAAAAATTCAATTAAAATGATCAAAAATGTTTAACATATGAAAAACAAATTGTGATCTTGGATTAATGCTTCAAAAATTAAGTATTGACCTACAAAATAATTAGAAAGCATTAAAAGTTGCAAAATTAAGGTGGAAAAAATATTTAAAATGTTAAAAACAATTAAAATATTAATTCTTTGCAAAAATATCAATTATATAAAATAAATAATATTTTTTGGATTTTATGATAAAATAAAATATTTTAACATTTTTGTTAATTATTAAAAAAAGAATCAACTCAAAATCATTAAAACTCAGAGAGAAATTAATTTTTGAATCAATTAAATAAAATCACAAAATTCAAATATTTGAATTTGAAAGAAATGGCGCCAAGAACACACCAAGAACACGCACGTGTTCTGGGTTTGGCCAGATTTGCATTTTCTATCCAATCTCACTGAATACTTGATTATATCATGCAATCCACATACCAATCAACTCGTTTCAACCTCACGATCATGTCTATGGCATTTAATTTCATTTAAATTAAACATATAACAAGAAATCATGAAAAATCCTCAAGAACCCTAATTTCTGCATGAAGGCTAGGATTTTTTATACACGATTCAAACAATGCAATTAATTGAGGGGAAACATGAAATGCATGATTATGAACATATGGCCAAATTATTGTGCGAGGAAATATGCATAGATTGAGAGATGACCAAGTATATGCTTACCTCTAGGTAGTGACAGCAAGTGCAATGTGATTTTTGATTTGGAGGTGTTACAGATGAGTGGTGATGATCTGAACAGCTTCCCTACACCCTATGGAGTGTGTTTGAATGCTTGGACTTGATTGAAATTGGCTGGATCACTTCATGGCATCTCAACTGCACTTTAGTTAAAACCTTGAGCAATTGACTGGTGATTCTGAGAAATCAGTGTTCCAGTTGTTGTTTAAGTATTTGATCAGCTCATATGTGATGTATGTGAGGTGTGTGAGTGATTGGTTTGAGTGGAATTGCCCTCTAGTTCAAAACCCAATAGCTACCTTGCTAAGAAAGGCATTTTTGCCAAGAGAAAGAGATTTTGAGAAAGGCAAGTGTTGTAGGCCTTTGGTGTACTTAAACTGATCACAATTGAGCTCTATTTATAGTAGAGCAAGTTTGTTTTGCAAGGAATAGTGAATGGCAACTGCTGAGTAGGTTTGTTCAATGTTGGCCAATGGAAGTTCAAGTCTCCTCTAGCCATTGACTAGAGGTTAGGGCACAGGCTGCTGGTTCCCTTGGTCTTGGATAAGTCTTGACTGAATTCAAATGAAAATGGCTCAGTCCATGCCACCTTGATGCTTCCATTGAATCCTCCAATCGAAATTTGGAGTCTTGTCCCTATTTTGGCAATTCTAGGTTCAACGTGCTATTTCTTGTTCCAAAGACTTTGGAGGCTTGGCTAAGTGATTGTCCCCTTTAGATTCAATCCTCAGATGTGTCCAAGTGGATAGGAGTGTTTGGATTTGCACAATTTTGGCAAATCGAGCAAAAATGCAAACTCTTCCTTGCCTTGACAGATTTCAACAAGGCAACTTGACAATGTCATAACTCATAGCCCAAATGGAATTTGGCAATGTTCTTGGCCATTTTGGAAAGCCCTTACATGATACAACAACTGTTTGAACATGTTTGGTTTTGATATCTTTTGAATCCAAGTGAAAAATCCCCCTACATTTGGAAAAAAATGAAGACAGATTTGGACTTAGTGAAAATTTCACTAAGTGTTGGAAAAAGTGACATTTTCATTTTTCAGCCATTTTGATCACTCCATAACTCAAAATCCTTAATGAATTGGACTTAGGTCTAGTTGAAGTTTTTGTAGAGGGTAATGAGGGCTACAAATCCATCTTTGGATGAGGAAAAATGGCTTTGTGGTTTAGGAGTTATGATCCTCCAAAGTTGGTACCCTAGCCACTTTATTTTTAACTTAGAAAATTTTCTAAGTTTTTATGGTTACCCCTTTTACAAGTTATCCAACTTTTCTTGATTTTTCTTGATGAATGATGACTCAAATCACATATTAACATCATTTTAGGGTTAAAAATCCATTTTGGTGAAAAATCTCAAAAAGTCAAAGTTGACTTTTGTGCACAGTTGACTTTTTATCAGATGAATTCCAAACTGTGCAATTCTTCAGGAAATCATGTCCTTGACCTAAATCAAACTTGATGGACATGTTCCATGGGTGTCATAGGGTATATTGAGGTATGTCCTAGGGTTTGGGAGCATGTCTTGGTCAAAAGTCAAAGTTACAGTTGACTTTTTCCTTAAAACCCTAACTGTGGTGCAGATGAAATTGAGACTTGTTGCTCAAGCTTCTTGGATTAATCCATTGTTCCAAATGGATCAATATAGTTCATTAGAGACCCTCAAACCCTCTCTTGAGGTCTTGGCTCATGATTTTCCCTAAAAGTCAACTTAGGGGTGAATTAGGTCAAGAAACCCTAATTCCTGATCTTTGATGAATGCAACCCTTAAGGAAAAATTGACTTGATGATTGGGTCCATAAGGTTCCATGGAGTATATTAGGTTGTGTTTTGGATAATTGGATTGTGCCCAGATGAAAATTTTCCATCTGGAGGCCCTGGTTGACCAAAACCCTAATTTGGTGATACTGGCGATCTTGAGGCTTGATCCACTTAGAAGGGAGCAGCTTTGTGCTTAATCCTTGGAGTGGGAGTCCTTTTTGATCCTTTGTGTATGTTTGAGAGGTTTAGACAAGTTGAAGATCATGTCATTCCTTGATTGACCCTTTGTCTAAGGCTCTTAGAGGGCTTGAAACCCTAATTTTGATTGCAGTGGATGCTCACCCATCTTTGGGGAGACTTATGAAATAAGATGGTTCCCCCATATTGTGATGATGATTTGCACAATGATGGGAAATCTTAGTGGTCAAAATTTGGGGTATAACAGATGCCCCTATTTAATCTTCTTGGACCCGAAGGTGTGAATGACGAAGGTATTCGGGCATTCGGGGTGCCAGAGGATTAAATATCGAAATACCCGAAATTTTGATGGTGGTTATGAATGGTAGCTTACGCATTCATCTTCTTTAGCTAAGCAATGATGCTTAGAAAAGGTAAACTTCCCCTCGATCCTGGTCTTCAGCCAAGGAACTGGTCTCAGTTTCTTTTGTCAACTTCCCCTCGATCCTGGTTTCCAGCCAAGGAACTAGTCTCAGTTTCTTTTGCAAACTTCCCCTCGATCCTGGTTTCCTACCAAGGAACTGGTCTTAGTTTCTTTTGTCAATAAACTTTATTGACAAGGGACGCTATGTGTAGCGGTTTTCCTCAAACTTCTCGCCGAGTTTTCCTGGGGAGATGCCATTTGACGGAAAAAGTTTTGATGTCAGACTCGCTGGGGGACCCAGTCGTCTGAGTTGTAGAGTTGCACAAACTTCTCTGTTGGAGACGCCATTTGTTTCTACTGGGGGAAAGCAGGTCTCTTGGGAGTCTGCTGTCGCTTGGGATCTTACATCATACTTTTCTCGGGATCTTCCCGGAGAAATGCCATATGATGGGGTCCAATTTTTAGGTGCCGATGACCTTTTCATCAGCAATCTTTTCGGAGCGAAACTGGCATGCTCCCGAACCTCTGATTACAAGGCTTTCTCTTCGGATTTTCCTTAATCCGGGAAAGCAAGGATATCATCTTCAATGGCGAAGAGTGATGTCGACTGAAGATTCCTCTGGTTTTTCAAAGGTTCAAGTTATCAAAGTGGTTGAGGGCCAACTTCCTTCCAGAAATAAACTAGAAGCGAGGTTGTTCAAACACAGTATTTCCTGACGAGGCAAGGACTGACAACTCGATTGAGAGAACTGTTTATCACTAGGGGACAAGACCGACTAGAGTGATAGCGACGCAATATGAAATGTGAATGCAAATCAATAATGCATGATGTAGGTATGTATATGCTGACAAAACTGACGCGACATACAAACTGACGGGTGAACACGACTGGATGCTCGGCCATCGCGGGGCGTGTAGAAATATCGCTGGTTCAAGATAGCCATTCCACCTTGCTTAGGAGAGATAGTCCCTGTTGGGAGCTACCGTTGGTCGGGCTTAGGAGGTAAGAACTCTGCCGTGGCGTATCAGTCGAAACAAGGTCTTTGACACAGTTGATCCTTCATTCAGGCGTACTGGGTTAGAAGGAGTACTTTGATTCTGAACTTTTAGGTTCGATTACTTCTGGAGAAGCGACCGATGTTCCTTTGATGTTTAACAGTCAAAAGAAATTGCCGACTTTATTTTAAAAGCAGAAAAAGTTTTAACAAGTAAATTCATTTTATTTTATTTCAAGAATCGTTAATCATGTTAACAACGTCGTTCTGTAAAGCTAAAACAAATAAGGATTACACACAAAAGCATAAGGGCTCAAATTTTATTGACACAATGGAGATCAGCCAAACGCGTGATTCCAAAGAGTATTTACAAAGTTATAAAATGGTAATTTACAGGGAAAAGGGCTACGTTGAAACATAACGACCATTATCCTTCTACCAACTTTGACTTCGGGGCATCCTGAGCTTCTGTCGAAGATGACCTTGACTGGAGTTCTTTTGACAGATGATGTAACTGTTGTTGAGGGACTTGCCTCTGTTGAACATAGTTACTTGCCATTATCCCTAATTTTTGCCTGGATTGTACTATGATGTTTCCAATCCACCGGGATGATTTTTTTCATGTCTCTAATTTTTTCCTGGACCGCCCTTTCGGGTTTTCAATCCACCGAGACGTTTTTTTTAGTTTAGGCGAAGTATTTCTTGACTACATCAACATTCGTGGGGTAGGCAAATTCCTCTCCGTTCATGGTTGCAAGTCTCAAGGCACCGCCTGAGAAAGCTTTCGTGACCACATAGGGGCCATCATAATTCGGGGTCCATTTGCCCCGAGAATCAGTGAGAAAAGATTGTATCTTCTTGAGCACGAGGTCTCCTTTCCTGAAGATGCGGGGTCGAACCTTTTTGTCGAACGCCTTCTTCATTCTCTGTTGATACAATTGACCATGGCATAGTGCCATGATTCATTTTTCCTCGATCAGATTCAATTCGTCGTGTCGGCTTTAACACCATATGGTGATGATCTGAACAGCTTCCCTACACCCTATGGAGTGTGTTTGAATGCTTGGACTTGATTGAAATTGGCTGGATCACTTCATGGCATCTCAACTGCACTTTAGTTAAAACCTTGAGCAATTGACTGGTGATTCTGAGAAATCAGTGTTCCAGTTGTTGTTTAAGTATTTGATCAGCTCATATGTGATGTATGTGAGGTGTGTGAGTGATTGGTTTGAGTGGAATTGCCCTCTAGCTCAAAACCCAATAGCTACCTTGCTAAGAAAGGCATTTTTGCCAAGAGAAAGAGATTTTGAGAAAGGCAAGTGTTGTAGGCCTTTGGTGTACTTAAACTAATCACAATTGAGCTCTATTTATAGTAGAGCAAGTTTGTTTTGCAAGGAATAGTGAATGGCAACTGCTGAGTAGGTTTGTTCAATGTTGGCCAATGGAAGTTCAAGTCTCCTCTAGCCATTGACTAGAGGTTAGGGCACAGGCTGCTGGTTCCCTTGGTCTTGGATAAGTATTGACTGAATTCAAATGAAAATGGCTCAGTCCATGCCACCTTGATGCTTCCATTGAATCCTCCAATCGAAATTTGGAGTCTTGTCCCTATTTTGGCAATTCTAGGTTCAACGTGCTATTTCTTGTTCCAAAGACTTTGGAGGCTTGGCTCAGTGATTGTCCCCTTTAGATTCAATCCTCAGATGTGTCCAAGTGGATAGGAGTGTTTGGATTTGCACAATTTTGGCAAATCGAGCAAAAATGCAAATTCTTCCTTGCCTTGACAGATTTCAACAAGGCAACTTGACAATGTCATAACTCATAGCCCAAATGGAATTTGGCAATGTTCTTGGCCATTTTGGAAAGCCCTTACATGATACAACAACTGTTTGAACATGTTTGGTTTTGATATCTTTTGAATCCAAGTGAAAAATCCCCCTACATTTGGAAAAAAATGAAGACAGATTTGGACTTAGTGAAAATTTCACTAAGTGTTGGAAAAAGTGACATTTTCATTTTCCAGCCATTTTGATCACTCCATAACTCAAAATCCTTAATGAATTGGACTTAGGTCTAGTTGAAGTTTTTGTAGAGGGTAATGAGGGCTACAAATCCATCTTTGGATGAGGAAAAATGGCTTTGTGGTTTAGGAGTTATGATCCTCCAAAGTTGGTACCCTAGCCACTTTATTTTTAACTTAGAAAATTTTCTAAGTTTTTATGGTTACCCCTTTTACAAGTTATCCAACTTTTCTTGATTTTTCTTGATGAATGATGATTCAAATCACATATTAACATCATTTTAGGGTTAAAAATCCATTTTGGTGAAAAATCTCAAAAAGTCAAAGTTGACTTTTGTGCATAGTTGACTTTTTATCAGATGAATTCCAAACTGTGCAATTCTTCAGGAAATCATGTCCTTGACCTAAATCAAACTTGATGGACATGTTCCATGGGTGTCATAGGGTATATTGAGGTATGTCCTAGGGTTTGGGAGCATGTCTTGGTCAAAAGTCAAAGTTACAGTTGACTTTTTCCTTAAAACCCTAACTGTGGTGCAGATGAAATTGAGACTTGTTGCTCAAGCTTCTTGGATTAATCCATTGTTCCAAATGGATCAATATAGTTCATTAGAGACCCTCAAACCCTCTCTTGAGGTCTTGGCTCATGATTTTCCCTAAAAGTCAACTTAGGGGTGAATTAGGTCAAGAAACCCTAATTCCTGATCTTTGATGAATGCAACCCCTAAGGAAAAATTGACTTGATGATTGGGTCCATAAGGTTCCATGGAGTATATTAGGTTGTGTTTTGGATAATTGGATTGTGCCCAGATGAAAATTTTCCATCTGGAGGCCCTGGTTGACCAAAACCCTAATTTGGTGATACTGGCGATCTTGAGGCTTGATCCACTTAGAAGGGAGCAGCTTTGTGCTTAATCCTTGGAGTGGGAGTCCTTTTTTATCCTTTGTGTATGTTTGAGAGGTTTAGACAAGTTGAAGATCATGTCATTCCTTGATTGACCCTTTGTCTAAGGCTCTGAGAGGGCTTGAAACCCGAATTTTGATTGCAGTGGATGCTCACCCATCTTTGGGGAGACTGATGAAATAAGATGGATCCCCCATATTGTGATGATGATTTGCACAATGATGGGAAATCTTAGTGGTCAAAATTTGGGGTATAACAGATGCCCCTATTTAATCTTCTTGGACCCGAAGGTGTGAATGACGAAGGTATTCGGGCATTCGGGGTGCCAGAGGATTAAATATCGAAATACCCGAAATTTTGATGGTGGTTATGAATGGTAGCTTACGCATTCATCTTCTTTAGCTAAGCAATGATGCTTAGAAAAGGTAAACTTCCCCTCGATCCTGGTCTTCAGCCAAGGAACTGGTCTCAGTTTCTTTTGTCAACTTCCCCTCGATCCTGGTTTCCAGCCAAGGAACTAGTCTCAGTTTCTTTTGCCAACTTCCCCTCGATCTTGGTTTCCTACCAAGGAACTGGTCTTAGTTTCTTTTGTCAATAAACTTTATTGACAAGGGACGCTATGTGTAGCGGTTTTCCTCAAACTTCTCGCCGAGTTTTCCTGGGGAGATGCCATTTGACGGAAAAAGTTTTGATGTCAGACTCGCTGGGGGACCCAGTCGTCTGAGTTGTAGAGTTGCACAAACTTCTCTGTTGGAGACGCCATTTGTTTCTACTGGGGGAAAGCAGGTCTCTTGGGAGACTGCTGTCGCTTGGGATCTTACATCATACTTTTCTCGGGATCTTCACGGAGAAATGCCATATGATGGGGTCCAATTTTTAGGTGCCGATGACCTTTTCATCAGCAATCTTTTCGGAGCGAAACTGGCATGCTCCCGAACCTCTGATTACAAGGCTTTCTCTTCGGATTTTCCTTAATCCGGGAAAGCAAGGATATCATCTTCAATGGCGAAGAGTGATGTCGACTGAAGATTCCTCTGGTTTTTCAAAGGTTCAAGTTATCAAAGTGGTTGAGGGCCAACTTCCTTCCAGAAATAAACTAGAAGCGAGGTTGTTCAAACACAGTATTTCCTGACGAGGCAAGGACTGACAACTCGATTGAGAGAACTGTTTATCACTAGGGGACAAGACCGACTAGAGTGATAGCGACGCAATATGAAATGTGAATGCAAATCAATAATGCATGATGTAGGTATGTATATGCTGACAAAACTGACGCGACATACAAACTGACGGGTGAACACGACTGGATGCTCGGCCATCGCGGGGCGTGTAGAAATATCGCTGGTTCAAGATAGCCATTCCACCTTGCTTAAGAGAGATAGTCCCTGTTGGGAGCTACCGTTGGTCGGGCTTAGGAGGTAAGAACTCTGCCGTGGCGTATCAGTCGAAACAAGGTCTTTGACACAGTTGATCCTTCATTCAGGCGTACTGGGTTAGAAGGAGTACTTTGATTCTGAACTTTTAGGTTCGATTACTTCTGGAGAAGCGACCGATGTTCCTTTGATGTTTAACAGTCAAAAGAAATTGCCGACTTTATTTTAAAAGCAGAAAAAGTTTTAACAAGTAAATTCATTTTATTTTATTTCAAGAATCGTTAATCATGTTAACAACGTCGTTCTGTAAAGCTAAAACAAATAAGGATTACACACAAAAGCATAAGGGCTCAAATTTTATTGACACAATGGAGATCAGCCAAACGCGTGATTCCAAAGAGTATTTACAAAGTTATAAAATGGTAATTTACAGGGAAAAGGGCTACGTTGAAACATAACGACCATTATCCTTCTACCAACTTTGACTTCGGGGCATCCTGAGCTTCTGTCGAAGATGACCTTGACTGGAGTTCTTTTGACAGATGATGTAACTGTTGTTGAGGGACTTGCCTCTGTTGAACATAGTTACTTGCCATTATCCCTAATTTTTGCCTGGATTGTACTATGATGTTTCCAATCCACCGGGATGATTTTTTTCATGTCTCTAATTTTTGCCTGGACCTCCCTTTCGGGTTTTCAATCCACCGAGACGTTTTTTTTAGTTTAGGCGAAGTATTTCTTGACTACATCAACATTCGTGGGGTAGGCAAATTCCTCTCCGTTCATGGTTGCAAGTCTCAAGGCACCGCCTGAGAAAGCTTTCGTGACCACATAGGGGCCATCATAATTCGGGGTCCATTTGCCCCGAGAATCAGCGAGAAAAGATTGTATCTTCTTGAGCACGAGGTCTCCTTTCCTGAAGATGCGGGGTCGAACCTTTTTGTCGAACGCCTTCTTCATTCTCTGTTGATACAATTGACCATGGCATAGTGCCGTGATTCATTTTTCCTCGATCAGATTCAATTCGTCGTGTCGGCTTTAACACCATATGGTGATGATCTGAACAGCTTCCCTACACCCTATGGAGTGTGTTTGAATGCTTGGACTTGATTGAAATTGGCTGGATCACTTCATGGCATCTCAACTGCACTTTAGTTAAAACCTTGAGCAATTGACTGGTGATTCTGAGAAATCAGTGTTCCAGTTGTTGTTTAAGTATTTGATCAGCTCATATGTGATGTATGTGAGGTGTGTGAGTGATTGGTTTGAGTGGAATTGCCCTCTCGCTCAAAACCCAATAGCTACCTTGCTAAGAAAGGCATTTTTGCCAAGAGAAAGAGATTTTGAGAAAGGCAAGTGTTGTAGGCCTTTGGTGTACTTAAACTAATCACAATTGAGCTCTATTTATAGTAGAGCAAGTTTGTTTTGCAAGGAATAGTGAATGGCAACTGCTGAGTAGGTTTGTTCAATGTTGGCCAATGGAAGTTCAAGTCTCCTCTAGCCATTGACTAGAGGTTAGGGCACAGGCTGCTGGTTCCCTTGGTCTTGGATAAGTCTTGACTGAATTCAAATGAAAATGGCTCAGTCCATGCCACCTTGATGCTTCCATTGAATCCTCCAATCGAAATTTGGAGTCTTGTCCCTATTTTGGCAATTCTAGGTTCAACGTGCTATTTCTTGTTCCAAAGACTTTGGAGGCTTGGCTCAGTGATTGTCCCCTTTAGATTCAATCCTCAGATGTGTCCAAGTGGATAGGAGTGTTTGGATTTTCACAATTTTGGCAAATCGAGCAAAAATGCAAATTCTTCCTTGCCTTGACAGATTTCAACAAGGCAACTTGACAATGTCATAACTCATAGCCCAAATGGAATTTGGCAATGTTCTTGGCCATTTTGGAAAGCCCTTACATGATACAACAACTGTTTGAACATGTTTGGTTTTGATATCTTTTGAATCCAAGTGAAAAATACCCCAACATTTGGAAAAAAATGAAGACAGATTTGGACTTAGTGAAAATTTCACTAAGTGTTGGAAAAAGTGACATTTTCATTTTTCAGCCATTTTGATCACTCCATAACTCAAAATCCTTAATGAATTGGACTTAGGTCTAGTTGAAGTTTTTGTAGAGGGTAATGAGGGCTACAAATCCATCTTTGGATGAGGAAAAATGGCTTTGTGGTTTAGGAGTTATGATCCTCCAAAGTTGGTACCCTAGCCACTTTATTTTTAACTTAGAAAATTTTCTAAGTTTTTATGGTTACCCCTTTTACAAGTTATCCAACTTTTCTTGATTTTTCTTGATGAATGATGACTCAAATCACATATTAACATCATTTTAGGGTTAAAAATCCATTTTGGTGAAAAATCTCAAAAAGTCAAAGTTGACTTTTGTGCACAGTTGACTTTTTATCAGATGAATTCCAAACTGTGCAATTCTTCAGGAAATCATGTCCTTGACCTAAATCAAACTTGATGGACATGTTCCATGGGTGTCATAGGGTATATTGAGGTATGTCCTAGGGTTTGGGAGCATGTCTTGGTCAAAAGTCAAAGTTACAGTTGACTTTTTCCTTAAAACCCTAATTGTGGTGCAGATGAAATTGAGACTTGTTGCTCAAGCTTCTTGGATTAATCCATTGTTCCAAATGGATCAATATAGTTCATTAGAGACCCTCAAACCCTCTCTTGAGGTCTTGGCTCATGATTTTCCCTAAAAGTCAACTTAGGGGTGAATTAGGTCAAGAAACCCTAATTCCTGATCTTTGATGAATGCAACCCCTAAGGAAAAATTGACTTGATGATTGGGTCCATAAGGTTCCATGGAGTATATTAGGTTGTGTTTTGGATAATTGGATTGTGCCCAGATGAAAATTTTCCATCTGGAGGCCCTGGTTGACCAAAACCCTAATTTGGTGATACTGGCGATCTTGAGGCTTGATCCACTTAGAAGGGAGCAGCTTTGTGCTTAATCCTTGGAGTAGGAGTCCTTTTTGATCCTTTGTGTATGTTTGAGAGGTTTAGACAAGTTGAAGATCATGTCATTCCTTGATTGACCCTTTGTCTAAGGCTCTGAGAGGGCTTGAAACCCTAATTTTGATTGCAGTGGATGCTCACCCATCTTTGGGGAGACTGATGAAATAAGATGGTTCCCCCATATTGTGATGATGATTTGCACAATGATGGGAAATCTTAGTGGTCAAAATTTGGGGTATAACAGATGCCCCTATTTAATCTTCTTGGACCCGAAGGTGTGAATGACGAAGGTATTCGGGCATTCGGGGTGCCAGAGGATTAAATATCGAAATACCCGAAATTTTGATGGTGGTTATGAATGGTAGCTTACGCATTCATCTTCTTTAGCTAAGCAATGATGCTTAGAAAAGGTAAACTTCCCCTCGATCCTGGTCATCAGCCAAGGAACTGGTCTCAGTTTCTTTTGTCAACTTCCCCTCGATCCTGGTTTCCAGCCAAGGAACTAGTCTCAGTTTCTTTTGCCAACTTCCCCTCGATCCTGGTTTCCTACCAAGGAACTGGTCTTAGTTTCTTTTGTCAATAAACTTTATTGACAAGGGACGCTATGTGTAGCGGTTTTCCTCAAACTTCTCGCCGAGTTTTCCTGGGGAGATGCCATTTGACGGAAAAAGTTTTGATGTCAGACTCGCTGGGGGACCCAGTCGTCTGAGTTGTAGAGTTGCACAAACTTCTCTGTTGGAGACGCCATTTGTTTCTACTGGGGGAAAGCAGGTCTCTTGGGAGACTGCTGTCGCTTGGGATCTTACATCATACTTTTCTCGGGATCTTCCCGGAGAAATGCCATATGATGGGGTCCAATTTTTAGGTGCCGATGACCTTTTCATCAGTAATCTTTTCGGAGCGAAACTGGCATGCTCCCGAACCTCTGATTACAAGGTTTTCTCTTCGGATTTTCCTTAATCCGGGAAAGCAAGGATATCATCTTCAATGGCGAAGAGTGATGTCGACTGAAGATTCCTCTGGTTTTTCAAAGGTTCAAGTTATCAAAGTGGTTGAGGGCCAACTTCCTTCCAGAAATAAACTAGAAGCGAGGTTGTTCAAACACAGTATTTCCTGACGAGGCAAGGACTGACAACTCGATTGAGAGAACTGTTTATCACTAGGGGACAAGACCGACTAGAGTGATAGCGACGCAATATGAAATGTGAATGCAAATCAATAATGCATGATGTAGGTATGTATATGCTGACAAAACTGACGCGACATACAAACTGACGGGTGAACACGACTGGATGCTCGGCCATCGCGGGGCGTGTAGAAATATCGCTGGTTCAAGATAGCCATTCCACCTTGCTTAGGAGAGATAGTCCCTGTTGGGAGCTACCGTTGGTCGGGCTTAGGAGGTAAGAACTCTGCCGTGGCGTATCAGTCGAAACAAGGTCTTTGACACAGTTGATCCTTCATTCAGGCGTATTGGGTTAGAAGGAGTACTTTGATTCTGAACTTTTAGGTTCGATTACTTCTGGAGAAGCGACCGATGTTCCTTTGATGTTTAACAGTCAAAAGAAATTGCCGACTTTATTTTAAAAGCAGAAAAAGTTTTAACAAGTAAATTCATTTTATTTTATTTCAAGAATCGTTAATCATGTTAACAACGTCGTTCTGTAAAGCTAAAACAAATAAGGATTACACACAAAAGCATAAGGGCTCAAATTTTATTGACACAATGGAGATCAGCCAAACGCGTGATTCCAAAGAGTATTTACAAAGTTATAAAATGGTAATTTACAGGGAAAAGGGCTACGTTGAAACATAACGACCATTATCCTTCTACCAACTTTGACTTCGGGGCATCCTGAGCTTCTGTCGAAGATGACCTTGACTGGAGTTCTTTTGACAGATGATGTAACTGTTGTTGAGGGACTTGCCTCTGTTGAACATAGTTACTTGCCATTATCCCTAATTTTTGCCTGGATTGTACTATGATGTTTCCAATCCACCGGGATGATTTTTTTCATGTCTCTAATTTTTTCCTGGACCGCCCTTTCGGGTTTTCAATCCACCGAGACGTTTTTTTTAGTTTAGGCGAAGTATTTCTTGACTACATCAACATTCGTGGGGTAGGCAAATTCCTCTCCGTTCATGGTTGCAAGTCTCAAGGCACCGCCTGAGAAAGCTTTCGTGACCACATAGGGGCCATCATAATTCGGGGTCCATTTGCCCCGAGAATCAGTGAGAAAAGATTGTATCTTCTTGAGCACGAGGTCTCCTTTCCTGAAGATGCGGGGTCGAACCTTTTTGTCGAACGCCTTCTTCATTCTCTGTTGATACAATTGACCATGGCATAGTGCCGTGATTCATTTTTCCTCGATCAGATTCAATTCGTCGTGTCGGCTTTAACACCATATGGTGATGATCTGAACAGCTTCCCTACACCCTATGGAGTGTGTTTGAATGCTTGGTCTTGATTGAAATTGGCTGGATCACTTCATGGCATCTCAACTGCACTTTAGTTAAAACCTTGAGCAATTGACTGGTGATTCTGAGAAATCAGTGTTCCAGTTGTTGTTTAAGTATTTGATCAGCTCATATGTGATGTATGTGAGGTGTGTGAGTGATTGGTTTGAGTGGAATTGCCCTCTAGCTCAAAACCCAATAGCTACCTTACTAAGAAAGGCATTTTTGCCAAGAGAAAGAGATTTTGAGAAAGGCAAGTGTTGTAGGCCTTTGGTGTACTTAAACTAATCACAATTGAGCTCTATTTATAGTAGAGCAAGTTTGTTTTGCAAGGAATAGTGAATGGCAACTGCTGAGTAGGTTTGTTCAATGTTGGCCAATGGAAGTTCAAGTCTCCTCTAGCCATTGACTAGAGGTTAGGGCACAGGCTGCTGGTTCCCTTGGTCTTGGATAAGTCTTGACTGAATTCAAATGAAAATGGCTCAGTCCATGCCACCTTGATGCTTCCATTGAATCCTCCAATCAAAATTTGGAGTCTTGTCCCTATTTTGGCAATTCTAGGTTCAACGTGCTATTTCTTGTTCCAAAGACTTTGGAGGCTTGGCTCAGTGATTGTCCCCTTTAGATTCAATCCTCAGATGTGTCCAAGTGGATAGGAGTGTTTGGATTTTCACAATTTTGGAAAATCGAGCAAAAATGCAAATTCTTCCTTGCCTTGACAGATTTCAACAAGGCAACTTGACAATGTCATAACTCATAGCCCAAATGGAATTTGGCAATGTTCTTGGCCATTTTGGAAAGCCCTTACATAATACAACAACTGTTTGAACATGTTTGGTTTTGATATCTTTTGAATCCAAGTGAAAAATCCCCCTACATTTGGAAAAAAATGAAGACAGATTTGGACTTAGTGAAAATTTCACTAAGTGTTGGAAAAAGTGACATTTTCATTTTTCAGCCATTTTGATCACTCCATAACTCAAAATCCTTAATGAATTGGACTTAGGTCTAGTTGAAGTTTTTGTAGAGGGTAATGAGGGCTACAAATCCATCTTTGGATGAGGAAAAATGGCTTTGTGGTTTAGGAGTTATGATCCTCCAAAGTTGGTACCCTAGCCACTTTATTTTTAACTTAGAAAATTTTCTAAGTTTTTATGGTTACCCCTTTTACAAGTTATCCAACTTTTCTTGATTTTTCTTGATGAATGATGATTCAAATCACATATTAACATCATTTTAGGGTTAAAAATCCATTTTGGTGAAAAATCTCAAAAAGTCAAAGTTGACTTTTGTGCACAGTTGACTTTTTATCAGATGAATTCCAAACTGTGCAATTTTTCAGGAAATCATGTCCTTGACCTAAATCAAACTTGATGGACATGTTCCATGGGTGTCATAGGGTATATTGAGGTATGTCCTAGGGTTTGGGAGCATGTCTTGGTCAAAAGTCAAAGTTACAGTTGACGTTTTCCTTAAAACCCTAATTGTGGTGCAGATGAAATTGAGACTTGTTGCTCAAGCTTCTTGGATTAATCCATTGTTCCAAATGGATCAATATAGTTCATTAGAGACCCTCAAACCCTCTCTTGAGGTCTTGGCTCATGATTTTCCCTAAAAGTCAACTTAGGGGTGAATTAGGTCAAGAAACCCTAATTCCTGATCTTTGATGAATGCAACCCCTAAGGAAAAATTGACTTGATGATTGGGTCCATAAGGTTCCATGGAGTATATTAGGTTGTGTTTTGGATAATTGGATTGTGCCCAGATGAAAATTTTCCATCTGGAGGCCCTGGTTGACCAAAACCCTAATTTGGTGATACTGGCGATCTTGAGGCTTGATCCACTTAGAAGGGAGCAGCTTTGTGCTTAATCCTTGGAGTGGGAGTCCTTTTTGATCCTTTGTGTATGTTTGAGAGGTTTAGACAAGTTGAAGATCATGTCATTCCTTGATTGACCCTTTGTCTAAGGCTCTGAGAGGGCTTGAAACCCTAATTTTGATTGCAGTGGATGCTCACCCATCTTTGGGGAGACTGATGAAATAAGATGGTTC
The DNA here is from genome assembly GCA_022829125.1 of Lathyrus tuberosus. Lineage (NCBI taxonomy): Eukaryota > Viridiplantae > Streptophyta > Magnoliopsida > Fabales > Fabaceae > Lathyrus > Lathyrus tuberosus. The sequence continues at coordinate 4,305,254 of JALAZF010000043.1, forward strand.
CCCCATATTGTGATGATGATTTGCACAATGATGGGAAATCTTAGTGGTCAAAATTTGGGGTATAACAGATGCCCCTATTTAATCTTCTTGGACCCGAAGGTGTGAATGACGAAGGTATTCGGGCATTCGGGGTGCCAGAGGATTAAATATCGAAATACCCGAAATTTTGATGGTGGTTATGAATGGTAGCTTACGCATTCATCTTCTTTAGCTAAGCAATGATGCTTAGAAAAGGTAAACTTCCCCTCGATCCTGGTCTTCAGCCAAGGAACTGGTCTCAGTTTCTTTTGTCAACTTCCCCTCGATCTTGGTTTCCAGCCAAGGAACTAGTCTCAATTTCTTTTGCCAACTTCCCCTCGATCCTGGTTTCCTACCAAGGAACTGGTCTTAGTTTCTTTTGTCAATAAACTTTATTGACAAGGGACGCTATGTGTAGCGGTTTTCCTCAAACTTCTCGCCGAGTTTTCCTGGGGAGATGCCATTTGACGAAAAAAGTTTTGATGTCAGACTCGCTGGGGGACCCAGTCGTCTGAGTTGTAGAGTTGCACAAACTTCTCTGTTGGAGATGCCATTTGTTTCTACTGGGGGAAAGCAGGTCTCTTGGGAGACTGCTGTCGCTTGGGATCTTACATCATACTTTTCTCGGGATTTTCCCGGAGAAATGCCATATGATGGGGTCCAATTTTTAGGTGCCGATGACCTTTTCATCAGCAATCTTTTCGGAGCGAAACTGGCATGCTCCCGAACCTCTGATTACAAGGCTTTCTCTTCGGATTTTCCTTAATCCGGGAAAGCAAGGATATCATCTTCAATGGCGAAGAGTGATGTCGACTGAAGATTCCTCTGGTTTTTCAAAGGTTCAAGTTATCAAAGTGGTTGAGGGCCAACTTCCTTCCAGAAATAAACTAGAAGCGAGGTTGTTCAAACACAGTATTTCCTGACGAGGCAAGGACTGACAACTCGATTGAGAGAACTGTTTATCACTAGGGGACAAGACCGACTAGAGTGATAGCGACGCAATATGAAATGTGAATGCAAATCAATAATGCATGATGTAGGTATGTATATGCTGACAAAACTGACGCGACATACAAACTGACGGGTGAACACGACTGGATGCTCGGCCATCGCGGGGCGTGTAGAAATATCGCTGGTTCAAGATAGCCATTCCACCTTGCTTAGGAGAGATAGTCCCTGTTGGGAGCTACCGTTGGTCGGGCTTAGGAGGTAAGAACTCTGCCGTGGCGTATCAGTCGAAACAAGGTCTTTGACACAGTTGATCCTTCATTCAGGCGTACTGGGTTAGAAGGAGTACTTTGATTCTGAACTTTTAGGTTCGATTACTTCTGGAGAAGCGACCGATGTTCCTTTGATGTTTAACAGTCAAAAGAAATTGCCGACTTTATTTTAAAAGCAGAAAAAGTTTTAACAAGTAAATTCATTTTATTTTATTTCAAGAATCGTTAATCATGTTAACAACGTCGTTCTGTAAAGCTAAAACAAATAAGGATTACACACAAAAGCATAAGGGCTCAAATTTTATTGACACAATGGAGATCAGCCAAACGCGTGATTCCAAAGAGTATTTACAAAGTTATAAAATGGTAATTTACAGGGAAAAGGGCTACGTTGAAACATAACGACCATTATCCTTCTACCAACTTTGACTTCGGGGCATCCTGAGCTTCTGTCGAAGATGACCTTGACTGGAGTTCTTTTGACAGATGATGTAACTGTTGTTGAGGGACTTGCCTTTGTTGAACATAGTTACTTGCCATTATCCCTAATTTTTGCCTGGATTGTACTATGATGTTTCCAATCCACCGGGATGATTTTTTTCATGTCTCTAATTTTTGCCTGGACCGCCCTTTCGGGTTTTCAATCCACCGAGACGTTTTTTTTAGTTTAGGCGAAGTATTTCTTGACTACATCAACATTCGTGGGGTAGGCAAATTCCTCTCCGTTCATGGTTGCAAGTCTCAAGGCACCGCCTGAGAAAGCTTTCGTGACCACATAGGGGCCATCATAAATCGGGGTCCATTTGCCCCGAGAATCAGTGAGAAAAGATTGTATCTTCTTGAGCACGAGGTCTCCTTTCCTGAAGATGCGGGGTCGAACCTTTTTGTCGAACGCCTTCTTCATTCTCTGTTGATACAATTGACCATGGCATAGTGCCGTGATTCATTTTTCCTCGATCAGATTCAATTCGTCGTGTCGGCTTTAACACCATTCAGCTTCGGTGAGCTTAGCTTCCATCAATACTCGGATTGACGGGATCTTTACTTCTATGGGGAGCACTGCTTCCATGCCATACACAAGAGAGAAAGGGGTAGCCCCTGTTGAAGTGCGGACAGATGTGCGATAACCGTGAAGAGCAAAGGGTAGCATCTCGTGCCAGTCTTTGTAGGTTACAACCATCTTTTGAACGATCTTCTTGATGTTCTTATTGGCCGCTTCTACCGCTCCGTTCATCTTGGGTCGGTAGGGAGATAAGTTATGATGTTCGATCTTGAACTCTGCACATAACTCTTTCATCATCTTATTGTTCAAGTTAGATCCATTATCAGTAATGATCTCGCTTGGCACACCATAACGGCAGATGATATTGTTTTTGATAAATCGGACCACCACTTGTCGGGTTACATTGGCGAATGACGCTGCTTCGACCCACTTGGTGAAGTAGTCAATGGCGACCAGGATGAACCGATGTTCGTTTAAAGCCTTGGGCTCAATCATGCCAATCATGTCGATTACCCATATCGAGAATGGCCATGGGGAAGAAAGAACTTTGAGATGTGATGGCGGTACATGAATTTTGTAGGAGTATATCTGACACTTGTGACACCTCCTCATGTACTTGTAGCAGTCGGATTCCATGGTCAACCAGTAGTACCCTGCTCTTAGGATTTTTCTCGTCATTGTGTGTTCGTTGGCATGAGTGCCAAAGGATCCTTCATGAATTTCTTTCATAAGCATGTCTGCTTCTGGTCTGTCTACGCATCGAAGTAAGACCATGTCAAAATTTCTCTTATAGAGAGTGTCACCGCTCAGGAAGAAGTTTCCAGCCAATCTTCTGAGGTTCTTTCTGTCTTTTCTGAGTGCCCCAGATGGGTACTCTTGTTTCTGAAGGAAGCATTTGATATCGTGATACCAAGGTTTGTCGTCTATGACTGCTTCGATCGTGAAGATGTAAGCGGGCCTTTCAAGGCGCATGATGTCAATCTTAGGTATGTCATTCCATTGACATACACTAATCATGGAAGATAGGGTGGCTAATGCATCAGCCATGTGATTCTCATCACGAGGGATGTGGTGAAACTCGACTCTGTTGAAGAAAGGTAGCAACCTTCTTGCATAGTCTTTGTAAGGAATCAACCCTGATTGGTATGTGTTCCAATCTCCTTTTATCTGATTGATAACCAGGGCTGAGTCGCCATATACGTCCAAGTTTTTGATCCTTAAATCAATTGCTTCCTCGAGACCCATAATACAAGCTTCGTATTCGGCCTTGTTGTTCGTACATTTGAACGTAAGTCTGGCGGTGAAAGGAATGTGGGTACCCTGAGGGGTAACAATGATTGCCCCAATTCCGTTTCCATAATGATTAACTGCTCCATCAAAGATAAGTCCCCATTGGGAACCTGGTTCTGGCCCTTCACTGGGTAACGGTTCATTGCAATCTTTCATCTTTAGATACATGACATCTTCGTCTGGGAAATCGAACCCGATTGATTCTTGATCGTCAATCGGTTGATGAGTCAAATGATCAGCTAAAATACTCCCTTTAACGGCTTTCTGAGCGTGGTACTCTATGTCATATTCTGATAACAACATCTGCCAACGGGCGATTCTTCCCGTGAAAGCAGGCTTTTCGAAGACATACTTGATTGGATCCATTTTGGAGACCAACCAAGTAGTGTGACGAATCATGTATTGGCGAAGACGTTTGGCGGCCCAAGCCAAAGCACAACAAGTTTTCTCAAGCATCGTGTACCGATTTTCGCAGTCGGTGAATTTTTTGCTTAAATAGTAAATGGCAGACTCTTTCCTTTTAGTTTCATCTTGTTGGCCAAGTACACATCCCATTGAGTCCTCTAGAACTGTGAGGTAAATGATCAGTGGTCTTCCTTCCACTGGAGGTGATAGAATTGGTGGGTTCAACAAGTATTCCTTGATACTGTTGAAGGCAGTTTGGCAATCCTCTGACCAAACGCAAACCTGGTTCTTTTTGAGTAATTTGAAGATCGGCGCGCATGTCGCGGTCATGAGGAATATAAATCTGGAGATGTAGTTCAAACGTCCCAGGAATCCTTTGACTTGTTTTTCAGTTTTCGGAGAAGGCATTTCTTGAATTGCCTTGACCTTGTCAGTATCAACCTCAATTCCTTTCTGGCTGACGATGAACCCTAGTAGTTTCCCTGAACGGACACCGAAGGTGCACTTGTTGGGATTCAAGCGGAGCTTGAATTTTCTTAAACGTTCGAACAATTTTGACAGATGTTCAACGTGCTCACTCTCTGTTTTTGATTTGGCAATCATATCATCGACATACACTTCGATTTCTTTGTGTATCAAGTCATGAAACAGAGTAGTCATGGCCCTTTGATAGGTTGCCCCGGCGTTCTTCAAACCGAACGACATTACCTTGTAACAAAAGGTGCCCCATGGGGTGATGAACTAAGTTTTATCCATGTCTTTCGGCGCCATTTTGATCTGATTATAGCCCGAGAATCCATCCATGAAGGAGAAGACTTTGAACTTTGTTGTACTGTCTACCAGCATGTCAATGTGTGGTAAAGGAAAGTCGTCCTTTGGACTTGCCTTGTTTAGATCTCTGTAATCAACACACATTCTGACCTTTCCGTCCTTTTTGGGAACGGGTACGATGTTGGCTAACCATTGAGGATATTCTGATGTGGCGAGGAAACCTGCGTCAATCTATTTCTGTACCTCCTCTTTGATTTTGATGGCCATGTCCGGGTGAGTCTGTCTCAACCTTTGCTTCACTGGCGGACATTCCGATCTTAACGGTAAGTGATGTTCCACGATGTTGGTATCCAACCCTGGCATATCCTGATAGGACCAAGCGAATACATCGGGGAATTCTTTGAGAAGCTTTATCAAACTTTCTTTGGCAGTTGGACTGAGCAGTGCCCCAATCCTGATTTCTTTTCTCTCTTTTTCTGAACCCAAGTTTACCGTTTCCAACGGTTCTTTGTGAGGTTCAATGGACCTTTCCTCTTGTCTGAGTAGTCGGGAGATCTCTTCTGGAATTTCGTCGTCATTTTCTTCTTCAGCCTCGAATACCGGGAACTCAAAGTTGGGAGAAGGCATCGGATCGTACGTTTCAACGGGGTTTAAAACAACCAATCTGCATGGCGTGATGATTCGTGTTTAGAAGGGATAGAGAAAATGCAAGTGTGTGTAGTGTTTTATTTTACTGCTTGTTTTTATTATTGAATTGTTTTTTTAGGATTACCATTTTCTGAAAAAACGAAAAGAGAAAACAGCAATTAATGCAGAAATTACAGAACGACGTTATTTTATTAATGAACAAGTCGATACTTGAAACTACAGCCCTATAAAACAAAACTCTGTCGCTTTGGGCAAAGCGAAGAGGGAAATTTACAGAAAGCGGGCACTATCAAAACATCCGTTTCACCTGGGCAGGGTGAAAGGTTAAAAGACGACAATTACTTTGACTGGTGAACAACCTTCGGAACATCGACAGCAACCCATTGGCGGCGAACTCCTCGGTGAATCACAAAGTCTGGTACCTTCCTTGATTTGTCTTCAGAAATGACGCTGATTTCTGGTGGAGCAGGATCATTGGAATCTCTCTCCCAGGCAGAGTTGTCGTAGGAGAATTCCTCTGTTGCATTTTCCATAGCATTTGTGCTCTCAGGTACATCTCCCCATCCAGTAGACTGGATGTCTTTGAGCCTGATACGAGAGCTTTCGGGAATGGTGTACTTGACCATAAAGTCGTATTTTCCACTTGGTTCTCCCAGAGTGTCCCAAACTTCTTTGGAACTGGAGGAGTCATCCCTCTCGATGACGTTGACCTCGGGAAAAGCATAGTTGATGAATTCAAGTCCTGAAAATGTTGCAAATTCATCTTCATGTTGAGTAGTTTCAAAATGACCTGAGTGTTGATCCCATGACATGGTGGGGACACAGGTATTCTGTTCAATGACGGTCAGCTGATTTTCATTGTTCGGCTGACTCTCTTGCCCCAAGTTTCATGGATAAGGTTGCCACATTGGCAGACCATCCATTGGGCCATAGTAGTTGTGGTCAAAGTTGTCTTTCATCAGAGTGTCTTTCTCTAATGAGTTTGGCGGAGCACAACATCCTTCCGGATCACAACCTCCATATATCATTTCGACGTCTGACCTTGGTATAAATCTCGGACTCTGTGCAGGATAGCAAAATGGCATAGGCACCTCTTCCTGAGACATATAACCGTCCTTGTTAAGATAGGACATCAATTCTTCATCTGTGTCAGAGGGATCTTCCTCATTGATAGCATGAACTGTCTGAGACACTGGGTGAAGGAAACCTCCACTGTGGAAGAAGTTTTGAAGGGGATGAAGACTTTTATCGTTGGCAGCTGTCTGGGTACAGGTTACAGAAAAACCAAGACCCTTCTTTGTTTTATTGTCAATAGGAATGATAAGTTGTCCCCATCCGGTTGTATTGGTACTCTCGACCGCTTTGATAGCATCATTGTATAAAGAAATCGAAGTTCCTTCTTTGAACTGATTGTCCTTGCTTACCGACAGTGCTTGGAACTGAGTTCCAATAACCTCCTCGGGCTCTACATTAGCAGATGATGACAAGTTACTCACAAGCAAGGCCTGTTCTCCACAGACTGTGACAAGTTGATCGTTCTTGACGAACTTTAGCTTTTGGTGGAGGGTCGAGGTAACTGCTCCAGCCTGATGTATCCAAGGTCTTCCTAATAAACAACTGTATGTTGCCCGGATGTCCATGACCTGGAAAGTGACTTGGAAAGTGTGAGGACCAATAGTTATGGGAAGATCAACTTTGCCGATAACCGTTTTTCTATATCCGTCGAATGCTTTGACGACAACCTCGCTGATTCTCATCAGAGGTCCTTTGAATGATAATTGCATCAAAGTGGACTTCGGCATAACATTCAGGGCTGACCCTGTGTCTACCAGTACGCTGGCTAAAGCATCGTCCTGGCAGTTAACTGTGATATTGAGCGCCATGTTATGACGATGACCCTCTTCAGGTAATTCCTCATCACTAAATCCCAAATTGTTGCAGGAAGTGATGTTAGAGACAATGCAATCGAACTGTCTGATTGTTACATCTTGTTCCACAAAGGCTTGCTCCAAAACTTTCTGTAGAGCCTCCCTATGCACTTCTGAACTGAGTAACAGTGGTAACACAGAGATCTTTGAAGGAGTTTGTAACAGCTGATCAACAATGTTGTATTCACTCCTTTGGATGAGCTTCAGCATCTCATCATTTTTCAAAAGGTCGGGATTACTGGATTGACCGACTGGTAGATCAGGAGTTTCCGTCTGAAGTTCCTTTTCTTTGTTATGTTCCCCAACCCCTCGGTTGAAGATTCTACCACTCCGTGTTACACGACTGATGTCTGCAATATTCACGACGGAGGGTTATGGAATTTCTCTTCCATTTTCAATGGTTGTTGCACCGTATTTGTAAGGGATAACCTTAGTTGATTCATACGGTAATGGTCTCGGCAGATAGATGACTATGGGAACCTTCTGATTTTTCTGACCATCATAAGTAATTTCGATCCGTTCTCGGTTGGGAACCTTAGATTCCTCCAATAGAGGGATAATGGCACAAACGTCCCTGGTCCTATGATGACCAGAGATTGTGACAACATCCTTAACTTGATCGGCAAGGTAGTTCGACGTCCAGTTAATGGGTCCAGAACCCGGATATGGACGAATCTCTCCACGATCCACCTGACCCTGAAGAGCTGCTCTCACAAGGTAACACCCTTGGTTACTTTCCGAGCAGACGCTACAACGGTCATAATTATGTGGTGGCACCTGGCCACGCCTACTTTGAATGCAATGTAACCTCACTAGGTTAGCTTCCACTGATCGGACATCCTGACTCTGACGCCGAGTAGGATTCCTGTTACTGATACTAATTTGCTGAGTATCTTTATCCATATAAATTGGCATCCACCAGTGATTTAACAAGTGCTGAAGTGCCTCCTGGACAAGGGTATAACCTCGATCATTTTCGCAACCCGCTTTACAGCTGTGATAATTATGTGATACCAGGAATCTGAGTCAGACCAGTTCAGCATGTAACTCTACCAGGTTGGTATTCATCACGCGAATATCAAAGATCTGAACCATATTGTTTTGATAGGAATTCCTATCATGGTAGTCTTGGATCCATCCAAGATCCATCTGCCGTTGGAGGGCTTCTTGTACAAAAGAGCAACCCTATTTGTTTACCGAGCAAGTCAGACAGGAACTGTAATCATGCTGCGGCAGACTATGATACTGGCTTTGCCTTGAGTGCATTGCCACCAAGTTGACATTCATTGCATGGATATCGTGGTTCTGAATGACGTTGGAATTCGTGTAAACCATGTTAACTCCACGAACTTGGTGCTCTTGGATCCATCAGAGATCCATTTGTTCCTGTAGAGCTGATTGCACCACAGAACATCCATGGTTGTCTTTAGAGCAGATATCACACTAGTGATAGCTATGAGGTGGCACATGGCCATATCCACTCTGTCTACAATGCATCTTGACCAGATTGGTCTTTAACAAGAGTACATCGTGAATTTGATAGACATTGTTAGTCTCTTTCTTAATCAGATTGACTGCAGCCTTCTCATGTTGAGGCAGCAGGTTCGTAAGAACATTGGGATTTGTATCCTTGAAAGATAAGACCCCGCTCCTAACAAGCTTTTGCACGTCGAATTTGAAATTAAGACAAGTCTCAATGTTATGCCCTGATCCTCCTTGATGATAAGGGCAAGTTTGGTCCACCTTAAACCAAAAAGGCGGATTTTCCGGTACTGTAAGAGGGGACTTAGTCTGAATGTGCCCCTTGGCTAGCAGTAATGGAAATAGCTCTGCATACGTTACGGGTATAGGATCAAATCCTAGTGGCCGTGTTGTACGGTTGTTGTTGTATTGAGGACGAGCCTGCTGAAGAGGCTGTTGTGTCCTTTGCTGATCAGGTTGGCTCTGCGCAACCTGAAGTTGATACGTAGGAATAGGCGCCGGGCTGATAGCAGGAATCACAGCTGCTACTGGTTGATAACGTCGCCTTTGCTTTCCAAGAGATATATTTCCAATATCTTGCTCTTTTTTCTTAGGGAGAGCACTACCGTATTTTTCAGTACCGGTCGTCGATCCAGTGTCTTTTACTAAACGTCCTTCTCGAACGGCTTCCTCAAGACGTACACCCATGCCTACCATCTCGGTGAAGTCACTAGGCGCACTGGCAACCATTCGGTCATAGTAAAATGAGCTTAAGGTCTTTAAGAAGATCTTTGTTATCTCTTTTTCCTCAAGAGGCGGACAAATTTGAGCGGCAATTTCACGCCACCTTTGAGCATACTCCTTAAAGGTTTCCTTGTCCTTTTGCGACATTGATCTGAGTTGATCTCTGTCGGGTGCCATGTCCAAATTGTAATTGTATTGTTGGACGAAGGCAGTACCAATATCTCTGAATGTACTGATCGTAGTACGGTTTAAACCCATGTACCATTTTAATGCGGCACCGGTTAAACTATCCTGGAAGTAGTGAATCAGTAGGTCCTGATTCTCTGTCTGAGCTGACATCCACCGAGCGTACATCACCAGATGGCTTTGAGGGCAAGAGTTACCCTTGTATTTTTCAAAGTCAGGCACTTGGAACTTGTGTGGGACTTTCACATTAGGGACCAAGCAGATGTCTGCGGCGTCCTTTCCAAATAGATCCTGACCGCGAATGGCTTGCAGCTCCTTCTTCATTTCCAAGAACTGTTCCTGGAATTCATCCATTCTATCAAACATAGTTTCCTTCTTACCAGAAGGTATCGGTGGAATCTGTTCTTCTGGGACAGTGTGCACCACAGGGGGTGGTACCGTGACTACGGCAGTGAATCTTGGCGTTTCCAGAAGTTTGTAACCTTCAGGAGTCTTCAGTATTCCCCTAGCATCTTCGCTTTCCTGAAGTTTGTAACCTTCAGGCCCAGCGGCTTCTGTTGTGACTCCCTGATCTTCAGTGATCAGCGGAACATATCCTTCCAGGATATAGTTAACAGGCATTCCCCAAGGACGATCTTTTGGCATTTGATACCTAGGATCATACTTCTCCACGATGGGCGTTGAGGTGATCTCTGAGATCACAGTTCTTTGTAGCTGAGCTTCTGCCATGGCTTGCATGTCGTTACGAAGCTTTCTCATATCCTCTCTCAGAGCGTCGATCTCTTCCTTCAACTCTCTGTTTTCTTCCTCAAGATCATCCATCCTTTTCTGACGATTGGCCCGAGTATTGTACAAATCAGAAAGTTTAACTCTAGAACTGAGACACAAACGTGAGATTCGTAGGGAAGAAGAATACGTGATGTGAAAATGATGAATGCAATTATTATATTAATTGTTTTTTGGTTTAATTAAAATAAACTTCGATAATTAGATTGCAAATATCAAACAGTGGGGAAACCCCTTTTTATTGAATTCAAAGGATTACAGAAATGGAAATTCAGTAGATTACAAGGTGCAGAAACAGAAACCTAAGCTAATGGGTCCCGAGTCCTCTCTGAAGAGAAATCGGGTGCTGATTCTGGTATTTTCCTTTTCTTTGACCGGGGCTCTTGGGCCGTTGTCGGGTTGTCATTCCTTTGCCAGGTGAAAGGAGTGAGCAAATTCCTTTGGTCATCTTGATTCTCTACAGCATGTTGCTCCAAAATTTCAATCAGAGCATCTTTTTCTTTCAGCAATTACTGTATTTTGATGCACTCTACGTCGAGGGTGCGGTACTTGTTCTTCCAAGACCTTCTCTCCTTTTGAACTTTGTTGAGAGTAACCTGAAGCTTTTCAGTTTCCGTCATGAAGTACATGACAGATTCCCTTGGCGGAAGAATTCTGTAACGAGGATAAGGCATTTTTAGCTTGAGAGCTCTAGTTTGTACCCAATGGAGATAAGGCTCCACCGAGACACGGTCTGGTTTTCCTAGAGACTCTCGTCCTTTCTTATGAACCTGTTTCCAAGCATGCACTATTTCCATCTTTAGTGCTCTGTCATTTTCTCCCTCTTTGAAGAAAAGACCTTCCAGATGAACACCCCGTGGGATGTGCCTCATCGGGTATCCAAATTGACGACGAACGAGAACTGGATGATAGTTGATTCCTCCCTTAGTTCCTATAAGGGGTACGTTGGGGAAGTTTCCACAACGATCGATGATTCTGATTCCATCATAGATCCTATTACACCAATCTATATCAGAGTTGGTAAGAGACATGATTTTCTGCGACCAACGTAAGGCACTCTTGCAATCCCAAAAAGCAGCAGACTTGGGCAAGTGGGAGATAAACCATTTATAAAGCAAAGGTACACAACATGTGATCTCCCCTCCGCTGTACAAATTTCCCAAGTGTACAGAATGATACGCATCTGCGAGCAAAGTCGGCACAGGATTTCCAATGAGAAAAACCTTAATGGAGTTGATATCGACGAAGTTATTGTTGTTGGGAAACAAAAATAACCCGTAGGTGAGCAAGACAAAGATGCTTTCAAAAGCAGTCACGTTTCCTATACTAGCAAAATACAGGGCTTTCTTTGTCAAGAACTGGGCTGGCAAACCTTGGATGCCACCCTTAGTGGTTATGTGAGTCCTGACCTCAGACTCGTCCAAATGAATTGCTCTTGCTATGATCTGATTCTTTGGAATTTCTTCCAGTCCAGAAAATGGAGCTCGATCAGTGATATGCAGATCAATCAGATGAGAATACTCCTCCAGCGTTGGTGTGAGCTGGTAATCCAGGAATGTGAAACAGTGATAGACCGGATCGTAGAACTGAATGAGCGCATCCATGATTCCCTCAATCACATGGACTCTTAATAGTGGTAGCAGACCTCCGTGCTTGGCTCTGAAAGCCTCCGGGTTAGTGATCATCTTTGCTAACCTTCTCAAATCCTCTAACTTTGGAACCTTGAAGGTATACCTATGGGTTCTCCTTCTACCGAAATCCATTAGTGCAATCCCTTTCTCTGATATTTGCAATCACAGTCTTAGTTTAATTTGAAAAACAGAGAGACTAGAAGAGAAAATTTTTTTGAATGTTTTAATGTTTTTTAAATGAATGCATGAATGCAGCACACAAAAACATAGAAAAAACATGGGGTCAAAGGGTCCTTGTCATGAAGTCAAGGCTCTACCCATCCCCAAAGGTTTATACTAGGGTGATTTTTGTACCTGTACTCATTATCATCAGCTCCTCCCAGGAAAGCAAAACAACAAGCGGATCGCCAGCGAGTTATAGAGCAATCTTAGAGTAAGTTCCATTCACCGAGAATAGATCACCAGCCTCAAATGAGGGTAGTATCGCGTAACAACTATTCCCGATAGTTTCCGCACTACAAAAGGGTTTGGCTCCTCAGCTTCTCAGACATCACAATCGGCCCATTGTCTAGGTGAGAGAATGGGTTGCATTGGTCAGCCTCCACTGAGGTTGATGATCGACCTCGTTGCCATCACTTATCTTAAGTGTATACTCAATCTTTCCACATGCGGCATCACACGCATTCCCATTAGCAGAAAAATAAACATGTATAGCAATTAGGAAAAGCAGTATATATATTTGTCCTAAACATCCTAGACCTTTAAAGCTATGAATCCTAAGTTCCTGACAGAAAATGGGTTCCCCGGCGGAAGCCCCAATCTGTGGTATCACACAAGTGAAGAGAAAAAAGGTTTAGAACAATTTTTGTGCCCCACGGTGGGCGCCATTTTTCTGTAGCGGGCGATTTTAGATGCGGTTCTTAAGCGCTGGTCGCTCTCTGCGGTTGAGTTTACTACAGGTCGATTCATTTTTTATCCTATTGTGAGCTGATGAAGGAAGGAAAATAGATGTCTCCAATTAACCCTGCTTTGCATACTGAGTTTAAACAGCGGTTTGTTAGGTTACGAATGCTATCAATGTGGGGGGGCCTTTGTATTGGTTATTTGTATTTTCGCCAATACTGTTTTCTTTCTTTCTAGGATCTTATAGCGGGGAACAAGGATTAGGATGTTAGGACTGATGCTTTTTGATTGATACATGAGAGTATGGGATTTTGGGTTTTTGTTTAGTGTGCTCGCTAAGATTTTTCTTTTAATCTTATGCCTACGTATTCCCGTTTACCGAAACAGGGAAATCAAAGCGTTCGTAGTTCCTCCTATTCTATGGGAGGAAATGGGTGTTTTTGGTGTCTTGTTCAAAGCTCAAGACATGAAGCGAAAGGTGATTTGTATCTTGTTCAAAGCCCAAGATATGAAGCTGAAGAGTCTATTTGTATCTTGTTCAAAGCCCAAGATGTGAAGCTAAAGGTTTGGCTTTAGAGAATTTGTCATCTCTAAAGAGGGGTTTGTATGTCACAACTGTTTATAAAGGAGAATTACTTTAACCGGAATACGCGGATCCGGCAATGCCATAATTTCCTTTATAGGGGATTTTAACCTGAAGGAGAAGACTTTAACTCAGTGTGGAGTAATGCCATCTTTCCTTAGGAATTTCTCATGCTAAAAGAGGGACAGTGGCATGGATGTAGATAATCCAGAGGCTTGCCGCTTACAGCGATTAAATGGAAGGAGTTGTTGATGTTTGTGTACTGTGAACGAGGCACAACTTTGATGCTAAAAGGTTAATTGGATTAACTAGTGGTTTTCTTATACAAAGCCTAAGAGGAGGCTAATATGTGTCTCGTACAAAGCCCGAGAGAGAGGCTAAAAGGTTTTGACTCAACGATGGAGTCTTTGAGTATCTCGTATAAAGCCCGAGATAGAGGCTATTTGACTCAACAAGAGAGTTTTTTGTATCTCGTACGAAGCCCGAGATGGAGGCTGGAAACTTTTAAGAAGCCGATCGGTCCTTGTACGAAGCCCAAGAGGAGGCTATCATTCTTGGAGGAAGAGATCATTATACGAAGCCTAAGAGGAGGCGGTGAATACTTCTAAGAAGTCGACGGGTCCTTGTACAATGCCCAAGAGGAGGCTGATGCTTTTAAGAAGTCGATGGGTCCCCAAACCTCGAGAAATTCAAGGCAAGCTATTCACAAGGAATAGATCAAGTCAGGAAAGTTTGAGAATTTGGAAGAAACTCAAGAGATGCCATTCACGGAGAAAAGATCATCTCCGAGGAGTAGAGTTTCTTGACAAGTGCTTTTAAGAAGCCTGTGGGTCCCCAAACCCCGAGAAATTCAAGGCAAGCTATTCACAAGGAATAGATCAAGTCAGGAAAGTTCAAGAATTTGGAAGAAACTCAAGAGATGCCATTCACGGAGAAAAGATCATCTCTGGGGAATAGAGTTTCTTTGACAACTTCTATGAGTGACAGTCTATGAAAGGGTTCACAGAGAATGCTGCCTTTCATGTCTCCATATTGTTTAACCCCAAGAGGAGGGAAGACGGTGTCTGGTAATCCTATGGGGATCTAGTATGGACTATTTCTAAGAGTGATCAACGGGCTTAATGCTAGACGTAGTTGCCGGGGAAACTCTAAATATCTATACTATTATTACACAGTTGATATGAGTCTATGAAAGAAGACTTACAGTGAAACAGCCCCACAATACAGTTATATGTATATGAAAGCGGTAAATGAAAGCAATAACCACTTACTCGGTTGTAGAGCTTCCATGTTGTTTGGTTAGTTGTTCAACAGAGAAAGATTGAAAACAACAGTATATTCAAAATCAAAGGAGAAAGTGCTTTGAAAAAGAAAGATTTGGAGCTTACAGCTCAAGGAGAGGCCCAGGGTTTTATCAGTGAGCGCACTGTTTGAATTTGTACAGAGGGACTCATACAAATGACTGAGGCCCAAAAAAGGTTTTCTGTACAAAGGGATTGGGTCTTACACTCTAATAGAGGCCCAAAAAGTTTTAAGAAAAAGAGTGGGGCTTATAACACGAGGGTAGGCCCAGATGATTTTTCATTTAAAATGGCGGTCGCGCCGAGATTTTCTTTTAACGCAGAGGGACTTATACAATAAGTGAGGCCCAAAAATGTTTTGTTTAAAAGGGGATTGGCTCTTACACTCTATTAGAGGCCCAAAAGTTTTGAATGGGTCTTATAGCTCGAGGAGAGACCCATGGTTATTTTTTTCAAAAAGGCGACGATCGCGCCGTTTGTTTTTTACGGTATCGAGACTTATACAATACACTGAGGCCCAAAAAATGATTTGTTCAGAAAAAGGATTGGGTCTTACACTCTATTAGAGGCCCAAAAAGTTTTGAAAATGATTTATGAGGGTTGAATTAATCCAAAACCCTAGTTTGTTTTCAAAAATGTGTTTAATTGAATAAAAATTCAATTAAAATGATCAAAATTGTTTAACATATGAAAAACAAATTGTGATCTTGGATTAATGCTTCAAAAATTAAGTATTGACCTACAAAATAATTAGAAAGCATTAAAAGTTGCAAAATCAAGGTGGAAAAAATATTTTAAATGTTAAAAACAATTAAAACATTAATTCTTTGCAAAAATATCAATTATATAAAATAAATAATATTTTTGGTATTTTTTGATAAAATAAAATATTTTAACATTTTTGTGAATTATTAAAAAAAGAATCAACTCAAAATCATTAAAACTCATAGAGAAATTAATTTTTGAATCAATTAAATAAAATCACAAAATTCAAATATTTGAATTTGAAAGAAATGGCGCCAAGAACACGCTGAATACTTGATTATATCATGCAATCCACATACCAATCAACTCGTTTCAACCTCACGATCATGTCTATGGCATTTAATTTCATTTAAATTAAACATATAACAAGAAATCACGAAAAATCTTCAAGAACCCTAATTTCTGCATGAAGGCTAGGATTTTTGATACACGATTCAAACAATGTAATTAATTCAGAGGAAACATTCTATGCATGATTACGAACATATGGCCAAATTATTGTGCGAGGAAATATGCATAGATTGAGAGATGGCCAAGTATATGCTTTCCTCTAGGCCGTGACAGCAACTGCAATATGATTTTTGATTTGGAGGTGGTACAGATGAGTGGTGATGATCTGAACAGCTTCCCTACACCCTATGGAGTGTGTTTGAATGCTTGGACTTGATTGAAATTGGCTAGATCACTTCATGGCATCTCAACTGCACTTTGGTTAAAACCTTGAGCAATTGACTGGTGATTCTGAGAAATCAGTGTTCCAGTTGTTGTTTAAGTGTTCAATCAGCTTATATGTGATGTATGTGAGGTGTGTGAGTGATTGGTTTGAGTGGAATTGTCCTCTACCTCAAAACCCGATAGCTACCTTGCTAAGAAAGGCATTTTTGCCAAGGGAAAGAGATTTTGAGAAAGGCAAGTGTTGTAGGCCTATGATGTACTTAAACTGATCACAATTGAGCTCTATTTATAGTAGAGCAAGTTTTTTTTGCAAGGAATAGTGAATGGCAACTGCTAAGTAGGTTTGTTCAATGTTGGCCAATGGAAGTTCAAGTCTCCTCTAGCCATTGACTAGAGGTTAGGGCACAGGCTACTGGTTCCCTTGGTCTTGGATAAGTCTTGACTGAATTCAAATGAAAATGGCTCAGTCCATGCCACCTTGATGCTTCCATTGAATGCTCCAATCCAAATTTGGAGTCTTGTCCCTATTTTGGCAATTCTAGGTTCAACATTTTATTTCTTGTTCCAAAGACTTTGGAGGCTTGGCTCAGTGATTGTCCCCTTTAGATTCAATCCTCAGATGTGTCCAAGTGGATAGGAGTGTTCGGATTTGCACAATTTTGGCAAATCGAGCAAAAATGCAAATTCTGCCTTGCCTTGACGGATTTCAACAAGGCAACTTGACAATGTCATAACTCATAGCCCAAATGGAATTTGGCAATGTTCTTGGCCATTTTGGAAAGCCCTTACATGATACAACAACTGTTTGAACATGTTTGGTTTTGATCTCTTTTGAATCCAAGTGAAAAATCCCCCTACATTTGGAAAAAAAATGAAGACAGATTTGGACTTAGTGAAAATTTCACTAAGTGTTGGAAAAAGTGACATTTTCATTTTTCAGCCATTTTGATCACTCCATAACTCAAAATCCTTAATGAATTGGACTTAGGTCTAGTTGAAGTTTTTGTAGAGGGTAATGAGGGCTACAAATCCATCTTTGGATGAGGAAAAATGGCTTTGTGGTTTAGGAGTTATGATCCTCCAAAGTTGGTACCCTAGCCACTTTATTTTTAACTTAGAAAATTTTCTAAGTTTTTATGGTTACCCCTTTTACAAGTTATCCAACTTTTCTTGATTTTTCTTGATGAATGATGATTCAAATCACATATTAACATCATTTTAGGGTTAAAAATCCATTTTGGTGAAAAATCTCAAAAAGTCAAAGTTGACTTTTGTGCACAGTTGACTTTTTATCAGATGAATTCCAAACTGTGCAATTCTTCAGGAAATCATGTCCTTGACCTAAATCAAACTTGATGGACATGTTACATGGGTGTCATAGGGTATATTGAGGTATGTCCTAGGGTTTGGGAGCATGTCTTGGTCAAAAGTCAAAGTTACAGTTGACTTTTTCCTTAAAACCCTAATTGTGGTGCAGATGAAATTGAGACTTGTTGCTCAAGCTTCTGGGATTAATCCATTGTTCCAAATGGATCAATATAGTTCATTAGAGACCCTCAAACCCTCTCTTGAGGTCTTGGCTCATGATTTGCCCTAAAAGTCAACTTAGGGGTGAATTAGGTCAAGAAACCATAATTCCTGATTTTTGATGAATGCAACCCCTAAGGCAAAATTGACTTGATGTTGGGTCCATGAGGGTCCATGGAGTATATTAGGTTGTGTTTTGGATCATTGGCTTGTGCCCAGATGAAAATTTTCCATCTGGAGGCCCTGGTCGACCAAAACCCTAATTTGGTGATACTGGCGATCTTGAGGCTTGATCCACTTAGAAGGGAGCAGCTTTGTGCTTAATCCTTGGAGTGGGAGTCCTTTTTGATCCTTTGTGTATGTTTGAGAGGTTTAGACAAGTTGAAGATCACGTCATTCCTTGATTGACCCTTTGTCTAAGGCTCTGAGAGGGCTTGAAACCCTAATTTTGATTGCAGTGGATGCTCACCCATCTTTGGGGAGACTGGTGAAATAAGATGGTTCCCCCATATTGTGATGATGATTTGCACAATGATGGGAAATCTTAGTGGTCAAAATTTGGGGTATGACAGATGCCCCTATTTAATCTTCTTCAACCCGAAGATGTGAATGACGAAGGTATTCGGGCATTCGGGGTGCAAGAGGATTAAATATCGGAATACCCGAAATTTTGATGGTGGTTATGAATGGTAGCTTACGCATTCATCTTCTTTAGCTAAGCAATGATGCTTAGAAAAGGTAAACTTCCCCTCGATCTTGGTCTTCAGCCAAGGAACTGGTCTCAGTTTCTTTTGTCAACTTCCCCTCAATCCTGGTTTCCAGCCAAGGAACTGGTCTCAGTTTCTTTTGTCAACTTCCCCTCGATCCTGGTTTCCTACCAAGGAACTGGTCTTAGTTTCTTTTGTCAATAAACTTTATTGACAAGGGACGCTATGTGTAGCGGTTTTCCTCAAACTTCTCGCCAATTTTCTTGGGGAGATGCCATTTGACAGAAAAAGTTTTGATGTCAGACTCGCTGGGGGACCCAGTCGTCTGAGTTGTAGAGTTGCACAAACTTCTCTGTTGGAGACGCCATTTGTTTCAACTGGGGGAAAGCAGGTCTCTTGGGAGACTGCTGTCGCTTGGGATCTTACATCATACTTTTCTCGGGATCTTCCCGGAGAAATGCCATATGATGGGGTCTAAGTTTTAGGTGCTGATGACCTTTTCATCAGCAATCTTTTTGGAGCGAAACTGGCATGCTGCCGAATCTCTGATTACAAGGCTTTCTCTGCGGATTTTCCTTAATACGGGAAAGCAAGGATATCATCTTCAATGGCGAAGAGTGATGTCGACTGAAGATTCCTCTTGTTTTTCAAAGGTTCAAGTTATCAAAGTGGTCGAGGGCCAACTTCCTTCCAGAAATAAACTGGAAGCGAGGATGTTCAAACATAGTATTTCTTGAGGAGGCAAGGACTGACAACTCGATTGAGATAACTGTTTATCACTAGGGGACAAGACCGACTAGAGTGATAGCGATACAATATGAAATGTGAATGCAAATCAATAATGCATGATGTAGGTATGTATATGCTGACAAAACTGATGCGACATACAAACTGACGGGTGAACACGACTGGATACTCGGCCATCGCGGGGCGTGTAGAAATATCGCTGGTTCAAGATAGCCATTCCACCTTGCTTAGGAGAGATAATCCCTATTGGGAGCTACCGTTGGTCGGGCTTAGGAAGTAAGAACTCTGCCGTGGCGTATCAGTTGAAACAAGGTCTCTGACACAGTTCATCCTTCATTCAGGCGTACTGGGTTAGAAGGAGTTTTTTGATTCTGCACTTTGAGGTTCGATTACTTCTGGAGAAGCGACTGATGTTCCTTTGATGTTTAACAGTCAAAAGAAATTGCCGACTTTATTTTAAAAGCAGAAAAAGTTTTAACAAGTAAATTCATTTTGTTTTATTTCAAGAATCGTTAATCATGTTAACAACGTCGTTCTGTAAAGCTAAAAGAAATAAGGATTACAAACAAAAGCAGAAGGGCTCAAATTTTATTGACACAATGGAGATCAGCCAAACGCGTGATTCCAAAGAGTATTTACAAAGTTAGAAAATGGTAATTTACAGGGAAAAGGGCTACGTTGAAACATAACGACCATTATCCTTCTACCAACTTTGACTTCGGGGCATCCTGAGCTTCTGTCGAAGATGACCTTGACTGGAGTTCTTTTGACAGATGATGTAACTGTTGTTGAGGCACTTGCCTCTGTTGAACATAGTTACTTGCCATTATCCCTAATTTTTGCCTGGATTGTGGGTACCCTGAGAGGTAACAATGATTGCCCCAATTCTGTTTCCATAATGATTAACTGCTCCATCAAAGATAAGTCCCCATTGGGAACCTGGTTCTGGCCCTTCACTGGGTAACGGTTCATCGCAATCTTTCATCTTTAGATACATGACATCTTCGTCTAGGAATTCAAACCCGATTGATTCTTGATCATCAATCGGTTGATGAGCCAAATGATCGGCTAAAATACTCCCTTTAACGACTTTCTGAGCATGGTACTCTATGTCATATTCTGATAACAACATCTGCCAACGGGCAATTCTTCCCGTGAGAGCAGGCTTTTCGAAGACATACTTGATTAGATCCATTTTGGAGACCAACCAAGTAGTGTGACGAATCATGTATTGGCGAAGACGTTTAGCTGCCCAAGCCAAAGCACATCAAGTTTTCTCAAGCATCGTGTACCGAGTTTCGCAGTCGGTGAATTTCTTGCTTAAATAGTAAATGGCAGACTCTTTCCTTTTAGTTTCGTCTTGTTGGCCAAGTACACATCCCATTGAGTCCTCAAGAACTGTGAGGTAAATGATCAGTGGTCTTTCTTCGACTGGAGGTGATAGAATTGGTGGGTTCAACAAGTATTCCTTGATACTGTTGAAGGCAGTTTGGCAGTCCTCTGACCAAACGCAATCCTGGTTCTTTTTGAGTAATTTGAAGATCGGCGCGCATGTTACGGTCATGAGGAATATAAATCTGGAGATGTAGTTCAAACGTCCCAGGAATCCTCTGACTTATTTTTCAGTTTTCGAAGAAGGCATTTCTTGAATGGCCTTGACCTTGTCAGGATCAACCTCAATTCCTTTCTGGCTGATGATGAACCCTAGTAGTTTCCCTGAACGGACACCGAAGGTGCACTTGTTGGGATTCAAGCAGAGCTTGAATTTTCTTAAACGTTAGAACAATTTTGACAGATGTTCAATGTGCTCACTCTCTGTTTTTGATTTGGCAATCATATCATCGACATACACTTCGATTTCTTTGTGTATCATGTCATGAAACAGAGTAGTCATGGCACAATGATGGTTTGCACAATGATGGGAAATCTTAGTGGTCAAAATTTGGGGTATGACACAATGGTTATGGGAAGATCGACTTCGCCGATAACTATTTTTTTAGACCCGTCAAAGGATTTAACGATGATCTCACTCCCTCTCATCGGGGCTCCTTGAAATGATAGTCGTATCAGAGTTGGTTTTGGCATAACATTTAAAGATGATCCTGTGTCCACCAGTATGCTGGCTTAAGCATCGTCTTGGCAGTTGACTGTAATGTTAAGCGCCATATTATGATTTTTACCTAAGTTGTTCTTCATCACTGAATCCTAAGTTGTTGCAGGAAGTGATGTTGGAAATGATGCTGTCAAATTGTCTTACCGTTACGTCTTGTTCCACGAAGGCTTGCTCTAAGACCTTCTGCAGAGCTTCCCTGTAAGCTTTGAATCTAAGTAGGAGAGATATCACAGAGATTCGAGATGGAGTTTGCAACAATTGGTTCACAATGTTGTACTCGCTTTTCTGGATAAGCTTCAGCATCTCATCGTTGTTGTTTACAAGCTCCGGATTACTATATTACCTGACTTGTTGATTTGGAACTTCTGTTTGAGGTTCCTTTTCTTTGGCAGGTTCTCCAACTCCTCTGTTGAAGATTTGCCCGCTCCGGGTAACTCGGCTGATGTCGGCAATGTTCACGACGGAGGGTAATGGAATTTCCTTTCCATTTTCGATGGTCGTTGCACCTTACTTTTAAGGGATAGCCTTCTCTGATTTGTACGGTATTGGTCCCGACAGGTAGATAACCACAAGAGCTTTATGATTTCTCTGACCATTATAAACAACCTCAATCAGTTCCTGGTTGGGAACGTTTCTACTATCAAGAGGGATTCCTGATTCATTGAGTAGGGGGATTATGGTGCATATGTCCTTGGTCATTTCATGATCGGAGGTTACGACAGTGCTTTTTCTTTGACCAGGGAAGTAGTATTGTATCATGTTAATCGATCCAGAACTCGAACATGGTCGAACCTCTTTCCGGTCCAACTGATTTTGAAAATCCGCTCGTACGAGATAGCATCCTTGGTTGTTCTCTGAGCATACTCTACAGCGCTCATAATTGTGCGGTGGTACCCGGCCATACCCACTTTGTATGCAGTGCATCTTTACTAGATCTGTTTCCATTGAGCGGATATCACGACTTTGATGTCTATCAGGATTCGCATCACTCATGCTAATTCGTTGTGTAGCTTCATCCAAGTAGATTGGAAGCTACCAGTGGTCCAACAGATGTTGAAGGGTTCTTTGTAAAAGCGCACACCCTTGGTTGTCTCCACTACATTCTTCACAGTCTTGATAATCATGTGAAGCCCTTGGTCCAACAGATGTTGAAGGGTTCTTTGTAAATCTGTTTGCACTACGAAACACCCTTGATTATTTTTTGAGCAAATATCGCACTAGTGATAATTGTGAGATGGCACATGACCGTACCTGCTCCATCTGCAATGTATCTTCACCAGTTTGGTTCATAATAGGAGTACATCGTGAATTTGATAATTGCGGCTAGATTCTCCCTCTATTAAATTCACTGCAGTCTTTTCATGTTGCGGCAATGGGTTCGTCTGAACATTTGGATTAGTATCTTTGAAATATAAGACCCCACTCCTGACAAGCTTCTGTACATCAGACTTGAAGCTGAGACAATTCTCAATGTTGTGTTCTGATCCTCCTTGATGGTAAGGGCAAGTTTGATCTGCTTTGAACCAAAATGGTGGATTTTCTGGTACTGTAAGCGGAGACCTGGTTTGGACGTGCCCCTTGTCCAATAGAAGTGGAAATAGTTCTGTGTACAACATCGGTATAGGGTCAAACCCTGATGGTCGTGTCGTACGATTGTTGTTTTTGTACTATGGACGAGCCTGCTGAAGAGGCTGTTGCGTCCTTTACTGATACGGTTATTGATTTAGTTGGCTCTGAGCAACCTGTGACTCTCTGCCTTTCTTGTGAATATGTTGCCAGGCATGCACTATTTCCTTCTTTAGTGCCCTGTCATTTTCCCCTTCCTTGAAGAAAAGACCTTCCAGATGAACATTATGTGGGATATTCTTCATCAGGTATCCGAGTTGACGACGAGCTAAAATTGGATGATAGTTAATTCCTCCTTTAGTTCCAATGAGGGGTACGTTAGGGAAATTTCCACATCTATCGATGATCTCTATCCCTTCGTAAATTCAATTGTACCAATCTATGTCAGAGTTGGTAAGAGACATAATTCTTTGTGACCAACGTAGAGTACTCTTGTGATCCCAAAAAGTAGCAGACTTGGGTAAATGGGAAATAAACCATTTATAGAGTAATGGTACACAGCATGTGATCATTCCTCCGCTGTACAAATTCCTTAAGTGTCAGAATGATAAGCATCTGCGAGCAAGGTTGGTACGGGGTTTCCTATTAAAAATATCTTAACAGCATTGGTATCAACGAAGTTGTCGATGTTGGGAAAGAGGAATAACCCATATATGAGCAGAACAAAGACGTCTTCGAAGGCAATTATGTTTCCTACACTAGAAAAGTATAGAGCTTTCTCTATCAGGAATTTAGCTAGTAAACCCTGGATTCCTCCTTTAATGGTTATGTGAGTCCTAACTTCTGACTCATCCAAAGAGATTACTCTTGCAATGGTTTGTTCCTTTGGAATTTCATCCAGTCCAGAAAATGGAGCTCGACCAGTGATAGGTAAATCAATCAGGTGGGAGTACTCTTCCAGTGCTGGTGTCAGTTGGTAATCCAAGAAAGTGAAGCAATGGTAAACCGGATCGTAGAACTGAACCAGCGTAGACAGGATTCCTTCAACCATGTTGACCTTTAACAGAGACAACAGTCCTCCGTACTTAGCTCTGAAAGCCTCGGGATTGGTAATCATCCTTGCCAATTTCCTTAAGTCCTCTAGTTTTGGAGCCTTGAAGGTGTACTTATGCGTCTTTCTTCTACCGAAATCCATAACGCAACCTCTGATATTTGCAATTATTGTTTTAGTTCATTTTGAAAAAAATATTTTTTTTTTGTTTGAAAAGAGTTTTTTAGATGAATGCATGAATGCAGCACACAAAAACATTTGAAAACATGGGTTCAAGGGTTCAAAGTCACGAGTATGGAGTCATGGCTCTACCCATCCCTAAAGGTTGTGCTATTTTGGTCAACTTTTGTACCTGTAGAACGGGTTCTAAGGTTCCCAAAGTCACCGACCCCTCCAATGGATATCAACAGCAATTTCATTCACTTGAGTGAGCTGTAATATCCTAGGATGAATCTCATTTGAGTGTAGTGTCGCGTATCAACTATTCCCAATAGTCACCGCACTACCAAATGGTCATATGGTTAATGTCTACTAAATCCTCAGGGTTATGGGTACCGCATTGGGAAAGATAATGCTTTCACGACAATCGGTTGTTCAACACCAATACTTCCGCACGGGTACCTCGACTGATTCGGTGGACTGCCAAGTTAGCTTGGTCGGGATTCACTCCCTATAAACGTTTTCTGAATATGTCACCCTTATCTTAATGTTCTCTCAAACTTTCCACATGCGTATTAATCGCATTCCCGTTTGACAGAAAAATTAAACACGGGTATCAAGTAGTATGACAGCAAATATATATATATATATATATATATATATATATATATATTATAGAAGAATTCCAAATAACCTAGACCTCTTAGGAACTCTAATCCTAAAAACTCCCCAGCAGAGTCGTCATTTTTCTGTAGCGTGCGATTTTTGTCGGTGACGCGACCACCTTATCGCAATGGTTGGAATTGGGTGCTACTTTCTGATTTCTTATTTATCCTATGAAGTTGGAAAGGAAAGGGAAGATATCTAAAACTAACCTTGCACGCAAATTTTTTCTTTAACAAATGATATGAGATTGAGGGGTCCGGGGTCAGATTATACAAAAGGGAGTTGTCAATTACCCAGTGTATATATGGTTATCCATAGATTCTTTGGCATGTTCTTCTATTATCTACTTACTGGTGTTTATTTGTCATACATAGGGAAAGTTTCTCCTTTGGGAGTGTTGAGAGAGTATTTTTGTTGTTTTCGGGTTTTTCCGTTGTTTTTGGTAAGGTGCTGGACCTAAAGTTTTTTTATATGTGTGCTCGCTAAGATTTCGCAATCTTATGCCTATGTATTCCCGTAATGATAACAGGGAAATCAGAGCAATTGTAGTTCCTCCTATTCTATGGGAGGAAAAAGATGTTTGGTGTCTTATTTAAAGCCCAAGATTGAAGCTAGAGGTTATTTGTGTCTTGTTTGAAGCCCTAGATTGAAGCTAAAGGTTTGACTTCGAGAGAATTTGTCATCTCTAAAGGGTGATATCTCACCTGTTTATCACAGTTGTTGGGTGACTGATTATAAAGGAGAATTACTTTAACTAGAATATATGGAATCCAGCAATGCCATAATTTCCTTTATAAGGGTGATGTCCTGAAGGGGAAAACTTTAACTCTGTATAGAGCAATGCCATTTTTCCTGAGGAGTCTTTCATGCTAAGAGAGGGACATTGGCTTGGATGTAAATAATCCAGAGGCTTGCCACTTACAGCAATTAGACAAAAGATGAAGTTTACCAAGATAAGATATATATGGACTACAACTTGGATTTTTGAATCAACAAGTGTGTCAGTTACAGCAGTTATCTAGAATTAGGGTTTGGTTCTGATTGTCTGTTTTGATGAGTGATATATAGAGAAATGTCTTCCTACAGAGAGAACTCTTGATTTTCCCTAAGAGGATGTTGATTTTTGCGTGCCTTGATCAAAGCCCAAGGTTGAAGCTAAAAGGTTGACTCTGTTTAGGGGGTTTTATATATGTCTTGTACGAAGCCCAAGATTGAGGCTGAAGAGAATTGACTCTTTTGGGGAATATTTAGTATGTCTTGTACAAAGACCAAGATTGAGCTTAAAAGAATTGACTCCACCGGGGAGAGGTTTTATTTGTCTTGTACAAAGCCCAAGATTGAGGCTAAAAGTTATTGACTCGTCTGGAGAATATTCTATCTGTCTTGTACAAAGCCCAAGATTGAGGTTAAAACTGCTGAGGGAAAATCATTATACAAAGCCTAAGAGGAGGTTGGTTGGAGAATTTCTTATATGAAGCCTAAGAGGAGGCTGGCTTCTACTGAGGATTATTGAGATCCAAAGACAGGTCCAAATTAGGGAATTAACTCTTGTTAAGGAGTGAGGAAGAGTTGAAATATCATATGCCTTGAGGTTCTGATTTTTCTGAGGGTTTATTGGTGGTAATTTGACTCTAGCTGGGGGATTTAGAATGACAGTTAAAGATTGAGTTTGAAAACCTATAGAGGTTTTAACTCTGCTGGAGGTTGATAAAATGATCAGGGTTTCTCCTTTGCTTTTGGGAAACTTGAGGGTTTCTTTGAGATCCAAGAGGAGATGAGACTTTCCAAGTCTACTGGTATGAAGAGGTTGATCTTAATCTGAGGATGATATTTGTATGATGCCCAAGAGGAGGATGATGTTTTAAGGGATGAGAATCAACCCTAAACTGGTCTGATGTTTTGACTCTCTAGAGGATTGAAGTAGCAAAAGATGACTAAGTTTTGTCCTATACCTGTAAGAGGTCTTCGGGTCCTTGTACTAAGCCCAATAGGAGGCTGAGAACTTCTAAGAAGCTTGTGGATCCTTGTACATAGCCCAAGAGGAGGCTAGGGATGCTTTTAGGAAGCCTATGGGTCCAAACCTAAGAAAAGTTCAAGAAAGGTTTCACCGGGAATAATCCTCTCTTTAGTGAACAGTTCTAGGGTTTGAACAAATTCGGGAATTAATCCTCTTTGGGGAAGTGAATTTCTTGTACAAATTTCTAAGTAGTGACAGTCTTGAGAAAAGTTTCACCGGGAATAATGCCTTTCTCTGTTCCATATTGTATAAGCCCAAGAGGAGGCAAGACTGTATCTGGAATTTCCTATGGGGAACTAGTTTTGACTGTGTTAAAAGAGTAACCACTGGTTTGATCTAAACCTAGACCTAGTTGCTGGGGAAAACTCTAAAGAAGTATATACAAGCATACATATACAGAGAAAATATATAAGCAAGTGTATAGAAAAAGGGTAGAACTTACAGTTGTGCAAGCTTCCAACATTATAAACACAACTGTATGGTTAGTTATTCAAGAAATTGAATAAAAGTTTTGATACAACTATGAATTTGAATCTAAATCAAAAGGAAAGTTGTTTTTAAAAGGAAGTTTGAGGCTTATACTCAAGGAGAGGCCCAGATGAACTCTTTTGAAAAGGGGACGATAGTGTCGTAGGTTTGAAAATCACAGAGGGACTTATACAATGATTGACGCCCAAAAAAGTTGTATTTACAAAGAGGATGGGTCTTACACTCTATTAGAGGCCTAAAGTTTATTTTTATACAAGAGATGGGGCTTACAACTCAGGGAGAGGCCCATACAAAAGACAGTGATCGCACCGTTATTTTGAAAATTGTATCGGGACTTATACAATGACTGAGGCCCAAAAAGGTTTATTTACAAAGGGATGGGACTTACACTCTATTAGAGGCCCAAAAAAGTATTTGAAAAAGAAGAAAAATGGGACTTACGACTCAAGGAGAGGCCCAGGTGAAAATTGTTTTGAAAACGGCGATCGTGCCGAGATTTTTTTACGTATCGGGACTTATACAACGACTGAGGCCCAAAAAAGTTTGTGTGTAACAAGGGATGGGTCTTACACTCTATTAGAGGCCCAAAAGTGTTTGAAAAATGTTTGTGAGGATGAAAATAATCAAAACCCTAATTTGATTAAAAAATATATTTTAATTTGAATAAAAAAACATTTTCAATGATCAAAATTATCAAACATGTGTAAAAATAGGTTGTGATCTTGGATAAATGTTTAAAGAATCATGTTTAATCTCATAAAAGATTAAAATTCATTTGAAGTGAAAAGATCAAAGTAAGAATTTCATTTTAAAACGTTTAAGAAAAAATAAAATGAAATTAATTACAAAAATTCTAACTATATTAAACAAATAATATAAATTGGATTTATTTTTGTAAAATAAAATAATTTAACATTTTTGTGACATTTTAAAAAAAGAACCAATCAAAAATGATAAAAAAAAATGAGATAGAAATTAATTTTTGAAGTTATTAAGAGATTGTGAAAAAATGTGAAAGCATTAAGTGGTAAAAAAAATGGGATGGTCCTCCCAAGGTTTGAACCCACGCCCTTGGGGTGGAGGGTTTAAAACTTTAGCAACTGAGCCAAGTGTGTTGACTGATAGAGAATGGCAAGAGTGAATAATATGTGAAACTCCCTTTGGAAAATGGTTCAAAAAAAATACCAAAAGGTCTGGGGCGAGGGGGATTCGAACCCCAGACCTCTCGCTCGCTACACACACACACAAATACTAGTGTTTCCACTAGGGCGCAATGCTAATTCAAACATATATTGGCAACTGAATAATATATAGCAAAACTATGTTTGATTCTGAAGAATGTCGCCATGGCCACCACCTTCATCTTCATCATCTTCTTCAAAATTTTGAAATCGTATTTCCATCAATACGCAACCATTTTAGATTATTCAAAAATGAAACTTGTCTATTTTTGAACGAGGAATTGAATGGCATTACTCAATTTTATTTAAATTCAAAGAATTGAAAGAAACTGGTTTGAAATCGTATGAACCCTAAAAATAGAATTTAAAATAAAATTCAATATGTGCAAGATATGAAGCAATTGATTGATGGAAAATGATCTATAAACTATCAGAAATGCATTAGTAACTTAAAAGGATGTCCATGATGCATGAATTAATGAGTTCATTTTTTAGGAAGCTAACCTTGCAAGTGAGAATTGAATTCTCTGTTAGAGATGTTACAAATGTGTTCTGATGACCTGGATAACTTCCTTGACCCTCAAGGATGGTGTTCCAATGTGGATACTGGATTGAAACCTTATGAATTACTTGACACGACTCAACCGGCAACTTTGAGGCAAAATTGAGCAAAAGGATGGTGACTTGAAGATTTTGATGTTACAGATTAAATGTAAGTGTTTAGATCACTTCTATATGTTATATATGAGGTGTGTGAACCATTAGTTTGAGTTACATTGGTCTCCAACTCAAAACCCGATAGTGCCTTCTCAAGAAAATGAAGTTTTTGTGATTAAGAAGGAAATGAGAGAAAGCTATGTTGTAAGTTGCTTTGGTGTAGTTTCAAACATCAGAAGTGAGCTCTATTTATAGGTAAATAGATTTGTCAAGCATGAATAGTTGGAACTTGAAGGATAAGAACTGAATTTAATTGTCTTGGCTTAGCATAATTGCTTCTTACACAAGGTACAATAGCAGTCCCAAATAGCTCAGCTATGTGTTGACTCAATCCACATTCTGCAGACCTCTTAAATGTTTCTTATTAGAGCATCTTGACTACAAGGGATAGGAATCTTGACTATGCACTATTTGCTCATAATTGCCCTTTGAATTCAAGGCTTCCATGACAAAACTACATCATTCTCATGAGATTTTTTCTTGGCTCTTTGGCACTATCCTGCAGGTTTGTGAGGAGTCACTCTGATCACATTGAATTGGCTTGGCATAGTGATCATTGAATTTGACTCAAAAATCATGGCTTGCAAGAAAACATCCAAACTGTCATGAAAACAGTTTGCAACAATGCCTCTTGTGGCAGCCATAACTCTTGGCTCAAGTTAAGTTGTTTCATGCCAATGATCTCTTTGGATTGTTAGCAACAGGTATAACAACTTTGATGTTTACATTTGGGATTGATTATTCTTGTAACTAGATGTAAACATCTCCCAAGTTTTGGTGTTTTTACCTAAAATTTGTCTTGGACCGAATTTTCTCTAAGTGTTGGAAAAAGAAGCATTTTCATGTTTTAGTGATTTTGATTCAACCATAACTCAAAATCTATGATGATTTGGAATGAGATGTAGTTGACATATTTGAAGTATGTCATGTGATCTTCCATTTAAGCTTTGGATGGAAGCAAATGGCTTTGTGGTTTGGGAGTTATGACCTTGCAAAGTTGGTACCAAATCACTTTTGTTCCATAACTTAGAAATTTTAAGTTTTCTATGGTTGCCCCTTTTGCAAGAAACCTCACTTTTCTTGATTTTTCTTGATGAATGATGATCAAAACCATATATTAACATTGTTTTTTACTTAGTGGAGCCATATTTATGAAAAATTCCAAAAATTCAAACTTGATTTTGGGCACAGTTGACTTTTTGTCAAATGAATTCCAAACTGTGTGATCCTCTATGAAATCAAGTTCTTGACCTAATTCAAACCTAATGGATGGATTCCATAGGTGTCTTAGGGTGTCTTGAATCATGTCCCAAGGTTTGGGAACATGTCTTGATCCAAAGTCAAAGGTACAGTTGATTTTTTCTTCAAAACCTTAATTGTGGTCTAGATGAATTTGAAACTTGTGAATCAAACTTCTTGGATCAATCCATTGTTGTAAATGGATCAATGTAGTGTGTTTGAGGACCTCAAATCATGTCTTGAGGTCTTGGTTCATGTCTTGCCTCAAAAGTCAACTTAGGGGTGAATTAGGTCAAGAAACCCTAATTCCTGATTTTTTATGGATGCTCCCCCTGAGGTTGTTTTGACTAGATGATTGGATACATGAGGTCCCTTGGAGCTTCTTGGATCATGTTTTGAGGTATTGGCTCATGACTAGATGAAAAATTTCATCTAGAGGCCTTGGTCGACCAAAACCCTAATTTGGTGACACTGACGATCTTGAGGCTTGATCAGCTTGAGATGTTGCACTCTTGTGCGTGATTATTGATATGGGAGACCTCTTGGCCCTTCATAGATGTTTAAGAGATTTAGACAAGTTGAAGATCATATCATTTATTGATTGATCTTTTGTCTAAGTGTCCTGAGAGGGCTCAAAACCCTAATTCTTTGTTGAGGTGAGTGCTCAACAATCCTTGAGGAGATTGATGAGGTATGATGGTACATCCATATTATGGTAATGATTTTAACAATGATGGGAAATATTGGTGGTCAAAATTTGGGGTATGACACATGTGAAGCAAGTAAGCACACATATCTTGTACTTGTGATGGGTTAGTGGTGCATGAATATGATATGAAAATGATGTGAAATCTTGGGGTCAAAATTTAGGGTATGAAAATGATCAAGGTGCATGTCCCAAGTGTACATGCATGCTTCCCGCTCATCATATCCCTGTCGTGCTAGAGATTCTGCTAGCTGTTGTGGTGGTACTGGCTGTGGTGTTGATGTAGGTGCAACAACCTTCAATAGCTATCTATCCAAATGTCATTCACAACACCATCAATGGACTTATGAACCATATCAGGTATTGGAACACCCTACTAAGTGCACAAACCCATGATTAAACTAGGAAGAGACAGATTGGTTGGAATTTTGGTACCTAGACGGTGACTACTATAGGCTATGGCTCATATCTCATCAGAGATGATCATTTCCACATCAACTTGCCTCTAATCCAAAATATAATACAACATGCAAGCAACATCAAGAAGGATGATGGAGGTGTGACTCATAGGCCTTATGTTGTGAAGGAATAAGGTTATTAAATCCTGAGCGGGAGTGTTCATGTCTCCCCGCTTCAACTTCAGCGGTTTACCTGCAATGTTAAGCTCGAATCCCCTCCCCGAATATACCAACGCATCACTCACTTGCACAAAGTTCCAATTCTTTCTTGCCACCCACCGATAATAAGCACATGGTTCTCCCTCAACTAAAACCAACGGGTTACCCAAGTATGTGTTAATTGCATCCCGAGTGAAAGAGACTTGTTTCCCACACTCATAAGTCATGAAAGAGTACCACTAGCCCTCCACCGGAATATAATTCGCATAAAAATCACAAACCAACTCATAGTTCAGCCTAGTTAGAGGTCTTAGCAACCTCTGCCAGCGATGGTTCTCAATGATATTGACGCAGCCCTTATGTAGCGTGCGATTTTTGTTAGTGACGCGACCACCTTATTGCCATTGGTTTGAATTGGGTACTACTTTCTGATTTCTTATTTATCCTATGAAGATGGAAAGGAAAGGGAAGCTATCTAAAACTAACCTTGCACGCAAATGTTTTCTTTAACAAATGCAAAGAGATTGGAGGGTCCGGGGTCAGGTTATACAATGGGGAGTTGTCAATTACCCGTCCTATATATGGTTATCCATAGATTGTTTGGCATTTTCTTCTGTTATTCTACTTAATGGTGTTTATCTGTCGTAAATTAGAAAGTTTCTCCTTTGGGAAGGTTTGAGAGAGAGTATTTTTGTTGTTTTTTTTTTGGGTTTTTCGATGTTTTTGGTAAGGTACTGGACCTAAGGTTTTTTATTAGTGGCTCGCTAAGATTTCACAATCTTATGCCTACGTATTCCCGTTAAATCAAACAGGGAAATCAGAGCAATTGTAGTTCCTCCTATTCTATGGGAGGAAAAAGATGTTTGGTGTCTTATTCAAAGCCCAAGATTGAAACTAAAGGTTATATTTGTGTCTTGTTCAAAGCCCAAGATTGAAGCTAAAGGTTTGGCCAGGGAGAATTTGTCAACTCTAAAGGGAGATATCTCATATGTTTATCACAAGTGTTGGGTAACTGATTATAAAGGAGAATTACTTTAACTGGAATGTATGGAGTCCAACAATGCCATAATTTCCTTTACAGGGATTTATCCTGAAGGAGAAACCTTTAACTCTATGTAGATCAATGCCATTTTTCCTTAGGAATCTTTCATGCTAAGAGAGGGACATTGGCTTGGATGTAAATAATCCAGAGGCTTACCACTTACAACAATTAGATGAAAGAGGGAGTTTACCAGGATAAGAGATGGACTACAACTTAGATTTTTTAATCAACAAGTGTGCCACTTACAACAGTTATCTGGGATTAGGGTTTATTTGATTGTCTGCTTTGATGTGTGATTGTACAGAGAAATATCCTCTTACAGAGAGATTTTTGATTTCCTCTAAGAGGATGTTGATTTTTGTGTGCCTTGATCAAAGCCCAAGGTTGAAGCTAAAAGTTTGACTCTGTTTAGGGAGATCTTTATACAAAGCCTAAGAGGAGGCTGAAGAATACTGACTCAACAAGAGAGTATTTATCTGTCTTGTACAAAGCCCAAGATTGAGGCTAAAAGTTTTGACTCCACTGGGGAGAGGTTTTATCTCTCTTGTACAAAGCCCAAGATTGAGGCTAAAAGATTATTGACTCAGCTAGAGAATTTTTATGTGTCTTGTACAAAGCCCAAGATTGAGGCTAAAACTGCTGAGGAATGATCATTATTCAAAGCCTAAGAGGAGGCTGGTTGGGGAATTTCTTATATGAAGCCTAAAAGGAGGCTAACTTCTGCTAAGGATTATTGAGATCCAGAGACAGGTCAATCTTGGGGAATTAACTCTTGTTGGGGATTATAGAAGAGTTGAGAGATCAAATGCCTTGAGGTTCTGATTTTTATGAGGGTTTACTGGTAGTGATCTGACCCTAGCTGGGGAAATTTTAAAGTGATATTTTAAAGATTGAGTTTTGAAACCTGTGGAGGTTTTAACTCTACTTGTGATTGGTTAAATGATCAGGGTTTTCCTATGCCTTTAGGAAACTTGAGGGTTTCTTTGAGATCCAAGAGGAGATGAGATTGTCTAAGTCTACTAGTATGAAAAGGTTTATCTTTGTATGATGCCCAAGAGAAGGCTTATGTTTTAAGGGATGAGAATCAACCCTATAATGGTTTGATGTCCTGACTCTTTGAAAGACTGCTCTAACAAAAGATGACTAGGTTCTGTCCTATACATGTAGGAGGTCTTTAGGGTCCTTGTACTAAGCCCAAGAGGAGGTTGAGAACTTCTAAGAAGCCTGAGGGTCCTTGTACAAAACCGAAGAGAAGGCTAGGGATGCTTTTAGGAAGCCTGTGGGTCTAAACCTAAGAAAAGTTCAAGAAAGGTTTCACCGGGAATAATCCTTTCTTTAGTGAACATTTCTAAAGTTTGAAGAAATTCAAGAGAAGTTTCACCAGGAATTAATCCTCTCTGGGGAAGTGAATTTCTTTGACAAATTTCTAATAGCGACAGTCTTGAGAAAAGTTTCACCGGGAATAATGCCTTTCTCTGTTCCATATTGTATAAGCCCAAGAGGAGGCAAGACTGTATTTGGAATTTCCTATGGGGAACTAGTTTTGACTGTGTTGAAAGAGTGACCACTGGTTTGATCTAATCCTATACCTAATTGCTGGAGAAAACTCTAAGCAGATATACAAGTATATATATACAGATGAGATATATATGAGCAAGTATGTAAAAAAAAGCTGGTAGAACTTACAGGTGAGCAAGCTTCCAGTGTTATAAACACAACTGTATGGTTAGTTAATTCAATAAATTGAAGAAAGTTTTTATAACAAATTATGAATTTGAATCTAAATCACGAGGAAAGTTGTTCTAAAAAAAAGCTTGGGGCTTATACTCAAGGAGAGGTCCAAATTAATTATTTTGAAAAGGCGACGATCGCGTCGTAGTTTTGA
Organism: Lathyrus tuberosus; assembly: GCA_022829125.1. Lineage (NCBI taxonomy): Eukaryota > Viridiplantae > Streptophyta > Magnoliopsida > Fabales > Fabaceae > Lathyrus > Lathyrus tuberosus. Next base: position 4,340,001 of record JALAZF010000043.1, read on the forward strand.
AAACATCAAAGGGACTTATACAATGACTAAGGCTCAAATTTATTGTATTTACAAAAGATATGGGTCTTATGAAGGTGTGAAAAACACAAGAAAGGGGGGTTTGAATTGGTTTTTCAAAATAAAATCGTTTCTTATTTTAACTCCTTTTTCAAAACTCTTTCTTTTATAAGTAATAACGTTTGTTGAAGCTGAAAGAGATAACACGGTATGTTTATACTAGTTCACTTGAGAAACACTCAAGTTAATCTAGTACACCCGCCAAGGTGAATTTGCCTCTCTCAATCGAGGTCTTAATCCACTAATCAATCAGATCAATACAATGCACTAGCCAAAACGCTGGTGACTAACCACAACCTCTAAAACTCTCAAGTTCTAGACTTCTCAAGAAATACAACCTCACAGGTCTTTCTCAAGGAACAGCCTCTAAGACAACACGTCTTAGACTTCTCAAGAAAATACAACCCTACAGGTCTTTCTCAGGGAACACAAACCTAAGTTTGAATAAGTTTCATTTACAGAAAAGTGCTTCTTATACAAGCTGAAAATGTAAACAAGTTTCGACCAAAATGACTTAAGAAAGATATCGATTAGAAAGTATTTTTGTAGTAGCGTTCGTGTATGTCTTTCTTCAAGTCTTCGCTTTTTTATATAGCCGTGTAGAAAGTAGCCGTTGAACAGTAATCATGATAGCTATCTAGGCTGGCGGCTAGACGGAGACGTTAGGACAGATAAAAACTTTTGCGTCCTGTCTTGTCAGAATATCTTCGTTTGTACCGTTTGCACTATTACCAAAATATCTTCACTTTGTATTGTGGTACAGTTGTACTTCGTAGCTTAGTCTACTTGGCTTTTCAACTTCAGAGACTACTGCGAGTATGAGTGAGAAGGGAAAACGTAGCTTAGTTCTTGAGACCTTCAAGTCTTTGAGTCCTCAGAGCAGCACCTTCGGAGTCTTCAGCACTTGGTTTTTAGAACCTTGTTCACTTAGTATGGTGTCTTCATATCTTCAGAGGCTTCTGATGGTATTTAGTTGAAGCATGAGTAGAGACTATAGTTGGGTCTTCAGAACCTTGATCAGAGAGCGAAAGCCTTCAGCATCTGGACTTTGTTCAATCAGAACCTTTGTCTTCAGATCTTCAAAACTCATTCTCTTTCCCTTTTATATCAGAGTCATGTCAACTTTCTTGAACCAATTTCTGTTATTCAAGTGTAGTGCGTAGGCGAAGTATTTTATTTTTAGCATTATATCCGCGCCAATCAACGAAAGCATAACCTGTATGTTAGATTCTCAAAAGTAACGAACATTACTCTTACAAAATTATTCATACAAACATACTCGTTTGATATCATCAAAACTTAGAAGTAATATTGCAGAACCAAATCTTGTTCTCACAATCTCCCCCTTTTTTATGATGACAAAACTATGTATTTTGATGACACAGTTTTGGTACATAATGCAGGGATAATAAAAGGTTCTAAGAAATGTTTATCCTTCGTATGAAGTACTCCCCCTGAGTCTTAGACTTAGTGATTTTCTGTGGGTGGGCTCCCCCTGATTTCACTAGGTCATATACTGAAATCATCATAGTCTTGATTCTCTTTTAATTTCTTCAACAGAGTTCTGATTTTTCAGAGGATCAACTTTGTGACATTTGAATCGAATTAGAATTCCTGAAAAGAAACATAGTTCTAATAGAAATAACAGTTTATTTGTTAGCATGTAAACAACATTGTTATTTAGAGATTGACTATGGAATCAAAATCAAATCACATTCATTACTTCTCCCCCTTTTTGTCATGATCAAAAAGACTAGTAGTCCAAGGGTGAAAAACTAAGATCTAAAATCTTAACAATAAAAAAAAAAAAAAAGAGACACAAACAAACTTAGGTGCTTCCAGAGGACATCTTATCCCAAATTTTCTGAAGCATGCTCTGGACATTTGCATTGACAGTCTTCTGTTCCTCAAAATGTTCTCTGAATTTATGTTGTTTTTCTCCGATTTCTTCAATTACTTTCTCCAAATGCTTCACAGCAGGATCAGATAAGGGAACAACTACATCATCTTGCTTGGCTTTTTCCATGGCTTTAGCTTCTTGTGCCAACCTGGCTTCTTCAGCAGCCTTTTATGCTAAAAGTCTTGCTTCTTCAGCAGCTTTTTCTTCCGCTTCTTTCTGTTTTGCGGCCAAGAACTTGAGTTCCCTGATCCGCTCTTCAGCTTCAGCTCTTTCCTTTGCCAACTGAACTCCAGCAGTTATAGTGGGTTCAGAGAAGCTTACAATTCTTGCAAGTTCAGATTCCAACCATTTCTGGAAGTTTTTACAAGAATTTTCAAGTTCTAGAGGGTTGACACTTGTGCTTATTTCTGCTCTTAATTTTGCAACCTTCTTTAACGCCTTGTTACGAAATTGACCAATGCATTCTTCAAGAGTTGTTGGAAGGGGTATGTCATAGATGACCAAAGCAAGGTCAGGCTCAGTAGAATTTGTTTCAGATGGTGCTTGCTGAGATGAAACAATCTCAGTAAGAGCATGTTCATTCGTTGGTTGATCAGCAGGAGATGATACTTCTAGAGTGTCTGAAACCATGAGAGGTTCAGGTGTGACATTCTCTAGAGTTTCAGAGATGGTTTCCTCAGAGCTAGACTCAATGCTGAGGACCTGAGATTCGGAGATTAGGTTCGTAGAACCTTGTTCATTTGCCTTAATGGTTAAAGAGGTTATTGTCAAGGTGTAGGTAGGAATAGCTTCAGACGAGATAGGTGTGCTGATTGATGAGTTGGGTGATGATTGGATAGTGGTAGTTGGAGGAGGAATCGAAAAAGATGGTGGTTTAAACTTTACTTGTGGATTGGAGGTAGGAATGAAGGTAGTTTGAGATGATGATGGTGCAGTGATAGTTTTAGTGACATTCATTGAACCAGAAGAATTGATAGAAGATTTATTAATTTTCTCAAGAAGAAGAGACTTCAGTCTGGAAGTCTTGGAGGTTTCAGCTTTATCATCCTTTTTCTTCTTCTTAGGCTCAGAATCCTCTTCAGTTTGTTTCCTCTTACTCCTGGTAATATATTTAGGTTTAGGAGCGACATCTTCAATTCTGAATCTTGACATGTCATGTCCTTCTTCTCTCATTATAGCAACGAACTAGGCAATTGGTCGTATATTATCTCCTTTGTGATAGAAGTGGTAGTTCATCACAGGAAGTTTGTTGTTGATCACAATGTCGTGAAGGATAGACATGGGTTTCACTTCAACATTTGTAACCATTTTCATATGCTTAAGGTTCACAGCATTAAAAACTTCTCATATGCTTGCAGTCAGATATTCTGTATATTTGGCTTCTTTGACTAGATACTCTACTATGCCACTTTCAACAAAGATATTAGAGAGAAGTCTTCCAAAAGGAATATAGTTTACAATATTCCTTTCCGGTGACGCTGTTGTTCTTGTCTTACGCACCATATCTCTTAGATTGTAGAACAGAATGGATGGTAGACACATTTTTTCAATCTTGTGCAAGTAGTACAACATGTACTTTTGATTTGCGCTGAAGAAGTCTGCAGCACTTTTTGAAGGTCTTGGATTGATACATCCAAGAATAATTTTATGCCAGATCCTCAAATTATCATGCAAATTCATGCTTTTGTGCTCTGTTGTCCCAGATTGACAATTTTTGAAAATTGCTTCGTTGATGACAGAGTCAGCTTTTTCGATTTTTCCATAAACCCTTTTTCCTTCCAAGAACTTCATTCCTAGTAGCTCTGAAATAGACTTTTCAGTGATAATAATCTTTTGATCAATAACAAAAGAGACAACATGAAGATCGTCTGTTTTAGCTTGCCTCCAGAATTCTTTTACTATGTCTTCATACGTAGGACCTCTAAGTCAGTCAAAGTAACTTTTCCATCCTTGAGTGTTTAGTTGATCAACTAGGTTAAATCCATTATCACGAAGATTGTCGAAATTGACATCTAGCTCTTTTAGAACGATTAGATCATTTGTATGCACAACACAAGTAACCGAGGGATTTCTCTGCGTTACATGGTTTGCATCGATCGTGGGAAGGGATAATGAAGTTGAAGCGATCGCCGTGGTGGTCACGGAGGTTGTAGAAGGTGCGATAGATGAAGATGGTAACTCTTGAGAGGGATTCAGCGACGCTTCAAATTCTTTGGAGAAGCGAACAGTTTCTTGTTGAATGGTGTTCATCATGATGATAGTTGAGATCGGAGAGGATGATGACAGTGATTGAGTGTTTGGAGGAGAGAGAGAGAGAGAGAGAGAGAGAGAGAGAGACAGACAGACAGACAGAGAGAGAGAAAGAGAGAGAGAGAGAGTGAGTGAGAGAGAGAGAGAGAGAGACGATTTAGGGTTTTAGGGTTTCTATTCGAGTGAGAGTGGGAATAAGAATGCTTTTGAAAACTTAAAGGGATAGACACCGTACAGGGGATTAATGAATGAATGTAATGATGTTTTAAGTCAATTTCAAGAAAAATAATGTTCGTTTGATTTAGATAAATGTAATGATTTAGAATTAATCAAAATCATATGCGAAAATCATTTTCTAATTAAATGGCACGTCATGATGACTGGACAACCAGAAAATTTCATCAGAACTAAGACACGTCTTACAAAAGTGGTTCTGACGATTTAAAATAACTATTTCCTCTGACTAAACAAATTTGGTTCTGATACACTCTTACTTTGGACAGTAGTCCATTTTCAGTTGCTTTAAAATAATTTGAAATCTATCTTCAGCCAAGGGTTTTGTAAAAATATCAGCCCATTGATGGTCTATATCAATAAATTTTAAGCATAGAGTTCCCTTCTGAACATAGTCTCTGATAAAATGGTGTTTTATTTCAATGTGTTTATCCCTAGAATGTAAACTTGGGTTTTTACTTAAACAAATAGCAGCAGTATTATCACAGCAGATAGGAATGTTACTCTTGTATATCTGGTAATCTTCTAGCTGATTTTTCATTCATAGCATCTGCGTACTGCATAAGGAAGCAGATATGTATTTTGCTTATGCTGTTGAGAAAGTAATGGTTGATTGTCTGTTACTTGACCATGAGATTAGGTTGTCCCTAGGAACTGACAGTTACCAGATGTGCTCTTTTTTTCCAATCTGTCTCCAGCATAGTCTGCATCGCAGTAACCAGAAAGAGTGTACTCTGATGTTTTCTCATACATCAAGCCAAGGTTAGTGGTTCCTTTCAGATACCTTAGAATTCGTTTAACAGCAGTTAAATAAGGTTCTCTGGGATCTGATTGGAATCTAGCACACAAATGTACACTGAATAATATATCAGGTCTAGAAGCTGTTAAATACAAGAGAGGGCCTATCATACCGCGATAGAGCTTCTAAAAAACCTTATCTCCTGCTTCTTCTTTCCCCATGATACATGTTGGATGCATTGGGGTTTTTGCTGTATTACAATCCATCATGTTGAATTTCTTCAGAAGTTCTTTAGTGTACTTACTTTGATGAATGTAAGTAGCCTCTGGTTTCTGATCAATTTGAATTCCCAGAAAGAACTTCAACTCGCCCATCAGACTCATTTCGAATTCTGCTTGCATTAACTTTGAAAATTCTTCGCATAAAGAGGGATTAGCAGAACCAAAAATAATATCATCAACATAGATTTGAACTATAAGAATATCATTCTTAAATGTTTTACAGAAGAGAATAGTGTCAACCTTTCCTCTGGTGAATTTGTTTTCTAAAAGAAATTTTCTCAATCTATCGTACCAAGCTCTGGGAGCTTGCTTCAGACCATAGAGAGATTTTAAGTTTAAAAACAAAATCTGATTTTTCTGAATTTTCAAAACCAGGAGGTTGTTTGACATAAACTTCTTCTGATATATAACCATTTAAGAATGCACTCTTAACATCCATCTGATATAAAGTGATGTTATAATTTACTGAAAAGGAAATTAATAATCGTATTGCTTCAAGTCTGGCGACCGGAGCAAAGGTTTCGTTGTAATCAATTCCTTCTTGTTGACTGTAACCTTGAGCGACAAGTTGTGCCTTGTTCCTGACAACTTCTCCCTTTTCAATTAGCTTGTTTCTGAATACCCACTTAGTTTCGATTACATGAACATCTTTGGGTTTTGGAACTAGATCCCATACATCATTCTTTGAGAATTGATTAAGTTCTTCTTACATTGCTAGAACCCAGTCCTTATCCATAAGAGCTTCATCAACTGTCGTTGGTTCAATTAATGACACCAATCCCAAGACGTTTCTTCTGATGGTTTAAAGGCTGATCTGGTTCTGATTGGAGCGTCCTTGCTACCCAGAATCAGTTCCTTAGGATGTGATGTAGACATTCTTCTTTTCTTTTGATGTGAAGTATTCAGAGTTACATCAATAGTGTCCGGAGCAGGATCTTGTTGGTCTTTAACTTCGCATGCCTTTTCTTTAGGTTCTGAAAAGTTGATTTCCAAATCTGCAAGCTTTTCAACTAGCTTTGACTTTTCAGGGTCAAGCTTATCATCGAATCTAACATGAATTGATTCTTCCACAATTCGTGATTCTGGGTTATAAAGTATGTAGCTTTTTGAGTGTTCGGAGTATCTTAACAGCATGCACTTCTGTGCTTTGGAATCAAACTTGCCAAGATTCTCTTTAGTGTTTAACATAAACCAAGTACATCCAAACAGATGAAAGTAAGAAATGTTGGGAATCTTAAACTTCCACAATTCATAAGGAGTTTTATTCAAGATAGGTCTTATAGAGATTCTATTTTGAATATAACATGTTGTGTTAATTACTTCTGCCCAAAAGTGCTTAGCCATGTCAGTTTCTTGGATCATGGTGCGAGCCATTTCTTGTAAAGTCCTGTTCTTTCTGTCTATAACTCCATTTTGTTGTGGAGTTCTAGGACAAGAAAAATTATGAAATATCCCATGTGAATAAAAAAGTTCTTCAAAATCTTTGTTTTCAAATTCTCCACCATGATCACTTCTGACTTTAACTATTTTGCAATTTTTCTCGTTTTGCACTTGAGTGCAGAAAGAACTAAACACAGAATGTGACTCATCCTTGTGCTTTAAGAATTTCACCCATGTCCAACGACTATAATCATCAACGATGACTAGTCTGTATTTCCTACCATTGATAGAGGCAGTTTTCACTGGTCCTAAAAGATCAATGTGAAGAAGTTCTAACGGTCTAGAGGTGGAAACAATATTCTTTGCTTTAAAAGAAGTTTTTGAAAACTTGCCATTTTGACATGCTTCACAAAGAGCATCTATAGAATACTTCAGATTTGGCAAACCTCTGACAAGTCCTAGCTTGTTTAGCTGAGAGATTCTTCTCAAGCTAACATGACCAAGACGTCTGTGCCAGACCCATTGCTCTTCATTTACAGACAGAAGACATTTTACATTCTGATGTTTTAAATCTGATAATTTAATTTTGTAAGTATTGTTCTTCCTCTTACCGTTGAACAGGACAGATCCATCCTTTTGACTGGCAGCCTTACAGGACGTTTGATTGAAAATAACGTCATAGCCATTGTCACTAAGTTGGCTAATTGACAATAGATTATGAATTAGACCTTCAAATAAAAGAACATTATTAATAGAAGGAAGCTTACCATTGCCAACAGTTCCGGAGCCAATAATTCTTCCTTTCTAATTTCCTCCGAAACCGACGACACCTCCAGGCTTAAGTTTCAAATCTTGGAACATATGCCGTTCTCCCGTCATGTGTCGCGAGCATCCACTGTCTAGGTACTATGACTGGTGTTTCAGTTGTGCCATTACGGATATCTGCAACATAAACTATCTCATTCTTAGGTACCCATTTTGTGGGTCCTTTCACATTAGTCTTTCCAGAGGTTCTGTCACCTTTGGATTTCCTTACTGTAGAATAATAGTGTGGAATTTGTGCATAGTGTTTAAGCTAAGAAGTTTTCTTTCGTGTCTGTGTTTGCGTAGTAATGGATTTTGAACCTTCTGGTTCTGGACATTTCAGGTTAGTACCAGAGGGCACAAAATGTTTGGACAGAAGTATTAGCTTGATACTCTTGGTCTCATCATATGGTTGTGATGGTCCTGAATATCCCAGACCTCTATTACCATTCCTGCTGACTCCATAGATTATTGAAGGCATTTTGCTTATATTTATGCTTTTAGCAAGGAAGTGTTGGAAAGCTCTATCATACCTAACTACTTCATTAGTGTTAGTTATGTTGGAAGTGATTTCTTCTTCTAACTTAGAGTCTTTACTTTTTAAAGCAGCATTTGATTTTTCTAAGAAAAATAATTTTTCATTTAATTCAGAGATGATTTGCTTGCTTTTAGTAAGATCTTCTGAAGGAACCACAAAAGTCTTTTTCAGAGTTTTGTGTTTTCTTAGAAGGATTTAATATCTTTCCATAAGTTCAGATAATCCTATTTCGAGTTCAGAACGGGATAAGGAAGAAAGTATCTCTCTTTCGTCGTCAGAGTCTGATGGTTCTCCTTCTGATAGGACGTCGTTGGTTTAGCCATGAATGCCATGTGGGCACGTTCTCCATCAGAATCATCTTCAGACTCTGAATCATCCCAAGTTGCCGTAAGACCCTTTTTAGCTTTCTTAGGTCTTTCATCTTTTTTAAACTTTGGACAATCATTTTTTATATGTCCAGGCTCCTTGCATTCAAAACATGTAACGTCTCTTCCATAAGTTCTCCTTTGACCATATGTAGACTCAGATCTTCTTCTTGGTCCTCTGAACTTATTCTTTGTGTATTTCCATAGTTGACTTATTTTCCTTGATATGAGAGATATATCATCTTCGTCTGAATCTTCTTCAGATTCTTCCACTTCTTCCTCTGCTTGATACGCCTTTTTCTTCTCAGACTTAGCCTTTAGAGCAATGGATTTACTTTTCTTCTGAGGTTCATCTCCTTGAAGCTCTATTTCATGACTCCTTAAAGAACTGATTAGTTCCTCAAGACTTATACTATTCAAATCCTTTGCTAGTTTCAAGGCAGTCACCATTGGTCTCCATTTGACTGGCAGACTTCTGATAATTTTCTTGACATGATCAGCACTAGAATAGCCTTTGTCCAGAACTCTGAATCCTACAACAAGCATCTGAAATATTGAAAACATGGTTTCCACAAATTCATCGTCTTCCATTTTGAAGACCTCATATTTTTGAATTAGTGTAAGAGTCGTAGTCTCCTTGACATGAGCATTTCCTTCGTGAGTCATACGAAGAGAGTCAAAGATAGACTTTGCAGTTTCTTTGTTTGTAATTTTTTCATATTTTGTATATAAAATTGCATTTAACAGAATCGTTCTTGCTTTGTGATGATTCTTGTAAGTTTTCTTTTGTGCATCTGTAAATACACTTCTAACAATCTTTTTGCCTTCAGAATCTACAGGGTGACTGTAGCCATCAACTACCAGATCCCATAGATCTAAGTCAAACGACAGAAAGTAACTTTCAATTCTATCTTTCAAAAAGTCAAATTTTTCCCCATCAAAGATAGGAGGTTTTGCACTATAAGAATCCCTTTCATTCACAATAACACTTGACTCAGCAGTTGGTATAGCCATTTTTTTTCACATTTGGATAAGTACTGAACACTGTTAAGTGCTTGATAAAAATTCAACCTTTTTATCACCTCTGAACTGGAGCTCTGATGCCAATTGAAGGTGTGAAAAACACAAGAAAGGGGGGTTTGAATTGGTTTTTCAAAATAAAATCGTTTCTTATTTTAACTCCTTTTTCAAAACTCTTTCTTTTATAAGTAATAACCTTTGTTGAAGCTGAAAGAGATAACATGGTATGTTTATACTAGTTCACTTGAGAAACACTCAAGTTAATCTAGCCTACAGGTCTTTCTCAAGAAACACAAACCTAAGTTTGAATAAGTTTCGTTTACACAAAAGTGCTTCTTATACAAGCTAAAAATGTAAACAAGTTTCGACCAAAATGACTTAAGAAAGATATCGATTAGAAAGTATTTTTGCGGTAGCGTTCGTGTATGTCTTTCTTCAAGTCTTCACTTCTTTATATAGCCGTGTAGAAAGTAGCCTTTGAACAGTAATCATGATAGCTCTCTAGGCTGGCGGCTAGACAGAGACGTGAGGACAGATAAAAAGTTTTGCGTCCTGTCTTGTCAAAATATCTTCGTTTGTACCGTTTGCACTGTTACTAAGATATCTTCACTTTGTATTGTGGTACAGCTGTACTTCGTAGCTTAGTCTACTTGGCTTCTCAACTTCAGAGACTACTGCGAGCATGAGTGAGAAGGGAAAATATAGCTTAGTTCTTGAGACCTTCGAGTCTTTGAGTCCTCAGATCAGCGCCTTCGGTGTCTTCAACACTTGGTCTTCAGAACCTTGTTCACTTAGTATGTTGTCTTCATATCTTCAGAGGCTTCTGATGGTATTTAGTTGAAGCATGAGTAGAGACTATAGTTGGGTCTTCAGAACCTTGATCAGAGAGCGAAAGCCTTCAGCATCTAGACTTTGTTCAATCAGAACCTTTGTCTTCAGATCTTAAGAACTCGTTATCTTTCCCTTTTATATCAGAGTCATGTCAACTTCATAATTTCCTGAACCAATTTCCGCTATTCAAGTGTAGTGCATAGGCGAAGTATTTTCTTTTTAGAGTTATATCCGCGCCAATTAATGAAAGCATAATCTGTATGTTAGATTCTCAAAAGTAACAAACATTAGTCTTACAAAATTGTTCATACAAACATACTCGTTTGATATCATCAAAACTTAGAAGTAATATTGTAGAACCAAATCTTGTTCTCACAATCTCCCCCTTTTTGATGATGACAAAACTATGTATTTTGATGACACAATTTTGGTACATAATGCAGGGTTAATAAAAGGTTCTAAGAAATGCTTATCCTTCGTATGAAGTACTCCCCCTGAGTCTTAGACTTGGTGATTTTCTGTGGGTGGGCTCCCCCTGATTTCACTAGGTCATATACTGAAATCATCATAGTCTTGATTCTCTTTTAATTTCTTCAACAGAGTTCTGATTTTTCTGAGGATTAACTTCATGACGTTTGAATCGAATCAGAATTCCTGAAAAGAAACACAATTCTAATAGAAATAACAGTTTATTTGTTAGCATGTAAACAACGTTGGTTTTCAGAAATTGACTATGGAATCAAAATCAAATCACATTCATTACTTCTCCCCCTTTTTGTCATGATCAAAAAGACTAGTAGTCCAAGGGTGAAAAACTAAGATCTAAAATCTTAAAAAAAAAAAAACAAAAGAGACACAAACAAACTTAGGTGCTTCCAGAGGACATCTTATCACAAATTTTATGAAGCATGCTCTGGACATTTGCATTGACAGTCTTCTGTTCATCAAAATTTTCTCTGAATTTTTGTTGTTCTTCTCTGATTTCGTCAATTACTTTCTCCAAATGCTTCACAGCAGGATCAGATGAGGGAACAACTACAGCATCATGCTTGGCTTTTTCCATGTCTTTAGCTTCTTGTGCCAACCTGGCTTCTTCAGCAGCCTTTTCTGATATAAGTCTTGCTTCTTCAGCAGCTTTTTCTTCCGCTTCTTTCTGTTTTGCGGCCAAGAACTTGAGTTCCCTGATCCGCTCTTCAGCTTCGGCTCTTTCCTTTGCCAACTGAACTCCAACAGTTATATTGGTGTCTGAGAAGCTTACAATTCTTGCAAGTTCAGATTCCCACCATTTCTAGAAGTTTTTACAAGAATTTTCAAGTTCTAGAGGCTTGACACTTGTGCTTATTTCTGCTCTTAATTTCGCAACCTTCTTTAACGCCTTGTTACGAAATTGACCAATGCATTCTTCAAGAGTTGTAGGAAGGGGTTTGTCATAGATGACCAAAGCAAGGTCAGGCTCAGCAGAATTTGTTTCAGATGGTGCTTGCTGAGATGAAACAATCTCAGTAAGAGCATGTTTATTCATTGGTTGTTCAGCAGGTGATAATACTTCTAGAGTGTCTGAAACCATGAGAGGTTCAGGTGTGACATTCTCTAGAGTTTCAGAGATGGTTTCCTCAGAGCTAGACTTAATGCTGAGGACCTGAGATTCAGAGATTAGGTTCGTAGAACCTTGTTCATTCGCATGAATGGTTGAAGAGGTTATTGTCGAGGTGTAGGTAGGAATGGCTTCAGACGAGATAGATGTGCTGATTGATGAGTTGGGTGATGATTGGATAGTGGTAGTTGGAGGAGGAATCGAAAAAGATGGTGGTTTAAACTTCACTTGTGGATTGGAGGTAGGAATGAAGGTAGTTTAAGATGATGATGGTGCATTGATAGTTTTAGTGACACTCATCGAACCAGAAGAATTGATAGTAGATTTATTAATTTTCTCAAGAAGAAGAGACTCCAGTCTGGAAGTCTTGGAGGTTTCAGCTTTATCATCCGTTTTCTTCTTCTTAGGCTCAGAATCCTCTTCAGTTTGTTTCCTCTTACTCCTGGTAATATATTTAGGTTTAGGAGCGACATCTTCAATTCTGAATTTTGACATGTCATGTCCTTCTTCTCTCATTATAGCAACGAACTAGGCAATTGTTTGTATATTATCTCCTTTGTGATAGAAGGGGTACTGTGTCACAGGAAGTCTATTGTTGATCACAGTGTCGTGAGGGATAGACATGGGTTTCACTTCAACATTTGTAACCATTTTCATATGCTTAAGGTTCACAGCATTAAAAACTTCTCATATACTTACAGTCAGATATTCTGTATATTTGGCTTCTTTGACTAGATACTCTACTAAGCCACTTTCAACAAAGATATCAGAGAGAAGTCTTCCAAAATGAATGTAGTTTACAATCTTCCTTTCCGGTGACGCTGTTGTTCTTGTCTTACGTACCATATCTCTTAGATAGTAGAACAGAATGGATGGTAGACACATTTTCTCATTCTTGTGCAAGTAGTACAGCATGTTCTTTTGATTTGCGTTGAAGAAGTCTGCAGCACTTTTTGAAGGTCTTGGATTGATACATCCAAGAATAATTTTATGCGAGATCCTCAGATTATCATGCAAATTCTTCCTTTTGTACTCTGTTGTCCCAGATTGACAATTTCTGAAAATTGCTTTGTTGATGACAGAGTCAGATTTTTCAATTTTTCCATAAACCCTTTTTCCTTCCAAGAACTTCATTCCTAGTAGATCTGAAATAGACTTTTCAGTGATAATAATATTTTTATCAATAGCAAAAGAGACAATATAAAGATCGTCTGTTTCAGCTTGCCTCCAAAATTATTTTACTAGTTCTTCATACGTAGGACCTCTAAGTCTGTCAAAGTAACTTTTCCATCCTTGAGTGTTTAGTTGATCAACTAGGTTAAACCCATTATCACGAAGATTGTCGAAATTGACATCTAGCTCTTTTAGAACGATTAGATCATTTGCATGCACAACACAAGTAACCGAGGGATTTCTCTGCGTTACATGGTTTGCATCTATCGTAAGAAGGGATAATGAAGTTGAAGCGATCGTCACGGTGGTCGCAGAGGTTGTAGAAGGTGCGATAGATGAAGATGGTAACTCTTGAGAGGGATTCGGCGACGCTTCAAATTCTTTGGAGAAGCGAACAGTTTCTTGTTGAATGGTGTTCATCATGATGATAGTTGAGATCGGAGAGAATGATGACAGTGATTGAGTGTTAGGAGGGGAGAGAGAGAGAGAGAGAGAGAGCGAGAGAGAGCGAGAGAGAGAGAGAGAGAGAGAGAGAGAGACGATTTACGGTTTTAGGGTTTCTATTCGAGTGAGAGTGGGAATAAGAATGTTTTTGAAAACTTAAAGGGATAGACACCGTACAGAGGATTAATGAATGAATGTAATGATGTTTTAAGTCAATTTCAAGAAAAATATTGTTCGTTTGATTTGGATAAATGTAATGATTTAGAATTAATCAAAATCATATGCGAAAATCATTTTCTAATTAAATGACACGTCATGATGACTGGACAACCAGAAAATTTCATCAGAACTAAGACACGTCTTACAAAAGTGGTTCTGACGATTTAAAATAACTATTTCCTCTGACTAGACACATTTGGTTCTAATACACTCTTACTCTGGAAGTAGTCCATTTTCAGATGCTTTAAAATAATTTGAAATCTATCTTCAGCCAAGGGTTTTGTAAAAATATCAGCCCATTGATGGTCCATTAAATTTTAAGCATAGAGTTCCCTTCTGAACATAGTCTCTGATAAAATGGTGTTTTATTTCAATGTGTTTAGCCCTAGAATTTAAAATTGTGTTTTTACTTAAACAAATAGCAGCAGTATTATCACAGAAGATAGGAATGTTACTCTCGTATATCTGGTAATCTTCTAGCTGATTTTTCATCCATAGCATCTGCGTACTGCATAAGGAAGCAGATATGTGTTATGCTTCTGCTGTTGAGAGAGCAATGGTTGATTGTCTCTTACTTGACCATGAGATTAGGTTGTTCCCTAGGAACTGACAGTTACCAGATGTGCTCTTTCTTTCCAATCTATCTCCAGCATAGTCTGCATCGCAGTAACCAGAAAGAGTGTACTCTGATGTTTTCTCATACATCAAGCCAAGGTTAGTGGTTCCCTTCAGATACCTTAGAATTCGTTTAACAGCAGTTAAATGAGTTTCTCTGGGATCTGATTGGAATCTAGCACACAAATGTACATCGAATAATATATCAGTTCTTGAAGCAGTTAAATACAAGAGAGATCCTATCATATCGCGATAGAGCTTCTAACAAACCTTATCTCCTGCTTCTTCTTTCCCCATGATACATGTTGGATACATTAGGTTTTTGCTGTATTACAATCCATCATGTTGAATTTCTTCAGAAGTTCTTTAGTGTACTTACTTTGATGAATGTAAGTAGCCTCTGGTTTCTGATCAATTTGAATTCCCAGAAAGAACTTCAACTCGCCCATCAGACTCATTTCGAATTCTGCTTGCATTAACTTTGAAAATTCTTCGCATAAAGAGGGATTAGCAGAACCAAAAATAATATCATCAACATATATTTGAACTATAAGAATATCATTCTTAAATGTTTTACAGAAGAGAGTGGTGTCATCCTTTCCTCTGGTGAATTTGTTTTCTAAAAGAAATTTGCTCAATCTATCATACCAAGCTCTGGGAGCTTGCTTCACACCATAGAGAGATTTTTTTAGTTTAAAAACAAAATCTGATTTTTCTGAATTTTCAAAACCAGGAGGTTGTTTTACATAAACTTCTTCTGATATATAACGTTTTAAGAATGCACTCTTAACATCCATCTGATATAAAGTGATGTTATGATTTACTGAAAAGGAAATTAATAATCGTATTGCTTCAAGTCTAGCGACTGGAGAAAAGGTTTTGTTGTAATCAATTCCTTCTTGTTGACTGTAACCTTGAGCGAAAAGTTGTGCCTTGTTCCTGACAACTTCTCCCTTTTCATTTAGCTTGTTTCTGAATACCCACTTGGTTCCGATTACAAGAACATCTTTGGGTTTTTGAACTAGATCCCATACATCATTCTTTGAGAATTGATTAAGTTCTTCTTCCATTGCTAAAACCCAGTCCTTATCCATAAGAGCTTCATCAATTGTCGTTGGTTCAATTAACGACACCAATCCTAAGAGTGTTTCTTCTGATGGT
Source organism: Lathyrus tuberosus (assembly GCA_022829125.1). Classification (NCBI taxonomy): domain Eukaryota; kingdom Viridiplantae; phylum Streptophyta; class Magnoliopsida; order Fabales; family Fabaceae; genus Lathyrus; species Lathyrus tuberosus. The sequence continues at coordinate 4,355,606 of JALAZF010000043.1, forward strand.
TTGAAGGCTGATCTGGTTCTGATTGGAGCATCCTTGCTACCCAGAATCAGTTCCTCAGGAAGTGATGTGGACATTCTTCTTTTATTTTGATGTGGAGTATTCAGAGTTACATCAATAGTGTCCGGAGTAGGATCTTGTTGGTCTTTAACTTCGTCTGCCTTTTCTTTAGGTTCTGAAAAGTTGATTTACAAATATGTAAGCTTTTCAACTAGCTTTGACTTTTCAGGGTCAAGCTTATCATCGAATCTAACTTGAATTGATTCTTCCACAATTCGTGATTCTGTGTTATAAACTCTGTAGCCTTTTGAGTGTTCAGAGTATCTTAACAGCAGGCACTTCTGTGCTTTGGAATCAAACTTGCCAAGATTCTCTTTAGTGTTTAACATAAAACAAGTACATCCAAATGAATGAAAGTAAGAAATGTTGGGAATCTTATTCTTCCATAATTCATAAGGAGTTTTATTCAAGATATGTCTTATAGAGATTCTATTTTGAATATAACATGTTGTGTTAATTACTTCTGCCCAAAAGTGCTTAGCCATGGTGCGATCCATTTCTTGTAAAGTCGTGTTCTTTCTTTCTGCAACTCCATTTTGTTGTCGAGTTCTAGGACAAGAAAAATCATGAGATATCTCATGTGAATCAAAAAGTTCTTCAAAATATTTGTTTTCAAATTCTCCACCATGATCACTTCTGACTTTAACTATTTTGTAATTTTTCTCGTTTTGCACTTGAGTGCAGAAAGAAGTAAACACAGAATGTGACTCATCCTTGTGCTTTAAGAATTTCACCCATGTCCAACGACTGTAATCATCAACGATGACTAGTCCGTATTTCTTACCATTGATAGAGGCAGTTTTCACTGGTCCAAAAAGATTAATGTGAAGAAGTTCTAACGGTCTAGAGGTGGAAAAAATATTCTTTGCTTTAAAAGAAGATTTTGAAAACTTGCCTTTTTGACATGCTTCACAAAGAGCATCTGAAGAATACTTCAGATTTGGCAAACCTCTGACAAGTCATAGCTTGTTCAGCTGAGAGATTCTTCTCAAGCTAACATGACCAAGACGTCTGTGCCAGACCCATTTCTCTTCATTTACAGACAGAAGACATTTTACATTCTGATGTTTTAAATCTAACAATTTAATTTTGTAAGTATTGTTCTTACTCTTACCGTTAAACAGGACGGATCCATCCTTTTGACTCACAGCCTTACAGGACGTTTGATTGAAAATAACGTCATTGCCATTGTCACTAAGTTGGCTAATTGACAATAGATTATGCATTAGACCTTCAACTAAAAGAACATTATTAATAGAAGGAAGCTTAACATTGCCAATAGTTCTGGAGCCAATAATTCTTCCTATCTGATTTCCTCCGAAACCGACGACACCTCCAGGCTTAAGTTTCAAATCTTGGAACATATTTCTTTCTCCCGTCATGTGTCGCGAGCATCCACTGTCTAGGTACCATGACTGGTGTTTCAGTGGTGCCATTAAGGATATCTGCAACATATACTATCTCATTCTTAGGTACCCATTTTGTGGGTCCTTTCACATTAGTCTTTCTAGAGGTTCTGACACCTTTGGATTTCCATATTGTAGAATAATAGTGTGGAATTTGTGCATACTGTTTAAGCTTAGAAGTTTTCTTTCGTGTCTGTGTTTGCGTAGTAATGGATTTTGAACCTTCTGGTTCTGAACATTTCAGGTTAGTGCCAGAGGGCACAAAATGTTTGGACAGAGGTATTAGCTTGATACTCTTGGTGTCATCATATGGTTGTGATGGTCCTGAATATCCCAAACCTCTATTACCATTCCTGCTGACTCCATAGATCATTTAAGCTATTTTGCTTATATCTATGCTTTTAGCAAGGAAGTGTTGGAAAGCTCTATCATACCAGACTACTTCATTATTGTTAGTTATGTTCGAAGTGATTTGTTCTTCTAACTTAGAGACTTTACTTTTTAAAGCAGCATTTGATTTTTCTAAGAAAAATTATTTTTCATTTATTTCAGAGATGGTCTGCTTGCTTTTAGTAAGATCTTCTGAAGGAACCACAAAAGTATTTTTCAGAGTTTTGTGTTTTCTTAGAAGGATTTAATATCTTTCCATAAGTTAAGATAATCCTATTTCGAGTTCAGAACGGGATAAGGAAGAAAGTACCTCTCTTTCATTGTCAGAGTCTGATGGTTCTCCTTCTGATAGGACGTCGTTGGTTTTAGCCATGAATGCCATGTGGGAACATTCTCCATCAGAATCATCTTCAGACTCTGAATCATCCCAAGTTGCCATAAGACCCTTTTTAGCTTTCTTAGGTCTTTCATCTTTCTTAAACTTTGGACAATCATTTTTGATATGTCCAGGCTCCTTGCATTCAAAACATGTAACGTCTCTTCCATAAGTTCTCCTTTGACCATATGTAGGCTCAGATCTTCTTCTTGGTCCTCTGAACTTATTCTTTCTGTATTTCCATAGTTGACTTATTTTCCTTGATATGAGAGATATATCATCTTCGTCTGAATCTTCTTCGGATTCTTCCACTTCTTCCTCTGCTTGATATGCCTTTTTCTTCTCAGACTTAGTCTTTAGAGCAATGGATTTACTTTTCTTCTGAGGTTCATCTCCTTGAAGCTCTATTTCATGACTTCTGATAATTTTCTTGACATGATCAGCACTAGAATAGCCTTTGTCCAGAACTCTGAATCCTACAACAAGCATCTGAAATATTGAGAACATGGTTTCCACAAATTCATCGTCTTCCATTTTGAAGACCTCATATTTTTGAATTAGTGTAAGAGTCGTAGTCTCCTTGACTTGAGCATTTCCTTCGTGAGTCATACGAAGAGAGTCAAAGATAGACTTTGCAGTTTCTTTGTTTGTAATTTTTTCATATTCCATATATGAAATTTCATTTAACAGAATCGTTCTTGCTCTGTGATGATTCTTGTAAGTTTTCTTTTCCGCATCTGTAAATGCACTTCTAACAATCTTTTTGCCTTCAGAATCTACAGGGTGACTGTAGCCATCAACTACTAGATCCCATAGATCTAAGTCAAAAGACATAAAGTAACTTTCAATTATATCTTTCGAATAGTCAAATTTTTCCCCATCAAAGATAGGAGGTTTTGCACTATAAGAATCTCTTTCATTCACAATAACACTTGACTCATCAGTTGGTATAGCCATTGTTTTTCACATTTGGATCGGTACTGAACACTGTTAAGTGCTTGATAAAAATTCAACCTTTTTATCACCTTTGAACCGGAGCTCTAATGCCAATTGAAAGTGTGAAAAACACAAGAAAGTGGGGTTTGAATTGGATTTTCAAAATAAAATCATTTCTTATTTTAACTCCTTTTTCAAAACTCTTTCTTTTATAAGTAATAACCTTTGTTGAAGCTGAAAGAGATAACATAGTATGTTTATACTAGTTCACTTGAGAAACACTCAAGTTAATCTAGTCCACCCGCCAAGGTGATTTTGCCTCTCTCAATCGAGGTCTTAATCCACTAATCAATCAGATCAATACAATGCACTAGCCAAAACGCTGGTGACTAACCACAACCTCTAAAACTCTCAAATTCTAGACTTCTCAAGAAATACAACCTCACAGGTCTTTCTCATGGAACAACCTCTAAGACAACACGTCTTAGACTTCTCAAGAAAATACAACCCTACAGGTTTTTCTCAAGGAACACAAACCTAAGTTTGAATAAGTTTCGTTTACAGAAAAGTGCTTCTTATACAAGCTGAAAATGTAAACAAGTTTCGACCAAAATGACTTAAGAAAGATATCGATTAGAAAGTATTTTTGTAGTAGCGTTCGTGTATGTCTTTCTTCAAGTCTTCGCTTCTTTATATAGCCGTGTAGAAAGTAGCCGTTGAACAGTAATCATGATAGCTATCTAGGCTGACGGCTAGACGGAGACTTGAGGACAGATAAAAAACTTTTGCATCCTGTCTTGTCAGAATATCTTCGTTTGTACCGTTTGCACTGTTACCAAGATATCTTTACTTTGTATTGTGGTACAGCTGTAATTCATAGCTTAGTCTATTTGGCTTCTCAACTTCAAAGACTACTGTGAGCATGAGTGAGAAGGGAAAACGTAGCTTAGTTCTTGAGACCTTCAAGTCTTTGAGTCCTCAGAGCAGTGCCTTCGGAGTCTTCAGCACTTGGTCTTTAGAACCTTGTTCACTTAGTACGTTGTCTTCATATCTTCAGAGGCTTCAGATAGTATTTAGTTGAAGCATGAGTAGAGACTATAGTTGGGTCTTCATAACCTTGATCAGAGAGCGTAAGCCTTCAGCATCTGGACTTTGTTCAATCAGAACCTCTGTCTTCAGATCTTCAGAACTCGTTCTCTTTCCCTTTTATATCAGAGTCTTGTCAACTTCACAATTTCCTGAACCAATTTTTGCTATTCAAGTGTAGTGCGTAGGCGAAGTATTTTCTTTTTAGCATTATATCCGCGCCAATCAACGGAAGCATAACCTGTATGTTAGATTCTCAAAAGTAACAAACATTAGTCTTACAAAATTGTTCATACAAACATACTCGTTTGATATCATCAAAACTTAGAAGTAATATTGCAGAACCAAATCTTGTTCTCACATCTTACACTCTATTAGAGGCCTAAAAGTTTATTTTTTATACAAAAGATGGGGCTTACAACTCAAGGAGAGGCCCAGATGAAAAATAATTATCGTATCGTTATTCTAAAAAATTGTCCCGGGACTTATACAATGACTGAGGCCCAAATTATTTATGTACAAAAGGGGGGTTGGATCTTACACTCTATTAGAGGCCCAAAAGTGTTTTTAAGAAGAGAGAATGGGACTTACAACACAAGAGGAGTCCCAAATGATTTTGTTTTTGAAAAGGCGATCGTGCTGAGATTTTTAAAATCGTATCGGGACTTATACAATGAATGACGCCCAAAAAGGTTTTGTGTTACAAGGGATGGATCTTACACTCTATTAGAGGCCCAAAAGTGTTTTGAAAAATGTTGGTGAGGATGAAAATGGTTAAAACCCTAATTTAATTAAAATGTATTTTAATTTGAATAAAAAAACATTTTAAATGATCAAATTTATCAAACATGTGTGCAAAATAATTTGTGATCTTGGATAAATGTTTGAAAAATCATGTTTTATCCCTAAAATGATTTAAAAATCATTTGAGTTTGAAAAATCAAGAAAAAGAAATATTTTTAAATGTTTAAAAACAAATAAAAATAAACTCTTTATGAAAATATTAAATATATCAAATAAATAATATTTTTGTGAAATTTTTGTAGAATAAAATATTTTAACATTTTTATGAATTTTGAAAAAAATAATTAATTCAAAAACATAAAAGTTCAGAGAGAAATTAATTTTTGAATCAATTGAATAAAATAACAAAAATTTAAAAATTCAAAAGTTTGAAAAAGGGCGCCAAGAGCACCTTGTTCTTGCCCGCGTGCCCTGTTTTGCTCCAATTTGCATTTTCTCACTTTTATCTCTGATAACTCAATGGTTTTGCATGATTCAAGTACCAATCTTGTTCGTTTTTGAACAAGGATCACAACCATATAGATTAATTGCATTTATATTAAGTATGGAGTGAGAAATCAGAGGATAACCTCAAGAACCCTAATTTCAGCATGAACATAATGAAATTCCATACACGATTGATTCATGGCAATTGATTGAGGGTTATTACTCTACATACATGCAGAAACAAGATGGTAACTCAAAAATTCATTTATGATGCATGTAATATGGAGTTTGAGAGTGCCAGGCTTACCTCTTGCAGCTGTTGATCGAGCTTAATGATGGAGATGTTACAAATGTGTTGTAAGGACCTGGAAACCTTCACTATACCCTATGGAGTGTGTTAAGATGCCTAGACTTGATTGGAGATGCTTGGATCACCTTGTGATACCTCAACTGCAACCTTGCCAAAAGCTTGAGCAACTGACTGGTGATTTTGTGAGTCAGGGGTTCCAGATGTGTTTCAAGGCCATGGATTACTCACATATGATGTTTATGAGGTGTTGGCATGATTGGTCTGGTTTAAATTACTTCCTATTTCAAAATTCGACGGTGACTAAAAATAGAAGGCAAATCTAGTTTTTTGAGAGTGATTTTGAGGAAAGCATCAGTTTGGGTGCTTTGGTGTACTTGAATTGATCAGAAATGAGCTCTATTTATAGTATAGGAAGTTTGTTTTGCAAGGAATAATGAATGGTAACTGGTACAGTTTGTTATCCAATGGCTTTCAAAAAGAATCCCAAGTCTCCTCTAGCCATTGACTTGAGATTAGAGCACAGGCCTATGGTCTTTTGTTGTAGGGATAAGGCTTGACTCATTCAGTTGGGTTTGCTTCAGTCCATGCCACCTTGATGTATCCATTGAATGCTTGATGCCAAATTTGAATTTCAAGGTTTCTCTCATGATGATTTTGCACATGGAAGGCTATGTTCTTGGCATTTTGTGTTATGGATCAGATTCCTCATTCATTTGTGTTGTAACTGGATAGAAATTGAATGATCTAAGTGCCCAAAATTAGCCTAAGGAATCGTGTGATGCAAGTTTGTACCAAATGTCGTCAACAAAATAGTTTGTGTTTAGGCAACTTGTGAGATCCATAACTCCTAGCTCAAATGGAGTTTGATTGATTTCTTGGACATTTTGGAAAGCTTGAATGAGGTACTTTAACTTTATTGTTCACCAATGGACCTGGTTCAACTTGGATCAAGGTGAAAAATGTCCTTAAATTTTAGTAAAAGTGAAATAGATTCTGACTTAAAATTTCACTAAGTGTTGGAAAAAGTGGTCATTTCCAATTTTTTGATTTTGATCGATCCATAACGTAAAATCCATGAGGATTTTGAATCTCTTCTAGTTGGCACTTTTAAAGTATGTAAGATGTACTTTCATTTGAGCTTTGAATGGGAGAAAAAGGCCTTATGGTTTAGGAGTTATGACCTTGCAAAGTTGGTACAAAATCACTTTTGTTCCATAACTTAGAAAAAATTTGGTTTCTCATGGTTGCCCCTTTTGCAAGAAACCTCCCTTTTCTTGATTTTTCTTGATGAATGATGATCAAAACCATACATTAACATTGTTTTTGACTTAGGGGAACCATATTTGTGAAAAATTCCAAAAAGTCAAACTTGATTTTAGGCACAGTTGACTTTTTGTCAGATGAATTCCAAACTGTGTGATCCTTTATGCAATCAAGTTCTTGACCTAATTCAAACCTAATGGATGGATTTCATTGGTGTTTTAGGGTGTCTTGAACCATGTCCCAAGGTTTGGGAACATGCATTGGTCAAAAGTCAAAGATAGAGTTAACTTTTTCTACAAAACCCTAATTGTGATCCTGATGAAATTGAAACTTGTGAATCAAGCTTCATGGATCAATCCATTGTTGTAAATAGATCATTGTGGTGTATTTAAGGCTTTTAAATCATGTCTTGAGGTCTTGGTGCATGTCTTGCCTCAAAAGTCAACTTAGGGGTGAATTAGGTCAAGAAACCCTAATTCCTGATTTTGATGAATGCTTCCCCTGAGGTTGTTTTGACTTGATGATTAGGTCCATGAGGTCCCTTTAAGCATCTTGGGTCATGTTTTGAATTATTGGCTCATGCCCAGATGAAAATTTTCATCTGGAGGCCTTGGTCGACCAAAACCCTAATTTGGTGATATTGGCGATCTTGAGGCTTGATCCACTTGGAATGATGCAACCTTGTGCTTGATTATTGATGTGGATAACTTCTTGATCCCTTATGGATGTTTAAGAGGTTAGACAAGATGAAGATCATGTCATTTCTTGATTGATCCTTTGTCTAAATGTTCTGAGAGGGATGGAAATCCTAATTCTTGATTATATTGAATGCTCAACTATCTTTGAGGAGATTGATGAGGTATGATGGCACATCCATATTATGGTGATTTTTTACACAAATGATGGGAAATCTTGTGGTAAAAATTTTGGGTATGACAGATGCCCCTATTTAATCTTCTTGGACCCGAAGGTGTGAATTGCGAAGATATTCGGACATTCAGGGTGCAAGAGGATTAAATATCAGAATACCCGAAATTTTGACGATGGTTATGAATGGCAGTTTTCTCATCCACCTTCTTTTGCTAAGTAAGGTTACTTTAAAAAATGGGTAAAATTCCACGCGATCCTGGTCTTTAGCCACGGAACTGGTCTCAGTTTTTGAAAATAAACTTCCCCTCGATCCTGGTCTTAAGCCACGGAACTGGTCTCAGTTTCTGAAAATAAACTTCCCCTCGATCCTGGTCTTCAGCCATGGAACTGGTCTTTGTTTCTTTTTGAAATAAACTTCCCCTCGATCCTGGTCTTCATCCATAGAACTGGTCTTAGTTTCTTTTTGAAATAAATTTCCCCTCGATCCTGGTCTTCAGCCACGGAACTGGTCTCAGTTTCTTCTTGCCGAGTTCTATCATTTACAAGGAATGTTATCCATAGTAGCGGTCTTCATCAAACTTCTCGCCGATTCTTACTGGGGAGACGCCATTTGATGGAAATAATTGTTGTCAGACTTGCTAGGGAAACCCTTTTGTCTGAGCTGTAGAGGTGTGCAAACTTCTCTGTTGGAGATGCCATTTGTTGACTCTACTGGGGAAAACGAGTCTCTTGAGAGACTGCTTTCTGCTTGGGGATATTACATCATACTTTTCTTTGAGATCCTTTCGGAGAAATGCCATGTGATGTGATCCAAATTTTTAAGGTCCTGGTGACTTCATTAACATCGAATTTCTTTGGAGAAAAACCGATGTATTGTTGAGAGTCTTTGGTTAAGAGGCTTTCTCTGGGAATTTTCCTTAATCCGGGAAAGCAAAGATATCACCTTCAACAGTGAAGAGTGGTGTTCCAAAAGTGTCTGTCGAATGTCTTCTTGCCTTTCACAGGTTCAAGTTATCAAAGTGGTCGAGGATAGTCTCCAATCCAGAAATAAACTAGAGAGAAATTGCTCAGACGATACATTTCTTGATGAGAAAGAATTGACAACTTTCGGTGAGAGGACTTTTATCACTTGGGGATGAATATGACCAGAGTGATAGTAATGCAATATGAATATGAATATGAATCAATAATGCATGATGTATGTATATTTATACTGACAAAACTGACGCGACATACAGACTAGTGAATGAACACGACTGGATACTTGGCCACTGCGGGGATGAAAAGTATCATTGGTTCAAGATAGCAATCTTGTCTTGCTTAGGAGAGGCAGTCCCTGTGGGGAAGAAAGAATTGTCAATTGGTCTTAAGAGGTAAGAACTCTGTTGGGGATACCAAACGGGATATTATATCTGAAATGGTTGATCCTTCATTCAGGTGTACTAGTTTAGAAGGAGTACTTTGATTTTGCATTTTGAGGTTTAATCACTTCCGAAGAAGCCATCGATGTTCTTTTTTATGTTCAAAGTCAAAAGGAAATGCCATCTTTATTTTAAAAAAAGCAGAAGAAAATTTTACAAGTAAATTCATTTTTGTTTTGTTTCAAGAATCGTTGATCATGTTAAAATGTCATTCTATAAAGCAAAAACAAATGAGAATTGCAAACAAAAGCACTAGGGCTCAAATTTTATTGATAGGATGGAAATTAGCCAAGCGCGTGATACCATAGAGTTTTTACAAAGCTTAGAAAATGGTAATTTAAGGTAAAAATGCTACATTGAAACATAACGACTGCTATCCTTCTACCAACTTTGAATTCCGGACATTCTAGGCTTCTGTCGAAGGTGACCTTGACTGAAGTCTTTCGACGGATGGTGTTACCGCTGGGGGTTTAATCTTGTCAGACGTAGTTACTTGCCATGAATCCCTAATTTTTTCCTGGATTGTCTCTTGAGGTTTCCAATCCATCGGGATGACTTTTGCCTATGTCTCTAATTTTTGCCTGGATCGCCCTTTCGGGTTTTCGATCCACCGATACCTCTTTTTTTATAATTTATTTAGGCAAAGTATTTCTTGACTACATCAACGTTCGTGGGGTAGACAAACTCATCTCCATCCATGGTTGCGAGTCTCAAGGCGCCGCCTGAGAAGGCTTTCTTGACCACATAAGGGTCGTCATAATTCGGAGTCCATTTTCCCCAGGAATCAGTGAGGAATGATTGTATTTTTTTAGCACAAGGTCTCCTTTTTTGAAGACACGGGGTCAGACTTTTTTGTTGAACGCTTTCTTCATTCTTTGCTGATATAACAGACCATGGCACAAAGCCGTCATTCGCTTTTCTTCTATTAGGTTCAGTTCATCATGCTGACTTTGACATCATTCCAGCCTCTGTTAGCTTAGCTTCCATCAATACCCGGATTGATGGGATTTCTACTTCTATGGGGAGCACTGCCTCCATGCCATATACTAGAGAGAAAGGGGTTGCCTCTGTTGAAGTGCGGACAAATGTGTGATAACCTTGAAGAGAAAAGGGTAGCATCTCGTGCCAGTCATTGTACGTTACTACCATTTTCTAAATGATCTTCTTAATGTTCTTGTTAGCTGCTTCTACCGCTCCGTTCATCTTAGGTCGGTAGGGAGATGAGTTATGGTGTTCGATCTTGAACTCGGCCCACAACTCTTTCATTATCTTGTTGTTCAAGTTAGATCCATTATCAGTAATGATCTGGCTCGGAACACCATAACAGAAAACGAGATGGTTCTTGATAAATTGGACCACCACTTGTCTGGTTACATTAGCGTATGACACAGCTTCGACCCACTTGGTGAAGTAGTCAATGGCTACCAGGATGAACCGATGTCCGTTCGAAGCCTTGGTTTCGATCATGCCAATCATGTCGATTCCCCATATAGAAAAAGGCCATGGGGAAGAAAGAACTTTGAGATGCGTTGGTGGTACATGGATTTTTTCTGCGTATATCTGACACTTGTGACACTTTCTCATGTACTTGTAGCAATCGAATTCCATTGTCAGCCAATAGTACCCTGCTCTTAGAATTTTTCTTGCCATTGTGTGTCCGTTGGAATGAGTACTAAAGAATCCTTCATGGATTTCTTTGATTAGTATGTTTGCTTCTTGTCTGTCTACGCATCGGAGCAGAACCATGTCAAAGTTTCTCTTGTAGAGTGTATCACCGTTTAGGAAGAAGTTGCCATCCAGTCTTCTGAAAGTCTTCTTGTCTTTTCGAGATGCCCTGGTGGGTACTCTTGTCTTTGAAGGAAGCACTTGATATCATGATACCAGGGTTTGTCATCTACGACTGCTTTAATTGTGAAGATGTAGGTGGGCCTTTCAAGGCGCATAATGTCAATCTTAGGTACATCGTTCCATTGACCTACACTAATCATAGAAGAGAGAGTGCCTACTGCATCAACCATGTGATTTTCTTCCCGAGGGATATGATGAAACTCGATTCTGTTGAAGAATGGTACAATCTTCTTGTGTAATCTTTGTAAGGAATTAATTCTGATTGGTATGTGTTCCACTCTCCTTTGATCTGATTGATAACCAGGGCTGAGTCTCCATACACATCCAAGTTCTTTATCCTTAAGTCAATTGCTTCTTCGAGACCCATGGTACAGGCTTCGTACTCAGCCTTGTTGTTTGTGCATTTGAATTTCAATCTGGAAGTGAAAGGAATATGGGTACCCTGAGGTGTTACGATGATTTCCCCAATTCTGTTTCCATAAGCGTTGACAACTCCGTCAAATATTAGTCCCCATTAGGAACCTAGTTCTGGCCCTTCACTGGGTAACGGTTCATCGCAATCTTTCATTTTCAAGTACATGACATCTTCGTCTGGTACGTCAAATCCGACTGATTCCTGATCATCAATTGGTTGATGAGCCAAATGATCGGCTAAAATACTCCTTTTGACGGCTTTCTGAGCATGGTACTTAATGTCGTATTCTGATAACAACATTTGCCAACGGGCTATCCTTCCCGTGAGAGCAGGTTTTTCAAAGACGTACTTGATGGGATCCTTTTCGGAGATTAACCAAGTAGTGTGACAAATCATGTATTGGTGAAGACGTTTGGCTGCCCAAGCCAGAGCGCATCAAGTTTTCTCGAGCATAGTGTAGCGAGTTTCACAGTCAGTGAAGTTCTTGCTTAAGTAGTAAATGGCAGACTCTTTTTTTTCATCTTGTTGGCCAAGTACACAACCCATTGAGTCTTCCAAGACTGTTAGGTAGATGATCATTGGTCTTCCTTCCACTAGGGGTGACCAAATTAGGGGATTCAACAGATATTCCTTGATACTGTCGAAAGCTTTTTAGCAATCTTCTGTCCATTCACAGCTTTGGTTCTTTCATAGTAGTTTGAAGATCGACGGGCATGTTGCGTTCATGAGGGATATGAATCTTGAGATGTAATTCAGACGTCCCAAAAATCCTCTGACCTGTTTTTCAGTCTTTGGTGAAGGCATTTCTTGAATGGCCTTGACCTTGTCAAGATCAACCTCAATTCCTTTCTGGTTGATGATGAACCCTAAGAGTTTTCCTGAGCGAACATCAAACATGCATTTGTTGGGATTCAAGCGGAGTTTGTACTTTCACAGACGCTCGAATAACTTTGACAGGTGTGTCACATGTTCTTCTTCTGTTTTAGACTTGGCGATCATGTCATCGACATGCACTTCAATTTCTTTGTGTATCATGTCGTGAAACAGAGTTGTCATGGCCCTTTGATAGGTCGCCCTCGCGTTTTTCAAACCGAACAACATTACCTTGTAATAAAAGGTGCCCCATGGGGTGATGAATGAAGTTTTCTCCATATCTTTCGGCGCCATTTTGATTTGATTATAGCCCGAGAATCCATCCATGAAGGAGAAGACTTTGAACTTTGTTGTACTGTCTACCAGTATGTCAATATGTGGTAGGGGAAGTCATCCTTTGGACTTGCTTTGTTCAAGTCCCCATAGTCCACACACATTCTGACTTCTCCGTCCTTTTTCGGAACTGGTACTATGTTAGCTAACCATTGAGGATATTCTGAGGTGGCACGGAAACCTGCATCGATCTGTTTCTACACTTCCTCCTTAATCTTGATGGCCATATCTAGATGAGTCCTTCTCAGTCTCTATTTCACTGGAGGACATTCTGTCTTTAGTGGCAAATGATGTTCCAAGATGCTGGTATCCAACCCTGGCATGTCCTGATAGGACCAAGCAAACACATCTGGAAACTCTTTGAGAAGTTTTATCAAGTCTTCTCAAACAAATGGACTGAGTAGTGCTCCAATCTAAACTTCTTTCCTCTCTTCTTATGAACCCAAATTGACCATTTACAACGGCTCTTTGTGAGGCTAAATAGACCTTTCCTCTTGTCTGAGTAGTCGGGAAATCTCTTCTGGAATTTCTTCATCCCCTTCTTCTTCAGCTTCAAATACCGGGAATTCAAAGTTGGGAGAAGGCATTGGATCATATGTTTCAATGGGGTTCAAAACAAGCAATCTGCATGACGTGATGATTTGTTTTTTTAGCAAAGAGAGAGAGAGAGTGCAAGAGTGTGTGCAGTGTATTTTCTAAAAAATGCTTGTTTTTTATTTTGAGTTGTTTTTAGGATTACCATTTTCTGAAAAACGAAAAGTGAAAACAGCAATAAATGCGGGAATTCTGAATGACATTATTTATTTACGATTTGTCGATTCTTGAAATACAGCCCTATAAAACAAAACTCTGTCGCTTTGGGCGAAGCGAAGAGGGACATTTACAGAAAGGGTGAACCCTATAAAAACATCTGTTTCACATGGGCAAGGCGAAAGGTTAAAACAAAGATGGTAATTACTTAGACGTATGGACAACTTTCGGGACATCGACAGCAACCCAGTGGAGACGAACTCCTCTGTGAATCACAAAGTCTGGTACCTTCCTCCTTAGTTTGTCTTTAGAAACAACACTGATTTTTGGCGGAGTAGGATCATTGGAGTCTTCCTCCCAAGCAGAATTGTCATAAGCGAACTCTTCTATTGTATCTTCCCTAGTGTTTTCACTCTTAAGGGGATCTCCCCAACCACTTGTCTAGATGTCTTCGTATCTGTTGCGAGAGCTTTCGGGAGCGGTGTATTTGACTAGAAAGTCGTACTTGCCGCTTGGCTATCCTAAAGTGTCCCATACTTCTGTGGAAATGGACGAGTCATCTTCCTCAATGACGTTGACCTCGGGAAAAGCATAGTTGATGAACTCTTGTCCTGCAATCTTTGCAGATTCATCATTGTGCTAGATATCTTCGAAATGTCCTGAGTAATGATCCCATGACTCGGTGAGGACGTGGGTATTCTTTTCAGTATTACTCAGCTGATAGGCATCGTTTGGCTGACTCTTCTGCCCCAAGTCTTTTGTGTACGGCTTCCAGATAGGCAAGTCATCCAGGGGATCATAATAATCTTGGTCGAAGTTGTCTTCCATTAGTTCATCTTCTAATGAGTTGGGTGGAGCACGACATCCTTCAGGATCACAATCTCCATAGATCATCCGGACGTCTGATCTTGGTATATATCTCGGGTTCTGCTTTGGAAAATAGAATGGCATGCGAGTTTCTTCCTGATACATATAGCAGTTATCATTGAGATAAGATTTCCACTCCTCATCCATATCGGAGGAGTCACTCTCATTGATAGTGTGTACTTCTTGAGACACTGGGTGGAGGAAGCGTCCACTATGGAAGAAGGTCTGAATGGGATAAAAACTTTCATCTTTCTTCGTAGTCTGGGTACAGGTTAAAGAGAAGCCAAGACCTTTCTTTGTCTTGTTATTCGTAGGAATTACAATCTGTCCCCATCCTTTTGGGTTACTACTCTTGATTACTTTGAGAGCGTCCTTGTATGAGGAAATCGATGTCCCTTTTTCTGGTCGATTCTCATTGTTCACTGAGAGAGCTTGGAACTGAGTTCCAACAACCTATTCTGGTTCTACACAGGAGAATGATGATAAATTGCTTACGATTAGGGCTTGCTCTCCGCATACTGTGACTGGCTTGTCATTCTTGACGAACTTCAGCTTTTGGTGAAGTGTCGAAGTGACTGCCCCAGCTTTGTGTATCCAAGGTCTTCCTAATAAATAGCTGTATGTTGCCCGGATGTCCATGACCTAGAAAGTAACTTAGAAAGTGTGAGGACCGATGGTTATGGGAAGATCGACTTCGCCGATAACTATTTTTCTAGACCCGTCAAAGGCTTTGACGATGATCTCACTGCCTCTCATCGGGGATCCTTGAAATGATAGTCGTATCAGAGTTGATTTTGGCATAACATTCAAAGACGAACCTGTGTGCACCAATATGCTGGCTAAATCATCGTCTTGGCAGTTGATTGTAATGTTAAGCGTCATATTATGATTTTTGCCTTCTTCCGGCAGTTCTTCATCACTGAATCCTAAGTTGTTGCAGGAAGTGATGTTGGAAATAATGTTGTCAAATTATCCTACCGTTACATCTTGTTCCACGAAGGCTTGCTTTAAGACCTTATGCAGAGCTCCCCGGTGAGCTTCGAAACTAAGTAGGAGAGATAACACAGAGATTCTAGACGAATTTTGCAACAGTTGGTGTACAATGTTGTACTCGCTTTTTTGGATGAGCTTAAGCATCTCACCGTTGTTCTTTACAAGTTCCGGATTAGTGGATTGCCCGACTTGTTGATTTGGAACTTCTGTTTGAGGTTCCTTTTCTTTGGAAGGTTCTCCAACTCCTCTGTTGAAGATCTGACCGCTCTGGGTGACTCAACTGATATTGGCAATGTTCACAATTAAGGGTAATTGAGTTTTCTTTCCATTTTTTATGGTTGTTGCACCGTACTTGTAAGGGATAGCCTTCTCCGATTTGTACGGTATTGGTCTTGGAAGGTAGATAACCACAGGAGCTTTTTTATTTCTCTGACCATCGTAGGTAGCCTTAATTGGTTCGAGGTTAGGAACTTTTCTGTTACCAAAAGGGATTCTTAATTCATCGAGTAGAGGGATTATGGCGCATACGTCCTTGATTTTTTCATGATCGGAAATTATGACAACGTTTCCGCTTTGATCAGGGAGATAGTCTTGTATCACGCTGATCGACCCAGAACTTGAACATGGTCGAATCTCTTTCTGGTCCAACTGATTTTGAAGAGCCGCTCGTACGAGATAACATCCTTGGTTGTTCTCTGAGCAAACTCTACAACACACATAATTGTGCGGTGGCAACCGGCCAAGCCCGCTTTGTATGTAGTGCGTCTTTACTAGATCGGTTTCCATCGAGCGGACATCCTGACTTTGATCTCTACCAGGATTCTCGTCAGTCACGCTGATTTGTTGTGTAACTTCATCTAGGTAAATTGGAAGCCACCAGTGGTCCAACAGGTGTTGAAGTGTTCTTTGTATAAGCGCACACCCTTGGTCATCTTCACGGCATTCTTCACAGTCTTGATAATCATATGAAGCCAGAAAGCCGGGCTTGACTTGCTTAGCATGTAATTCTACCAGACTGGTATTCATCAAGCGTATGTCAAATATTTGAACCATATTGACCTGATGGTTATCTCTCTCCTGATAATCCTGGATCCATCTAAGATCCATCTGATGTTGGAAGGCCTCTTGTATGAAAGAGTATCCCTGATCGCTTGTTGAGTAGATCGGACAAGTGTTGTAATCATGTCATGGCAGATTATGATATTGACTTTGCCTTGAGTGCATCGCCACCAAATTGACATTCATCACAAGGATATTACGGTTCTGAAAAATTTTGGGATGCGCATGGGCCATGTTGACTTCGCGAATTCTGTGTTCCTGAATCCAACCCAAATCCATCTGTTCTTATAGAGCTGATTGCACTACGGAACACCCCTGATTATTCTTTAAATAGATATCACAATGGTAATAATTGTGAGATGGCACATGACCGTACCCGCTCTGTCTGCAATGTATCCTGACCAGATTAGTTCCTAATAGGAGTACATCGTGACTTTGATAACTGCGGATAAATTCTTCCTCTATTAAATTGACTGCAGTCTTCTCATGTTGTGGCAACGGGTTCGTCTGAACATTCAGATTAGTATCTTTGAAAGATAAAACCCTGTTCCTGACAAGCTTCTGTACGTCAGACTTAAGCTGAGACAGTTTTCAATGTTGTGCCCCGATCCTCTTTAATGGTCAGGGCAAGTTTGATCCGTTTTGAACCAAAAAGGTGGATTTTCTGGTACTGTAAGCGGAGACCTGGTTTAGACATGCCCCTTGTCCAGTAGAAGTGGAAATAGTTCTGCGTACAACATCGGTATAGGGTCAAACCCTGATGGTCGTGTCATACGATTGTTGTTTTTATACTGTGGATGAGTCTGTTGAAGAGGTTGTTGCGTCCTTTGCTGATACTATTGTTGACTTAGTTGGCTCTGAGTAACCTGAGGTTGATAAGTCGGAGCCAGTGCAGGGTTGATAGCAGGGGTTACTACCGCTACTGGTTGATATCTTTTCCTTTGCTTTCCCAGAGAGATATTACTGATCTCTTGTCCTTTCTTCTTTTGGAAAGTACTACCGTATCTCTTGGTACTGCTAGATGACTCTGCATCTTTGACCAATTGTCCTTCTCGGACTGCCTCTTCAAGGCGTACTCCCATGTTCACCTTTAAGTGAAATCACTGGGCGCACTGGCGATCGTCTGGTCATAATAGAACGAGCTCAAGGTTTTTAGAAAAATCTTTGTCATCTCTTTTTCCTCAAGAGGGGGACAGATCTGGGCGGCAATTTCACGCCATCTCTGAGCATATTCTTTAAAAGTCTCTTTGTCCTTTTGTGACATTGCTCTGAGCTGATCCCTATCAGGTGCCATGTCCAGGTTATATTTATACTGCTGAACGAAGGTTGCTCCGAGATCTCTGAAAGTAATGATGTTGGTGTGGTTTAAACCCATGTACCATTTGAGTGCGGCACCGGTTAAACTGCCTTAGAAATAATGAATCAGTAGCTGTTGATTTTCTGTCTGAGTTGACATTTTTCGAGCATACATCACCAAATGACTTTGAGGGCAAGAGTTGCCTTTGTATTTTTCAAAGTCAGTCACCTTGAATTTGTGTGGTATCTTTACAAAAGGGACCAGACAGAGATCTGTGGCATCTTTTCCAAATAAGTCTTGACCGCAAATGGCATGCAGTTCCTTCTACATTTCCAAGAACTGCTCTTGGAACTCATTCATCCTTTCATACATGTCTTTGTTTTCACCAGAAATTGCTTGTGGAATCTGTCCTTCCGGGACAGTGTGTACCACTGGTTGTGGTTTGGACATTACAGCGGTGACTCTTGGTGCTTCCATGTCCCAAAGTTTGTAACCTTCGGGAGTTACTGCCATAAACCTTCCATCTTCACTTTCCTGAAGTTTGTAACCTTCAGGTCCAGTGGTTCCTGCTACGGCTTCTGGGTCTTCAGTGACCGGCGGGATATATCCTTCAGGTATAAAGTTGAGAGGCATGCCCCAGGGACGACCCTTAGGCATGTTGTACAGAGGATGATTCTCATGTGTCTCCATTATGGGCGTAGATGTGATCTCTGAGATTACAGTCTTTTGACGCCGCTGCTCCTGAGCTGCTGCCAGGGATTGCATGTCACTGTGAATTTTTTCCAAACTTTCCTTCAGAGCGTCGATTTTTTCTCTCAGCTCTCTGTTCTCTTCCTCGAGATCATCCATTTTCTTTTGTCGATTGGCCCGAGTATTGTACGAATGAGACAATTTAACTCTAGAATTGGGACACGTACATGAGACTCGAAGATAGGAAAAATGCATTATTTATGAATGATGAATGCAATGACTTTTTTTTTGTTTTAATAAAAAAGAAACTTCAACAAATAGATTGCAAATATCATACAGTGGGGAGACCCCCTTTTATTGAATCTGAAATATTGCAGTATGTTACAAAGAAAAATACAGTATTTTACAAAGTGCTGTAAAGGAAATGTCTAAGCTCAAGGATCCTGAGTCCTCTCTGAAGAAAGCTCAAAGGCCGCTTCCGGTAGTTTCCTTGTCTTTGACCGAGCCTCTTCAGCCATTGTCGGGTTGTCAGTCCTTTGTAAAGTGAAAGGAGTGAGTTAATTCCTTCGGTCTTCCTGACCCTCTATAACATGTTGTTCTAATATCTCAATCAGAGCATCCTTTTTCTTTAATAGTTCCTGAATCTTGGTAGACTCTAGATTAAGGATTCAATACTTGTTTTTCCAAGAGCTATTCTCACGTTGAACTTTGTTGAGAGCTACCTGGAGTTTTTCCGTATCAGACATGAAATAAAGGACAAATTCCTTTAATGAAAAAACTTCTTGGTGAGGGTAAGGCATCCTCAGGTTGAGGCCTCTAGTTTGCACCCAGTGGAGATAAGGTTCCTTGGAGATACAGTTTGGTTTTCCTAGAGACTCTCTTCCTTTCTTGTGAATATGTTGCCAGACATGCACTATTTCCTTCTTTAGTTCCCTGTCGTTTTCCCCTTCCTTGAAGAAAATATCTTCCAAATGAACCTTATGTGGGATATTCTTCATCGGGTATCCGAGTTGACGGCGAGCTAAAATTAGATGATAGTTGATTCCTCCTTTAGTTCCAATGAGGGGTACGTAGGGAAATTTCCACATCTGGCGATGATCGCTATCCCTTCATAAATCCTATTGTACCAGTCTATGTCAGAATTGGTGAGAGACATGATTCTCTGTGACCAACGTAGAGTACTCTTATGGTCCCAAAAAGCAACAAACTTGGGCAAATGGGAAATAAACCATTTGTAGAGTAAGGGTACACAGCATGTGATCATTCCTCCGCCGTATAAATTCCTTAAGTGTACATAATGATAAGCATCTGCGAGCATGGTTGGTACGGGGTTTCCAATCAGAAATATCTTAATGGCATTGGTATCGACGAAATTGTCGATGTTGGGAAAGAGGAATAACCTATATATGAGTCAAACAAAGATATCTTCGAAAGAAGTTATGTTTCCTATACTGGCAAAGTATAGAGCTTTCTCCATCAAGAATATAGCTGGTAAACCCTAGATTCCTCCTTTAGTGGTTATGTGAGTCCTAACCTCTGACTCGTCCAAAGAGATTACTCTTGCAATGGTTTGTTCCTTTGGAATTTCTTCCAATCCAGAAAATTAAGCTCGGTCAGTGATAGGTAAATCAATCAGGTGAGAGTACTCCTCTAGTGTTGGTGCAAGTTGGTAATCCAGAAAGGTGAAACAGTGGTAAACTAGATCGCAGAACGGAATTAGCGTAGACAGGATTCCTTCAACTGTGTGGACCCTTAACAGAGACAGCAGTCCTTCGTGCTTAGCTCTGAAAGCCTCAGGGTTGGTAACCATCCTTGCTAACTTCCTTAAGTCCTCTAGTTTTGGAGCCTTAAAGGTGTACTTGTGCGTCTTTCTTCTACCGAAATCCATAACGCAATCTCTCTGATATTTGCAATTATTGTTTAGTTTATTTTGAAAAAAGATTTTTTCTTGTTTGAAAAGAGTTTTTTAGATGAATGCATGAATGCAGCACACAAAAAAAATTGAAAACATGGGTTCAAGGGTTCAACGTCACGAGCATGGAGTCATGGCTCTACCCATCCCCAAAGGTTGTACTATTTTGGTCAATTTTTGTACCTATAGAACGGGATTTAAGGTTCCCAAAATCATTGACCCCTCCTAGAGATATCAACAGCAAGCTGGTTCACCCGAGCGCGCTGTAACATCCTAGGATGAATCTCATTTGAGTGTAGAATCGCGTATCAACTATTCCCGATAGTCACCGCACTACCAAATGGTCATATGGTTAAAGCCTACTAAATCCTCAGGGTCATGGGTACCGCACTGGGATAACTTTGCTTTCACGACGATCGGTCGTTCAACATTTAGTATCCACAAGGGTACCTCACCTGATTCGGTGGGCTACCAGAATCGCTTGTTCGGGATTCACTCCCTATAAGTTCTCCCGTCTATGCCACCCTTATCTTAATGTTCTCTCAAACTTTCCACGTGCGTATTAATCGCATTCCCATTGACAGAAAAAATAAACACGGATATCAAGTAGGAATAGCAATAAATATATATATATATATATATATATATATATATATATAATGCTAAACAACCTAGACCTCTTAGGAATTCTAATCCTAGTTTGGCTCCCCGGCAGAGTCGCCATTTTTCTGTAGCGTGCGATTTTTGTCGGTGACACGACCACCTTATCGCCATTGGTTGGAATTGGGTGCTACTTTCTGATTTCTTATTTATCCTATGAATCTGGAAAGGAAAGGGAAGCTATCTAAAACTAACCTTTCACGCAAATGTTTTCTTTAACAAATGCAAAGAGATTGGGGGGTCCGGGGTCAGGTTATACAATGGGGAGTTGTCAATTACCCATCCTATATATGGTTATCCATAGATTGTTTGACATTTTCTTCTGTTATTCTATTTACTGGTGTTTATCTGTCGTAAATGGGAAAGTTTCTCCTTTGGGAAGGTTTGAGAGAGAGTATTTTTGTTAATTTTTCGGGTTTTTCGATGTTTTTTGTAAGGTACTGGACCTAAGGTTTTTTATTAGTGTGCTCAATAAGATTTTGTAATCTTATGCCTACGTATTCCCGTTAAAGCAAACAGGGAAATCAGAGCAATCGTAGTTCCTCCAATTCTATGGGAGGAAAAAGATGTTTGGTGTCTTGTTCAAAGCCCAAGATATCTCCCTCAAAGCTAAAGGTTTGGCTGAGGGAGAATTTATCATCTCTAAAGGGAGATATCTCATCTGTTTATCACAAGTGTTGGGTAACTGATTATAAAGGAGAATTACTTTAACTGGAATGTATGGAGTCCAACAATGCCATAATTTCCTTTACAGGGATTTATCCTGAAGGAGAAAACTTTAACTCTGTGTAGAGCAATGCTATTTTTCCATAGGAATATTTCATGCTAAGAGAGGGACAATAGCTTGGATGTAAATAATCCAGAGGCTCGCCACTTATAGCAATTAGATGAAAGAGGGAGTTTACCAGGATAAGAGATGGACTACAGCTTGGATTTTTGAATCAACAAGTGTGCCACTTACAGTAGTTATCTGGGATTAGGGTTTATTTGATTGTCTGCTTTGATGTGTGATTGTACAAAGAAATATCCTCCTACAGAGAAATTTTTAATTTCCTCTAAGGGGATGTTGATTTTTGTGTGCCTTGATCAAAGCCCAAGGTTGAAGCTAAAAGTTTGACTCTGTTTAGGGAAATCATTATACAAAGCCTAAGAGGAGGCTGAAGAATACAGACTCAACAAGAGAGTGTTTATCTGTCTTGTACAGAGCCCAAGATTGAGGTAAAAGGTTTTGACTCCAGTGGGGAGAGATTTTATCTGTCTTGTACAAAGCCCAAGATTAAGGCTAAAAGATTATTGACTCAGCTGGGGAATTTTTTTATGTGTCTTGTACAAAGCCCAAGATTGAGGCTAAAATTACTGAAGAATGATCATTATACAAAGCCTAAGAGGAGGCTGGTTGGGGAATTTATTATATGAAGCCTAAGAGGAGGCTAACTTTTGCTGAGGATTATTAAGATCCAGAGACAGGTCCATCTTGGGGAATTAACTCTTGATGGGGATTGCAGAAGAGTTGAGATATCAAATGCCTTGAGGTTCTGATTTTTCTGAGGGTTTACTGGTAGTGATCTGACCCTAGCTGGGGAAATTTTAAAGTGAGAGTTTAAAGATTGAGTTTTGAAACCTGTGGAGGTTTTAACTCTACTGGTGATTGGTTAAATGATCAGGGTTTTTCCTATGCCTTTAGGAAACTTAAGGGTTTCTTTGAGATCCAAGAGGAGATGAGACTGTCCACGTCTACTGGTATGAAAAGGTTTATCTTTGCATGATACCCAAGAGGAGGCTAATGTTTTAAGGGATGAGAATCAACCCTATAATGGTTTGATGTCCTGACTCTTTGAAAGACCGCTATAACAAAAGATGACTAGGTTATGTCCTATACCTGTAGGAGGTCTTTGGGGTCCTTGTACTAAGCCCAAGAGGAGGCTGAGAACTTCTAAGTAGCCTGAGGGTCCTTGTACAAAGTCCAAGAGGAAGCTGGGGATGCTTTTAGGAAGCCTATGGGTCTAAACCTAAGAAAATTTCAAGAAAGGTTTCACCGGGAATAATCCTTTCTTTAGTGAACAGTTCTAGAGTTTGAAGAAATTCAAGAGAAGTTTCACTGGGAATTAATCCTCTTTGGGGAAATGAATTTCTTTGACAAATTTCTAATAGTGACAGTCTTGAGAAAAGTTTAACCGGGAATAATGCCTTTCTTTGTTCCATATAGTATAAGCCCAAGAAGAGGCATGACTGTATCTGGAATTTCCTATGGGGAACTAGTTTTGACTGTGTTGAATGAGTGACCACTTGTTTGATCTAATCCTAGACCTAATTGTCGGGGAAAACTCTAAGCAGATATAAAAGTATATATATACAAATGAGATATATATGAGCAAGTATGTAAAAAAAACTGGTAGAACTTACAAGTGAGCAAACTTCCAGTGTTATAAACACAGCTGTATGGTTAGTTAATTCAAGAAATTGAAGAAAGTTTTGATAACAAATTATGAATTTGAATCTAAATCACACGGAAATTTGTTTTAAAAAGAAGTTTGGGGCTTATACTCAAGGAGAGGCCCAGATGAATTCTTTTGAAAAGGCAATGATCGCGTCGTAGTTTTGAAAACAGCAGAGGGACTTATACAATGACTGAGGCCTAAATTTATTGTATTTACAAAAGAGATGGGTCTTACACTCTATTAGAGGCCCAAAAGTTTATTTTTCTACAAAAGATGGGGCTTACAACTCAAGGAGAGGCCCAGATGAAAAACAGTGATCCTATCGTTATTCTGAAAATTGTACAGAGACTTATACAATGACTGAGGCCCAAATTATTTATGTACAAAAGGGGGTTGGGTCTTACACTCTATTAGAGGCCCAAAAGTGTTTTTAAGAAGAGAGAATGGGACTTACAACACAAGGGGAGGCCTAAATGATTTTGTTTTTGAAAAGGCGATCGCGCCGAGATTTTTGAAATCGTATAGGGACTTATACAATGACTGAGGCCCAAAAAGGTTTAGTGTTACAAGGGATGGGTCTTACACTCTATTAGAGGCCCAAAATTGTTTTGAAAAATGTTGGTAAGGGTGAAAATGATTAAAACCCTAATTTGATTAAAATGTATTTTAATTTGAATAAAAAAACATTTTAAATGATCAAATTTATCAAACATGTGTGCAAAATAAATTGTGATCTTGGATAAATGTTTGAAAAATCATGTTTTATCCCTAAAATGATTTAAAAATCATTTGAGTTTGAAAAATCAAGAGAAAGAAATATTTTCAAATGTTTAAAAACAAATAAAAAAAACTCTTTATGAAAATATTTAATATATAAAATAAATAATATTTTTGTGAAATTTTTGTAGAATAAAATATTTTAACATTTTTATGAATTTTGAAAAAAGAATTAATTCAAAAACATAAAAATTCAGAGAAAAATTAATTTTTGAATCAATTAAATAAAATAAGAAAATTTAAAAAATTCAAAAGTTTGAAAAAGGGGGCCAAGAACACCTTGTTCTTGACCGCGTGCCCTGTTTTGCTCCAATTTGCATTTTCTCACTTTTATCTCTGATTACTCATTGGTTTTGCACGATTCAAGTACCAATCTTGTTCGTTTTTGAACAAGGATCACAACCATATAGATTAATTGCATTTATATTAAGTATGGAGTGAGAAATCAGAGGATAACCTCAAGAACCCTAATTTCAGCATGAACACAATGAAATTCCATACACGGTTGATTCATGGCAATTGATTGAGTGCTATTACTCTACATACATGCAGAAAATAGATGGTAACTCAAAAATTTATTTATGATGCATGTAATATGGAGCTTGAGAGTGTCAGGCTTACCTCTTGCAGCTGGTGATCGAGCTTAATGATGGAGATGTTACAGATGTGTTGTAAGGACCTGGATAGCTTCACTATACCCTATGGAGTGTGTTGAGATGCCTAGACTTGATTGGAGATGCTTGGATCACCTTGTGGTACCTCAACTGTAACCTTGCCAAAAGCTTGAGCAACTGACTGGTGATTTTGTGATTCAGGGGTTCCAGATGTGTTTCAAGGCCATGGATCACTCACATATGATGTTTATGAGGTGTTGGCATGATTGGTTGGGTTTGAATCACTTCCTATTTCAAAACTCGATGGTGACTTGAAATAGAAGGCAAATCTGGTTTTTTAGAGTGATTTTGAGGAAAGCATCAGTTTGGGTGCTTTGGTGTACTTGAATTGATCGGAAATGAGCTCTATTTATAGTAGAGCATGTTTGTTTTGCAAGGAATAGTGAATGGAAACTGGTACAGTTTGTTATCCAATGGCTTTCAAAAGGAATCTCAAGTCTCCTCTAGCCATTGACTTGAGATTAGAGCACAGGCCTATGGTCTTCTGTTGCAGGGATAAGGCTTGACTCATTCAGTTGGGTTTGCTTCAGTCCACGCCACCTTGATGTATCCATTGAATGCTTGATGCCAAATTTGAATTTCAAGGTTTCTCTCAAGATGATTTTTCACATGGAAGGCTAGGTTCTTGGCATTTTTTGTTATGGATCAGATTCCTCATTCATTTGTGTTTAATTGGATAGAAATTGAATGATCAAAGTGCCCAAAATTAGCCTAAGGAATAGTATGATGCAAGTTTGTACCAAATGATGTCAACAAAACAGTTTGTGTTTAGGCAACTTGTGAGATCCATAACTCCTAGCTCAAATGGAGTTTGATTGAGTTCTTGGACATTTTGGAAAGCTTTCATTAGGTATTTTAACTTTGTTGTTCACCAATGGAGCTGGTTTAACTTGGATCAAGGTGAAAAATGTCCTTAAAGTTTAGAAAAAGTGAAACAGATTCTGACTTAAAATTTCACTAAGTGTTGGAAAAAGTGGTCATTTCCAATTTTTGTGATTTTGATAAATCCATAACTTAAAATCCATGAGGATTTGGAATCTCTTGTAGTTGACACTTTTAAACTATGTAAGATTAACTTTCATTTGAGCTTTGAATGGGAGAAAAATGCCTTATGGTTTAGGAGTTATGACCTTGCAAAGTTGGTACAAAATCACTTTTGTTCCATAACTTAGAAATTTTTTGGTTTCTCATGGTTGCCCCTTTTGCAAGAAACCTCACTTTTCTTGATTTTTCTTGATGAATGATGGTCAAAACCATACATTAACATTGTTTTTGACTTAGGGGAACCATATTTGTGAAAAATTCCAAAAAGTTAAACTTGATTTTAGGCACAGTTGACTTTTTGTCAGATGAATTCCAAACTGTGTGATCCTTTATGTAATCAATTTCTTGACCTAATTCAAACCTAATGGATGGATTCCATAGATGTTTTAGGGTGTCTTGAACCATTTCCCAAGGTTTGAGAACATGCATTGGTCAAAAGTCAAAGATACAGTTGACTTTTTCTTCAAAACCCTAATTGTGATCCTGATGAAATTGAAACTTATGAATCAAGCTTCTTGGATCAATGCAGTGTTGTAAATGGATCATTGTGGTGTATTTTAGGCCTTTAAATCATGTCTTGAGGTCTTGGTGCATGTCTTGCCTCAAAAGTCAACTTAGGGTTGAATTAGGTCAAGAAACCCTAATTCCTGATTTTGATGAATGCTTCCCCTGAGGTTTTTTTTTACTTGATGATTAGGTCTAGGAGGTCCCTTTAAGCATCTCGGGTCATGTTTTGAATTATTGGCTCATGCCCAGATGAAAATTTTCATCTGGAGGCCTTGGTTGACCAAAACCCTAATTTGGTGACACTGGCGATCTTGAGGCTTGATCTACTTGGAATGCTGCAACTTTGTGCTAGATTCTTGATGTGGGAGACTTCTTAATCCCTTATGGATGTTTAAGAGGTTAGACAAGTTAAAGATCATGTCATTTCTTGATTGATCCTTTATCTAAATGTTCTGAGAGGGATGGAAACCCTAATTCTTGATTATATTGAATGCTCAACTATCTTTGAGGAGATTGATGAGGTATGATGTCACATCCATATTGTGGTGATGTTTTACACAAATGATGAGAAATCTTGTAGTCAAAATTTTGGGTATGACACCTTATAGTTCCCTTGCAGGTCAATTCAAAAAATCTACTCTGACCAAATGCTTCTGCGTGTTAGCTCAAGGTAATGGGACTCTTGCTCTAGTCCCAGAAATTTGTGTGCATCATAAGCAGTCGATTCTTGCCTTTGTTGCAAAGAGGAGCCAACAGTGTATCATACACGTTTTGGTGCCATATGGAATGAGCAATGAGATAGAGGATGAGAGATTAGAAAACTGAAGTCTTGAAAAAAACTACTTCTCTTGGGTACAGGTTGTGAGGAGAGTGAGAGAGTTTGAATGTGGAGAATTCGTGAGACAAATAAGGAAGTGAGAGGGTGAGGGAAAAATGAGAGGAAATAAGTTTTAGAGGGTCTGAACCAATAACCCGTCGTATTCTGAAAAGTCCTAAGGCCTATGTTTCACACACAAGGGCCCATGTTTCACACACAATGGCCAAAAAAAATTTATCGTGCTAACCGGTCTTAGTGGAACATGACCACTCAAGTTTGGCCTTAAAATGGGGTTGAGCCAACTTTTCACCACCCGATTAAATGCTAAACTACAGAAAGAAATAAATACTTTCAATGTTAGAGTGCCTCCCAACAAGCGCTTTGTTTAACGTCATTTGAGCTCGGCGGTCCGAAGGTGAAATCACAGAATGCCAAAAACAAACGAATTAGCTAACAATTAAACTCACCAACTGTCATACCCCAAATTTTGACCACTAAGATTTCCCATCATTGTGCAAATCATCATCACAATATGGATGAACCATCATGCCTCACCAAGTTCCTCAAGGAATTGTTGAGCATCCACTGCAATCAATTTAGGGTTTCAAGCCCTCTCAAAGCTTTTAGACAAAGGATCAATCAAGGAATGACATGATCTTCAACTTGTCTAAACCTCTCAAACATACACAAAGGATAAAAAAGGACTCCCACTCCAAGGATTAAGCACAAAGTTGCTCCCTTCTAGGTGGATCAAGTCTCAAGATCGCCAGTGTCACCAAATTAAGGTTTTGGTCGACCAGGGCCTCCAGGTGGAAATTTTCCTCTGGGCATGAGCCATTGCTTCAAATAACAACCTAATATACTCCATGGGACCTCATGGACCCAATCATCAAGTCAATTTTGCCTCAGGGGATGCATTCATCAAAAATCAGGAATTAGGGTTTCTTGACCTAATTCACCCCTAAGTTGACTTTTAGGGCAAATCAGGAGCCAAGACCTCAAGAGAGGGTTTTAGGGTCTCTAATGAACTATATTGATCCATTTGGAACAATGGATTAATCCAAGAAGCTTGAGCAACAAGTTTCAATTTCATCTGCACCACAATTAGGGTTTCGCGAGAAAAGTCAACTGTAACTTTGACTTTTGACCAGGACATGCTCCCAAACCCTAGGACATGAATCAATATACCCTATGGCACCCATGGAACATGTCCATCAAGTTTGATTTAGGTCAAGGACATGATTTCATGAAGAATTGCACAGTTTGGAATTCATCTGATAAAAAGTCAACTGTGCACAAAAGTCAACTTTGACTTTTTGAGATTTTTCACCAAAATGGATTTTTAACCCTAAAATGATGTTAATGTATGATTTGAATCATCATTCATCAAGAAAAATCAAGAAAAGTTGGATAACTTGTAAAAGGGGTAACAATAAAAACTTAGAAAAATGTCTAAGTTATGGAAAAAGTGACACTAATAGGCCAACTTTGGAGGACCATAACTCCTAAATCACAAGGCCATTTTTTTCCATCCAAAGCTTGATTTGTAGATCTCATTACCCTCTACAAAAGCTTCATACTGACCTATGTCCAAATTCCTCGTGGATTTTGAGTTATGGAGTGATCAAAATCAAGAAAAGTCACTTTGTTCCAACACTTAGTGAAAATTTCACTAAGTCAGAATTTGCTTCACTTTTTTCCAAATGTAGAGGGATTTTTCACTTGGAATCAAAAGAGATCAAAACCAAATATGTTCAAACAGTTGTTGTATCATGTAAGGGCTTTCCAAAATGGCCAAGAACATTATCAAATTCCATTTGGGCTATGAGTTATGACATTGGCAAGTTGCCTTGTTGAAATCTGTCAAGGCTAGGCAGAATTTGCAATTTTGCTCGATTTGCCAAAATTGTGCAAATCCAAACTCTCCTATCCACTTGGACACATCTGAGGATTGAATCTCAAGGGGACAATCACTGAGCCAAGCCTCCAAAGTCTTTGGAACAAGAAATAGCATGTTGAACCTAGAATTGCCAAAATAGGGACAAGACTCCTAATTTGGATTGGAGCATTCAATGGAAGCATCAAGGTGGCATGGACTGAGCCATTCTCATTTGAATTCAGTCAAGACTTATCCAAGACCAAGGGAACCAGCAGCCTGTGCCCTAACCTCTAGTCAATGGCTAGAGGAGACTTGAACTTCCATTGGCCAACATTGAACAAACCTACTCAGCAGTTGCCATTCACTATTCCTTGCAAAACAAACTTGATCTACTATAAATAGAGCTCAATTGTGATCAGTTTGAGTACACCAAAGCCATCAAACAGATGCTTTCCTCAAAATCTCTTCTTTCACTCCAATTTTGCCTTCTAAGGCAAGTCACTATCGGGTTTTGAGTTTGAGAGCTTTTCCAATCAAACCAATCACTCACACACCTCACATACATCACATATGAGCTGATCAAACACTTAAACAACAACTGGAACACTGATTTCTCAGAATCACCAGTCAATTGCTCAAGGTTTTAACCAAAATGCAGTTGAGATGCCATGAAATGATCCAGCCAATTTCAATCAAGTCCAAGCATTCAAACACACTCCATAGGGGGTAGGGAAGCTGTTCAGATCATCACGACTCATCTGTAACACCTCCAAATCAAAAATCACATTGCACTTGCTGTCACGTCCTAGGGGTAAGCATAAACTTGGTCATCTCTCAATCTATGCATATTTCCTCGCACAATAATTTGGCCATATGTTCATAATCATGCATGGAATGTTTCCCCTCGATTAATTGCATTGTTTGAATCGTGTATCAAAAATCCTAGCCTTCATGCAGAAATTAGGGTTCTTGAGGATTTTTCATGATTTCTTGTTATATGTTTAATTTAAATGAAATTAATTGACATAGACATGATCGTGAGGTTGAGACGAGCATAATGATATGTGGATTGCATGATATAATCAAGTATTCAGTGAGATTGGATAGAAAATGCAAATCAGCCAAACCCAGAACACGCGCGTGTTCTTGGTGTGTTCTTGGCGCCTTTTTTCAAAATTTGAATATTTGAATTTTGTGATTTTATTTAATTGATTCAAAAATTAATTTCTCTCTGAGTTTTAATGATTTTGACTTGATTCTTTTTTTAATAATTCACAAAAATGTTAAAATATTTTATTTTCCCAAAAAATCCCAAAAATATTATTTATTTTATATAATTGATATTTTTGCAAAGAATTAATGTTTTAATTATTTTTAACATTTGAAATATTTTTTTCACCTTGATTTTGCAACTTTTAATGCTTTCTAATTATTTTGTAGGTCAATACTTAATTTTTGAAGCATTAATCCAAGATCACAATTTGTTTTCCATATGTTAAACAATTTTGATCATTTTAATTGAATTTTTATTCAATTAAATACATTTTTGAAAACAAATTAAGGTTTTTGGATTAATTCAACCCTCATAAATCATTTTCAAAACATTTGGGCCTCTAATAGAGTGTAAGACCCAATCCTTTTTTTGACCAAATCATTTTTGGGCCTCAGTGTATTGTATAAGTCCCGATACCGTCAAAAACAAACGGCGCGATCGTCGCCTTTTAAAAAAAAATCAATTGGGCCTCTCCTTGAGCTATAAGACCCATTCAAAACTTTTGGGCCTCTAATAGAGTGTAAGACCCAATTTTTTTTTTACCAAACCATTTTGGGCCTCAGTATATTGTATAAGTCCCGATACCGTCAAAAACAAACGGCGCGATCGTCGCCTTTTCATAACAAACCTGGGCCTACCCTCGAGTAGTAAGACCCATTTCTTTTCTTTAAAACTCATTTGGGCCTCTATTAGAGTGTAAGACCCAACCCCCTTGTACAGAAAACATTTTTGGGCCTCATTCGTTGTATAAGTCCCTCTGTACATTTTCAAATAAACGACGCAATCGTCGCCAGTTTAAAATTAAACAATTGGGCCTCTCCTCGAGCTATAAGACCCATTCAAAACTTTTGGGCCTCTATTAGAGTGTAAGACCCAATCCCCTTTTAACCAAAACCATTTGGGCCTCACTTATTGTATAAGTCCCTTCGCGTTAAAAGAAAATCTCGGCGCGATCGCCATTTCAAACGAAAAGTCAACTGGGCCTACCCTCGAGTAGTAAGACCCATCTCTTTTTTTCTTTAAACTTTTTGGGCCTCTTGAGAGAGTGAAAGACCCAACCCCTTTGTACAGAAAACAATTTTTGGGCCTCAGTCACTTGTATAAGTCCCTCTGTACAAATTCAAACAGTGCGCTCACTGATAAAACCCTGGGCCTCTCCTTGCGCTGTAAGCCCCAAATCTTTCTTTTTCAAAGCACTTTCTCCTTTGATTTTGAATATACTATTGTTTTTAATCTTTCTTTGTTGAACAACTAACCAAACAGCATGGAAGCTCTACAACCGAGTAAGTGGTTATTGCTTTCATTTACCGCTTTCATATACATATACCTGTATTGTGGGGCTGTTTCACTGTAAGTCTTCTTTCATAAACTCATATCAACTATATAATAATAGTATAGATATTTAGAGTTTCCCCGGCAACTACGTCTAGCATTAAGCCCGTTGATCACTCTTAGAAATAGTCTAAACTAGATCCCCATAGGATTACCAGACACAGTCTTCCCTCCTTTTGGGGTTAAACAATATGGAGATATGAAAGGCAGCATTCTTTGTGAACCCTTTCATAGACTGTCACCTTTAGAAGTTGTCAAAGAAACTCTATTCCCCAGAGATGATCTTTTCTCCGTGAATGGCATCTCTTGAGTTTCTTCCAAATTCTTGAACTTTCCTGGCTTGATCTATTCTCAGTGAATGGCATGTCTTGAACTTCTCGGGGTTTGGGGACCCACAGGCTTCTTAAAAGCGCTTGTCAAGAAAGTCTACTCCCCAGAGATGATCTTTTCTCCGTGAATGGCATATCTTGAGTTTCTTCCAAATTCTCGAACTTTCCTGACTTGATCTATTCCTTGTGAATAGCTTGCCTTGAATTTCTCGGGGTTTGGGGAACCATCGGCTTCTTAAAAGCATCGGCCTCCTCTTGGGCATCGTACAAGGACCCACAGGCTTCCTAAAAGCAACCCCGCCTCCTCTTGGGCTTAGTACAAGGACCCGTCGGCTTCTTAGAAGTATTCACAGCCTCCTCTTAGGCTTCGTATAATGATCTCTTCCTCCGGGAATGATAGCCTTCTCTTGGGCTTTGTACAAGGACATCTCGGCTTCTTAAAAGTTTCCAACCTCCTCTTGGGCTTCGTACAAATTGTCCCGACGACCTCCTAAAGGTATAGGAACAGAACTTAGTCATCTTAATAAAACAGTCCTTTCAAAGAGTCTACTACTGTTTCTCAAAGCATAGTACAAAATATGAAACTCCAGACTTTGACAGTCTAAATCTCCTTGAGTCTCAAAGACATTCTCAAGCACCCTGCAAGAATAGGAAGGAAACTCGTAGACTTGGACAGTCTCAATACCCTTCGGATTTCCCGCTTCCTTGAAGAACAGGAATAACCCGGATCCTTGAATCAAATCCTTGAGTACAGTGTTGCTCATATAAGAACTTATTTTCTCTTTCAAAATCAGTATACTGGACCTGTCACTTAACTGAAACATCGCCATAGCCTCTCTCTCGGGCTTTGTACGAGACACATATTAGCCTCCTCTTAGGCTTTGTATAAGAAAACCACTAGTTAATCCAATTAACCTTTTAGCATCAAAGTTGTGCCTCGTTTACAGTACACAAACATCAAACAACTCCCTTCATCTAATCGCTGTAAGCGGCAAGCCTCTGGATCATCTACATCCATGCCACTGTCCCTCTTTTAGCATGAGAAAATCCTAAGGAAAGATAGCATTGCTCTACACTGAGTTAAAGTCTTCTCCTTCAGGTTTAAAACCCCTATAAAGGAAATTATGGCATTGCTAGGATCCGTGTATCCCGGCTAAAGTAATCCTCCTTTACAGTCAGTCACCCAACAGTCGTGACAAACAAACCCCTCTTTAGAGATGACAAATTCTCTCTAAAGACAACACTTTTAGCTTCACATCTTGGGCTTTGAACAAGATACAAACCACCTTTCGCTTCACGTCTTGGGCTTTGAACAAGACACCAAAAACACCGATTTCCTCCCATAGAATAGGAGGAACTACGAACGCTCTGATTGCCCTGTTTCGGTAAACGGGAATACGTAGGCATAAGATTGAAAGAAAAATCTTAGCGAGCACACTAAACAAAAACCCAAAACCCCATACTCTCATGTATATATCAGAAAGCATCAGTCCTAACATCCTAATCCTTGTTCCCCGCTATAAGATCCCAGAAAGAAAGAAAACAGTATTGGCGAAAATACAAATAACCAATACAAAGGTCCCCCCCCCACATTTATAGCATTCGTAACCTAACAGACCGCTGTTTAAACTCAGTATGCAAAGCAGGGTTAATTAGAGACATCTATTTCCCTTCCTTCATCAGCTCACAATAGGATAAAAAATGAATCGACCTGTAGTAAACTCAACCGCAGAGAGCGACCAGCGCTTAAGAACCGTGTACAAAATCGTTCGCTACAGAAAAATGGCGCCCACCGTAGGGCCTTTCAAAGTTAGATCTAGGCACGATCGTCCCCATTTTTCACAGAAAAATGGCGCCCACCGTGGGGCTTGCCTCTGTTTTTCTTCTTCCTTTTCATCTCTTGTGAGAATACCACAGATTGGGGATTCCGCCGGGGAACCCATTTCTGTCAGGAACTTAGGATTCATAGCTTTAAAGGTCTAGGATGTTTAGGACAAATATATATTCTGCTTTTCCTAATTGCTATACGTGTTTATTTTTCTGCTAATGGGAATGCGTGTGATGCCGCATGTGGAAAGATTGAGTATACACTTAAGATAAGTGATGGCGACGAGGTCGACCATCAACCTCAGTGGAGGCTGACCAATGCAACCCATTCTCTCACCTAGACAATGGGCCGATTGTGATGTCTGAGAAGCTGAGGAACCAAACCCTTTTGTAGTGCAGAAACTATCGGGAATAGTTTTTACGCGATACTACCCTCATTTGAGGCTAGTGATCTATTCTCGGTGAATGGCACTTACTCTAAGATTTCTCTACAACTCGCTGGCGATCCGCTTGTTGTTTTGCTTTCCTGGGAGGAGCTGATGATAATGAGTACAGGTACAAAAATCACCTTAGTATAAACCTTTGGGGATGGGTAGAGCCTTGACTTCATGACAACGACCCTTTGACCCCATGTTTTTTCTATGTTTTTGTGTGCTGCATTCATGCATTCATTTAAAAAACATTAAAACATTCAAAAAAAAATTTCTCTTCTAGTCTCTCTGTTTTTCAAATTAAACTAAGACTGTGATTGCAAATATCAGAGAAAAGGATTGCATTAATGGATTTTGGTAGAAGGAGAACCCATGGGTATACCTTGAAGGTTCCAAAACTAGAGGATTTGAGAAGGTTAGCAAGGATGATCACTAACCCTGAGGCTTTCAGAGCCAAGCACGGAGGTCTTCTACCCCTGTTAAGAGTCCATGTGATTGAGGGAATCATGGATACGCTCATTCAGTTTTACGATCCGGTTTATCACTGTTTCACATTCCCGGATTACCAGCTTGCACCAACGCTGGAGGAGTATTCTCATCTGATTGATCTACACATTACATATCGAGCTCCATTTTCTGGACTGGAAGAAATTCCAAAGAATCAGACCATTGCAAGAGCAATTTATTTGGACGAGTCTGAGGTCAGGACTCACCTGACCACTAAGGGTGGCATCCAAGGTTTGCCAGCCCAGTTCTTGACAAAGAAAGCCTTGTATTTTGCCAGTATAGGAAACGTGACTGCTTTTGAAAGCATCTTTGTCTTGCTCACCTACGGGTTATTTTTGTTTCCCAACATCAATAACTTCGTCGATATTAACTCCATTAAGGTTTTTCTCATTGGAAACCCTGTGCCGACTTTGCTCGCCGATGCATATCATTCTGTACACTTGGGAAATTTGTACAGCGGAGGGGAGATCACATGCTGTGTACCTTTGCTTTACAAATGGTTTATCTCCCACTTTCCCAAGTCTGCTGCTTTTTGGGATTGCAAGAGTGCCTTACGTTGGTCGCAGAAAATCATGTCTCTTACCAACTCGTATATAGATTGGTGTAATAGGATCTATGATGGAATTAGAATTGTTGATCGTTGTGGAAACTTCCCCAACGTACCCCTCATAGGAACTAAAGGAGGAATCAACTACCATCCGGTGTTGGTTCGTCGTCAATTTGGATACCCGATGAGGCATGTTCCGCTGAATGCTCATCTGGAAGGTCTTTTCTTCAAGGAAGGAGAAAACGACAGAGCACTAAAGATGGAAATAGTGCACGCTTGGAAACACATTCATAAGAAAGGACGAGAGTCTCTAGGAAAACCGGACTGTGTCTCAGTGGAGCCTTATCTCCATTGGGTACAAACTAAAGCTCTCAAGCTAAAAATGCCTTATCCCCGTTACGGAATTCTTCCGCCAAAGGAATCTATCATGTACTTCATGACGGAAACAGAAAAGCTTCAGGTTACTCTCAACAAAGTTCAAAAGGAGAGGAGGTCTTGGAAGAACAAGTACCGCACCCTTGACGTAGAGTGCATCAAAATACAGCAATTACTGAAAGAGAAAGATGCTCTGATTGAAATTTTGGAGCAACATACTGTAGAGAATCAAGATGACCAAAGGAATTTGCTCACTCCTTTCACCTGGCAAAGGAATGACAACCTGACAACGGCCTAAGAGCCCTGATCAAAGAAAAGGAAAATACCAGAGTCAGCACCTGATTTCTCTTCAGAGAGGCTCGGGACCCATTAGCTTAGGTTTCTATTTCTGCAACTTGTAATCTACTGTATTTTCGTTTCTGTAATCCTTTGAATTCAATAAAAAGGGGTTTCCCCACTGTTTGATATTTGCAATCTAATTGTCGAAGTTTATTTTAATTAAACCAAAATACAATTAATATAATCATTGCATTCATCATTCTCAAATCATGTATTCTTCTTCCCTACGAATCTCACGTTTGTGTCTCGATTCTAGAGTCAAACTGTCTCATTCGTATAATACTCGGGCCAATCGTCAGAAAAAGATGGATGATCTTGAGGAAGAAAACAGAGAGTTGAAAGAAGAGATCGACGCTCTGAGAGAGGATATGAGAAAGCTTCGTAACGACATGCAAGCCATGGAAGAAACTCAGCTACAAAGAATTATGATCTCAGAGATCACCTTAACACCCATAGTGGAGAAGTATGATCCTAGGTATCAAATGCCGAAAGATCGTCCTTGGGGCATGCCTATTAACTATATCCCGGAAGGATATGTTCCGCCGATCACTGAAGATCAGGGAATTACAACAGAAGCCGCTGGGCCTGAAGGTTACAAACTTCGGGAAAGCGAAGATGCCAGGGGTATACTGAAGACTCCTGAAGGTTACAAACTTCGGGAAATGCCAAGATTTACTGCCGTAGTCACGGTAACACCCCCTGTGGTGCACACTGTCCCGGAAGGACAGATTCCACCGATACCTTCTGGTAAAAAGGAAACTATGTTCGATAGAATGGATGAATTCCAGGAACAGTTCCTGGAAATGCAGAAGGAGCTGCAAGCCATTCGCGGTCAGGATCTATTTGGAAAGGACGCCGCAGACCTCTTCTTGGTCCCCAATGTGAAAGTCCCGCACAAGTTCCAAGTGCCCGACTTTGAAAAGTACAAGGGTAACTCTTGCCCTCAAAGCCATCTGGTGATGTACGCTCGGCGAATGTCAGCTCAGACGGAGAATCATGACCTACTGATTCACTACTTCCAGGATAGTTTAACCGGTGCCGCATTAAAATGGTACATGGGTTTAAACCGTACTACGATTAGTACATTCAGAGATCTTGGTACTGCCTTCGTCCAATAATACAAATACAATTTGGACGTGGCACCCGACAGATATCAACTCAGATCAATGTCGTAAAAGGACAAGGAAACCTTTAAGGAGTATGCTCAAAGGTGGCGTGAAATTGCCGCTCAAATTTGTCCACCTCTTGAGGAAAAAGAGATGAAAAAGATCTTCTTAAAGACCTTAAGCTCATTTTACTATGACCGAATGGTTTCCAATGCACCCAGTGATTTCACTGAGATGGTGGGCATGGGTGTACGTCTTGAGGAAGCCGTCCGAGAAGGATGTTTGGTAAAAGACACTGGATCGACGAGCGGTGGTAAAAAATACGGTAGTGCTCTCCCTAAGAAAAAAGAGCAAGATATTGGGAATATCTCTCTCGGAAAGCAAAGGCGACGTTATCAGCCGGTAGCAGCTGTGACTCCTGCTATCAACTCTGTGCCTATTCCTACGTATCAACCTCAGGTTGCGTAGAGCCAACCTGATTAGCAAAAGACACAACAACCTCTTCAGCAGGCTCGTCCTCAATATAACAACAACCGTACAACACGGCCACCAGGATTTGATCCTATACCCGTGACGTACGCAGAGATGTTTCCATTACTGCTAGCCAAGGGGTACATTCGGACTAAGTCCCCTCTTACAGTACTGGAAAATCCGCCTTTTTGGTTTAAGGTGGATCAAACTTGCCCTTACCATCAAGGAGGATCAGGGCATAACATTGAGACTTGTCTTAATTTCAAATCCGACTTGCAAAAACTTGTTAGGAGTGGGGTCTCATCTTTCAAGGATACAAATCCCAATGTTCTTACAAACCCGCTGCCTCAACATGAGAAGGCTGCAGTCAATCTGATTGAGAGAGAGACTAACAACGTCTATTAAATTCACGATGTACTCTTGTTAAGGACCAATCTGGTCAAGATGCATTATAGGCAGAGTGGATATGGCCATGTGCCACCTCATAGCTATCACCAGTGTGATATCTACTCTAAAGACAACCAGGGATGTTCTGTGGTGCAAGCAGCTCTACAGGAACAAATGGATCTCGGATGGATCCAAGAGCACTGAGTTCGTGGAGTTAACATGGTTTACATGAATTCCAGCATCATTCAAAACCACGACATCCGTGCGATGAATGCCAACTTGGTGGCGATGCACTCAAGGCAAAGCCAGTATCATAATCTGCCGCGGCATGATTACAGTTCCTGTCTGACTTGCTCGGTAAATAAATAGGGATGCTCTTTCATACAGGAGGCCCTCCAGCGTCAGATGGATCTTGGATGGATCCAAGACTACCATGATAGGAACCCTTATCAGATCAATATGGTTCAAATCTTTGACATTCGCGTGATGAATACCAACTTAGTAGAGTTGCATGCTGAGCAGGTCCGACTCGGATTCTTAATATCACATGACTATCAAAGCTGTAAAGCGGGTTGCGAAAATGATCGAGGTTGTACCCTTGTCCAGGAGGCACTTCAGCACTTGTTAAATCACTGGTGGATGCCAATTTACATGGATGAAGATACTCAGCAAATTAGTATCAGCAACAGGAATCCTACTCGGCGTCAGAGTCAGGATGTCCGCTCAGTGGAAGCTAACCTAGTGAGGTTACATTGTATTCAAAGTGGGTGTGCCAGGTGCCACCACACAGTTATGACCGTTATAGCATCTGTTCGGAAAGTAACCAAGGGTGTTACCTTGTGCAAGTAGCTCTTCAGGGTCAGGTGGATCGTGGAGAGATTCGTCCATATCCGGGGTCTGGACCCATCAACTAAACGCCGAACTACCTTGCTGATCAAGTCGAGGACGTTGTCACAATCTCTGGTCATCACAGGACCAGGGATGTTTTTGCCATTATCCCTCTACTTGACGAATCTAAAGTTCCCAACCAGGAACGGATCGAGATTATTTATGATGGTCAGAAAAATCAGAGGGCTCCCGTAGTCATCTATCTGTCGGGACCAACACCGTATGAATCAACTAAGGCTATCCCTTACAAATATGGTGCAACAACCATTGAAAATGGAAAGGAAATTCCATTACCCTCCATCGTGAATATTGCAGACATCAGTCGTGTAACACGGAGTGGTAGAATCTTCAACCGAGGGGTTGGGGAACCTAACAAAGAAAAGGAATTCAGACGGAAGCTCCCGATCCACCAGTCGGTCAATCCAGTAATCCCGACCTTTCGAAAAATGATGAGAAGCTAAAGCTCATCCAAAGGAATGAATACAACATTGTTGATCAACTGTTACAAACTCCTTCAAATATCTCAGTATTATCACTGTTACTCAGTTCAGAAGCGCACAGGGAGGCTCTACATAAAGTTTTGGAGCAAGCCTTTGTGGAACAGGATGTAACAATCAGACAGTTCGATAGTATTGTCTCTAACATCACTTCCTGCAACAATTTGGGATTTAGTGATGAGGAATTACCTGAAGAGGGTCGCCGTCATAACATGGCGCTCAATATCACAGTTAACTGCCAGGACGATGCTTTAGCCAGCGTACTGGTAGACACAGGGTCAGCCCTGAATGTTATGCCGAAGTCCACTTTGATGCAATTATCGTTCAAAGGACCTCCGATGAGAATCAGCGAGGTCGTCGTCAAAGCGTTCGACAGATCCAGAAAAACAGTTATCGGCGAAGTTGATCTTCCCATAACTATCGGTCCTCATACTTTCCAAGTCACTTTCCAGGTCATGGACATCCGGGCAACGTATAATTATTTATTAGGAAGACTTTGGATACATCAGGCTGGAGCGGTCACTTCAACCCTCCACCAAAAGCTAAAGTTCGTCAAGAACGATCAACTTGTCACGGTTTATGGGGAACAAGCCTTGCTTGTAAGCAACTTATCATCATCTACTGGTATAGAACCCGAGGAGGTTATTGGAACTCAGTTCCAAGCATTGTCAGTAAGCAAGAATAATCAATTCAAAGAAGGAACTTCAATTTCTTCATACAACGATGCTATCAAAGCAGTCGAGAGTACCAATACGACAGGATGGGGACAGCTTGTCATTCCTGCTGACAATAAAACAAAGAAGGGTCTTGGTTTTTCAGCAACCTGTACCCAGACAGCTGCCAACGACGAAAGTCTTCATCCCCTTCAAAACTTCTTCCACAGTGGAGGTTTCCTTCACCCAGTGTCTCAGGAAGTACACACTATCAATGAGGAGGATCCCTCTGACCCAGATATAGAATGGAAGTTCTACCTTAACGAGGATGGTTATATGTCTCAGTAAGAGGTGCCTATACCATTTTGCTATCCCGCACAGAGTCCGAGATTTATACCACGGTCAGACGTCAAAATGATATATGGAGATTGTGATCTGGGAGGATGCTGTGCTCCGCCAAATTCATTAGAGGAAGACACTCTGATGAAAGACCAATTTGACCACAACTACTATGGCCCAATGGATGGTCTGCCAATGTGGCAACCTTATCCAGGAAACTTGGGGCAAGAAAATCAGCCGAGTAATGAAACTCATCTGAGCATCATTGAACAGAATACCTGTGTCCCCACCATGTCATGGGATCAACACTCAGGTCATCCTAAAGCTACTCAACATGAAGATGAATTCGCAACGTTTGCAGGACTTGAATTCATCAATTATGCTTTTCCTGAGGTTAACATCATCGAGAGAGATTACTCCTCCAGTTCCAAAGAAGTTTGGGACACCTTGGGACAACCGAGTGGAAAATACGACTTTATGGTCAAGTACACTGCTCCCGAAAGCTCTCGCATCAGGCTCGAAGACATCCAGCCTACTGGATGGGGAGATACACCTGAGAGCACAAATGCTATGCAAAATACAACTGAGGAATTCTCCTACGACAATTCTGCCTGGGAAACAGATTCCAATGATCCTGCTCCACCAGAAATTAGCGTCATTTCTGAAGACAAATCAAGGAAGGTACCAGACTTTGTGATTCACCGAGGAGTTCGCCGCCAATGGATTGCCGTCGAGGTTCCGAAGGTCGTTCATCAGTCAAAGTAATTGCCATCTTTTAACCTTTCACCCTGCCCAGGTGAAACGGATAGGGCTCGCTTTCTATAAATTTCCCTCTTCGCTTTGCCCAAAATGACAGAGTTTTGTTTTATAGGGCTGTAGTTTCAAGGATCGACTTGTTCATTAATAAAATAACGTCGTTCTATAATTTCCGCATTAATTGTTGTTTTCTCTTTTTGCTTTTTCAGAAAATGGTAATCCTAAAAAACAATTCAATAATAAAAAACAAGCAGTAAAATAAAACACTGCACACACCTGCATTTTCTCTATCTCTTCTAAACACGAATCATCACGTCATGCAGATTGATTGTTTTAAACCCCGTTGAAACATACGATCCAATGCCTTCTCCCAACTTTGAGTTCCCGGTATTCAAGGCTGAAGAAGAAGATGACAACGAAATTCCAGAAGAGATCTCCCGACTAATCAGACAAGAGGAAAGGTCCATTGAACCTCACAAAGAGCCGTTGGAAACGGTAAACTTGGGTTCAGAACAAGAGAGAAAAGAAATTAGGATTGGGGCACTGCTCAGTCCAACTGCCAAAGAGGGTTTGATAAAGCTTCTCAGAGAATTCCACGATGTATTCGCTTGGTCCTATCAGGATATGCCAGGGTTGGATACCAGCATCGTGGAACACCATCTACCGTTGAGGTCGGAATGTCCGCCGATAAAGCAAAGGTTGAGACGGACTCATCCAGACATGGCTATCAAAATCAAGGAGGAGGTACAGAAACAGATTGATGCAGGTTTCCTCGCCACATCAGAATATCCTCAATGGTTAGCAAACATCGTACCCATTCCCAAAAAGGACGAAAAAGTCAGAATGTGTGTCGACTACAGAGACCTGAACAAGGCTAGTCCAAAGGATGACTTTCCTTTACCACACATTGACATGCTGGTAGACAGTACAGCAAAGTTCAAAGTTTTCTCCTTCATGGATGGATTCTCGGGCTATAACCAGATCAAAATGGTGCGCCGAAGGACATGGAGAAAACTTCGTTCATTACCCCTTGGGGTACCTTTTGTTACAAGGTAATGTCGTTCGGTTTGAAGAACGCCGGGGCAACCTATCAAA
Organism: Lathyrus tuberosus; assembly: GCA_022829125.1. Classification (NCBI taxonomy): domain Eukaryota; kingdom Viridiplantae; phylum Streptophyta; class Magnoliopsida; order Fabales; family Fabaceae; genus Lathyrus; species Lathyrus tuberosus. The sequence goes on from JALAZF010000043.1 coordinate 4,397,936, forward strand.
GGGCCATGACGAATCTGTTTCATGACATGATACACAAAGAAATCGAGGTGTATTTCGATGATATGATTGCCAAATCAAAAATAGAGAGTGAGCACGTTGAACATCTGTCAAAATTGTTCGAAAGTATAAGAAAATTTAAACTCCGCTTGAATCCCAACAAGTGCACCTTCGGTGTCCTTTCAGGGAAACTCTTAGGGTTCATCGTCAGCCAGAAAGGAATTGAGGTCGATCCTGACAAGGTCAAGGCCATTCGAGAAATGCCTTCTCCGAAAACTGAAAAACAAGTCAGAGGATTCTTGGGACGTTTGAACTACATCTCCAGATTCATATTCCTTATGACCGCGACATGCGCGCCGATCTTCAAATTACTTAAAAAGAACCAGGATTGCGTTTGGTCAGAAGATTGCCAAACCGCCTTCGACAGTATCAAGGAATATCTGTTAAATCCCCCGATTCTATCACCTCTAGTGGAAGGAAGACCACTGATCATTTACCTCACAGTTCTGGAAGACTCTGTGGGTTGTGTACTTGGCCAACAAGACGAAACCAAAAGGAAAGAGTCTGCCATTTACTATTTGAGCAAGAAATTCACCGACTGCGAAACTCGGTACACGATGCTCGAGAAAACTTGCTGTGCTTTGGCTTGGGCAGCCAAACGTCTTCGTCAGTACATGATTCATCATACTACTTGGTTGGTCTCCGAAATGGATCCAATCAAGTACGTTTTCGAAAAACCTGCTCTTACGGGAAGGATTGCCCGTTGGCAGATGTTGTTATCAGAATATGACATAGAGTACCACGCTCAGAAAGCCGTTAAGGGAAGTGTTTTAGCCGATCATTTGGCTCATCAATCGATTGACGATCAAGAATCAATCGGGTTTGACTTCCCAGACGAAGATGTCATGTACCTAAAGATGAAAGATTGCGATGAACCGCTACCCAGTGAAGGGCCAGAACCAGGTTCCCAATGGGGACTTATCTTTGACGGAGCAGTTAATCATTACGGAAATGGAATTGGGGCAATCATTGTTACCCCTCAGGGTACCCACATTCCTTTCACCGCCCGACTTACGTTCAAATGTACGAACAACGAGGCCGAATACGAAGCTTGTATTATGGGTCTCGAGGAAGCAATTGATTTAAGGATCAAAAACTTGGACGTATACGGCGACTCAGCCTTGGTTATCAATCAGATTAAAGGAGATTGGAACACATACCAATCAGGATTGATTCCTTACAAAGACTACGCAAGAAGGTTGCTACCTTTCTTCAACAGAGTTGAGTTTCATCACATCCCTCGTGATGAGAATCACATGGCTGATGCATTAGCCACTCTCTCTTCTATGATTAGTGTAGGTCAATGGAATGACATACCTAAGATTGACATCATGCGCCTTGAAAGGCCCGCTTACGTCTTCACGATCGAAGCAGTCATAGACGACAAACCTTGGTATCACGATATCAGATGCTTCCTTCATAAATAAGAGTACCCACCTGGGGCATCCAGGAAAGATAGAAAGACCCTCAGAAGATTGGCTAGAAACTTCTTCCTGAGCGGTGACACTCTCTATAAGAGAAATTTTGACATGGTCTTGCTCCGATGCGTAGACAGACCAGAAGCAGACATGCTTATGAAAGAAATTTATGAAGGATCCTTTGGCACTCATGCCAACGGACACACAACGGCGAGAAAAATTCTAAGAGCAGGGTACTATTGGTTGATCATGGAATCTGACTGCTACAAGTACATGAGGAGGTGTCACAAGTGTCAGATATACTCCGACAAAATTCATGTACCGCCAAAGCATCTCAAAGTTTTCTCTTCCCCGTGGCCTTTTTCCATATGGGGAATCGACATGATCGATATGATTGAGCCCAAGGCTTCAAACGGACATTGGTTCATACTAGTAGCCATTGACTACTTCACCAAGTGGGTCGAAGCAGCGTCATACGCCAATGTAACCCGACAAGTGGTGGTCCGATTTATCAAAAACAATATCATCTGCCGTTATGGTGTTCCAAGCCAGATCATTACTGATAATGGATCTAACTTGAACAATAAGATGATGAAAGAGTTGTACGGAGAGTTCAAGATCGAACACCATAACTCATCTCCCTACCGACCCAAGATGAACGGAGCGGTAGAAGCGGCCAATAAGAACATCAAGAAGATTGTTCAAAAGATGGTTGTAACCTACAAAGACTGGCACGAGATGCTACCCTTTGCTCTTCCCGGTTATCGTACATATGTCCGCACTTCAACAGGGGCTACCCCTTTCTCTCTAGTGTATGGCATGGAAGCAGTGCTCCCCATAGAAGTAGAGATCCCGTCAATCCGAGTATTGATGGAAGCTAAGCTCACCGAAGCTGAATGATGTCAAAGTTGACACGACGAACTCAATCTGATCGAAGAAAAGAGAATAACGGCATTATGCCATGGTCAGCTGTATCAACAGAGAATGAAGAAGGCGTTCGACAAAAAGGTTTGATCTCGCGTCTTCAGGAAAGGCGACCTTGTGCTCAAGAGGATACAATCATTTCTCACTGATTCGCGAGGCAAATGGACTCCGAATTATGACGGCCCCTATGTGGTCACGAAATCTTTCTCAGGCGGCGCCTTGAGAGTTGCAACCATGGACGGAGAGGAATTTGCCTACCCCACGAATGTTGATGTAGTCAAGAAATACTTCGCCTAAACTAAAAAAAAACGTCTCGGTGGATTGAAAACCCGAAAGGGCGGTCCAGGCAAAAGTTAGAGACATAAAAAAAATCATCCCGGTGGATTGGAAACATCACAGTACAATCCAGGCAAAAATTAGGGATAATGGCAAGTAACTATGTTCAACAGAGGCATGTCTCTCAGCAGCAGTTACATCATCCGTCAGAAAACTCCAGTCAAGGTCATCTTCGACAGAAGCTCAGGATGCCCTGAATTCAAAGTTGGTAGAAGGATAGTGGTCGTTATGTTTCAATGTTGCCCTTTTCCCTGTAAATTACCATTTTCTAGCTTTGTATATACTCTTTGGAATCACGCGTTTGGCTGGTCTCCATCTTATCAATAAAATTTGAGCCCTTGTGCTTTTGTTTATAATTCTCATTTGTTTTAGCTTTACAGAACGACATTTTAACATGATTAACGACTCTTGAAATGAAACAAAAATGAATTTACTTGTTAAACTTTTTCTGCTTTTAAATTAAAGATGGCAATTTCTTCTGACTGTTGAACATCGAAAGAACATTAATTGCGTCTCCAAAGGCGTTCGAATTTCAAAGTGCAGAATCAAAGTACTCCTTCTAGGCCAGTACGCCGGAGCGAAGGATCAACTGTATGAGATGCGGCTTTCCCATCTGATACCCACGGCCGAGTTCTCATCTCCTAAGCCCGACCAACATAGCTCCCAACAGGGACTATCTCTCCTAAGCAAGGCAGAATTGCTATCTTGAACCAACGGTACTTCTTCGCCCCGCGATGGCCGAGTATCCAGTCATGTTCATCTTTTAGTCTGTATGTCGCGTCAGTTTTGTCAGCATAAACATACATACATCATACATTTGATTTACATTTACATTCATATTGCATCACTATCACTCCAGTCGGTCTTGTCCCTTAGTGATGGAAGTCCTCTCAATCGAGTTGTCAGTTCTTTCCTTGTCAGGAAGCGTTACGTCTGAATGATCTCTCTCCTTCAGTTTATTTCTGGAATGAAGGTGGTCCTCGACCACTTTGATAATTTGAACCTCTGAAAAACCAGAGAACCTTCAACTGATGTCACTCTTCGCCATTGAAGATGATATCCTTGCTTTCCCGGATTAAGGAAAATCCACAGAGAAAGCCTCGTAATCAGAGATTCGACAGCACGACATTTTTTCTCCAAAAAAAAAACCGCTGATGAAAAGGTCATCGGCACCTCAAAATTGGATCCCATCATATGGAATTTCTCCGGGAGGATCCCGAGAAAAGTATGATGAAATATCCCCAACCAAAAACAGTCTCTCAAGAGACTCGCTTTCCCCAGTAGATTCGACAAATGGCGTCTCCAAACAGAGAAGTTTGTACACCTCTATAATTCAGACGACTGGGTTCCCCAGCAACTCTAACCTCATCACTTTTCCACTCAAATGGCATCTCCCCAGGAAAATTCGGCAAGAAGTTTGAGGAAAACCGCTACACATAGCGTCCCTTGTCAAGAAAGTTTATTGACAAAAGCAACTAAGACCAGTTCCTTGGTAGGAAACCAGGATCGAGGGGAAGTTTATTTCAGAAACTAAGACCAGTTCCTTGATAGGAAACCAGGATCGAGGGGAAGTTTAAATCAGAAAGCTGAGACCAGTTCCTTGGCTGAAGACCAGGATCGAGGGGAAGTTTTACCTTTTCTAAGCATCATTGCTTAGCAAAAGAAGATGAACGCGTAAGCTACCATTCATAACCACCATCAAAATTTCGGGTATTCCGATATTTAATCCTCTTGTACCCCGAATATCCGAATACCTTCGTCATTCACTCCTTCATGTCCAAGAAGATTAAATAGGGGCATCTGTTATACCCCAAATTTTGACCACTAAGATTTCACATCATTGTGCAAATCATCATCACAATATGGATGAACCATCATGCCTCACCAAGTTCCTCAAGGAATTGTTGAGCATCCACTGCAATCAATTTAGGGTTTCAAGCCCTCTCAGAGCTTTTAGACAAAGGATCAATCAAGGAATGACATGATCTTCAACTTGTCTAAACCTCTCAAACATACACAAAGGATCAAAAAGGACTCCCACTCCAAGGATTAAGCACAAAGCTGCTCCCTTCTAGGTGGATCAAGTCTCAAGATCGCTAGTGTCAACAAATTAGGGTTTTGGTCGACCAGGGCCTCCAGGTGGAAATTTTCCTCTGGGAATGAGCCATTGCTTCAAATCACAACCTAATATACTCCATGGGACCTCACGGGCCCAATCATCAAGTCAATTTTGCCTCAGGGGATGCATTCATCAAAAATCAGGAATTAGGGTTTCTTGACCTAATTCACCCCTAAGTTGACTTTTAGGGCAAATCATGAGCCAAGAACTCAAGAGATGGTTTGAGGGTCTCTAATTAACTATATTGATCCATTTGGAACAATGGACTAATCCAAGAAGCTTGAGCAACAAGTTTCAATTTCATCTGCACCACAATTAGGGTTTCGCGAGAAAAGTCAACTGTAACTTTGACATTTGACCAGGACATGCTCCCAAACCCTAGGACATGAATCAATATACCCTATGGCACCCATGGAACATGTCCATCAAGTTTGATTTAGGTCAAGGACATGATTTCATGAAGAATTGCACAATTTGGAATTCATCTGATAAAAAGTCAACTGTGCACAAAAGTCAACTTTGACTTTTTGAGATTTTTCACCAAAATGGATTTTTAACCCTAAAATGATGTTAATGTATGATTTGAATCATCATTCATCAAGAAAAATCAAGAAAAGTTGGATAACTTGTAAAAGGGGTGGGTAACCATAAAAACTTAGAAAAATTTCTAAGTTATGGAAAAAGTGACACTAATAGGCCAACTATGGAGGACCATAACTCCTAAACCACAAGGCCATTTTTTTCCATCCAAAGCTTGATTTGTAGATCTTATTACCCTCTACAAAAGCTTCATACTAACCTATGTCCAAATTCCTCATGGATTTTGAGTTATGGAGTGATCAAAATCAAGAAAAGTCACTTTGTTCCAACACTTAGTGAAAATTTCACTAAGTCAGAATTTGCTTCACTTTTTTTCAAATGTAGAGGGATTTTTCACTTGGAATCAAAAGAGATCAAAACCAAATATGTTCAAACAGTTGTTGTATCATGTAAGGGCTTTCCAAAATGGCCAAGAACATTATCAAATTCCATTTGGGCTATGAGTTATGACATTGGCAAGTTGCCTTCTTGAAATCTGTCAAGGCTAGGCAGAATTTGCAATTTTGCTCGATTTTCCAAAATTGTGCAAATCCAAACTCTCCTATCCACTTGGACACATCTAAGGATTGAATCTTAAGGGGACAATCACTGAGCCAAGCCTCCAATGTCTTTGGAACAAGAAATAGCATGTTGAACCTAGAATTGCCAAAATAGGGACAAGACTCCAAATTTGGATTGGAGCATTCAATGGAAGCATCATGGTGGCATGGACTGAGCCATTCTTATTTGAATTCAGTCAAGACTTATCCAAGACCAAGGGAACCAGCAGCCTGTGCCCTAACCTCTAGTCAATGGCTAGAGGAGACTTGAACTTCCATTGGCCAACATTGAACAAACCTACTCAGCAGTTGCCATTCACTATTCCTTGCAAAACAAACTTGCTCTACTATAAATAGAGCTCAATTGTGATCAGTTTGAGTACACCAAAGCCATCAAACAGATGCTTTCCTCAAAATCTCTTCTTTCACTCCAATTTTGCCTTCTAAGGCAAGTCACTATCGGGTTTTGAGTTTGAGAGTTTTTCCAATCAAACCAATCACTCACACACCTCACATACATCACATATGACCTGATCAAACACTTAAACAACAACTGGAACACTGATTTCTCAGAATCACTAGTCAATTGCTCAAGGTTTTAACCAAAATGCAGTTGAGATGCCAGGAAATGATCCAGCCAATTTCCATCAAGTCCAAGCATTCAAACACACTCCATAGGGGGTAGGGAAGCTGTTCAGATCATCACCACTCATCTGTAACACCTCCAAATCAAAAATCACATTGTACTTGCTGTCACGGCCTAGGGGTAAGCATAAACTTGGTCATCTCTCAATCTATGCATATTTTCTCGCACAATAATTTGGCCATATGTTCATAATCATGCATGGAATGTGTAACACCCCAATTCCCATCGCGAATAAATAATACATAAATAAAATCAGAGTAACTAAAAATTTATTTTTCTAACAGAAACAAGGATGCCACATTTTAAAATAAGAATACACACTCCCTGCTCATAAATTTGATACATAGCATAAAATAGGTTACCCTCAATTGGGAAACTTTTCCATATAAAGGTAATACCAAATATATTCAACAATTATATACATAAATAAAATAATCGTTTCCCCGACTCCCGTGCTACGTATCAGAGCAGACACCAAGACCTAAGCAAAGACGAAGATCTAACTCTTCCACTTGCCTCCACGCCCCTTCTGCTGGAATATGCTTTTTATGGCATAGTGCAGATTTTCAGCTTTAGAGGCGTGGAGGCAAGGGGAAGAGTTAGATCTTCGTCTTTGCTTAGGTCTTGGTGTCTGCTCTGATACATAGCACGGGAGTCGGGGGAAACGATTATTTTATTTATGTATATAATTGTTGAATATATTTGGTATTACCTTTATATGGAAAGGTTTCCCAATTGAGGGTAACCTATTTTATGCTATGTATCAAATTTATGAGCAGGGAGTGTGTATTCTTATTTTAAAATGTTGCATCCTTGTTTCTGTCGGAAAAATAAAATTTTAGTTACTCTGATTTTATTTATGTATTATTTTTTACGGTCGAAAAGTCGTATAAATACATGTGTGGGTTGGTTATATGTATGTGAGCTGCTGTTTAAAGTTTCATGAAGTTTGGTTATGTTTTGGTTAGTTTTCGTTATGTTTCCGTTGTTTTTTCCGTTTAGGTCGAATTGTAGGAAATCGATGTTTTCACGGATGAATTTCGAAATAAATTGCGTAGATTAGTCGTATGAGGTTGGGCCGAGATTATAGAAACTAGTTTGGTTGAAATCGGTTGATATTGTGAGTTTTGACATTTTTGGGTTTTGAGAATGTGAGATTTTGGTGAAAATCGAATGTTGTGGAATCGGTGTTTTTTTTATCCTAACATGTTGGTATGTATTTATGGAGGATTACCATGTATTTATTCTGAAGAAAGTAATTGAATCGGTCGGGTTTTCGAGCGAAAATGCCGAAAAACCAGTGCTGTACCAGCAGAACCCGCAGCAGCTTTATGCTGAAATTCTGGTTTTCGGGGAAACTTCGAAAATTCATATCTTTTGATCCGTAAGTCGGTTTTGACCCCCGTTCGAAGCGTTGGGAAGCTAACGAGACGTTATTTCTAGGAAAAATGGTTTTGAGGTCTGAACCTGGTCCAATTGGAACAGTATTTTCGAACCGTTTCGTAGTGTCGGGCCTCCGGTTTATGTTTTTGCGTTATTTTGAAATATACATATCTTCTTCGTTGTTCATCGGATTTAAGTGTTCTTTATATCGAATTGAAGCTGTGGATGAGTACTTTTTGATGATGATGGGAAATATTATTTTTAGCCGACTTTTCCGGTAAACCGTAAATTGATTTGTTTGGATAAATGTGTATGTTGTTATACAATTGATGTGAATGTAGATGGATTATATGTGAAGAATACATGACTATGTTGTGAATAAGTATGCATTGCATGAGTGTATTGGTTCATTTTGTATGTGAAGCATCATGATATGCATTCTTGTGTTGTGGGATTCTAAGATGAATCTGTTGTAACGTCGTATGCCGATATGCGGTTGAAGCGATGATTACAAACGATTGTATGCTCATGTGGAGTTGTAGCAATCGGATTGTATGCCGAGGTGCGGTTGTAGCAATCATATTGTCTGCCGAGGTGCGGTTGTAGCAATCATATTGTATGCCGAGGTGCAGTTGTAGCAATCATATTGTCTGCCGAGGTGCGGTTGTAGCAATCATATTGTAGGCCGATGTGCGGTTGTAGCAATGGTTCCAATAAGTTCTTCAATTGAACTTAAGATGATGAGTCGGTACCGCATGCATCTGCATAGAGTCGTGAGTCGGTCTCTATGAGTTGCATTTGTCATCATTGTATTTGTGCATTGATGAATAAACATATATATGTATATGTTGATGTGGAATGAGTAGAATTGTGCAGGTGTGCATGGATGGATAAACATGAATATGTGTGTTTATGTTGAATGATAAGCATTATGAGGAATATGCTTGGTTTTATATATATATGCCTTGCGATGTATATTGAGTGAGATGTGATGATTGTGACATAGTAAACATAATATGTATGTTTATGTGGTATGATGGAATGGTGAGAATATGTGGTATATGTGTATTTTTATGTTGAGATATATAATTATATGCATTGTTATTATGATAATATTTCTCACCCTTCTGCTGTTTTATGATGCTCTATGAGGCATTGCAGATTAGGTATCTGGTGGTCTTTTGTGAAGCGTGGCTTCATTTCCTTTTTGGTCGGCTGGCTCTGATATGTAGCACCGGGTAGCTAGGATGCTTATGTTTGATTCCTTTTTGTGATACATTCGTGTATGTATCTTGCTGATGAATTTGTGTATATAAACATGAATGATGTTGTTGTATCATACTTGCCGATGTATATATATATATAATGTATATATGTTTGATGTTATCAATGTTTAGATTTTTCGCTTTTATTCTAAATGTTGACATGTGGGTATAAGGACTGAGATCCTTAATTGTTGAAAGTTACCCCACTGTTGCATATCTTTTTGAGCAGGTGTTGCATGTGTTTAATTTCATGCATAATGTGACATTCTCTTTTTATGCCGTAGTTACAATTATACTCTGATGAAATTTTCAATACGTGCCTAAATGATTTAATTGATTATTTGGGGGTATAGAAAGGGGTGTTACATTAAGTGGTATCAGAGCCAAGGTTGAGTCAGTCGTGTCTGTCTCGTTGTTGTGTTGGTTGAACTGTTATTTAACCTTTGTTGTTATTTTTGGGAATGATCCGAATATGGCTGGTAGAAACGATAATGTGATGGTTGCTGCTATGGAAGCAATGGCTAGGGCGGTGCAGGGTGCGCCGAATGTAAGTGCTAATGAAGAGTTCAGGAAGAATCAACCACCGGTCTTCAAAGGAATATTTGATCCCGATGGTGCTCAACTTTGGCTGAAAGAGATTGAAAGAATCTTCAGAGTCATGGACTGTGCGGAAGAGAATAAGGTGAGGCTTGGATCTCACATGCTGAGGGAAGAAGCCGACGATTGGTGGGTTGGTATGCGTGAAATTCTTGAGGTGGATAATGAAGAGGTAACTTGGGAATTGTTTCGTACCGAGTTTTTGCTGAAGTATTACCCTGAAAGTGTGAAAGGGAAGAAAGAGATGGAATTCCTGGAATTGAAACAAGGTGGTTTGTCAGTGGTGGACTATATTGCTAAGTTTGTGGAATTGGTTCAATTTCATTCTCATTATGCTGCGATTACTGCTGAGTTCTCAAAGTGTATTAAATATGAGAATGGTTTGCGTCCTGAGATTAACCAAGTTGTGGGATACCAGAGGATTAGAAGATTTTCAGATTTGACTGAATGTTGTAGAATTTTCGAGGAAGATAGCAAGGCTCGTTCTGCTCATTACAAAAGTGTGAATGAGAGGAAAGGTAAACAGCAAGCTAGGGATGGTCCTTATGTGACTCCTGTTGATAAAGGCAAGTATAAAGGAAATTTTGATAAGAGATCTGGAGGAGGAGGTTCCGGTTATATGAAGTGTTTCAGGTGTGGCGAATTGGGTCATAAAGTAACTGATTGTAGGAAGACTGTACCGAAATGTTCTAACTGTGGAATCCTTGGGCATGTTGCTAATGATTGTAGAAGAAATATGATGAAGTATTTTAACTGTGGAGAAGTAGGTCACATTAGTCCTAACTGTACTAAACCGAAACAAGCTCAAGCGGGCGGAAAGGTGTTTGCATTAGCTGGGTCAGACACTACCAGTGCGGATCGTTTGATTAAAGGTATATGTTTTATTAATAGTACGCCTTTAATTGCTATTATGGATATGGGAGCGACTTATTCTTTTATTTCTCATGTGTGTGCAAAGTGTTTGAATTTGTTTATGACTTGTTGGACAAGAGATTGGTAATGCCAAGTTGTTGAGTCTGTGTGGCATGGCAGTTGTATATTGTCGATGTTGTTTATTCCCTAGTACGTGATAAGTGTGTAGAACACTATCAGTGCTTTCTGGTTTTTCTAATCCTTTGTCTTCAGGATTGAGAATGTTATAAGTGGGGGAGAAGCTGGTACTTCTCCAAGTGGCTTCAGGTGAGGAGCGTTGGCTCAGGGTGTCGTTGTTTGACCGATTGTAAGTGTTGTTTGGACAGTGTGGTTTCCGATTCCAAAGGGAATACGGAGGTAAGGTTTATGTCAAGTAAGGATTGGTGCCTTAGGTGGTTTTGTGCACAAGATGCAAGGAATGTTGTTATGGCTTGGTAAAGATGGTTTATGCCCCATCATGATTGTCGACTGTCTATTGACAAATTGAGGAATTGATCACCCTTAATCTCTTGTTGATAGCAGACAGAAATTGTGTTGGATGGAATAGACGTGTTTATCCAGCTTAGTTGGTATGTTCGGCGAATGGTTGTGGAGTATGGGAATTATATCTTCATACTTATTTGGATAAGTTTGCAGTGGTGTCCTTTAAGGATATTTTGATCGATTATAAAATCAGAGGAAGAACATGTAGGACGTTGAAGATTGAGTCGCAAGTGTTGAAAAGAGATGAAGCTTTAAGTTAAGTTGTCAAGAGTGGAGTTTGGTTGATAAAGACGAGTTTTCTTGGTCGAGAGGAATAAGTATGAGACAACATTGATGGTTGGGATTCCAAAACGAGTTATAAATTTGAATTGGATTCTTCTTTGAGAAGAATTAATGTCGTGCCGGATGAGTTAAGTTGAAGGCCTTTGCATATGTATGTTTGGATGGTCAGAGAATTAGAATTGTTTGAGCAATTCAGAGGCTTGTGTCCGGTGTGTAAGCTACTGCAGAATAGTGTGAGGTTGTGTATATAACCAGTGAACTATAACTTTCTGGTGAATAGTAGGAAGAGTCAAATGTTGAATATGAATTGGTGGTTTTGTTAGTCGCGAATAATCGGAGTGCATAGCGGAAGTGTGGAATTGTTGTCTTGGTTATTGTGAGACAAGGATGTAGGTATTTTGGTTTTGTGGATGTTGTTGAGGCGAAGTTGTGTCATGGAGCTTATGTTCATGTCTGGTTGTTGCCTTGTTTCCATTGTGATGGTTCGAGTGCGAGTAGCTAATTCCTATGTTTGGAGATTAGAAGAGTGTTACCTATGGTGTTGGTAACGATCTTGTTGTGTTCCGGTTCAAGAGTGAACCTAGGTGTTTGTATCTTGGTTATCCTTTGAGTTGTGAGTTGGTCGTCAAGTGCATTGTATGGGCATTGCATCTTGTCGTGGTTGTTGTCGTCGTTGTCGTGTCGTTGTTGTTGTGGTTAGTATACTGGTTTGTTGTTTGTGTTATTCGTGGTGTGCCTTTGGTTGGCATGATAGTGGTTGGTCGGACGCGAGAGTCGTATCCGAGGTTGCTTGTACTTAGCCTATTTTCGAGGACGAAAATGTCTAAGTGGGGGAGAGTTGCAACGACCCGATTTCAATTATTTCCTTTTTATTCCATTTTGGTTGAGTCTTTTATTTTAATTGGGTGATAATTATTTTTATTTGTGTAATTGGTGTATTAATATGTTATGTTTGCATGTTATGATGTTTTACCGTTTTTGAGAGTTTGCGGGGAAAATTAGATTGGAGGGTATTTTAGACATTTCACACTTAATGATATTTTAGTTAGTTAGTTAGTTAGATATTTTGTGAAAAAGAAATGGAAAAGTAATAGAAGTAGAAAGAAAAGAAAAGTATAAGTAAGAAAAGAAAAGAAAGAACATAGAGAGAAAAGGAGAGAAAGAGAGCAAGAGAGGAGAAAAGAGAAGAACAAAGAGAAAAGTGTGGAAAATCACCAAGATCAATCTTTCGGAGTCGATTTAATCGGGTAAGGGTGTGAAATATTGTTATCCTAACTTTGTGTATGATTATGTATGTGTTTTGTGTGGATATTTTGGTTGGCTTTCCATATGTTTCCGTTTATGCCGTATTGGACGAAATCGATAGAAACCGATGTTTTTACGGTCGAAAAGTCGTATAAATACATGTGTGGGTTGGTTATATGTATGTGAGCTGCTGTTTAAAGTTTCATGAAGTTTGGTTATGTTTTGGTTAGTTTTCGTTATGTTTCCGTTGTTTTTTCCGTTTAGGTCGAATTGTAGGAAATCGATAGAAATCGATGTTTTCACGGATGAATTTCGAAATAAATTGCGTAGATTAGTCGTATGAGGTTGGGCCGAGATTATAGAAACTAGTTTGGTTGAAATCGGTTGATATTGTGAGTTTTGACATTTTTGGGTTTTGAGAATGTGAGATTTTGGTGAAAATCGAATGTTGTGGAATCGGTGTTTTTTTTATCCTAACATGTTGGTATGTATTTATGGAGGATTACCATGTATTTATTCGGAAGAAAGTAATTGAATCGGTCGGGTTTTCGGGCGAAAACGCCGAAAAACCAGTGTTGTACCAGCAGAACCCGCAGCAGCTTTATGCTGAAATTCTGGTTTTCGGGGAAACTTCGGAAATTCATATCTTTTGATCCGTAAGTCGGTTTTGACCCCCGTTCGAAGAGTTGGGAAGTTAACGAGATGTTCTTTCTAGAAAAAATGGTTTTGAGGTCTGAACCTGGTCCAATTGGAACAGTATTTTCGAACCGTTTCGTAGTGTCGGGCCTCCGGTTTATGTTTTTGCGTTATTTTGAAATATACATATCTTCTTCGTTGTTTATCGGATTTAAGTGTTCTTTATATCGAATCGAAGCTGTGGATGAGTAATTTTTGATGATGATGGGAAATATTATTTTTAGCCGACTTTTCCGGTAAACCGTAAATTGATTTGTTTGGATAAATGTGTATGTTGTTATACAATTGATGTGAATGTAGATGGATTATATGTGATGAATGCATGACTATGTTGTGAATAAGTATGCATTGCATGAGTGTATTGGTTCATTTTGTATGTGAAGCATCATGATATGCATTCTTGTGTTGTGGGATTCTAAGATGAATCTGTTGTAACGTCGTATGCCGATATGTGGTTGAAGCGATGATTACAAACGATTGTATGCTCATGTGGAGTTGTAGCAATCGGATTGTATGCCGAGGTGCGGTTGTAGCAATCATATTGTATGCCGAGGTGCGGTTGTAGAAATCATATTGTATGCCGAGGTGCGGTTGTAGCAATCATATTGTAGGCCGATGTGCGGTTGTAGCAATGGTTCCAATAAGTTCTTCAATTGAACTTGAGATGATGAGTCGGTACCTGCATGCATCTGCATAGAGTCGTGAGTCGGTCTCTATGAGTTGCATTTGTCATCATTGTATTTGTGCATTGATGAATAAACATATATATGTATATGTTGATGTGGAATGAGTAGAATTGTGCAGGTGTGCATGGATGGATAAACATGAATATGTGTGTTTATGTTGAATGATAAGCATTATGAGGAATATGCTTGGTTTTATATATATATGCCTTGCGATGTATATTGAGTGAGATGTGATGATTGTGACATAGTAAACATAATATGTATGTTTATGTGGTATGATGGAATGGTGAGAATATGTGGTATATGTGTATTTTTATGTTGAGATATATAATTATATGCATTGTTATTATGATAATATTTCTCACCCTTCTGCTGTTTTATGATGCTCTATGAGGCATTGCAGATTAGGTATCTGGTGGTCGTTTGTGAAGCGTGGCTTCATTTCCTTTTTGGTCGGCTGGCTCTGATATGTAGCACCGGGTAGCTAGGATGCTTATGTTTGATTCCTTTTTGTGATACATTCGTGTATGTATCTTGCTGATGAATTTGTGTATATAAACATGAATGATGTTGTTGTATCATACTTGTCGATGTATATATATATATATATATATATATATATATATATATATATATATATATATATATATATAATGTATATATGTTTGATGTTATCAATGTTTAGATTTTCCGCTTTTATTCTAAATGTTGACATGTGGGTATAAGGACTGAGATCCTTTATTGTTGAAAGTTACCCCACTGTTGCATATCTTTTTGAGCAGGTGTTGTATGTGTTTAATTTCATGCATAATGTGACATTCTCTTTTTATGCCGTAGTTACAATTATACTCTGATGAAATTTTCAATACGTGCCTAAATGATTTAATTGATTATTTAGGGGTATAGAAAGGGGTGTTACAGAATGTTTCCCCTCGATTAATTGCATTGTTTGAATCGTGTATCAAAAATCCTAGCCTTCATGCAGAAATTAGGGTTCTTGAGGATTTTTCATGATTTCTTGTTATATGTTTAATTTAAATGAAATTAATTGACATAGACATGATCTTGAGGTTGAGACGAGCATAATGACATGTGGATTGCATGATATAATCAAGTATTCAGTGAGATTGGATAGAAAATGCAAATCAGCCAAACCCAGAACACGCGCGTGTTCTTGGTGTGTTCTTGGAGCCTTTTTTCAAAATTTGAATATTTGAATTTTGTGATTTTATTTAATTGATTCAAAAATTAATTTCTCTCTGAGTTTTAATGATTTTGATTTGATTCTTTTTTTAATAATTCACAAAAATGTTAAAATATTTTATTTTCCCAAAAAAATCCCAAAAATATTATTTATTTTATATAATTGATATTTTTGCAAAGAATTAATGTTTTAATTGTTTTTAACATTTGAAATATTTTTTCCACCTTGATTTTGCAACTTTTAATGCTTTCTAATTATTTTGTAGGTCAATACTTAATTTTTGAAGCATTAATCCAAGATCACAATTTGTTTTCCATATGTTAAACAATTTTGATCATTTTAATTGAATTTTTATTCAATTAAATACATTTTTGAAAACAAATTAGGGTTTTTGGATTAATTCAACCCTCATAAATCATTTTCAAAACATTTGGGCCTCTAATAGAGTGTAAGACCCAATCTTTTTTTTGACCAAATCATTTTTTGGGCCTCAGTGTATTGTATAAGTCCCGATACCGTCAAAAACAAACGGCGCGATCGTCGCCTTTTAAAAAAAATCAATTGGGCCTCTCCTTGAGCTATAAGACCCATTCAAAACTTTTGGGCCTCTAATAGAGTGTAAGACCCAAACTTTTTTTTGACCAAACCATTTTGGGCCTCAGTATATTGTATAAGTCCCGATACCGTCAAAAACAAACGTCGCGATCGTCGCCTTTTCAAAACAAACCTGGGCCTACCCTCGAGTAGTAAGACCCATTTCTTTTCTTTAAAACTCATTTGGGCCTCTATTAGAGTGTAAGACCCAACCCCCTTGTACAGAAAACATTTTTGGTCCTCATTCGTTGTATAAGTCCCTCTGTACATTTTCAAATAAACGACGCAATCGTCGCCAGTTTAAAATTAAACAATTGGGCCTCTCCTCGAGCTATAAGACCCATTCAAAACTTGTGGGCCTCTATTAGAGTGTAAGACCCAATCCCCTTTTAACCAAAACCATTTGGGCCTCACTTATTGTATAAGTCCCTTCGCGTTAAAAGAAAATCTCGGCGCGATCGCCATTACAAACGAAAAGTCAACTGGGCCTACCATCGAGTAGTAAGACCCATCTCTTTTTTTCTTTAAACTTTTTGGGCCTCTTGAGAGAGTGAAAAACCCAACCCCTTTGTACAGAAAACAATTTTTGGGCCTCAGTCACTTGTATAAGTCCCTCTGTACAAATTCAAACAGTGCGCTCACTGATAAAACCCTGGGCCTCTCCTTGAGCTGTAAGCCCCAAATCATTCTTTTTCAAAGCACTTTTTCCTTTGATTTTGAATATACTGTTGTTTTTAATCTTTCTTTGTTGAACAACTAACCAAACAGCATGGAAGCTCTACAACCGAGTAAGTGGTTATTGCTTTTATTTACCGCTTTCATATACATATAACTGTATTGTGGGGCTGTTTCACTGTAAGTTTTCTTTCATAAACTCATATCAACTGTGTAATAATAGTATAGATATTTAGAGTTTCCTCGACAACTACGTCTAGCATTAAGCCCGTTGATCACTCTTAGAAATAGTCTAAACTAGATCCCCATAGGATTACCAGACACAGTCTTCCCTCCTCTTGGGGGTTAAACAATATGAAGATATGAAAGGCAACATTCTCTGTGAACCCTTTCATAGACTGTCACCTTTAGAAGTTGTCAAAGAAACTCTATTCCCCAGAGATGATCTTTTCTCCGTGAATGGCATCTCTTGAGTTTCTTCCAAATTCTCGAACTTTCCTGGCTTGATCTATTCTCAGTGAATGGCATGTCTTGAACTTCTCAGGGTTTGGGGACCCACAGGCTTCTTAAAAGCGCTTGTCAAGAAACTCTACTCCCCAGAGATGATCTTTTCTCCGTGAATGGCATCTCTTGAGTTTCTTCCAAATTCTCGAACTTTCCTGACTTGATCTATTCCTTGTGAATAGCTTGCCTTGAATTTCTCGGGGTTTGGGGACCCATCGGCTTCTTAAAAGCATCGGCCTCCTCTTGGGCATCGTACAAGGACCCACAGGCTTCCTAAAAGCAACCCCGCCTCCTCTTGGGCTTAGTACAAGGACTCGTCGGCTTCTTAGAAGTATTCACAGCCTCCTCTTAGGCTTCGTATAATGATCTCTTCCTCCGGGAATGATAGCCTTCTCTTGGGCTTTGTACAAGGACCTCTCGGCTTCTTAAAAGTTTCCAGCCTCCTCTTGGGCTTCGTACAAATTGTCCCGACGACCTCCTAAAGGTATAGGAACAAAACTTAGTCATCTTAATAGAACATTCCTTTCAAATAGTCAACTACTGTTTCTCAAAGCATAGTACAAAATATGAAACTCCAGACTTGGACAGTCTAAATCTCCTTGAGTCTCAAAGACATTCTCAAGCACCCTTCAAGAATAGGAAGGAAACCCGTAGTCTTAGACAGTCTCAATACCCTTCGGATTTCCCGCTTCCTTGAAGAACAGGAATAACCCAGATCCTTGAATCAAATCCTTGAGTACAGTGTTGCTCATATAAGAACTGATTTTCTCTTTCAAAATCAGTATACTGGACCTGTCACTTAACTGAAACAGCGCCATAGCCTCCTCTTGGGCTTTATACAATGATTCTTCCCAGCGGAGTCAAACAACGTTTAGCCTCTCTCTCGGGCTTTGTACGAGACACATAAGAGACTCCCACGTTGAGTCAATTACCCCTTCTGCCTCCATCTTGGGCTTTATACGAGATCCAAAAAGGTTCTTATTGAGTCAAACAAACAACAGCCTCCATCTCGGGCTTCGTACGAGATACAAAAAACTCTCTTGTTGAGTCAAATAGCCTCCATCTCGGGCTTTATACGAGATACCAAAAGACTCCATCGTCGAGTCAAAACCTTTTAGCCTCTCTCTCGGGCTTTGTACGAGACACATATTAGCCTCCTCTTAGGCTTTGTATAAGAAAACCACTGGTTAATCCAATTAACCTTTTAGCATTAAAGTTGTGCCTCGTTCACAGTACACAAACATCAAACAACTCCCTTCATCTAATCACTGTAAGTGGCAAGCCTCTGGATCATCTACATCCATGCCACTCTCCCTCTTTTAGCATGAGAAATTCCTAAGGAAAGATAGCATTGCTCTACACTGAGTTAAAGTCTTCTCCTTCAGGTTAAAAACCCCAATAAAGGAAATTATGGCATTGCTAGGATCCGCGTATCCCGGTTAAAGTAATCCTCCTTTACAGTCAGTCACCCAACAGTCGTGACAAACAAACCCCTCTTTAGAGATGGCAAATTCTCTCTAAAGACAACACTTTTAGCTTCACATCTTGGGCTTTGAACAAGATACAAACCACCTTTCGCTTCACGTCTTGGGCTTTGAACAAGACACCAAAAACACCCATTTCCTCCCATAGAATAGGAGGAACTACGAACGCTCTGATTTCCCTATTTCGGTAAACGGGAATACGTAGGCATAAGATTGAAAGAAAAATCTTAGCGAACACACTAAACAAAAACCCAAAACCCCATACTCTCATGTATCTATCAGAAATCATCAGTACTAACATCCTAATCCTTATTCCCCGCTATAAGATCCCAGAAAGAAAGAAAACAGTATTGGCAAAAATACAAATAACCAGTACAAAGGCCCCCCCACATTGATAGCATTCGTAACCTAACAGACCGTTGTTTAAACTCAGTATGCAAAGCAGGGTTAATTGGAGACATCTATTTCCCTTCCTTCATCAGCTCACAATAGGATAAAAAATGAATCGACCTATAGTAAACTCAACCGCAGAGAGCGACCAGCGCTTAAGAACCGCGTCCAAAATCGTTCGCTACACCAACACAAATACCTTCAACCTTTTTCATGACCATTTCCAATCTTTTTCATAAATGGTAAATTTCAACAAGAGTTCATTTTCGCATCCATTGCGTCTTCATCATTCTCATCCATTCGACAACTATTTTCTATTTGCTTGGAACAAACTGTCCCTTTAACGAATGTGAAACAAACTTCTTCATCTTAAGTCCTCACCTTTATAATACCTTCCTCAACTTCAATCATCATTTTGGATGTCTTCATAAAGGGTCGACCAAGAATTAAAGGCGTATCTTCATCCTCCTCCATATCCATCACCACAAAATCAACCAGAAACATGAATTTGTCAACTTTTACCAACACATCCTCCACTACACCGTGAGGACGAGTAGTAGATTTATCGTCTAATTGCAATGTCATTCTTATTGATCTCATTTCAATGTTTCCAAGCTGTTTAACCACATATAACAGAATAAAATTTATGCTGGCACCCATAACAACCATAGCTTTATAATTGAAACCATTACCTATAGTTATAGGTAAAACAACTCTTCCTGGATGTCCTTCTTTCCGTGGAAGAATACTTTGAATGATAGCGCTACAACTAGCATTAAGTGGGATGGTTTCTCTATCCGTAATTCTCTTCTTTTTGGTAAGTATGTCCTTCATGTATTTAGCATACTTAGGCATTTGTTCAAGTTCCTCGGAGAATGAAATGTTAAATTGCAATCGGCTAAAAATATCCACAAATTGAGCGTAATGCCTCACATAATCCTTTTTTGTAGAAGTATACGGATAAGGTAATTTTTGAATTAGAATGTTACTTACATGCTTCTTTCCTTTTCTACGTTTTTTTCTTTTTCACTTCTCTCGAATTCTTTTCTACTTCCTCCTTTTCTCTTTTCTCTTTTTCAACTAAGTCACCCTCCACATTTTTTTTCTACTTCTTCCTCATCAATTTCATTTTCTTTTTCAACTACAACCTCCTCTTCCACAACTTTCTCAATAATTCCCATATCAATCTCCCTACCACTTCTAGTAAAGATTGCTTTACAAGTATCCTTAGGATTCACTTGAGTATTCGCGGGAAAAGTCTTGTTGTATTGGTTGGCTAATTGTTTAGACAATTTCCCAATTTGTGTCTCAAGATTCCTAATAGATGCATCAGTATTCTTTTGGTTGGAAATCGACATTTGCATGAATTGAGTGAATGTGTCTTCCAATTTTGAATTTCCACCTTGAGGTTGTGGAGGTTGAGTGTAGTTTTGGTATTGATTTTGACGATTTTAAGTGTCGACGTCTTGCCTCTATCCTCGTTGATAACCTTGGTTATTACCTCCTGGTTGGTAACCTTGGTTGCCTTGTTGATACAGAGGTTATCTCGGTTGGTAATCTTGATTTTGGTTTTAGTTTCCCATGTAATTCACTTCCTCTACAACCAGAGGACAATACCCGGTAGGATGGTCTACCTTGCATAACTCACAACTTGCAACTTGTTGATTCTTGTTGGGAATTTCTTGCATCTCCTTTATTTGTTGTGGAAGCTTTGACATTTGTTGCGTCAACAACTCCACTTGTTGGGATAGTAACTTGTTTTGTGCAAGAACATCGTCATTGGTGCCCAATTCAAGCACTCCTGGCTTCCTTTGAGGTGTACCACAGTTATATTGACCTTGATGGTCATTGAGTGTCATCTTATCAATGATGGCAACTGCATCCTCCACACTCTTTGACATTAAAGATCCACCCGAGGTAGCATCTAAGAGAGTTTTTTGAATCGGTTGGAGTCCATTCTGGAATATATGCACTTGTGTAAGATCATCAAAACCCCGGCCTTTACATTTTCGCAACATAGATTTGAACCTCTCCCAAGCTTTATTGAGAGATTCATTACCACCTTGAGCAAATACGGAAATTTTCGTCTTAGCCTCCATGAATCTATTGTGAGGAAAGAATCTTTCAAGAAACTTCTCCTCCAACAAATTTCAATCGGTCATCACAAGAGTATATTGGTCAAGATACCATTCCTTATCCTTCCCTATCAAGAAGTGTGGGAATAGTCTCTTAAACAATGATTCTTCTTCCGCTTCCAGAGCTCTCGTTGCTCCCGCAATCTCGTAGAACTTTGTAAGATGGGTGAGTGGGTCTTCATGATCTATCTCGGTGAAGGGATTTGAATATAAGAGTTGAAGAATTCCTGTTTTCATCTCTGAGTGCCTTCCATTGTTTGTATTGCGAGCAAACTGAGCATTATGCCATTCTTTTGTGTCTTTTTCTATGATGTTCAAGCCTAATTTCAACACAATAGCACACAAATCAAGGAATCCAAAGGTATATGCAATTATATTGAAGATTCACACATTTTCATGGAATAATTCAATTAAACACACAATTAAAGAGTTGAAATATTCCAACAAAGATGGTCCAATTTAAGGCATATTTGGCATTCAACAGTGCTTAGGGTCTTTGTTAAGGTGATTACCCTGTACCTCTGATATTATATCATGTACACCTTTTTCTCTATTCTGCTGAAGATGTTGAGCAGTTTAGATAAAGTCTCTTGCAATGTGCTTGAGCATCAAAGTCTCTTGCTGAGAAGCTTGAGCTAAGTAAGTCTCCTGCTATGTGTGGATGCATTGAAAGTCTTGATCAGTTTTGATTAAACAGTAAAGTCTTGGATTCGAGGAATCTGAGCAAAGAAGTCTTGGACCTAGGGTCTGAGCAAAGAAGTCTTGAACTATGCATCTGAGCAGTGAAGTATTGGATTCGAGGAATCTGAGCAGGAAGTCTTGGACAAGGGGTCTGAGCACAGAAGTCTTAGACAAAGTGTTTAAGCAAGGAAGTCTTGAACCAGGTGGGTTTAAACAAGGAAAGTTTTAGGATCTAAGGATCTAAGCACAAGTCTTGATCAGGTGCTGATTGAGCAAGGAAGTCTTAAACGGTAGGTCTGAGCAGAAGAAAGTATTGTGCTTGAACGCATAAGCAGTTGTAATCATGAATTAATTATAGTAGAAAATCTCTTGCGCAACAAGGGGACTGGACTACTCTCAGTTTGGAAGGAACCAGGATAATTCTATTATGTTCATTGTTATATTTACTTTACTTCTGCTATATTTTCCGCTGCATTAGTTGTTAGGTGCTAAACTTATGTTTAGAATCTAAACATTGTTCAAAAGTAGAAATATTTTTAAAAGAACACAATTCAACCCCCTTCTTGTGTACTTTTCCTCACCTTCACTCCATCTCAAAAGGAGCCACACTCGAGCATTGCACCCCCTACCATCGAGGCGAATAACTTCAAATTAAAACCTTCGCTGGTGCAAGCCATGCAACAGAACCAGATCTCTAGTAGCCCTACAGAGGACCCGAACCTTCATCTTTCAGTGTTTGTGCCATACGTAGACACATTGAAAGTTAATGATGTAAATCCAGAAGCCATATAATTACGTCATTTTCCCTTTTGTTTGAGAGACAGAGCAAGAGCTTGGCTCCAATCTTTACCATCTAATTCCATAACTACATGGAACAAATTGAAGAAAGTTTTCTTAGCACGATACTTCCCACCTAGTAAAACGACTATGCTAAGAAGTCAAATCAACAAAATTAGGCAAAAAGACAACAAATCTCTTTATGAAGCATGAGAAAGGTACAAGGATATGATAAGGCTCTATCCACATCATGGACTTGAACAATGGCTGATTATCCATACTTTCTACAAGGGTCTCTTGTACAACACCAAATTAACCATAGACATTGCAGTTGCCTGAGCTCTAATGGATAAACCCTACCAAGACGCTTATCAACTCATAGAAAACATGGCACAAAATCACTATCAATGGGGAGGTGAGCGAACTTCTGTAGAGAATTCCCAGACGAGAGGCAGAATGTAAGAAGTTAATGGCATAGACCATGTCAATGGTAAAGTAGACGCCTTACTCAAAAGATCGGGACTTTAACCCTAACTCCAACAGCTACCATAGCTGCTGTGACACCTAACTGCAAGCTATGTGGAGCCCCTAGGCACAACACTTATGAATGTCACTTATTCGCTGGAATTCCATCCGACCAACTGAACTATGCCCAAGGAAACCCATAGTCCAACACTTATAATCCTGGCTGAAGAAATCATCCTAACTTTTCTTATAAGAACAACAATGCATTGTTTTCTCCAAGCCCAACACCTGCTATCCCTCTTGGTTATAAAAAAGGAGCCCCCATTGCTCTACCCACGCCTAAAAAGTCAAACCTAAAACTAAAGATGGAAAAATTTATCACAACCCAAAGCCAACAAAACAAAGAGTTTACAAACCAGAACATTCACACGAATGAGCTGATTAAGCAATTGGCAAATAAAGTTGACTTTATGGCTACTCATAATAAAATGCTAGAAACCCAAATTTCTCAAGTGGCCCAACAACAAGCAGCAACAACTGCCCCAGCTGAAGTTTTTCCTGGAAAACCACAACTTAACCCCAAAGGTCATGCTAAAGTTGTCAAACTGCGAAGTGGGACAGAATTAGATGGGCCAGTGGATCCAAGGATTCAAAATCCACCCATGTATCAGAAAGATGAAAAAGAAACTGAAAAGATAACAAACGACAATCGACCAGAAGAACCAACTGACAATGGGCAGGAAACTAAAACCAAGGAGGCAGTCGAGAAAGATAAACCGTACGTGCCTCCACCACCATATAAACCACCCATTCCATATCCTCAAAGTATTTCTAAGTCCAAAACCGAGGGTTAGTTTAATAAATTTGTAGAGCTTTTAAAACAACTCAATATTACGACACCCTTTACAGAAGCTATTACACAAATGTCCTCCTATGCCAAGTTCCTTAAAGAGATCCTATCCAATAAGAAGAAACTTGAAGATAATGAGACAGTGACGCTTACTACTGAGTGTAGCACCCTCATTCAGAACAACATGCCCCCTAAGTTAAAGGACCCAGGTAGTTTTTCCATAACTTGTGTAATCGGCAAATTTGTCATAGACAAAGCTCTTTCTGATTTAGGAGCTAGTGTCAGTTTAATGCCCATTTCAATTTGTGAAAGACTCAAATTAGGCGAACTAAGACCCACAAGAATGTCTCTCCAACTGGTTGATCGCTCTGTTAAATTTCCTGTAGGCATGCTAGAAAACGTTCCTGTACGAATTGGTCAATTTTACATTCCCACAGACTTCATAATAATGGACATAAAAGAAGATTCCAACATTTTGATCATATTAGAAGGACCCTTTTTAGCCACTGCTGGTGCC
The DNA here is from genome assembly GCA_022829125.1 of Lathyrus tuberosus. Classification (NCBI taxonomy): domain Eukaryota; kingdom Viridiplantae; phylum Streptophyta; class Magnoliopsida; order Fabales; family Fabaceae; genus Lathyrus; species Lathyrus tuberosus. The sequence continues at coordinate 4,422,400 of JALAZF010000043.1, forward strand.
ATTATTGATGTGAAATGAGGAAAACTAACCTTTGGGGTCGGTGAAGAGAAAAACGAATTCATTCTTTCAAAATTCCTAAAAGCACCTGTTATAGACAATACTTGTTGTTTTATAGACATCATCGACGAATGCATAAAGATAATGAAGATGGAACCACCTCAGGATACTGAAGTCCTAAAAATTCAAGCACCTCCTATATTAGAAGATGATGAATGGCGTAGACCATATATGGATGACAGTTTGAAAGAGTGTCTCGCACTAACTCCTAACCCTATGCCTTGCCCAAAGAAACCTTCTTTGGAAATTAAGACACTACCCAAAAACTTAAGATATGAATTCCTAGATAAAGAAATTGATCGCCCAGTAATAGTCAACGCAGACTTAGGTCTGGAAGAAACTGAGCGGTTATTGGATGTCTTAAGGAAGTATCCTACAGCTCTAAGATATAATATCTCTGATCTCAAAGGAATCATTTCCTCTATGTGCATGCATCGAATTATGCTAGATGAAGACTAAAAAACCTCTAGAGAACACCAGAGGAGAATCAACCCTATCATCAGTGATTTAGTTAAGAGGGGAGTACTAAAGCTGCTAGAGGCAGTAATCATATATCCGATATTCGATAGTAAATGGGTCAGCCTAGTACATTCGTACCTAAGAAGGGAGGTGTTACAGTAGTAAAAAATGAGAAAGGATAAGCTATAACAAACCGTGTTGAGACAGGGTGGAGAATGTTCATAGACTATATAAAATTGATTAAAGCCACCTGAAAAGATCATTTCCCTTTACCTTTTACCAACCAAATGCTTGAGCGACTAGTTAGGCACTCTCACTTCTGTTACTTGGACGACTACTCGGGATTCTTCCAAATCCCAATTCACCCTGACGACCAAGAAAATACCACTTTCACATGTCCTTATGGATGACTTCTCAGTTTGTGGGCAAAGTTTTGAAGGATGTCTGGCGAACTTGAAGATGGTTCTAAAAAGGTGTGTGAAAGTCAACCTTGTACTCAATTGGGAAAAATGTCACTTCATGGTTCGAGAGGGAATCGTAGTTGGACACATAGTGTCAGACAAGGGAATTGAAGTTGATAAAGCCAAGATAAAAGTAATCGAAAACCTTCAACTGCCCAAAATCGTTAGAGAGATACGATTTTCTTAGGACACGCTGGCTTTTACCGACGTTCATCAAAGATTTCTCTAAAATAACTAAACCCCTGACCGGTCTGTTAACGAAAGAAGTTGAATTCATCTTTGATGACAAATGCTTAGAAGCATTTCAACTACTCAAACAAGCTTTGATCTCTACACCCTTTATACAACCTCCGAATTGGAATGAACTCTTTGAAATAATGTGTGACGCAAGCGATTACACTGTAGGCGCTGTCTTAGGAAATCGAAAAGATAAGAAGCTTCACATCATTTATTACGCGAGTATAACCATGGATGTGACACAAATGAATTACGCCACCACAAAAAAAGAACTCTTAGCTGTAGTGTTTGCGATAGATAAATTTAGCTCTTACTTAGTAGGAGCTAAAATAATTATCTATACCGACCACGCCACTATTAGGTATTTGTTGAGTAAGAAGGATGCTAAGCCAAGGCTGTTGAGATGGGTTCTGCTGCTACAAGAATTTGATTTAGAAATCAAAGAAAAGAAGGGAACTAAAAATGTTGTAGCAGATCATCTCTCTAGACTCGATGATATAAAAGTTGAACAAGTTCCCATCAATGATGATTTCCCAAATGAGCGACTTATTGCCCAGTTAGGAAATGACACACCTGAATGCTCTCAATATGATGACCTTTCTGAGAAAGAAAACTCCGAAATTGAAAATGAAGAAATCGTGGAAACATCATTTACTCAATCCACAGTCTCGTGGTATGCTAACTTTGTCAACTACCTAGCGGCCGGAGTACTTCTACCAAAATTAACAAACCAATAAAAGAAGAAGTTTTTCCATGAATAAAACAATATTATTGGGATGAGCCCCTCCTATTGAAAAGAGGTGTCGATGGTATCTTTCGTTGATGTCTCCCTGAAGAAGAGGTAGATAATATCATAACCCATTTCCATGTTGTACCTTATGGAGGGAACGCGAGCACATCCAAGACCTGTGCGAAAATCCTACGATCTGGCCTCTATTGGCCTAGCCTATGGAAAGATGTTCACACTATAATTATTAAATGTGACCAGTGCCAACGCACATGAAATATCTCTAGACGCAACGAGATGACATTGAATAACATCTTAGAAGTAGAAGTCATCGACATGTAGGGTATTGATTTCATGGGCCTCTTCCCATCTTTTTTTGGAAACAAATTTATACTCGTTGCGGTTGACTATGTGTCAAAATGGATTGAGGCTATAGCTTCTCCTACAAATGACGCACGAGTCATGATTAAGCTTTTCAAGAATAATATCTTCCCTAGATTCAGTATCCCTAGACTCGTCATTAGTGACGGTGGGTCTCACTTCATTTCAAAAATCTTTGAAAAACTACTGCTTAAATATGGAGTTCGACACCGAATAGCAACCCCTTATCATCCACAGACAAGTGGTCAAGTTGAAATTTCCAATAGGGAAATCAAGCAAATATTAGAAAAGACGATTGCAATATCTAGTAAGGATTGGTCATCTAAACTATCACTGTGTCGACAAAAGAGATTACTATGCTAGTTTAGGAATCAGTAGACTTCTCACATTTGGGAGCTACTACACCAAAAAGTTTAGGAATTTATCTGTAATCTTGGATCAAAGCAATCATGTCGGCATTAGAGTTATTTCCATTCCGTTCGTTTGTACTTGAATATTATTTCAGATTTAATTCCAGTTTTGTTTTCAGGTTTCTTTATATTTATACTTTAAGTTGTTTTTACTATAATTGTTTGCAATACTTCAATTCAAATCAATTATCGTGTTGTTGTTAGTTTCAAATATTAAGAATTGCATGTTCATGTTTAGTACCATGTCCGACTAAGTTGTTTTGAGTCCGAAATGTGAGGACCTTCGTATCGACGGGACTCAGTAAACCAAAGGCAAATGATTTATTAATTTAAATTATATTTTTCGGTTCTGAACTTTGGATTTTTAAAGTAAAACATTTTGCGTGACGACAAAAACATTCAGATACTGGTCAATAGCGCGGGAGTGAGACTGATATTTAACAAAAAAAAAGTTTGGATCTTTAACTTTTTAACACCGCGACAACTCTTTTAAATTAATTAGGACTTGTAGATTTTCAAAAATTGGTTCGAACCCGCAATTGAATGAGCGGCAGTAAAGCAATTGCGATGTCGATCAAAACACGGGCTACGCGAGAGTGAGTAGCGCTTTTAAGTCTTATTTTCCTACGATTTTTTTTAAAACAAAACAAATTCTGAGGTTTACATGAGTCCCATAAACACGTCAAGAAATGCATTCTGGTCTCGCCTTTATCAATTATTTCTTTACATTCAATCTTAATTTCCATTCTTGTTTGACTTTGCATAAAAATTAATTTTATTAGCCTTAGATTTACATAGCAGCAGTAGATAAAGATAGGTTTCATTATTGGTCCATGTGGGTTCAATATCTATTAAAAATACAACAGATTTTGCACACTTACGGAATAGCCCCATCAAGTTTTTTGCGTCGTTGTTAGGGACCAATTTAGTCAATATCGAAACTCTGTTGTTGCGCAGTATAGACTAAGACAACTATTTTCCCTTTAATTCATCAGTTGTATGCCAAGCACTCGCTCACAAGGAGAAGAGTTAGAGCAACCGATCAATGAAATCGGGCGTTTTGTAATTCTCAGACGCTGACTTAGAGAATATCGATTAAAATATAACATCCCTAATCCAAATATCCCAGAACCAGATATGGCTGCAAATCAAAATCGTCCTCTTAAGGACTATGCTGCTTCATCTCAAGAGGAACCACACTCGAGCATTGCACCCCCTGCCATCTGTAACACCCGAATTCCCATCGCGAATAAATAATACATAAATAAAATCAGAGTAACTAAAAATTTATTTTTCCGACAGAAACAAGGATGCCACATTTAAATAAACAAAACATCATCCCTGCTCATAATTTTGATACATAGCATAAAATAGAGTACCCTCAAGGGGGAAACTTTTTCCATAATAAAGGAAATGTCAATTATGGAATAAAACGGAAAGTTCCATAACCGACTTGTTTTACAAAATAAACTGTTTTACACATCAAAATATTCATACAAAATATATCCTACAAATATATACATATATAACATAATCGTTCCCCGACTCCCGTGCTACGTATCAGAGCAGACACCAAGACCTAAGCAACCGAAGATCTAACTCTTTCACTTGCCTCCACGCCTCTAAAGCTGACAATCTGCACTATGCCATAAAAAGCATATTCTAGCAGAAGGGTGAGAAATAACAACTATAACAAGATTGCATAATAATATGCCACAACACAGATAATTCACATATATAATATTTCTCACCACATACATCACATACTAACACATATAGCATGGCACCAATACATAACATATCACACATAATAAATCGAATCATGATTTTCCACACATAACACATCCCTTCACAATTCTCACCACAATTCATCACAACTCACTCATATACATCACAATGTATATATCTATACAAAACCAAGCATATTCATCATGCACATTTTCACAATTCTTATCATTCCACATAAACATTCATATTCATGTTTATTTATCAATTCACAATTATAGAGATGATAAATGCAAATCATAGAGACCGACTCACGACTCTATGCAAATGCAATGCGGTACCGACTTAATCATCTCAAGTTCACTCAGGAACTCTGCTGGAACCATCGCTCGTTACCAATGTAACTCCCCGTCGGGCCGACGATGTTCACCCATTGTTCACACCCCACATGGGCACACAATGTTTATGGATCGCTCACACCCCACCTGGGCACACGACCCGATCGCTCACACCTCACACGCGGGCACACGATCTGATTGCTCACACCTCACCTAGGCACACAATCCGATTGCTCACACCTCACCTAGGCACACAATCGTTCGTAACCATCGCTCACACCTCACATAGGCACACGATGTTACCACGGATTCTCATTAGAATCGCTCAACACAAGAATGTACTTCATTATGCTTCACATGCAAAATGACTCAAGACATTCTTGAAATGCATACATATTCACAATATATTCATGCATTCATCTCATACAATCACATACCACCTATATACATTCACAATTCAACAATATGAATTATCTCCTCATCATTATTCATGCATTGAAAACAATTCAAACAAAGCATTTCATCACATACCACATACCACAACAATCATACAATCACAATTACTTTCACAAGGGACTCACACCACAAAGGCTACCCACAATCCGATTGCTCACACCTCACCTAGGCACACAATCGTTTGTAATCATCTCATACAATCACATACAATCTATATACATTCACATCAATGCACTATTGTATGATTCACATCCAAAACACACATTGAATTTCACATAAGCAATGCATATTATCACAAACCACAACAACAAACCACGAACCAACACAACATCATACCCACATACATTGATATTCAATCAAACAATGTATATTACTACACCACAACATCATTAATTCCTCACACAAGGGATTCACATATCAAATGCTACTCACAACAAATCATTATCGCACATTGAAATCAAAACCCAAAACACACATTTATTCCTCCATAACACCACAGATCATCATCACCAACACTTATCATATATATTCACATCATATACCAGCACACAAGCCATACGATACATATTAAAAGCATATAGCACGGTAAAACACCGACCGCACGCGTTTAACGCGATAAAAACCCGACAACCCAAGACTTTTCCAAAACCACGACCTAAATAAATCATCTACTGCCTTCCAACCCATTTTTTATAAGAAAGAACATTTCATAAGCTTTCTAACGCTTCAAACGGGGACCAAAACGGACTTACGGTTCAAAAGTTATGAATTTTCAAAGTTTCAGAAATTTTCCCTTTCGCCCAGACCTGCACGCTGAGCGCCCGACCTGCGCGCTGAGCGCGAATCCTGCTACGAATTTCAACCTTAAAAGCACCATTTTTAGACTTCCAGACATCTGTTTTCGATTCCGTAAAAAGCTGCGTTCTCAGAATTCAACGTACTACAATATTTTCACTATTAAAAAGCCATCCAACACATTTTACCATTTTAGACATATTTTAAAACATAATTTTATCATTGAATTCTAAATTCGAACTCGATCGAAACCGCGGGAAAACACGCAAACCACCATTCCCGATTAAACCCAAACCTTACCCGACTACACTACACAACTTATTCCGAGTTTCAACCGTGGAAACATCGATTTCCACTCGATTTACCATTAATGCCCTAAACTCCAATTCTTGATAACTCGACACAAAACCCCTCAAATCTCACCAACATGCCTTTCCGATTAAACCCACTCCTCGCTCGACTATTCTACGCGAACAGTTTCGAAATCTAACCGCGAAAACATCAATTTCTATCAATTGTTCACAATTCTAACCAAATGGAAAACATACATTTTCAACCAAACAAACACATACATATACATATACAATCGAAATATAATTGAAACTTCTCACCCTTACCCGATTATTCGCGCTTGAAACGGAGTTTTTCCCGATTTTTCCCACTTTCTCCTCTTTTCTCTCTTCTTCCTCTTCTTTTCTCTTTTCCTTCTTTCTTTCTCTTTTTCTCTTCCTTACTATTTTTCTCTCTTTTCTTTCTATTTATATAAAAACATAAAACTTACCCAAGCAAAAGACCAAAATACCCCTCAGCTCAAATATCTCTCAAACGCTCTCAAAATGCGATAAAACATAAACATCGATGAAAAATACTATATTGCCAAATAAAAGTCAAGAATAAAATAATATAATAATAAAATAATCAAATAGACTCGATTAAATAAAACTGACAAAAACTGGGGCGTTACACCATCCAGGCGAATAACTTCGAATTAAAACCTTCGCTGCTGTAAGCCGTGCAACATAACTAATTCTCTATGAAATTCTGGCACGCAGATACTAGATATCGAGACAGATGTCACAACACCAAGATCAACAACAGCTTGATCACGCAAGATGCCGAAAATCAAATGACAGAAAAGTAAAATAAACACTAGAATTGTTAACCCAGTTTGGTGCAACACACCTACGTCTGGGGGCTACCAAGCCAGGAAAGAACTCACTATGATAGTATTAGTTCAAAGTTAAACTCGTCCGTTTACACCTTCTCGCCTTATCCCTACCTTGTGCAACTTCTACATAGACACCGTCTAGATATGAGATCCCCCTCTCACTTCCTAATCAGTCACAATCCCAGTGACAATTCAACAATTCCACAAAAATAGAAGTAGCACACTTCCAAGACAATACTTGATTTTTCTTAAAAGATTCAACTAAGAACAATACACTCTTGCTTTAAAGCTTTATAGTGGACAATGAACAATGAACAATTAGTCAACCTCAATGCATCAGAAGATACATGAGTGACATACAATTAAAAAACACTAAACCCTAAAGACCAACAAAAACACAGCTAATTCTTATTTCACAAAATCTTCACGTGTTGTTCTCTACTTCAATAGGGATTGGTCTTCACTTTAAATAGCCTCCAGACCTACTGGACTTGGGCTTCTTGAGGCGCACAAACAACAACAATCAGTTTAAACTAGATGCAAATCATCCTGCACAAAATAGGAGCAAAATACAAATTTTCCTAAAAAGGCTCAAGGATCCTTTTTATGAAAAGTAACAGAATATGTCATAACAGAAAATCCTACAATATACTCTTATGCAAAATGCACGTGTGTGATCTAGAACACACTTAAAAATCACACTAAAAATACCAAAATAGCCATGCCCTGATTTTTGGTATAACATGTCCTGGAACATGTCACAACATCATGCAGAACATGATGTCTGACTATCATGGCAGAACATCTGGTTTAACATCTTGCTAACAGCATGTTGTTTTACCAAAATGTAGCCAATCCAAAAACCACAGGACTTACAATCTCCCCCTTTGGCAAATTTTGGCTAAAACAACCTTAGCACACATCAGAGGCACACAACAGAAACATAACATCGAATTTTTTTTGTTTGAAACATGGTTACTTTGGTATTTTTTTTCTAAAAATATGGTTGTTTTGGAATTTTTTTTTGAAAAACATGGTTATTTAAATAAAAAAAAAAGATAAATTGCATGGTGTTTCTTAGATTTTTATTTTTTCTTTTCATATTTTGAGACCCATTAAAAAAAGTTAAATGACGATGCGCTTACACTGTCATCCAATAGGATTATATCACTTTGTCGTATCGTATAAATAATTTAAAATTTTTAATCTAACTTGGAGGGATACATAATCATCATTGATTGACATTGTAAAATTAATTTATGCAATCAGTACATCATCTCTTTTCTCTTAAAAAAAATATTGTAATTCTAGATTTCTTCTCTTTGTTTTATTTTTTCTCTCTGATTGATTTTACTTCTCGTTAGAGATAAAAACAATTATTTGTAATGTTAAGCATGTTTTTTATAAACAAAATATTGCATTAAGTTTAAGCATAAGGGGTGTTTGACCAAATTACAAAGATCAACGAGAATAACTTTACATTGCATAACCCATAGGAAACCCTAACGAAACATTTAAATCGACAATAAGCGAGTCATTCAACCTAATGGAATTGGCCTCAAGCTAACTTCTTAGCTAAAGAAGATATTTCTACTGCGCTTTTCCATTCACCCTTGAAAATAGTCTCATTTCTGACTAACCAAATAGCACATTCAACCACTAACCAAAACAAAATCCTCCTTTTTTTTTTTTCGATTCCAATCAAGCTAGCTTCGAAGGCAAGAAAATGACCTGTAACCGACACAAACGTAGGTAACATGCACAAACCAATTCAAACAAGAACGTGGTTCCAAATAGAAGAAGCTATCTGACAAGTTATTAAGAGATGATAATGAGTTTCGCTTGGCCCTAACCATAAGGGGCATACAAGGTTACGATGGCCTGACAAAATGCCACGTTTGGCTAACTCATATATGGTTTGCAACATGTTCCAAATTAATCTCCACACAAAGAATTGAATATTGAAAGGCACGTTCTAGGATCAAATTAATTTAAAATACTGAAGCTTGTCTGCATCAAAAAAATAATCTGCAAAGAAATCGAACAAAAAAGCAGTGCAAGCTGATTTAATCGAAAATCCGCAACTGTCCCGCCACCAAGTAAAAGAGTCTTCAGAATCCATATTCGATCTAGTATCAAAGAGGATAAGTTGGAGCTCCTCCCATTCAAAGTGAACATTTGAGCCCACTGCAGGTTCAGAAAGAAAGTCCAGTCCCCAAGATCATTCACCAATATTCCAGTTCCCAGCATCCGCCACCGAAAGCCAAGAATCTTGGAAATAGTGAAACAAGGCCGAAAATTACAAATAAGAATGTGTTGAGCCTAAACATTTATACTTCTAGAAAGCGATACCAGAATCGTCTCCTAATTTGCAAGAGATGCTATCTCCAAACCAATAAGGCTTAGAACCCCAAGCACCCATAGATAACCTAAGACCCCTCCACCAAATGGAAAATTTCTTGTTGTTAACCGGATAAGACAGATTGAGCAGTTGTAATTTCGTGTTGCCATATTGAAATCAAAAAGAAACCTCCAAACAAAATCAACATTTAAGATAATTCCCCAAACCCTTTTGGCTAGTAATGAGATATTGATCAATTCAAAATGCCTCACTCCTAGTCCACCCTTCAATTTAGGCTTGCAAATGGTTGACTAACCAATCCAATTAATTATCTTTTTATTTTCTTTGTCATTCCACAAAAACGCCCTTTGGATTTTAATCATATGTTAAATCACCTTTTTTGGAGCTCTATAAAACGAAAAATAGAATTGTGGGATGGAATTAAGAACTAAATTGGTTAGAGTTAATAGACTGTAACGCCCCAAAATTATATTTAGAATTTTATTCAAGTTTTGGTGTATTTCTTAATTATTTATGTGTTACTTTAGAATAATAATAATAACTTAAATTAATATATAAAAATATTTGAAATAATAGGAAGGTGAAGGATTATAATTAATTATAAATTATGGGTTAATAAACATAAATTATGAAATAAAGGGAGGTGAGTAGAATTAATTTAGAACTAACGGAATTAGCGAGAATAAAATAAATACGTTAAATTGGGTTTTATTTTCTATAAGAATAGATGAATTTAGAGAACACATATCAGTTTGAGAAAAGGAGGTAGACCCTAGAAAAGAGAAGTGCAAAAGTAGGATATCTCACCAAAAACTCAAGTTTTATATCTCACCAAAAACTCAAATTTTTTTGAGTTATCCTGGTTCCTCTCACAACTTGAGAGTAATTCAGTTCCCTTATACTTATAATAGATTTTTACTATAATCACACAAGAGACTTCCAATGCTCAAACACTAACGTAAGATGATCCTATGCTTAAGCACACAAGCAAAAGACTTCCAATGCTCAAGCACACAAGTTGTTGTTTAGACCTCACATGTTGTTTGAAGAAGCTGAGCACTGGTGAGAGAATACCCGTCAAAGATTGAAGGTTGCAGGCACCGCTATTACTTGGAACGATTTTAAGAAATAGTTTTTGAACAAGTATTTTCCAGTTGATGTTCGTAGTTGCAAGGAGAATGAATTATTGGAACTAAAACAGAGTAACATATTTGTGGTTGACTGTGTAGCCAAGTTTGAAAAGCCATACATATATTGTCCTCGCTATAATGGTGTGGACACTGGAGATTTCAAGCATGTGAAATTTAAAAATAATCTACACTTCACGATCAAGCAGTTTATCGGATATCAAGAGATTTCCCTAATTTATGATTGACTTTTAGTACCAAAAAGTATTGAGAGTTTAGTCTTTCTTTTATTTCTATTGTCATACTACTTTCATTTGCTTGTCAAAAAGTTTTAGATGCTTTGTATTCGGGATTAAGTCCCTTTTAGTAAAACTAAAATCTACATGATAAACTTTATTTAAATATGTATATAAATAAAATGAAATGTGAATAAAAATGTATAGCCACCCAGTTATAATGTTTTTTCAAAATGAAGAGTAAAATGTTGGCAGACAGGATGGAGATTTTTGGACTTTCAAATGGTGACATGTACAATGATCCTCAATCAGATGTTCACTCTGTGCCAGACTGCCAGTTTACCTGTTCTGGTAGAAGCTATCAACTGAATCACCATGTATGAAGTCATAAGTTTAAGGATAAGTGGACATGGCTTCACACTTGAATTGCGACATCGAGGTTTTTGATGGAATTGGAATTATATATCTAGTGGTGTAAACTGTACTATCGTGAAGGAGAGAGATTCTGACTCCATTGATGCTAGAGGCTTCAACTGGCTTAATAATAATAACTGATAGCAAAACCATCAACTCTAATACCATGTTCTAACTTTCTTAAGAAAAAGTATTAAAGTTTGAGATGACTAGTTGAAAATGGTCTAAGATTCTAAACGAAAACATAAATTCAAACATAGAAGATATTTACTAGAGCATATGTCGAGACATTGACTCTCAGGGAAAGGATCCCATCTGAATACAAAGTGTGTGGATATCTATGCCTAATCAACACATGACGTTTATATACAAGAAAAATTATTTTTAATATTATATACTTATACTCAAAGTCATAAGTATCTACACAAATATGATAACAAACCAACTATCTCCATAATAATAAATAGAACTAAAATGCTAAACTATCTTTCAATTTCATGTCCTCCAAATATGTACAAGTAAAGGGTTGTGGCTGGGAAATGAGTCATTTTATAATTTGTTCCACAAGTGCTACAAATAGCCTCTCTCCCTCCCAATTAAAAACAAGCCTTTAAGCTCTTCAATCATTGGAAACAACATATAATCCTTTAAGCTCTGTCTCAAGTTTTTGGCTTTGGACTTGACCTGCATCATTACCAGCCTTGATAGTTTCATATTGTTACTGTCTTTCTCCAAATGCTTGGTCTTCAACTCCAATCCTGTCACAATGTGTGCATGCAATCATGACAACTATATGTGCATGAATAACTCTCAGCTCAGTATGACATAGTTGTATATGGAAGAGCAGGGCACCAGAGTACATGTCTATACTAATGGAAGTACAGCAATGAAATTAAAAAAATAACAGCAACATCTCCCACGCGAAAGGCAATGAGAACCAAAGCAACAACTAAAATCAGTGTTGAAACATACATTCAAATTAATAATGTACAAAAATAGGCAAATATCTTACCTAGTTTCAGTCTTACAATAGACCTCTTGCAATCATTTCACGAAGAAGTTTCTCCGCCTTATCATTTTCATCTTTATCAAAAAGGGAACGGATGATTATTTCATAAGTAACAGCATCTGGAATGCAACTACTATCTTTCATTTTTGACAGCATGGCCAATGCTTCATCAAACAAGCCTTTGTTACAAAGTCCATGGATCATAGTAGTATATATATAGACATCAAGATTGTAGCCTTTGACCAAAAGATCTTCAAAAACCTTTTGTGCATCCTCAAGTCTTCCAACTTTACACAATCCATCGATAAGAATATTATATGTGTACATGTTTGGTTGAATACCTTGGTCTTTAAATTCTTTGAATAATGCAATTGCCTTATCAACTTGATGGTTTTTGCATAAAGCATCCAATATAGAACTGTACGTAATTATATTAGGTAGTTGACCTCTATCACACATCTCATCAACAAGCTCCAAAGCATATGAGATTCTCCCCAATTTGCACAAGCCATCAATAAGGGAACTATAAGTTATCGTATCAGGAATGATTTTTCTACAACGCATTTCTTTAAAGACACTTATAGCTTCGTCTGCCATTTTAATCTTACAGAATCCATTAATCATGATATTGTAGGTCCAAACATTAGGAGTCACTCCCCTTTTAGACATAATGTGGAATAAATCATTGGCCTTGTTCACTTCATTTACAAGGCAATATCCATCCATTAAACAACTATAAGTAACAACGTTGGGTTTAATGCCTTCTTTAATCATCACAGCTAACACATTTTGCACTTCTTTCATCTTTCCTTCCTTACAAAAAGCATCAACCAATATAGTAAAAGTATAGATATCCGGGTTGATGTTTTCCAACTTCATTTTGTTAAATAAATGAATTGCTTCTTTTAATTTACCAACAATGCAAAAGCCACTAATTAAAGCATTGTAAGTGAAAACATTAGGAGAAATTTTCTTAGCAACCATTTCAGAATATAAATCACATGCATCGTTAACAAGTTTATCTTTGCACATGTTCTCAATAATTGTAGAGTACATTACCACATCAAGTTGGACTAATTTCCCATCAACTTGTCTCAGCAACTGTAGAGCAGCTCTTGTTTCTCCGGCTTTGCATAATCCATTGATCAAGGTTCCATAACTAACATGGTCCAGCTGAAATCCCTGTGCTACCACTTTGTCATGAAATTGCAATGCTTTATGGAGGTGACCTTTGAGACACAGACCCTTGATTAATGTAGTGAGAGTAATGGCATCTGGGTGATAACCCCTCTTGAGAATCTTGGTTAAAACAGAAAAAGCAAAAGTAATATGACCCAAATGAGAGAGAGAATTGATGAGGATGTTGTGAGTTACAAAATTAGGAGTAACTCTATTCAGTTCCATTTGGTGAGAAAGGAAACAACAGTAGAGTAATGTTTGGCCTTAACAAGAGAACCTAAAATCTTGCCAAATTGAATGTCGGGTGGGGTGGGTTTGGTTTGGAGCATTCGATTGAACAAGGAAACAACATCATCAACATAGTGAGAGTATGATCTGGAATTGGGAATAGAAACAGAAGCAGCGTACCTTAAAAACGACATTGATGTCTTGTCGCTCGGCACACCGAACAAATTATGTGTTGTGTTGGAATGAAAAAGTATCAAAAATCTCTGAACTGGAATTGGAACGAATGATGCTGTACTCAGGTTAGGTCAGTTTGCGGAAGCTGAATTGTAGCACATAGCCCAATCAATGCAAGCCACGTACTAAAACTGATTAAAAACGTTTTTTTTATAAAGTGTAGGTAGATATTCGAAACTAAAAAATAATGTAGAGACTAAAAAGTGATTAAAGTTTAAAGACCATTAATAAATTAATATTCAATTAAAATTCATGAAATTGTCAAAATATATATATATATATATATATATATATATATAGTCTAATCAATCTATAATATAAGAAAATTTAACGTTGTGGAAAACACAATTTTATTATTTCTTTTATTTCTGTCACCTCATCAAAATAAGAGTAATTGTGGTCTAAAAATTACTTTTTTCAAACAAACTAACATAGTTTATTAGTTTGGATGACAATGTTACTATTTTGTTTTTCATTACATGTCTTTTTAAATGGTTTCCATCCAATTTGTTAAATTCCAACTAAATTTTTCAACATGTTTTACTTTTTCTCTTTTTTCAATGTATAATCTTATCATCTGACTCTTCTTCTTTCTCTCTTTCGCCATCCTTTCACACACACACACACACACTTTCTCTCTCTCACCCACCGTCCTTTCAGTTTTTCTTCCTTCTTCCTCTTGTTCCTCCTTCTTCCTCTTTATCTTCATTCTTTCTCTTTTTCCAATAGAATTCGTTACAATGATCTGCCTTAAAACAAATCTAGATCTGTTATCAACAATATCGTTTTCGAAGCTCTAACCGTAGCCGAAAAATCAACCAATGTCATCCTTTGTATATTGTCAAAGCTATATTTCTAAATCTTGAAGATTCTTGAACCTTCGATCTTGAATCGCTTGATGTGGTATTGGGGATTTGTCGCTGCTGGCTGAGGAATAACGTGGAGATGTGTTTTAGAAATTTTGCAGAAAGTTGTTTTGGTTTGATTTACTACATATTTGCATGATAACGATCTAGAAGTGATTGGAGTTTTTTTTTATTTTGTATAGATTTGTATAGATTTGTCTCTAACGTTTCAATTTCTTGGTTTATTATTGTGTCTTCTTGTGTTGCTTCCTGCCCAAATTTGCATTGAGGAACTATTGGTATTATTTTTCTGCTAAAAACTATTCTCTGATGAGAGACGACCATTGATATGCGAAGAGTACAATTTTTCTGCTACAAACTATTCTACTTTGTTTAACAATTTCATGTAATGATAATATCGATTCTCTGATGAGAGACGACCATGTCTCCTATAGATTTTGAGAACCATGATTGATGCTGGAATTAAACCCTATGTTGTTGCATATACAACCGTCATTAAGGTCCAGGCTTCTGTCGAATGAGTTGTTTCCTTTTATAAATTCAACTTGGAAGGGGCATTTTTCATAAAGTGTAAATTGCCTGGCTTTGACATATGTGAATTTTTCCTTTTCGTTCACAGGTTTGTGTTGAAAGTAATAATTTTACGCAAGCACTAACACTATATGAAGAAATGAAAAGCTACGAGACACGTCAAAATTTGGTGAGTCAATTGTTATTATGTTAGTTCATTTACTTGATGTCATGTATAAAATTACACAACAGGTTGGTAGTTTAATATTATAGAATATTGGTATTGGACAAATTAAAACAATCATCTACTTGTATTGCATAATATATGTTAAAAACACACATTTTTAATCAATGCCAGAGTGGTGTTTATTTTAGGAAGAATTTACTAGGCTATGGAGAGGCACCAACGCAGGCCTCGCACTTGCAGTACCGACTGTAGGTTCACATCCATTTAACTGTGTTTTAGTTTTTACTGTTCTAAGTACTAGACATTGGATAATGAGAGTGTGCGAATTGGCTAATGTATTCTTTAATATGCTTAAATCAGGTTGGAATTTACCTTCCTTGCTATGTCATATTTTGAAACTGGTTCGAGGAATACACAGCCAAAAATGCTCCCATCGCAACTCCATATGTATTTTTAATTACTAGTTCATTGGCACGCTCACTTGCTTGTGCAACTTGTATTGAACTTGCCAAAACTCGCATGCAGGTATTTAATTAAGATAATCTCTATTATGTTATTTTCTTCTTGAAGTACCATTAGTTTAAGTCATAGTTATGTTCAATGCTTTCTTGAATCTATGTTGTAATTGTGCAAGTTAACCAGCAATTGAAAGTGGATTTTAGCCTGACAATTGCTCCCAACTAGTTTGGAGAGTGCATGGTTTACGATTTTCCTATTTATTTCACAAGTACCAAGTCATTGGTGCCATGAGTTATCACAAGTCAATTCCAATTGGCAGCATTGTATTCAAATTATGATTACGACTTTGGCTATGGGTCATGACCTATAGTTAAAGAATTGCATTGTGGCCGGATAATGTTTTGATTTTTTCCTTCACTTGTTTGTCCCTCCGAGTTATCTCTGTTATAATTCTACTCTACTTCTATTTACTGTAGTTCACGTAGTTTGATTTTTTTTCTTTATTCAATTAATGATCGAGTTTGTATTGTTATGGGTTTAATTTAGTGTGGAAATGGTGTTTTTCATTTTTTATTCCTTCCTAATCAGTGGAGTTTTTAAAAGTCATGTTGTCATATTGTATTATCCAGCTACATTTCCTATTTGCAATATGGATTCTTACTGGTGTTTGGATCTTGGGCTTTTGTAGGCATTTAAAGAGACTCAAATCGGTCAAAAGCCACCTGGAGTATACGAGACTTCGCTAGGTGTTGTCTCTAATGTCAAGGGCAGAAGTAATTCACCGAACAGCTGTAAGTGCACAGCTTTTGCGACAACAGAACACCTGATTATTCTTTATCCTAACGAATTATTTCTGATATAATCTACAGTCCTTGAATGTTAGTGGCTCTCTCTTGTAACTCTTTAACTCAATCATACACTTGTAGGCATTTAATACATTCATTATTTTTTCTTCTTTTGACATTCTCTAATGGTTATGTAGCTGTAATTTTGGAATTAGATGGTAATCTTAATAAGCAGTTTCGTGTGTTTGAGGCTGCCCCACAAGTTTATTGGAAAAATCACATGCTTCAATTGTATCAATTAATTTAGATTTCAATTCTGTTAATTAATTCATATTGTGTTTGTTACATTACCTTATTTATCCATAAGGTCTTAAAACACATATCATTGTAAAAGCATTGAATCATCCAAATCTTCAATCCTATTCTTTTCGTCAAGTTGTTTCTTAATTAATCAATAATGTCGAAATTAGTGTTAGTATTAAATGGTGAAGAAAGGGTTTTGAACTATGAGTTCATTGTCTGGAATGTGTATTTATTTTTCATATTGGTTATTGAAATTGTCAGGGGATATATATGAGCATGCTCGAGGATCAAGATGCATTTGAAAGGGATTTCTTCCCGTTGAAACTTTATTATACAGATGTCGGGTAACTAATTCCACCCCTTTATTTGCAAGTATATAATATTAAGTTTCTAATCTCCGATAGCTGAATTTCGAAATAAAATAATAGACATTATATGCCAAAAACCACACAGTAGTATCCGGTATCAGAGCGTAAGTAATGTTGTATCCAACTCATCTAGTTTCTTTTTTAGTTGTTCTAATTTATAGGGGCTTTTCTTATGTTGCAATAATTGCCTTCCACAATCTCCTCGGGAGTACTCAATACTTGGTCTCAACCGGCTAAATTTCACTGTCTATATTCTGAGCAGTAGCAGCAATAACATTTTTCTTATGTTTTCTGTCTTAGTTTCTGCTGTTTATGTTTATAAATTTTTGTGTAATAAGTTGTTCAAACACATTTTTGTTTGTATTGAACATTAGTAAGTCTTGAAGTGAGAATGTATGTTATTCTAAATGCTTTTTTCTCATTACAATGATTATACTATATGAAGGTTTATTACTTTTAACCTATTACCCCAGTTTGTAACATAGTCATAAACCTAATTTAAACATTCCTGCTCCTATACTGATTGGTGTAATGTTGTTAGCAAAACTATTTGTATTAATATTCTTTCTTTCATTGTAGATTGTTGTGACAACTTGGCATTTTAAAGTTGAGATGTATGATGTGAACAAACGAAGTTAATACAGTTTTTTTAAATGATGAATTCACAGATTTTTAAAATTCAAGTTTTTTAAAACTTGAGATGTCTATTTCAATTATCCTTCCATTTTGGCACTGGCAGCTTTATCTTTTCATGTAGCAGACCCCGCCTTTCCATTTTTTCCCTTTCTCATTTTTACAATCACCTATACTGCATTTCAAAGCAACTACAAAGTGGTATATATTAGTTTTCTTCCATAAAGTATATTTATCTATAGTCCCATATTAATGTATGTCATTCATCTGTCTATACTTTCACCATCACCACTGTCCCATATACTAGCTCTGTTTTACAGTCCCTATGATGTTGGAATACCAATGCTTTTTTTTTACCAATTTCACCACTCCACGTTTCAAGTTTATTATAGCTTGTCAAAATGATTTTATCTGAAGGTTAAAAAGTCAAATATCCAACATAATTGGTCTATCTTTACTAACTGAACTAACCACTTTTTCTACTACATTTTGTTACTGTTTTGCTATCTATACTAGACTGACCTTGTTATACAAAATTTAATTCTACCTTCAATTAATGCTTTGTATTTTTAAATTATTTGGGCATATACTATAATCGAAACATATATTATTACTTACCAAATTATGATATAGATAGATACCATGCTAAAAACCACACAACTACCTTATGGACCTTCCACAATGGCTTCACTCTTTTTTTTTTCAATAAAGTTAATAATTTATTATGTCAAATTGAATAATATTCAATATTCGTACATACAATTCACTTTCTACCTTATTGGTCATTATCAACATAATACGGGAAAAAAGACATTGTTGATTAAAATATTTTTATCTAGTGGAGAAAATATTATTGTTATAAACGGGAATAACATTACTATTGATTCAAATACTTTTTATAAATATTGTCAACCAAAATTAGTATTTTGATTCAACTAGTTTTATATACGGAAATAACTTTACTATTGATTCAAATATTTTTATAAATAGTTTCAAAACAAAATTAATATTTATGTAAGGGAAAAAAATAAATTGTTGATTAAAACATTTTTATATAGGGGAGAAAATACTATTGTTATAAACGGGAACAACTTTACTATTGATTCAAATATTTTTATAAATATTGTCAAAACAAAAATAATATTTTGATTTAAATATTTTTATATACGGGAACAACTTTACTATTGATTCAAATATATTTATAAATAATGTCAAAACAAAAATAATATTTATATACGAGAAAAAATTCATTGTTGGTTACATTTTTTTTATACGGAAATAAATATTATTGTTATAAACAGAATCAACTTTACTATTGAACCAAGAAAAAGATTAAGGGGGCTTATTAAAATAGATTGACTATATATTTTAAAATTGTATTTTCTCTTATAAAATAATTGTCTTATTTGGAAAAAAAAAAACTAAAACAACTGATTTATCTAATACAAGTTTCAATAGCTTTTATTTTTAATCATATTATTCATAATATTGTTGTTTACCTTTCATCTTCTACATTTATTACTATTTCAACTTAAATTTATTATTATTCTTAAGTTTTTTTCTTTTTTCAAATTTCAATTTTTAGGATAGTTTGCAAACAAATACGCGTCTAAAATCGTATCCCACATAAAAATCTACCCCGTGCGTAGGCACGAGTTTGTTACTAGTTTTTTTAAAAATAACATCATAAATATTGAATTTTTATTGGACATCGATGTTTAACTAATTTATATTTATAGTATATTTGTGTTTCAAGATGTCAAAGTAAATATTAATAAAAGAGTAGAAATTAAAATAAGAGAAAATAGTATATGAACTGTTACATTATCAACCAATTATCATCATATATTCCGTTAAATCATACTATAATTATTAAGTTAATGGTATGACATGGCTGAGTGATAAATTTCTATTTGTATGATAGTGTAAACTTATCTTATATCGTCAGTGCATATCCATTAAACTCTAAAAATAAAGT
Organism: Lathyrus tuberosus; assembly: GCA_022829125.1. NCBI lineage: Eukaryota > Viridiplantae > Streptophyta > Magnoliopsida > Fabales > Fabaceae > Lathyrus > Lathyrus tuberosus. The sequence goes on from JALAZF010000043.1 coordinate 4,442,492, forward strand.
GTAAGATTTCATAACAAATTAAACATTACATTTGCTTCATCAAGACTAGCAACGAGACTAAGTTTTGATTGTATATACATTTATCCTTTGTCTTGGTTTCTTTGGTCTTCTTGTTCACAAAGATGAATTTCTTAAACTTACCGATAAGGTACCATATTCGAGTCATATACTCTTTCTCAGTTTCATCTAGGGTCACGTCTTAACATGTCGTTTTTATTTGTTCTAATAAAAAATGATATGATAAATTCTCTTTCCAAAATTTATTTATCTATCATATAAGAAAGAAATATGTTCTGGAAAAGGCTTTATTGCACTTTTCTCTTTGATTACCACGTCATATTTTTTGTGCCATTCTACATCCAACTCAACCAATTCCCAAACAGCAATTGTTTCTGATTACAATTGACTCATGTTTGCGCTGGTCTACTTAATAAAGTATTCAAAACAAACTGAATTGTGTACTGTTCATCCATTAAACCAAGTATTGAAACTCTACATTTGCCAAAAATCAAACGTCTCATCAATCATTCTACAATGTCTTCCATAACCACGTTTCCTCCTTTTGCAATTTTGAATCTCTGATTTTTCCTTCTTCGCTTCAGCAAACGCGCCAAATTTTGCCTCATATTTCTCTTCCTTCTTCAAACAAGCGTTTCTTCTCTACCTGCAAAGTTCTTTCTGCCCGTCGTCTTCATCCTACTGATCTCGTCGTCCACGTTTCTTCAACATGGCAAGACCTTTTAAGATGATAAAGGACATCAATGACCGAAAAGAACTTTGGAAAATTGTTATCAAAGTTCACCACAAATGGAAAGTAACATCAAATACAAAGGAGTATTTTGAGCTTATTGTTGTAGACAAAGACGTGAATTTATGAATGCCATGTTACCTTTGTTTTTCTTTTTGCAGTATTGTTTGGTTATTATGATTGTTCGTCTTCATGCATATGGTTTTGTTATGTCCGTGGTTTTTGGTTTGCCTTCACAAAAAGCTCATTTGTTTCGTCTTTGCCATGTCGTAGCTTCTAATTCATTTTGTTTTTTAATAGTATATTTTAATGAATTAATTTTTCTTGGTATACACTATTAGTTCTTTCTTATATGATATATTTCCATTTCTTTTTCGTCATATCTCTGTAGTATATTTGAGTTTGGATATGCACATTTATGTTTTAGGTTTTGTATTCACCTAATGTTGTATATGTCTTACCATTAACAGGGTGTTGATATTCATGTGATTGTTCTGACGATGTTTAGGCAAGTTTTTAATTCTCTTTTATTGGTTAATATGAATTGCACCGTTGCAAACTTCCAAGTTCTACCGAATGATTTAATGTTCAAAGCATCAGACCATAAATATTTGTTCAAATTCACAGGTGGAACAATGGTAGGAGACAACAACAAACATGAATTCCCTGACAAAGTTATTAAGTTCACCTCTTTTGCTGATATTATATCAGGAAAATGGAACAAAAATATCCTTATAGGTATATTTTTTTGGAAAATGTCACTCTTTCTTCTACTTAAATTACATTTGTATACTCATATTAATCATTGTGTCATGTCTCAATATAGATGTCATCAGGATGGTTGACCAAATTGGTTACACATAATCTCAATCATGGAGTTAAAAATAGCAAGTTAATCTGGTCTTGAAAGATTTGGGGTATGTCGTGTTACTACTAAACTTTACTTTTTGTTATCTTTCTTACTTATGTTTCAATAACACTTGTTTTCTCTTTCTCGCAACATGTAGCAACAACACCATCCACTGTACCCTATGGGAGGCATACCTTTTACAATTCTTCACTTACAAACAGAAACAGATGGATGTTTATTTGGCAACTATTATTGTACTGCATTACGCCAAGGTCAAGGAAGAAGGTTGTTACGTATATGATGATGGAATATATTTTCCTTTGCTGCTTTTTATAAACATCTATAACCATTTTGATATCCTATTTATGTAGGAAAATATCCACTTTCTGTTACAAACACTTATAACTTAACCAGATTTTATATCTATGAGGATTTGCCTTAAATCAACTACTTTCGTAAAGGTACTTTTTTTGTAATAATATACCCCTTTTTCATTAAAACTAATGAGTTTTTATTTTCTTTATACCTTCTACTTTCATTATTTAGGATTTCTAATGACTATGTAGTGGATACTTCAAGCCAAATTTTGAGCACACAGTCCCATGTTTGGTCGCAGACCTCTTCAACATCTTAGTTCACTCCATATGACAAATTCCTTGCAAAGGTTGTCCAGCTTCCTCTATTTCTCATTATAAAGCTACATGATGTATATCAATTTTCTTTATTTATATAAATGTTCTGTGTTTTTATTCTTTACCTAAAATTCCTCATTTTATGCTACTCTTCAGATTATATTCTATAATACTGTCACCACCACTGATAAACTTTGAGCTTCACAATATGGATGGTATTATAAAGCATGCCATCAATTTCCAAAGGTTGCTATGGGGGATAGTTCATCCTTTATATGTTCAGATGGCCATGCCACTAAAGCTAAAATATGGAGGTTGACTATTCAGGAATCTAACTTTCAACCACTTGACTATTACCATGGTTTCTATCTCTAATACATTTATGATTAAAATTCAGGTTTAAAATTGAAATTGAAGTTGTTTAGTCCGGAAGTCGTTCTAACTTTTTGTTTCGGGGCAGAGAATATGCATAACTTTTAGGAGGTTATGTTTCTCAACTACTCAACACAATGATTCAGGTAATGAAACTGGTATGTTTTTCCTTTGTTACTAACTTGGATTTTCACCTCTAAATCATTTTGTTCAATGATGTTCAATGGTTCCCACATTGCTTTTATTTTTTGTGTTCACTGTTCTTCTTATAACTTTTCCTTTATTGAAATTACTATTCTAGGCAGGGATTAATGACCCACTTGAATTTCCTTTAGCGCTTGAATCATTCATGGATTTGAAGTTGGCATTTAAAGTGAAGTGATAACCACACTGGGGTAGTTCTTTTGTTGTCTCAATCCTTCAAGAAGAACATTTAATCAAACAACTTGAAAGTTCCTATAAGTGTGATAAGGTTATAGTTCTTTATGCTATGTCAATTATCTATTACCATCCTATTGATGAATATGTTATAATATTTTTTTTACATTTCAGAATACTTCTCAGTTTGCTATGACACCACTAGTCTTGCAGGTTGATAAATTATCTGTTTCTAATTCTTATTACTTTATGGAATTGCCTTAAACTTTAATATATTGTCATTTGTAGATTAAGGAAAGTGTTGGCGATGCAAATATTGTTGATGATTTGGAGGTCATCACGATAATTTTATAATCGTTCCTATTCAAACTTATATCTACTAACTGCATTTTCATTCCTTTTATCTTATCCTAACAATGTTATTTCCAGGACCTTGAAATAATATCCAAACACAACCCTGGACCTGTTACACCAACCACAAGTGTAAAGAGACTTGCTCCAGATGGTTCAACTGAATCAACGACCTTGTAGGATTTGTTTGATAGAGATTTGTCCTCAACCAAACTCAACAAAGTCATCAAATTAGAGCTGGAATAATTGTTTCCCTATAATTTTCTGAACCGTTTATTTTGTTTTATTTTGGGTCAACTATGACCATCTCACCGTGATCATACTTTCACTATAAGTACCTTTTTTTGCCCAATTTGATTATGTAATGTACAATATGGAATGACAGACTTGATTATTATGCAATTGAGTTATATATATTGTACCTTATTATATCTCTAGTAATTTACTTTCTTGCATTAAACCATTCATGTTGTGATAAAGTACTTTTCTATATACATGTGGGCCTTATTAATTTAAAACAATGAACACTTTAGGACCAACATGACTGAATCATTCTCATTATGTAGTTGTATACTATATAACTGCTTCGATGACAGTTTATAATTGCTACTTCAGACCTAATACCACATTCAACACATGAGGTACATTGAAGATTCTTTATAGGAACTCCTTGGAGCCAGACCATTGTTAGGTTCATTTTCTACAATAGTTATTGCGAATGTTGTAAGATTAACATCTTCCTTTCTTTTCCTAAATACACTTCCTGAATTACAACTCTTACCATCTTATTGTGGTCGGTATTTATTTTTCCTATATTGTACCTCAGATCTCATACCTCACCATCATTCTGTTTGGGTTACCTTTACATTCACGTGTAGAAATTGACCCTCTTTTATACATGACCTTAGTCAGAATCTCAATACCCATTGGAAGATATATGGTGGTATATATGAATTTTTGGTTGAATGGAATGGAAGTCTTACAGATTCACTCATTACAACTATTAGAACAATATTTGGTTATGCATCTATACCTTTGATTTTTGATGATACCAACGTAGTATTTGTGTGAGAACAATTTTGGTACCCTAACGGTTTGTTATTGTGTAGTTTTAACAACCAGTTTCTGAACATTTGTTCTAAAAATTCACTCCTGTGATGATTCACTCCTGAGAAGCTGTGGAAAGACGCTATGTTGTTGTTGCAATGTTCTTTCCGCTTCTGCTTTTAGACGTGACTCTGATCATCAAGCTTTTGAAGAATGGTAAGCTTCTGGAGTTTTGTTACTTAGCTGATGATTCGGAAGATCTCAAGTCAGACGCTGACGATGTCAAGGTTCTGACTAAAGATTCTGATTTCAGTTGTGTGTTTCTTCTTTTCATGCTTCATCAACTCTTTATCAGAAGCTAATGAATTTGAAAATAAGATCAAAATGGATATGTGATCAAATAATACATGGTACAAATCAAAACATTCCTCAACTACCTGAAAACGTGGGCAAAGGACAATACTATTCATCACACCTGTCACTAATCCGCTAGTGGACAGCTACGTTTTGGTATCCCCGATTTGCCCCCAACTGTCCTTTTCTTATGCTATATAAGTATGACTTAGAGACTTGAAGAAAGTTGCAACATTTTATAAGACTGTTTCTACGTGAAAAGCTTTCAACTTTACGCATACTTTCTTTTTTAGTTTTTATATTTCATTTATGTAAAATCTACTTGTGTATAAGCAACTTGTAACACAAAATCTTTATTCAAACTTGTTTGTTTGTGATTCCTTTAAGAGACTAAGTTGTAGTCAGATCCTTGAGAAGACAAAGAAAGTTGTTCTTTGTGATTTCTGTAATCTGTTTGGTTATAGTGGATTAAGTATTTATGTATAAGGCGAAATCACCTTGGCGGGTGGACTGGAGTAGCTTTGATTTCAAGCGAACCAGGATAAAAATACTTCTCTCTCTCTCTCTAATATTTTGATTGTGTTGAGATTTTGAGTTGGTAAAAATATTTTGTTTTTAAAACCCAATTTAAATCTCACTTTATTATGTTTTTCACACCTTTAATTGGCATCAGAGCTCTGGTTCTGATTGTGATAAACTTTTATCAATACTTCACCGTGTTTAGTGCCGATCCAGATTGTGTGTGAGAAACAATGGGCGCTGCTAACAACGTTGTTAACAACAACGAGAAAGATCACTACAACGCTAAACCACCAGCCTTTGTTGGTGAAAAGTTTGATTATTGGAAAGATATAATCGAAAGTTTCTTTCTGGGATATGATGTTAATCTTTGGGATCTTGTAGTTGATGGCTAAGTTCACCTTGTAGATGCTGAAGGAAACAAAGTAGCGAGAAGTGTTATGACAGATCAACAAAAGAAGGATTACAAGAATCATCATATGGCTAGAAGGATATTGCTTAATGTTATCTCTTATACTTAGTATGAGAAGATAACAAACATAGATTATGCTAAGTCTATCTTTGATTCTCTAAGGATGACTCATGAAGGGAATGCTCAAGTTAAGGAGACAAAGGCTTTGACCTTAATCTAGAAATATAAGGCATTCAGAATGGAAGATGATGAAATCATTGAGACTATGTTCTCAAGATTTCAAATGCTTGTCATAGGACACAAGGTTCTGGACAAAAGGTATTCTACGGCTGACCATGTCAAAAAAATCATCAGAATTCTCCCTAAAAAATGGAGACCTATGGTAATTGCCTTGAAGCTGTCAAAGGACCTGAACAATATTAGTCTTGAAGAACTTGTTAGTTATTTAAGAAGCCATGAAGATAGAACTCAAGGAAGATGAACCTCAGAAGCAAGGTAAATCTGTTGCCTTGAAGTCCAAGCCTGAGAAGACAAGGGCTTACCAAGATGAGGAAGAATCAGAAGATTCTGATGAAAACTCAGAAGATGATGATGAACAGTCCTTGATTTCCAAGAGGTTCAACAAACTCTGGAGGCACAGGTAGAATGGACAAGGAAAGTTCAAAGGAGCTAGGAGGACTGCTGGTCATTTTGATTCTTCGTCTAGACCAAAGAAGCAAGATTCTGGTAAAGAGGTTATTTGCTATGAGTGGAAGGAGTTAGGTCACTATAAGAATGAGTGTCCTAAGCTGAAGAAGGACAAAAGGCCTAAGAAAAAGTTTTCTAAAGGCAAGAAGGAGTTTATGGCTAAATAGGATGACTCAGAATCTGAAGAAGAAGAGTTTGAAGAGGAACATGCCAATGTTGCATTTATGGCAACTAGCATGAATTGCATGAGTATGTGTAGCGAGCGATTTTGGACGTGGTTCTTAAGCACTATCGCTCTGGGGTACTACAGGTCGATTCATGTTTTATCCTATTGAAGCTGATGAAGGAAGGGAAATAGATGTCTCCAACTAACCCTGCTTGCATACTGAGTTTGAACAGCGGTCTGTTAGGTTACATATGCTATGTGGACGTGGGGCCTCTCTCGGTCTTATTTTGTTCAGAACGAAATACCGGGACTGTTCATGGGGAATTTTTTAGGATGTTGCACCATATTGGATGGAGGTAGGGGACTTTGGGTTTTTAGATTAGTGTGCTCGCTAAGATTCTTTTGCAATCTTATGCCTACGTATTCCCGAGATCAGGAAATCAGAGCGATCGTAGTTCCTCCTATTCTATGGGAGGAAAAAAAAGTTGTTTTGGTGTCTTGTTCAAAGTCCAAGACGTGAAGCTAAATGTGGTTTGTATCTTGTTCAAAGCCCAAGATGTGAAGCTGAAGGGTTTTGACTTTAGAGAGAATTTGTCATCTCTAAAGAGGGCCTGTTTGTCACAACTGTTGGGTGACTGATTATAAAGGAGAATTACTTTAACTGGGATATGTGAATCCAGCAATGCCATAATTTCCTTTATAGGGGATTTTTAACCTGAAGGAAAAGACTTTAACTCAGTTTAGAGCAATGTCATCTCTCCTTAGGAATTTCTCATGCTAAAAGAGGGACAGTGGCGTGGATGTAAATAATCCAGAGGCTTGCCGCTTAGAGCAATTAGATGGGGGAAAAGGAGTTGTTGATGTTTGTATATTGTGAACGAGGCACAACTTTGATGCTAAAATGTTGATTGGCTCAACCGGGGTTTTCCTTATACAAAGCCTAAGAGGAGGCTATTGACCCAACAAGAGGGTGTTTTTGTGTGTCCCGTACGAAGCCCGAGAGAGAGGCTAAAAGGGTTTGACTCAACGAGAGAGTCTTTTTGTGTGTCTTGTATGAAGCCCAAGACGGAGGCTGAAAATGTTCGACTCAACAAGAGCGTCTTTTATGCTCAACAAGAGAGTGATTTTGTATCTCGTACGAAGCCCGAGATGGAGGCTAAAGGTTTGACTCAACAAGAGAATCTTTTATACTCAACAAGAAAGTGTTTTTATATCTCGTACGAAGCCTGAGATGGAGGCTAAAGGTGTTTGACTTAACAAGAGAGTCTGAAAAGGTTAGCTCCGCTGGGGAGAATCATTGTACAAATCCCAAGAGGAGGCTAGGGTGCTGGTAACTGTTTCAGTTGAGTGACAGGTCCAGTGTGTGGGTTAAAAGAGAAAATCAAGTCTTATATGGGTAATGTTGTACTCATGGATTTGATCTGAGGATCGGGGTTATTTCCTGTTCTTTAAGAAAACGAGGAATCCACAGGGTTTTGAGACTGTCCAAGTCTACGGGTGATTTTCCTATTTTTGAAAGGAACTTGAGAATGTCTTCGAGACTCAAGGAGATTAGATTGTCCAAGTCTAGAGTTTTATCTTTTGTACTATGCTTAAGAGAAATTAAGAGACAGTACGTTTGTGGTAGAATGATCTAGACTCTTTGAAAAGCTGTTATATTAAGATGACTAATTTTTGTTCCTATACCTTTAAGAGGTCGTCGGGACAATTTGTACGAAGCCCAAGAGGAGGCGAGAAAAACTTTTAAGAAGCCGACGGGACAATTTGTACGAAGCCCAAGAGGAGGCTATCTTCCCGGAGGAAGAATCATTATACGAAGCCTAAGAGGAGGTTGTGAAAACTTCTAAGAAGCCGACGGGTCCTTGTACAACGCCCAAGAGGAGGCGGGGATGCTTTTAGGAAGCCTGTGGGTCCTTGCACTAAGCCCAAGAGGAGGCTGATGAACAGTTCCAGAAGGGGTTTCACTTGGAACATTGGCCTTCTGTATATGAACTGTTCAAGGGGGAAGTTTCTTAGATCTAGTTATCTAGAAAGCTCTTTACTGTTTAGGTTATGTTGAAATATCCAGGAGAACATCGGGAGACGAAGTTTTGTCTAGTTCTAGACGTAGTTGTCGGTGAAACTCTAAATATCTATACTAGTATTACACAGTCGATATGAGTTTATGAAAGAAGACTTACAGTGAAACAGCCCCACAATACAGTTATAAACATATGAAAGTGGTAAATGAAAGCGGGTAGACACTTACTCGATTGTAGAGCTTCCATGTTGTTTGGTTAGTTGTTCAACAAAGAAATTGAAAATAATAGTATGCTACAAAATCAAAGGAGAAAGTGCTTTTTAAAAGAAAACTGGGGCTTTCAGCTCAAGGAGAGGCCCAGGGTTTTATCAGTGATCGCACTGTCATTTTGTACAGGGACTTATACAAGTGACTGAGGCCCAAGAAAGGTTTTCTGTACAAGGGGATGGGTCTTACACTCTCTCAAGAGGCCCAAAGGTGTTTAAAGAAAAGGAATATGGCTTATAACACGAGGGTAGGCCCAAATGATTTGATTTTTGAACTGGCGATTGCGTCGGGGTTTCTTTTAACGCAGATGGACTTATACAATATTTGAGGCCCAAAATAGTTTTGGTTAAAAGGGGGTTAGGTCTTACACTCTATTAGAGGCCCAAAAAAGTTTTGAATGGGTCTTATAGCTCGAGGAGAGACCCAGATGGTTTGTTTTAAACGGGCGATGGTCGCGCCGAGCTTTTGAAATACAACGAGACTTATACAACGCTTGAGGCCCAAAATAGGTTTGTATTTACAAAGGATTGGGTCTTACACTCTATTAGAGGCCCAATGATTATTTGAATGATTTGATGAGGGTTGAATTAATCGAAACCCTAATTTGTTTCCAAAATGTATTTTAATTGAATAAAAATTCAATTAAAATGATCAAAATTGTTAAACATGTGGAAAACAAATTGTGATCTTGGATTAATGTTTCAAAAATCAAGTTTTGACCTACAAAATGACTAGAAGTCATTAACATTTGCAAAATCAAGAAGGAAAAAATATTTAAAATGTCAAAAACAATTAAAATATTAATTCTTTGCAAAAATATCAATTATATGAAATAAATAATATTTTTGGGATTTTTTGGTAAAATAAATTATTTTAACATTTTTGCGAATTATTAAAAAAAATCAACTCAAAATCATTAAAACTCAGAGAGAAATTAATTTTTGAATCAATTAAATAAAAATCACAAAATTTAAATATTCAAATATTTGAAAAGGGGCGCCAAGAACACCTTGGCCTTGCCCGCGTGCTCTATTTTGCCCAGATTTGCGTTTTCTCATCAATCTCACTAAATACTTGATGATATCATGCAATCTACATATCAATCTACTCGTTTCAACCTCACGATCATGTCTATGGTCTTTAATTTCATTTATTTTAAACATGGAATAAGAAATCAAAGAGAAACCTCAAGAACCCTAAATTCTGCATGAAGGTTCAGAAATTCAACACACGACTCAAACAATGCAATTGATTGAGGGAAAACACTTCATGCATGATTATGAACATATGGCCAAATTATTATGCAGCAAAAATTGCATGGATCATAGAGTTAGAAGAACTCATGCTTACCACTTGCAGCTGGTGATCGTGTTTTGTGTTATAGGTGTTATAGCTTGGTTCCAAGGTTATGGACAGCTTCCCTAAGTGGTATGGAGTGTGTCTGGATGCTTGGAGTGGATTGAAATGATCTGGAACTTGATTTGGCACCTCAATTGCAAATCTGTCAAAGGCTTGAGCAGTTGGCTGGTGATTTTGTGATTTTGGTGTTCCAGATGTTATGTGAGTGTTTGGATCACTTCTATATGATGTTTATGAGGTATGTGTGTGATTGGTTTGATTGGAATTACTCTCAAACTCAAAAACTCAGAGTTACCTTGCTAAAGAAGGTATTTTTGCCTAAAGAAAGTGATTTTGAGAAAAGCATCTGTTTGATGGATTTGGTGTACTCAAACTGATCACAAATGAGCTCTATTTATAGTAGAGCAAGTTTTTTTTGCAAGCAATAGTGAATGGCAACCGCTGCAGAGGTTTGGCCATTGGTTGCACTTTGGAATCTCAAGTCTCCTCTAGCCATTGACTAGAGGTTAGAGCACAGAGTTGTGGTTCCCTAGTTGTTGGATCATTCTTGACTGAATTCAGTTGCAAATGTGTTAGTCCATGCCACCTTGGTGCATCCATTAAATGCTCCAATCCAAAATTGGAGTCTTGTCCCTCTTTTAGGGATTTCTAGGTTTGGCATGCTACTTCTTGTTCCAAAGACTTTGGAGGCTTGGATCAGTGTTTGTTCCCTTTAGATTTGATCCTCAGATGTGTCCAAAGTGATGACAAGGCTTGGAATTATCTGATTTTGCCAAATCGAGCAAAAGTGCAAAATTCTGCCTAGCCTTGGTAGTTTTCAGCAAGGCATATTGCCATTGTCATATCTCATGGCTCAAGTGGAATTTGATGGAGTTCTTGGCCATTTTGGAAAGCCCTCATATGATACAACAACTGTTTGATCATAATTGGTTTTGATACTTTTTGGATCCAAGTGAAAAATGCCCCTACATTTGGAAAAAAGTAAGGCAGATTCCGACTTAGTGGAAATTTCACTAAGTGTTGGAAAAAAGTGACATTTTCATTTTTTGTGATTTTGATCATTCCATAACTCAAAATCCATGATGAATTGGAATGAGGTGTAGTTGAAGCTTTTGTAGAGGGTAATGAGAGCTACAAATCCAGCTTAGGATAGGGGAAAATGGCCTTGTGGTTTAGGAGTTATGATCCTCCAAATTTGGTACCCTAGCCACTTTATTCCATAACTTAGAAAAATTTCTAAGTTTTTATGGTTACCCCTTTTACAAGTTATCCCACTTTTCGTGATTTTTCTTGATGAATAATGATTCCAATCACACACATTAACATCATTTTAGGGTTAAAAACCATAATTGTGAAAAATCTCAAAAAGTCAAAGTTTGACTTTTGTGCACAGTTGACTTTTTATCAGATGAATTCCAAACTGTGCGATCCTCTATGAAATCAAGTCTTTGACCTAAATCAAACTTGATGGATTGATTTCATAGGTGTTATAGGGTGTATTGGATCATGTCCTAGGGTTTGGGAGCATGTCCTGGTCAAAAGTCAAAGGCACAGTTGACTTTTCTCGCAAAACCCTAATTGTGGTTCAGATGAAATTGAAACTTGGGAATCAAGCTTATTGGATCAATCCATTGTTGTAAATGGATCAATGTAGTTTATTGGAGACCCTCAAATCCTCTCTTGAGGTCTTGGCTCATGATTTATCCCAAAAGTCAACTTAGGGGTGAATTAGGTCAAGAAACCCTAATTCCTGATTTTTTTGTGAATGCATCCCCTGAGGCTAAATTTACTTAATAATTGGGCCCATAAGGTTCCGTGGGGGTATATTAGGTTATGCTTTGAAGCATTGGCTCATGCCCAGAGGAAAATTCCCATCTGGAGGCCCTGGTCGACCAAAACCCTAATTTGGTGAAACTGGCGATCTTGAGGCTTAATCCACTTAGAAGGGAGCGACCTTGTGCTTAATCCTTGATGTGGGAGTCCTCTTGATCCATTGGGGATGTTTAAGAGGTTAGACAAGTTGAAGATCATGTCATTTCTTGATTGATCATTTGTCTAAGCACTCAGAGAGGGCTTGAAACCCTAAGTCTGATTGTAGTGAAGGCTCACCCATCTTTTGGGAGACTAATGAGGCATGATGGTTCATCCATATTGTGATGATGGTTTGTACAATGATGGGGAATCTTAGTGGTCAAAATTTGGGGTATGACAGATGCCCCTATTTAATCTCCTTGGACCCGAAGGTGTGAATGGCGAAGGTATTCGGGCATTCGGGGTGCAAGAGGATTAAATATCGGAATACCCAAAATTTTGATGGCGGTTATGAATGGTAGTTTACGCATTCATCTTCTTTTGCTAAGAAATGATGCTTAGAAAAGGTGAAAACTTCCCCTCGATCCTGGTTTCCTACCAAGGAACTGGTCTTAGTTTCTAAAATAAACGTCCCCTCGATCATGGTTTCCTACCAAGGAACTGGTCTTAGTTTCTGATATAAACTTCCCCTCGATCCTGGTTTCCTACCAAGGAACTGGTCTCAGTTTCTGAAATAAACTTCCCCTAGATCCTGGTTTCCTACCAAGGATCTGGTCTCAGTTTCTTTTGTCAATAAACTTTCTTGACAAGGGACGCTATGGTAGCGGTTTTCCTCAAACTTCTCGCCGAATTTTTCTGGGGAGATGCCATTTGATGGAAAAAAAATTTATTGTAGAGAAGCACAAACTTTTCTGTTCGAGACGCCATTTGTCGACTCTACTGGGGAAAACAAGTCTTCTTGAGAGACTGCTTTCGTTCGAGGATATTACATCATACTTTTCTCGAGATCTTCTCAGAGAAATGCCATACAATGTACCCTAATTTTGAGGTGCTGATGACTTCATTAACATCGACTCTCCGGAGAGCAAAATAAATGCATTGCTGAAAGTATTTAGTTGTGAGGCTTTCTCTGGGGATTTTCCTTAATCCGGGAAAGCAAAGATATCATCTTCAATGGCGAAGAGTGATATTTGTCGAACGTTTTCTTGTTTTTCAGAGGTTCAAGTTATCAAAGGGGTCAAGGGCCAGCTCCAATCCAGAAATAAACTGAAGGAGAGAGATAGTGCGGATACAACATTTCCTGACGAGGAAAGAACTGATAACTCGATTGGGAAGACTTTTATCAATAGGGGACAAGACCGACTAGAGTGATAGTGATGCAATATGAATATGAATATAAACCAGTAATGCATGATGTATGTATGTTTATACTGACAAAACTGACGCGACATACAGACTAACAGATGAACACGATTGGATACTCGGCCACTGCTGGGACGAAGAAGTACCGTTGGTACAAGATAGCAATTCTGCCTTGCTTAGGAGAAGTAGTCCTTGTGGGAGAGCTATGTTGGTCGGGCTTAGTAGATAAGAACGCTGCCGAAGATGTCGAATGAAACATGATTTTTGACACAGTTGATCCTTCGTTCAGGCGTACTGGTTTAGAAGGAGTACTTTGATTCTGCACTTTGAAGCTCGCTTACTTCTGGAGAAGTGATTGATGTTTTTTCGTTGTTCAACAGTCAAAAGAATTGCCATTTTTATTATAAAAGCAGAAAAAGTTTAACAAGTAAATTCATTTTTGTTTTATTTCAAGAATCGCTAATCATGTTAAAATGTCGTTCTGTAAAGCTAAAACAAATAAGAATTGCAAACAAAAGCACAAGGGCTCAAATTTTATTGATAGGATGGAAATCAGCCAAATGCGTGATTCCATAGAGTATTTACAAAGTTAGAAAATGGTAATTTACTGGGAAAAGGGGCTACATTGAAACATAATGACCACTATCCTTCTACCAACTTCGAATTCGGGACATCTTGAGCTTCTGTCGAAGATGACCTTGACTGGAGTTTTTTTGATGGATGATGTAACTGCTGCTGAGGGACTTGCCCCTTTGTCGAACGTAGTTACTTGCCATGATCCCTAATTTTTGCCTGGATTGTACTTTGAGGTTTCCAATCCACCGAGATGATTTTTGATCATGTCTCTAATTTCTGCCTGGACCGCCCTTTCGGGTTTTCAATCCACCGAGACGTTTTTTATTTATTTAGGTGAAGTATTTCTTGACTACGTCAACATTTGTGGGGTAGGCAAATTCCTCTCCGTCCATGGTTGTAAGTCTCAAGGCGCCGCCTGAGAAAGTTTTCTTGACCACATAGGGTCCGTCATAATTCGGAGTCCACTTGCCCCAAGAATCAGTGAGAAATGATTGTATCTTCTTGAGTACTAGGTCTCCTTTCCTAAAGACACGGGGTCGGACCTTTTTGTCAAACGCCCTCTTCATTCTTTGTTGATACAACAGACCGTGGCATATTGTCGTGATTCGCTTTTCTTCGATCAGATTCAGTTCGTGGTGTCGACTCTGACACCATTCAGCTTCTGTAAGCTTAGCTTCCATCAATACCCGGATTGATGGGATCTCTACTTCTATGGGGAGCACTGCTTCCATGCCATATACTAGAGAGAAAGGGGTTGCCCCTGTTGAAGTGCAGACAGATGTGCGATAACCGTGAAGAGTAAAAGGTAGCATCTCGTGCCAGTCTTTGTAGGTTACAACCATCTTCTGAACAATCTTCTTGATGTTCTTGTTAGCTGCCTCTACCGTTCCGTTCATCTTGGGTTGTGTTGCACCCCAAAATTTGCCCTCCTTACTTCATTACTAACTGGCTTATGTTTCATTGCATTTTTGCATTATCATGTGTGCATATCATTGGTTCTTAGCATGGGGTCAAGGTGCCTGAGGCAGTTCTTCAGAGGGTCAAGCAATAGAGGTCAAGTGGATCACTCTCTCCTAACCAGTGCATAAATTAGGGTTTTGAGATTCTTGGGTTTATTGCTCCAATGGGCAAGCTCCTTGAGTTTTTATCATCACCAAGTGGCATATCTTATCTTTGTTGGAGAGGATACACATCATATTCAGAGGAATTTGGATTTGGAGACTGTGATATTTCCTCCTAGACTGAGGGTACCAAAACTAGGGTTTGCTATAAAATCAGTTTATTTCTGATTTTTTGAGCAAGACTTGATTCTATGGTATTCCTTGGGTCCCTAAGTATCTAGGAATGGAAGATTGTCCATCAGTTTGATTCAGGAGAGATTCAATTGGCCAATGGATTAGAAATCAGGTGAATTGGGTAAAAGTCAACAGTGAGAGGAGAAGTCAACTATGGAATTTTGAGGTTCTCTCCAAGGTTTTCAAGGTCTCACATCCTCATATGGTCTTCAAAAGTCAAGTTTCATGCCATTCATCAAAAATCAGGAGTTGGTACAAAAGTTACTAAAAATGGAAATGACCTATAATTTGAAAGTTTCCTTTTTGGGCAAGTTCCTGCACTGCATTCAACTGGACTTTTCTTCATCAAATAAGCTTCAAATAAATTTTTCTCTAACATTAAAGTTGAATATCTTTTTCTCCTCTTTCCAACAAGTACTATTAGGTCTCCATATCATTTGTAAAACTCCAGTTATGATCAAAAGAAGGCAAAGTGGTTTTTAGGGTTTCTCATGGTTCCATTTTCACAACTTTGGCATAGTGACCTATAATCAATTCCATTGCTTCATGCCACATTCTAATATCAAAGGACATTCCTTGAGGATTATTTTGGGCCCAAGAATTAAGAAATTCCATAGTGTATTCTTCACTTATTTTCCATTATGCCAAAATGCCAAATTATTAAAAACTCATAAATCAAATTGTCTCAAGGCCCAATTCCAATTTGGGTGTGATTAGCAATTCAGATATAAGTGATCCATCATGGAATTCTTAAGTGTACACGCATGGAGAGAGGTGTAACTCACATTATGCAATTTTCTAAAAATCACCCAAACTCATTAAACAAAGAATTGCCCAAGCCCAATTCACTATCAGTGAAAAACCCTAGTCTATTTAAACCCATTCATGCACTGGTTAGGGTTTCATCACGTAAATTTGGAGGAGAATTGAAGTGTGCAACCCTAAAGCCTTTCTTCAACAAATCTCACAATCCACAAGGTTTTTTCAAGAACTTCTTCCACAAACCTCTTCCTGGTGATCCATAGAGTAAAGACCAACCATCATTCGGAGCTAAAAGCAAGGATTCAGACTGTGCCATCTCAGGTTAGTCACTTTTTGCATGATCACGAAACTCAATTTTTAAGTATGCATATTGATGTGTAGCATCCATGGATCATCCTGATATAGTTTTTGTTGTGTTTGGACGTGTATATTGCTTGTATGGTGAATTTAAAGTTTGGAGCCCTAAACTTATTTTATTCGAAGCTCATTATCCATGCGTTGTTTGTGGTTTTTGATTGAATATTTGAGTTCCTCATGATTTTCTGGTCAAGAACATGTACCCCTTTGCGTTTTCTGGGTGTTTTTAAGGTTGCAGGTACCGTGGGTGGCGGCCTGAGCTAGGGCTCCGGCGACTGGTGTGGTGGCTGGCCGGTGAAGGATCCCAACGAAGAAGACGCAATCGTGACCGTCCATGGTCACGATCCAATGGCCATTAGCTTGCCATGTGTTTTATTTCTTTTTTTTTTCTGAATTTTATTTAGTAATTACGTGTACTTTCACCCACCATAACTTCCGTGTTCCACCAATTATGTTTTTTTATTTCGTTTACTTTTTTTATGTTGACCAATTGTGACGTGTTGGATGAATCGTGTGGAGGAGATTGAGCCAATGCATTAAAAAGGGCGCGTGCCTGGCACATGGGCGTCCATGGTATACTGACCAGTTGTATGCATGCGTATGTATCATAACTACGGTGTGTATTTAATCCAGGCCCCTTATCATGATTACTTTTTACTTTGTTTGACCATTTGTGAACGCAGGATCAATCCAAGGGCCTCTGTTAAGTCAACACTTTGACTGAAGCCCATTGTTCTTTTTTTATTTTATTTTTCTCGCTGATGGACTGGGCCTTGCTATTCGTACCCCTCCCCTGTCAGCCCATTGCCAATTCCACTTCTTTTTCTTACTAAACGCGCCCACTTCTTTCTCTGCATCCATAAAATATTTTCAATCCGTTCTTTTTGTATTTGTTAGATAATATTCTAAAATGCATTAAAATATTTTTATATCATTTTTAATTATTATTTCATATTACATTCTGGTCCTCTTTTTTGCACATTGAACCCTACTCCTCATTTGAACTTTGTATGATTGTTTAAGTGACTAACACTTTGAATTTTTGCAGGAGTTTTTGGTATTTTGTTTGTATCTGGTTGAGCAACTTTGATATTTAATTGGGTGATTTTATAAGTTGTTTTACTATTTGTTTAATGGCTCTTTGTGTGAGATTTTCTTGTATGTATGTCCTCGATCTTGTCTGATTATCTGTTTGAAGAGGCACTTGTGCCATTGTCTTGGGGTTGTTTATTTGACTTCTTAATGCATGTTTGGATTGTTATCACTATTATATGCCATTATTTGGGTTCCATTCACCTCATTTCTTTTACTTATGTTTGTCTCGTACTAACCGTTTACGCAGGGACTAAGGTAAGTTATTTGAGGGTATGGATAAGTATCCATGTTCACCCTTATTCTCTCCTTCTCTCATCTTTCCTTTTCTTTAGGCTTAGGTTGTCATCAAACCTCACTAACCGTAGGTCACCCATGCATGATAACTTTAGGACTCATAGTTCCCTTTAGAGTTACCCTTGCGTCTTCTCTCTTCTCATCTCAAACTTCTTGAAAACACGTAATAAGTATAAAGTGTATTGCGCATGAGCCTTAAGCGTGGGGAATGAGAAATGAGGGGCTTCCTCTCATCTTTCTAGAGTGCTTAGCGAGCGTCCTGTCTTGGGACGATGCGTTAAGTATTCGCCCCTGTGCCCTAGACTTTGGTGCAATGCAACTTATGAACTAACTTAAGCCATTTCTGTCCTAAAAAACACAAACAAACCACAAACCTTTTTGTCCTTCGGGATCGTCAAACTAAAGGATATTTTCAAAAAGGGCACGTTACCTTCTGCCTGAGTCGCAAACAGGCATCGACCCTAACTGCCGAACGCGGATTTAACGTCGCTCATAAAAAACACAAAAAGAACTTGGTCCGAACTACGTTGACTCTGAATTCCCCATTGCACAAAGGGGGTACGTAGGCCTAGGACGTCGACGTCCTACCGAGTCGGTCTTTGTCTTCCCCTCCCCATCCTAGTATAACCATAGATGATAGGATAACTCACCCTTAGATTAGACAACAAGCGTGGATCCCATCGAGTACGATGGGAGCGTGGGGTGCTAGCACCTTCCCCTCGCGTAACCGACTCCCGAACCCAGGTTATGGTTGCGATGACCATTCCTTTCCCTCTTCCTCAGGTTTATGCGGTGTTCCCTTTCCCTTTCTTGGGATAAATTTACACGGCTGGCGACTCTGTTTTTCCGCGCCACTCTCGCGTTTGTACCTGGATGAAAATCCTGGGAGCGACAGCTGACGACTCTGCTGGGGAACTGGTTAACCTATGCTGGTCCATCCCTAAGCGAGTCAATCCTAGCGCTTGCTTGTCTTCGTTCTCTTTGGGTTTTTTGTTTTTGTTTTGTTTCATGTGTTGTATTTTATTTTTACCGCATTTTCTGCATTGTATTTCATCTTTATTACTGTCATACTGCTGTGTTGTGCTGGCTGTCTTTGTTTTGCAGGTTGGGTGGGTTTGAGAGATAAGCCCAACACCCAGGCTTGAGTATACCCTAGGACTAGAGTGGAAAGTAGTAGGACCTACGTGCCCACTTGGTATGTTTGTGTGTTCACGAAATTCACAACCAGACGAGGCTATCTTGGGACGCATTCTAACGTGTGTGTCTTGCGCATAATGGGATGTCGATCTAGAGAGCTGTCGACTCTGGTGACCGATCATTGAGGACCTTAGTGGAAACATCCCTCTTTAGTGGTGACAGTGGCAGACCACATCCTGTGGCAAACCCATTCGCACCCGAGGGCCCACTTTGGAACGCGCATAGGATGGCCCCTACCTTTTGAAGAGAATCAGTGGAGGCACTCCTCGATTGACGATAGTACTGTACCCCGAGGGATGAATGTACTATTATTTCTCGACCTCAGTGCCAAAGCTGAGGACCTTCCGCTTTGGAGAATCAGTTGAGGCCTCCTCGATTGATGATAATGCCAAACCAGAAATGGTGAACGTATCATCATTTCTCGACCTGAGAGTCCGGGATACTGAACATCCTAGTACCCACACGTGAGAGGGGATGGGCGTTTGCAGGTTTGCAGGTAACCGAAACCTTCAACCTACCCTATTTTTCTGGATTTCTCATCAATGTCTGATTATTTGGGGTCCTATCTCAGTGGTTCAGAATTCTGGTTTTCTGGGTTGTGGTTCTCGTTCAGTTAACAGCACAGCACATCCAGCAGTGTTGCCTTGACCCCATGTTTGCATAAGCATATCATTTTTCCTGCATTCTGACATGTTTGACATTTTTCAGGGCTTGCATCTTACTCTTGATTCCGTTTTTCTGAGGTTACCTTGACATGGATGTCCAGAGAAAGAAGACTGTTGCCTATTCGTTCCCAGATCCAACCTTGATGTTGATTCATAAGCTGATTAATATGGCTGGTTCCGGAGTTCGTACAGAGTTCAGTGGAAGGTATGGGAGAATTCTGAAATTTGTCTACAATATCTCCAAGTATGAGAAGGATGCCATTCATACACTTCTTCAGTTTTACGATCCGTCTTTGCGTTGCTTCACTTTCCCAGACTACATCTTGGCCCCAATGTTGAAGGAGTTCTCATTTATTTTGGGAATCCCCATCAGGCATGATATAGTTTTCTTTTCTGAAGAACACCCCGGGGTAAAAGAAATGGCTGTTGCTCTTCATATTAGTGAATCCGTTCTGAACAGTAATATTGAAGAAAAACAAGGAGTTAAGGGTTTCTTATTGAAGTTCTTGTTTGATCAAGCTTGCATACATGTCAAAGAGAAGAATTGGACTGTTTTCCAAGCTATTCTGGCTATGTGCATCTATGGGATTGTCCTGTTTCCGAATATTCCTGATCTGGTGGATATGCATGCCGTCAGAATCTTTATTTCGAAGAATCCTATACCTACCTTGCTAGGTGATGTGTATCACTCAGTTCACTACAGGAATGAGAATAGGCGTGGAAAAACTGTGAGTTGCTTTGCACCACTCTTATCTACTTGGTTTCTGAGTCGTCTCCCCGAATATGGCACTTTCGTTGATACGAAAGATTCTCTGAAGTGATCAAAGAGGGTTATGGGCTTGACTGCTGACAACATTGCTTGGATCAATCATGACCTGCTAGGAATGGAGATTATTCCCTAATGTACCCTTGATAGGGAGGAGAGACGGAATTAAATATAACCTTTTCCTTGTTATCAGGCAGTTTGGATATCCTTTGAAAAGTCCACCTGAAGAGCGAGACGTCAGAGAATCCTTATTCTTCAATGGCACTGGGAATCAAGAAGTGATAAGGAGAATTGTGAATGCTTGGAAGCAGGTGACCAAAAAGGGAAAATTTTCATTCGGAAAATGTAATAACCAGGCTTTCCCTTCTTATAAAGAGTGGATTAAGAAGAGAGCAGAAGAGGAGCTTCTTCCCTTCCCGGTGGAACCACCTTTGTATCCTTTGATGATCGAGCCTCCTACCACAGTTGAGTTGGAGAAGTATAACAAATTATGGGCTGAAAAAGAAAGGCTGCGGGAAGAAAATAGTGAGCTAAAAAGAGAGATTTATCAGTGGAAGCATGAGCGGGGTGAAGCTGTTCATACCGCTAAGTTGAAGACAGAGCTTCTTGCCAAGGTAGAAAAAGAGCTAGCTGACATGGTCACATCCAGACAAAGGATGAAACAAGCTTTGGATGGTATCAGTAAGGTTCTCGAGTCCAAGGAGGAGGAATTAGACAAGGCTTTGTTGAAAATTCACAGGTTCAATGATCACCGAGAAACTGCAATGGCTGAGAATAAGAGAAAGGAAGACGGTTATCTAGCTCAGATTGATGAGTTGAAGTCGAAGCTCAAGAAAAAAGACGCCGAGATCCTGTCAGGGGTATTCAAGAGACAAGCAGTCGAGGGTCGACTCAATGAAGCCATAGCCTCCATAGAGGAACTGAAGGTCCAAGCTAAAGTAAAGAGGCCTAAACCCGAGGGACCTAGCATGAATGGTGTTTCTGGAGAAGACGCTTGGGAGTTACATTGCCGATGCTTGGATGGGATCATGCACAGGAGATACATTCTCATTCAAGAACTAATTCAGAGACCAAAGTATCCCGACACCAGAAAATTGTTCAAGGAAATTCAAGACTGGTGCAGAAAGCATAATGGATGGGGGGATTGACACTTGTGAATTTTGATGATATGCCGTAGTTTCCTACTCTTTTTTATTGTATTTGGATCACCACCAGGCTTGTTGGTTGGGACCTATGATTTTCATGTTCAGACTTGTTACCTTGGATCGTGATTGTTGACATTTGGTTTTCCTCTGGTTTTCTTAATATATGAGCAGAAGTTCCGATCTATCTTGTTGTTAAACTGGAATCAAGGGGTGGATCGCCCTGCAAATTTTCAAACATGTACATTTGCATTTGCATATTCATAATCATTTTGCATGATAGGTGTTTATCTCAGGTATTCTTATCTTGTTCTGATCTCAAAATTGCAGACTTTACTCCTCAGGCCATTCAAGAGTTGATTATGGATCAAATTCAAGCTGAGTTAAGGGTTGTACGAAGCCAAATGGGCCAGTTTATGGGGAAGATGCAAACCTTGGTTCAAGAGCAGAAAGTGCTGAAGGAAGAGGTCAACCAACTGAAGACTCAGATGAGTCTGGTTATGGAGGTCGTGAGAGGTGTGCTAAGCAAAGATAATACTCTCATGTCTGAAGCAATGGCTGGAATTGTCTCTCCCCCGTGGTTCAAGAGATCCCTCCCTAAGGGTGAGCAGATTGCCACTGTGACTGTCCCGGCTGTACCTCAACAACAACAGAATCGTGCTCCACGCCAGCCACAATTTACGCCTAAGCAGAATAGACATTTTGAGACTCCACCAGTGCCATATTCTCAGTTATTCCAGCATCTCCTTCAGTCGCAATTGGTACGGAAAAGGACTTTGGCTCCTCCCTCTGGTACTCCCCCACATGGTTATGATGCAAGAGCCCACTGTGATTTTCACTCTGGCGCGTCGGGGCATAATGTGGAAGATTGTAGGGAATTTCAGCATGCTGTCCAGGATCTGATAGATTCGAAGCCAATTGAGTTCATGCCGAGCGGCGTAAGCATACAGGGTGGTCCTACTCTAGCTGTTGAAAAAGAAGTGGATATCCCTGTTGCCTCTCCCAAAGCTGCATCAAGTCAGGGGCATTTCTTGCAGTCTTTGGACTTAGAATCCCCACATCCGCAAATGCTGCCTACGCCTCAACCAAGTCTGAAGAGAAAAGTGCCTGAAAGGATTATGCGCTCGAATCAGCATCAACAACAGAAGTATCAGCGTCAGGATCAGCATAGGCCACACAACAACTTGGAAAGAAGAAATGCTCCTCTTCATCCAGTTCCCATGTCGTACAGTTAACTCTTGCCACACCTGGTTCGAAACTCATTGGTGGAGCCTAAGACTGTGAAGCCTGTTCCAGAACCATACCCTCTGGGGTACAATCCCCATGTGCAATGTGGATATCATGGAGGTACTATGGGGCACACAACCGAAGATTGCAAAGCCTTCCAAGCCAAAGTGCAATAATTGATTGACAAAAGGTACATATCATTTCCAGAAGGAGACTTGGTTGTGCATGTCGACCTCTCATCTGCTTGAAGATTTCAAGGGTCGTCTCGGTCTGCAAGTACGTCCAGACAAGAATCAAGCTTCCTCAGCAATGGTAATCTTCAGTTTCTTTACTGCATTTTCATTTGTAGTTTTTCATTTCTTGTTAAAGCATCATATGCATGTAAGACTTGTTTGTTTTTATGATGATATTAATGCAATGAGTATGTTTTCCTTGAAGTAATCCATTCGTGTTCACTCTTAAATGTTTATATGCACTGCAATACCGATTTTCTTGTTTAGAACTCTTGAGGGAGGATGACGAAATAAGAACGCAGATTTCTAATGGTACGCTTTTAGATAGGACCCTGTTGAGGATGTACAGGCATTGTTTCAAACCCCTAAACACTGGAGATATAAGGGAGATAGACCCTCGTTAACCTCTTTGAGCCTCGAAGTAGGAGTTTTCTTTCGTACGGAAAAAACCCTCATACTTAACCCAGGGGCAGGGTAGACATCAGTTAGTTTGACCGAGCGTTCAAATTTCAAGGAGAGTGTGCATCCGAGGAACCATTACCTTCTATCCCACCGTCAAAAGGTCAAGAGATGTGAAACCACGATGGTCATCCATCAACAGCTAAGGAGTGAGGCCGTCACAACCCTCTCAAGCAAGTAAGATAGCTAGTGTCACACGCTTTGTTCAAAAAGGGGAATAAAAAGGAAAGCCTGCTAAGTCGAAACTTGAGAACAAGTGACTTAGGCAAAAGTTAGGGCATCCCGCTGGACTTAAAAATCGAAAAAACTCAAAAGAGTCAGTCCAGGAAAAATTAGGGATTGAAAAAGACAAAAGAAAGAAGAAGCGAAAAGCATTACAAAAGAAAATCCTCTATAAGAACAAACCCGTGTGATTACAGACACAAAAGATAAAAAGGGGTGACTGTCATTCCAAAACCTCCTTAGGTGCCAAACCATTAGTGGCATAGGTTCCTTGAAAATCATAAACCTTTTGAGAGATGAGCGCTTGGGTCAGATTAACTGAACATAGGACTGGAGAACATCACGAAGAGTGGGGGGCACCGATAAATTTTGAGCCATAAATCCTTTTTTCCGAAACCGTGAACCAAACCACGTTACAACCCTTAAAAGTCCTAATTAAAGCAGGGTTTATTCAGAAAGCATACTTTAACAGGATAGCGTTCCTGACTCCTAACGAGTTGTACTAATAAAATTTGTTGGTATTGCATGTGCGCATTGTTTTACCATTCAAAAATCAAGGTCTTGCGACGTATTTTCAATAAACTTCAAGGTTAACATAAGTGTTGCATTAGGATTATCATTCTCATAAATAACTTGTTCTGTTTGCATACATGTGCCTAAACATCAATGCAGCTTACACAGTGAACGTCAGTCAAGAAGCTAGATCCTGCCAAGTTGGGATGCTTGAAAATTCTGAAGGACAATCATATCAAAGGGCATGCTGCCAAGAGACTCAGTGTAGAGTGGGCTCTCCCCAGTAAGTCATGTTAAGATGTAGCCAATCTGGGGCAGTCACGTCGATAAATCTCTCCGAAATTCAGTTATTCTGGGGCATTCATTCTAAGATCAGGGGCAAAGTCACTTCAAAGCTCATGTTGGGGCTGGCCACCTCTAGAGCGTGAGAGATTGTCCACTCCTGAAAATGGTTAATTGAAAACACCTCCCCAAGGTTCAAAATACTAAAGCAGAGTATTTTCAAGTCATTACAAATCCCTTCGAGGTAATGTACTTCATGGATTATGAGGTCTGGGGCAGTTATGTCGAGATATGATAAATCTCTCCAAGAGTTTGAGGACCCTGGGGCAGTGCGAACGCCCGGTCTTCTGTAAAATCCTCTCGAGATGATTTTCTCCATTAGACCCGGTGGTCTGGGGCAAGTGAAAAGTTCGAAGAGCCATTTATGACCATAAAGAAAAGACAGGTTGCAGGGCAACAAGATTGTACTTCCCCAGCAGCTTGCTCTCCCCAGCATTGAGATTGCACTTTTCCTCAGCAGAGCAGACATTCCTCAGCAGGAGACCTGGAAAGAATTTCTCCGGATCAAGCCGTTATTTCCCCACAGAATCAGGGTGTTCACCTCCCCCATCCAGTCAGGAAGCGTGCTCTCACCGCGATGTCATATTCTAATCCCCAGCAAGGTGGGAGTAAAGTCATTCTCCCCATCAGCAGGCCAAGTTCAGCAGTATCCCCAAGCAGGATGGTATTATGGACTGTTTTCCCCAAGATTATGGGCTGGCATCCCCCAGCAGGTCCTAAGCCCAATTGTTATTGGCAATTCTCAGTAACAAACTTCTGGTTCTGTTATTGGCATTCATTCTCAACTCCCCGAGCAGAGGAGAAATCTCAGGTTTTGGATGTTACCTTCAGTAGAGGACAGGTGTAATCCCCAGTAGTGTGGATATACTTTTGGGATTTCATCCCCAGCAGAAGTTGTTGACCCGAAGAGTCTATCAGTATGATCTTTCTCAGCAGAGTTCCCGGATTCAGAAGACAATTTATTTTTGTCGTCCCCAGCTGGATTAGTTTTCTCTCTCCAACATTTACTTTGCTGGAGGAGCCCTCTTGCATATCATAAGCATTCGCATTGCATCCTCAAACGCGTAGCATTTCCATGTCGTATGGAGCATTACGCCATAATTCAAACATTTGCATTTGAAGCATAAGCCAGGTTTGACACTTTCCTTGCCAGTTATCTTTCTCAGCAGAAATGGCATAACTCAGGAGATTTTGGAGGGTTGTGTTCCTCATACTTGTGCTCCCCGGCAGAGTCTTTTATCTAGACTTCTGCTTCCCCAGCGGAGTCATCTTGCCTATGGATTTTGAGTCGGTTGGGAGTTTGCCTTTATTTGGCCCTTCTCTTTAGTAAAATCCCGTTCTCACCCGGTAGTCAGTTCTTGCTTGACAGATTTTCCTTCGCCAGTTTCCCTTTATCAGCAGGGATGACACTTACTTTGCTAGTTCTCTTTATCAGCAGAGATAGCTATCTTACGGATATGTTCTTCGTCAGTTCCCTTTATCAGCAAGGATGACATTTATGGTGCTAGTTCTCTTTATCAGCAGAGATAGCAATCCTTCGGATATTTCTTTTTGTCAGTTCCCTTTATCAGCAGGGATGACATTCATTTTGCTAGTTCTCTTTATCAGCAGAGATAGCAACCTTTCAGGTATCTTTCTTCGTCAGTTCCCTTTATCAGCAGGGATGGCATTGGTGTTGCTAGTGCTCTTTACCAGCAGAGATAGCAATCTTTTGAAGATTTTCTTTCGTCAATTTCCCTTTGTCAGCAGGGATGGCATTTATTTTGCTAGTTTCTCTTTATCAGCAGAGATAGCAATCTTTTGAAGATTTTCTTTCGTTAGTTTCCCTTTATCAGCAGGGATGGCATTTATTTTGCTAGTTTCTCTTTACCAGCAGAGATAGCAATCTTTTGAAGATTTTCTTTCGTCAGTTTCCCTTTATCAGCAGGGATGACATTCATTTTGCTAGTTCTCTTTATCAGCAGAATAGCAACCTTTCGGGTATCTTCCTTCGTCAGTTCCCTTTATCAGCAGGGATGGCATTTGTGTTGCTAGTTCTCTTTATCAGCAGAGATAGCAACCTTTCGGGTATTTTTCTTTCGTCAGTTTCCCTTTATCAGCAGGGATGGCATTTATTTTGCTAGTTTCTCTTTATCAGCAGAGATATCAATCTTTTGAAGATTTTCTTTCGTCAGTTTCCCTTTATCAGCAAGGATGGCATTTATTTTGCTAGTTTCTCTTTATCAGCAGAGATAGGAATCTTTTGAAGATTTTCTTTTGCCAGTTTTTCTTTATCAGCAGGGATGGCATTTTGCTAGTTCTCTTTATCAACAGAGATAATAATCTTTTGAAGTTTTTCTTTTGTCAGTGTCCCTTTATCAGCAGGGATGGCATTTATTTTGCTAGTTTCTCTTTATCAGCAGAGATAGCAATCTTTTGAAGATTTTCTTTCGCCAGTTTCCCTTTATCAGTAGGGATGGCATTTATTTTGCTAGTTTCTCTTTATCAGCAGAGATAGCAATCTTTTGAAGATTTCCTTTCGTCAAGTTCCCTTTGTCAGCAGGGATGACATTTATTTTGCTAGTTCTCTTTATCAGCAGAGATATCAGTCTTTCGGATATATTCTTCATCAGTTCCCTTTATCAGAAGGGATGACATTTATGTTGCTAGTTATCTTTATCAGCAGAGATAGCGATCTCTTGAAGATTTTCTTTCGTCAGTTTCCCTTTATCAGCAGGGATGACATTCGTGTTGCTAGTTCTCTTTATCAGCAGAGATGGCAATCTCTTGGAGATTTTCCTTTGTCAGTTCCCTTTATCAGCAGGGATGACATTTATTTTGCTAGTTCTGCGTTGCGACAGTATAGCATTCATGGCTATTTCTCCAGCAGAGGATTGCAAATTTTCGGGTTCTTTGGTATTCAATCTCCATGCATCCCAAATGTCTGAGAGCCGTCGCTATCATACCTTCAGGACCGAGTTGATTGAATAGGGGCAGCTGTTGCACCCCAAAATTTGCCCTCCTTACTTCATTACTAACTGGCTTATGTTTCATTGCATTTTTGCATTATCATGTGTGCATATCATTGGTTCTTAGCATGGGGTCAAGGTGCCTGAGGCAGTTCTTCAGAGGGTCAAGCAATAGAGGTCAAGTGGATCACTCTCTCCTAACCAGTGCATAAATTAGGGTTTTGAGATTCTTGGGTTTATTGATCCAATGGGCAAGCTCCTTGAGTTTTTATCATCACCAAGTGGCATATCTTATCTTTGTTGGAGAGGATACACATCATATTCAGAGGAATTTGGATTTGGAGACTGTGTTATTTCCTCCTAGACTGAGGGTACCAAAACTAGGGTTTGCTATAAAATCAGTTTATTTCTGATTTTTTGAGCAAGACTTGATTCTATGGTATTCCTTGGGTCCCTAAGTATCTAGGAATGGAAGATTGTCCATCAGTTTGATTCAGGAGAGATTCAATTGGCCAATGGATTGGAAATCAGGTGAATTGGGTAAAAGTCAACAGTGAGAGGAGAAGTCAACTATGGAATTTTGAGGTTCTCTCCAAGGTTTTCAAGGTCTCACGTCCTCATATGGTCTTCAAAAGTCAAGTTTCATGAGATTCATCAAAAATCAGGAGTTGGTACAAAAGTTACTAAAAATGGAAATGACCTATAATTTGAAAGTTTCCTTTTTGGGCAAGTTCCTGTACTGCATTCAACTGAACTTTTCATCATCAAATAAGCTTCAAATGAATTTTTCTCTAACATTAAAGTTGAAGATCTTTTTCTCCTCTTTCCAACAAGTACTAGTGGGTCTCTATATCATTTGTGAAACTTCAGTTATGATCAAAAGAAGGCAAAGTGGTTTTTAGGGTTTCTCATGGTTCCATTTTCACAACTTTGGCATAGTGACCTATAATCAATTCCATTGCTTCATGCCACATTCTAATATCAAAGGACATTCTTTGAGGATTATTTTGGGCCCAAGAATTAAGAAATTCCATAGTGTATTCTTCACTTATTTTCCATTATGCCAAAATGCCAAATTATTAAAAACTCATAAATCAAATTGTCTCAAGGCCCAATTCCAATTTGGGTGTGATTAGCAATTCAGATATAAGTGATCCATCATGGAATTCTTAAGTGTACACGCATGGAGAGAGGTGTAACTCACATTATGCAATTTTCTAAAAATCACCCAAACTCATTAAACAAAGAATTGCCCAAGCCCAATTCACTATCAGTGAAAAACCCTAGTCTATTTAAACCCATTCATGCACTGGTTAGGGTTTCATCACGTACATTTGGAGGAGAATTAAAGTGTGCAACCCTAAAGCCTTTCTTCAACAAATCTCACAATCCACAAGGTTTTTTCAAGAACTTCTTCCACAAACCTCTTCCTGGTGATTCATAGAGTAAAGACCAACCATCATTCGCAGCTAAAAGCAAGGATTCAGACTGTGCCATCTCAGGTTAGTCACTTTTTGCATGATCACGAAACTAATTTTTAAGTATGCATATTGATGTGTAGCATCCATGGATCATCCTGATATAGTT
Source organism: Lathyrus tuberosus (assembly GCA_022829125.1). Classification (NCBI taxonomy): domain Eukaryota; kingdom Viridiplantae; phylum Streptophyta; class Magnoliopsida; order Fabales; family Fabaceae; genus Lathyrus; species Lathyrus tuberosus. Next base: position 4,471,508 of record JALAZF010000043.1, read on the forward strand.
TTTGTTGTGTTTGGACGTGTATATTGCTTGTATGGTGAATTTAAAGTTTGGAGCCCTAAAATTATTTTATTCGAATCTCATTATCCATGCGTTGTTTGTGGTTTTTGATTGAATATTTGAGTTCCTCATGATTTTCTGGTCAAGAACATGTACCCCTTTGCGTTTTCTGGGTGTTTTTAAGGTTGCAGGTACCGTGGGTGGCGGCCGGAGCTAGGGATCCGGCGACTGGTGTGGTGGCTGACCAGTGAAGGATCCCAACGAAGAAGACGCAATCGTGACCGTCCATGGTCACGATCTAATGGCCATTAACTTGCCATGTGTTTTATTTCTTTTTTTTTTTCTGAATTTTATTTAGTAATTACGTGTACTTTCACCCACCATAACTACCGTGTTCCACCAATTATGTTTTTTTATTTCGTTTACTTTTTTGATGTTGACCAATTGTGGCGTGTTGGATGAATCGTGTGGAGGAGATGGAGCCAGCGCATTAAAAAGGCTGTGTGCCTGGCACATGGGCGTCCAAGGTATACTGACCAGTTGTATGCATGCGTGTGTATCATAACTACGGTGTGTATTTAATCCAGGCCCCTTATCATGATTACTTTTTACTTTGTTTGACCATTTGTGAACGCAGGATCAATCCAAGGGCCTCTGTTAAGTCAACACGTTGACTGAAGCCCATTGTTCTTTTTTTATTTTATTTTTCTCGCTGATGGACTGGGCCTTGCTATTCGTACCCCTCCCCTGTCAGCCCATTGACAATACCACTTCTTTTTCTTAATAAACGCACTCCCCATCATTTTTATTTCATTTTATTTTTATTTTAACTATTATTTTCATTTTTTAATTATTAAAAATACATAATTGCATTTAAAAAAAATCCCATAAAATTCATGTATCATATTTATCATTTTAGAAAAATTTTGCAAATTTTATTTTTTATCATCTAAATTAAATATTCATTCATTTTCTTTTTTAATTATCCACATCATGCATATCTAATTTTGTTTATTTTATTTCTCTGCATCCATAAAATATTTTCAATCCGTTCTTTTTGCATTTGTTAGATAATATTCTAAAATGCATTAAAATATTTTTATATCATTTTTAATTATTATTTCATATTACATTCTTGTCCTCTTTTTTGCACATTGAACCCTACTCCTCATCTGAACTTTGTATGATTGTTTAAGTGACTAACACTTTGAATTTTTGCAGGAATTTTTGGTATTTTGTTTGTCTCTGGTTAAGCAACTTTGATATTTAATTGGGTGATTTTATAAGTTGTTTTACTATTTGTTTAATGGCTCTTTGTGTGATATTTTCTTGTATGCGTGTCCTCGATCTTGTCTGATTATCTGTTTGAAGAGGCACTTGTGTCATTGTCTTGGGGTTGTTTATTTGACTTCTTAATGCATGTTTGGATTGTTATCACTATTATATGCCATTATTTGGGTTCCATTCACCTCATTTCTTTTACTTATGTTTGTCTCGTACTAACCGTTTACGCAGAGACTAAGGTAAGTTATTTGAGGGTATGGATAAGTATCCATGTTCACCCTTATTCTCTCCTTCTCTCATCTTTCCTTTTCTTTAGGCTTAGGTTGTCGTCAAACCTCACTAACCGTAGGTCACCCATGCATGATAACTTTAGGACTCATAGTTCCCTTTAGAATTACCCTTGTGTCTTCTCTCTTCTCATCTCAAACTTCTTAAAAACACGTAATAAGTATAAAGTGTATTGCGCACGAGCCTTAAGCGTGGGGAATGAGAAATGAGGGGCTTCCTCTCATCTTTCTAGAGTGCTTAGCGAGCGTCCTGTCTTGGGACGATGCGTTAAGTATTCGCCCCTGTGCCCTAGACTTTGGTGCAATGCAACTTATGAACTAACTTAAGCCATTTCTGTCCTAAAAAACACAAACAAACCACAAACCTTTTTGTCCTTCGGGATCGTCAAACTAAAGGATATTTTCAAAAAGGGCACGTTACCTTCCGTCTGAGTTGCAAACAGGCATCGACCCTAACTGCCGGACGCGGATTTAACGTCGCTCATAAAAAACACAAAAAGAACTTGGTCCGAACTACGTTGACTCTGAATTCCCCATTGCACAAAGGGGGTACGTAGGCCTAGGACGTCGACGTCCTACCGAGTCGGTCTTTGTCTTCCCCTCCCCGTCCTAGTACAACCATAGATGATAGGATAACTCACCCTTAGATTAGACAACAAGCGTGGATCCCATCGAGTACGATGGACGCGTGGGGTGCTAGCACTTTCCCCTCGCGTAACCGACTCCCGAACCCAGGTTATGGTTGCGATGACCATTCCTTTCCCTCTTCCTCAGGTTTATGCGGTGTTCCCTTTCCCTTTCTTGGGATAAATTTACACGGCTGGCGACTCTGTTTTTCCGCGCCACTCTCGCGTTTGTACCTGGATGAAAATCCTGGGAGCGACAGGTTGGTAGGGAGATGAGTTATGGTGTTCGATCTTGAACTCAGCGCACAACTCTTTCATCATCTTGTTGTTCAAGTTAGATCCATTATCCGTAATAATCTGGCTCAGAACACCATAATGGCAAATGATATTGTTTTTGATAAATCGGACCACCACTTGTCGGGTTACATTGGCGTATGACGCTGCTTCGACCCACTTGGTGAAGTAATCAATGGCTACTAGAATAAACCGATGTCCGTTCAAAGCCTTGGGCTCAATCATGCCAATCATGTCGATTCCCCATATGGAAAAAGGCCATGGGGAAGAGAGAACTTTGAGATGCGTTGGCGGTACGTGGATTTTGTCGGAGTATATCTGACACTTGTGACACCTCCTCATGTACTTGTAGCAGTCGGATTCCATTGTCAACCAATAGTACCCTGCTCTTAGAATTTTTCTTGCCATTGTATGTCTGTTGACATGAGTGCCAAAGGATCCTTCGTGAATTTCTTTTATCAGCATGTTTGCTTCTGGTCTGTCTACACATCGAAGCAAGACCATGTCAAAGTTCCTCTTATAGAGTGTATCACTGCTCAGGAAGAAACTGCCTGCCAGTCTTCTAAGGGTTTTTCTGTCTTTTCTTAGTGCCCCAGGTGGGTACTCTTGTTTCTGAAGGAAGCATTGGATATCGTGATACCAAAGTTTGTCGTCTATGACTGCTTCAATCGTGAAGATGTAAGCGGGCCGTTCAAGGCGCATTATGTCGATCTTAGGTAAGTTGGTCCATTGACCTACGCTAATCAAGGAAGAGAGAGTGGCTAATTCATCAACCATGTGATTCTCTTCACGAGGGATATGATGAAACTCGATTCTGTTGAAGAAGGGTAACAACCTTCTTGCGTAGTCTTTGTAAGGAATCAGTCCTGATTGGTATGTATTCCAATCTCCTTTGATCTGATTGACGACCAAAGTTGAGTCGCCATATACATCCAAGTTTTTGATCCTTAAGTCGATCGCTTCTTCGAGACCCATGATACAAGCTTTGTATTCGGCCTCGTTGTTTGTGCACTTGAACGTAAGTCTAGCGGTGAAAGGAATGTGGGTACCTTGAGGTGTTATAATAATTTCCCCAATTCCGTTTCCGTAATGATTGACAGCTCCGTCAAAAATTAATAACCACTGGGAACCTGGTTCTGGCCCTTCACTGGGTAGTGGTTCATCGCAATCTTTCATTTTTAGATACATGACATCTTCGTTCGGGAAGTCAAATCCGATTGATTCTTGATCTTTAATCGGTTGATGAGCCAAATGATTGGCTAAAATACTCCCCTTAACGGCTTTCTGAGCGTGGTATTCTATGTCATATTCTAATAACAACATCTGCCAACAGTCAATTCTTCCCGTGAGAGCAGGTTTTTCGAAGACGTACTTGATTGGATCCATTTTTGACATTAACCAAGTAGTGTGACGAATCATGTATTGGCGAAGACGTTTGGCTGCCCAAGCCAAAGCGCAACAAGTTTTCTCAAGCATAGTGTACCGAGTCTCGCAGTCGGTGAATTTCTTGCTTAAATAGTAGATGGCAGACTCTTTCCGTTTGGTTTCATCTTGTTGGCCAAGTACACAACCCATGGAGTCTTCCAAGACTATTAAGTAAATGATTAATGGTCTTCCCTCCATTAGTGGTGATATCGGTGGGTTCAACAGGTATTCCTTAATACTGTCGAAGGCTGTTTGGCAATCTTCTGTCTAAACGCAGTCCTAGTTCTTTTTGAGTAATTTGAAAATTGGCGCACATGTCGCGGTCATGAGGAATATTAATCTGGAGATGTAGTTCAAATGTCCCAGGATTCCTCTGACTTGTTTTTCAGTCCTCGGAGAAGGCATTTCTTGAATGGCCTTGACTTTGTCAGGATCAACCTCAATTCCTTTCTGGTTGATAATGAACCCTAATAGTTTCCCTGAACGGACACCGAAGGTGCACTTGTTGGGATTCAAGCGGAGTTTGTACTTTCTTAACCGCTCGAATAGTTTTGATAGGTGTGTCACATGCTCCTCCTCTGTTTTAGATTTGGCAATCATGTCATCGACATATACCTCGATTTCCTTGTGTATCATGTCATGAAACAGAGTAGTCATGGCCCGTTGATAGGTTGCCCCGACATTTTTCAAACCGAACGGCATTACCTTGTAACAAAAGGTACCCCATGGGGTAATGAAGGAGGTCTTCTCCATGTCTTTCGGCACCATTTTGATCTGATTATAGCCCGAGAATCCATCCATGAAGGAGAAGACTTTGAACTTTGATGTACTGTCTACCAGCATATCTATGTGTGGCAAGGGAAAGTCGTCCTTTGGACTTGCCTTGTTTAGATCTCTAGAATCGACACACATTCTGAGCTTTCCATCCTTTTTCGAAACTGGTACGATGTTGGCTAACCATTGAGGGTATTCTGACGTAGCGAGGAAACCCGCGTCAATCTGTTTCTGTACCTCCTCTTTGATATTGACAGCCATGTCTGGATGAGTCTGTCTCAACCTTTATTTTATCGGCGGACATTCTGACCTTAACAGTAGATAATGTTCCACGAAGCTGGTATCCAACCCTGGCATATCCTGATAGGACCAAGTGAATACATCGGGAAACTCTCTGAGAAGTTTCGTCAGACTCTCTTTGGTAGTTGGACTGAGTAGTGCCCCAATCCTGATTTCTTTTCTCTCTTTTTCGGAACCCACCTTGATCGTTTCCAACGGCTCTTTGTGAGGTTCAATGGACCTTTCCTCTTGTCTGAGTAGTCGGGAGATCTCCTCTGGAATTTCGTCGTCATTTTCTTCTTTAGCCTCAAATACCGGGAACTCAAAGTTGGGAGAAGGCATTGGATCGTATGTTTCAACGGGGTTTAAAACAAGCAATCTGCATGATGTGATAATTTGTGTTTAGAAGAGATAGAGAAAATGCAAGTGTGTACAGTGTATTTTTTTTGAAAAACTGCTTGTTTTTATTATTTTAGATGTTTTTTAGGATTACCATTTTCTGATAAAAGCGAAAAGAGAAAACAACAATTAACTGCGGAAATTACATAACGACGTTATTTTATTAATGAACAAGTCGATTCTTGAAACTACAGCCCTATAAAACAAAACTCTGTCGCTTTGGGCGAAGCGAAGAGGGAAATTTATAGAAAGCGAGCCCTATCAAAACATTCTTTCACCTGGGCAGGGTGAAAGGTTAAAGTAAAGATGGCAATTACTTTGACTTATGAACAATCTTCGGAACATCGACAGCAACCCATTGGCGGCGAACTCCTCGATGAATCACAAAGTCTGGTACCTTCCTTGATTTTTCTTCAGAAATAACGCTGATTTTTGGTGGAGTTGGATCATTGGAATCTGTCTCCCAGGCAGAGTTGTCGTAGGAGAATTCCTCTATTGTATTTTGCGTAGTATTTGTACTCTCAGTTGTATCTCCTCATCCAGTCGGCTGGATGTCTTCGAGTCTGATACGAGAGCTTTCAGGAGCGGTGTATTTGACCTTGAAGTCGTATTTTCCACTCGGTTGTCCCAAGGTATCCCACATTTCTTTGGAATTGGAGGAGTCATCTCTCTCGATGACGTTGACCTCGGGAAAAGCATAGTTAATGAATTCTAGTCTTGCAAATATTGCAAATTCATCGTCGTGCTGGGTATTTTCAGGATAACCTGGGTGTTGATCCCATGACATGGTGGGGACGCAGGTATTCTTTTCAATGATGCCCAGCTGATTTTCATTGTTCGGCTGACTTTCTTGCCCCAAGTTTCCTGGGTAAGGCTGCCAGATAGGCAGGCCATCCATTGGACGATAATAGTCGTGGTCAAAGTTGTCTTTCATCAGAGTGTCCTCCTCTAATGAGTTTGGCGGAGCACGGCATCCTTCTGGATCACAATCTCCATATATCATTTCGACGTCTGACCTCGGTATAAATCTCGGGCTCTGTACAGGAAAGCAAAAGGGAGTATGCGTTTCTCCCTGAGATGTATAACCATCCTCATTGAGATAGGACTTCCATTCTTCCTCCGTATCGGAGGAATCATCTTTATTGATGGTATGTACTTCTTGAGACACTGGGTGAAGGAAACCTCCACTGTGGAAGGAGTTCCGAATGGGATGGAGACTTTCATTGTTGGTAGCAGCCTGCGTACAGGTTGAGGAAACGCCAAGACCTTTCCTTTTCTTATTGTCAATAGGAATGACAATCTGCCCCCATCCTGTTGTGTTGGTATTCTCGACCGCTTTGATAGCATCTTTGTACGAGAAAATTGAAGTCCCCCCTTCGGATTAATTGTCCTTGTTCACCGAAAGTGCTTGGAACTGAGATCCAACAACCTCCTCGGGTTCCACACAAGTAGATAATGACAAGCTGCTCACGAGCAAGGCTTGTTCTCCACAAACCGTGACGAGTTGGCCGTTCTGGACAAACTTTAGCTTTTGGTGGAGGGTTGAAGTGACTGCCCTAGCCTGATGTATCCAAGGTCTTCCTAATAAACAACTGTATGTTGCCCGGATATCCATGACCTGGAAAGTGACTTGGAAAGTGTGAGGACCAATAGTTATGGGAAGGTCGACTTCGCCGATAAGTCCGTCAAATGCTTTGACGATGACCTCGCTGGTTCTCATCAGAGGTCCTTTGAATGATAATTGCATCAAAGTGGACTTTGGCATAACATTCAGGGCTGACCCTGTGTCTACCAGTATGCTGGCTAAAGCATCGTCCTGGCAGTTGACTGTAATATTAAGCGCCATGTTGTGGATTTTGCCCCCTCTGGCAAGTCTTCATCACTGAACCCTAAGTTGTTGCAGGAAGTGATGTTAGAGACAATGCTATCGAACTATCTAATTGACACATCCTGTTCCACAAAGGCCTGCTCTAAGACTTTCTGTAGAGCCTCCCAGTGCGCTTCTGAACTAAGTAACAGTGATAATACCGAGATCTTTGAAGGAGTTTGTAACAGCTGATCAACAATGTTGTATTCACTCCTTTGGATCAGCTTCAGTATCTCATCATCATTTTTTGAAAGGTCAGGATTACTGGATTGACCGACTGGTGGATTGGGAACTTCTGTCGGAAGTTCTTTTTCTTTGCTGGGTTCTCCAACTCCTCTGTTGAAGATTCTACCACTCCGTGTTACTCGACTGATGTCTGCAATACTCACGACGGAGGGTAACAGAATTTACTTTCCATTCTCAACTGTTGTTGCACCGTATTTGTAAGGGATAGCCTTAGTTGATTCATACGGTAGTGGTCCCGGTAGATAGATGACTAAGGGAGCCTTCTGATTTTTTTGACCATCGTAAGCAATTTCGATCCATTCCTGGTTGGGAACTCTCGATTCATCAAGTAGAGGGATGATGGCACAAACATCCTAAGTCCTCTGATGACCAGAGATCACGACAACATCCTCGATTTGATCAGCAAGGTAGTTGACTGATCCAGAACTTGACCATGGTTGAACCTCTTTGCGGTCCAACTGACTTTGAAAGGCTGCTCGCACGAGGTAGCATCCTTGATTATCCACTAAGCAAACTCTACACCGCTCATAGTTGTGTAGTGGCACCTGGCGACGTCTGCTTTGAATGCAGTGTAACCTTACTAGGTCTGTTTCCATCGACCGAACATCCTGACTTTGATATCTAGTAGGATTCCCGTTAGTGATACTAATTTGCTGGGTGTCTTCATCCATATAGATTGGAAGCCACCAGTGGTTCAACAAGTGCTGAAGTGTTTCCTGGACAAGGGCACATCCCTGATCGTCTTCGCAACCCGCTTTACAGCCCTGATAATCATGTGATACCAGGAACCCGAGTCGAACTTGTTTAGCATGTAACTCCACCAGGCTGGTATTCATCAAGCGAATATCGAAGATTTGAATCATGTTAATTTGATAATGATTCCCATTATGGTAGTCTTGAATCCATCCAAGATCCATCTGACGCTGGAGGGCCTCTTGTACAAAAGAGCATCCCTGTTTGTTTACCGAGCAAGTCAGACAAGAATTGTAATCGTGTCGTGGCAGATTATGATACTGGCTTTGGCTAGAGTGCATCGCCACCAAGTTGACATTCATCGCACGGATATCATGGTTTTGAATGATGTTGGAATTCATATACACCATGTTAACTCCACAAACTCGGTGCTCTTGGATCCATCCGAGATCCATCTGTTCCTATAGAGTTGATTGCACCATAGAACATCCTCGATTGCTTTTAGAGCAGATATCACACTGGTGATAATTATGAGGTGGCACATGGCCATATCCACTCTGTCTATAATGCATCTTGACCAAGTTGGCCCTTAACAAGAGTACATCATGAATTTGATAGGTGTTGTTAGACTCTTCCTCTATCAAATTGACTGTAGCCTTCTCATGTTGAGGCAGCGGGTTTGTGAGAACATTAGGATTCATATCTTTGAAAGATAAGACCCCGCTCCTAACAAGCTTTTGCACGTCGGATTTGAAACTGAGACAGTTTTCTATGTTATGCCCTGGTCCTCCTTGATGGTAAGGGCAAGTCTGATCCACCTTAAACCAAAAAGGCAACTTTTCCGGTACTGTAAGAGGAGACTTAGTCTGGACACGCCCCTTGGCCAGTAGTTATGGAAATAGTTATGCGTATGATACGGGTATAGGATCAAATCCTGGTGGCCGTGTTGTACGGTTGTTGTTGTATTGAGGACGAGCCTGCTGAAGAGACTGTTGTGTCCTTTGCTGAAATTGCTGCGAATGCGGTTGGCTTTAAGCAACCTGAGGTTGATACATAGAAACAGGCGCAGGGCTGATAGCAGGAGTTACAGCTGCTACTGGTTGGTACCGTCACCTTTGTTTTCCGAGAGAGATATTCCCAATATCTTGCTCCTTTTTCTTAGGGAGAGCACTACCGTATTTTTTAGTACCGCTCGTCGACCCAGTGTCTTTGACTAGACGTCCTTCTCGAATGGTTTCCTCGAGACGCACTCCCATACCGACCATTTCAGTGAAGTCGCTGGGCGCACTGGCAACCATTCTATCGTAGTAAAATGAGCTCAAGGTCTTTAAGAAAATCTTAGTCATCTCCTTTTCCTCAAGGGGTGGAAAAATTTGAGCGGCAATTTCACGCCATCTCTGAGCGTATTCCTTAAAGGTTTCCCTGTCCTTTTGCGACATTGATCTGAGTTGATCTTTGTCTGGTGCCATGTCCAAATTGTATTTATATTGTTGGACGAAGGCAGTGCCAAGATCTCTGAAAGTGCTAATCGTAGCGCGGTTTAAACCCATGTACCATTTTAATGCGGCACTGATTAAACTATCCTGAAAGTAGTGAATCAGTAGATCCTGGTTCTCTGTCTGAGCTAACATTTGCCGAGCGTACATCACCAAATGGCTTTGAGGGCAAGAGTTACCCTTGTACTTTTCAAAATCGGGGTACTTGGAACTTGTGTGGGACTTTCACATTAGGGACCAAACAAAGGTCTGCGGCGTCCTTTCCAAATAAATCCTGACCGCGAATAGCTTGCAGTTCCTTCTGCATTTCCAGGAACTGCTCCTGGAATTAGTCTATTCTATCGAACATACTTTCCTTTCTACCAGAAGGTATCTGTGGAATCTGTCCTTCCGGGACAGTGTGCACCACAGGGGGTGGTACCGTTACTACGGCAGTGAATCTTGGCGCTTCCCGAAGTTTGTAACCTTCAGGAGTCCTCATTATGCCTCTGGCATCCTCGCTTTCCTGAAGTTTGTAACCTTCAGGCCCAGTGGCTTCTGCTATGATTTCCTGATCTTCAGTGATTGGCGGAACATATCCTTTCGGGATATAGTTAACAGGCATGCCCCAGGGACGATCTTTCGGCATTTGATACCTAGGATCATACTTCTCCACTATGGGCGTCGATGTGATCTCTGAGATCACAGTCCTTTGTAGCTGAGCTTCTGCCATGGGTTGCATGTCGTTACGAAGCTTTCTCATATCCTCTCTTAGAGCGTCGATCTCTTCTTTCAACTCTCTATTCTCTTCCTCGAGATCATCCATCTTTTTCTGACGATTGGCCCGAGTATTATACGAATGAGATAGTTTGACTCTAGAACCGAGATACAAACGTGAGATTCGGAGGTAAGAAGAATGCGTTAAGTGAGAATGATGAATGCAATGATTATATTAATTGTTTTTTGGTTTAACAAAAAAAAACTTCGACAATTAGATTGCAAATATCAAACAGTGGGGAAACCCCCGTTTTATTGAATTCAAAGGATTGCGGAAATGGAAATACAGTAAATTACAAGGTGTGGAAACATAAACCTAAGCTAATGGGTCCCGAGTCCTCTCTGAGGAGAACTCGGGTGCTGATTCTGGCACTTTCCTTTTCTTGGACCGGGGCTCTTGGGCCGTTGTCGGGTTGTCATTCCTTTGGTCATTCTGATTTTCTACAGCATGTTGCTCCAAAATCTCAATTAGAGCATCCTTATCTTTCAGCACCTGCTGTATTTTGGTACACTCCACATTGAGAATGCGGTACTTATTCTTCAAAGACCTCCTCTCCTGTTGAACTTTGTTGAGAGTAACCTGAAGTTTTTCCATTTCAGTCATGAAGTACATGACAGATTCCCTTGGTGGAAGAACTCTGTGACGAGGATAAGGCATCTTTAGCTTGAGAGCTCTAGTTTGTACCCAGTGGAGATAAGGCTCCACCGAGATACAGTCCGGTTTTCCTAGAGACTCCTGTCCTTTCTTATGAACATGTTTCCAAGCGTGCACTATTTCCGTCTTTAGTGCCCTGTCATTTTCTCCTTCCTTGAGGAAAAGACCTTCCAGATGAGCATTACGCGGGACATGCCTCATCGGGTATCCAAATTGACGACGAACTAAAATTAGGTGGTAATTGATTCCTCCCTTAGTTCCTATGAGGGGTACGTTGGGGAAGTTTCCACAACGGTCAATGTTCCTGATCCCGTCATAAATCCTATTGTACCAATCTATGTCAGAGTTGGTAAGAGACATGATTTTCTGCGACCAACGTAAGGCACTCTTATGATCCCAAAAAGCAGCAGACTTAGGCAAATGGGAGATAAACCATTTATATAGCAGGGGTACATAACACGTGATCATTCCTCTACTGTATAAATTCCTTAAGTGTACAGAATGATACGCATCTGCGAGCAAGGTTGGTACAGGGTTTCCAATGAGAAAAACCTTAATGGCGTTGATATCGACAAAGTTATCAATGTTGGGAAACAGAAATAACCCGTAGGTGAGTAAAACAAATATGCCTTCAAAAGCAGTCACGTTCCCTATACTGGTAAAGTACAGAGCCTTCTTTATCAGAAACTTGGCTGGTAAACCTGGGATTCCTCCCTTAGTGGTCAGGTGAGTCTTAACTTCCGACTCATCCAAATAGATTGCTCTTGAAATGACTTGATCCATTGGAATTTCTTCCAGTCCAGAAAAGGGAGCTTGATCAGTAATGGGTAGATCAATCAGATGAGAATACTCCTCCAGCGTTGGTGCGAGCTGGTAATCTGGGAATGTGAAACAGTGATAGACCGGATCCTAAAACTGAATGAGAGCCTCCAGGATTCCTTCAATTACATGGACCCTTAACAGAGGTAGCAGACCTCCGTACTTGGCTTTGAAAGCGTCAGGGTTAGTGATCATCCTTGCTAATCCTCTCAAATCCTCTAGTTTTGGAACCTTGAAGGTGTACTTGTGAGTTTTCCGTCTACCGAAATCCATGAGCGCAATCCTCTTTCTCTGATATTTGCAATCATTGTCTTAGTTTAATTTGAAAAAGAGAGACTAGAAGAGAAAATTTTTCTTTGCTTAATGTTTTTTAAAATGAATGCATGAATGCAGCACACAAAAACATAGAAAAAACATGGGGTCAAAGGGTCGGTGTCATGAAGTCAAGGCTCTACCCATCCCAAAGGTTTATACTAGTGATTTTTGTACCTGTCTCTCAAAATCATTGATTCTTGTCGAGATAACATCAGCGGGCCGGGAACCGTGCTAGGTGATATATTTCGAAGAATCTCAGAAGAGGGTGGTATCGCGTGACAACTATTTCTGATAGCTTCCGCACTACTGAAAGAGGTTTTTCCTAGGTGTATACTCAATCTTTCCATATGCGGCATCACACGCATTCCCATTAGCAGAAAAATAAACACATATATCAATTAGGAAAAGCAGTATATATATTTGTCCTAATGTCCTAGACTTTTTAAGAGCTATGAATCCTATGATCCTAACAGAAAATGACTCCCCGGCGGAGTCGCCATTCTGTGGTGCCTTCCCAACTTAAAGGTTTTGACCTAAGATCCTAGTGAGGGCCGATCCTAGCAATAATGAAATTCCTCGATGGAACCGTCATTCAGTGATATCTTGTGAACCCAAGGACTCGTCCTAAGAGAAAGTTTTAATCAGAGAGATAAGATTCCTTTGTTGGCCCTACGGTGGGCGCCATTTTTTGTGGCGGCCATCGCCATGAAAATGATTTGGCCAAGGTTTTCATCCTAAGTTGTAAGAAAAAACTTTTCGGCCCCACAGTGGGCACCATTTTTCTGTGGCGGCCACCACCATGAAAATGACTTGTCCAAGGTTTTCACCCTAAATTGTAAGAAAAAACTTTTCAGCCCCACGGTGGGCGCCATTTTTCTGTAGCGAGCGATTTTAGACATGGTTCTTAAGCACTGTCGCTCTGGGGTACTACAGGTCGATTCATTTTTTATCCTATTGAAGCTGATGAAGGAAGGGAAATAGATGTCCCCAACTAACCCTGCTTGCATACTGAGTTTGAACAGCGGTCTGTTAGGTTACATATGCTATGTGGACGTGGGGCCTCTCTCGGTCTTATTTTGTTCAGAACGAAATACCGGAATTGTTCATGGGGAATTTGTTAGGATGATGCACCAGATTGGATGTAGGTAGGGGACTTTGGGTTTTTTTGATTAGTGTGCTCGCTAAGATTCTTTTGCAATCTTATGCCTACGTATTCCCGGGATCGGGAAATCAGAGCGATCGTAGTTCCTCCTATTCTATGGGAGGAAAAAAAAAGTTGTTTTGGTGTCTTGTTCAAAGCCCAAGACGTGAAGCTAAATGTGGTTTGTATCTTGTTCAAAGCCCAAGACGTGAAGCTAAATGTGGTTTGTATCTTGTTCAAAGTCCAAGATGTGAAGCTGAAGGGTTTTGACTTTAGAGAGAATTTGTCATCTCTAAAGAGGGTCTGTTTGTCACAACTGTTGGGTGACTGATTATAAAGGAGAATTACTTTAACTGGGATATGTCAATCCAGCAATTCCATAATTTCCTTTATAGGGGATTTTTAACCATAAGGAAAAGACTTTAACTCAGCTTAGAGCAATTCCATCTCTCCTTAGGAATTTCTCATGCTAAAAGAGGGACAGTGGCGTGGATGTAAATAATCCAGAGGTTTGCCGCTTACAGCAATTAGATGGGGGAAAAGGAGTTGTTGATGTTTGTATACTGTGAACGAGGCACAACTTTGATGCTAAAAGGTTGATTGGCTCAACCGGGGTTTTCCTTATACAAAGCCTAAGAGGAGGCTATTGACCCAACAAGAGGGTGTTTTGTGTGTCCCATACGAAGCCCGAGAGAGAGGCTAAAAGGGTTTGACTCAATGAGAGAGTCTTTTGTGTGTCTTGTACGAAGCCCAAGACGGAGGCTGAAAATGTTTGACTCAACAAGAGAGTCTTTTATGCTCAACAAGAGAGTGATTTTGTATCTCGTACGAAGCCCGAGATGGAGGCTAAAGGTTTGACTCAACAAGAAAATCTTTTATACTCAACAAGAGAGTGTTTTTATATCTCGTACGAAGCCCGAGATGGAGGCTAAAGGTGTTTGACTCAACAAGAGAGCCTGAAAAGGGTAGCTCCGCTACGAAGCCCAAGAGGAGGCTAGGGTGCTGGTAACTATTTCAGTTGAGTGACAGGTCCAGTGTGTGGGTTAAAAAAGAAAATTTTTTCTTATATGGGTAATGTTGTACTCATGGATTCGATCTGAGGATCGGGATTATTTCATGTTCTTTAAGGAAACGGGGAATCCACAGGGTTTTGAGATTGTCCAAGTCTACGGGTGCTTTTCCTATTTTTGAAAGGAACTTGAGAATGTCTTCGAGACTCAAGGAGATTAGACTTTCCAAGTCTAGAGTTTTATCTTTTGTACTATGCTTAAGAGAAATTAAGAGACAGTACGTTTGCGGTAGAATGATTAAGACTCTTTGAAAGACTGTTCTATTAAAATGACTAATTTCTGTTCCTATACCTTTAAGAGGTCGTCGGGACAATTTGTACGAAGCCCAAGAGGAGGCGAGAAAAACTTTTAAGAAGCCGACGAGACAATTTGTACGAAGCCCAAGAGGAGGCTATCTTCCCGGAGGAAGAATCATTATACGAAGCCTAAGAGGAGGCTGTGAAAACTTCTAAGAAGCCGACGGGTCCTTGTACAACGCCCAAGAGGAGGCGGAGATGCTTTTAGGAAGCCTGTGGGTCCTTGCACTAAGCCCAAGAGGAGGCTGATGAACAGTTCCAGAAGGGGTTTCACTTGGAACATTGGCCTTCTGTATATGAACTGTTCAAGGGGGGAGTTTCTTAGATCTAGTTATCTAGAAAGCTCTTTACTGTTTAGGTTATGTTGAAATATCCAGGAGAACATCGGGAGACGAAGTTTTGTCTAGTACTAGACGTAGTTGCCGGTGAAAATTTAAATATCTATACTAGTATTACACAGTCGATATGAGTTTATGAAAGAAGACTTACAGTGAAACAGCCTCACAATACAATTATATACATATGAAAGCGGTAAATGAAAGCGGGTAAACACTTACTCGGTTGTAGAGCTTCCATGTTGTTTGGTTAGTTGTTCAACAAAGAAATTGAAAATAACAGTATGTTACAAAATCAAAGGAGAAAGTGCTTTTTAAAGGAAAACTGGGGCTTACAGCTCAAGGAGAGGCCCAGGGTCTTATCAGTGATCGCACTGTCATTTTGTACAGGGACTTATACAAGTGACTGAGGCCCAAGAAAGGTTTTCTGTACATGGGAATGGGTCTTACACTCTCTCAAGAGACCCAAAGGTGTTTAAAGAAAAGGAATAGGGCTTATAACACGAGGGTAGGCCCAAATGATTTGATTTTTGAACTGGCGATTGCGCCGGGGTTTCTTTTAACGCAGAGGGACTTATACAATATTTGAGGCCCAAAATAGTTTTGGTTAAAAGGGGGTTAGGTCTTACACTCTATTAGAGGCCCAAAAAAGTTTTGAATGGGTCTTATAGCTCGAGGAGAGACCCAGATGATTTGTTTTAAACGGGCGATGGTCGCGCCGAGCTTTTGAAATACAACGAGACTTATACAACGCTTGAGGCCCAAAATAGGTTTGTATTTACAAAGGATTGGGTCTTACACTCTATTAGAGGCCCAATGATTATTTGAATGATTTGATGAGGGTTGAATTAATCGAAACCCTAATTTGTTTCCAAAATGTATTTTAATTGAATAAAAATTCAATTAAAATGATCAAAATTGTTAAACATGTGGAAAACAAATTGTGATCTTGGATTAATGTTTCAAAAATCAAGTTTTGACCTACAAAATGACTAGAAGTCATTAACATTTGCAAAATCAAGAAGGAAAAAATATTTAAAATGTCAAAAACAATTAAAATATTAATTCTTTGCAAAAATATCAATTATATGAAATAAATAATATTTTTGGGATTTTTTGGTAAAATAAAATATTTTAACATTTTTGCGAATTATTAAAAAAAATCAACTCAAAATCATTAAAACTCAGAGAGAAATTAATTTTTGAATCAATTAAATAAAAATCACAAAATTCAAATATTCAAATATTTGAAAAGGGGCGCCAAGAACACCTTGGCCTTGCCCGCGTGCTCTATTTTGCCCAGATTTGCGTTTTCTCATCAATCTCACTAAATACTTGATGATATCATGTAATCTACATATCAATCTACTCGTTTCAACCTCACGATCATGTCTATGTTCTTTAATTTCATTTATTTTAAACATGGAATAAGAAATCAAAGAGAAACCTCAAGAACCCTAAATTCTGCATGAAGGTTCAGAAATTCAACACACGACTCAAACAATGCAATTGATTGAGGGAAAACACTTCATGCATGATTATGAACATATGGCCAAATTATTATGCAGCAAAAATTGCATGGATCATAGAGTTAGAAGAACTCATGCTTACCACTTGCAGCTGGTGATCGTGTTTTGTGTTATAGGTGTTACAGCTTGGTTCCAAGGTTATGGACAGCTTCCCTAAGTGGTATGGAGTGTGTCTGGATGCTTGGAGTGGATTGAAATGATCTGGAACTTGATTTGGCACCTCAACTGCAAATCTGTCAAAGGCTTGAGCAGTTGGCTGGTGATTTTGTGATTTTGGTGTTCCAGATGTTATGTGAGTGTTTGGATCACTTCTATATGATGTTTATGAGGTATGTGTGTGATTGGTTTGATTGGAATTACTCTCAAACTCAAAAACTCAGAGTTACCTTGCTAAAGAAGGTATTTTTGCCTAAAGAAAGTGATTTTGAGAAAAGCATCTGTTTGATGGATTTGGTGTACTCAAACTGATCACAAATGAGCTCTATTTATAGTAGAGCAAGTTTTTTTTGCAAGCAATAGTGAATGGCAACCGCTGCAGAGGTTTGGCCAATGGTTGCACTTTGGAATCTCAAGTCTCCTCTAGCCATTGACTAGAGGTTAGAGCACAGAGTTGTGGTTCCCTAGTTGTTGGATCATTCTTGACTGAATTCAGTTGCAAATGTGTTAGTCCATGCCACCTTGGTGCATCCATTAAATGCTCCAATCCAAAATTGGAGTCTTGTCCCTCTTTTAGGGATTTCTAGGTTTGGCATGCTACTTCTTGTTCCAAAGACTTTGGAGGCTTGGATCAGTGTTTGTTCCCTTTAGATTTGATCCTCAGATGTGTCCAAAGTGATGACAAGGCTTGAAATTATCTGATTTTGCCAAATCGAGCAAAAGTGCAAAATTCTGCCTAGCCTTGGTAGTTTTCAGCAAGGCATATTGCCATTGTCATATCTCATGGCTCAAGTGGAATTTGATGGAGTTCTTGGCCATTTTGGAAAGCCCTCATATGATACAACAACTGTTTGATCATAATTGGTTTTGATACTTTTTGGATCCAAGTGAAAAATGCCCCTACATTTGGAAAAAAGTAAGGCAGATTCCGACTTAGTGGAAATTTCACTAAGTGTTGGAAAAAAGTGACATTTTCACTTTTTGTGATTTTGATCATTCCATAACTCAAAATCCATGATGAATTGGAATGAGGTGTAGTTGAAGCTTTTGTAGAGGGTAATGAGAGCTACAAATCCAGCTTTGGATGGGGAAAAATGGCCTTGTGGTTTAGGAGTTATGATCCTCCAAAGTTGGTACCCTAGCCACTTTATTCCATAACTTAGAAAAATTTCTAAGTTTTTATGGTTACCCCTTTTACAAGTTATCCCACTTTTCTTGATTTTTCTTGATGAATGATGATTCCAATCACACATTAACACCATTTTAGGGTTAAAAAACCATAATTGTGAAAAATCTCAAAAAGTCAAAGTTTGACTTTTGTGCACAGTTGACTTTTTATCAGATGAATTCTAAACTGTGCGATCCTCTATGAAATCAAGTCCTTGACCTAAATCAAACTTGATGGATTGATTTCATAGGTGTTATAGGGTGTATTGGATCATGTCCTAGGGTTTGGGAGCATGTCCTGGTCAAAAGTCAAAGGCACAGTTGACTTTTCTCGCAAAACCCTAATTGTGGTTCAGATGAAATTGAAACTTGGGAATCAAGTTTCTTGGATCAATCCATTGTTGCAAATGGATCAATGTAGTTTATTGGAGACCCTCAAATCCTCTCTTGAGGTCTTGGCTCATGATTTGTCCCAAAAGTCAACTTAGGGGTGAATTAGGTCAAGAAATCCTAATTCCTGATTTTTTTGAGAATGCATCCCCTGAGGCTAAATTGACTTGATAATTGGGCCCATAAGGTTCCATGGGGTATATTAGGTTATGCTTTGAAGCATTGGCTCATGCCCAGAGGAAAATTCCCATCTAGAGGTCGGTCGACCAAAACCCTAATTTGGTGACACTGTCGATCTTGAGGCTTAATCCACTTAGAAGATAGCAGCCTTGTGCTTAATCCTTGATGTGGGAGTCCTCTTTATCCATTGGGGATGTTTAAGAGGTTAGACAAGTTGAAGATCATGTCATTTCTTGATTGATCCTTTGTCTAAGCACTCAAAGAGGGCTTGAAACCCTAAGTCTGATTGTAGTGAAGGCTCACCCATCTTTGGGGAGACTAATGAGACGTGATGATTCATCCATATTGTGATGATGGTTTGCACAATGATGTGGAATCTTAGTGGTCAAAATTTGGGGTATGACTGTATGGAAACACTCGGTTCTGTTTACCATGAGCAAAGATTCCAGAGTGGTTTAACCACCAATTCTTGGCAGGATTGTCTGCTTCTTTCTGGTTTCATAATAAGTTTCCGTCCATAGTTCTCAGTGTTGTTTCTCCATTGACATGGGTAGATGATTTTCGACATTGTGTAAGAGTGACCATCAATGGAAATACTTTTCTCTATACACGTGGTTTAAAGATACCCAAAATGTATACTTTAAATCTTTTTCATAGGCAAATCAAGAACTTCAAAGATAATGTGGACAAAGCACTTAAAGAGAATAAATGGAACCATGCAAAGGTTGACTTTGGATTCCTATTCATGAGTAGCGGAATCCATGTATTGAAAGAGAAAAGTAGCATGGAGGATATTCGAAGTGTATTAGATGCATTTTATATCCTTACTTTTCAATATCTACATGTTGATGATGATTTTATTTTAATAGTGTTATGTTTATAGTGTCTGATACCCACGCATGTAGTTTACTTTAAATCACTCTATTGCCTAAATATCATGTGTCGGCTGTATTCACCAATTTTCGCAATAATAACACATGTTTGGAATCTATTTACTTGTTTTTGAAAGATATTTAAACATTCACTTTCAAAAGAATAATGGAAAGCAATAGCCATGTTTATATTCTTCTAATTTACCAACAAAAGAACTATACCATTTGATCCCCCAACCCCCTTTTTACCCTTTAAAAAATTAAAATAAAACCGACACATGTAGTTTTCATTGAATCACTTTCATTTCCTTATATTATTAACTCGTATGTACGTATTTTGAGCTCGGTTGAACACTTTTTAATCCCCAAAAAAAGCTCTGGTAAGATCTTTTCAACTCCCCAAGATTCAGAGAGATATAAAATATTCATGTCCCTAGTCCCACTTCATCAATTACAAAGCTAGGGGAAGAATTACACCTTTTCAAAACAATTGGCGACTCTTTTCTAAATCAAATTGAACTAAATGCTTGAGTCAAGAAGAAGTCAAGATGATGTTAAAGGAAGCATTTTATGCTTCTCTTGATGCAATTTCAAGTCGAGAGGTCATGCAAGCTTTTCAAACAGTGTAAGAATTCATTTTCATTGTTGCTACTTTTTTTAATCATGAAACAGTATATCATCAAAACATGCTTAGATTATTACATCACTTTATCTGCAGATGATGACATATCAGGAGTGTTGTGAACATTGATAGTCATAATCCACATTGGAGCTGAAGCATTGAGTACAAACTACATTGAAGCAAGAAGTATAACACTGATTCCAAACCAGATTGAATGTTTTGGCTTAGAAAAATGAGCTGCATCAAAAGTTAGCATTGATGAAGATAAGTAATGAAGTCAACATTAAACATCAAACGACATGCATCAAAAGTTAGCATGATTAAGAAAAAAACAGTTCCATTGAAAAAAAAGAAGATATCCTTATGGAAGAAAATAGCCATAGAACACAACTTGAACATCTCTATTCCCATTTCTTCATCAATTTAGTATAAGAGAAATTCCCATAACAGCATAATTTTTAAAAATTTATATAAAAGAAAACCAAAAATTTAGAATAGCATCTAATTGGATCACAAGTAAGAAGAAAAATTACAATACAAACCTGTCTGAAGTTTTTGGTTCTGGACTTGACAGTGCATCATTGCCAGCCTTGATAGTTTCATATTGTCATTATCTTTCTCCAAATGCTTGATCTTCAACCTAGTCCTTCTGTTCTCAAACTATATAGCAATCAGTCTTGGTCACACTCCTTTCAATTTAGGGCTACCCATCAAACTCAGAACAGAGTTCACGGCAAGAATAACTACAACATCAAGAACTAAGTTGGATAGATGGAAGAACACAGCCCTTTGCCATACACGAAGATCTTGGCCACACGTCGTACTTGCAGTTCAACTCCAATCCTGTCACAATTTGTACTTTTAAAAGGTGTTTTATGTCTTTCCCTGATCAAGCTAAAAGAATTTTCCTTTCAATATGCCTTCATCAAGAGCGTGTGAGCAATTTAGCACATAAATGTTCAGTTATATGTAAGACTTTTGTAGAGTACGTAATAGGAGACTCGATATAAAAGAGACTAGAAACATACTTGGTTATGCATCAGGAACAGAAAATAAAGCAGATAACAGAGTTTCCACAAAACATAATTTCTTGTAAAATTAACAAATTGACAGAACCGGGAAAACTGCTTTGGAAGCTAAAAAGAAACCCATTTTCAAATTCAAAGTGGATACCAGAAACAAATTCAAAGTGACAGTATAATAATGACAGTACAACAATGAAGTTAAAAAACTAAGAGCAACAACTCCCACGCGAAAGACAGGGAGAGCCAAAGCAACAACTAAAAACAGTGTTGAAACATACATTCAAATTAATAATGTACAAAAATAGGCAAATATCTTACCTAATTTCAGTCTTACAATAGACCTCTTGCAATCATTTCACAAAGAAGTTTCTCCGCCTTATCATTTTCATCTTTATCAAAAAGGGAACGGATGATTATTTCATAAGTAACAGCATTTGGAATGCAACTACTATCTTTCATTTTTGACAGCATGGCCAATGCTTCATCAAACAAGCCTTTGTTACAAAGTCCATGGATCATAATAGTATATGTATAGACATCAAGATTGTAGCCTTTGACCAAAAGATCTTCAAAAACCTTTTGTGCATCCTCTAGTCTTCCAACTTTACACAATCCATCAATAAGAATACTATATGTGTACATGTTTGGTTGAATACCTTTGCCTTTAAATTCTTTAAATAATGCAATAGCATTGTCAACATCATGATTTTTGCACAAAGCATCTAATATAGAATTATAAGTAATTAAATCCGGTGGTTGACCTCTATCATGCATCTCATCAACAAGCTTCCAAGCATACGAAAATTTTCCCGATTTGCACAAGCCATCAATAAGGGAACTATAAGTTATCGTATCAGGAATGATTTTTCTGCAATGCATTTCTTTGAAGAGACTTATTCTTCGTCTACCATTTTAATCTTACAGAATCCATTAATCATGATATTGTAGGTCCAAACATTAGGAGTCACTCCCCTTTGGACCATAGTCTTAAATATATCCTTTGCCTTGTTCACTTCATTTACAAGACAATATCCATCCATTAAAGAACTATAGGTAACAACATCAAGTTTAATGTCTTTTTTAATCATCACAGCTAACACATTTTGTGCTTCTTTCACCTTTCCCTCCTTACAAAAAGTATCAACCAATGTATTGAAGGTATAATCAGTGGGGTAGATGTTTTCCAATGTCATCTTATTAAGCAAATAAATTGCTTCTTTCAATTTATCAACAATGCAAAAGCCACTAATTAAAGCATTGTAAGTGAAAACATCGGGAGAAATTCTCCTAGCAACCATTTCAGAATATAAATCACATGCATCGTTAACAAGTTTATCCTTGCACATACTATCAATAATTGTGTTATACATTACCACATTAGGCTGAACCAAATTCCCATCAACTTTTCTCAGCAACTGTAGAGCCGCTCTTGTTTCTCCTGCCTTGCATAAACCGTTGATCAAGGTTCCATAACTAACTTGGTTCAACTGATATCCCTGAGCTACCACAATGTCATGAAATTGCAATGCTATATGAAGTTCACCTTTGAGACAGAGACCCTTGATGATTGTAGTAAAAGTTATGGCATCTGGGTGATAACCCCTCTTGAGAATCTTGGTTAAAACAGAAAAAGCAAAAGTAATATGACCCAAATGAGAGAGAGAATTGATGAGGATATTATGAGTTACAAAATCAGGAGTAACAACTCTACTCAATTCCATTTGGTGAGAAAGGGAAACAACAGTGGAGTAATGTTTGGCCTTAACAAGAGAACCTAAAATCTTTCCAAATTCAATGGCGGGTGGGGTGGGTTTCGTTTGGAGCGTTCGATTGAACAAGGAAACAACATCATAAACATCATCATCATTGAAATGTTGGAGAAAGTGAGAGTATGATCTGGAATTGGGAATGGAAACAGAAACAGCGTACCTTAAAAACGACATTGGTGTCTTGTGTCTTGTGTTGGAACGAATTGGAAGGAATGATGCTGCACTTAGGTCACTTTGAATTGGAACGAATTGCGGAAGCTAAATGTAGCACATAGCCTAATCAATGCAAGCCGCCTACTAAATCAAAAACTGATTAAATTGTTTTTTTAATAAAGTGTAGATATTCAAAGCTAACAAAAATGATTAAATTGTTTTTTTTATAAAGTGTAGATATTCAAAGCTAACAAAAATGATTAAGTTGTTTTTTTTATAAAGTGTAGATATTCAAAGCTAACAAAAATTATTAAATTGTTTTTTATATAAAGTGTAGATATTCAAAGCTAACAAAAATAATTAAAGTGTATAGACCGTTCATATATTAATATTCAATTAAAATTCATGAAACTGTCAAAAAAATATGTTGCCTAATCACTTTTTAAAAAAATAACATCACAAATATTGAATTTTTAGAAAAATAACATCAATGTTTAACTAATTTACATTTATGATACACTTATGATTCTACATGTCAAAGTAAATATTAATAAAGAAGTAGAAATAAAACGCTCTCACACGTATCCTAAAGAGTAACAGTCTACCTTCTCTCTAGAACTTAACGTGTCTTTTTCTAAATCATTTCTAGGGTTTTTTGACGTTTTCTAAATTCTTTCTAGATTTTTTGTGTTTTGTCTCCCCAGCTCTATCTGGTTATCTTTCCAATTACTTTTGCCTCTTCTATACTTTTTTGTGACTGTTTTTCTCTACTTTTGTAGCTAGCTTCTCTGGTATTATTGCTGAGTGTTTTTAGTTTATCTTACTTCCATCTTCTCACAACATGGATAAATGGAAGGAGTTTTCTCTTTTGAAGGAAGAAGAAGAAGGTGTAACGGCGGAAGCGGAGGAAGTCGGAGGCGATGAGATCTTTCAACGTACTCTTGCGGCTAAGATCTGCTCGGATAGTCACTTCAACTCTAGAGCTTTCACATCAACAACGGTAAATTCTTGGAAGCTCAAGAACTTGGTGGAAACACAAGAGTTAAACAAGAACCTCTTCCTATTCCGTTTCACCACGAAGAGGGATCTAGAAAATGTTCTTCGAAACGGACCGTGGAGCTTCGACAGAAACCTGGTTGTTCTTGCTCGTGTCTCCGGTGAAGAACAACCGTTGGCATTAAACATGCACTACGGAACTTTCTGGGTTAGAGTTTATGAGTTACCACTAATGCTGAGAACAGAGGCGATGGTGAAAAAATTAGGAGGTATCTTGGGTGTTTTTGAGGAAGTGGATCAAAAGGACGCTCACATGTGAGGGTGTTCTTATCATATACTCTTTCTCAGTTCATCTAGGACCACGTCTTAACATGTCATTCTTATTTGTTCTAATAAAAATGATATGATAAATTCTCTCTCTAAAATTTATTTGTTCTTAACATGCTTTCTACATTGCATGATATCATTCAATCTCTATGTATCCATCTTTCATGTTCACTTCCTTATACATTCCTTTTATGCTGATTTTTTGGTACATTAACTCAGCTCCAGCTTTCTTGCATTTGGTTCTCATATGGGTGTGAGTGCATTAACTTAGTCCCATGTCATTTTCTCTGCATCTCATTTCCCTCTCACCATTAAACAATTTTCGTATTAGTATTAGGGTTGCATTTATCTTAGTTTTTTGCTGGTTTTTGTCGGTTTGCAAGCGACGGATCCCTCAAAGGAGGTTATCTCTGTTTATTTTATGAATTTCCCTAAAATTTTGTGTTCATCAATTCTCAAATGGCACTTCTCCAACTTCGGTTTGGTGGTGGAAGTGTTTGTTTCTTTCAAATGTAACAAAGCGGGAAGGAAGTTTGGCTATCTTGGTAAACTTGAAAGTGATCTTAATTGTGTGTGGTTTGGGTGTTACAAGTTGAGAAGCCATGTTGCTCGTTTTTCCAATTCTTCGTTGTGTAGTGTTAGACAATCTCCGTTCGCTGCTTTTTGTCGTCCTTTGGAAAGAGACGGGTAAATAGAATCTAAAGGTTCGTTCATGGAAGCCCTCCTCAAAGGGGTCTCTCCGGCTAATAACACCATCTGTGGGTTTTCCTCTTCAAATGTGTGTAAGAAACTTGAGCTTTTGGTTGATGATGCAAGGGTGTTATGGCCCTTTTCATGCCTTGTGGGAATCCAGAATAATGTTTCATCCTATCAAAGTGTTATGGAGAACAATGCTCTATTTGGCTTCTCACATCTTAAACTACTAAGGTTAGGAGGTGAGTATCTCCTCTTGAGTATTTTGGATGAAAAAGTTCTTAATGATTTCAAGGAGAAGGAGTTTGGGTTATGGAATCAGTTCTTCATATCACTCAATTTGTGGTCCACTTCTTTCTTCTCCTTCAAGAATGAGATATGGATATCTTGTAGAGGTGTTCCTCATCATGCTTGGACCAAGGATATCTTCATCTCTATTGGTAATATATTTTTCAAATCCTTGAAAGTTGATGTCAATACCCTTTGTGGCTCTCAATATAAAGGTGGTTTCAATATGAAGTTGGTTTAGTGAAAATTGTGACAAACCTTGAGCCTCTTATTGATTAAAAGATCCCCATTTCCGTTGGTGAGTGTTTTTTTAATGTGTGGGTGGCTGAAGTAGGTTTTCCTTCCTTAGAGGTCTCATATAGCATAAACTTTAGACTCTTTTCTCCTAGTTCGTTTTCAAAGCATGAGTGTGTAAGTGACCCTTCTGTTTCAGACAAGATCTCTATAGGAGAAGAGTTGGTGTCAAATGAGTTCAAGGGGATGGAGGTTGAGGGGGAGATTCTGAAAGCTCTGATGGTACCTATAAGCGCGTGAAACGTTCCCCTTTGCGTCTGATTTGGGTGACATTTCTCCAAAGTAAACCTTATGTAGAAGAGAAGTTGATACAATAAGCTGGGGTTAGAGCTTTAAGTTAAAATGTGGTATAAAATCAGTGATTGGTTACTATCATAAAAAGTTATTATATGTCTCTAGATTAGAGGAGACTTCCCTTACTTTCTTGGGAGACACCCTTTTTAGGATAGAGTTTGAAGAAAGATCTAAAGATATTTGTGTTGTAATGTATCCCAATGTTTCCCATGTACGTGTATATGATACTCTTGCTAGCTATCTGAGCCCATCAAATTTAAAACCAATGTTCTTCTCAAATTGTGAAACTTTAACAACAGTGTATGGATTTGTTCCTTTTGGGCCAATTGTGGAATTTAATTCTTGGTTTTCAGGGGATTCCTTTTTTATAAGCATACATCTATTTTAGTGAAGGGGTGTAAAAATAATTTTTTTCTCTCTAGAATTGGGTCGGCCATATCCTGAAGTGGGCTCTAGAAATGTGGTGTTAAATGATTATTTGAGGGGTGTAATACCCCAAAATTTGCTCTCCCTTTTTTGCATCATAGCATAGCATTATCATTTACAATATCATATCCATCTCATTAGCATTGCATTGCATTTAACATAGAAAAATGAAGCATAGCATTCCTCTTACCATCAGGGCATGTGATCAGGTGAAAGGTGGACAATCAAGGGATCATTCAAAGCACAAAAAGGCCAATCAAGTTTCCTCAAGGCAAGCCAAGAGGTCTTTCATGTCTCATACTATCTCAAGGGATCATCCACAACCTCAAGAATGAGAGATTCAATGGGAGATTGAAGCACTACATCTTTCATTATGCAAGAGGTTCAAAAACTGAAGGAAAACCCTCAAAAGAGATAGCTCATTGATCCAAAATCATCCTCAAATGGTATATCTCATCATCCTTTAAGAGGATACACAACATACTCTGAGGAATTTGAAATTGAAGACTGCACATTTTTCTCCTAGGAGGTGGGCACCAAAACTAGGGTTTCCCATTAAATCAGGGAATCCTTGTTTTTTTGGACAAAACTTGAGGTCATGGTGTTCTACATGTTCTTAAGTGTATGTGTATGGAAAATTACCTCTCAATTGGTTTTAGAAGTGGTTCAATTGAAAGAAAGATAAAAAATCAGGAAAATTGGGGCCAAGTCAAATAATCAGAGGAAAAAGTCAACTCTTGACTTTTTGAGGCCAAATTCATAAAATTCATGTTATATGTGTCCAATGTGCAAAATTTGATCAAGAAACTCCAAAGGAATCATGAAAAAATCAAGATGTAGAAAGTTGCCATTTTTGGATGAAGAAGGGTTACTAAAAATAGCAAGTTTTGGCCATTTTGCATCAGAGTTTGAATCAAGGCCATTTAAAATTGAAGCATCAATTGAAAATTCCACTCGGCCACAACATTAGATCTTGTTTCAAGCTTCAAATCCATGGGTAGAACATCTCCATTGGATAAAAATTGAGTGAGATATGATGGATCAAAGTTGGGGCAAAGTAGGTTCAAAACTAGGTCATGACCAAGGATTCTCAGGTCACGCGCATGTCTTTTTTACAAACAGTTGGTGGGCCAAATGTACCCCTATTTTTCTCATGGTTAAAGGTTTCATTTGCAAAACTTGTCAACATCAAAAATGTTCCTTGTAGTGCCCTCTTCAATGTTCATGTTGGGAAAATTTTCATCTGATCAAGGTATGATGGAGAAATAGTGGCCTCAAGTTAGGGTGGTTATTCTGAAATTTTGTGCCATGCTAGCCTTGCCAACCGACTACCTGGTGCGCCCATCATCCAATCTTGTGTGCTTAATTTTATAGTCATTTTGGAGCATGTTTGAGGCATCATTTCAATTCCTTTTTCACATCAACATTGTTCTCCAATGTGCCCTCTTTCCAATGACTCCAAAAACACACTAAACCACCCATGGAGTAGAGAGAATTTCATCATCAAATCACCCTATTTCCATTGTTATCAACTGCCATCAAAAACCAGAAAATGAGAAATGAAAGTTGTTGATTGTCACAGCCCGTGCATTGTTCACCCTCCCAACATTATTTCATTTGGCCCAACATATTTCTCATTTACCATACCACGTGCTGTACATGATCATAAAAAGGGAAAGGAGTGGAAACTTATATAACAAGTTTTGCTTGCTGTAGTTTTACATTTCATTCCACCATAGCATGTCATGAGCCCTCTTCACCATAGCACTGCTCTCCCTAACTAACTTGACTCAGTTAGTTAGGGATGACTCAGTTTAACCACCTTGACTCACTTTAACTCACTCACCAAACCATGGTTAGCTTACACTATAAATAGAAATCTCACCTCACAATTTCATTTTCAGCTTCATTTTTCTCATTCTTCACACTGAATTTCTCTCACATTCTCTCCACTTTTCTTCTGCTTGCACACGAGTTTAACCATCTTTTTTCTACATTTCATCTCCATCTTCATCATTATTCTGCTTTGGAGATCAAGAACAAGAGTGCATAGGTTCAGTTAAAGAAGTTCAGGATCAAATTCCAATTGATTTTCTGCACGAATTCAAGCTCTCAAGCCTTTATTTGGCCAAGTGAAACTCAAGGAAGAAGCATCTATTTCTGGTATTCTTGTGCTTTCCAAGTTTCATCATCTTCAGGTTTGAACTCTTGAAATTATATTGCACGATCTCTGGTTATTTTTACTTGTTTTGGCGCTTTAAGCTTGCTAGAAGCTCTACTCAAACCGGCTAGTTGATAGGCCTTCTAAAGGCTTAGTTGCAAAACCTAGGGCTTGCTTTACTCTTCTCTGTTCTCTCTGTGTATGTGTGGTATGTGAAAAATAGTGTTGAATCCTTGATCTCCATAACTTGCTCTTCAATTTGGTATTTGATTTGTGCACTTTGGTGAAGAGTGAGAGTTGCAGGTGGTGGCTGTTGGCCGGAGAAGGTGACCGGAGGTCCCTCTCCGGCCGGTGACTTTGATTGCTAGGGTTTTGTCACGTTTTAATCGTGACCGTTCATTGTTCATGATCGTGTGGCTAGGAGCATGACAACGCATTAAAACGCATGTGCATGTCATGTGCACATTTTCTGAATTCATTTAAACTTTGTATGGCATGGTACACGATAGGGAGTGTGGACATTCACATGTGCGCGTTGATGTTGTCTACTTTGACTTGTTTGTTGACCTGACTTGATCCAACGGTGATCCTTGTTTTGACTTGTGTTGACTGAGAGTGTATGGTTGTTATTGTGTTATGCATGCTTATTGGACTTAGCCAGAACGCTATTCACACCTCCCTGTTTTTAAGGCCCAAATGAATTGAACTGCTTAATTGCTAAGTGTGCACCCCCTTCCCTCATTTCATTGCATTTTATTTTTCCATTTTTCTACATGTTTGCTTTTTAATTTTTAAAAATACCAAATGGCATTATAAAATTCCACAAAAATTCATGAGTATCATTAAAATATTTAGGAAATTTTTCATGATTTTATTTCTTGATTTTATGACCTTTTTGCCCCTGTTCCATAATTTTCTTTGATTTTTACTTGTATGCATGCTTAATGTGATACATAAATTTGTGCATTTTTGTTCTCAATCATTAAAAATTGTTTTGATGCTCTTCTTTTTGCATTGAGTCATTATCATCTTGAGGTATGTTAAGTGATTTTTATTTGATTTTTTAGGTCATTTTATGGCATGTTTGGTGTTCATTTTTGTGCTACTTTGTATGATATGTCTACTTGACCTAAGTGCATTGTTTGACATCACTTTGCTTTGGTTTCTTGCATGCTACTTTGATATGTGATTCATCTCTGATTTGTGAACTTCAATACCATGTTTTCATAATTTTCATGAGGCCATTTAATTTTTGTTTAAGACATTTCATTTAAAGCATTATAACATGTCACATCATTGTAATCTTTGTGCATGTTTACATGATTTCTTTTGTGCATACTTGCATGATCATTTGCATATTTGGTGAACCATTCACTTGACATTATAGGTCATTGGTACGTATTACATGTCATCCTTGCATGTTGACTTTCATTTGAACCTTGTGCACCTTTAACATGTTGTGTTTGTACTTGTGTTTTCTTTTGAACTCCCATTTCAATGCTACCTCTTCTACCACTTCTTAAATGTCTTGTCATACATAAATACTTATGAGATGTTTGTGAATTATTCTTCATTTCATTTCAATTCTGATCCTTGGATTACATGTTCCATTTATGCATATTTCTTCTCATCTTTCATTCTCCCTTTTCTTATGGTAGCATGTTCTAATGCCATGGATGATGTTTGTTGCCTATCCACTTGGACTTGCATGATGATAATCATTTGTTTTCCATATGATGTACATTCTGGTTGTGGTTATAGGATTTAATTTCTCATCTATTTCTTTTGAGCTTTATAGTGCATTAAATGTTCTTTTATTTCTTACACTTCTTGTACATGTTTACTAACCATGCAGGGGCTTTGGTAAGTTGCAATTGGGTGTGGATAAGAAATCCACATTCAAACCTCTTTCCTTCCATCTCTTTTGCAATTCCATTTTGTGTTTTGTTAAGCACTTATGTGCTTTCTTTTAATAACCCATCACTCTCCCTTTTTGAATTATAATTCATCTTCTACTTTAGAAGTGAATTGTTCAATTCATTCTTTCTTTAGACTTTAGGTTGAAACCTCACAAACCATTAGGATCACTCCCTTTAATCTTCAATTAGGATTGAGTCTTAGTCCACATAGGTTTTACCTTTTCTCCTCTCTTGAGTCTCTCTTCTCATCTTTTAAAGAAAATCCAAAACATCCAATAAAGGTAAGCATTTATTGCATTTAGGCCTTTCATATAAAGAAAAGATTATAAAGGGGTTTTCTCTTATAATCTTAGAATGTATAGCATTATAGCCCATCTTGGGTCAATGTGTTAAACATTCTATCTTGTATGAGGGACTTGAATGCAATGCTTGTTGAAGGTACAAATAATAAAAAACACTTCTTCATTTCTTAATCAACAAAAACACTTAATAAACACAAATATGCTAGTGTGTTTGAACCTTGACAATTGGAACTAGGTATGGGGGTCTTCTTCACTCTTAGTGTGTCTTCTTGCTCATTCCATCTTGGAATGTGAGAATGTACACATTCCAATGACTAAGATTCAGATACACTGTCATATGCAAATAAATGGAAAAAAACTCCTAAAAGACAAAACAAACAATGACGTCTTTCCTTCAGGAATTCTTTTCTCATCTCACTCATTCTCAACGTACGAACGCGCTTCTTCTCGTTCTCTTGCAAGATGGTAACGTACTCGAACCAGCGAGCCTGCAACACCTGAGCTAGAACGTTAACCGTTCCTTAAAAAAACACAAACAATCCATCCCTAGTGAGGGGAACTACGTCGCTCTGATTCTCATGTTCCCGATGAGATACGTAGGCAGTGGGGTAGGGCCCATTCGAGCACTTCTTTTATTTTCCCTACATTTGTTTCTCGTTCCTTTTCCATTCTTTCTCCTTTCTTTCTTTCAGTTCCTTTTTTCCAGCATTCTTTTCTTACACCCTTTGATTGAAGCAGCAAGCGTGGATCCCATCGGGTACGATGGACGTGTAGGGGTGCTAATACCTTCCTCTCGCGTAACCGACTCCCTTACCCTTTCTCTTGGTCGCAAGACCATGTTCTTTCCTTTCCTTCAGGTTTATGCGGTGTTTCCTTTCCCTCTCTTGGGATAAATACACATTGCTGGCGACTCTGTTTCGGTGCCACTTTCGCGTTTGTACTAGGATGAAAATCCCGGGAGCGACAAGGGGGTGCAAACACAAAATATCTCTTTCTCTATATTTGGACCAGCCAGATTTTGAGGTGGGCTTTGGAAAAGAGATTCTAAAAGGTCATTTGGCTATTCAAATCCCTTCTCTCTCTTTTTGTACCTCAAGTTATTGGTGAGCATGTTAATGTTGAATTATTTCTATCTCGTCTTTTTTTTTTGTCTCTGGAAGATCTTTTACGTCATCTTCTCCAGAGGTTATGCATTAAAATTGTCTCATCTCTCTTAGAGGTTGTGGTTGGATCAAGTGTAAGAGCAAGAGTTGTCTCTGCAAGTCATCTCTATGTTTTGATGATAACAATGAGTATTTGTGAAAGAACTATTTTATGTTCTAATGTTTGTTTATGTGCAGATCATATTCATTAAAGATATTAGATCAAACAAACATGTGCAAAGATGTGCGTAAAAGATTACATGCGAGTTACTATGTGTAACACAAGTCGCAAGAAGTAAGTTTGCTTCTGTATCTGGAAACAAGAAGAAAGATCCAAGGATGCCGATATTGCTGTTGCAATGCTCTTGTGGATTCTGTTCTGAAAATGTTTCAGATTCTGAAGATAAGCAAAGCTCCTGAAGAGATAATCTTCTGAAGAACCAAGTGCTGAAGACTCTCATGATTTGAAGTTCTGAAGGCTGAAGGCTCTGAAGACCAAGTGCAGAAAGACTCTGAAGACTGAAGTGTTCTGAAGATTCAGATTTAATTGATCAAAGTGCTGAAGACTCTGAAGACATCGTTTTGAGTGAACAAGGTTCTGAAGACTCTGAAGATTTGAAGCTATGAAGATAAAGGGTTTCAAGACAAGTGTTGAAGTTATGAAGACAAGACTCGGAATGAGAAAGTTCTGAAGACTGAAGACTTAAGATTCTGAAGACCCAATTAAAGTATCTACTCATGCTTCAACTAAATACCATTAGAAACCTCTGAAGATTTGAGGACAAATATTACCATTAGCAATGAGTGTACACCGTACTAAAAAGATCTATCCCATCACTTCTTAAACAGTAAAAAGAAGATATGGCAGTACAACTTTCATCATTGCATAATGAATCTTTTCAAATAGCCAACGGCTCTTTAACGGCCTTATTTTTCACCTGGCTATATAAAGGAAAGAAAGAAGTACTTTCAAAAAGTGGAAAAGTCGTGTGGTCATCGTCAAGTGTTGAAGTCGATCAAGACCACCATCGTCAAATACAGTTGTTGCTATTAAATCAGAAACACGACCATTGTTGTTGAAACTTAAAGAATCATCTATCAACACAACAACAATCAGAAAGTACAGAAGTTGATGATCGAAGACATTGTTTAAAATAATCAAGTCATCAACCACTTCATCATCTGAGCTACACTGAAGATCAGAAGCAAAGAGTTGTTGCTCGAAGCTTGCTCAATGAAGAATATGAAGAAAAAGATCTACAAGATGTCATTAACTGGCAAATCAACATACATCTTTGTAGTATCCGAAGATAGCAAAGAGTTGTTGCTCATATCTTGCTAGAACACTCTTGTGTTCATATGTACTTAAACTTAGGAGTTTATCAGCTTATTTAGAAGCAATTAATGTAATCTCCAGAATAACTAATTCTATGTCAATTAGGATTCCTCAAGTGATCAGTGTGATCGGAGACTTGAGAAGACAATGGCTCGGTGTCATTTTGGAAATCCTGAAATATGATCAATGATAGTCATATCTCAAAGAGGACCAATTGTGAGTCAGACTCTTGTGAGATCATTGATGGAACTCAATGAAAATCCTGAAAGAATGGTCAGTAAACGTTATATTCGTTAACTCGGATCCCTGAACGTTTAGCTATGAAATCCTGGTAGTAGATCTTGTGAGATTGGAACCTATTGGGTCAATGTTCGTTATATCCATTAACTTGGATCCCTGAACGGCTCATTGTAGGTTAGTCACAGTTGTGGTTGTGCAGGTTGTTAGTCATCGGCGTTAGCCCATGCATCTATAATCGATTTTGATTATAGTGGATTAAGTCCTTGTGTTCAAGGCGAAATCACCTTGGAAGGGTGGACTGGACTAGCTTGAGAGTTGCTCAGGTGAACCAGGAGATATCGTGTGTTCTTTACTCTTGCTTATGCTTTGATTTATTGTTTATGTTTCTGTATCAATTATCAAAACCTTGCATAGCAAGTCAGAACCTTGCAACTCAACTCTAATAAGCTTCCGCATTGCAAGTCTGAATCATGCATCGCTAATTCAGATTCTTCGTGCTGCTTATGCTTCATGCATCGCACAGTCTGAATGACTCATTGCAAGTCAGAGTCTCTCAACGCAACTCTGATATTCTTTTAGTGCATTAACAATAAGAGGCGAAAAGTCTTTAAGAGTTAAAACACAATTCAAACCCCCCTTTCTTGTGTATTTCTCACACCTTCATCAAGATCTCCTTCAGTTTCTCATGTTTTATCGAACTCATCCTTTGTTACTTGTGGCTCATTGGCTTCAAACTCACAGCTTATCCCAGGTAAAAAGATTTTTGCTCGTCCAAGTCCTTATTAGGAGTTAGTGGTTACCCCCGAAGAGATTCAGGCAATAATTTTGGGTACAATCCCTGCTTCGGGGCTCTTGACTCTAGTGTTCCCCACTCCTCCTCAGCATTCAGCTATGGTTATCCCTTGCACTGACCCTAGCTCTTTTATTAGTATTTTATTGCAAGATAATGTTCCAACGCCTTGTTCGGAGGATGGTTTGAGTTCTTGCGTTTTCTCGTTATTTGACTGTTTAGAAGTTTCTTCTTTTCCATATCCTTTAGGTTTGTTGACTCCGGTGCAACTTAGTGATGAGACTTCTAAGGTAGCTGAAATAAACAATTGTCGTACCCTAAATTTTTCCGCTTTTTTTTATTATCTTTTATTTTTAGCATTTAAAAAAAAAGAAAAATCAAAAGTTCCAGTCATTTCAATTGGTAAGTGTCCAGGAATATCGAATACACGCGGGTTCGAATTCCACTGTTTTTCTTTTTTTCTTTTGGTTATTTATTAAAAAAAGTTCAAAAATCCAAATGTTGACTTTTTTTAGTTTTCTAATATAATTTTCATTTTTATTTTTAGGAATTTAAAAAAATTAATCTTCCATTAATTTATTGTTGGGTTAATAGTTATTTTGTCCTCTGCCATTTGGGCGAAATTTGAAAAACTCCCCTATAAAAAAAAAATTTAGATCCCCCCCAACATTTGAAGATTCCCCTGATTTAGTCCCTCATTAAACCAACTCATCAACTTGTCTGATGTGGCTTTGCATATGTGTAATTATTTTCTTAGTTACATGTTATCAATATTCCACGTGTAATATACTTTAAAGTGTAGATGATAATTTTTACACATGTTGAAATTCTCCAACCCTAAATCCCAAATCTATTTTCACGCATAATCCAATTTTCTTCTCCCTTCTTCGAAATACCATCTGCAGGGGCATAGCATCTTCGCATTGATCCTTCTTCCTCCTTCTTCCTCCATATATAACTGCATTCGCGATCAATGGCTGGAAGTTCAAAGAGTAACATGTCCTGTAATGGTAGAAGCACTCCCAAATGTGGACACGGTCTTTCAATGAAGGTGTTCATTTCAAAGTCAGCTACAAATCCTGGTAGAAAATATTGGAAGTGTAGATTTTGGGGGAAAGAAGAAGACTGCCAACTATTTTATTGGGATGATGAGTACTTTAGTTCTATTGATAGGAAGAGAATTGAGGAAGATGATAATGGTTGTAGTAGATGTGATGCCATGATAGAGCATTTGAGAAAATTTGGAAAGTATTTTGGGAAAGAATTTGGAAGATAAGTTGGGACAAAACGGTGTTCTAAGGAGATGGAAGATATGAGGAACAAGTTAGAGAGCACAAGGAAGAAGCTGACCTTTGTAGTTGTAGTTCTTATTTGTTCTTGGGTTTATTTTGTCATTGTCTAAGAATAAAACATAGTTGTATTGTTTTAAGTGTTAATTATGTAGAATGAATGTTGTGTTGTGATGTATTAATGAATGTTGTGATTTGTTAACAAATTGGTTGATTTGAATTGAATGAAAACAAAGTTTTTGCTTACAATTCTAGTACCTTCTGCATTAATTTTGTGAAGATAATAACATATTGTTTTTGCTTACAGTACAACCTTGTGCATTAAGCACATAGTGTGCATTAATCTTGTTGTACCAACTTACAAAATGTTAACAAAGGTGACAGTACAACATGCTAAAAACGTGGTTGATGTGAATTGAAAGAAAACAAAGGTTTTGCTTACAATTCTAGCAACTTCAGCATTAATCCTGTGAAGATAATGACATATTGTCCAGTTGCTTATAATACAACATTGTGCATTAATCTTGTACATTAAGCACATAGTGTGCATTAATCTTGTTGTACCAACTTACAAAATGTTAACAAAGGTGACAGTACAACATGCTAAAACCATGGTTGATGTGAATTGAAAGAAAATAAAGGTTTTTCTTATAATTCTAGCAACTTCAGCATTAATCCTGTGAAGATAATGACATATTGTCCAGTTGCTTATAGTACAACATTGTGCATTAATATTGTGCATTAAGCACATAGTGTGCATTAATCTTGTTGTACCAACTTACAAAATGTTAACAAAGGTGACAATACAACATGTTAACAAACGTGACAGTAAAGCATGTTAGAGAGCATTAAGTACATAATGTGCATTAATCTTGTTGTACCAACTTACAAAATGTTAACAAAGGTAACAGTACAACATGTTAACAAATGTGACAGTACAACATGTTAAAAACATAGGCATAATTAAAAAACATAGATTAAACAAAATAGTACTTCCATATATATTTAAGTTGCCATAGGCATAATGTCATTACAACTCTCAAAACATTATGACAATGCAACCTTGTTGCTCCAACTTACAAAACAAAATGACATATTGTTCCAACTTACAAAATATAAAGACATTACAACTTTCAAAATGACATTACAACATACAAAATGACATCTATCTTGACATAATGACAGTACACATTACTGGGTCAGTTTCTTAGATATATCATCCCATGATTTCATCATGCGCACACATGTCTCTAGTTTGGGGTCTGCTTGGCCAGTAGCAGTAGCAGGTGTATCATCAACATGTGAATCCTCAATTTCCAAAGGTGCATCAGCAGTTGAACCTGGGCCAGATCATTTGTCTTGCCTGACTATACTTTTAGCCTTTCACTACTCCTAGTAGGTGCTTGATTTTTCTTTTTAGACATCTTCAACTTTCCAAGTTTTTTCTTCTTTGGGGTAGGATTAATTACTTGAGACTGTTGAGTATCTAATGGTTGAGAAGAAACTTCAGTAGGAAGCAACTGAGAAGCAAGCATGTCTTTAATTATGTCATCAATTTCTGGATCATAGAAAGGATCCTCTACAGTTGGTTCAACAATTTCGGCAGGTTTAGAAGTGAGATTAGGTTCAGCAGTTTCAACATTTTCATCAGGTGCTTGCTCTATAGTTGGTTCAGGTGTGTTGTAATTGTTTGAGGTCTCACTCTTGGTTCTGGGTGTTTTTCTCTACACATACACAAAGATAATAGACCAATAATAATAATGAGTACACAACAGTCAATGCAATAAACAAACAATGACAATGATAGATAATATACCTTTCTCTTCAATGCATTAGTGTCTTGTACTGTGCTTTGGCATTTCCTAGAGTTGTGCCCAAATTTATCACACTTTGTGCACCTATAAGCCACATCAGCCTCCTCATCCTTGAGCCTGTTTTATCATGCTCCCTCCACCTTATTTTTTTTGGCCTACCGGGACCCTTCTGAAAATTTGGGGCTAACATTTCTTCAACTTCCACAGTTGGCCACATGTCCTTCCCATTGATTTAGCTAATATTGTTCTCATAACACAATTTATATGCCTCCTTTTTGTAACAGTCATCAACATACAATTCTGGATTAAGACTTTGATATTGCATTGCAGCCACAAGATGTTGGCATGGTATACCAACTAATTCCCAAAAGCAACATGAGCAAGTTTTTTCCCAATATCCACAACAAATTGTAGCCCATTGAATGGATGATGAACTTGCTAAACCTCACCCATACTCCATGTTGGCAGCCAATGACCACTCAACATCACCTCCTTATCTAGTCTCTTTCTAGGTATTTACATGACATTATGTTTCCATTTATCTAGTTTAACTAAATTTGTAGCAATCTTATTCATTAGATAGTTCCTAATCCACTCACACAATGTGAGGATTGGCTTATCCCTAGCTTGAAAAATAGTGATATTAAAAGACTCACTGAAATTGTTCATTAATACATCACATTTTGGGTAATAGCTATAAGAATGCTTACACCATAGTTTTGTAGGGACTCCCATCGGCCAATCCCATGCCTTCTTGTCCAGTTGCTTTAGCTCTGTCATCTTCTTCTCCTATGCTTGGTAATAAGTAGCTTTTGCAGCTCCCATGAGTAAGTCACTTATTGCAACTCCACCTCCAAAATTTTTCTTGAAATTAGCATACAGGTGCCTAAGACATATCCTGTGTTCAATGTGTTCAAACATTTCTGCAAATACACTAACCAGTCCCTACAACAAAATTCATAGAATTAACAGTTAGATGAAGATATAATACAACATAAGTAAATGAAACAATATTTGAATGAAACAATATAAAAGTACCTTCTGTTGGTCTGATATAAATACATATATTCTTTCTACACCAATATCTTGAAGAAGTAACTCTAGAAACCATTTCCAACTATCTTTTGTCTCTGTCTCAACTACACCAAAAGTTAAAGGGTAATACTGAACATTTGGATCTCTTGCTACAGCGACCAACAACTGTCCACCATACTTTATTTTGAGGTGGCACCCATCAACTCCAATGAAAGGTCTGAATCCTTTAATAAAGCCCTTTTTGCATCCATCAAAACAGAAATAGAATATCTCAAATCTAGGTGGAAGACTTGGTATTGTCCTCTCCATGTTGATCTTAGCAGTGTTCCCCCCACATTGCTTTTTTAACTCTGCAACATAGCTCCATAACAATGAATATTGTTTTGCTACATCCCCTTCAACCACTTCATCAGTCATTGTCTTAGCCCTCCATGCCTTATCTTTGATGATGACAACAAAATAATTTTGCCTTAGATCAGACATAATTTTAGAGACTTTCACCTTATCAATGGATTTTCTTTTCTCAACCACTAATTTGGAAACCCACTTGGGATTCGCTGATCTGTTATCTAAAACCCTAGCACATATGTGTGTCCCCACCCATGTTTATTAATTGGTAGGTGTGTCTGTCACTAACTTTACTACACAATGCTAAAAAACCACATTTACCCCTACACTCTACCCTAACCCTATAGCTTTTACTCTTTACAAACTTTATCTCCCTACCATTAAGAACATATCACTCTCTTATAGCATCTTTAAATTCACTTAATGAGGTAAATTCCATGCTAAGTTTGAACTGAAAGTCTTTGTTCAACAAATCACTTCTGAATTGCTCATACTTAGGGTGTTTTTCATCACCACTTCCATCAGGATCAGAACTATCTAATTCTTCACTTTCATCATCATCGATGTCTCTTGGTATATTTGAAAGCTCCTGGTGTTTGACTAAATTTTGCTAAAACATACTAATGAGTTAATTGAAGAAACTGTAGAAGAAAAAGATGTCGAAGAAGATGTCTCAACTTGGAGACTCGACATCCTGGCTGACTTACTGAGTGAGCAGGTTTTAATCTGTTGCAAGAATTAAGGAGTGGATCAAGGAATCACAGGATCAAAGATAGAAAGCCAAACAGAAGACTATATAAGAAGACTTGGACCTAGGGTTTTAATATATCGAATGTACCTTTTGTATCACTTGTAACTTTGTAACCTAGTTCTCTTGTGTTGAATAAGGGTTTAGGGTTTGAGACTCGTTGGCTCTCTTAGGAGTTGTAAGTCTCCCTCTGTAGTGTGAGATACAGATTGGAAGGCATAGGTACAGGGACAAAACCATAAGCCTTTAGGTAATGGTTTATGTATCGTTCTTAGACGAAGTTTTGAAGCAAGTCCAAGATAACTTGTCGGTCAAGGAAGCATGACAGAATTCTGTATTAACAGGGATAATGTAGATATCATAGTTGGTGATTAAGGGAAGTGAGTGGGGTATCTCATATCAGAGTTGTAAACGATGGAGTTTAACTTTGGTAAAGATGTTCATTGGGTAGATAT
Organism: Lathyrus tuberosus; assembly: GCA_022829125.1. Classification (NCBI taxonomy): domain Eukaryota; kingdom Viridiplantae; phylum Streptophyta; class Magnoliopsida; order Fabales; family Fabaceae; genus Lathyrus; species Lathyrus tuberosus. The sequence continues at coordinate 4,511,322 of JALAZF010000043.1, forward strand.
TAGGATATAAAGTTGTAAACGGGGGAGTTTAGCTTTGTAATAATTCTACAGATAGTGGAGTCTTCTTCCTGGATTGGTATCCCCCTGATGTAGGTGAATTGCACCAAACTGGGTTAACAATTATTGTGTTCTTTATCATTCTGAAGATTTACGTTTTCTGTTAGGGTTCATGATAAACATGTTGGATCAGATGTCGTAACATCTATGATCCTACAGTTCTGATATTCAAGGTATCAGTCTGCTGTTGCACCTCTGTGTTAAAATGTCTATGTAGCACAATATCTTAACATGTGTTAGGACATCTGCTGTCTGCATATGCCAGAATTTCAATTAGTATCACAGTAGGTATCCTGTCTGGTTCTGGATGAGATCTTTGGGAGATACTTTATGGCATTTAAACAATGAGGAGTTTTGAAGATCAGATCAATCAACTCAGACATACTCAAGGGTATTAATGGATGGGATGGATGTTCTGGATCGAAGGTAACAACCCAGAGGTTGTTCTTATTGTTGAGGAGGTTCTACAACAATTGCAGGAGAAATGGCTAGTTCTCTTGTTGGGGTGTCTTGCAAGATGATTTGACATCTTATTAGGGTAAGCAGGATCTGTTCCTTGAAGGTTCTGTTGCATGTGTTTCTAATGGAAGAGCTCTAGAATTATGGGATTCTGGAGTTGTTACTGAAGACAGATGGGGGAAGATCTCAATCTTCGACCTCTATATGTAAAGATATCTGCATTCTTTTATTCCAAAGTCGGGAGCGATGGAATGAAGGGAGTTGTTGGAAGATATCTGGTATGGTGACTTGGTACTTGGAAGCTTTGTTCCATGATAAAGTGTGAAGTCAGTTGAAGAGGAGAGGAGTTGAGTTTAGGTTTATCAAGTTCTTGCTCTGGGAGTTTGATAAATTGTTGAGCGAATAGGTTGTCAAAGATACTTGAGAGTTATCTCAAGTTCACTCATAAAGGTATCCCAGTCATGCATCAGGAGTCTTCTAGTTATTCTTCTGACTAGAAGGTGTTTCTATGAAACACAACCTGAAGAAAGTGGAGGTGATTTATTTTCAACATCCAAAACAGCAAGGAAGGATTCATCTCTCTTAACCCTAAGGGTAGATCTAATCTAATTGGAGTTTTCAGAATGGTTGAGGTAAATAAGGTTCGTTCAGAGAGAATCTTAGTTACTTGAGTCAAGGGTGGCAGCCTTGGTATCTCAACACTGTTTGTCAAAGAAGATACTTGCAAAAGATTGAATACTTGATAAGTGTTCATGAAGTGATCTGGTGGAGTTTAGATACAACAGTGAAGAAGGGTTATTAAACAAGGATTTAAGATCAATTGCTATTTGTGGAGTTCACAAGTATTTAATTGATTATCCTTGAAAGTCAAGATTGTTGATGTTCAACAAGATGTTGGAACATCTCATCATCAGAGTTTGTGCAGGATCATGGGAGGGGTACTGCATACACTTTAGCATCTATTTTGATCTTAGGTGGTGACCTAAGAATATGCTTTAGTCGGGTGTGACAAAATCATGTGTTCTTTGGAGAGTTTCCTGGCAAGAAACTAGTCTGGACTTTGATGTTGTTGAAGGTGAAGATGAAGACATCATAATCTTGATGGTTACTTCTCGGATCAGTTTATTTCTGATCTAGGAGGGTTGGAGTACTGGTGATGGCACAGTTTGGATCAGTTTATTTCTGATCTAGGTACTTTGGAGCATGGGATCTTGCTCTTCTTGGAAGTCAAAGTTAAGTGGTATTTATCTCTGACTTTCTATAGACTATTCTACTAAGGAAAATGGCATTCTTTGGTATGGCTATGGTGTAGTCTAGGACTACTTTTTCATCAGAAGATTCAGATGTGGCAGGTGTGAAGTCTTTGGAGTTTCAAAGTAGGATGGAGGTTGTCTACTCAAACTTGGTTGTTGAATCAAGTCTATGAGAGCATGGAACTATTGTTCTGTAATAGGGAGGAGGTTCTTCTAAGTAGCAGAATGAGGAACTGATTTCAGCAGCTGGATGTCGTATCAAAATGTTTTGACATCTAGTTTAACATCAGAGTCTCAGCTGGTGATGTGGCACATCAGTTTAAGATAAGGTGATCTATAGGAGAATGGAAGTTATGGATGCTTCAAAAAGGTCTATCTCATGCAGTTTGCGGGAGCTATGGATGGGAAGATGTTACATGTCTAGAGGCTTGGTGGATCCAAGACGTCTTGCTATGGAGCAAGTAGTTCATGTGACTTAAAGATCAGACTTCATTGGTGGATCAGTGTATCTTGTGGGAGTTCTGAAGAAGAGTGATATCAATCCAAAGGTGGCATTTGATTAGTTTCATAGTGTGCATTCAAGCAGGATGCTTGGAACTGATTACTCTTGGGCAGAAAGGTAGTTGGTCGAAAAATAATGAGGGGGTATTGGTTCTTTCTTGGAGCTCGTGGCAGAACTTCTCATGTTATGGAAGATTACCTCTTTTGGTTGATGAGAGTTTATTTCTCTCTGGGTTTCTGAAGTTCTCTTTGTTCAAGCTGGTGGCGCAGTGTTGTGTGAAGATCTTCCGTTTGGATTACTATGCAGATAGTAAGTCCGGTGGTGGAGCATATCTAGAACTATGTTGATTGGTGTCTATGATATGTGAAGGATGTACTAACTGATGTTAGAACATTTTCTGGGTTGGTTATCCTTGGAGGAGGATTTAAAGTTTTGTGAGGAACTGGTTACTTGCATCGTGTCTAAGAAGTATCTACCTTGTCATACGGGAGAATGATGGAGTAGGAGAGCTGTCTAGGAAGTCTGATGTAAGGGTTTTGGTAAGACTGGAGTGGATCATGGGTTGATTACATGAAGGTCTGGATTCTGATGCATTCAGAAGTGGATATTTCACCAGGAAAATCAGAAGTATTCCAGGTTATCATACAGAAGAATGATGAAGGAATGACTGTCTTGGATTATGGGGTGTCTATCTCAGTTGCTGGCCTTGCTAAGGTCAGTGGAAAATCTTATGAAGGGGATACTGCCCCTTGCTACAAGTCATGCTAGTAGTGGATCAACTTGGTAAGCTGAGAAGTTCTGGAGCATGTATACGATATTTGACATCGTTATAACAAACTAAGGGGCCATGTGCGTCTCTTTGAGGAATGTGGATCATTCCAAATCAATTGGGTTGTATCTCAGGGAACAAGGAGGTCTATACATGAGAATTCAAAAGGAATTAGTGTGGTGTATGGATAGTTTGTAGATGAGAGGGGTCAATGGAGCTTTGATCTCAATCCAAGAGTTTGTTATTTTAGGATGGTGATCCTAATATGTCCTCACGGGTAGCATGATGGTGTTCATGTGTGAGTGATTATTAGCTCTTGTCAGAAGAAGCAATAAGTGGAGTTTATGATTGTGTTCAGCAGGTAGGTTGGACAGAGGGTACGCTCTTGAAGACATGAAGATGCGTCTTATGTTTTCCATTCATCAGCATAGTGTTTATTGGAGGAGCACTGGTTATCTCAGATAGGGGAAGATACTCCCTAATATAAGATATATTACTGCGGGGGTGCAGTTCAGGTTCCAGTTTGTATTGTGCGTCAAGCAAGCTGTGATTATGTTTCTATCCTGGGAGGATGAGATGTCAAGAAGGATGTCTTGACATTTGTATTGTTGCAAGTTGGGGGAGACTTAGCAGTGCAAGTTCCATGATTCTTGATGGATGCCTAAGAATCATTGGTTAAGTCTGGGAGAATTTATTTATCTTTGCCGACTAAATTTAGAATCACTAATGGTTCATCATCATTGTCACTTTATCTGGATGAATTTGTCTTATTTAGTATTGTGGAAGGAAGAAGATGATCATGTGGGTCTTTATTTTTCTCTGTCAGGTCTGAAGGTAAGCCAGTAAAGAAGAGACAATGTCTGACATGATGTTAAGACATTGTTATAAAAACATGTTTGCATGTAATAAGTTCTTTGGACGACTTTCTTAAAAGAAGAAATAGTCAAAGTAGGCTTGGCCGGTGCGCTTTTGGTGGAGTTATTTCCTTCGGTTAATGTTCCTTTGAATTGACCAGCGTTATTTTCTATTGTTCGTTACTCTCTAAGGAAACTGCTCGGCTATAAATAGGATTGCTTTGGACTTTGTTTCAATACACTCTCTTTGGGTTGGTGTCCAATGTTTTTCAAAATCAGGGTGAGTTGCGTCTGGGTTTGGGGTTGTCTTGGTCACTTTTTCCAAGTTTTGGCTAAAAAGGGGGATAATGGTTCTTGCTCAAGTGTGCTAGCGGGTTTTTCTGGTTTTATGGTGCTTTTTGGGATCGGGTACATTCCTGCAGTTGCTTTGCAAAAATGTTGGATAAGATGTTATGTCATCTTAACATCTTATGATCTCCTCTTGTGTCTTGTGATCTGAGTTGTGAAGCAGGTTGTGTCTTGTGACCTGAGTTACGCAAAAAATGTTCTCAGTGCCACAAAGCCTACAATTGTTGTTTCTTTTCTGGAGGAGTCTTTTATTTTTCTAGACCTCTCTTGAAAGGAGGGGGAATGTGTTGAGGGGGAGACTCTCTCAGACCTTAGCTCCAATCAATTCTCAAGATGAAGGAGTCTTGATGAAGGAGTCTTGCTGATTACAAAATGCAGAAGAAAATGTTTTAGCCAAAATTTGTCAAAAGGGGGAGATTGAAAGCTCCTGGTGTTTGACTAAATTTTGCTAAAACATAATAATGAGATAATTGAAGAATCTGCAGAAGAAAAAGATGTCGAAGAAGATGTCCCAGCTTGGAGACTCGACATCCTGGCTGAATTACTGAGTTAGCAGGTTTTAATCTGTTGCAAGAATTAAGGAGCGGATCAAGGAATCACAGGATCAAAGATAGAAAACCCAACAGAAGACTATATAAGAAGACTTGGACCTAGGGTTTTAATATATTGAATGTACCTTTTGTATCACTTGTAACTTTGTCACCTAGTTCTCTTGCGTTGAATAAGGGTTTAGGGTTTGAGAGTCGTTGGCTCTCTTAGGAGTTGTAAGTCTCCCTCTGTAGTGTGAGATACAGAGTGGAAGGCATAGGTACAGGGACAAAACCAGAAGCCTTTAGGTAATGGTTTGTGTATCATTCTTGGACGAAGCTTTGAAGCAAGTCCAAGATAACTTGTCGGTCAAGGTAGCATGAATGAATTTTGTATTGATAGGGATGATGTAGATATCACAGTTGGTGACTAAGGGAAGTGAGTGGGGTATCTTATATCAGAGTTGTAAACGATGAAGTTTAACTTTGGTAAAGATGTTCATTGGGTAAATATTAGGATATAAAGTTGTAAACGAGGGAGTTTAGCTTTGTAACAATTCTACAGATAGTGGAGTCTTCTTCCTGGATTGGTATCCCCTAGATGTAGGTGAATTGCACCGAACTGGGTTAACAATTGCTATGTTCTTTATCATTCTACATATTTATGTTTTCTGTTAGGGTTCATAATAAACATGTTGGATCAGATGTCGTAACATCTATGATCTTGCAGTTCTGATATACAAGGTATCAGTCAGCTGTTGTGCCTTTGTGTTTAAATGTCTATGTAGTACAATGTCTTAACATGTGTTAGGACATCTGCTGTCTGCATATTCCAGAATTTTAATTGGTATCAGAGCAGGCATCCTGTCTGGTTCTGGATAAGATCTTTGAGAGATACTTTGTGGCGTTTAAACAAGGAGGAGTTTTGAAGATCAGATCAATTAACTCAGACATACTTAAGGGTATTAATGGATGGGATGGATGTTATGGATCGAAGGTAACAACACAAAGGTTATTCTAATTGCTGAGGAGGTTTTACAACAACTACAGGAGAAGTGGCTAGTTCTCTTGTTGGGGTGTCTTGTAAGATGTTATGACATCTTATTAGGGCAAGCAGGATCTGTTCCTTGGTGGTTCCGCTGCATGTGTTTCTAATGGAAGAGCTATAGAATTATGGGATTCTAGAGTTGTTACTGAAGACAGATGGTGGAAGATCTCAATCGTCGGCCTCTATATGTGAAGATATTTACATTCTTTTATTCCAAAGTCAGGAGCAATGGAATGAAGGGAGTTGTTGGAAGATATCTGGTATGGTGACTTGGTACTTGGAAGCTTTGTTCCATGATACAGTGTGAAGTCAGTGGAAGAGGAGAGGAGTTAAGTTTAGGTTTATCAAGTTCTTGCTCTGGGAGTTTGATAAATTATTGAGCGACTAGGTTGTCAAAGATACTTGAGAGTTATCTCAAGTCCACTCATAAAGGCGTCTCAGTCGTGCATCTGGAGTCTTCTAGTTATTCTTCTAACTAGAAGGTGTTTCTATGAAACACAACCTGAAGAAAGTGGAGGTGGTTTATTTTCACCATCCAAAACAACAAGGAAGGATTCATCTCTCTTAACCCTAAGGGTGGATCTAATCTGATTGGAGTTTTCAGAATGGTTGAGGTAAATAAGGTTCATTCAGAGAGAATCTTAGTTACTTGAGTCAAGGGTGGCAGCCTTGGTATCTCAACACTGTTTGTCAAAGAAGATACTTGCAAAAGATTGAATACTTGATAAGTGTTCATGAAGTGATCTGGTGGAGCATAGATACAACAGTGAAGAAGGGTTATTAAACAAGGATTTAAGATCAATTGCTATTTGTGGAGTTCACAAGTATTTAATTGATTATCCTTGAAAGTCAAGATTGTTGATGTTCAACAAGATCTTGGAACATCTCATCATCAGAGTTTGTACAGAATCATGGGAGGGGTACTGCATATGCTTTAGCATCTGTTTTGATCTTAGGTGGTGACCTAAGAATTTGCTTTAGTCAGGTGTGACAAAAGCATGTGTTCTCTGGAGAGTTTCCTGGCAAGAAACTGGTCTGGATTTTGATGCTGTTGAAGGTGAAGATGAAGACATCATAATCTTGATGGTTACTTCTTGGATCAGTTTATTTCTAATCTATGAGGGTTGGAGTGCTGGTGATGGCACAACTTGGATCAGTTTATTTCTGATCTAGGTACTTTGGAGCATGGGATCTTGCTCTTCTTGGAAGTCAAAGTTAAGTGGCAGTTATCTCTAACTTTCTACAGAGTGTTGTACTAAGGAAAATGGCATTCTTTGGTATGGCTATGGTGTAGTCTAGGACTACTTTTTCATCTGAAGATTCAGACGTGGCAGGTGTGAAGTCTTTGGAGTTTCAAAGCAGGATGGAGGTTGTCTACTCAAACTTGGTTGTTGAATCAAGTCTATGAGAGCATGGAACTCTTATTCTGTAATAAGGAGGAGGTTCTTCTAAGTGGCAGAAGGAAGAGCTAATTTCAGCAGCTGGATGTCATATCAAAAGGTTTTGACATCTAGTTTAACATCAGAGTCTCAGTTGGTGATGTGGCACATCAGTTTAAGATAAGGTGATCTATAGAAGAATGGAAGTTATAGATGCTTCAAAAAGGTCTATCTCATGCAGTTTGCGGGAGCTGTGGATGGGAAGATGTTACATGTCTAGAGGCTTGGTAGATCCAAGATGTCTTGCTAAGGAGCAAGTAGTTCATGTGACTTGAAGATCAGACTTCATTGGTGGATCAGTGTATCTTGTGGAAGTTCTGAAGAAGAGTGATATCAATCAAAAGGTGGCATTTGATTGGTTTCATAGTGTGCATTCAAGCAGGATGCTTGGAACTGATTACTCTTGGGCAGAAGGGTAGTTGGTTGAAAAATAATGAGGAGGTATTGGTTCTTTCTTGGAGCTCGTGGCAGAAGTTCTCATGTTATGGAAGATTACCTCTTTTGGTTGATGAGAGTTTATTTCTCTCCGGGTTTTTGAAGTTCTTTTTGTTCAAGCTGGTGGTGCAGTGTTGTGTGAAGATCTTCAGTTTTGATTACTATGCAGATAGTTAGTCCAGTGGTGGAGCATATCTAGAACTATGTTGATTGGTGTCTATGATGTGTGAAGGATGTACTAACTGATGTTAGAACATTTTCTGGGTTGGTTATCCTTGGAGGAGGATTTAAAGTTTTGTGAGGAACTGGTTACTTGCATCGTGTCTAAGAAGTATCTACCTTGTCATACAGGAGAATGATGGAGTAGGGGAGCTGTCTTGAAAGTTTGATGTTAGGGTTTTGGTAAGACTGGAGTGGATCACGGGTTGATTGCATGAAGGTCTGGATTCTGATGCGTTCAGAAGTGGAATTTCACCAGGAAAATCATAAGTATTCCAGGTCATCATACGGAAGAATGGTGAAGGAATGACTGTCTTGGATTATGGGATATCTATCTTAGTTGATGGCCTTGCTAAGGTCAGTGGAAAATCTTGTGAAGGAGATACTGCCCCTTGCTACAAGTCATGCTAGTAGTGGATCAGGTTGGCAAGCTGAAAAGTTCTGGAACATGTATACAATATCTGACATTGTTATAACAAACTAAGGGGCCATGTGCGTCTCTTTGAGGAATGTGGATCATTCCAGATTAATTGGGTTGTATCTCAGGGAACAAGGAGGTCTATACATGAGAATTCAGAAGGAATTCGTGTGGAGTATTGATAGTTTCTGGACGAGAGGGATCAATGGAGCTTCGATCTTAATCCAAGAGTTTGTTATTTTAGGATGGTGATCCTAATATTTTAGGACATCTGTTGTCTGCATATTCCAGAATTTCAATATTATTGGGTAACCTTTCAGAACTAGACCCCAATATTGTTGCAGGCACATATAAATTTAGCTTAGAGTCACCACCTTGTTTGTCTTGGTTTTTTTAGCCCTTACTTTATACCTAAGAGACTTGCCATTAGCATCAACCCTTGTACCACTAGTTGGTTTTTTCACCACAACATTCACAAAACCTTCATTGTTTTCCCTTGTTCTTTCTTCTTTACTATCATCAAACTTAATGCCTCTAACTACATCATCACTACTATAACCATCATCACTACCTTCATTGAATTGAACAACATTATTAATTATAACCTTACCCATAGTATCTTCAACTTCATGCTCAATTCAAATATGGCCTTCAACTTTGTTATCAATGTCATGTTTGGCAATTTCTCTAGCTAGTACATCATCAAAGACATGAAGAAACCCTTCATCAATACCTTGGAGTTTTGTCCACAACCTAAATCCATCATATCCCCAATCCTTAGCAAAACTCAAAGCCTCAAAATAACTCTAAGTATCAAAATCTTGACCTTCCACAGTCGTATCATTCCCCCTATAGAATGTGAACTTATCATGTACAAAGTCTCCCCCGTGATGGAAGATGACAGTGAATACACCCATGTTCCATAATTACAAAAATACCTAATGGTTAAACTAGGGTCACTAGCCTATAACAGATATTACCACAATGAAAGTTAAATAATCTTACTGCAATAAAGTAAGTTAATAAATGTTAAACTAACAGACATGGTGTTGGTTGGGACCACTACAAATCGTACATTTTTCAAGTTAAGTAAACAAAAGAAAAGACCGTACCTTTTTGAAGAATTACACATATGCAAAGCCATGTCAGACAAGTTGATGAATTGGTTTAATGAGGTACTGAATCAGGGGAATCTTCAAATGTTTGGGGGGGGGGGGGGGATCTAATTTTTTTACAGGGTGGTTTTTTTAAATTTCGCCCAAATGGAAAGGGGAAAAAAGTTATTAACCCTTCATTGTTTTATGCACAAAATATGCAAAAAATCATAAAAACCATTAAAATATCTCACAATTTATCATTCTCGTTTTCTGATTGGTCACATTTTAGCAAATTGTTTCTGATTGGTCATGCTTTGTCATTATGACTTTTGATTGGTCAAAGTTTGTCAGCTTGTTGATCAAGAAAAATCAGATAATATTTGATATTATTTGATTTGAATTTTTTTCGTTTGTCTTTTAACCTAGTTTTTCACTTATAAATAAACACCAGTTTCTACACATTTTCCCATTCATAATTCACGGAGAAATCACATACAAAAAGGCTAAGTTGATTTTCCTCTCAACCAAGAAAATCAACACTTAAACTCTAAGTCTCAGCAATCCAGATAGAAGAAAAATCTTGCACCGAAGAAGGAAGAGAAAGAAAAGAAGAGAGAAAGCAACCTGCATTGGTCACAACAACCAAGATTGCTAACTTCGTCTTCTTTCATACCTTCTAAATATTTTGTTTGATGTAAGTTTGGGTTTTTGTTGTTTAAATTTTGATTCTATTGCATATTCGGTCTTTTGAAATTTCGGTTTTATATGGTACATGATTTTTCTGCTTGTTGTTTTTACATGTTTTTTATTTTTATTTTTATTTTTTCTGGTTTATTTAATTGAATTCATTTAGTCCTTTTCTAATTTTTGTTTTAAATACTTCATTTTAATTGTTATTAGAAATTATAAGAATATTTTTATAAAAAAAAGAACAACAAATACAGTAAAAAGAAACAAAACGTGATTCAATATCATCTTCCAACTTCACCACATTTTCCATCATTAATCCAAATACATAAACATATTCAAATTCCAATCCAAACTCATCATCAACAAGCCTAAAACTTTACATAAAAAACATTCAAACCTCCATCATATCGCAGCATTTTTTTTTACATTTTATTATCTTTTATTATTTTGATATAATATTTAATTAAGCAAAGTTGAAATTAGGTAGGGATGCTCAACATTGGTTTATTCCCATAACCAATCCATATCCAATATAAAACCATTTATCTTAACCGGTTATTATAACCAATTCATATAAATGGTTTTGTTTTTACAAAACCGGTTATAAACCGGTTATATCCATAACCAAATTTTATAACCGGTTATATATTTCATAACCGGTTTTCTACTTAAAACCGGATTTGAATATAAAAAACCAGTTTTTAAAAATGGCTATTTATTTTCTTACAACTGGTTTTTAAGTTAAAACCGGGTTTTAACTTAAAAATCCAATTTTTTTAAATGAATTTTACACAATTTTTTTTCTTCATAATCTTAAAAATATTTGTCTCTATTTTTTCCTGGTATTCAGGTATGTACTATTCCATTTCATCAGGTTTCAAGTACCAAGAAAAAATGATCTCTCTTTGATGATCTTCTCGGTGTTTTAATGATGACAGAAGCTCGCCTAATTTGTTGGGACATATGAGAACGAGACATAGAAGCTGCTCAATCGGATGAAATATAGTTCGGCTAAAACGGGTAAAGGAAGAGTGGAGAAATATACAGATGAAATCTATAAAAAGAGCTAGCTCTGAATGATTTAATTGAAAATGAAACCTGATATAGTTTCTATAGAAGGAAGAAAATTGTCTTTGTTGACACAAGTTGAAAATAATGTATGTAAACAGGGGCAATGCAGACATGCCCCTCCTCAATTTCTCCAAAAACAACTATTTTTCATGTTATATTATTTCTGAAAATAATAAATATGATTAATTAACAAAATGTCTGTTCCCTCTAGGCCCCCCCCCCCCCCCCCCCCCCCCCCCCCCCTTTGTGCTAGTTTGCTCCCCCTTTGTTGTTGATATTATGTAGTCTATTATCTTGTTTTACATTTGTTCCAAGTTTCCTACTTGCTGTAACCATTTAAGCATACAAAATGAAAAGAAAATAAGGTATTGACGTCAGACATTTGTTCCAAGCCTGGCCTACTTGTTTTACATTTTTTATATTTTAAAATAATCAATTTTTAAAATTATTTGAAAAAAAAAATTAGAAATATATTTTTTTTCAAAAAATATATATATTATTTAAAATATTTTTTTCAAAAAAAATAATTTTTTTTTTCAGAAAAAAAATATTTTTTTTTCAAAAAAAAATAATTTTTTTTGGAAACAAATTTTCAAAGTTTTTTTTTTATAAAAAAAAATTAACTAATTTGGTTTTTATTTTGGATATGGATGTCCAAATTATGGATTTGGTTAAAACCATATTAAAAATATATCCAAAATATGGATTTGGTTAAAACCATATCAATAATTAACCGGTTTTTAATAACCGGATTTGGATATGGATATGGATTATTTAAATAACCGGTTTATTTGAGCATCCCTAAAATTAGGGTTAGATTTTGTGTTAGGCTTTGACCCTCGTATTTTATGATTCACATCCTCTTAGAGTTTCTGCTACACCCCTTAAGTTTTTTTTAATAATTTAATTTAATTCATTTAGTTGATTTATTTTCTTAATCATTATTCAAAACACAAAAAATAATTTATTTAGTAAATTCATTTAAACTAGTTTTTCTTAACCAATATTCCAAAATACAAAAAAAAAATGTCCATTTCATTTGGTTCTTCTATTTAATTAGCCATTTTAAAATTATTTTAGTTTATTAGTTTAGTTAATCTTGTTTATTAGAAAAATATCAGAAAATACAAAAAATATTTAATTAATAAAAAATACAAAAACATGTATTTATCTCTTTTAAGTGAAATATTAATTTAGTTTTACAATCTTTAGGTTTTTCCTGATTAAAATATTCACTTGTATATAAACTCGTAAATATTTCACAACACGTGTACATAGGTCACTAACACAAAGTCAATTCCAAAGATCAAAAACAAAAACTTCTTTTTTTCACAATTAAAATTCATCTTAACCCATCAAATCATTTTTTTGTCCTAGCGCACTTAAACCAAACTTTTTTTCATAAAAGAATAGTTTGATTCATTTAACGCGAATACAAACAATGCCTAAGCCTCTATCGTGCGAGCATACAGGCAGAAGTTTAACCGCTAAAATGCGATCTAAAACTATTCTCTAAAATCAACCAACCCAAAAATATTTTACACAAACTACGAAGCTCTGATCTCGCTTCATTTGTGAATATGGAGTTGTATTTCACCATTTTTAGCATAAAAGATCCAAGCTCGCATCTGTAGAGGTCATCATGAGTCTCACTGTCCTTTTCTCTGATCTTGAGAAAAAGGAAGGAAAAGTTACATGATTATCCCTAAACGTGTCACTATTTATGCTATCATTATTGCTACTAAAACCGCCACTCCCAATAATTTCCCTCTCAACTAGATCCATATGAGCTCCTCAATTTTTTGACACAACAAAACCATTGTTCATATCTCTCTTCGTAGTTTTGTGGTTCAACCACATCTTCATCCTTATTTCACACCCTAAGGAAAAATATTTTGTAAGGTGAAAGGAAAAAGGTGAAGAAAAGAAAGGAGAAATATCTGCGCAGGGGCGTCTTAGGATGTTTGCAAAAAGTTTGAACAATGAAACTAAGTTGTTATGTAGATACTCACAAGTTAAGAGATACATACACAAAGTGATGAAAATAACAAAGTTGTGTCCTTTGATTTAGAGGAACTAAGGAGTTCTCAAGCCAAATATCTATCATTTTTATTTCTGAAAATCAAAGGACATATTTTCATGGATGCACTCAATGAAGGATCCAAATTGAATGGTCTTTCCCAAGAAATTTAATCACTAATAATCACTTTAAGGGGAAAAACCAAAGGACTTCAATATGAACCATCGGATTCAGAAGTCTAAAAGAATCCCAATAATATGGTTGTAATTAAATCAACCTCAAACATGAGAAAACTAAACATATATAACCTCACATCTCTAACTACTTCACCCTGACAAGCCTCAAGCTTTGGTGGTTATTAATCATCATGTTTCTCTTTAACTACTTCGCCCTTACATGCCTTGTGCTTGAGGATTATGTGTCGTCATAAATATTGTTGCTCTGGCCTATTTAGAATTATCTAACTCGACCCAATCACTAATAGTCGTATGAGGAATATGAGAGACTTTGGCTTAGGTTAAACGATATACCTTGTTACGTCCTGGGAAAACCTTAGAGGTGAGTCATCCACTACCCTGGCCTATGAAGCAAGGTGGAATTGATCATAACCGAGGCAATAACCTTAAAATATTAATAGGGATATCAACTTTCATCCTCTAGTGGAGATCCTCGTGGGTAATTCCCTATTTATATCCCAAAAGATGGGGAATTGTCCCTCTTATGGACGAGGATAGGGAACAACGTCCCCCGAAGGCACTTTGAGGATGGAGATGGAAAATGTAACACCCGAGGGCGGAGAGTGGTTACATGTAAACACCCGAGGGCGGGGCGGGGGAGTGGTTGTCGGTGCACGAGGCATGACAATGAGACACTCCTAGCAGCTTGGCGAGGGAGTGATTGTCGGTGCATAAGGCATGACAATGAGACACTCCTAGCAGCTTTTAGGGCAAAACCGAATTCACATTGGAATGAGAGGGATCCTGAGGTTGTGCAGATATGAGATTGCATGGTTGAAGGAAGACTTATAAGGATTAATTACTACTACCTATACCAACAAGATGCATCTTCTTTTTTGTTACTCGTTCCATAAGAACTCCATAATTAAGCGTGCTTGACTTGGAGCAATTTCAGGATGGGTGACCTTCTGGGAAGTTTCCCGGAAAGCGTGTGAGTGAGGACAAAGCATACTGAAAAGACACGTGTTAGTTTGTGGGGTCAGTCGGTAATCCTGAAAGCATGCTAGGGCGTTAAAAATGGTATCAAAGCCAAACTTCTCCCAGTACGATGTGGTTCGGGGACGAACCAAAGCGAAGCTGGTGGGCATGTAACACCCGAGGCTGGAGAGTGGTTACATGTAAACACCCGAAGGCGAGGGAGTGGTTGTTGGTGCATGAGGCATGAAAATGAGACACTTTTAGCAGCTTCTAGGGAAAAACCGAATTCACATCGGAATGAGAGGGATCCCGAGGTTGTGCAGATATGAGACTGCGTAATTGAAGGAAAGCTTATAAGGATTAATTGGTTTGACTTTGAGCAATTTTAGGATGGGTGACCTTCTGGTAAATTTCCAGGAAAGCGTGTGAGTGAGGACAAAGCATGCTGAGAAGACCCGTGTTGGTTTGTAGGCTCATTCGGTAATCCCAAAAGCAGGCTGGAGCGTTATAGAAAACATATTCCCCGCCTAGCAGATTTCCCCTGTTGGTGGAAAATATGGGGATTGAGTGGTCTATAAGGGGGGAGGGTAAATAGATCGACCCCTTTAAACCACATTAAATATATTTTATTTTGCAAAATTAGAATCTAATAAAGTGATACACATATGAAAAGTGGAAATAAATATAGTTGATGTTTTGGAAAACAATATGTTTCAATATCTATCAAAACTACATGAAACAATAAAAAATCAACACAATCGAGATAGTTAATGTGGCTTTGAAGCAACACAACAATGATGATAATTCAATTTTTACACTTAGTTCAAAATTGATTTAGATCAAATGGTTGTTCAATCAAAAAACAAAAGTATTTACAACTCTTATCAAGGGATAGAATAATAAATGAAGTAGATATATCAGAGACATAAACTTATAAGATAAATCACTATAAGCAAGGTAACGATCTAAATAGCATGATATTCTGAAAAATAAACAAATTAAAATATACAATTTTTTGCAAAAATATAAAAGAGGTGGGAAGAAGAAATGTGTATAGCAAATTTATAGTGGTTCAACTCATTTGTCCTCGCTAGAGCTCGGTCTACTCTTCAATGGTTTTAGCATTGAAAATTGTAGGGTCTTCTACTATTTTCGAAGTTAATATACAAGTATTTTTTATACAATGGATCATCAAGAATTTGAATACTACAAGCCAAATGTTTTAGCCAACACATACCTAAATTGAGTTTCTCTTCTGTTGAAGCAACAAGCTCAAACTTCAAACACTCAAGATCTCTATTGACTTTGATCCAACAACCTTGCTAGACACAAAATTCTGCTTCAAGCTTCTGTTATGCAGCGACCTTTACTCAAACCTACCAATTCCTTGTTTGAGAATTTGTTCTACACAATAATGATTCCTCCTAGCCAACTTTTGCAACATTCAGTTATCTCGAAGCATACGCAACAATCTGACGATTATGCATAAGAACACCACCTAAGCATATCTTCGAAGCATCACAAAATACCACAAAGGATTCACTAGTATCTGGTAGAACCAAAACTGGAGTTATCGTGAACTTATTTTTCAACTATTGAAAGCTTTCCTCACATTGAGCATCCCACACATAAGTTTTTCCTTTTCGAGTCAACTGAGTCAAAGGAAAATCTAACCTCAAAAAGCCTTCTATAAACCTCCTGTAATAACCAGTCAAATCAATAAAACTTCTAATCCCAGTAACTGACTTAGGAGTCTCCCACTGTAATATTACATTTACCTTAGACAGATCGACCACTATACCACCACTGAAATCACGTGATCAAGGAAGCTCACTTCAAGCAACCAAAATTCACACTTGGATAACTTGGCATATAACTTCTTCTCTCGCAAAGTCTTCAATCTAACTCTCAGATGTCCTACATACTTTCATCTGACTTCGAATACACCAAGATATTGTCGATGGGTACCACAACAAAATGATCCAAATATGGATGAAAGATTCTATTCATGTACTCCATAAACACACCTGGCGCATTAGACACACCGAACGACAACATTGAGTACTCATAATGACCATATTAGGTTCTAAAAGCAGTCTTCAGAATATCTTCAGCCTTCACTCTAATTTGATGATAACCTGATCTCAAATCAATCTTACTGAAAAACTCAAGCACCTACCAATTGATCCATAAGGTCTTCAATTCTTGAAAGATGATACTTGTACTTAATTGTGACATTATTCAGTTATCGATAGTCAACATACAACCTCATGCTACCATCTTTCTTCTTCACCAATAACACTGGTGTTCCCACGGTGTCACACTAGGTCTAACAAACTTCTTCTCAAGCAGATCTTCTAACTATTTCTTCAACTCGCCCAACTCTGATGCAAACATTATATATTAAGCCATCGACACAGGTCTAGTACCAGGTAATAAATCTATGGCAAACTCAAATTCACATTTCAGAGGCAAGTCACCAATATCTTCTGGAAAAACATCAGAAAACTCACACACCACAGGAATATCACTAGCCACACCATTGCTCTCCCCTCTCAAGGAAGCAAACATCATGAGCACCTGATCATTCTCCCTCAAAGACATTTAAACTTGACCAGTGGACATAAATCTCGAATCCACACTCTCTTCGGGTTCTAGAAACAATACTACCTCAACCAAAAACCTACACTCCTGCAATCAACAGCACGTTGAACCAACCATCTGCACCTGAAACATCTTAGAGAAGCAGAAGCTCCTCCCCCACTTGTTTCAATCCTGCTCCTGCTGGAAAGCGGTTAGGAAAAAAAACGAGCATCGACGGTGTTCACACAAATGTCGTATGCAAAGGAAATAAATAAATTCACATAACCTAGACCGAATGGATCAACCTGCTCTGATACAACTTTGTAACACCCTAATTCCCCAACACAACATTTAGTAAGATAATTCAATTTTAACTCAATACTTAGAGTGTAACGCATCCAAACATAAAAACCAACAAAATATAATTCTATGAATTAAGCAACATAAACAATAAAGTTTGACATATATTGTCTCAACAACAAATGAATAACAACGTGGTTCAATGACTCCAAAAAGGAAAGGACATATAACAACGAAACATAGAATAATTCATCCCCAATGTTACATATCAGAGCGACTCCACTAAAAACCCGAATGATAAATACCTAGAGAGGCCTTAACGTTTCCCTCTAGCTCAAGCAGCTACTCCCCAACCTTATTTTTTGTACTCTAGAGGAGCATAGACACCACAACAAAAAAACAAGGGTGAACTACGCTCAAATATACTAATTGTGCAAAACATAGTAAGGGTAGCATATTCACAACAATTGAACAATTCACAACACTTTTATGTATGCAATGTGACCAACAATCTCGACTCAATGCATGTGGTACCAATTTGGACATCAGAGGTATGTTGCTGATTTTCATCCATACTCGCTCTCGGTCCCCTCTTCTAAACTAGAGCCATAATCACTGATCCCCACTACTAAATTAGTAATGCCTCACTAATCCCACTACTGAAATTAACTACTATCTCCCTGTCCCCACTTCTGAACTATAGCTTACCATAATCGCCACTAATCCCTACTACTGAATCAATATCGCTTCATTGATCCCATTACTAAAATCAGCTACTCGCTCTCGGTCCCCACTTCTGAACTAGAGCTCACCATCGAACCAAAGTCCGTACACTATGATTCATGGACTCAAAAACAATATGCAAATATGATCATTCACAATCAGCCCCTTTTCTGGCCGTGTACACCGCTAATAAGGCCATCACCTCAACACAACAAGTATGATATGCAAATATATTCAATAAATATAATCATACAATTATATCCACATTCCAAATTTTAATCAATTTCTCATAATATTTTATCACAATAATATCATATCATCATCAACATCCCTCCTTATGGGATAATCATTAATTCAATCAATCACCACAATCAAAACAAAATGTTTCCATCATCATTAACCATTAATTAGTGTTGCACAACAAGTAAAACCATACAACCACGTACTCAAGTACATTATTAAACTCTTAGGACCCAACCATGATATAGTACTAGGCGTTAGCTTTCCAACGCTTCAAACCGCGTCTTAAACGGAGTCACGAAACTTAAGCTATGATGAAAACAATATCTGAACAAAATCAGCCTTGTCTGATTCGAATCATGTTGTTTTTCTGATTCTAATCAAATGGCTCAGGGACATTTTCCCCCAAATTTTGCCTCGTGATTCGAATCATGTTGTAATATTGATTTAAATCAAACTTGCTTGTAACATTTTTCTACTAAATTTTCACGAGAATCTTACTCCCAAACCAATTTCTCAAACCTAGACTTATCCCACTTCAGCTTGAACATGAGTAATCACACCTACTCATATAGAACATCAATTACCTCACATATTTGGCATATTAACATCGATTTATCACAAAACCATCAATCTATTCAAAACCTAACAACATGTTTATCAAATCAAAACTCCATAAACATAAACATTCAAACTCAGATTATCACATACACATCATACACGAAATTCATCAATGAAACAGGGCACACATTTCTTATGAATTACAACAAACATGATAAGTTTCACACAATCTCATTTGAAACTCATAAACACCAACAAATGGGGAAATATATAAGAAAATCATAAACGAGGGTGAGGATCTCTCTCTCTCTCTCTACCCTTCATGCATTTGAGACCCATATAAGTGTAGTTCTCCCCTTTACCTTCATGCATATTTGGGGCGTTACAGTCACCATTCCGCATTGCAGTTGAAAAGTGTTGGTAAAACCTTCCCATTAAGGCAACTCAGTTAATAGCTGTTCTGGACTCGACCAATGGCTAGAATTGGCCCAATCCGCCTCTGCTCCAGAGCGGCCCAAATTGCCTAAGTCCAATCCACAGAGGGGTGGGGCCAAAAGTTACCTTTCTACCCCACCAACCGGGCAAGTAATTCAACATTCCTCCCCGGAATTACTGCCCGTTATGCACGGCTTCATCGCTCCCCGAACAGCTATGGGCATGTGCCCGAAACCACGCCTATGCCCGACATAACGGTTAGTTTTGGACACCCTGCCCGACATAACGGCTAGTTTGGGCAGTTACCTATTCTTTCAGGAAAACGGTTATTTCGCCCCGAAAATAGGATCGTTGGCCATGCGCTGGGGGCTCTATATAAACCCTCTCGCTTGAGAGGGTCAGGTATCCAATATTCACCCTAAGAATTCATACTTTGTACTTGCTCCTTTTCTCTGACCCTTTCTCACTTGAGCGTCGGAGTACCTTGCAGGTACACCCCCATCCTCTCCATACGACCAGCATCCCTAACGCACTTGGCGGCCTGATTCTACAGGATCTGATCCAGCATTCATGATCAGTGGCGCCGTCTGTGGGAATCTTTGTTCTCCCCATCTTTCTTTCCTTAGTAATCAAAGATCAAAACAATTCTCAAACATCATCACGATCATGGCCTCCTAAGATCGCTCCAAGGATGCTCTCCAAACCACCATCCTCCACGTCAACAAATCTAATGTTGATGGCCAGTCATCTCTCCTCCGAGATGCCCGTTTCCTCAGGGATGGAGCCACTGCTTCTCCTTCCCCTACCCCTGCTGATCGCAACAACGATCAACCATCACTTGATGTCCAGCCCGTTCCTGTTCCGCCCAATGTCGACCCAGTCGTAGCAGCCCTCTTGGAGGTGATCAACAAAACCAACACCCTGATCTTGCAGCAGAACGAGAGGATCGGGGCGCTAGAAGAGTCCCACCATCCGAGATCCCCTCATACGCAGAGGAACCAGCGACGATCAAGAAGCCCGCAACCCCGGAGAGAAATCGACCGAAGGCTGCGCCAAGAACCTGATCCTCGCGTAGCCCGAAAGTGCGACTAGATCTCCCCGCGTGACCAGCACGCCCATGACCACAAGAGGACTCGGAGGAACAAGCAATCTCCCCGGATCAAGTCTAAAGGACGGGACCGCTCACCTTCCCCGCGAAGGAACCGCTCACATTCTCCTCGAAGGAACCGCTCACCTTCTCCGCGAAGGAACCGACGTCGCGAGCATCCCGTTCGGTCCCTATCATATACCAGTTCTAGTGACGAGAGGAGCCTCGCGGCCCGTTGTCCCAGGAGATCTTGGCTACCCGTCTCCCAAAAGGCTTCGAGAAACCCCCGTCACTTCGCACGTACGACGGAACCACCGACCCCGACGAGCATATCGAGAACATCGATGCGCTGCTAGACTACCGCGACGTACGGGGCGCCATCAAATGCAGACTGTTCCCGACCACCCTTCGGAAGGGAGCAATGACATGGTATAAACAACTGCCCGAGGAGTCCATTACCTCGTGGAGATAGATGGGCAGGATGTTCTCGCAGCACTTTAGAGCATCTCGCCGCCACCCCAAAACTGAGGCCTCTCTGGGAACCATAATCCAGGGTAAAGACGAACCTCTCCGTGCATATATCGAGAGGTTCATCAAAGAAGAAGTGCAGGTCCCGACGACGGACGAAATGAAGAAGTTTTTGCTCGAGCAGGGGCTCCGCCCAGGCTCCGAGTTTTCTAAAGCCATTGGCCTCGCGCCACCGAGGAAATTAGACGCCCTCCTCCTCAAAGCCCAATCACATATTCAGTACGAAGAGAAGGTTGCGGCCAGCAACGTCCGAGCATCGCGCCATCAGGAGAACGCTCGGGCATCCAGAGGAGAAGAAGCTTCGACATCTCGTCGAGGTGAACGGAAGCGCGAGGACCGTTCTCGTGATTCCCGTGACAGCAAAGGCCCCTCCGGGCGGTTCCATGACTACACTCCCCTGACCGTTTCCAGGGAAAAGATCTTGTCCGAATGTGCTAATTCGGAGTTCAAACAGGCTGGGGTCCGCTTCCCCAAACAGCTTTCGAACAGACCAAACATGGACAAATCAAAATACTTCCGTTTCCACAAAAGTAACGGCCATACTACGGAGGACTGCATCCATCTGAAGGATGCCATTGAAATACTGATCAGGGACGGCCACCTGAAGCAGTACGCGAAGAAGAAGGACACTCCTCGGCAGGACGCCCAAGAGTCCAAGAAGGTCGAGGAGGAGGTACCCTCCTCGAAAGACGTCAACATACAGGTCGCTATGTCCATATCGCGACCCGAGGACTTCAACGTCCCTGACGGGCTCAGCACCCCTGCATATTTTGCGGCCCACAGCCCGTGGGAGACATTTCCCTCCGCCATGGTCATCTCTGGCGGGGGTTTCAACAAAGTCACCGTGGGCTCCATGAAATGGAAGTTCGAACACCTGATCAACACAAGCTCCAGCAAAGTGACCACGCTTGATCGGGCACAGAAGGGCTCTGTCCCCATCTCCTTCTACAGGGAGGAACTCCTCGGAGGCTCCCCGAACTCAAGTATACCATTGTTCGTCAGAGCCCAGGTGGCGAACTTCGACGTTCGCAGGATACTCGTCGACCAGGGCAGCTCGGTCGACATCATGTACTCCCAGCTGTTCTCAGCACTTCAGCTGGATGAATCGCACCTTACCCCCTACGTAGGGTCCGATTTACAGGGATTCAACGGATCTGTAACCAAGCCGTGGGGATACGTCGAGCTGATCGTGACCTTCAGTTCAGCTGAAACAGCCAGATCCATCAAGGTGCAATTTCTGGTAATCGACTGCCCGTCGCTTTACCAATCCATTTTTAGAAGGCCAACTCTAGCCGAGTTGGTAGTAGTGCCCTCAACCGTCCACCTGAAGATGAAGTATTACACTTCGAAAGGGATGGTCGCCACCCTCCACGGTGATATAGAAGCTGCCCGACGGTGTTTCGAAGCAGCTACAAAGGGACTCGACACCATTGCGCCCAAGCCAAAAGTGTCGAGCAAGCCAACACTGCCAAGCAGCTCCGAGGAGGCCAAGCCCCTGCCCCAGGTCAACTCTATCGACCTCGACAGTCGCTTCCCCGAGGACCAACAGGAGGAGCGAGCAGCTTCAGCAAGCCCGTCCACGTCGTCCAGCAGCAGTTCCCATCCGATGCCCCAATCCCGGATGGCGACTTCGAGATAGTTCTGTTCAGCGAAGACCCCCAACGAGGAGTGAAGATCGGAACAGACCTGCCTGACATCGCAAGGAAGCAGCTCAAAGCATGCCTCCGAGAGAATGCCGACCTCTTCGCATAGAGCGCCGCGGAAATGCCCGACTTGGATCCATCTGTCGTTTGTCACCAGCTGACCATCGACCCGGCCGTCAAGGCCATAACACAACGTAGGAGGAAGCAGTCTCTAGAGAAAACGGAGGCTGCTGAAAAAGCTGTAAAGGACCTCCTCGAAGCAAAATTTATTTCGGAAGCCAAGTACACAACTTGGCTGTCCAACGTTGTATTAGTTAAAAAATCTAATGGAAAATGGCGCATGTGCATTGATTATACCGATCTCAATAAGGCATGCCCGAAGGATGCCTACCCCTCCCCAATATTGATAAACTTGTTGATAATTCTGCTGGTTTTAAAATTTTATCGTTCATGGATGCCTACTCGGGCTACAATCAAATCCCAATGGCAATGTCCGACAAAAAGTATACGGCCTTCATGACCGAATCAGGCAACTATTACTACAACGTAATGCCCTTCGGCCTGAAGAACGCCGGAGCAACGTACCAACGGATGATGAACAAAGTGTTTCGGGGAGAAATAGGCGACATGCTCGAAGTCTACATGGACGACATGATCGTAAAATACCACGAGGAAACCGATCATACCGCCCACTTGAGAAAGGTCTTCGAATAGACCAGGAAATACAAAATGCGTTTTAATCCAGAGAAATGCACGTTTGGTGTTCGGGCAGGCAAATTCCTCGGCTTCTACTTAAGGGAACGAGGAATCGAGGCCAACCCCAACAAATGTCGCGCGTTCTCCGAGTCCCATACGCCCAAGTCCAAAAAATCCATCCAGTCCCTCAACGGGATGCTCGCGTCACTATCTCGTTTCGAGGCCAAGTCCGCCCAGGACGCCCTGCCATTCTTCAAACTTCTCCGTAAAGAGGCAGCATTCGAATGGACCGAGGAGTGCGACAAGGCCCTTCTCCATCTGAAATGGGCACTCTTGGAGCCACCAGTCCTCTCTCGACCGGACAACGGCAAAACGTTGTACCTATACCTGGCCGTAGCAACCGAAGCAGTGAGTGCCGCTCTCATCTGCGAGACGCCTGACGGGCATAAGCCCATCTATTTCACGAGCAAAGCACTGCAAGGACCAGAGTTAAGATACCAACAGATAGAGAAGGTGGCGCTGGCCCTCATTAACGCAGCCAAGAGGTTAAGACACTACTTCCTGGCTCACACGATCGTGGTTCGAATAGATCAGCCCATAAAGCAGCTGCTCGACGACCAGATATGGCCGGCCGTATGCTCAAATGGTCGCTGGAACTGTCCGAATTCGACATCCAATACGAAGGCAGAAAAACCCTCAAGGCCCAAGCTCTGGCCGACTTCGTCGCAGAGATGACGTTCGCAGACTCCCCCACGAGTGGAGCACGCAGATGGACCATCTTCGTCGACGGCGCCTCAAGCTCTGCAGGAAGTGGCGCGGGCATCATACTGGAGAGCGACGAAGGAATTATCGTTGAGGTATCACTCACACTGTCTTTCCCAACCTCCAATAACCAGGCTGAATACGAAGCCTTCCTCGCTGGGCTATGCCTTGCCGAGGACCTGGGCGCCGAGGAAGTCGTCATTTGCACAGATTCACAACTCGTGGCCCTCCAGGTCTGGGGAGAATACTAAGCCAAAAACGACAACCTAACCGAATACCTGGCCCTGGTAAAGAAGGAAATGGCGAAGTTCACAACAGTGCAAGTGAAACACGTTCCCCGCGAACATAACGTACGAGCAGATGTGCTATCCAAACTAGCCAGCACGAAGAAGAAAGGCGGAAACAAATCCGTCATACAGGAAGTACTTCCTCGACCCAGCATCGAGAAGGCCTCCACGACACTCGACGTGCAGGTGATCGGCGACAACAACTGTTGGATGACCCCAGACTACAACTATCTTGCCAAAGATGAACTCTCGTCCGACCCAAAGGAGGCCAGCATAGTCAGGCGAAGAGCCTGCTCTTATGTCCTGGTCGAAGATAAACTCTACAGACGGGGATTCTCCATTCCGCTGTTCAAATGTGTCGAGGAGGAAATGGTCGCACACATCCTGTGCAAAATCCACGAAGGAATCAACGCCCAACATCTCGATGGAAGGTCCCTCGCTCAAAAGGCACTCCGTGCAGGATACTACTGGCCGACCATGCAAAACGATGCGAAAGAACACGTGAAGTGACAAATGCCAACGGCACGGGGACATGCACCTGGCTCCGCCTAATGAGCTCAAGGCTATGTCCTCCCCGTGGCCATTCGCCTGGTGGGGCCTAGACATCCTAGGACCCTTCGTGGTAGGATCAAGTCAGAACAAATATCTCATAGTGGGCGTGGACTATTTCATAAAATGGATAGAGGCAGAAGCACTAGCCAAAATAACTGCCCTCAACATCCTGCGTTTTTACAAACGAAACATCCTCGCACGTTTCAGTATTCCCCAAGCAATAGTAACGGACAACGGGACGTATTCACGGACAGGAAGTTCCAGGACTTCGTCGCCCAACTGGGCACGAAGCAGTACTTCGCATCCGTGGAGCACCCTCAAACGAACGGGCAGGCTAAAGCAGCCAACCGAGTCATCCTTCGAGGCCTTAAGCGAAGGCTGGACGAAACGAAGAAGGCATGGGTCGAGGAACTACACAGCGTACTGTGGGCATACCGCACAACTCCGCACTCAACGAACGGGGAAACACCTTTCTGTTTAGCATACAGGACCAAGGCTGTAATTCCCGTCGAAGTTCACGTGCCCTCTAGGCGGACAGAGTCGCCCCTAGACGAGGAAATGAATGACGAATCGTTGAGAGAAGAGCTAGACCTCGTCGAGGAAATCCGAACCGGGGCAGCCCTTCGCGAAGCCTCACTAAAACAAAAAATTACCATCAGGCACAACGCCAAGGTGATACGGCGAGAGTTCGACGTGGGAAGCCTTGTTCTAAGAAGAAACCACAACGACTCTCGCGAAGGCAAACTAGCAGCCAACTGGGAAGGACCCTATCGTGTCCGAGCAAAAACGGAAAATTAGGCCTATTACCTTGAACATCTCTCTGGGGAAGAGCTTGCTCGACCATGGAACGCTGAAAAGCTAAAGCAATATTACAGCTAAATTCTCGGTTCGACCCGTCGCAACGACAAACATCAGCCACCGACCACTATGCGCGTCTAGGTACAAGCGTCGCATACGATTAAAGCATAACCCCGCTCAGTAACGAGCTGGGCAACTGCTCGACAGCGGTCCTCGATCGAGCATCGCCGTCGTCAAAGTACATTGATTGGCAGAACCCCAGCTCGCGATGGGACGTTCACACTGCGAACTCAGGCCTCAAACGCGACCTGAGCTCCGCACCCCGCCAGGTCATTCCCCGGCAGTTCGACCAGTTCCCTTCACTGTCGAACACATCTACAACGAGCAATTCCCCCAAAATATTCGGACAAGTCAAATACCCCCTATCACGGGCGGACATACATTCACGGAGAGCATGCATACAACACTTAGCAAAAATAAACGCAAGTAAAATCACGCAGACGACGAAGCCATAAATACAATAAGTTAACATAATGGGTGACCACAAGGGTCACAATTGTACTTAGTTACATCAAACAGGGGCCATGCCCCCCCAAAAGAAAATAAATTACAATAATTCCACGGCACGCAGGCCGGACAGATTACAACAACATCAAAGAATATGAGCTCCTCACTCGTCCGCGTTCTCGGCTGGCTCTGGCTGAGACCCCTGGTCCTCGGCGGGCTGATCCTCGGGGATACCTTCAAGGAGACCGTCGGGCATGACAATACGACTGTCCTCAACATGCGCCAGGTAGTGGGTACCCTCAACAGAAAAATCGAGCCCAGGGTTCGCCACCCGCAGTTGAGCCACGACATTTCCAAAAGACTCCTCCGCGACAATAATGCCATCGTCCTCGGCCGTCAGTAAACGGGCAACCAGCTCGGATCTCGTCTTCAATGCCTTCACATCCTCCGGATCATCATCACCCGGGGCGTTGGCCGCCTTCAGCCGCTGGATCAACTCCTCGGTATACTTCTTCTCTGCCGCCAGTGTCGAGTTCTCCTCCTTCAAACGAGCTACCTCCTCCTCAACTTTCTTCCGAGCATCGTCGGCACCCTTAGCTTCTTCCTTGAGGGACACCATGGTAGCACGGGCAGCAGTAAGCTCAACCTCAGTCGCCGAATCCCCCTCGGTGTACACAGCTGCCATCTCCAGCATCCTAACCAAGGCAGAAGCGTCCTGGGCCACCAACGCCCTCTTGCTCGGGCGATCTATACTTTCCAAGCGAAGAGACTCCGCCCGAGGCACAATCAGAGAGTTCCCCTCGAAGAACTTCTGGTCATGAATGCAAGGAGGAAGCTCGAACTTCCCCTTTTCCGACGCCCGGGGTAAGGTCCACAGCATCATTAAACCTTGGCCGCTTAGGTCGACCAGCCAAAGGAAGAGGAGACCCCCGGGGAGCAGAAGTAGGAGAAGAAGAGGTCCCCGCAGCAGTTTGAATAGGAGGAGGAGCACGAGCACCAACAAACCAGGATTTTGGAGGAGCCGCCCCAGTCTTGTTCCTTGCAAGAGCATTCCTCACAACTCTGTCGTGGGCCTGAGGCATCTCACCTGCACAGACAAAATACGAGCATGTTAGATACGAGGAAAAGAAATGACACAATCAAAATTAAGCAACTAAGACTACCGAGCAGCTTCGCGACGTCCTGAGGAGCCTTGCACTCCAGCAGTGCCTTAATATTGATGAATCTATGCTCAACTTTCTGGCTCCCGTCCTCCTCGAAGATCGGACTGCCCTTGCTCGTCCATCACTCAGCGAGCCGGAAGGAGTTGACCCAGTTCACCAGCGCCTCATACGCCGCGGCATCCTGCCCGAGTAGCTCGCTCGGTTGGAAGACATAATCACTGGGCTTCTTGGTGAAGTGGTCAGGTGACCAGTGGATGGGGAACTTGTAAAGTCTCTGTCTAATATACCTCCCCTCCTCGTCATGCAGCTTGTTCCCGTCCTCGTCAACCTCTATCTCCCAGACGTATGTGTTGTCCTGGGCAGCTTCGGACAAGGGTTCAACGACATAATAACGCTTCTTGAACGTCCTTATTGACTCTGAAAAAGGCTTGAACAGCTTGCGGGGCTGCTTCAACGAAACCCAGCCGTACTTCCTCCCCGACAGTTGCCGCTGAAGATGGAAGACAGTGAAGAACAGAGGGAGAGTAGTCCCTATAGCAAGATGCTCGCACACCAACTCAAACGTCCGTATAAAGGCCAGAGAGTTCGGATGCAGCTGCGTGGGGGCCAACCTCAAATGCTCGAACACTGACTGCTCGAAATAGGTGAACGACAACCTCAAGCCCAGCTCATTGAAGGCATATTCGTACATCGTAAAGCGGTCCCCAAAGTTTGTGCAAACCCGCTCATCCTCGGAAGGGAAGTGCACCTTCCACTCTCCCTCCGGCCCAACTTCAGTAAAAACGTCCCCCACAAGCTTGGACACGTGCTCAGCAGGCTCGGCCACCTCCCATTCCTCCGCGGGATCATCAGAAACATCCTCGTCCATATCGTCCAAAGCCTCTTCTTCTTCCCCAACATCACTCGGGGAGCTCGAAGACGCGGAGCTCGAAGCCGTCAAGCTAGTGTTGTCCGAGGATCCTGTTTGTTCCTCGGAGGTGTCTAAAATAACTTCTCTATCTGGCCCCGTCGCCATGTCGATCACCTGAAAAGCAGAGAAGAAAGTGAATTCCACAACAAATCAAATCCACCCTTCCACCGCTAAGTCAAGTGAAAGGGCGCGCAAAGGGCTGAGGACAAGGTCCCCGGCCTAAGCCCTAACATCAAATATGGAGTTGAAACCTCCCCGCGAGGAGACGCTCGAAACAAATCATCCCTAGCGAGGAACTTCCCCGCACTCATACCCGGTTTCCGTTTGAAGCTTCGCCGGAAATCACAAAGCTTCACCGGAATCTGGGAGCGTTCTACCGGAAAACCCATCATCCACCCAGAAGACAAAAAGTCACGACGGTTACACAAGTGTCGCCATCGCGACGACGCCGTCAACTTCCCTCCTAACCAAAACATACTACCAACTCCGGTGACGTGTTAGAAGTAGAAAAATGGCACAGCCACCGTTCACCACCAACAATCGCCGGAGACTCACTCATTTTGTCCTCTAAAGCTAACCCTAACCGCATGCAATCTACCATTAACAACTAACAGAAGTAGAACAAGCAAAGGATCAGAACACTTACTGGTTTTGAGTAGAAGAAAGTGCTGCTCGGAAGCTTGTAACGGTGGTCGGAGAAGCAGAAAATGGTGTCGGGCAAAAGCTTGAAGGAAGCGAAGAGAAATCAGAAAGAGAAAGTTCCAAATGGAACGATTTTCCCCCTTTTATACAAAGGGGCATGTGCAAACACGCGCTCATAGGCCATGATGACTACCAACTAGCCATCATTACTTATTAACTGCTACACGGAGCTCGATGCACACGTGGCAACCCAACGTTTCCAATTCTGTCTGACCATTAGTCTCCCCGAACTCCGGGCAACAAGGTCATGACCACGAATCTCACGAACATCTGGGGTCACGAGCACTTTGAGACAACCCCCTTCGTCTTCAAACGCCGACTCCATGCTGGCTCCCCGGAGCAGCGAGCAATCCTTAAGCCATCACTCCCATGCTCGGGAGCAACGACTTGAGGGGCTCCTGTTCTGGACTGGAACAATGGCTAGAATTGGCCCAATCCGCGTCTGCTCCAGAGCGGCCCAAATTGCCTAAGTTCAATCCACAGGGGGGGCAAAAGTTACCTTTCTTCCTCTCCAACCGGGCAAGGAATGCAACATTCCTCCCCGGAATTACCGCCCGTTACGCACGGCCCAATCGCTCCCCGAACAGCTATGGGCATGTGCCAGAAACCACGTCTATGCCCGACATAACGACTAGTTTTGGACACCCTGTCCGACATAGCGGCTAGTTTGGGCAGTTACCTATTCTTTCGGGAAAACAGTTATTTCGCCCCGAAAATAGGGTCGTTGGCCACGCGATGGGGGCTCTATATAAACCCTCTCGCTTGAGAGGGTCAGGTATCCAATATTCACCCTAAGAATTCATACTTTGTACTTGCTCCTTTTCTCTGACCCTTTCTCACTTGAGCGTCGGAGTACCTTGCAGGTACACCCCCTCCTCTTCATACGACCAGCATCCCTGACGCACTTGGCAGCCTAATTCTACAGGATCTGATCCAACATTCACGATCAATATCTATGCAAGGATATCAGGTGTTAGGTTGTAGGTTCGAATCCGAGACATCTCACTTGTTCACCTTTAAAGGGTGATACTTGATAAAAAAAATAATATATTGTCATTATAAAATAGTTTTACACTATCATTCAATAAAATTATCATTCAACCATTTCATATCAGTATTTGACGGAATACACGTCCCTCATTAATTTACAATATAAAAATATTTTACAAAATGCATATTCATTTTTTTCAAAAATTATAAAAGTTATAAGTGTATCTCATGTCCAATTGCACACATGCAATGCTGGGACCGAGGAATATATATGACAACCACCATAACTCATATCTTTAAATACATACTTATCTTTAACAACAATTCTAAATCTCTCATCGGTTAATTAATAAATTTATTAATAAATCTATTTTTTTTTATTTTCACCAAAAATATTATAAATATTTTATAAAATTTTATTAAATAATTAATTTATCTGATATTTATATCAATCATAGATAAAAATTATTCAATAAAACAAAAAAAAAAGTTTATAATAATTAGCAAATAAATTATATTCTTTCATTCATATACTTTGTAATAAGTGAAAGAGTTAAATATGTTTGTGGTTCTCCTAAATATCTTAAATTTCGATTTTAGTTCTTTAAAATATTTTCTTCAAAGAATGATCATTCTAAAACTTTTCATCCACATTTTTGGTCCCTAATACTAAAACTGTTGTTAATTCAGTTCCTAAGTTAAAAACTATCGCTAATACCGTCATTAATTTTATCGCTAAGTTATAAAAACCGTCGCTAAGTTGCAGAAGAGATCAAAAGTGTGGATTAAAAATTTTTAAAAAATCATTTTAAAAAAA
The DNA here is from genome assembly GCA_022829125.1 of Lathyrus tuberosus. Taxonomy (NCBI): domain Eukaryota; kingdom Viridiplantae; phylum Streptophyta; class Magnoliopsida; order Fabales; family Fabaceae; genus Lathyrus; species Lathyrus tuberosus. Next base: position 4,541,966 of record JALAZF010000043.1, read on the forward strand.
AATATTTTGAAAGACTAAAAACAAAATTAAAATATTTAGTATGACTATAAACATATTTAATCCTAAGTAAAATTACTTGTCGATATTTTTGGTGTGAAATTTTTCGTACATGTCATGATTAAATAAAAGTAAAGTAATAAAGTAATGTGTAATAAAGTACATTATTACACCCGTGAAGCAAACAACTTTGTCCATTAAGACTCACTTATGGCTCTATAAATTGCAATACACTCTTCCAACATTGGTACATCCATCACTTAGCATTATTGCTATCTATATTTTTGCTTTCTTTCTTTAAGACACACATAAATATACACTTGTGTCTATTAGTGCTATGCGTATGAAACTTCAATGTTCAAGCTTAGGTTGGAACTTCAGGTTATCCATGATGAAAGGGTTTGTTATGTGTTTTCTCATGCTGTTGAATAATGCAAATTCTTCATATGCAAGTTTATTATTTAATAGAACAGAAGAAGTAATCATGTTTAGAGAGCAACATAGAAGAAATATGCTTGATAATGGACTTGGCCATAACACCTCCTATGGGGTAAGCATCACTTTCTATATATATTTTTCTTTCATGAAGTTTTCCTACTATTAATTCCTACATATAATTTGGACCGTTAAAATATAAATAAGTCAAAAACTCAAATCAAACTAAATCATTTTAATAAAAGATCATTCAAATCAAACCGAACCGTTTGAATTTATGCATAACCAACCAAATAAAAGCTATTGGTTTGACATCTCTTTCTTTTATTTTTATTTTTTTTTGGCTTAATTCATCTTTTGATCCTTTAACTTAATTTAATATTTCAATTTAATCCTTTAAATAAAAAACATTACATTTTAATCCCTTAAAACTGTTATGTTAGTTTTTTTAGTCTTTTCCGTTAAATTTTTAAGAAAAAATGTTAATTACTGCAAAATGATAGGCTTTGCAGTATCGATGATAATTTTGTTGACATTGAGGATGATAAAACTTATGTAACATTTGTTGTGTCTATTGGTGTTGTTTGTTGTTTGTTGTAGTTGTATTAAATTGAATAATTTTTTATTTTGCAGATATGAATTAATTTAGGAAAAGATATTTGTTTGATCTATACATTATTCTTTCATGGAAGTGTTTAATATTTTTTACACATTAATATTTTGCTGGGAATAATTTGAGTATTTTTTTACGCATTAACATTGTTCAATTTAAGTAAATTATTATTTTTTTTAATATATATATTGACTCAGTTTGCCAACTTGTCATGTCACGTAGTCAAGTTAACGTTTTTTTTCTTCTAAAATTTTAACGAAAAGAACCTTTTTATGTAATAGAACCAATCTCAAAGGACCAATACGTAATCATTTTTTTCTAAGGGACCAAAGTGAAATAATAAATTACGTTAAAGAACTTTGAAACAAATTATGCCATTTTTCTTTCATCTAATTTTCCTATTTTTTTTATTTATTTTTCTTGTTGTGTTTCAATATTTTTCATTCCTAGATAGACTTATCCACCGACGAATATGAAAAGGACTTTGAGAATTTTGGTTTTATCCGAGCCACTAACTATAAGTCATCAATAATAACCAACATTTGGTTGGTTATATATATATATATATATATATATATATATATATATATATTGTTCTGGACTGGACCAATGGCTAAAATTGGCTCAATCCGCCTCTGCTCCAGAGCGGCCCAAATTGCCTAAGTCCAATCCACAGAGGGGCAAAAGTGACCATTCTGCCCCTCCAACCGGGCAAGGAATGCAACGTTCCTCCCCGGCTTCGATGCCCATCACGCACGGCTTCCTCACTGCCCGGACAGCAAAGGGCAGGTGCCCGAAACCGCGCTTATACCCGACATAACGGCTAGTTCCGGGCACCCTGCCCGACATAACGGCTAGTTTGGGCGGTTACCTATTCTTTGGGGAAAACGGTTATTTCGCCCCAAAAATAGGACCGTTGGCCACGCGTTGAGGGCTCTATATAAACCCTCTCGCTTGAGAGGGTCAGGTATCAAATATTCATACACTTTGTACTTGCCCCTTTTCTCTGACTCTTTCTTACTTGAGCGTCGGAGTGCCTTGCAGGTACACCCCCCTCCTCTCCTCATCAACATTCCGTGCACCTTGCCCATCTGACGACCAGCATACGTGGACCTGTTCGAATACTCCGGATCAGTGGCGCCGTCTGTGGGAACTCCTTGTTCTCCCCTTCTTTCTTTCCTCCTCGGAAACTAAAAGATCAAAACATACTTTATTTGATCCGCCCACATATGGCCGCTCAGAACTCCGCAAAAGGTGCTGACGTTACGGTTCTCGTTCCCGTCAACAAGATAGACGCTGGCAGCAGATCTTTGTTACTTTCTGATCCGCGTTTCCTTCGAGACGGGGCTACTGCGTCTCCAACTCCTCCTCCCACCGAGCAAGGAGGCAAACAGCTACCGTCGAGGTGAACGACCAATTCCTGGCCCTCCCAGCGCCGACCTGGCCGTTGTAGCTCTTTTGGAAGCTGTCAACCTCACAAACCCCCTTATCTTGCAGCAAGGAGAGAGAATAGGAGCTCTCGAGGAAGCATCTCTTCCAAGATCCTCTCCTCCAAAGAGTAAGCACCAAAAATCAAGAAGCCTGCCACCTAGGTGTGGGGAAGACCATAGATCGAGGCATGAGCCTGAATCACAACACATTCGCAAGCGCGACCAGATCTCCCCGCGAGATCGATCATCACCAAGACACAAGAGAACGAGGCAGGATAGGCATTCTCCACCGGTCAGACCTCGTGACCGGCTACGTTCACCATCGCCTTGCAGAGACCACCGCCGCGAGCGCAGACAACGGTCACCATTAACCCCAAGTTCAGACAGCGACGACGAGCCTCGCGGCCCGTTGTCCCGCAGGATCTTGGCCACCCGTCTCCCTAAAGGACTAGAGAAGCCTCCGTCTCTAGGGACTTACGATGGAACCACTGACCCAGACGAGTACATAGAAAACATAGATGCTCTTTTGGACTACAGAGGGGTACGAGGAGCCATCAAATGCCGCCTGTTCCCGACCACGCTCTGGAAGGGAGCAATTACATGGTACAAGCAACTACCAGAAGAATCCATTACATCCTGGAGGCAGCTGAGGAGGATTTTCTCCCGTCACTTTACTGCATCGCGACGCCATCCAAAGACCGAGGCGTCCCTCGGAGCTGTCGTACAGGGAAGAGATGAGCCTCTTCTGGGGCTTACATTGAATGGTTCAACAAGGAGGCCGTCAAAGTGCCAACGACCGACGACATGAAGAAATTCCTGCTCGAGCAGGGATTACGTCCTGGCTCAGACTTCGCGAAAGCCATCGGCCTCGATCCACCGAGGAACCTTAACGCCCTTCTCCTCCAAGCCCAGTCGCATATACAGTACGAAGAGAAGGTTGCTGCACACTCTGTCTGGGCCTCTCGACACCATGAAGGTGTCCGCTCGTCCAGAGCTGAAGAAACCTCAACATCCCGTCGAGGAGATAAAAGATGCGACGATCGGCCTCGTGATGCACGTGAACAGAAGGGACCTTCTGGGCGGTTCCATGACTATACCCCCTCACTGCCTCGAGGGAGAAAATCCTGTCTGAGTGTGCCAACTCGGAATTCAAGCAAGCGGGAGTCTGTTTCCCCAAACAGCTGTCGGCCAGATCGGGTGTAGATAAATCCAAGTATTGCCGCTTCCATAAGAGTCACGGTCATACGACGGAAGAATGCATCCACCTCAGAGATGCAATAGAGATCCTTATTCGCGACGGCCACCTGAAGCAGTTCGTGAAAAAGAAAGATGCTCCCCGGCAGGAAACCCAGGAGAACAAAAAGGTTGCAGAAGAGACTCCGCCCTCTGATGACACCAACGTACAGGTCGCTATGTCCATAACTCGGCCAGAGGACTTCTGCATCCCTGATAGTCTGCCCGTCTCCACGTACCTCGCTGCTCACAGCCCGTGGAAGGCCTTCCCGTCTGCCATGGTCATTTCTGGTGGTGGATTCAACAAAATCACGGTCGGCTCAGTCAAGAGGAGATTCGATCAACTGATCAGCAAAAGCTCCAATGAAGTCACTACGCTGGACACCACTCATAAAGGATCCGTTCCTATTTCCTTCTACAAGGAAGAGCTCCTCGGCGGGGCGCCGAACTCAAGCATTCCGCTGCTTATCCGGGCAAAGATGGCGAACTTCGACGTTCGCAGAATACTCGTGGACCAGGGCAGTTCGGTTGATATAATGTACAACCACCTGTTCGAAACGCTGCAGCTGAATGACTCTCACCTTACTCCATACGTTGGATCCGACCTGCAGGGATTCAACGGAGCGGTGACAAAGCCCCGGGGTTACGTAGAGCTCATCGTAACCTTCGGTTCAGGAAAGACAACCCGAGCAATTAAAGCACAGTTTCTGGTAATTGAATGCCCGTCACTATACCAGTGCATTTTTGGAAGGCCAACCCTGGCAGAATTGATTGAAGTACCTTCCACCGTACATCTCAAGATGAAGTACTACACTTCTGAAGGGATGGTCGCCACCCTCCACGGTGACATCGAAGCTGCCCGTCGGTGCTTTGAAGTAGCATCAAAAGGACTAGGCACAATCTCAGCAGGACCAAGGACTTCTGGTCGTCCCCCTCTGCCCAGCAGCTCCGAGCAGCCAAAACCGCTCCCCCAGGTCGAATCTATCGACTTGGACAGCCGTTTCAGCGAGGAAGACCACGCCAAGGACCCAACGACTTCGAGCAGCCAGTCCAACAACAGCAGCAATCTCTTACGCCCTGTCCCAGATGGCAACTTCGAGATCGTTCCGTTCGGAGAAGATCCCCAACGGAGAGTAAAGATCGGAGCAGACCTCCCCGACCTGGCCTGGAGACAACTAAAAGCATGCCTCCGGGAGAACACAGACTTGTTCGCATGGAGCGCTGCTGAAATGCCAGGATTGGACCCATCTGTCGCTTGCCACCAACTTACAATTGATCCGGCCGTCAAAGCCGTTGCCTAGCGCAGAAGGAAACAGTCCCCAGAAAAGATGGAAGCCACGAAGAAAGCTGTCAAAGACCTTCTAGAAGCTAGGTTTATTTATGAGGCCAAATACACTACATGGCTCTCAAAGGTTGTACTTGTAAGAAAAAATAATGGCAAATGGAGGATGTGTGTTGACTATACCGATGTTAATAGGGCCTGTCTGAAGGACGCCTACCCCCTTCCCAATATCGATAAGCTCGTAGATAACTCAGCGGGTTTTAAGCTTTTATCTTTCCTCGACGCCTACTCGGGCTACAATCAAATCCCAATGGCCGCGAGTGATAAAACTTACACGGCCTTCATGACCGAATCGGGTAACTATTACTACAACGTAATGCCCTTCGGGCTGAAGAACGCCGGCGCTACATACCAACGAATGATGAACAGAGTCTTCCAAGGACAAATAGGCGACATGCTCGAAGTATACATGGACGATATGATCGTCAAGTCCCACGAGGAACTAGATCATGTCGCCCATCTTCGCAAAATCTTCGAGCAAGCAAGAAGGTATCGAATGCGTTTTAACCCAGAGAAGTGCACGTTTGGTGTACGGGCAGGTAAATTCCTTGGCTTCTACCTAACAGAACGTGGAATCGAAGCTAACCCCGACAAGTGTCGGGCATTCTCTGAGTTCCCCACGCCCACGTCTAAGAAGAACATCCAATCCTTCAACGGGGTTCTTACTTCGTTGTCCCGCTTCGTGGCAAAATCTACCCAACACGCTCTTCCTTTCTTCAGGCTCTTGTGGAAAGAAGCAGCGTTTGAATGGACCGAGGAATGTGAAACATCCCTCATTCACTTGAAGCAAGCTCCGTCGAAACCGCCCGTATTATCACGACCAGATACTGGAGAAGTCTTATTCCTATACCTCGTCGTCACTGCCGAGGCCGTTAGCGCCGTCCTCATTCGCGAGAATCCTGGCGGACAAAAGCCAATATACTTCACGAGCAAAGCATTGCAGGACCCAGAGTTGCGATATCAACAGATAGAGAAGGTAGCATTGGCCCTCGTCAATGTTGCTAGATGACTGAGACACTATTTCTTGGCGCATATGATCGTGGTAAGAACTGATCAGCCCATAAAGCAATTACTGGGGCGACCAGACATGGCAGGCAGAATGCTCAAATGGTCATTGGAACTGTCTGAGTTCAACATCCAGTACGAAAGCAGGAAAGCTCTTAAGGCCCAAGCTCTGGCCGATTTCGTAGTGGAAATGACGTTCTCAGACTCCCTGGTCCACATAGCAAACAGGTGGACCGTCTTTGTAGACGGAGCATCCAGCTCGACCGGCAGCGGGGCAGGGGTAATCTTGGAGAACGACGAAGGGACCATAGTCGAGGCTTCCCTCACATTCTCCTTTCCCACGTCGAACAACCAGGCCGAGTATGAAGCCTTCCTCACCGGTTTGCGCCTAGCCGAAGACCTAGGGGCTGAAGAAATCATCATCTGCACGGACTCCCAGCTCGTAGCCCACCAGATATCAGGAGAGTATCAGACCAAAAACGACAGTCTCTCTGAATACCTAACCCTAGTCAAGGGAAAAATGTCGAAGTTCAGAACGGTAGAAGTAAGACATGTTCCACGCGAACATAATGTGCGAGCAGACGTCTTGTCCAAACTAGCATGCACTAAGAGGAAAGGCGGAAACAGGTCAGTCATCCAAGAGATACTTCCCCGGTCCTGCATCGATAAGGGATCCTCGACCCTACACGTGCACGCGATTAGGGACAGCGATAGCTGGATGACACCCGTGTACAACTACCTCACCAGGGACGAGCTTCCGGATGACCCCAAGGAAGCCAGCACAATCAGACGAAAAGCTTGCTCGTACGTCATCCTTGAAAACAAACTCTATCGACGAGGCTTCTCCATCCCACTGCTCAAATGCATAGAGGAGGAAGTTGTCCCTCACGTATTACGAGAAATCCACGAAGGAATTAACGCCCAGCACCTAGGAGGAAGGTCCCTTGCCCGCAAGGCCCTCCGAGCAGGGTATCATTGGCCAACCATGCAACACGATGCCAAGGAGCATGTGAAGAGATGCGACAAGTGCCAACGGCACGAGGATATGCATCTAGCCCCACCTAACGAACTAAAAAGCATGACTTCCCCGTGGCCATTCGCCTGGTGGAGCCTGGACATCCTGGGACCCTTCGTGACGGGGTCCAGCCAAAACAAATACCTGATAGTGGGCGTAGACTATTTCACAAAATGGATAGAAGCAGAAGCCTTAGAAAATATAACAGCACTTAACATTCTGCGCTTCTACAAGCGAAACATCCTTGCTCGTTTTAGGATTCCCCAAGCAATTGTCACGGACAATGGAACGCAGTTCACGGGCAAGAAGTTCCAAGACTTTGTCACCCATCTCGGAACAAAGCAACATTTCGCTTCTGTAGAACATCCCCAGACCAACGGGCAGGCAGAAGCGGCCAATCGTGTCATTCTTCGTGGCCTTAAGCGAAGACTGGATGAAACAAAGAAAGCCTGGGTCGAGGAGCTCCACAGCGTCTTATGGGCGTACCGCACCACTCCTCAGTCTACCACCGGGGAAACACCTTTCCGCTTAGCATATGGTACGGAGGCTGTTATACCCATTGAAATTCACGTACCGTCCAGGAGGACCGAATAACCTCTAGACGAGGAAATGAATGACGAAGCAATAAGAGAGGAGCTCGACCTTGTCGAGGAAATCCGAACAGGAGCAGCCCTCCGCGAAGCATCTCTTAAGAAAAAAATAGCAATCAGGCACAACGCTAAAGTCTTACAACGAGAGTTCGATGTGGGCAGCCTTATCCTGCGAAGAAACCACAAGGACTCTCGCGAAGGTAAACTAGCAGCCAACTGGGAATGGCCATACAGAGTCCGTGCCAGAACGGAGAATGATGCCTACTTCCTCGAGAACCTCAACAGGGATACAATCCCTCGACCATGGAATGCTGAAAAACTTAAGAAGTACTACAGCTAAAGTAACAATAGGCTTCCTCGCATCAAAGGACCACCTAACGGTCATCATGCTCGTCCAGGTACAAACGACGCATATGTACAAAGTAGAATCCCGCTCAAGTAAATGAGCCAGAACTCTACTCTTCGGTGGTCCTCAACCGAGCACCGCCTTCGCCCAAGTACCATGATTGGCAGAACCCCAGCTCGCGATGGGACGTTCACGCCGCGACCTCAGGCCTCAATCGCGACCTGAGATCCGCAACCTCGCCAGGACCTTCCTCGGCTATTCGACCAGTTCTCCACACTGGCGAATTCACACACAACGAGCAATCTTTCAAAAGAAAGCTCTGTTAACAGACACACCCTCCGAAGGGCAGTCATACATGCACCACTAATGTAAAGTAGAGCAATATAAACAAAAATTGTATAAGTAGCAAAACCGGCTAACATAAACCGGGCATGAAGTAAAAAAGGCCACAAGGGCCAAAGATTGTACGAATTACATAAAAAAGGGGGCCACACCCCCCCAAATCAAATAAAATTACAAATAATTCAACGGCGCGCAGGCCGGACAAGATACAACAACATCAAAATAACAAAACTCCTCATTCATCCGCATGCTCGGTTGACGCCGGCTCAGGTCTCTGGTCCTCCTCGGGCTGGTCCTCAGGCTGAACCTCGGGGGTATCTAGAACAAGGCCTGCGGGCAAGACAATGCGACCATCCTCAATGCGCGCAAGATAGTGAGTACCCTCGGTAGAGATCTCAAGCCCAGGGTTCACCACCCGCAATTGAGCCACGGCGCTTTGAAAAGACTCCTCTGCCACAACGATACCGTCATCTTTGGCCAGCAGGATGCGGGCAACCAGCTCAGACCTAGTCTTCAACTCTTTAATATCATCCGGTTCGTCGGCACCCCGGGGCGCTGGCCGCCATCAACTCTTCGTTCAGCTCCTCGGCAGCCTTTTTCTCCGCCACCAGCTTGGAAACATCCTCTTTCAGCCTGGCCGTCTCCTCTTCGGCCTTCTTCCGGGCCTCACGGGCACTCTTAACTTCCTCCTTGAGGGTCACCTCAGAAGCCTGGGCAACTTTAAGTTCGGACTCAAGGGTAAAATCCCCTTCTGCATAAACGGCCGCCATCTCCAGCATCCTCACAAGGGCAGAAGCATCCTGGGCTACCAGCGCCCTCTTGCTCGGTCGGTCCATGCTCTCCAAGCTAAGAGACTTTGCCCGAGGAACGACCAGGGTGTTACCCTAAAAAAATCTCCTATCAAGGATGCACGGGGGAGCTCAAACTTCCCTTTCTCAGGCGCCCGGGTCAGGTCCACAGCATCTAATGCCCTTTGCCGCTTCGCCCGCCCGGTCAAAGGCAGTGGAGATCCCCGTGGAGCAGGAGAGGGAGAAGAAGAGGTCCCCACTGCAGTTTGAACAAGGGGAGGAGCACGAGCACCAGCAGGCCGGGTCTTAGGAGGATCTGCTCCAGCTTTATTCCTCGCCATGACATTCCTCACCACGCGATCGCGAGCTTGAGGCATTTCACCTGCACGAACAAAAACGAGCACGTTAGTTACGAGGAAAAGAGATAACACAAACAAAATCTAAGTAAATAAAACTACCGAGCACTTTCTCAACATCCGCGGGAGTCTTGCACTCCAGCAGTACCTTAACAGGGATAAACCGGCGTTCAACCCTCCGGCTCCCATCCTCCTCGAAAATAGGGTTACCCTTACTCGTCCAACACTCAGCAATGCTGAAAGAGTTCACCCAATTCACCAGCCTCTCGTAAGCCACGGTGTCTTGCCCGCGCAACTCGCTCGGTTGGAAGACGTATCTGCTAGGTTTATGGGCAAAGTGGTCGGGTGCCCAGCGGATCGGGAACTTGTACACCCTCTCCCCGATATACTTCCCCTCCTCGTTGAGTAGCTCCTCTTCGTTCTCATCAACCTCTATCTCCCAGACATACGTGTTGTCCTGGGCAGCCTCGGACACTGGCTCGACGATGAAATACCGCTCCTTGAATGTTCGGATTGACTCCGAGAACGGCTTAAATAACTTTTTGGGCTGCTTCAAGGAAACCCATCAGTACTTCTTCCCCGCCAGCTGCCTTTGAAGATGAAAAACAGCGAAGAACAGAGGGAGAGTGGTCCCTAGAGCGAGATGCGCGCACACCAATTCAAAGGCCCGGATGAAGGCCAGTGAATTAGGATGAAGTTGAGAAGGTGCCAGTTTCAGATGATCGAACACCGACCGCTGGAAATCAGTGAAAGGCAGCCTCAGCCCCAGCTCCTTGAAGGCATACTCGTACATCATAAAGCGGTCCCCGAAATCCGAGCAGACTCGCTCGTCCAAGGTAGGGAAGTGCACCTTCCATTCCCCCGCTGGTCCTACCTCCGTAAAGACATCCGCCAAAGACTTCGCGAATGTATAGATATGCTCGGAGGGTTCGGCCACCTCCCATTCCTCCGCACAGAACCCTCCAACGTCTTCCTCCATGACATCCAATTCTTCTTCCTCCTCGACTTTGCTCGAGGAGCTCGATGCTGCCGAGCTCGAAGACGCAGAACTCAAAGCCGTCGAGCTGCTATTCTCCTCGGAGCCAGTTTCCTCCTCGGACGTGTCTAGAATAACTTCTCTCTCTGGCCCCGTCGCCATTACGATCACCTGAAAAAGCAGAGAAAGACAGTGAATTCGACAGGAAATCAAATTCACCCTTCCACTGCCAAGTCAAGTGAACGGGCGTGCAAAAGGCTAAGGACAACGTCCCCGGCCTAAGCCCTAACATCAAATGAAAAACCTCCCCGCGAGGAGATACCTGAGACATACCATCTTCCTGCGAGGAACCTCCCCGCACTCGTGCCCAGATTCCGTTTGAAGCTCCACCGGAAACCGCAAAGCTTCACCGGAATCTGGAAACGTTCTACCAGAAAATTCATCGCTCTATCAGAAGATGATCAGACACGGTGGTCACGCACGCAACAATGGCGTGGACCATCATACTCGCTGAACACACTACCTACTCCGGCGAGATGCTAGAAGCAGCAAAATGGCAGAACCACCGTCCACCACCAACACTCGCCAGAAATCTACCTATTTTGTCGCCTAAAGCTAACCCTAACCGCATACAATCTACCACTAACAACAAAAGGAAGTAAAGCAAGCTACAAATCAGAAAACTTACTTGATTTGGGTAGAAGAAAGAGATTGCTCGAAGCTGGGCACGGTGGTCGGATGCTCTAAAGACAGTGACGAGCAAGAACGCAGAAGAGGCGAAGAGAAATCAGAAAGAGAAAGTGCAAAATGGGACAATCTCCCCCTTTTATACTGAGGGGCACGTACACACACGCGGCCGTAGGCCATAATGACTGTCCACTAGCCATCATTACCTATTAACTGCTACACAGGGCTCGAAACTCACGTGGCAACCCAACGTTTCCCATTCTGTCTGACGCTTTATCTCCCCGAATACCAGGCAATAGGGTCACGACCACGAATATCGCGGACACGGAGAGCTACGAGCACTTCGAAACAACCATCCTCGTCTCCAAACGACGACTCTATGCTAGCTCCCTGAAGCAACGAGCAGTCCTTAAGTCATCACTCCCATGCTCGGGAGCAACGACTTGGGGGGCTCCTGTTCTGGACTGAACCAATGGCTAAAATTGGCCCAATCCGCCTCTGCTCCAGAGCGGCCCAAATTGCTTAAGTCCAATCCACAGAGGGGCAAAAGTGACCTTTCTGCCCCTCCAACCGGGCAAGGAATGCAACGTTCCTCCCCGGCTTCGATGCCCGTCACGCACGGCTTCCTCACTGCCCGAACAGCAAAGGGCAGGTGCCCGAAACCGCGCTTATGCCCGACATAACAGCTAGTTCTGGGCACCCTGCCCGACATAACAGCTAGTTTGGGTGGTTACCTATTCTTTGGGGAAAACGGTTATTTCGCCCCAAAAATAGGATCGTTGGCCACGCGTTGGGGGCTCTATATAAACCCTCTCGCTTGAGAGGGTCAGGTATCAAATATTCATCCTAAGAATACACTTTGTACTTGCCCCTTTTCTCTGACCCTTTCTTACTTGAGCGTCGGAGCGCCTTGCAGTTACACCCCCCCCTCCTCTCCTCATCAACATTCCGAGCACCTTGCCCATCTGACGACCAGTATACGTGGACTTGTTCGAATACTTCGGATCATATATATATATATATATATCGTGAAGGCTTGATCAGATCTTGTGATGGGCCACCAAGAACGTCTGTGATGCTAGGTGTGAGATGAGGAAGAGGGGGTGTACCTGCAAGGCACTCTGACGCTCAAGTAAGAAAGGGTCAGAGAAAAGGGACAAGTACAAAGTATGAGTTCTTAGGATGATTATTGGATACCTGACCCTCTCAAGTGAGAGGGTTTATATAGTGCCCCCAGCGCGTGGCCAACGGTCCTATTTTCGGGGCGAAATAACCGTTTTCCCGAAGAATAGGTAACTGCCCTAAACTAGTCGTTATGTCGGGCAGGGTGCCCAAAACTAGCTGTTATGTCGGGCAAAGGCGTAGTTTCGGGCACATGCCCATAGCTGTCCGGGGATTGACGAAGCCGTGCGGGACGAGTAGAAGTACCGGGGAGGAGCAGATGTCCTTGAGGTTCATCCGTCCAAGGGTGCCCGGTTGGAGGGCAGAAAGGTAAATTCGACCCTTCGTGGATTGGACTTAGGCAATTGGGCCGTTCTGGGAGCAGAAGCGGATTGGGTCATGCCTAGCCATTGGTCCAGTCCAGAACAGGAGTCCCCCTAAGTCGTTGTTCCCGAGCATGGGAGTGATGACTTAAGGATAGCTCGTTGTTCTGGGGAACTGTAACGGAAACGTCGTTTGGTGACGGAGGGAGTTATCTCGTGGTGCCCGTGGGCTCTGGTGCTCGTAAGATTCATGATCGTGTCTGGTCTGCCTGTCGTATGGGGAGGCCAACGGTTAGGAAGAATTGAAACGTTGGGGCGCCATGTGTGCCTCGAGCCCTGTGGTGCAATAACTAGGCAATGATGGCTAATCTACAACCATTATGACGAACGTGCCTCTGCACGTGCTCCTTAGCAGTATAAAAGGAGAAGGAGTTTGTCCATTTTACACTTTCGTTTCTCTCTCTTCTTCTTCGTCTTCTTCAGAGAGCTTCGCCTGCCGTCGTCCGCTGCTTCAACCATCGCGACCAGCTTCGAGCACCCGTTTTTCCAGCTTTTCCAACCACGTAAGTTTTTCGGCCCTTTGCTTTCGTCCATCTTCTTCATGTCTGCTTTAGAATGCATGCGGTTAGGTTAGATTTAGATAACATAGGGTTGTTTTTCTGGTGGCTGTTGGTGGTGGACGGTAGCTAAGCCGTTTTCTGCCGTTGACGAGGCCGCTGGAGCCTTTTAGAGAACTCGCGGGTAGGGCGGTTTCTGGCGTCGTTTCGATGATGACGCGTAGGTAACCGTCGCGGTTACTCAATTTCCGATGCTTCGATGAAGTTTTCGGTGAACGTTTGCAGTTGTCGGTGAAGTTTCAAACGGAAACTAGGAAGCGAACCGAGGAAGTTCCTCGTTGTGGGAGTGTTTTGTCCCGAGCGTCTCCTCGTGGGAGACTTTTGAGCTTTTGTTTAATATTAGGGCTTAGGCCGGCGACGCTGTCCTTAGCCCTTTGCGCGCCCTTTCACTTGACTAGCGGTGGAAGGGTGGATTTGATTCCTCGTCGAATTCACTTTTTTCTCTGCTTTTCAGGTGATCGATATGGCGACAAGGCCTGATGGAGAGATTATAATAGACTCATCCGAGGAGAGCTCCTCGAAGAGCAGTAGCACAGAAGCTTCAATTATCCCCAGCGAGGTCGGGGAGGAGGTTGTGGAGAATTCTACTGAGGAGTGGTCGGTGGCCGAGCCTGCCGAGCACATATTTATCTTTGCAACCTTTACCGGGGACGATCGGATCTGTACAGATTTTGGGGAGCGATTCGCTATGTTCGAATACGTATTCAAGGAGTTGGGGGTTGAGGCTGCCCTTCACTGACTTTCAGCAGTCTGTTTTCGTGCATCTAGACCTGGCCCCGTCGCAGCTGCATCCTAACTCATTGGTGTTTATCTGCGCCTTCGAGTTGATGTGTGAGTTTCTGCAGATAGGAGCTACGCTGCCTCTATTCTTTACTATTTTTCATCTTCAGCGGCAGGTGACGGGGAAGAGATACGGCTGGGTGTCGCTGAAACAGCCCCGCAAGTTGTTCAAGCCTTTCTAAGAGTCAATCCAGACATTTAAAGAAAGGTTATATATCATAGAGCCACTGTCGGAGAAGGTCCAGGACAGCGCGTATGTCTGGGCGGTGTCCCTTGACGAGAACGACAATGACATGCGTGATGAGAACGGGAAGCTGATCGGGGAAAGGGAGTTCAAATTTCCTTTTCACTGGAGTGTCAGCCACTTTTCTAAGGAGCCCAACGAGTATGTTGCTCAGCCGCACATGCTGGACGGGCAGGATTCAACTGGCTATGATAAGCTGGTGAATTATGTTAACTCTTTCCTGCTTGCTGAATGTTGGATGAAAAAGGGGTCCCCGATTTTCGAGGAGGATGGTAGCCAGCGGGTGGAGTATCGCTTCATCAACACGAAGGCGCTTTTGGAGTGCAAGACTCCTGCGGATGCTTATAAGCTGCTCAGTAGTCTTAGTTATTTGACTTGCCCGATATCTTTTTCCTTCGTCGTCTAACCTATTTGTTGTGTTTTTGCAGGTGAGATACCTTCTGCTCATGAAAGAATGGTAAAGAATGCTATCGCGAGGAACAAGCCCGGGACGGCTGCTCCAAAGACTCGATTCGCCCAGCGTGCTCCTCCTCCCCAAACTGCTTCGGGGAGCTCTTCGCTTGTTCCTGCCCAAGGATCCCCCTTGCCTCTGGCCTCACGGTTCAAACGGTCCAGAACCAATTAAACCGTGGATCTCAGCCGGGCATCAGAGAAAGGGAAGTTCGAGCTTCCTCCCTGTATTCTTGATAGAAAATTCTTCGAAGGGATGTCCCTGGTCATGCCGCGGGCAGAGTATCTCCAACTGGAGGGCATGGATCGCCCGAGCAAGAGGGCGCTGGTGGCACAGGATGCCTCCGCATTGGTTAGAGTTCTGGAGATGGCGGTTATCTATGCCGAAGGGGATTCTTCGACTGAGTCCGAACTCAAAGCTGCCTGGGCTACCATAGCATCTCTAGAAGAGATGGAGAGGAAGGCCAAGGAGAAAGCTAAGAGTGCTGGTGATGCCCGGAAGAAGGCAGACGAGGAGGCTACCAGGTTGAGGGAGGAGAAAGCTACGCTGGCAGCGAAGAAGAAGGAAGCCGAGGAGCTGATCGAGCAACTGAGGTTAGCAAGTGCTCCGGCCGAAGATGAACCTGAGGATGTGAGGGCAGTGAAGACGAGGGTCGAGCTGGTTGTTCGTATGTTGAAGGCCGAGGACGACGTCATTGCCATCGGGGAAGAATTGTTCAAGAATGTTGTGGCCCAATTACAGCTGGTTAACCCCGGGGTTCAGATCTCCATTGAGGGTACCAACTATTTGGCTCATGTCGAGGATGGCAGGATAGTCAGTCCGAACTCCCTCCTTATTGGCGACGAGCATGCTGAAGTTCTGAACGAGGAAACCCAGGGGCTTGAGCCTAACATCGAGCAGCCTGAGTGGATGGAGGAGTGATTGGGTTTTTATCTTTGTTGTAATTTATCCGGCCTGTGTGCCATGTTTGTTTGATGTAATTTATCATTTTGTATGGGGGTGTGGCCCCCTGTTAATGTAACAAGCACAGTCGTGGTCCTCGTGATCACTTATCACTTAATTATGTATGTGTCCGGTCCTTATGGCCGATTTTGTGATTTGGATTCGCGCATGGCTTTATCTGTTTTGATTTCTGATAAGTGTCGTACTTTCGCTCGATATGCATGTGTGCCCGTAATAAGGATTACTTTGATTTGCTTTGAGTTTCAGGGAATTGCTCGTCGTAGATGTATTTGGTAGTGAGGGGTACTGGTCGAACGGCCAGGAAATGTCCGGGCGAGAGAGCGGAGCTTAGGTCGCGTTTGAGGCATGAGTTCGCGGCGTGAACCTCCCATCGCGAGCTGGGTGTTCTGCCTATCGTGATACTTTAATGACGGCGGTGCTCGATTGAGGGACCGCTGTCGAGCAAGGACTGGCTCGTTCTTGAGCGGGGTTCTGCTTCAACTGACATGTGACGCTTGTACCTAGGCGTGCATCGTGGTCGGTAGGTGACGTTTGTCGTTTTGACGAGGAAAACCGATGGTTGCGGTTTTAGCTATAGTATTGATTTAGCTTTTCGGCGTTCCATGGTCGAGCAAGTTCTTCCCCATTGAGATGTTCTAGGTAATAGGCCCTATTCTCCATTTTTTCCCGGACACGATAGGGTCATTCCCAGTTAGCGGCTAGTTTGCCCTCGCGAGAGTCTTTATGGTTTCTTCTTAGGACGAGGCTGCCCACTTCAAACTCTCGTCGTATAACTTTGGCGTTGTCCCGGATGGCCATTTTTTGTTTTAATGATGCTTCGTGGAGGGTTGCCCCTGATCGAACTTCCTCGACGAGGTCGAGTTCCTCCCTTAGTGCTTCGTCGTTCATTTCCTCGTCCAGGGGCGATTCTGTCCGCCTGGAGGGTACGTGAACTTCAATGGGAATTACGGCTTCGGTCCCGTAGGCCAGGCGATAGGGTGTTTCCTCGGTTGAAGAGTGTGGAGTTGTGCGGTATGCCCATAGGACGTTGTGCAGCTCCTCGACCCAAGCTTTCTTCGTCTCGTCCAGCCTTCGCTTGAGGCCTTGGAGAATGACTCGGTTTGCCACTTTGGCTTGCCCATTTGTCTGGGGATGTTCGACAGATGCGAAGTGTTGCTTCGTGCCCAACTGAGCGACGAAATCTTGGAACTTCCTGTCTGTGAACTGTGTCTCATTGTCCCTGACTATCGCCTGGGGGATGCCAAAACGTGCAAGGATATTTCGTTTGTAGAAATACAGTATGTTAAGGGTCATTATCTTGGCTAAAGCCTTTGCCTCTATCCATTTTGTGAAGTAATCCACGCATACTATTAGGTATTTGTTCTGGTTTGATCCTACTACGAATGGCCCCAGGATGTCCAGGCCCCACCAGGTAAATGGCCAAGAGGAGGACATAGCCTTGAGCTCGTTAGGTGGGGCTAGGTGCATGTCCCCGTGTCGTTGGCATTTATCGCACTTCTTCACATGCTCTATAGCATCTTGCTGCATGGTTGGCCAGTGGTACCCTTCCTGGAGGGCTTTTCGGGCAAGGGACCTTCCACCGAGATGTTGGGTGTTGATTCCTTCGTGAATTTCGTGCAGGATGTGGGCGACCATCTCTTCCTTAACACACTTGAGTAGCGGGATGGAGAACCCTCGCCTGTAGAGTTTGTCTTCGACCAGGACGTATGAGTAGGCCCTTCGGCTGACTATGCTGGCCTCTTTGGGGTCGGACGGAAGTTCGTCCTTAGCGAGGTAGTTGTAAACGGGGGTCATCCAGCAATGGCTGTCACCGATCATTTGTACGTCGAGGGTCGGGGAAGATTTCTCGATACTGGGTCGAGGAAGTACCTCCTGTATGACAGACTTGTTTCTGCCTTTCTTCTTTCTGTTCGCCAGTTTAGACAAAATGTCTGCCCTGACGTTGTGTTCGCGGGGAACATGCTTTACCTCTTCCGCTGTGAACTTCGTCATCTTTTCCTTGATCAGGACTAAGTATTCTGACAGGCTGTCGTTTTTGGCTTGATATTCTCCTCGAACCTGGAGGGCCACGAGTTGTGAATCTGTGCAGATGACGACTTCTTCCGCACCGAGATCTTCGGCCAGGCATAAACCGGCAAGGAAGGCTTCATACTCAGCCTAGTTGTTAGAGGTGGGGAAGGATGGGGTAAGTGATACTTCAATGATGATTCCCTCGTCGTTCTCCAATATGATGTCTGCCCCGCTTCCCGCCGAGCTGGATGCCCCGTCTAAGAAAATGGCCACTTGCGCGCCCCGCATGTAGGGGAATCTGCGAACGTCATTTCTGCGACGAAGTCAGCCAAAGCTTGGGCTTTGAGGGCTTTTCTGCTTTCATACTGAATGTCGAATTCGGACAGTTCTAGCGACCATTTGAGCATTCTGTCGGCCATGTCTGGTCGTCCCAACAGCTGCTTTACGGATTGATCTGTCCGAACCACGATCGTGTGGGTCAGGAAGTAGTGCCTCAGTCTTCTAGCTGCGTTGATGAGGGCTAGTGCCACTTTTTCTATTTGTTGGTACCTCAGCTCTGGTCCCTGCAACGATTTGCTGGTGAAATATATGGGCTTTTGCCCGTCAGGCGTTTCGCGGATAAGAGCGGCGCTCACGGCCTTAGTTGCTACGACGAGATACAAATATAGAGTTTCGCCGTTGTCTGGTCGAGAGAGGACTGGTGGCTCAGACAGTGCCCGTTTTAGATGAAGGAGATCCTGGTCGCATTCCTCCGTCCACTCAAATGCTGCCTCCTTACGGAGGAGTTTGAAGAATGGCAAGGCGTACTGGCAGACTTAGCCACGAAACGGGACAAAGAAGCGAGCATCCCGTCGAGGGACTGGATGGATTTCTTTGAATTGGGCGTTGGAAATTCGGAGAATGCCCATCACTTGTCGGGGTTGGCCTCGATTCCTCGTTCTGTCAGGTAGAAGCCGAGGAATTTGCGTGCCCGTACCCCAAATGTGCACTTCTCAGGGTTGAAATGCATCCGGTATTTCCTGGCCTGGTCGAAGACCTTTCTTAAATGGGCCGTATGATCGGTTTCCTCGTGGGATTTCACGATCATGTCGTCCATATAGACTTCGAGCATGTCGCCTATTTCTCCACGAAAGACCTTGTTCATCATCCTCTGGTAGGTCGCGCCGGCGTTCTTCAGGCCGAAGGGCATCACGTTGTAGTAATAGTTGCCTGATTCGGTCATGAAGGCCGTGTATTTTTTATCGCTCATTGCCATTGGTATTTGATTATAGCCCGAGTAGGCGTCCATGAATGATAATAGTTTAAAACCGGCGAAGTTATCAACAAGTTTATCAATATTGGGGAGGGGTAGGCATCCTTCGGGTATGCCTTGTTAAGATCGGTATAGTCAATACACATTCGCCATTTGCCATTAGATTTTTTCACAAGTACAACGTTGGACAGCCAAGTGGTGTACTTGGCTTCCGAGATAAATTTTGCCTCGAGGTCTTTTACAGCTATTTCTACAACCTCCGTTTTCTCCGGAGACTGCTTCCTCCTACGTTGTGCCACTGCTTTGACAGCCGGGTCAATCGTGAGTTGATGGCAGGCGACGGATGGGTCCAAGCCGGGCATCTCCACGGCGCTCCAGGCGAACAAATCAGCGTTCTCGCGGAGGCAGGCTTTGAGTTGCTTTCTTGCGATGTCAGGCGATCCACTCCAGTTTTTACTCCCCACTGGGGGTCGTCGTCGAACAGGACGAGCTCGAAGTCGCCATCCGGGATGGGGCGCATCGGATGGGAGCTGCTACTGGTCAAGGCATATGAGCTGCTCGAGGCTTCTTGGTCCTCCTTCTGGTCCTCGTCGGGGAAGCGGTTGTCGAGGTCGATGGAGTCGACTTGAGGCAGTGGTTTGGCTTCCTCTGAGCTGCTGGGCAAGGTTGGCTTGTTGGATACCTTTGGCTTAGATGCGATGGCGTTGAGTCCCTTCGTGGCAGCTTCGAAGCATCGTCGTGCGGCTTCGATGTCGCCGTGCAGGGTGGCAACCATTCCCTTTGAAGTGTAGTACTTCATCTTGAGATGGATGGTTGAAGGTATAGCCACCAACTCGGCCAAGGTTGGTCTCCCGAAGATGCACTGGTATAGGGACGGGAAGTCAATTACCAGAAACTGCACTTTAATGGATCTGGTTGTCTCCGCGGATCCAAAGGTTACGATCAGTTTGACGTATCCCTAGGGTTTGGTCACCGACCCGTTGAATCCTTGCAAGTCAGACCCCACATAGGGAGTGAGGTGTGACTCGTCTAGCTGGAGTGTTGAAAACAGTTGGGAGTACATAATATCGACCGAGCTGCCTTGGTCGACGAGAATCCTGCGAACGTCAAAGTTCGCCATCTGAGCTCTTACAAGCAGGGGAATGCTCGAGTTTGGGGACCCTCCGAGGAACTCTTCCCTGTAGAAGGAAATGGGAATGGAGCCCTTCTGGACTCGGTCGAGCGTGGTCACCTTGCTGGAGCTTGTGCTAATCAGGTGCTCGAACTTCCTTTTCACGGAGCCCACCGTGACTTTATTGAAACCTCCCCCGAAATGACCATAACAGAGGGGAACGTCTCCCACGGGCTGTGGGCCGCAAAGTAGGCGGGAGCGTTGAGCTCATCTGGGACGTAGAAATCCTCGTGTCGCGACACGGACATGGCGACTTGGATGTTGGCCTCTTCTGAGAAAGGCACCTCTTCCTCCACCTTCTTTGACTCCTGGTCGTCTTGTCGGGGAGCATCTTTCTTTTTCGTGAACTGTTTCAGGTGGTCATCCCTAATCAGTGTTTTGATAGCATCCTTCAAATGGATGCAATCTTCGGTGGTGTGTCCGCGACTCTTATAGAAACGACAGTACTTTGATTTGTCGGCGTTGGGCTTGGCCGGCATTTGTTTGGGGAAACGGACCCCTGCTTGTTTGAATTCCGAATTCGCGCATTTGGACAATATCTTTTCCTGGAGACATTCAAGGGGGTGTAGTCGTGGAATCGGCCGGAAGGTCCCTTGCTGTCCCTAGAGTCCCGGGGACGGTCTTCGCGCTTCCGTTCTCCTCAACGAGATGTCGAGGGCTCTTCACCTATGGACGCCCGGGCGTTCTCCTGGTGGCGAGAGGCTCGGCCGGAGTTGGCCGCTTCCTTTTCCTCGTACTGAATGTACGACTGTGCCTTGAGGAGGAAGGCATCAAGGTTCCTCGGAGGTGCGAGGCCGACAGCTTTAGAGAACTCTGAGTGCGGGCGGAGTCCCTGTTCGAGCTGAAATTTTTTCATGTCGTCAGTGGTGGGGACTTGCACCGCTTCTTTGTTAAACCTCTCAATGTATGCCCAGAGAGGTTCATCCTTCCCCTTGGATTATGGCCCCGAGGGAGGCTTCAGTCTTGGGATGGCGGCGCGACGTTGTAAAGTGCCTAGAAAACATTCTGCCTAGCTGCTTCCACTAAGTGATGGATTTTTCGGGCAGTTGTTTATACCAAGTCATTGCTCTTTTTCGGAGCGTGGTCGGAAACAGGCGGCACTTGATGACGCCCCGAACGCAACGATAATCCAACAGCGCATCGATGTTCTCGATGTGCTCATCGGGGTCAGTTGTCCCGTCGTATGTGCTCAGGGCTGGGGGTTTCTCTAGGCCTTTAGGGAGACGTGTTACCAAGATTTCTTGGGACAATGGGCCGTGCGGCTCATCGTCGCTGCTGGAACTGGCTTACGACAGGGACCGGATGACTCACTCGCGATGGCACTTCTTCGGGTTGAAGGTGTACGGGCACGGTCCTTTGACCTGACCAAGGGCGATTGTTTGTCTCTCTGGGTTCTCTTGTGACCGGAAGAATATTGGTTTCACGGGGAAACATGATTGTGTTTCCGGACAGTATGAGATTCTGGTTCTTGGCGCAGCCTACGGCCGACTTCTCGCCGGGGTTGCGGGCTCTTGGATCGTCGACGGTTTTTCCTCGGAGGGGGGATCTTGGGCGAGCAGATTCCTTCAATGCCTCGATCCTTTCATTTTGTTGAAGGATCAGGAGGTTGGTCTTGTTGATCGCTTCAAGAAGTGCCACCACGGCCGGGTCAGTGTTGGATGGAGCTAGAATGGGCTGGATGGCCGGCAAGGGCTGATCGTTGTAGCGGTCAGCAGGAGTAGGAGAGGAACCCTCAACGTCAGTCCTGTTGACGGGGAGGACAGAAAGATGGATGACACCTTTGACGTGATCTTGAGAGGCCATGATGGTAATCTTGGATGAAAGTGTTTTGGTCTTAGTATCTGGGTGGATGTTAAGACGGGGAGAACAAGTTCCCACAGACGGAGCCATTGATCGTGAAGGCTTGATCAGATCCTGTGATGGGCCACCAAGAAAGTCTGTGATGCTGGGTGTGAGATGAGGAAGATGGGTGTACCTGCAAGGCACTCCGACGCTCAAGTAAGAAAGGGTCAGAGAAAAGGGGCAAGTACAAAGTATGAGTTCTTAGGATGATTATTGGATACCTGACCATCTCAAGTGAGACGTTTTATATAGTGCCCCCAGCGCGTGGCTAACGGTCCTATTTTCGGGGCGAAATAACTGTTTTCTCGAAGAATAGGTAACTGCCCAAAACTAGCCGTTATGTCGGGCAGGGTGCCCAAAACTAGCCGTTATGTCAGGCAAAGACGTAGTTTCGGGCACATGCCCATAGCTGTCCCAGGATTAACGAAGTCGTGCGGGACGGGCAGAAGTACCGGAGAGGAGCAGATGTCCTTGAGGTTCATCCGTCCAAGGGTGCCCTGTTGGAGATTCGTTCAAATAAAATGGTATTATTTAATTAATCTCATCTATGTCTCACAAAATAATGGATAAAAAAACTGTTTAAATATGAACTCGGTATTGGATCGATTCTCAGGTTACCCATATTAGTTTCCCTCATTAAGGTTAAGGCCTGATCTTTTGCCCATTCAAATTCATTTTTTCTATCCAACCGTTTATTGTGTGTTTGGTGGGGCGCTACATGTAACTTTTGCGTGAAAAGTGAAAATTTATTACTAAAATATTATTGCAGATGTGAGTTTGAGTGGCCAAGAAGGTTTTCAGGCATCTCCCAACTAGGTGGGATGTTTTCCTTGTTGGTTCTAGATTGAAGGTTGGGGAGGAATCTACGTCAGCTTCAGTTTATTTCTTTGAAATACCGGATAGGGTTAAGGCGGGAGACGTTTTCGAACTGTTCGGTTGCATAGGTGATATCGTTGAGGTCGTGATTCCACCTAAACACAACAAGATTGAAAAGAGGTTTAGTTTTGCGAGATTTAAGGATGTGGATGATATTAGGCTTTTAGCTATTAAGTTAGACAATATTATCATTGATGGCAAAAAGATACATGCAAATCCTCCTCGTTTTAGAAGGATCGAGGAGAAGCAGCAAGAAGATACGGGGAAGGCTAACGGCAAGGGAATTCAAGTTGGAAATGTGGAGAATAGGAGATGACGGGTAGGGTTAATGAAGGAAGATTTGGGTTTAGATCTTTTGTTGAGGTAGTGGGTAAAAAGGATAATCAGAGTGTCAAGCCGGATGTACCACTTTCTGATTCTATTATAAATTTCGAAGTTAAGGAAGATGTGCTAAGCAGATTTAAAAAGGTGTATGTAGGAGAGGTTATCAACTCAGGAATGGCGTATAACATTCAGACCTATTTTGAAACGGAAGGATTTTTCTCGATCAAAGTTACCCCTCTTAGGGGCTAATCTTTGTCTGTTGGAAGAGATGGAGGAGGGGGCAATTCTGGACCTGGTGAAGGAGGGAAAAAGCTGGCAGGAACAATGGTTTTCGAACATTAGAGCTTGGAAGAAGGATTATGTTGATAAAGAGAGAGTTACGTGGATCAGAGCCCATGGAATTCCTTGTCATGCCTGAGGTATCGATATCTTTGTTCTACTAGCCAATACGATGGGAGAATATGTATGTTCTGATGAATTTTCGCTAAAGGCCAGTAATATGGATCTTGCTAGATTTATGGTGAGAACATCTTGTTCGGTAGTGATTGATAAACTTGTGAAGATTAAGATTAATGAATTCTGTTACACGATTAAGTTGTCTGAAGACTCTTATGGCCCTTTGCGCCTAAACTTATCCAAGGATGTGAAAGCTTTTTCTGGAGTAGGATCTTCATCTTCTGGCTGTGATGAAGGGTGGTTGGATCTCCATTCGGATTACCAGGAGGAAGGCGATGAGGACAGTAGGAAGGTTACCCAGGTAAGCTCGGATATCGAGGTAAATGGTGATTTTAATAATGAGGTTTTGAAAGAGGGTGGTGATTTCAACAAGTTTGTAGGTACTGTCAACTCTGAGCCTATGTTTGGTGTGGATAGAGAATAGACAAATGGTTGGTTTGATGAGGCGATAGGGCAAGCTAGCGATAGTTAACAGACCTAATGATGATAAATCTCCTAGGTTTTCTCGGTTATCCTCTGGATCTTCTGATACTAAAGTCAGCTGCTCTATTGGCACCTCTAAAATTGAAAAGGACCCATGTGTTAAAGAGGCCTTTTGTAAGGGGAAAAAAGTTAAAAGCATCTATGACTTCAATGGGCCAGTATTGGACAAAAAGCGTAAACCCAAGAAGAAAGCTCTCAGGGCCCATTCTCCAGTGGATTCTCATTTAGCATTGGAAGAGGAAGTTCCCACTAAATTAATTCATGTTCAGTCCACTGTTTGCGATCCCCTTTTGAGTCAAGGAATTTTCTTCCCCAATACTCAAACTGAGGAAGAAGACAGGTTTTCAGCTGGTGCAATTATTTGTTGTGATTCAACTACCGATTCCGACATAGTTCATTGTAATTTCCGTTTCTGGGAGAATTTAGAATCAAGGGTGGGAGAAAAGGTTTGGAAGGCTATTGTAAATCTAGGTGTGGTGAACAAAGGAGAGGATAAGGATTATCAGAAGAAAATAAAGGAGATGGAAAAGCGGGACAAAGGAAAGAAACAGGTTCGAAAGGTGATCAAAAAATCGGGGAAATGATTATAGGCTCGCTTAACATTAGGAGGGAGGCAGTTTGGTGAAGAGGAAAAGGATTAGTAAGATTATTAATCAAGGTAATGCAGATATGTCTTTTATTCAAGAATCTAAGATGGTTTCTGTGGATATTACGACCGTGAGTAGTTTTTGGAAGGAGAACTTGGGTTGGTCTTTCTCTAATGTTGTAAGTCAATCGGGAAGGATAATTCCTATGTTGAAGATAGATTTAGTGGGTGTCATTCAAAGTTTCAAAGGAGCAGGTTACTTGGGGTTGAAGGTTAATTGGAAGGGGGGACCTATTATATAATCAATGTGTCTTCTATTTGTTCTTTGGAGCTCAAAAGGAAATTGTGGAGGGAGCTCCTTGATCTCAAACTTCATTTCAACGACAGAGAATGGTGTGTAGGCGGAGATTTCAATTCAATCAAGAATCTTAGGGAGAGGAAATCTAGATCTTTGGATAGCAGAAGTACTCAAATGCGGGATTTTGCAGATTTCACTGAAAAAATTGAGTTGATCGACTTACCGTGCAAAGGCAAAAAGTACTCTTGATATAACAGAGATGGTAGATCTATGAGTATAATAGATCGTTTCCTGGTGTCTGGGGCCTTGGCTAGCAGTTGGGATCTGGTGGGCCAATTGATTGGCGACAGAGATGTTTCGGATCACTGCTCTATTTGGCTTCTTGGTAATAACTCTGATTGGGGTCCGAAGCCTTTTAGGGTTAATAATTCATGGTTCGATAATGCAGATTTCCTTCCTTTTGTAAAAGATGCTTGGAGGAGTTTGAGGGTAGAAGGCAGAGGCGATTTTGTGTTAAAAGAGAAGCTGAGATCACTTAAAGTTAGGCTTCATAGGTGGAATACGGAAATCTTCGAGAGAATCAATTTGGAAGTGGACAAAGGGAAGGATAAGATCAATGAATTGGATAATATGCTCGAGTTATGTGAAGAGACTGATGTTGCATAAGTGTTGGAGAATAGGAAATTTTACACGGCTCAGATGTGGCGTAACCTCATGATCAAAGAAAACATGATTTTCCAAAAATCAAGATTGAAGTGGGATTGTGAAGGGGATACTAACAGCAGTTATTTCCATAGGACCATGAAGGATAGAAGACGCATTAATTTTATTGGTTCCATCGACACAACCCATGGTATTGTTGATTCACTGGTGGGAGTGAAGGGGGAAGTTTATGAATATTACTCTGCTAAGTTTGTGGAAGAAGAGGAGTTTCGGCCCTTTTTGGACGACATTCCGTTTAGCAGCATTTTTGAATCCCAGTCTAACATGCTAGAAGCCAAGTTTTCTGAGTTAGAAATCAAGGAGGCAATTTGGGGATGTGAGGGGTCGAAGAGTCCAGGACTCGACGGTTTCAATTTCCTTTTCATCAGGAAATGTTGATACATTCTTAAAGACGATTTTATGCATTTCTTGCATTGTTTCCATGAACAAGCAGTGCTGTCAAAGTCAATTTGCTCTTCTTTTTTAACCCTGGTTCCGAAAAAAGCAAATCCCTTAGAACTTGAAGATTATAGGCCAATTTGCTTGGTTGGCTGCATGTACAAAGCTCTATCCAAACTTCTTGCTGCTAGAATTAAGAAGGTCATTGGCTCGATTGTTTCTTCTTGTCAAAGTGCTTTCGTTCCGGGGAGATATTTGCTTGATGGGGTAGTTGTGGCTAATGAGATTGTCGATTTCGCAATTAAAGAGAAGAAGGAGTGCCTTTTACTTAAAGTGGATTTCGAAAAGGCATACGACAAAGTAAATTAGGAGTTTCTTAAATATATGATGAGAAGGATGGGGTTCGGTTCACTTTGGCTAAAATGGATGGAGGTCGTCATCTTTACAAGTCATATGTCGGTGCTTGTGAACGATAGCCCAACGACAGAGTTTAGAGTGGGAAAGGGTCTCGGACAGGGGGATCTGTTATCCCCATTTCTGTTTGTACTCGTGGCGGAAGGGCTAACAGGACTGGTTAAGAAGGCACATGATATTGGAGTTTTCTCTGGTTTTAATGTGAACGGTAACTGTTTGGTGGATTCTCTCCAATTCACAGACGACACGTTTTTATTCGGTGACGGCAGTTGGAATCATGTGTGGGCTCTTAAGGAGGTTCTTAGAGGTTTCGAAATTGTATCGGGTCTTGGAGTGAATTTCATCAAAAGCAAACTGATTAGGATTAATATCAGAAATCACTTTTTAGTGGCTGCTGCTAATTTTCTGTCGTGCAGGATCGAAGCAAAGGAATTTTCTTTTCTTGGTATTCCGATTGAAATTAACCCAAGGAGGATCAAGTCATGGCTGCCTTTGATTAACAAGCTTCAAACACGTTTGCCGAATTTGAAAGGCAAATTTCTAAACCTTCCAGGAAGAATTACGCTGCTGAAGTCTGTTTGGTGCAGCCTTTCAATCTTCTACCTCTCTTTTTACAAAGCGCCGGTTACCATTTGCGGGGAAATTACGAGAATTCACAACAAATTTCTTTGGAGCAGAGCAGAAGGATGTAGGAAGATCCATTGGGTGAGATAGGAAAACTAGTGTCTTCCATTAGATTACAGAGATCTCGGATTCAAGAGAGTGGAGGAATTTAACAAATCCTTATTATTGAAATGGAGATGGAAGATTATTGAGGGTATCGATTCTTTGTGGATCAACATCTTGAAGTCTAAGTATGGAAACATTAATCAGCAGGTTCTTTTTCCTTCTTGTTTCCGCAAGCGTGCTTTTGGCTTGACATGGTGGAAAAATGTCCTGTCCTTAGATAACACTACAGGTACTGATCTTTTTTCTGACCATTGTGGCTTTCGATTGGGCAGTAGTATTTCAATTTCTTTTTGGCGTGTTGTTTGGATTGGTAAGGTTAGCTTGAGACAGGCTTATCCAGACCTTTATTGTTTAAGCGTTTCTAAGGCGGAGTCAGTTGCGGGAATGGGTTGCTGGTTTCATGACAGGTGGTCTTGGGGCAATTTTGGCATCAAGGCTTCAACTATTTTCTGTGAAGCTCAGCGTAACTTGGATTCTTTAAAGCTGCTTCTGCTTAATGTTTCACCTAGTAGGGATAACGTAGATTCGGTGACTTGGATTCGGGACCGTTCGAATGGTTACACCGCTAAGTCCAGGTATGGTATCTTGTTCAATTTGTTGTTGTATGTTGTCCCGTATGCAGGTCCGGAGGCAGCCTTTATCGTGTTATGGAAGTCTTTGGTTCCGTATAGAGTTAGGGTGTTCGGATGAAGATGTTTCCTCAACAGAATAGCGTTGAAAGATCAATTAATTATGAGGGGAATAACAATTATTTCTAATCCTTTATGTGTCTTATGTAAGGCTGAGTTTGAATCTGTAAATCATAGTATGCTTAATTGCTCTATTTTTAGAATTATTTGGAATGAGTTGGCTAGTTGGATTGGAATGGTTTTGGTTCAAAATGACAATCTGAGGAAGGACTTCTTGTTATGGGCAGACTTCTCTTCTAAAGTGAAAGTGAAGAAGCATATAGTAGGTTGTGTTTGACTAGCGATTTGTTGGATTATTTCGAAGATGCAGAATGATATCGTGTTTAACAATGGCCTTTAGAATGTTTCTGATATAATATGGAATATCAAATTCCTGGTGTGGAGATGGTCCTTTATAAGAGAAATTGGTAGGCCCAAATGTGACTTTTACGAGTTTTGTAAACTCCCATTACATTATTTAGCGTAAGTTGTATTTGGTATTAATTTCTTCTTTGTGGGGGGCTGTTTTTTTTTTTTTTTTTGCTTGCTCTTTTGTAATCGGGCTTGAGTACTCCTTAGTACTCTTTTAATGAAATTCTCGCTTAAAAAAAACTCGTACTTAACCGATATTCCTAACTTACAATTGTATGACATGTATATTCAAACATGATAATAGATCAAATGATTATTTATTTTTTGTTGTTAATTATAGTACTATTATAAGTTATTATTTTTAGTAAATTAATTAAATATAGTTTTTTAAGTTTCTATTTTGAGTCTCAAATGTTAATTTTTTAAAATGTTGTGAATATGATTTGTTATTACATAATTGAGTTCTATTTTAAATATTTTAATAAGAAAATTGCTATAATCAACCAATCATGATATCTTTATTTTAAAATTTATTTATTTGAACATATATTTTAAAATGTTATAATCAAATTTTTAAGTAATATTTTTAACAGAGTTATTAAAAAAATTATATATTTTGATCGATATGATTTCGCCTCAAATATATGAATGACTAATTATTGCTATAATAAATCAGATGGAATAGCTGGAACCATTTTCATTGTGATGTTAGTGAAGACTTAATCAAACAAACATTATAACTATTACTTTGTAAAATTTGTTTTATAGTTGTAGAAATATTAATTTAATTTATTATATATTTTCATTATACAGCTAATGCTATGGTGTCAACTGGCCTTGTTGATCTTGGTTACAAATATATTAATATAGGTAGGACAACTTTTTCCATTGTTTCTATAATTATTGTTATTATCATCTTTATTATTTTATTCAGAGGAATACTAACAACATAATCTTTAATATATATATTTTTAATATTTTTTTATTGGTTAAAATTTAGAGTGTGTTTTGCTAGTATTTTTTATATATTTATTTTTCTAAAAAAAATCATATATTTATTTACAATAAATATTATTGATTTTTCTTCTTAATTTTTAGATGATTGTTGGGGTGAACTTAATCGAGACTCAAAGGTAATATTAATATTTTATTATAAAATTATGTTATACTGATTAATTTTATATGATAATTACACTTTAAAAAATTGAAATGGTGGCAGAGTAATTTGGTTGCTAAATCATCAACATTCCCTTCAGGAATTAAGGCTCTAGCTGATTATGTACATAGCAAAGGTCTCAAATTAGGGATCTATTCTGATGCAGGGTATGATATTTCTCACATTTTAGAATAAAACTTTGATTTTATAATATCTATTATGATTGTTCAACCATTTTTTGACTTCTAACAATTTTTCTGCAGAAATCAAACATGCAGTAAGAAAATGCCTGGATCACTAGGACATGAAGTGCAGATGCAAAAACATTTGCTTCCTGGGTAATAATATGAAGTTCACTCAAAAACCATTTTACATTTATATACTATATGAATTGAATTAACATCAATTTTCATTGATACTTTAGGGAATTGATTACTTGAAGTATGATAACTGTGAGAATAATAATATAGACCCGAAAGAAAGGTATATAATTCTGGCTTTCAAATGCATAAACAGACCGACAAAATGCTTCTAAAATCTATAATTCATGCGTTTTGTAAGAACAGGTACCCGGCAATGAGTGAAGCCTTGTTGAAATCTGGAAGACCAATCTTCTTCTCTTTGTGTGAATGGTGAGTCGTATTGATTATCTTTTCTGATAAACTTTACTTGTTCTTCAAGGAATATTTATGATTAACTGCATTTTCAAACATTGGGGATCAGAAGACCCGGCGACATGGGCAAAAAGTGTGGGAAATAGTTGGAGGACAACAGGAGATATTGAAGATAAATGGGATAGGTGAGAATCTCAATAATATCATATGTAAATATAACATGAATCTAATTTGAGAAATTTCATTACCTGGTACTCAATTTAGAATCTAGCCAATGTTTGCATTAGATTCATGCTCTATTGAACACTTGACCTGTTCCATTTGAGAAACTTACCATACTTTCTCCGTAGTATGATATCTCGCGCAGATCTAAATAACAAAGGGCATCTTACGCTGGACCTGGAGGATGGAATGGTAATCATACAAACAATATACTACTTCTCTAGGCTATGTGTATCATGATAATAAGTACTAAAATAACCAATTCTTTCACTAAAATAAGTAAAATAACTTAACATGTCTCCGTATAATTGCTATTTACTTATTTCGTAATGAAGAAATTAAAGTTCAGATTCTGTTTTGTGGGGGACAGATCCTGACATGCTTGAAGTTGGAAACGAAGGTATGACAACCGAAGAATATTGTGCCCATTTCAGCATATGGGCATTAGCTAAGGTAAGTTGAAACCAAAAAAATTAATACTTGCAGTTTAGAGAACTATACTCACAATAATGTCCTCTAAATAAAATGTGTTTAATATAATAACTCTTATTCTATTGCATAAATAGGCTCCTTTATTGATCGGTTGTGACATTCGAGCGCTAGATAACATGACAAAGGAATTGCTAAGCAACTCAGAAGTTATTGCAGTAAACCAAGGCAGGAACAAACTAAAAATCCACTAATATCTCTTAACAATCAATGCTTTTAACACTAAAAACTTAGTGGTTTTGCAGACAAGCTAGGAGTTCAAGGGAAAAAGGTGAAAAGTAATGGTGATTTGGAGGTAATTTCCTTTCCCCTTTTTCGTTTTCTTGGGTTAGTTTCTCATTTTCAATAAAACCAGGGATGGATCTCTCAGCCTTTTTTGATAAAACTTCTTCGTGTTTTTGTGTAAGTGCAAATATGCAGGTTTGGGCAGGTCCTCTCGGTGATAATAAGCTAGCAGTCGTCTTATGGAATAGGAGTTCATCGAAAGCAACAATAACTGCATCTTGGTCTGACCTAGGTCTGAAACCAGGAACTTCAGTTGATGCAAGAGATTTGTGGCTGGTGAGAGACATAGTTTGACCTAATCTGTTTTTTACAATGCCCTGAATGCAGAGAATTAAAGAATAAATATGCCTATAGTGCTGAGTTTTTTTACTATTTAATTGAATTTTGCAGCATTCAACACAATCATCGGTTTCGGGAAACATATCTGCAGAATTAGATACACATTCTTGTAAGATGTATATCTTGACACCCAACTAAGTTCTCAAAATACTGCGACATAAAAGGAGGTAAACAATAGGAGTCAGTACTGCCACAACAAATGCATTGCCAATCATTCCAAGTTCCACAGAAGGAAGGAGAAATCAATTAGAAATTTATTTGTTCATAGAAAATGCAGAAACAAATGAATAAGTTATATTTCGAATGAGGTTTTCATTTTTATCTATACGTTGAGGTCAACTTGATCTCAATATGATACGCCTGTAAAACTTTTTTTCTTCTGGTTAATCAGTTCACAGGCATCAAATTGTGAGGCAATCAATAATATAGAATGTTTTCTAGATATCCATATAGTTGAAATGCTCATCAATTCGCTAATGTACTAATCAGTGTTTCAGTTACTATGTTCTTTTTTGACTCAACTAAGTCATTCAGTCCTTCTGCAAGATTTAATTTCCTACCAAAATATTTGAAACCTTCAAGATCCAAAATATTTATTAAAAAAGTATATCAACCTTAGCCTACTTAATGCGGTCCTATAGTACAAGCTATTCTCTAGAATGCTATTCACAAACAAGCCACTGAAGTTATAACCAAGTTATGCACCTATATAAACAAATATACACTTTCAAATATCTTTGAGAAATACTTCTTGCATGATCTTTAACTTTCTATTTGAACTACAACAAATCTGCCACACACAGCTTATAAATTGAAATAGCAAAAAATCTCAATTGATGTAAAAAATTTGTAAGAGCCCTCGGTTTCCCCTTAACACCCATATAACGTTTGGGTTTCAGCTTCTTCAAAGACAACTTATAATATTAGAATATGATTTCACCAAACCATATTCAAGAAGTGTAAGATGACATAATAAGTGTCCTTTATTTTACTTGTATATAGTTATTTATAAAATCCAGGTGCGACTTTCATAACTCAATGCACTCTGTTAGAATGAGCATGCATTCATATTTCTGCAGAACCCAACAGCGAGAATGCTTAACTAGTTGTCAAACACTAGAAAAAAATATCCAATTCAGTTTAAAGAGCATAACGTCAAGCTCAAGCCCTACTTTTCATGAGCCTTTAGCTGTTGCATATTCAACTTCAATTCTAGAGGGTTATATGTCACTAAAACTCATATTTGCGTGCTACCTGAAGTTTTGCATAAAATGTACCATAAGGTCAAATTTTACCTTGAGGTCCTTGAAAAGACATGGTTTATTCACAAAAGAGAGAGAGGCAAGGATTGAAACCTTGACCTTAGGGGTCATATAGATAGAAAGGCATATACTAACATCCAAATCTGCAGAAAATATGGGTTCGCGGCTTTTCACAATCTCAAATAATGAAAATTTTATAAAGGATTGAAAGTAATTTATAGACAAAAAGTTCTGGATTTTCTAGCAATATTGACACAAAGTTCAAAACCACGTCCAATTAAGTGACGGCACCATCAGTGAGGTATTTTATTATCATCTAGAGAAAGACAAATGGAGAAAAAAAACAAGATCTATAAATGTTTTGGTAAACACAATTGACAAAAGAAACAACAATATTAAACCCTTTTTCCCATAAGTGAGGCATGTACATAAATTAAGCGATGCAATAAATAATGTTGATATATAAATTCAATTCCATGTCTTCCAAATATGTACAAGCATGTTGAAAGGAGTTCTATGCTAGTAGCAGTTATAGGTTCTTCACATTTCACCTGAAGAAACTATTCTCACAAGAAGTGCTTCCAACATGTATGGTCCTAATCTATGGATTGGTTTGCCTGAAATTGAAACCATTTTAGACAACTCTGACATAGTGACATCAACCTTTCAGTTGTTTGTTTCTATATCATTCCTGTTATTTTGGTTCACTTCTCTGCTTTTAAAAAAAGTGGATCAAATTTCCAGTTTTTAAGCTCTTCAATCTTTCACAATGAATCAATATGAACCGGAGTCTGTGATTTAACACCACATTTACTAATACCATTTGAGTACAATTTTCGGGAATAAATTCGTCTTAAAGCCTTGTAGAACTTTATAATTATATCCAAGTTTATACATGTTCTATAAACAATTTAAACCAAACTTTGAAGATAAACTCTCATTGAAAATTGCTAAACCAATAATTCTGTAGAAAATAGAATCATGTTCCATACAAAGCATTTAAATTCTAAACTCTAAGCCTGGTTCCTAGTAACTAAACAATTTGAAGACAGTTCTCAATAATTTTTTTAACGTATATTTGAGTAGACTACTATACACCTGCAATGCAACCTTAGTAAATCAATACACAGTAGTTTAATTTAGCCACAAGAACACACATTAACTCATTCTTAGCTTACTTCACTTAAGTTTCAAGCTTATACCTGTTGTGTGCAATTAAGATCTTAGCAATTCAGCTTCAAGTTTAACAAACATTCAGAAACATTAAGACTAGAATTGAAAAGATAGACCTAAACCAGAACCTATGGGAAGATATCAGTGCCCAACTACGTAACAAACTTATCCCAGCCTTTTCTTTCTAACAATCATCACCTATTAATTCTATCATTCTCTCTAACTAACTACTACTGTCAGCTCACCCTTCGTCATTCATATCTTCTTTCTAGAATATAATTTCCATATTTTAAGGCTGCCATACTTTGTGTATGGGTTACCACAAGACTAACAAATTCATCCTTTTAGTCTCGATGAGCATTGAAATGAATTTTTTTATCATATAAAGTATCAAACTATTTGCTATTGCTAAAGGTATTACAAAAAGCATCAACCAATATAGTAAAAGTATAGACATTCCGGTTGATGTTTTCCAACGTCATTTTGTTAAATAAATGAATTGCTTCTTTTAATTTACCAACAATGCAAAAGCCACTAATTAAAGCATTGTAAGTGAAAACATCGGGAGAAATTCTCTTAGCAACCATTTCAGAATATAAATCACATGCATCGTTAACAAGTTTATCTTTGCACATGCTGTCAATAAAGCTTTTGAAGAACCATTTCATGCTCATCAAGGGGTTTATCAGACACTTTTTTTACTAGAGCAATATGACGTTTCTCTAGGGCTTCATTTTTTCTTTGAATAGAATTTCAAAAGATCATATTGCTTTTTCAATATTGTCACGTGTCTGGCTTTATCTTGACACATTCCCGTAAGGTATTGAATGAAAGTAATTAAACCAGAACGAGATAGTTTAGAAAATACTTCGTCTTCTTCCTCAGACTCTAAACCAAAATCTGAGTCAGATTCTGCTTCAGAAGATGTAAGAGCCATCAAAGCAAGGTTAGCTTGCTCTTCATCCCTTTCAGGGCCTTCTTCATTTTCAAGTTCATTCCGTGTTTCCATGAGACTCTTCTTGAACTTGTTTCTGAAGCTATCCTTCTAAAAGCTTCCCTTCTTTGACTTGTGATTTTGCACTTCTAGACAATCATCAATGAAGTGACCAGACTTCTTGCAGTTGAATCATCACTTCTCATCATCCGTCTTTTCTCTAGAGCTAGATCCTCTAAAGCCACTGATTATGCTAGAGAATCTTTTATTTTTCTTTGCCACATACTGAAACCTTTTGATGATAAAGACCATTTCCTCATCATCTGAATCATCTTCAGAACCTTCTGCATGAGAAACTTATTTAGACTCCCAGACTTTAGGAGCCTTAGCAGTTTTAGCAACAGATTTAAAAAACCATAGGCTTTGACTTCCTTACAAGTTCATCTCCATTGAGTTGCATCTCATAGCTCTGGAGATTGCTGATAAGACTTTCAAGATTTAATGTGTTTTCTTTAACTTCATAGATAGCTGACACTTTAGGTCTGTATCTGACAAGAAGACTCCTAAGAATCTTCTTGACATGATCAGATGTAGTGTATCTCTTGTTCAGAACCTGAAGTCCTGACACAAGAATTTGAAATCTAGAAAACATGGTTTCAACGTCTTCATCCTCCTTCATTATGAACATCTCATATTGATGAACTAAAAGGTTAGCCTTAACTTCCTTAACCTGTTGATTCCTTTCATAAGTGGCACATAGGGATTCAAAAATGGTCTTAACAGTAGATTTATCAATGATTTTGATATACTCTGAATGAGAAAGAGAAACAACCAAGATGCTTTTAACTCTATGATGTTTTATAAGTTGCCATGTCTTATAAGTTGTTTTACACTGAATTCTCATGTTATGTTTGAATTTTAATTTTCAACCTTTGCAATAAAAGTTTAATGTTTGTCAATGTGACACCTTTATCGCATCTTACTATTTTTCTTGTTTTATAAATTATTATTGGGGTTTAGGGTGTTACATAGTTGGTATCATAGAAGGTCGATCCACTCAGCCTTGTGTTTTATTATATGTAATACCCTCGCGCACGACATGGGTATTAACCTTGTCAGTGTTTGTTTTGTGTAACTACTATTTACTTTACTATTGCAACTGGTTAGCTTGTGTTACGGCTGGTTGTGCAGGAAGAAATGGCTAGCAAAAATGATTGTGCAATTGTTGATGGTCTTGAGGCAATGGCTCACGTGATGGCCCAAGCTAATGAAGCGTTGCTAGCTAATCAGCAAACTAATCAGAGTTAGAACGGGAGAGCTGCTGAGTTTCATGGATTGAAAAACTTTCAGAAGAATAATCCGCCTATATTCAAAGGAAGATATGATTTTAAAGGTGCTCATACTTGGATTCAAGAGATTGAGAAAATTTTCAGGGTCAAGGCACGTACCGATGCTCAGAAGGTGTTGTTCGGACCTCACGTTGTCTGAAAAAATTGAGCAATGGTGGAAGAATATCCATCAAAGATTGGAGGCTGCAAGCACCGCTATTACTTGAAACAATTTTTAGATAAGTATTTTTCAATTGATGTTCGTAGCCGTAAAGAGATTAAATTATTAGAGCTAAATCACGGTAACATGTTTGTGGCTAAAAAGTTATCCAAGTACTATCCTCACTATAATGGTGTAGACGCTAAAGATTCTAAGTGTGTGAAATTTAAAAATGATCTGCACCATGAAATCAAGCAGATTATCGGATATCGGAAGATTCACCAGTACAAAAAAGTATTGGAAGTTTAATCTTTCTTTTATTTCTATTGTCATTCTACTTAGTCTAAAAAGTTTTAGATATTTTATATTTGGGACTTAGTTCCTTTTATTAAAAATAAAATCTACGTCATAAACTTTAACTATATATGTGTATGCTTAAAATAAAATGACACGTAAATGCTACGAGTTTTTACATAAATGCTACGAGGTTACTTGAGGAATGTGTGCCCTATTCTTAGACAGATGGTTAAGAGACAATTCTATGTTGGATATACTAATTTGAATTAATATACTCCTTGATTATAGAGTAAACAAGATGGTAGCGTATGATTTTGTTTCGGTAGATTTACAACCATGCAGTCCAATCCAAATCAAAGATCCAAAGGTTTGAGACTTACCAAACATTACAAAGCTAGGTCGAATAGCATGACACAACATGCCTGCCTCTCTCCCTGAGGAATGGCGTAGTCGACACCAGAAGTGAAGTAGTGAGAGTAAGAAAAGCTTACTGAATAGGAAAGGAAAACCCAGGATTTGGACAAATGAGGGATTGGAAGGCGACTCAAATGAAATGAGCGCTCGGAGGATTGATGGCGAATGATCTTCAATCGAATGAAGTCAAAGGGGCACTGGTAAGTGCAAACCCTAAGGGACACGGGAAAACCAAGAGAAAGGGAATATTCAAGCATCAAGAAAGAGATACAGTAATCATAAAACTACAATGGGACCTTAGTTAATTGTTACTCATTATGCAAAAATTTAATTTATCCATAAAACACACTAAATCTCAAGGGAAAACAGAATTTAATTTAGCCATAGAACACACTAAATCTCAAGGGAAAACAGAATATAAGATATTTGCAAACATTGACAATAGTAAACTTGAACATCTCTATTCCCATTTCTTCATCAATTTAGTATAAGAGAAATTCCCATAACAGCATAACTTTTAAAAAACTATATAAAAGAAAAGAAAAAATTTAGAACATCATCCAATTGGATCATAAGTAAGAAAAATTACAATGCAAACCTCTGTCTTTCTCCAAATGCTTGGTCTTCAACCAAGTCCTTCTGTTCTCAAACTATATAGCAATCTGTCTTGGACACACTCATTTTAAATTTAAGGCTACCCATCAAACTCAGAACACGAGTTGGATAGATAGAACAACACAGAATCAAACATCAAACTTCAAACTCAGATTTCAGAACACAGTACCTTCATTGCACATGGAGATCTTGGCTGCATGTCGTAACTTGCAGTTCAACTCCAATCCTGTCACAATGTGTGCATGCAATCATGACAACTATATGTGCATGAATGGTGAAGGGCTAAAATAACTCTCAGCTCAGTATGACATAGCTATATATGGAAGAGCAGGGCACAACAGTACATGTCTATACTAATGGAAGTACAGCAATGAAATTAAGAAAATAAGAGCAACATCTCCCACGCAAAAGGCACAGCAATGAAATTAAAAAAATAAGAGCACCATCTCCCACTCGAAAGGCAATGAGAGGCAAAGCAACAACTAAAATCAGTGTTGAAACATACATTCAAATTAATAATGTACAAAAATAGGCAAATATCTTACCTAGTTTCAGTCTTACAATAGACCTCTTGCAATCATTTCACTAAGAAGTTTCTCGGCTTTATCATTTTCATCTTTATCAAAAAGGGAACGAATGATTATTTCATAAGTAACAACATTTGGAATGCAACTACTATCTTTCATTTTTGACAGCATGACCAATGCTTCATCAAACAAGCCGTTGTTACAAAGTCCATGGATCATAATAGTATATGTATAGACATCAAGAATGTAGCCTTTGACCAATAGATCTTCAAAAACCTTTTGTGCATCCTCTAGTCTTCCAACTTTACACAATCCATCAATAAGAATACTATATGTGTACATGTTTGGTTGAATACCTTTGTCTTTAAATTCTTTGAATAATGCAATTGCCTTATCAACTTGATGGTTTTTGCATAAAGCATCCAATATAGAACTGTATGTAATTATATTAGGTAGTTGACCTCTATCACACATCTCATCAACAAGCTCCAAAGCATATGAGATTCTCCCCGATTTGCACAAGCCATCAATAAGGGAACTATAAGTTATTGTATTAGGAATGATTTTTCTACAATGCATTTCTTTAAAGATACTTATAGCTTCATCTGCCATTTTAATCTTACAGAATCCATTAATCATGATATTGTAGGTCCAAACATTAGGAGTCACTCCCCTTTTAGACATAATGTTGAATATATCATTGGCCTTGTTCACTTCATTTACAAGACAATATCCATCCATTAAACAACTATAAGTAACAACGTTGGGTTTAATGC
This sequence comes from Lathyrus tuberosus, assembly GCA_022829125.1. Taxonomy (NCBI): domain Eukaryota; kingdom Viridiplantae; phylum Streptophyta; class Magnoliopsida; order Fabales; family Fabaceae; genus Lathyrus; species Lathyrus tuberosus. The sequence goes on from JALAZF010000043.1 coordinate 4,580,833, forward strand.
CTTCTTTAATCATCACAGCTAACACATTTTGCACTTCTTTCATCATTCCTTCCTTACAAAAAGCATCAACCAATATAGTAAAAGTATAGACATCCGGGTTGATGTTTTCCAACGTCATTTTGTTAAATAAATGAATTGCTTCTTTTAATTTACCAACAATGCAAAAGCCACTAATTAAAGCACTGTAAGTGAAAACATTGGGAGAAATTCTCTTAGCAACCATTTCAGAATATAAATCACATGCATCGTTAACAAGTTTATCTTTGCACATGCTGTCAATAATCCTAGTGTAAATTGCCACATTAGGCTGAACCAGCTTTCCATCAACGAGTCTGAGCAACTGTAGTGCTGCAGTTGTTTCTCCAAGTTTACACAAACCATTGATCAATGTCCCATAGCTAACTAGGTCGAACTGAAACCCCTGAGCTACCAGGTTGTCATGAAATTGCAATGCTTTATGGAGGTGACCTTTGAGAGACAGACCCTTGATGATGGTAGTGAGAGTAATGGCATCTGGGTGATAACCCCTCTTGAGAATCTTTGTCAATACAGAAAAAGCAAAAGTAATATGACCCAATTGAGAGAGAGAATTGATGAGGATGTTGTGAGTTACAAAATCAGGAGTAACTCTGCTCAATTCCATCTGGTGAGAAAGGGAAACAACAGTGGGGTAATGTTTGGCCTTAACAAGAGAACCTAAAATCTTGCCAAATTCAATGGCGGGTGGGGTGGGTTTCGTTTGGAGCATTCGATTGAACAAGGAAACAATATCATCAACATCATTATCATTGAAATGTTGGAGACAGTGAGAGTATGATCTGGAATTGGGAACGGAAACAGAAACAGCGTACCTTAAAAACGACATTGATGTCTTGTCGGTCGGCACACCGAACAAATTGTGTGTTGTGTTGGAACGAATTGGAAGGAATGATGCTGCACTTAGGTCACTCAGTTTGCGGAAGCTAAATGTAGCACATAGCCTAATCAATGCAAGCCAGCTACTAAATCAAAAACTGATTAAATTGTTTTCTTTATAAAGTGTAGATATTCAAAGCTAACAAAAATGATTAAAGTGTATAGACCGTTCATATTTAATATTCAATTAAAATTCATGAAATTGTCAACAACAAAAAAATGTTGCCTAATCAATTTTTTTAAAAATAACATCACAAATATTGAATTTTTAGAAAAATAACATCAATGTTTAACTAATTTACATTTATGATACACTTATAATTCTACATGTCAAAGTAAATATTAATAAAAGAGTAGAAATAAAAATAAAGTGTAAAATTTCAGAACAAATTAAACACCACATTTGTTTCATCAAGACTAGCAGTGAGATCAAATTTTGAGTGTATATATCTGTCATTTGTCTTGGTTTCTTTGGTCTTCTTGTTCACAAAGATGGATTTTTTTAACTTGACAACAAAATACCATCTAGGACCACGTCTTAACATGTCATTTTTATATGTTTTAATAAAAAATAATACGATAAATTCTCTCTCTAAAATTTATACCAACTAGATTATTACTACAAGCTATTAAATAGTTTTATATTTGTTACTATTAAAATTTAAGGACCGACCTCTACTAAAACTATTAAGTTGTTTTTTTTAATTAAACGTAAAATAGTGTAAAACAATTGCTTGATCATTTAAAAAATTATTAAATTATAGTATTAAAACTAAAATTAAATCATATAACAACTAAAAAAAGGTACGTTAAAAAGTATATATTTTGACAATTAATATGCTATTAATTTATCACTTATAAAAAGTATATATTTTGACAGTTAATATGCTACTCCCTCCGTCTCACAATAGGTGTCTTCTTTTATTTTTTTATTTGTCTCAAATTATTTGTCCCTTTAGAATATCAATGTAATATTTATTATTTCTTTCCACTAACTTACCCTTATTTATTGTATTTTAATTCATTTAACTACTCCACTATCTATTATTAATAAGGTTATTTTAGTAAATGACACTTGTTTTATCATTGAAATCAACACAAGTAATCATTATCTTAAAAAGTGAAAATCTCAAAGAAGACACATATTGTGAGACGGAGGGAGTATTAATTTATCACTAACTATTTATTTAACAATTAATATGCTATTAATTTATCACTAATAAATTAATATAATTTGTCTCGATAAGTGTATTTTAGTTGGTAGTGGTACTAATATCTGTTTGTTTAGGGTAAATAATTTTTTTCGTCCCTTAACTTTACATCAGAGTTCAAGTTGGTCCCTTAACTTTAAAAAGTGACGATTTCGTCCTTTAACTTTTTAAAACGTGTCACGTTTATCCTTCTGTTAGCTTCCGTTAGTCCCTTTTTAATAACGTTGTCCACGTGGAAGATTTACCTGTGACGTGGAAGTGTTGAAGGTTTTTTTTTCAGCTAAGAACATAACTCAATCATCTTTTAAAAATTGACAAAAAAAGACTCAAAGATAAGACCAAGGTCTTTTACGATAACCTGGTCATCATGTTAAAAAAAAGGGTAAATAAAACCCATCAGACTAAGAAACCATCAGACTAAGGGTAAAATCTCATTCACTCCGCCCTTCCTCATGTAAGCTTCCGTCTCAATTCCATATTTCCCTTTTCAGATCCAAATCCAGTTCAGGTTTGTATTTCAATCTCTCCGTTCGTCTTCTCTTCTTCTACTTCTGAATTGATTGTTTTCTGGGTTTCAGTTGGTTGTGAGGGTTTTGGTGGTTGAAACGATTTGAAGGAGATTTGTTTGTTTGGATGATTTTTGGGATATGGGTTTTGAAGGAAGGATTGGTGATTAAAGGAGAAACAAACAGAGGGAATGGGTCGTGAGCAGTAGCGGAGAAGAGATGTTTTTTTGAAGAGAAGGGTCAAGGAGGGTTAGGGATTTAAAGGTTGAGAAAAGGGTGAGTGGTTGTGATTCACGATGGTGGAAACATGGTTGAAGAATCGAAACCGAAGAAGGTTGGTTGTAGGAATACGGGTTTGTGAATGGGTGAGCAATTCTGGTGAATGGTTTGGTAATGAGAAAACGAGTCCGCCCGAAGGGAGTTGGGTTCTGTTGTATTTGAAGGAGAGGAAGAGAGTTTGAAGTTGTTGTTGAAGTATTAGAGATGGAAATTTATTGAAGGTGGTTATGGCTTTCGAGATTTTTGAAAGAAAAACTCAGAAGGAGAAGGTACGTTTGAGGCTATGAGGTTGTGGTAGTCAAGGTTTCAGATCGAGAGATTGGGAGAAGAAGAAAATCAACACCACCTCTGTTGTCTCCCTTCACTGTTATCTCTTTTCCTTTTTAACGATCACTTGTAAATCAGGTTTTGGTTGTTTTTTTAGGATTAGGTTTCTTTGGTTTTGATTTGAATTTAAATGGTTTGGGTTTGAATCTTGATGATTTAGAGGATGGATTTGGGTAGGGAGAGAGAGACGATTGGTTTGGTGTCTGGTTTTTGCATTTCCGGCCACCTCTACCGGAACCCGTGGCAGAGGGTGGTGGTGCTTTCTTACAAGGAAGAAGACGATAAACATATTCCAAGTCACCTGCCACGTAATAAAATATAAACAGACGTTTGACCAAACTAACGGCAGGACTAACTTGGCACGTTTTAAAAAGTTAAAGGACGAAATCGCCACTTTTTAAAGTTAAGGGACCAAATTGGACCCTGGTGTAAAGTTAAAGGACGAAAAAGATTATTTTGCCGTTTGTTTAATAAGAAATTTAATTTCGCAACAATTTATTTATTTCAAAGATGAATTTTGGTTAGTAAGCAATTTGACTAATAATAATAATAGTTCTAATAATAAATTTATATAATTATTTTTAATATAATATTTTTTTGCCCCCACTTAAAGAAATTTCTGGATCCGTCCCTGGGAAGGAGTTGGGTAAATAGAATCTAAAGGTTCGTTCATGGAAGCCCTCCTTAAATGATCACCGGCTAATAACACCATCTGTGGGTTTTCCGCTTCAAATGTGTGTAAGAAACTTGAGCTTTTGGTTGATAATGCAAGAGAGTTATGGCCCTCTTCTTGCCTTGTGGGAATCCTGAATAATGTTTCATCCTATCAAAGTGTTATGAAGAACAGTGTTATATTTGGCTTCTCACATTTTAAACTACTAAGGTTAGGAGGTGAGTATCTCCTCCTGAGTGGTTGGGATGAAAAAGTTCTTAATGATTTCAAGGAGAAGGAGTTTGAATTATGGAATCAGTTCTTCATATCACTCAATTTGTGGTCCACTTCTTTCTTCTCCTTCAAGAAGGAGATATGGATATCTTGTAGAGGTGTTCCTCATCATGTATGGACAAACCTTGATGAGGACCAAGGATATCTTCATCTCTATTGGTAATATATTTTGCAAATCCTTGGAAGTTGATGTTAATACCTTTAGTGGCTCTCAATATAAAGGTGGTTTCAATATGAAGTTGGTTTAGTGAAAATTGTGGCAAACCTTGAGCCTCTTATTGATGAAAAGATCCTCATTTCTGTTGGTGAATGTTCTTTTAATGTGTGGGTGGCTGAGGTAGGTTTTGCTTCCTTAGAGGTCTAATATATCATAAATTTAGACTCTCTTCTCCTAGTTCGTTTTCTAAGCATGAGTGTGCAAGTGACCCTTCTGTTTCAGACAAGAGCTCCATAGGAGAAGAGTTTGTGTCAAATAAGTTCAAGGGGATGGAGGTTGAGGGGGGGATTCTGAAAGCTGTGATGGTACCTATGAAGCGCGTGAAACGTTCCCCTTTGCGTCTGATTTGGGAGAAGTTTCTGCAAAGTAAAATGTATGTAGAAGAGCAGTTGATACAATGGGCTGGGATCAGAGCTTTAAGTTGGAATGTGATATAAAATCAGTGATTGGTCACTATCATAAAAAGTTGTTATATGTCTCTAGATTAGAGGAGACTTCCCATACTTCCTTGGGAGACACCCTTTTTAGGACAGAGTTTGAAAAAGTTGTTATACATTTTTTATATTATATAATATTTTTTTGGGTTAATACCCCTTTTGGCCCCTGCCATATAGGCGAAATCCCAAAAACAACCCTGTAAAAAAAAACACAGATTTCATCCCTGCCATTTGTAGATTCCCTCGTTTTGCCTCCTGAGTGGATTTGGTCAACCATATTGATGACATGGCGCGCTTAGTTGGAATTTTATTTATTTTTTATTTATTTAATTACACGCGTGGCATTTTTATTAATATTTTAATATTTAATATTTTTTTTTTTATTTATTTATTTATTTTTTTTTTAATTTTTTTAATTTTTATTTTATTTTTATTTTATTTTATTTAATTTTATTTTAATTTTTTGTTTTATTTTGTTTTATTTTTTTAATTTGTTTTTATTATAATTTTTTTAATTTTATTCTTTTTTTTTTATTTTTTTTCGTTTTTATTTATATATTTTTTTATATTTATATATTTTTTTTTTTTTCGTTTTTGGACCTAATTTTTATTTTTAATTCTATTTTAAACAAATTGTTCTTTTAAAAATTAGTTTCATTATACTAATCCATTTATTTCAATTTATTACCATACTAATCCATTTATTCTCATACTAATTTCAATTCAACAATACTTATGAGTGATTTATTACCATTATAACTCCACTCATCAACCATCTTTATAACCTCTCTCCACTTCTTTTTTTTTTCGTTACAATATTGTTTCATTTCTTCTCCATTATTTTCAATACTCATCAACCATCCAAAACTCAATACAAAGTATACTGACAACACAACAATACCACACACCCTAATAAACAAGAATCTCAAGCTCTCATCACTCTCCACATCCTCATGAAAATGGTAACTTGCTACTGCCATGTTCACACCATAAGTTGGTAACTTACTATATCATTATCCTTTGGTATGAACAATTTTTTGTACAAAGAACATATGAATGTGCATGTAAGGGGAGGATAAGGATGTTGTATCTATAAACAGTTATATGATTGACAAGTAACATATATAAGTACATATGAATGTAATGTAAGGTAATAGCAGGCTGTGTGTGTGTGCCCTATTATCTCGTCGGTAATAGCAGGCTGTGTGTGTGTGCCCTATTATCTCGTCGGTAATAGCAGGCTGTGTGTGTGCCCTATTATCTCGTCGGTAATAGCAACCCTAACTTGGAAGTGACTTGGTGGTGCGCGCGTTCGATGGTTCTAAGAGGTCCGTTTTTGGAGAAATTGTATTGCCGATCAAAGTTGGTCCTGAAATTTTTGAAGCCACTTTCTATATCATGGACATTCAGCCTGCCTATAGTTGTTTATTGGATAGTCTGTGGATCCATGGTGCTGGGGCAGTGACGTCCACGCTGCATCAAAAGCTGAAATATATGGTGGATGGACATGTTGTGACAGTCTGTGGTGAGGAAGACATCATGGTGAGTCACCTATCAACCTTCAAGTATATGGAGTCAGATGGTTAAATACATGAGACTCTGTGCCAAGCCTTTGAAGCCGTGAAAATTCCTGAGGAGCCTCCAAGAGTGATCAGTCAGCCTGAGGTGGTTAATCAACCCGAGGTGGTAAATCAGCCAGAAGTTTCAATGTCTTCTTTCAAAGATGCACGCGCTGTAGTTGAAGCTGGTGATTCCCAGAAGTGGGGCCAAGTCATTAATGTTCAGGTGAAGCAGAATACTTATGGACTGGGATATAAGCCACCCCGACGAGCTCAAGAGCCTCCTAAGTTTTATGGTCCAGTCCAGTTCACAAGTGCTGGTGTCTTCTTTAATCGGGTTAATGCCATTGATGATGAGGGGGATAATGATTGCGACATGGATGAGTGGATCCGCCCCTGCACTCCCGGTAAAAGTCTATGCAATTGGTCGTCTGAGAAAGTCATCCAAGTGACCCATCAAGAGTAATTGCCTTTGTTTTCTGTTTGTGTAAAATCCTACGTTCTGCCCAAGACGTAGTGATGTTTGTCTGTAGGGCTTTGATGTTTTTGTTTGCTTACTTTATCATCAATAAATGACGTTTTCACATTCAAATGTTTGTCTGTAAGGATAATGATATAGTAAGTTACCAACTTATGGTGTGAACATGGCAGTAGCAAGTTACCATTTTCATGAGGATGTGGAGAGTGATGAGAGCTTGAGATTCTTGTTTATTAGGGTGTGTGGTATTGTTGTGTTATGAGTATGCTTTGTATTGAGTTTTGGATGGTTGATGAGTATTGAAAACAATGGAGAATAAATGAAACAATATTGTAACGGAAAAAAAAAAGAAGTGGAGAGAGGTTATAAAGATGGTTGATGAGTGGAGTTATAATGGTAATAAATCACTCATAAGTATTGTTGAATTGAAATTAGTATGAGAATAAATGGATTAGTATGGTAATAAATTGAAATAAATGGATTAGTATAATGAAACTAATTTTTAAAAGAACAATTTGTTTAAAATAGAATTAAAAATAAAAATTAGGTCCAAAAACGAAAAAAAAAATATATATATATAAATATAAAAAATATATAAATAAAAACGAAAAAAAATAAAAAAAAAAGAATAAAATTAAAAAAATTATAATAAAAACAAATTAAAAAAATAAAACAAAATAAAACAAAAAATTAAAATAAAATTAAAAAAAATAAATTTAAAAAATTTAAAAAAAATAAAAAAAAAATAAAAAAAATAAAAAATAAAAATAAAAAAAAAATAAAAAAAATAAAAATAAAAATAAAAAAATAAAAAAATAAAAAAATATTAATAAAAATGCCACGCGTGTAATTAAATAAATAAAAAATAAATAAAATTCCAACTAAGCGCGCCATGTCATCAATATGGTTGACCAAATCCACTCAGGGGGCAAAACGAGGGAATCTACAAATGGCAGGGATGGAATCTGTGTTTTTTTTTTTACAGGGTTGTTTTTGGGATTTCGCCTATATGGCAGGGGCCAAAAGGGGTATTAACCCTATTTTTTTTACTAAATAACATTTATTTTTGACAATTTCATAAATTTTAATATAAAATTATTTTATATTGAAAATGCATTATCTATTAAATTTTAGGTTTAAATATATCAATGATCTTTTAACTTTAATGATTTTTTATTTAGGTTTCTACATTTTTTTTGTGCTTTGAATACCTAAACTTTATAAAAAAAATATAACTGATTGATTTAGGTTGAGTTGATCAGATACATCAGTGAGAAAATGTGTAAAAATATTTTTTTAATGTTTAATTTACATCAACTAGTTTTCTATAATAATATAAAATTCCTGATTTTTTTTCGTGTCCACGTATAGGTTGTGAATGTCACAAATGACATTTTATTTTTTCTTCTTGAAGTTGAATCCGTTGTACTAATTATTATGATAATGATGATATAAATTATACAATTAATTATGTTTAATTGTAGACAGCTTGCGGGTAGAATTTTAGAAATTCGTTGTCTGAACCAATTAGCATTAAACATTATTGGTTTGTTCGGTTTTTTCTCAAACTAAAAAAATGTACAACCCAAAACCATGGTTTGGTTTAGAATTCGAATCGGTTCGAATTTATCCGAACCATTGAACAACCCTAGTTAGATATGAGTTAGGTTTATTAACTAACTTTCCCATTATTATGGTGATGGCTATTTTAGTGTTGTATTCCCTCTGTTTCAAAATAATTGTCATTTAAGATTTTTAGACACAGATTAAAGAATGCAATAATATTGTCATAAGACAATGCACTTTTACTAAATTATTCTTATTAATGTGTGGGAAGAATTTTATAGAGTAATAATTAAATGATACAAATAAAAAATAACAATCATTTCAACATTGAAAGTGAGAATGACAGTCATTTTGAAATAAATTTTTTCTTCTAAAACGACAGTCATTTTGAAACAGGGGGAGTACATATTTAGTCAGATTGTATTTAAAGGACAATCGGGAAATAATAGCATTTTTCTTTTTAATTTTTTATTTCGTTGTTTTTTGATACATGTCAATGGGTGTGATTTAATATGGTATTATATGATAAATGTACTTTGATCATCATCATCTTCTTTGTTCAACATGTGTGTCGGAACTCTCTAAATTTCTCTTCCCTACTATCAGAAAATCTCCTTCCTCATTGGTTGGTACAAATTTTCGTCAAAATATTATCTTTCATCTTTATCTTGTTCAACCAATCTTTATATGTATCGTTTGATCATTGGCTTTCCAAAATTTTAGCCTCACCCACACATCAATTTACTCAAATCAAGTTTGAAAACTTTTTCATTTTTACAATTTATTTCTATGTCTTTCTTTCTTTCCTCTCTTTCCTCTCTAGAATGATCTATCAACACATTCATATCTTCATCATTCTACCTAAAAATTCATGCATTCAACCCAAAAATTCAAAAAATCACATTCATACCTTCAATCTTCAACTCCGAAAAGCATACCTCCAACCACATATATTTAAATATTCATCCATTTATCCAAAAACCCATGCCTTCAACCCCAAAATTCAAGAACTCACATTCATACCTTCAATCTGTACCTAGAAACCTACCCAGAAACCCCCCCCCCCCCGAAATTCATATCTTCATATATATATATATATATATATATAATCGTGAATGCTGGATCAGTTTCTGTTGAAGTGGGCCCTCAAGTACGTCTGAGATGCTGGGCGTATGGAGAGGAGGAGGGGATGTACCTGCAAGGCACTCCGACGCTCAAGTAAGAAAGGGTCAGAGAAAAGGGGCAAGTACAAAGTATTAGTTCGTAGGGTGAATATTTGATACCTGACCCTCTCAAGTGAGAGGGTTTATATAGTGCCCCCAGCGCGTGGCCAACAGTCCTATTTTCGGGGCGAAATAACCGTTTTCCCGAAGAATAGGCAACTGCCCAAACTAGTCGTTATGTCGGGAAGGGTTCCCAAAACTAGCCGTTATGTTGGGCATAGACATAGTTTCGGGCACATGCCCTTAGCTGTTCAGGGAGTGAAGATGTCGTGCGGAACAGGCAGCATTTCTGGGGAGGAGCCATGCAGTCCTTGCCCGGTTTGAGGGGCAGAAATGTCACTTTTGCCCCTTTGTGGATTGGACTTAGGCAATTGGGCCGTTCTGGGAGCAGAAGTGGATTGGGTCGTGCCTGGCCATCGGTCCAGTCCAGAACAGGAGCCCCCCAAGTCGTTGCTCCCGAGCATGGGAGTGATGACTTAAGGACAGCTCGTGGCTCCGGGGAGCTAGCGTGAAGTCGTCGTTTGGTGACGGAGAAATTTGTCTCGTGGTGTCCGTGACCCCTGGTGTTCGTGAGATCTGTGGCCGTGACTGGACTACGCGTCGTACGGGGAGACTAACGGTCAGGAGGAATTGAAACGTTGGGGTGCCATGTGCGCCTCGAGCCTTGTGCAGCAGGTACTAGGCAATGATGGCTAGATAATAGCCATGATGACCTACAAGGGCGTGCCACTGCACGTGCCCTTCAGTATAAAAGGGGGGAAGACTCGGTTCATTTGGAACTTTCGCTTTTTCTTCTCTTCGTCTTCCTTAGAGCTTCTGTCTGTTGCCATCGTTCGCAGCTCTAGTCATCGTACCAGTTTCTGAGCAACCGCTTTTCATCTTTCTAACCAAGTAAGTTTACTGATTTCGTGCTCTTTTATCCATTTGACGGTCATTTGTAGATTGCATGCGGTTAGGTTTAGGTTTAGAAGATGAAATAGATTCATTTCCGGTGGTTGTTGGTGGTGAACGGCGGTTATGCCATTTTCCGCCGCTGACGAGGCCGCTGGGTTTTTAGGATATTCTTGTGAGTCAGGCGGTTTCTGACGTCATTGCGATGATGATGCATGCGTAACCACCGTGATCGTTCAGATTATGAAGTGACGATGAAGTTTTCGACGAGCCTTTACAGTTTCCGGTGAAGCTTTGCAGTTTCCGGTGAGGCTTCAAACGGAAACTGGGAATGGGCTCGAGGGAGTTCCTCGTCCGAGAGTGGTTCATCCCGAGCGCCTCCTCGTGGGGAGACTGAGCTTTTCGTTTGATGTTAGGGCTTAGGCCGGGGACGTCGTCCTCAGCCCTTGCGCGCCCTTTCACTTGACTAGCGGTGGAAGGATGGATTTGATCCTTCGTCGAATTCACTTTTTTTCTCTGCTTTTCAGGTGATTTCCATGGCGACAGGTCCAGACGGGGAGATTATAATATATTCGTTCGAGGAGGAAGCGAGTTCCTTGGAAAGCAGCAGCTCGGAATCCTCGAGTGTCCCTAGCGAAGCCGGGGAGAAAGAGGAAATGGAAGAGGATATTGTTGAAGACTCCACGGAGGAGTGGATAGTGGCTGAGCCAGCCGAGCATGTATCCACCTTCGCAACGTATCTGGGGGATGTCTTCACAGTCGTCGGTCCAGAGGGGGAGTGGAAGGTGCACTTTACCTCCGATGATGATAGGGTCTGCACAAATTTTGGGGAGCGTTTCGCCATGTACGAGTACGTATTCAAAGAGTTGGGACTGAGGCTGCCGTTCACTGATTTCCAGCAGTCAGTGTTCGTGCATCTGAATTTGGCCCCGACGCAGCTGCACCCGAACTCGCTGGCCTTCATCCGGGAATTTGAGCAGACGTGCGAATATTTAAGGATAGGGGCTACTCACCCTTTTTTTCACTGTCTTCCATCTTCAACGACAGTTGACGGGGAGGAAGTATGGTTGGGTTTCATTGAAACAGCCTCGCAAGCTGTTCAAGCCCTTCTCGGAGTCGATTTGGACGTTCAAGGACAGGTTCTACATTATAAAGCCTGTATCGGAAGCTGCCCAGGATAGAATGTATGTCTGGGCAATTAAAGTTGATGAGGAGGGTAACGACATGCGCGATGAGGCTGGGAGGTTCATCGGGGAGAGAGTATTCAAGTTCCCTATCCACTAGGGACCTGGCCATTTTACCAAGGCGCCCAATGAGTACGTTCTCCAGCTGCACAACCTCGAAGGGCAGGATGTCGTTGCTTACGATACGCTGGTGAAATATGTAAACTCCTTCCGGCTTGCTGAATGTTGGACGAAGAAGGGTGACCCCATCTTCGACGAGGATGGAAGCCAGAGGGTGGAGTATCGTTTCATTAACACCAAGGCGCTTCTGGAGTGCAAGACCTCTGCGGAAGTTCATAAGCTGCTCGGTAGTTTTAGTTATTTTAACTTGCCCGAACTATTTTTTCTTCCTCGTCTAACGCTCTTATTTTGTTTGTGTAGGTGAGATGCCTCTTGCTCACGAAAGGATGGTAAAGAATGCTCTCGCGAGGAATAAGTCCGGAACGGCTGCTCCCAAGTCTCGATTTGCCCAGCGTGCCCCTACTCCTCCTTAGCCTGTTGCGGGGACCTCTTCTCCCACTCCTGCCCCCCAAGGATCTCCCTTGCCTCTGGCCTCACAGCCCAAGTGGTTCAGGGGCACTGAAGGGGTAGATCTCAGCCGGGCACCAAAAAAAGGGAAGTTTGAGCTTCCTCCGTGCATCCTTGACAAAAAGTTCTTTGAGGAGACATCCTTGGTTGTGCCGCGGCAGAATCTCTCCGGTTGGAAGGCATGGATTGCCCGAGCAAGAGGGTGCTGGTGGCCCAAGATGCCTCTGCATTGGTCAGAGTTTTGGAGATGGCGGCCATCTATGTTGAAGGGGACTCTGCAACTGAGTCTGAACTGAGGGATGCCCGGTCTACCATAGCATCTCTGGAAGAGACGATGAGAAAAGCCAAGGAGGAGGCTAGGAGTGCCGAGGATGCCCGGAAGAAGGCGGACGAGGAGGTGACCAAGCTGAAGGGGGAGAAATCTACGCTAGCTGCAGAGAAGAAGGCGGCTGAGGAGCTGGTCAAGCAGCTGAGGGCGGCCAATGCTCCGAGCGAAGATGAACCCGAGGACGTAAAGGAGCTAAGGACAAGGTCTGAGCTGGTTGCCCGTATGTTGGCGGCCGAGGACGGCTGTAACACCCCACTTTCCCATTTATGAAAAATACACAAAATTCTATGAAATAATCAGAGTTTTTACACCAAAAATAAAGTAGGATGCCACATTCATAAAACCAACCTCAAACTCCTTTTATTAAATGAAATAAAACAGTAGAAAATAATTTATTTATTCATTTCACGGCCACATGCCAACAACTATGAAAAACTCCACTAATACTCGTGGTCCACCATAAATTCAAACAAATGAAAGATACGTAACTAAATTCAAAACAAAATGACAATCAATAAAATTCCCAAAGTTCCCGTGTTACGTATCAGAGCGACTCCTACGACTCGAACAAGCAACACGCACTCCAGCAACCTAAGTACCTGGATTATCTGTACTTCCGAAGAAGCACAGACACAACAACAACAAAGGGGTGAGAACTACATTCAATATTAAACGGTGAATAATACATATTAGAAGGTTGTTTCTCACATACATCATACAAATATACAATCACGACCTACTGTCACATTTAATCACCAATCAATCAACAAAGTAATAATGCAATGCGACTCGACACAGACACAATGCATGTGGTACCAACATCATGGTTCATTCAATCGAACCCAGATAGATCACATACACCCCTACTTGGCAATGATCTATCCCCACCATTCTCCAAATCGAAGTACGGATGAATCACATACACTCCTCCTGAGCAATGATTCATCCCACCAACACCATGAAATGCATGACACAATTATGCATATGAAACACATGTACAATGGCATATATATACATGTTCACGATCCTCCTGATCACACCTGAATCACACATCAGCATCCAACATCATACGATTACTTCGCACAACATCAATCAACTATTAATTAATTAATTCCCTAAAATTATTAAATTAATTATTTTCGTCACCAATTTCACACTACTCAAATTCTGGCATCTAATCCCAACCTCCCAAACCATAAGAAACTACATTGGACGCGAAATCAGGAAAGAAATCGCAGAACACCAAAATTTTCCATGCACACTAGTCATACGCGTACTGACCTAAGTCATATGCGTATTGCCACACTCTCCCGCCCAAGCATACGCGTACCAGACGCGTAAGGCCTTCTGCCTCGCCCTGCCATACGCGTATTGCCTGACCTCATACGCGTATGGGCAGAGAACTATTTCCTTCACAAATTCCTTTTTTAGATCTGGATACGCGTATAGCTACTCCATACGCGTATTGCCAAGCCACCATACGCGTATCCTTACGCGTATGGGCAGAGGGCCGTGCCAAAACCTCCTTGTGACCTCCCCGTACGCGTAATGTCTCCCATCCTGCCTAGCCGTACGCGTAACACCTTCCCCAATATGCGTAAGCCCATATCTGTTACGCAAAACCTGCTTCTCCACACCAGTCTGAGTTTTGCTATGGGATCTCCACTTTTTCACTCTAAAACAGTCCTAAAACTAGTTCTACATCAATTTCATGTTCTATTACTCATCCTACATCTTTCTCTTAACATTATTAACTCAGATTTTAGTCTAAATTCATCCTCCAACTCTAAATTAAATTCAACTCTGCAATGTCACATTCAACAACAATAACAACATCAAGATGACAGACAAAATCAAAAGTTCAGCACATAATATTCATCACAGATTCACGCATATACATCACATACTCATATGACAGCATGCATTCAAACGAATTCCTACGGGGTTAAGGAATCCCCACTACCCTCACATGATTAATTCACCAATATTAAACCCGTTCTCCCCCCTTACCTCGAATCTTTGATCAATTTCCTGCGAAATTCTGATGAAGATGATAGCCCTAGCACACCCTTGTTCTTCCTCTCCTTGGTTTTTCTCTTTTTCTCTCCAAAATTCTGATATGACTAAACCCCCACTAATTTTCACTAATCTTCCTTTAATTACTAAACTACCCTTATTATTTCATATCAGCCCATTGTAGCACCTCAAAATTTGCCCTCTCATCTTTCATATCATTTAGCATGAGCTTTCATTGCATTGCATTGCATTCAAGCATGGAAAAATAAAGCATTCATCATTTGCATTTCATTGGTTCATGGGCATGGGATCAGGGTATTTAACTAAATCCAAGAAGCCTGGAGCCTCAAGAGGTCTCAAATTGAGTCATCATCTTATCATATAATCAAGCCTGACAAGAGAATGCAAGGGAATCACATCATCCTAATCAGTGCAAGACTAGGGTTTTGGAATTCTTGAGTATAATGCCCCAATGGGCAAGATCTTTGAGCTTTTATCACCTCCAAATGGCATATCTCATCTTTGTTAGAAAGGATATACATCATATTCAAAGGAATTTGGATTTGGAGGATGTGCAGATTCCTCCTAGACTGAGGGGTTTAAAACTAGGGTTTGCCATAAAATCAGTTTATTTCTGATTTCTTGGGCAACACTTGATATCATGGTATTCTATATGTCCTCAAGGGTTTGGGGATGAAGAATGGTCCATCAATTTGGTTTGGAAGGGTTTCAATTGATCAGTTGACTGAAAATCAATACAATTGGGGAAAAGTCAACTGTGCAGAGGAAAAAGTCAACTCCTTACTTTTTAAGGTCAAATCCATGAAATTCAAGTCACATATGTTCATTGGACAAGATTTGATCAAGAAATGATGGAGGAATCATCAAAAATCAAGAAATGTACAAAGTTTCCATTTTTAGAAACTTAGGGTTTCCAAAAATGGCAAGTTTGGACCATTTTGCACTACACTTTAAGGCTTCCTTTCTTAAAGATAAAAGCTCCAAGCTTCAGGCCCAAGTTGAGCCAATTAAAGTTCACACTCTAAGCTTCAAATCCATATAAAGAACTCTTCCATTGGATCAAAATTGAGGGAGTTATGATCAATCAAAGTTTGGTAAAATCAAGGCAAATTTCAAGTCATGGCAAGGCAAGTTCAGGCCTCCAGGCCGTAATTTCATCAAACACTTGGTGTCTCAAATGTCAAGCCATTTTTCTCATTTAAGGAAGCTTCAAATGAAAAAATGTTGAACATCAAAGTTGTTCCTCTCAATGTCCTCTTCAACTTTGATGTTGGACATTTTTCAATTTGAGCAAGTTATGAAAGAGTTATGATGGTCCAAAGTTGATGGTTTCATGCTGAATTTTCACAAGGCCATAGCCATGCATGCCATGCAGCTTGCCACGCCCTTAATGCAGTTTGGACCCCTGGTGTTCAAAGCAATTTTTCACCACTTTAGAGGCATTGTTTTACTTGGAATCAAACATCAACATTGTTCTATGATGTGTCCTTAATCCATAGCCATCAAAAGCTCAGGATTTCATGCCTTGTACATGAAGAATTCCTCCCTCAAATTTCCATGGTTTCATCTGCCAAAATTGGAATGTTGTAACATTGTTGTTAATGTTAAAACACAGTCATGCGCATACACTTCACACCATCCACTCTTTACTTCTTTAAGCCAAACACACTCTCTTACATATGTTATATTATGTCGTTATCATGCACCAAAGAGGAAAAACAAAACTTGTCTTGCAAGTTGCTGCTACATCACTACCATTCATTCTGATCACATAACCTCATCACTATTTCATTTCATGATCACCACCATAAGTAACATAAGCTCACCATCACTCTAGCAAAACCTTCCAACTCGTCCATAACTAACTGACTCAGTTAGTTAGAGTGAACTCACTTAACTCACTCACTAAACCCAATGTCTAACTGTTAACTCCTCGAGTTAACACCTAACCATAATTATATAAGCTTCACTCCAACTATTTTTGAGGACTCTCTCTCATTTTTCACGATTTCACAAACTCTCATTTTTTTCACTCTCACTCCAAAAACACTCTCAAGCTTTCTCTCTGAACTCTCTCTCTCTCTGAACGAATTCCTCAAGTTCTTCCTCAATCTTCACAATCAAGCAAGAGTAAATCACTGAAGCATTGAATAGCTTAATCATCTCCAATCTCAGATTCAGTTTTCTTCTTATTCTCAAGATCAAATAGCATTTATTTTACTCAAATTGAAGTTCTAGAAGTTCAAGATCAAGTTGATATCTCTGGTTTTCTTAACAATCTCAAAGATCTTCAAGTTTCAGGTTCCAAAATCCTCAAACCTTTCTTGCACGATTTTCACTGTTTTTTGTAATTTTTGTGTTGATCTGAGCTCAATAGGAGCATCTGACACTCCAGCTAGTTGATAGAGCTCCTTAGGAGTTTAGACTAAAAATTAGGGCAAAGCTTCTCTTCTTCGATTCTCTTTATTCATGCTTGATCTGTGAATTTTGTTGCTGAATTTGTGTTCCTCGTGAGATTAGCTTTCCTTTGATACCTGATTTATGCATTTACGGGGAGATGTGAGGGTTACTATGGCTGGAGAATGGCCAGAGAAGATGACCGGAGGTCCTTCTCCGGCCGGTGAGGGGTCAGCTAGGGTTTAGTGTAGCTTTATAACAAAGCCATTGATTTTTGTTTGATCTGATGGTCCACAACACGCCAACGCATAAATGAGGAGGTGGCCACTCACGTGCTTTATTTTTTGACTCTGTATGATCACATGTGTGTGCGTGCGTGGTAGTTATTATGTTCGTGCATGCTGTTTCGTTTGATCTGATTGTATTGTTGAATGGTGGTGATTGATTGATCCTATGGCTATGATTGCATCCACATATTAATTGAGATACACCTGATTCACATACGCACGCGCTCTTAGTGGATTGGATTGATGTTTGCTATTTGCACACCCTATCCTTGGGCCCAAACCATTTTGAACGTGCATTTTTACTTTTTCTGCACCCCTTCCCATTTCATTTCTTTTTTATTTTTCTTTCATATATTGTTTTGATTTCTTTTTATTAAAAATACCAAATAAACTCTAAAAATTCCAAATTAACTCATCTGTGTTCTTAACACATTTAAATAATTTTCTATTATTTTTAATTCTAATTTCATGAATTTTAGATCATAATTCCATAATTTCTTTCCAATTTCTTTTTTGAGTGAATTTCTTCATGAACACTTGAGCTTGCACATTTTATTTCTCTCATTTCACACACTTTTTTGCATCCATTATTTTTGCATTAATTATAGGACATCTTGAAGCATCTAAACCAATTTTCATTTAATTTTTAAAGTCATTTTATCATCTGTTTGGATGTGTATCTTTAAGTGTTTTTGTGGAGTGTTTCAATGTGATTTCATGAGGCCTTTTGAGGCATTTTTATTTTGAGTTTTGCTATGAGGTTTTGTGGCATGTTTTGCTTCTAATCAGTAATGTATATGACCTCTTTCCATATTTTTCTCATGTACTTTGATAGTTGTTTGATGCCTTGTGATTGGAGTTACTTTTGTGCACTTTCTTCTACTTCATGCTAACATGTTTTGATGAGGCATTTATGCCACCATTTTATGATTATGTGTGCATCTTTTATAGGTCATTTGTATGATATTATGGGTCATCCTTGTTTCATTATAGGTCACTGTGACTTGTGTTTGCATTTGATATGAGTTTATGTATTATAACTTGAAAGTTTGACATGATTCCTTCTCTTGTATATTCTTAAGCTCTACATGTTTCATGTGTGCATTTTTGTATGCCATTTCATACATTCCATTTGCATCTTATTAATGGTATGCCACTGCCCATATGCATTCATTAATCATTTCACATGATATACATCATTAGTATTTCACTTTGTGTATACAATTGAAACTTGTTTCTTCTCTTTACTTCTATTTCATCTTATTTCTTCTACTTGTATCATTGCAACCATGACTTGTATGATGATTCATATGCATTAGAAGACATTTATAAATGGTATTGGTTCTGACCTTGAATGATTTTCATCTCTTAGGATCTTTATCCATTGATTCTTAATTTGTTTGATCATTACTTGTTATTCTTTCCTTGTTTCACTACTTGTAAATAGTTTTTGAACTAACCTTTTCATGTAGGTGCTAATGGTAAGTAAGTATGTGGATATGCTTCCACATACACTTCTTTCTTTCATCTTCTCTTATCTCTTTTAATCATTCAACTTGTGATCATGATAAGCATTTATATGCTTTCCTTGAATAACTCCTTTCTTCTCCCTTTTGAGTTATAACTCATCTTCTACTTTAGAAGTGAGTTGTTTAACTCACTTTTATTCTCTTTTCTTTTAGACATAGGTTTCTAAACCCCACTTAGCCATTAATAACATCCATGTATGATAACTTTAGGGTTTGGGTCTTAGTCTCCCTCATTAGATTTTGCCTTTCTAACCATTTGAGTCTTTCTTCTTCTCTTCTCAAAACAGAAAGAAAAAACACTTAATAAAGGCATAACATATATTGTATTTGAGCCTTTCATGTGAGAATAAGATAGTGAGGGGTCTTCTCTCATTTTCTTAGAATGTTTAGCATACGTCCCGTCTTGGGTCGATATGCGAGGCATTCGATCCTACATGAGAGACTTAAATACAATATGTGTTGTAAACACAATGTAATCAAAACACTTCTTTTCAAAATACAAAAACAAACAAACAATTCTCTTTTCATCTCCTTCATTCCCTTCCTTAAGGACTCGTCATGTCCGTTCTACCGCAAACAGGTAACGCCTAAGTCTCCCTACAGCGAGCTGCAACACCTAACTGCTGGAACGCGCACACTGACGTTTCCACTAAAAAAACACAAACAAAGCAACCCTTGTTGAGCCGAACTACGTTTGCTCTGATTCTTCTTTCTCACCTGATTGAATATACGTAGGCACGAGATGCGATATCTCGACGAGCAACCTTTCCCCGTAGTCCGTCGAACTATGTTGACTCTGACTTTCCCATTGCACTAAGGGAATACGTAGGCCTAGGACTCCGAGGACGTCCTATCGAGTCACTTCTTTTCCTTTTCTTCTTCGTTTCTTCATTCTTTCCCGTACCTGTTCCTTTTCCTTTCCAGTAGCAGCGGAGTTCCAGATGACGACACCCTTTGATCGAGATGGCAAGCGTGGATCCCATCGAGTACGATGGACGTGTTAGGTGCTAACACCTTCCCTTCGCGTAACCGACTCCCGAACCCAGTTCTCTTGGTCATAAGACCATGCTTTTTCCTTCCCTCAGGTTTACGCAGTGTTTTCTTTCCCTCTCTTGGGATAAATACACATTGCTGGCGACTCTGTTTCGGTGCCACTTTCGCGTTTGTAGCTGGATGAAAATCCTGGGAGCGACAGCTAACGACTCTGCTGGGGATCGAACCCAGAATCTCTGGTTCCCTAAGCGAGTCAATCCTAGCGCTTGTCTGTTTTTCTTTCATTGGGTGTTTACTTTGATGTTGTATTTACTGTTTTTACTGTATTGCTATTTACTGTATTATTGCCTTACTGTATTACTATATTTATCGCATTTATTACATTACACATCATTATTATACTGGACTGTGTTGTGCTATTTTTCTGTTTGGCGGGATGGGTATTCTGAGAGATAAGCCCATTACACAGGCTTGAGTACATACATAGGACTAGAGTGGATGGTAGTGTGGCCTACGTAGCGTCTTGTTATATATGGTTTACACGAAATTCACAACCAGACGAGGTTTTCTTGGGAGATGCTCTGATTTGTGCATCTTGTGCATTTCTGAGTGTTAACCTAGAAAGTTGTCGACGCTGGTGACCGATCATTGAGGACCTTAGTGGAAACATCCCTCTTTAATGGTGACAGTGGCAGCCCACATTCTGTGGCAAACCCATTCGCACCCGAGGGCCTACTTTGGAACTTGCATAGGATGGCCGTTATTTTTGGGGAATCAGTGGACGATCTCTTTGTTTGGCGATAGTATTGTATCCTACGGGCTGAATGTGCTATTGCTTCTCAAAATAGAGAATCTGAAACTGAGGAACCGCTGTTTTAGTACCCACATGTGAGTATGGGCGGGTGTTTACAGGTTTGTAGGTGACCATGCCTCCTACATACCCTGATATTCTGGTATTTTCACAGACAGATGATGTAACTTATTACAGTCAGTGGGTTTCTATCTACAGTATTATTCCCAAATTTGTACAGACACCGTTCACACAGTCCAGCACAGACACAGAGCACGCTGATACCATGCCCTTTTGCATTGCATTATCATATCATACCATTCATGTTTGTCATTTCCAGGTGCTTATTTTACCTCTGATTCCAGTCAATGGGTTCGACGGAGACAAATGCTAAGAGAAAGAGCAATGTTGCCTATAAGTTCCCAGAACCTACTTTGGATTTACTACATAAGGTGATAGATATGGCTGACCCGGGTGTTCTTGTCCACTTTCAGAAGAAATATGGGAAATTGGTTGAGATGGTCCGCAGAATCATACAATATGAACATGATGCTCTTCACACGTTGCTACAGTTTTATGAGCCGTCGTTGAGATGCTTTCTTTTTCCTGATTACATTTTGATGCCTACTTTGGAAGATTTTTCATTTATTTTGGGAATTCTGGTTGAATCAGCATTGCCATTCTTTTCTGGTAGTCATCCTAGCATAGAGGAGATTGCAGCTGCGGTACAGGTGAAAGATTCAGTGCTGAAAGGAATTGTGGCTATCAAAAATGGGGTCAAAGGTTTTCACTTAGATTTTCTTGCCGATCAAGCTCAAGAGGCTGCTGAAGCAAAGAATTGGGCAGTTTACAAGTCCATCATGGCTTTGTGCATATATGGCATTGTTCTTTTCCCTAATCAACAGGATTTTGTGGATATGCAGGCTATAAGAGATTTTGTTCTCAAAAACCCGGTTCCCACTTTGTTAGGAGATTTTTACTACTCTGTGCACTTCAAGAATAAAAAAATAAGGGGAGGATCTGTCAACTGTTGCACTCCACTTTTATCTCATTGGTTTTTGAAGCATTCACCTCAGACAGGTGCTTTTGTAGATACAAAAGATTCTTTAAAATGGTCCAAGCAGATAATGGGATTAACTGCTGGTAACATCGTCTGGTTCGATCGTAAGTTGATGGGAATAGAGATTATCACCAGTTGTGGGAATTTTCCCAATGTGCCTCTAATTGGCAGGAGAGGGGGAATCAATTATAACTCGATCCTGGCCATTAGACAGTTTGGATACGCTTCCAGGTATCCTCCCACAGATTGGGAAGTTGAGAAATCTTTGTTCTTTACAGGGACTGAAAATGAGGAAATGTTGCGAGAAGCTGTGAATGCTTGGGGGCACCAGCGTAAAGCAGGAAAAATAGTCTTTGGGAAGATGGATTGCAGATCTTATCCTGATTATGAGAGATGGATTGAAATGAAGGTAAACGAACTACTCTTGCCTTTCTCAAGGGAACCCCCTTTATATCCCGTAATGCCAGAGCAGCCTACTACGGTAGCCATCGAGGAGTTTGACAAGCTGCAGAAGTTGGTAAAGGAGCTTCGGGTGGAGAATTCAGACTTGAGTAGTCTTCTTCAAAATGCTCTGCATGCCAACAAAGAGTTGGAGCGTAAAGCCCAAGACGCCGGAAAAATCTTAGCTGCAAGAGAAAAGGATTTTGCTGAAAGAGCTCAACATTTCCAGAAAGTTAGTAAGAGTGCCAATGCTTCCACTCAAGCTCATAAGAAGACCAAACAGGCGTTAGCGCAGACTAAAGACACGTTAGCCAAGTTTCAGCAAGACTGGGATGAGGTTAGGATAAAAAACACAGAGTTACAGGAAGATCTGAAGATCAGGGATGGCGAGCTTAAAAAGGCACATGAGCAACGGAGGAAGTATCGGGAGAACCTCGGCAAAATTCAAGAGCAATTGGAAAGCGCCAGAGAGGAGCTAAAGACTGCTAAGAATGAGCTTGAAGAGGCTAGGGTAGATGTGGAGAAACTCAAAATACAAGCCGGCGTGAAAAGGCATAAAGGGGTCTGTGATGATGAAGCTCTCCTGATGCATATGGGTTCGCTGACTGAAGCTCTCATGAAAAGAGATGTTCTGATTAAGGAATTAATCGAAAGACCAAATCACCAGCGCACTCGCATACTCTTCGAGGAGGTCAAATATTCAAGTGAAAAGTTGAAGGATTTGGAGTTGTCAGATTAATAGTTTTTTCTCTTTCTCTTAATGTATTTTTGTTGATGGGTATCATCAGGCTTGTTGACGAATCCACTGTTTTGGTGTATGATGTTTGAGCTCATTGTTGAACACTGTGTGTATGTTTCGTTTCTTTTAATTGAAATGAGTAGTTTATTCAAAAATTTTCCTTTGGCGGCTATCTGTACACAAGCACATAATCACGACACGTCTCTTCCCATCACGATTTCTGATCTTCAGATTTCTGTGGTTACGATTGGAATCAGGGTGTAAGACACCTCGTAAATGATAAACATGGCATTTGCATTGCATTGCATACCATTTTTGCATGACAGGTACTCGTTGCAGGTCCTCTAACCTTTATTTGGTTTCAGGCAGGATAGCTGACCAACCGATTCACCAATATTCTACTCAACTCAACCAGAAAAGAGTAATGGAGCAAATCCAAGCAGAAATGGCTGCCATGCAGGCTTACATGGCTCAGTTCATGGAATTATTGCAAGGCGTTGCACAAGGGCAAGAGCAGCTGGGGATCCTTGTCCAACCCTTGATGACGGAGTTGAGGGAATTACGGAGCCAAACGGGGCAGTTTACGGGGAGGATGCAAGCTTTGGCTCAAGACCATAAAATGCTGAAGGAAGAGGTCAACCAGATGAAGACTCAGATGGGCTTGGTCATGGAAATTTTGAATACGGGGCTAAAGAAAGAAAACAATCCTGTGCTTGTTGCCGCAACGGAAGTCCTTACTCCTCCCATCTCTTTGGAGTCTTCTCTAGATCATGAATTGCCTCATGAATCCCCTCCATAAACTGAAGTTTCAGAGCTCTCTCATCAGCGATCACTTCCTGCTCCACAAGAGGATCCTAAGTTGGAGGGGCCTAAAAGGAAGTTCGATCCTATTCCAATTCCGTATGCACAGTTGCTTTCTTATTTTCTCGAGCTCAAATTAGTTGAACGTGTTAGTTTGGGACTTATTCACCCAAAGCGTCCTCTGGGACCTAATGCTAATGCTAGATGTGAGTTCCACTCTGGGGCACCTGGTCACAATGTTGAGAATTATACAAGGTTCAAGCATAAAGTCCAAGAGCTCATTGATTCAGGGGCAATCAAGTTTACGTCAGTCGGCACTGGTAAATAAAGTGATTTTACTCCCACTATTGCAAAGGAATTGGGGACTCTTCCCTTGTCCAAAGGATCCACCTCATGTCATAGATCTCTTCCACAACCTGGTGCTTCAGAGGTTCTGCATCAGCAACCCTTGTTGGTGCCTCAGCCGAACATAGAAAAAAAGGTGCAGGGGCGGATGGGGAGCCCAAATCAGCATCAGCAGCAGAATTATCAGCAACAACAGCAACTCAGATCAAGAAGGCCCAAGAGGAGATTCGATCCTATTCCTATTCCTTATAGTCAGTTATTCGCTCGCTTGCTCAAAATCTCTCTGATTCAGCTGAGGAATGGCATGCCAGTGCCATACCCTATCCCTCCAGACTATGACATGAATGCTAGCTGTGAGTTCCACTCAGGAACGTTTGGTCATACACTTGATAACTGTAATGCGTTCCAGCATGAGGTGCAAGATTTGATTGACTCAGGAGTCATTACCTTCACTGCAGATGGTATGCATTTCACCTGAAGCTTCCCAAGTGGTCACTGGGAACTGCAAGAGTGTCATTAGATGCAATAAGTCCAGACGGAGTCAAGTCTTTTCAACAATGGCAATTTTCAGATTCTTTACTGCATTTTCATATGTAGCTTTCATTTGTTTGTTTAAACAGTGTTTGCATGAAAACTTGTTTGTATTTTGAATGTTGATTTTAATGCAATGAATGTGTTGTTCTTGAAGTAATTTACTTTTATGCACTCATATCATGTTTATATGCACTGCAATACCAACTTTCTTGCCTAAACTCTTGAGGGAGGATTATGATTTGAAAACGCAAAATCTTTGGTTGTGCGCTTTTGGATAAAACCCTGTTGAGGATGTACAGGCATTGTTTCAAATCCCTAAACACTGGAGATATAAGGGAGATAGACCCTCGTTAACCCCTTTGAGCCTTGAAGTAGGAGTTTCTCTCCATATGAAAAAACCCTCACACTTAACCCAGGGGCAGGGTAGGTGTCAGTTAGTTTGACCGAGCATTCAAATTTCAAAAGGAGTGTGCATCTGAGGATCCATTACCTTCTATTCCACCATCAAGAGGTCAAGAGATGTGAAACCACAATGGTTATCCATCAACAATCAAGGAGCGAGGCAGTCACAACCCTTTTAACAAAGTCAATACAAGCCAGTGTCACACGATTTATTCCGAAAAAAAAAAGGAAAGAAAGAAAGCTCGCTAAGTCGAAACTTGAAAACAAGCGACTTAGGCAAAAGATAGGGCATCCCGCTGGACTTCAAAATCGAAAAACTCAAAAGAGTCAGTCCAGGAAAAATCAGGGATCAAAAGAATGAAAAGCGAAAAGCAGAAAAGAATTATAAAAGAAAGATCCTCAAATAAGAACAAAGTCGTGTGGCTACAGACACAAAAGACAAAAGGGGTGACCGTTGCTCCAAAACCTCATTAGGTCTCAAACCATCAGTGCATGGGTTCCTTAAAGATTGTGAAATCTTTTTGAGAGATGAGCGCTTGTGTCAGATTAGCTGAACGTAGGACTGGAGAATATCACGAAGAGTGGGTGGGCACCGATAAACTTTGAGCCTTAAATCCTTTTTTCTCAAAACCGTGAACCAGGCCACGTTAGAACCCTTAAAAGTCCTAATTGAAACAGGGGGTATCCCGAAAGCGTACTTCAGTGAGATAGCGTCCCTGACTCCTATGGGTTATGCTAATAAGATTTTTGTTGGTATTGCACGTGCGTATTATTTTCCATTCAAAAACCAACGTCGCATTCCATCTAGTGATTCATTTACGAGTCTTGGCGACACATTTTCAATAAAACTTCAGGGTAAACACGGGTGTTGCATTAGAATTGTCATTCTCATAATAAACATTTTTGCTTGCATGTGTTTGACATCAAAGAAGCTTACATGATGAAATCAATTGAGAAGCTCGATCACGCCGAGTTGAGATGGTGAAAAGTCCGAAGGACAGTCATGTCTAGAGGTATGTGGCCAAGAGACTATGCGTAGCCTAAAGGTTCCCGATAAATGGTGATAAGAAGCAGCCAAACTGGGGCAATTACGTCGAGATTCAATAAATCTCTCCACAAGTGTTTAACATGGGCCAATCAGGTCGATTTGACAAATCTCGATAAGACCAGTCAGGGGAAAAGTTTCTTCAAGACTCGAGGCAGGCCACCCCTAAAGCATGAGAAGCTGCCCACGCCTGAAGACGGTAAATTGAAAGCACCTCTTCAAAGTTCAGAATACTAGGGCATGGTATTTTCAAGTCATTACAAATCCTTTCGAGGTAACTTACTTCATGGAATATGCAGTCTGGGGCAGTTATGTCAAGATCTGATAAATCTATCCAAGAGTTTGAAGACCCTGGGGCAGTGTGAACGCCCAGTCTTCTATAAAATCCTCTTGAGATGATTTCTTCCTGTAGACCTGGTGGTCTGGGGCTAACGGAGAGTTCAAAGGGCCGTTTATGAACATAGAGACGGTTCAGTTTACCATATGGCTGCAGGGTAACAAATTTTTTCTCCCCAGTAGAGTTACTCTCCCCAGGATCTGAAAGATCATCATCCTCAGCAGAGCTCACTCTTCCCTGTAAAGTCATGGTTGATCTATTACTCCCCGACAAGCAGTCAGAAGTGGATTGCTCAAAGGTGGATGTTGTTGTATCTCCAGCAGGAGATGTGTTTGATGTCTTTTGAAAAGACTTTATTTTCCCCACAGAGCCTGATAATCACTCTCCTCAGGAGGTCAGGAAGTGTAGTTTCGTCTGTAACGGCATGCTCCAATCCCCAGCAGGGTAAAGTCTTTCCTCCAACAGTAGGTAGGTGTTCTCCCCTAGCAGAGCCGATGTTATCAATCAACATTCCCCAAGCAGATTTGCTGGTGTTGGCTGATATTCCCCAGCAGGATAAGGGCGATGTCATTTCCTTAGCAGCGGGTTAAGTCCAATGGTGTCCCTAACGGGTCTAGTATTGGTGATTTGTCTCCCTAAGCGAGATTTGATGGTAATCCTCGCAGTGGTTTGTTCAACGATGGTTGATATCCCCAGCAGGTTTTAAGTCCAAGTGATATTTGGCACTCTTCTGATTCAGGTCTTGGTTTCCTTTTCAAAGAGTATGTATAATCCCCAACAGAGTGGAATTTCTCTCGGGATTTCCATCTCCAGTAGAGCTTGTGATCAGGAAGTCGTTCATGGAAGTCTTCCTCAGCAGGGTTTTATTCTCGGAGACAATTTAGTTTGTCATCCCCAGTGGAGCTGCCTTGGTCTTCAGCATTTATTTTGCTGAGACGCCTCTTTTGCATTGCATAAGCATTTTGGCATGGCATCCTCCCAAACGCGTAACATTTCTATTTCGTATGGAGCATTACGCCATAGAAAATTCAAACATATGAATTTGAAGCATAAGCCAGGTTTGATATCTTTTACCAGTTTTTGTCCCCAGCAGAAAGAGATGTAATTCAGGAGATGTTGTTTAACATTACACCGCAACCAGTGGATTCGTCCTTCCCATTCCTTCGTATACTCCCCTACAGAGTTGTCTGTCTAGATTTCTCTTTTCCCCAGCGGAATAATTTTTGCTGGTATGTGAATTCTACCTATCTGGGGTTTGAAAGTCTATCTTTGACTTAGTCTTTCTTTGAAATTCCGCTTTCGGTCGGTCTTTCTTTTCGAGTCCGCTTTTGGTCGTACTCGTCTGCTGTTGAAACTCCGCTTTCGGTCGTACTCGTCTGCTGTTGAAACTCCGCTTTCGGTCGGTCTTTCTTTTCGAGTCCGCTTTCGGTCGTACTCGTTTGTTGTTAAAATTCCGCTTTCGGTCGGTCTTTCTTTTCGAGTCCGCTTTCGGTCGTACTCGTTTGTTGTTGAAACTCCGCTTTCGATCGGTCTTTCTTTTTGAGTTCGCTTTTGGTCGTACTCGTTTGCTGTTGAAATTCCGCTTTCGGTCGGTCTTTCTTTTCGAGTCCGCTTTCGGTCGTACTCGTTTGCTGTTGAAACTTCGCTTTCGGTCGGTCTTTCTTTTCGAGTCCGCTTTCGGTCGTACTCGTTTGCTGTTGAAACTCCGCTTTCGGTCGGTCTTTCTTTTCGAGTCCGCTTTTGGTCGTACTCGTTTACCGTTGAAATTCCGCTTTCGGTCGGTCTTTCTTTTCGAGTCCGCTTTTGGTCGTACTCGTTTGCCGTTGAAATTCCGCTTTCGGTCGGTCTTTCTTTTCGAGTCAGCTTTCGGTCGTACTCGTTTGCTGTTGAAATTCTGCTTTCAGTCTGTCTTTCTTTTCGAGTCCGCTTTCGGTCATGTACTCGTTTGCCGTTGAAATTCTGCTTTCGGTCGGTCTTTCTTTTCGAGTCCGCTTTCAGTCGTATTCGTTTGCTATTGAAATTCCGCTTTCGGTCGGTCTTTCTTTTCGAGTCCGCTTTCGATCGTACTCGTTTGCTGTTGAAATTCCGCTTTCGGTCGGTCTTTCTTTTCGAGTCCGCTTTCGGTCGTACTCGTTTGCTGTTGAAATTCCGCTTTCGGTCGGTCTTTCTTTTTGAGTCCGCTCTCGGTTGTACTCGTATTATTTTGTTTCTCCCCAGCGTAGTCTGCCTTCGGTCGGTCCACCTTTTCGAGCTCGTCTGCGGTCGTCCTCATTTTATTTCTTGTTGGGTAGCCCGTCTGTGGCCGGTCTTCCATTTCGAGTTCGTCTTCGACCGTCCTCGTTAGCAATTCTATTTCGTTATCCCCACAGTTTGCAAATTTCTAGGTTTTAGTATTCAATTTCCATGTATCTCGATTGTCTGGAAATCTTCGATTCCATACCCTCAGATCCAAGAATTTTAAATAGGGGCAGCTGTAGCACCTCAAAATTTGCCCTCTCATCTTTCATATCATTTAGCATGAGCTTTCGTTGCATTGCATTGCATTCAAGCATGGAAAAATAAAGCATTCATCATTTGCATTTCATTGGTTCATGGGCATGGGATCAGGGTATTTAACTAAATCCAAGAAGCCTGGAGCCTCAAGAGGTCTCAAATTGAGTCATCATCTTATCATATGATCAAGCCTGATAAGAGAATGCAAGGGAATCACATCATCCTAATCAGTGCAAGACTAGGGTTTTGGAATTCTTGAGTATAATGCCCCAATGGGCAAGATCTTTGAGCTTTTATCACCTCCAAATGGCATATCTTATCTTTGTAAGAAAGGATATACATCATATTCAAAGGAATTTGGATTTGGAGGATGTGCAAATTCCTCCTAGACTGAGGGGTTTAAAACTAGGGTTTGCCATAAAATTAGTTTATTTCTGATTTCTTGGGAAACACTTGATATCATGGTATTCTACATGTCCTCAAGGGTTTGGGGATGAAGAATGGTCCATCAATTTGGTTTGGAAGGGTTTCAATTGATCAGTTGACTGAAAATCAATACAATTAGGGAAAAGTCAACTGTGGAGAGGAAAAAGTCAACTCCTGACTTTTTAAGGTCAAATCCATGAAATTCAAGTCACATATGTTCATTGGACAAGATTTGATCAAGAAATGATGGAGGAATCATCAAAAATCAAGAAATGTATTAAGTTTCCATTTTTAGAAACTTAGGGTTTCCAAAAATGGCAAGTTTGGACCATTTTGCACTACACTTTAAGGCTTCCTTTCTTCAAGATAAAAGCTCCAAGCTTCAGGCCCAAGTTGAGCCAATTAAAGTTCACACTCTAAGCTTCAAATCCATATAAAGAACTCTTCCATTGGATCAAAATTGAGGGAGTTATGATCAATCAAAGTTTGGTAAAATCAAGGCAAATTTCAAGTCATGGCAAGGCAAGTTCAGGCCTCCAGGCCGTAATTTCATCAAACACTTGGTGTGCCAAATTTCAAGCCATTTTTCTCATTGAAGGAAGCTTCAAATGAAAAAATGTTAAACATCAAAGTTTTTTTTCTCAATGTCCTCTTCAACTTTGATGTTGAACATTTTTCAATTTGAGCAAGTTATGAGAGAGTTATGATGGTCCAAAGTTGATGGTTTCATGCTGAATTTTCACAAGGCCATAGCCATGCATGCCATGCAGCTTGCCATGCCCTTAATTCAGTTTGGACCCCTGGTATTCTAAGCAATTTTTCACCACTTTAGAGGCATTGTTTTACTTGGAATCAAACATCAACATTGTTCTATGATGTGTCCTTAATCCATAGCCATCAAAAGCTCAGGATTTCATGCCTTGTACATGAAGAATTCCTCCCTCAAATTTCCATGGTTTCATCTGCCAAAATTGGAATGTTGTAACATTGTTGTTAATGTTAAAACAGAGTCATGCACATACACTTCACACCATCCACTCTTTACTTCTTTAAGCCAAACACACTCTCTTACATATGCCATGTTATGTCGCTATCATGCACCAAAGAGGAAAAATAAAACTTGTCTTGCAAGTTGCTGCTACATCACTACCATTCATTCTGACCACATAACCTCATCACCATTTCATTTCATGATCACCACCATAAGTAACATGAGCTCACCATCACTCTAACAAAACCTTCCAACTCGTCCATAACTAACTGACTCAGTTAGTTAGAGTGAACTCACTTAACTCACTCACTAAACCCAATGTCTAACTGTTAACTCCTCTAGTTAACACCTAACCACAATTATATAAGCTTCACTCCAACTATTTTTGAGGACTCTCTCTCATTTTTCACGATTTCACAAACTCTCATTTTTTTCACTCTCACTCCAAAAACACTCTCAAGCTTTCTCTCTGAACTCTCTCTCTCTGCACGAATTCCTCAAGTTCTTCCTCAATCATCACAATCAAGCAAGAGTAAATCACTGAAGCATTGAATAGCTTAATCATCTCCAATCTCATATTAAGTTCTCTTCTTATTTTCAAGATCAAATAGCATTTATTTTGCTCAAATTGAAGTTCTAGAAGTTCAAGATCAAGTTGATATCTCTGGTTTTCTTAACAATCTCAAAGATCTTCAAGTTTCAGGTTCCAAAATCCTCAAACCTTTCTTGCACGATTTTCACTGTTTTTTATAATTTTTGTGTTGATCTGAGCTCAATAGGAGCATCTGACACTCCGGCTAGTTAATAGAGCTCCTTAGGAGTTTAGACTAAAAATTAGGGCAAAGCTTCTCTTCTTCGATTCTCTTTATTCATGCTTGATCTATGAATTTTGTTGTTGAATTTGTGTTCCTCATGAGATTAGCTTTCGTTTGATACCTGATTTGTGCATTTCTGGGGAGATGTGAGGGTTACAGTGGCCAGAGAAGATGACTGGAGGTCCTTCTCCGGCCGGTGAGGGGTCAGCTAGGGTTTAGTGTAGCTTTATAACACATCCGTTGATTTTTGTTTGATCTGATGGTCCACAACACGCCAACGCATAAATGAGGAGGTGGCCACTCAAGTGCTTTATTTTTTGACTCTGCATGATCACATGTGTGTGCGTGCTTGGTAGTTATTGTGTTCGTGCATGCTGTTTCGTTTGATCTGATTGTTTTGTTGAATGGTGGTGATTGATTGATCCTATGGCTATGATTGCATCCACATATTAATTGAGATACACCTGATTCACACACGCATGCGCTCTTAGTGGATTGGATTGATGTTTCCTATTTGCACACCCTATCCTTGGGCCCAAACCATTTTGAACGTGCATTTTTACTTTTTCTGCACCCCTTCCCATTTCATTTCATTTTTATTTTTCTTTCATATATTGTTTTGATTTCTTTTTATTAAAAATACCAAATAAAGTCTAAAAATTCCAAATTAATTCATGCGTGTTCTTAACACATTTAAATAATTTTCTATTATTTTTAATTCTAATTTCATGAATTTTAGATCATAATTCCATAATTTCTTTCCAATTTCTTTTTTGAGTGAATTTCTTCATGAACACTTAAGCTTGCACATTTTATTTCTCTCATTTCACACACTGTTTTGCATCTATTCTTTTTGAATTGATTATAGAACATCTTGAAGCATATAAAACAATTTTCATTTAATTTTTAAAGTCATTTTATCATGTGTTTGGATGTGTATCTTTAAGTGTTTTTGTGGAGTGTTTCAATGTGATTTCATGAGGCCTTTTGAGGCATTTTTCTTTTGAGTTTTGCTATGAGGTTTTGTGGAATGTTTTGCTTCTAATCAGTAATGTATATGACATCTTTCCATATTTTTCTCATGTACTTGGATAGTTGTTTGATGCCTTGTGATTGGAGTTACTTTTGTGCACTTTCTTCTACTTTATGCTAACATGTTTTGATGAGGCATTTATGCCACCATTTTATGATTGTGTGTGCATCTTTTATAGGTCATTTGTATGATATTATGGGTCATCCTTGTTTCATTATAGGTCACTTTGACTTGTGTTTGCATTTGATATGAGTTTATGTATTATAACTTGAAAGTTTGACATGATTCCTTCTCTTGTATATTCTTAAGCTCTACATGTTTCATGTGTGCATTTTTGTATGCCATTTCATACATTCCATTTGCATCTTATTAATGGTATGCCACTGCCCATATGCATTCATTAATCATTCCACATGATATACATCATTAGTATTTCACTTTGTGTATACAATTGAAACTTGTTTCTTCTCTTTACTTCTATTTCATCTTATTTCTTCTACTTGTATCATTGCAACCATGACTTGTATGATGATTCATATGCATTAGAAGACATTTATAAATGGTATAGGTTCTGACCTTGAATGATTTTCATCTCTTAGGATCTTTATCCATTGATTCTTAATTTGTTTGATCATTACTTGTTATTCTTTCCTTGTTTCACTACTTGTAAATAGTTTTTGAACTAACCTTTTCATGTAGGTGCTAATGGTAAGTAAGTATGTGGATATGCTTCCACATACACTTCTTTCTTTCATCTTCTCTTATCTCTTTTAATCATTCAACTTGTGATCATGATAAGCATTTATATGCTTTCCTTGAATAACTTCTTTCTTCTCCCTTTTGAGTTATAACTCATCTTCTACTTTAGAAGTGAGTTGTTTAACTCACTTTTCTTCTCTTTTCTTTTAGACATAGGTTTCTAAACCCCACTTAGCCATTAAGAACATCCATGTATGATAACTTTAGGGTTTGGGTCTTAGTCTCCCTCATTAGATTTTGCCTTTCTAACCATTTGAGTCTTTCTTCTTCTCTTCTCAAAATAAAAAGCAAAAACACTTAATAAAGGCATAACATATATTGTATTTGAGACTTTCATGTGAGAATAAGATAGTGAGGGGTCTTCCCTCATTTTCTTAGAATGTTTAGCATACGTCCCATCTTGGGTCGATATGCTTGGCATTCGATCCTACATGAGAGACTTAAATACAATATGCGTTGTAAACACAATGTAATCAAAACACTTCTTTTCAAAATACAAAAACAAACAAACAATTCTCTTTTCATCTCCTTCATTCCCTTCCTTAAGGACTCGTCATGTCCGTTCTACCGCAAACAGGTAACGCCTAAGTCTCCCTACAGCGAGCTGCAACACCTAACTGCTGGAACGCACGCACTAATGTTTCCACTAAAAAACACAAACAAAGCAACCCTTGTTGAACCGAACTACATTTGCTCTGATTCTTCTTTCTTGCCTGATTGAAGATACGTAGGCACGAGATGCGATATCTCGACAAGCAACCTTTCCCCGTAGTCCGTCGAACTACGTTGACTCTGACTTTCCCATTGCACTGAGGGAATACGTAGGCCTAGGACTCTGAGGACGTCCTATCGAGTCACTTCTTTTCCTTTTCTTCTTCGTTTCTTCATTCTTTCCCGTACCTGTTCCTTTTCCTTTCCAGTAGCAGCGGAGTTCCAGATGACGACACCCTTTGATCGAGACGGCAAGCGTGGATTCCATCGGGTATAATGGACGTGTTGGGTACTAACACCTTCCCTTTGCGTAACCGACTCCCGAACCCAGTTCTCTTGGTCGTAAGACCATGCTCTTTCCTTCCCTCAGGTTTACGCAGTGTTTCCTTTCCCTCTCTTGGGATAAATACACATTGTTGGCGACTTTGTTTCGGTGCCACTTTCGCGTTTATACCTGGATGAAAATCCCGGGAGCGACACCCATTATCTAATTATTCACATTAGATTTTAATTTAATAAAAACAATAATATTACTAAAAATAATAAGAATAATAATAGTAGGAATAATAACTAAAAATAATTTCCATAGTACTATTAATGGACATACTGCCACCTCATCGCTCTTATATCAATATCACTTTTACACACTCATACACAACCCTAAACAAGTCCAACAATTAAAATAAAACACGACGATTAAATAATTTAAATTGGGGTGTTACAACTCTCCCCCACTTAAATTATTTTCGTCCTCGAAAATGTACCTGATGGAAATAGCTCCGGATACGACTCTCGCATCCTGCTCTCCAGCTCCCAGGTCACACTTCCCCCCAGCAGCTCCTCCCCAAGATACTCTCACTAGAGGTATCTCCTTTCCCCTGAGTTGCTTCATCTTGCGATCCTCGATCCTTATCGGCGTCGCCTCCACAGTAAGGTTATCTCTAATATGCACCTTATCCCTCAGGATAACATGAGATGGATCAGATACATACTTTCGAAGTTGTGACACATGAAACACATCATGCAAGTTCGAAAGTTCAGGCGGTAACGCCAGTCTATAAGCAATTGCACCAACTCTCTGCAAGATCTGATACGGTCCAATAAACTTAGGATCCAACTTCTTCCATTTTAATGCACGTTCCACACCGGTCACTGGGTTGACTCTCAGGAACACGTGATCACCTTCACTGAATTCCAAATCTTTATTTCGATTATCATGATAACTTTTCTGCCTACTCTGAGACGCCTTCATCTTTTCACGGATCATTTGAATTGTCTCAGTAGTCAGTTGCACAATTTCTGGTCCAAGCACCACATTCTCACCTGTTTCGTACCAACACAGAGGTGTCCTACACCTCCTACTATACAAAGCTTCGAAATGCGCCATTCCAATGCTAGAATGGTGACTATTGTTGTATGTGAACTCGATCAATGGCAAATGAGTATCCCACGCACCACCTTTTTCCAATACACAGGCCCTCAGCAAGTCCTCCAACAACTGAATAGTTCTCTCTGACTGACCATCGGTCTGTGGATGATAAGCAGAGCTCAACTTCAACTTAGAACCCAAGGCTTCCTGTAGACTCCTCCAAAATTCTGAAGTAAACCTCAGATCTCTATCCGACACTATGCTCGACGGAACACCATGCAGCTTTAGAATTATTCTGATATAAATCTCCACCAGCTTCGACAATGGAAAACTGATGTTAATTGGTATAAAATGTGCGGTTTTCGTAAGTCGATCCACCACTACCCAAATAGCATCAAAGCCTCTCGCCGTATTTGGCAAACCAGTAACAAAATCCATAGCAATACTATCCCATTTCCATTCCAGAATTTCCAACGGTTGCATTAATCCCGACGGCTTCTGGTGTTCCACCTTTGACTTCTGACATATCAAACAAGCATAAACAAACTGAGCTATGTCCCTCTTCATACCGGACCACCAAAATAACTTCTTCAAGTCTTGATACATCTTTGTAGCTCTCGGATGAATACTCAAGCTACTCCGATGACTTTCCTCTAAGATTGCCTTTTTCAATTCCTCATTATCTGGTACACAAATTATGCCCCGGGACCTCAACACACCAACATTATCCACTTTAAAGTCACTATCAGAATCATCCCCTCCTGTAGGCATCAATTCCACTAATTTCACATCCAGTTTCTGATTTTCTTTAATTACATCCAAAAAGTCATTATTCACCTTCAGCATACCCAATCTAATTCTCTCTATGGATTGTCTTCCGACTTAGAGCATCTGCTACAACATTAGCTTTTCCCAGATGGTAACTCAAATTGAAATCATAATCCTTTAAGAACTCTAACCACCTTCTCTGCCTCATATTCAACTCCTTCTGATCGAATAAGTATTTCAGACTCTTGTGATCACTGAATACTTCAAATCTTGATCCATACAAATAATGTCGCCAAATTTTCAACACGAAAACTACTGCCGCTAATTCCAGATCATGAGTAGGATAGTTCCTCTCATGCACCCTCAACTGTCATGAAGCATAAGCCACTACTTTGCCATCTTGCATTAACACACCGCCTAATCCCATCTTAGACGCATCACAATACACTGCAAAAGGATCATTTGGACTTGGTAGAATTAACAATGGTGTTGTAGTCAATTTCTTCTTCAGTTCCTCAAAACTTTCCTCACAGGCAGCATCCCAAACAAAAGCTTGATTCTTCCTGGTTAGCTGAGTCAATGACAATGCCAGTTTAAAAAACCCTTCAATGAATCGTCTATAGTAACCTGCCAAACCTAAAAAGCTTCTAATCTCCGTTGCTGTTTTCGGAGGCTCCCACTTAAGTACTGCACTTACTTTAGATGGGTCCACCGCTATACCATCACCAGAGATAACATGACCCAAGAAACTCACAGTCTTCAACCAGAATTCGCACTTCGAGAACTTTGCAAACAATTTATTATCTTTCAACACCTGCAATGCGATTCTCAAGTGTCTTGCATGGTCCTCGTCAGACTTAGAATAAATCAGTATATCATCAATAAATACCACAATAAACTGATCCAGATAAGAGTGGAAGATACGATTCATATATTCCATAAACACACCCGGCGCATTAGACACTCCGAAAGGCATCACTGCATATTCGTAATGTCCGTAGCGAGTTCTGAAAGCAGTCTTCTGAATATCACCTTCCTTTACTCTAATCTGATGGTAACCCGACCTCAGATCAATTTTGCTGAAAACACGAGCTCCTACTAGCTGATCCGTTAAGTCATCAATCCTCGGAAGTGGATACTTATTCTTAATGGTCACTTTATTCAATTGACATAATCAATGCACAGACGCATACTACCATCCTTCTTTTTCACCAACTACACTGGAGCTCCCCACGGTGACACACTTGGTCTAATAAACTTCTTATCGAGCAATTATCCGACCTGAGATTTCAACTCTACCAATTCTAATGCAGACATCCTGTACGGTGCCATAGAGATAGGCCTGGTACCCGGTACAAGGTCAATAGTGAATTCAACTTCCCTTGTCAGAGGCAATTCTGTGATGTCATCTGGAAACACTTCAGGAAATTCATTCACTACTGGTAATTCATTAACTGAAGTCTTGCTTTCAACAGATAACAAGGCAAACACCGCAAACAGCCTCGCTTCATCCTCCAAAAACGCCCTCAACTCCCTGCTAGATAGCGAATCTGCTAATGCTTCCTCTTCAGGAGTAAGAA
The DNA here is from genome assembly GCA_022829125.1 of Lathyrus tuberosus. NCBI lineage: Eukaryota > Viridiplantae > Streptophyta > Magnoliopsida > Fabales > Fabaceae > Lathyrus > Lathyrus tuberosus. The sequence goes on from JALAZF010000043.1 coordinate 4,618,149, forward strand.
ACAGTAACGTCTTCCGGAAGCAATCAATATAAACCCGATTGAACTCCAACCAGTTCATTCCCAAAATAACATCGAGATTACCGAGTGGCAAACAAATAAAGTCCACTCTGAAATCTCTACCAAACATGGTCAGCGGACACTTCAAACACACCAAAGAAGTAACCACAGAACCAATAGACGGAGTTTCAATCGTCATCCTCTGCTCTAGAGTAGATGGCACAATCCCTAATCTCTTCACACAGTCAACAGAAATAAACGAGTGCGTTGCACCCGTGTCAATGATAGCAATCAAAGGAATATCATTAATAAAGCAAGTACCTTTGACGGAACGCTCCTCATCAGTGGATTGGGCTCCCACCAAGGCAAACACCTTCCCACCAATTTGAGACGCCTGAGATTTCTTCGGCTTCTCACAGTGAGTGCTGATGTGACCCTTCTCTCCGCAATTATAACAAGTAGGCATTGTGGCTCTGCAATCTACTATAACATGACCAGGCTTACCACACTTAAAACACTTCTTCACCTCATTCGGACAGTTATTAGCATGGTGACTCGCACCACCACATCGGAAACACTTGAGAGTATCAGAACCTACTCTTTTCTCCTTTGGTTTCTTTCCTACGTCAGTTTTATGTTTCCCTTTATCAGCTGGAGCACTGTAAGGAGTACCTCCAAACCTCTGCTTTCCCTTCTTCTCATTCACAGCCTTGTAATGAGCAATTCTGGCTCTGTTATCATTGTCATAGATTCTGCTTATGCTTACCAGTTCTGGATAATTTCTTATTTTCTGACAAGTAATGCCCAGTTTGATCTCGGGACGCAGCCCATTCTCAAACTTCAAGCACTTCGAAGTCATGGCTTCTTCAGTATTGTAATGAGCACAATACTGTACCAATTCCTCGAATCAAGCAGCATACTCAGCAACAGTCTTATCACCCTGTTTCAGCTCTAAAAATTCAACCTCCTTTGCACTACGAATATCTTCCGGAAAATACTTTTCCAGAAACTCAGCTTGAAATACTTCCCAAGTAACCTCAGTACCTGCAGCTTCCAATCTCTGACGACTGTTGTCCCACCAGGCCTCAGCCTCCCCTTCTAGCATATAAGTGCCAAAACGTACCTTCTGAGCATCACTGCATTCCATGGTCCTGAAGATCTTCTCAACAGCCTTCAGCTATTTCTGTGCAGCCTCTGGATCCAAAATACCTCCCTCATATGTAGGCGACTTATTGCTCTGGAACTGTGCCAAGTCACGAAACTGAGCACCTCCAGCCTGATTAGCGTTCTCTACAGCTTGTTCCATGGCTTGCATAGCAGCAGCAAGAGCAGCATCATTCCTTCCTGCCATACTGGTCAACAATCAACATAAGGTAAGAACACACAACTGACTCCTATACTAAGGACATACTCAACTACTACACCTGGCCGGACGGACCGACCTGCTCTGATACCAATTGTAACACCCCACTTTCCCATTTATGAAAAATACACAAAATTCTATGAAATAATCAGAGTTTTTACACAAAAAATAAAGTAGGATGCCACATTCATAAAACCAACCTCAAACTCCTTTTATTAAATGAAATAAAATAGCGGAAAATAATTTATTTATTCATTTCACGGCCACATGCCAACAACTATGAAAAACTCCACTAATACTCGTGGTCCACCATAAATTCAAACAAATGAAAGGTACGTAACTAAATTCAACACAAAATGACAATCAATAAAATTCCCAAAGTTCCCGTGTTACGTATCAGAGCGACTCCTACGACTCGAACAAGCAACACACACTCCAGCAACCTAAGTACCTGGATTATCTGTACTTCCGAAGAAGCACAGACACAACAACAATAACAAAGGGGTGAGAACTACATTCAATATTAAACGGTGAATAATACATATTAGAAGGTAGTTTCTCACATACATCATACAAACATACAATCACGACCTACTGTCACATTTAATCACCAATCAATCAACAAAGTAATAATGCAATGTGACTCGACATAGACACAATGCATGTGGTACCAACATCATGGTTCATTCAATCTAACCCGGATAGATCACATACACCCTTACTTGGCAATGATCTATCCCCACCATTCTCCAAATCAGAGTACGGATGAATCACATACACTCCTCCTGAGCAATGATTCATCCCACCAACACCATGAAATGCATAACACAATTATGCATATGAAACACGTGTACAATGGCATATATATACATGTTCATGATCCTCCTGATCACACCTGAATCACACATCAACATCCAACATCATACGATTACTTCGCACAACATCAATCAACTATTAATTAATTAATTCCCAAAAATTATTAAATTAATTATTTTCGTCACCAATTTCACACTACTCAAATTCTGGTATCTAATCCCAACCTCCCAAACCATAAGAAACTACAGTGGACGCGAAATCGGGAAAGAAATCGCAGAACACCAAAATTTTCCACGCACACTGGTCATACGCGTACTGACCTGAGTCATATGCGTATTGCCACACTCTCCCGCCCAAGCATACGCGTACCAGACGCGTAAGGTCTTCTGCCTCGCCCTGCCATACGCGTATTGCCTGACCTCATACGCGTATGGGCAGAGAGCTATTTCCTTCACAAATTCCTTTTTCAGATCTGGACACACGTATAACTACTCCATACATGTATTGCCAAGCCACCATACGCGTATCCTTACGCGTATGGGCAGAGGGCCGTGCCAAAACCTCCTTGTGGCCTCCCCGTACGCGTAATGCCTCCCATCCTGCCTAGCCGTACGCGTAACACCTTCCCCAATACGCGTAAGCCCATATCTGTTACCCAAAACCTGCTTCTCCACACCAGTCTGAGTTTTGCTACGGGATCTCCACTTTTTCACTCTAAAACAGTCCTAAAACTTGTTCTACATCAATTTCATGTTCTATTACTCATCCTACATCTTTCGCTTAACATTATTAACTCAGATTTTAGTCTAAATTCATCCTCCAAATCTAAATTAAATTCAACTCTGCAATGTCACATTCAACAACAATAACAACATCAAGATGATAGACAAAATCAGAAGTTCAGCACATAATATTCATCACAGATTCACGCATATACATCACATACTCATATGATAACATGCATTCAAATGAATTCCTACGGGGTTAGGACTCCCCACTACCCTCACATGATTAATTCACTAATATTAAACCCGTTCTCCCCCCTTACCTCGAATCTTTGCTCAATTTCCTGCGAAATTCTGATGAAGATGATAGCCCTAGCACAACCTTGTTCTTCCTCTCCTTGGTTTTTCTCTTTTTCTCTCCAAAATTCTGATATGACTAAACCCCCACTAATTTTCACTAATCTTCCATTAATTACTAAACTACCCTTATTATTTCATATCAGCCCATTATCTAATTATTCACATTAGATTTTAATTTAATAAAAACAATAATATTACTAAAAATAATAAGAATAATAATAGTAGGAATAATAATTAAAAATAATTTCCATAGTACTATTAATGGACATACTGCCACCTCATAGTTATTATATAAATATCACCCTTACGCACTCAGATACGCACCCTAAACAAGGCCAACAATTAAAATAAAACATGACGATTAAATAATTTAAATTGGGGTGTTACAACTCTCCCCACTTAAATTATTTTTGTCCTCGAAAATGTACCTGATGGAAATAGCTCCGGATACGACTCTCGCATCCTGCTCTCCAGCTCCCAGGTCACACTTCCCCCAGCAGCTCCTCCCCAAGCTACTCTCACCAGAGGTATCTATTTTCCCCTGAGTTTCTTCATCTTGCGATCCTCGATCCTTATCGGCGTCACCTCCACAGTAAGGTTATCTCTAATCTGCACCTCATCCCTCTGGATAACATAAGATAGATCAGATACATACTTCCAAAGTTGTGACACATGAAACACATCATACAAGTTCGAAAGTTCAGGCGGTAACGCCACTCTGTAAGCAACTGCACCAACTCTCTGCAAGATCTGATACAGTCCAATAAACTTAGGATCCAACTTCTTCGATTTTAATGCACGTCCCACACCGGTCACTGGGTTGACTCTCAGGAACACGTGATCACCTTCACTGAATTCCAAATCTTTCTTTCGATTATCATGATAACTTTTCTGCCTACTCTGAGACGCCTTCATCTTTTCACGGATCATTTGAATTGTCTCAGTAGTCTGTTGTACAATTTCTGGTCCAAGCACCACATTCTCACCTGTTTCGTACCAACACAGAGGTGTCCTACACCTCCTACTATACAAAGCTTCGAAAGGCGCCATTCCAATGCTATAATGGTGACTATTGTTGTATGTGAACTCGATCAATGGCAAATGAGTATCCTACGCACCACCTTTTTCCAATACACAGGCCCTCAGCAAGTCCTCCAACGACTGAATAGTCCTCTCTGACTGACCATCGGTCTGTGGATGATAAGCCGAGCTCAACTTCAACTTAGAACCCAAGGCTTCCTGCAGACTCCTCCAAAATTCTGAAGTAAACCTCGGATCTCTATCCGACACTATGCTCGACGGAACACCATGCAGCTTCACAATTATTCTGATATAAATCTCCGCCAGCTTCGACAATGGAAAACTGATGTTAATTGGTATAAAATGTGCGGATTTCGTAAGTCAATCCACCACTACCCAAATAGCATCAAAGCCTCTCGCCGTATTTGGCAAACCAGTAACAAAATCCATAGCAATACTGTCCCATTTCCATTCCGGAATTTCCAACGGTTGCATTAATCCCGACGGCTTCTGGTGTTCCACCTTTGACTTCTGACATATCAAACAAGCATAAACAAACTGAGCTATATCCCTCTTCATATCAGACCACCAAAATAACTTCTTCTAGTCTTGATACATCTTTGTAGCTCCCGGATGAATACTCAAGCTACTCCGATGACTTTCCTCTAAGATTGCCTTTTTCAATTCCTCATTATCTGGTACACAAATTCTGCCCCGGAACCTTAACACACCAACATTATCCACTTTAAAGTCACTATCAGAATCATCCCCTCCTGTAGGCATCAAGTCCACTAATTTCACATCCATTTTCTGATTTTCTTTAATTACATCCAAAAAGTCATTATTCACCTTCAGCATACCCAATCTAATACTCTCTGGTGTAGTTTCACAAACCATACTCAAGTCTCTGAATTGCTCAATCAATTCCATTTCTTTCACCATCAAGGCTGACATATGGATTGTTATCCGACTTAGAACATCTTCTACAACATTAGCTTTTCCCGGATGGTAACTCAAATTGAAATCATAATCCTTTAAGAACTCTAACCACCTTCTCTGCCTCATATTCAACTCCTTCTGATCAAATAAGTATTTCAGACTCTTATGATCACTGAATACTTCACCGAACGGCCAGGGAATATCCTGGCGAGGATGCAGAGCTCAGGTCGCGTTTGAGGCCTGAGTTCGCAACGTGAACCTCCCATCGCGAGCTGGGTGTTCTGCCTGTCGTGGTACTTTGACGACAACGACGCTCGATTGAGGGGCCGTTGTCGAGCAGAGACCCGTCTCGTTCCTGAGCGAGGTTCTGCGTTACTGGCATGCGACGCTTGTACCTAGGCGTGCATCGTGGTTGGTCTGTGATGCTCGTCGTCGTGACAGATCAAAGCGATAGTTAAGGCCTTACCTGTAGTATTGTTTCAGTTTTTTGGTGTTCCATGGTCGAGCAAGTTCTTCCCCGTTGAGATGTTCTAGGTAATAGGCCCTATTCTCCGTTTTTGCGTGGACACGATAGGGTCCTTCCCAATTAGCGGCCAATTTTCCTTCGCGAGAGTCTTTATGGTTTCTTCTTAGGACAAGGTTGCCCATGTTGAACTCTCGTCGTATGGCTTTGGCATTGTGCCTGATGGTAATTTTTTATTTTAGCGAGGATTCGCAGAGTGCTTCCCCTTACCGGACTTCCTCGACGAGGTCGAGTTCCTCCCTTAATGATTCGTCGTTTATCTCCTCGTCTAGGGGCGATTCCGTCTGCCTGGAGGGTACGTGAACTTCGATGGGGATCACAACTTCGGTCCCGTAGGCCAAGTGAAAGGGGGTCTCCCCGGTTGAAGAGTGTGGTGTTGTGCGGTATGCCCATAAGACGTTGTGCAACTCCTTGACCCAAGCTTTCTTAATTTCGTCCTGCCTTCATTTGAGGCATCAAAGGATGACTCGGTTTGCCGCTTCAGCTTGCCCGTTTATTAGGGGATGTTCGACGGATGCGAAGTGTTGCTTCGTGCCTAGCTGGGCGACGAAGTCCTGGAACTTCCTGTCCGTGAACTGTGTCCCGTTGTCCGTGACTATAGCCTAGGGGATGCCAAAACATGGGAGGATGTTTCGTTTATAGAAACGCAGTATGTTAAGGGCAGTTATCTTGGCCAGGGCCTCCGCTTCTATCTAATTTGTGAAGTAGTCCACACCTAGTATTAAATATTTGTTCTGATTTGATCCCACCACGAAGGGTCCTAGGATGTCCAGGCCCCACCAGGAAAATGGCCACGGGGAGGACATAGCTTTGATCTCATTAGGTGGAGCTAGGTGCATGTCCCCGTGCCGTTAGCATTTATCGCATTTCTTCACGTGCTCCTTCGCGTCGTGCTGCATGGTTGGCCAGTAGTATCCTGCTCGGAGGGCCTTTCGGTCAAGGGACATTCCTCCGAGATGTTGGGCATTGATTCCTTCGTGGATTTCGTACAAGACGTGGGCGACCATTTCTTCCTTGACACACTTGAGCAGCAGGATGGAGAATCCTCTCCGGTAGAGTTTATCTTCGATCAGGACATAGGAGCAGGCCCTCCGCCTAACTACGCTGGCCTCTTTAGGGTTGGACGGGAGTTTGTCTCTGGCGAGGTAGTTGTAAACAGGGGTCATCCAGCAATTGCTGTCGCCGATCACTTGTACGTCGAGGGTCGGGGAAGCTTTATCAATGCTGGGTCGAGGAAGTACCTCTTGTATGACGGACTTGTTTTTGCCTTTCTTCTTTGTGTTGGCTAATTTGGACAAAACATCTCCTCGGACATTGTGTTCGCGGGGAACATGTTTTACCTCTACTGCTGCGAACTTCGTTATCTTCTTCTTGACCAGGGCTAAGTATTCGGTCAGGTTGTCGTTTTTAGCTTGATATTCTCCTCGGACTTGAAGGGCCACGAGTTGTGAATCTGTGCAAATAACGACTTCTTCCGCGCCAAGGTCTTCTGCCAAGCGTAACCCGGCGAGGAAGGCTTCGTACTCAACCTGGTTGTTAGAGGTGGGGAAGGACATGATAAGTGAAACTTCAACGATGATTCCCTCGTCGCTTTCCAGTATGATGGCGGCCCCACTCCCTGTCGAACTGGAGGCCTTTTCTACGAAAATGGTCCATTTGTGTGCTCCGCAAGTGGGGGAGTCTGCGAACGTCATTTCTGTGACAAAGTCGGCCAGGGCCTAGGCTTTAAGGGTTTTCTTGCTCTTGTACTGGATGTCGAATTCGGACAGCTCGAGCGACCATTTGAGCATTCTACCGGCCATGTCTGGTCGTCCCAATAGCTGCTTTACAGGTTGATCTGTTCGAACCACAATCATGTGGGCTAGAAAGTAGTGTCTCAGTCTTCTAGCTACGTTGATGAGGGCCAGCGCCACTTTTTCAATTTGTTGGTACCTTAACTCTGGCCCCTGCAGTGCTTTGTTCGTGAAGTATATGGGCTTCTATCCGTCAGGGGTCTCGCGGATAAGAGCGACGCTTACTGCCTCAGTTGCTACAGTGAGATATAGGTACAAAGTTTCATCGTTGTCTGGGCGAGAGAGAATGGGCAGTTCTGAGAGTGCTCGTTTCAGATGGAGGAGAGCCTGTTCGCATTCCTCGGTCTATTCGAACGCTGCCTCCTTACGGAGGAGTTTGAAGAATGGTAGGGCGTGTTGGACAGACTTGGCCACGAAACGGGATAATGACGTGAGCATCCCATTGAGGGACTGGATGGATTTCTTTGACTTGGGCGTTGGAAACTCAGAGAATGCCTGACATTTATCGGGGTTGGCTTCGATCCCTCGCTCTGTCACGTAGAAGCCGAGGAATTTTCCTGCCTGGACACCGAACGTGCATTTCTCTGGGTTGAAATGCATCTGGTACTTCCTGGCCTGTTCGAAGACCTTTCTTAAGTAGGCGGTGTGGTCGGTTTCCTCGTGGGATTTTACGATCATGTCGTCCATATAGACTTCGAGCATGTCGCCTATCTCTCTTCGGAAGACCTTGTTCATCATTCTTTGATAGGTCGCATCGGCGTTCTTCAGGCCGAAGGGCATTACATTGTAGTAATAGTTGCCCGATTCGGTCATGAAGGCCGTGTATTTTTTATCGCTTATTGCCATTGGAATTTGATTATAGACCGAATTAGCGTCCATGAATGATAAAAGTTTAAAACCGACAAAGTTATCAACAAGTTTATCAATATTAGGGAGGGGGGTAGGCATCCTTCGGGCATGCCTTATTAAGATCAGTATAGTCAATGCACATTCGCCATTTGCCATTAGATTTTTTCACGAGTACAACGTTGGACAGCCAAGTGGTGTACTTGGGTTTCGAGATAAATTTTGCCTCGAGGAGGTCTTTTACAGCTTTTTCTGCAGCCCCCATTGGAGACTGCTTTCTCCTACGTTATGCTACTGCTTTGACGGCCGGGTCAATCGTGAGTTGGTGGAAAGCGACGGAAGGGTCCAATCCAGGCATCTCGGCGGCGCTCCAGGCAAACAGGTCAGCATTCTCATGGAGGCAGGCTTTGAGCTGCTTCCTCGCGATGTCGGGGAGATCCGCTCTAATCTTTACTCCCTGCTGGGGGTCTTCACCGAACAAAACAAGCTCAAAGTTGCCATCCGGGATTGGGCACATCGGATGGTAGCTACTGCTGGACAGGGTAGACGAGCTGGTTGAAGCTGTTTGGTCCTCCTGCTGGTCTCCTTCGGGGAAGCGGCTGTCGAGGTCAATGGAGTCGACCTGAGGTAGAGGCTTGGCTTCCTCGGAACTGTTGGGCAGGGCTGGCTTGCTCGATACCTTTGGCTTGGAGGCGATGGCGTTGAGTCCCTTCGTGGCTGCTTTGAAACATCGTCATGCGACTTCAATGTCGTCGTGGAGGGTGGCGACCATCCCCTTTGAAATGTAATACTTCATCTTGAGGTGGACGGTTGAAGGCACATCTACCAACTTGGCCAATGTTAGTCTTTTGAAGATACACTGGTAAAGTGACGGGCAATTGATCACCAAAAACTGCACTTTGACAGACCTGGCCGTCTCTTCTGATCCAAAGGTTACGATCATTTCGACGTACCCCCAGGGTTTGGTCACTGATCCGTTGAATCCTTACAAATTAGACCCCACATAGGGGGTAAGGTGTGATTCGTCCAGCTGAAGTGTTGAAAATAGCTGGGAGTACATAATGTCGGCCGAGCTGCCTTGGTCGACGAGGATTCTGCGAACGTCGAAGTTCGCCATTCGAGCTCTGACGAGTAAGGGTATGCTCAAGTTTGGAGATCCTCCGAGGAGTTCTTCTCAGTAGAAGGAGATGGGGACAGAGCCCTTCTGGGCTCGGTCGAGCGTGGTCATCTTGCTGGAGCTCGTGCTGATTAGGTGCTCAAATTTCCTTTTCACGGAGCCCACCGTGATTTTATTGAAGCCCCCGCCCGAGATGACTATGGCGGAGGGGAATGTTTCCCACGGGCTGTGGGCCGCGAAGTAGGTAGGAGGGCTGAGCTCATCTGGGACGTAGAAGTCCTCTGGTCGCGATACGAACATGGCGACCTGGATGTTGGCCTCTTCCGAGGAAGGCACCTCTTCCTCTACCTTTTTGGACTCTTGGGTGTCCTGCCGGGGAGCGTCTTTCTTTTTCGTGAACTGTTTCAGGTGGCCATCCCTGATCAGTATCTTGATAGAATCCTTCAAATGGATGCAGTCTTCGGTAGTGTGACCGTGACTCTTATGGAAACGGCAGTACTTCGATTTGCCGGCGTTGGGTTTGGCTAGTATTTTTTTGGGGAAGCGGACCCCTGCTTGCTTGAATTTCGAATTCGCGCACTCGGACAGTATCTTCTCCCTAGAGACGGTCAGGGGGTATAGTCGTGGAATCGTCGGAGGGTCCCATGCTGTCGCGGGAGTCCCGTGGATGGTCTTCGTACTTCCTTTCTCCTCGACGGGATGTCAAGGCTTCTTCGCCTCTGGAGGCTCGAGCGTTCTCTTGGTGGCGGGAAGCTCGGATGGAGTTGGCCGCTTCCTTCTCCTCGTACTGAATGTGTGACTGTGCCTTGAGGAGGAGGGCATTCAGGTTCCTCGGAGGTGCGAGGCCGACGGCTTTAGAAAATTCGGAGCCTGGGCGGAGTCCTTGCTCGAGCATAAATTTTTTCATCTCGTCTGTTTTAGGGACCTGTACCGCTTCTTTGTTGAACCTCTCGATGTATGCCCGAAGAGGTTCGTCCTTTCCTTGGATTATGGCCCCAAGGGAGGCTTCAGTCTTGGGGTGACATCGTGGCACAGTGAAATGCCGGGAGAACATCCTCCCCAGTTGCTTCCACGACGTAATAGATTCTTCGGGCAACTGCTTGTACCACGTCATTTCCCCTTTCTGGAGCGTGGTTGGAAATAATCGGCATTTGATGGCGCCCCGGACGCCACGGCAGTCCAACAGTGCATCGATGTTCTCGATGTGCTCGTCGGGGTCAGTTGTGTCGTCGTACATGCCCAGTGTTGGGGACTTTTCCAGGCCCTTGGGAAGACGTGTTGCCAATATTTCTTGGGATAATGGGTTGTGAGGCTCATCATCGCTGCTAGAGTTGGTTAGCGACGGGGACCGCATGATTCGCTCGTGGCTGCGGCTTCTCTGAGGGGAAGGTGAACGGGCCCGACCCTTTGACCTGACCGGAGGTGACTGTTTGTCTCTTCGGGTCCTCTTGTGGCCGGGGGAGTGCTGGTTCCACGGGGAAACCTGATCGCGTTTTCGGACAGCGCGAGATTCTGGTTCTTGGCGCAGCCTTCAGTCGACTTCTCGCCGAGGTTGCGGGCTATTAGATCGTCGATGGTTCCTCCTCGGAGGAGGAGATCTTATACAGGCAGATTCCTCCAAAGTCCCGATCCTTTCGTTATGCTGAAGGATCAGGCGGTTGGTCTTGTTGAGCGCCTTCAGGAGGGCCACTACGGCCGCGTCGGCGTTGGGTGGAGCAGGAACGGGCTGGATGGCCAGCGAGGGTAGGTCATCTTCGCGATCAGCAGGAGTAGGGGAAGGAGAGGTTGTGGCCCCGTCTCTTAGAAAACGGGGATCTCTGAGGAGAGAAGATGGACCGCCAATGTCAGTCTTGATGACGGGGAGGACAGCAGATTAGAGAGCACTTTTGGCGTGATCTTGAGAGGCCATGATGATGATCTTGGAAATTTGCTTTGATCTTTGGTTTCCGGGGAAAGAAAGAAGGGGAGAACAAGAGTTCCCACAGACGGCACCACTGATCATGAAGGATGGATCAGTTCCTGTTGAAGTGGGCCACCAAGTACGTCTGAGATGTCGGGCGTATGGAGAGGATGGGGGGTGTACCTGCAAGGCACTCCGACGCTCAAGTAAGAAAGGGTCAGAGAAAAGGGGCAAGTACAAAGTATTAGTTCGTAGGGTGAATATTTGATATCTGACCCTCTCAAGTGAGAGGGTTTATATAGTGCCCCAAGTGCGTGGCCAACGTTCCTATTTTCGGAGCAAAATAATTGTTTTCCCGAAGAATAGGTAACTGCCCAAACTAGTCGTTATGTCGGACAGGTTGCCCAAAACTAGCTGTTATGTCGGGCATAAACATAGTTTCGGGCACATGCCCTTAGCTGTTCGGGGAGTGAAGGCGCTGTGCAGAACGGGCAGCATTTCTGGGGAGGATTCATGCAGTCCTTGCCCGATTTGAGGGGCAGAAAGGTCACTTTTGCCCCTTTGTGGATTGGACTTAGGCAATTGGGCCGTTCTGGGAGCAGAAGTGGATTGGGCCATACCTGGCCATCGGTCCAATCCAGAACAATATATATATATATATATATATTCATACCTTCATCCTCATCACACAACAAATTCCTAGAAATTCATCATAGACATACCCAACATCGCCATCAAAGAACAAGAATTTCTTGAACATTCACACAACTCATTCACAAAACCAAAAAACCTATTCAAACCGAGAAATCATCAATCTTCAACTTCACAAACTCAGATTTCCAAACAATCTTCAACACAAACATCATCCAACTTCGACACCCCTTTTTCTTTCTTTCTTCTTCTATCTACCGAAAATCAAACTCCATCTCACTATTTTTTTCCAAAATCCTAATTTTCCTTCACCCAAATTTTCCTTCTAAAACCCTAATTTTTTAAACAATAGAAAACCAAGATCATATAATCATTGATTCCGCTGCAAACAACACACTACCTCCACCCTCTTCCAAGAACCAAACCACCTAAAAAAAATATTAAAACACTGTTTCCTGGAAATATCAACAAGACATGCTTAACCCTTATTTCATGCACCCTAGCGACAATCCAGACCTTTCCATAATCACACTTCATCTCAACAACATGAATTATCATTCGAGGTCTTGATGGGTTTTGGTTGCTTTACGTTCTAAGAATAAGTTACAGTTTCTTAATGGAGCCCTAACCCGTTAAGATGACACAAGTGGTTTATCTATTGCATTGGATCGTTGCAACACAATTGTGATATCATGGATCACCAATTCCATCGAAGCTGACATTGCTCAGAGTGTCCTATGGATGGATGTAACACCCTAAACTCCAAATAATAGATTTTATATAAAAATAACAGGAAAATGATGTTACTCCATCATAAATACTTCATAAATCATAAAACAACAGATGTTGCAAAACATAAATTTATTTAGAAACACCATAAAACATGTCTGAATAGAACCGAATAAATACATCATAATCAAAATCTCATAATAGTTGATTATAAACAAATAAAAGTAACACAAACGAACGCCCTTATCCTCGGTGTTACAGATCAGAGCATTCTTATTCGAAAACTAGAATATACCGAAGATAAAAATCTGCTGAGAGGCAGCAACCATCTCACTGCTACAACGAACCTCAGTCCTGCTAATCACTTGTGCAAAGCACACCACAAACCAAGCAAACAAGAAAGGGGTAAGAATGTACTTACATATAGTAATGGTGAAAGTTTTGGCAACAGTATGATAATCGACAAATATGCCCCAGACTCACTAAGGCATTTGAGTAAGACACCTTCAGGCGTCTTTTTGAATGGTTCGTTCCCCATCAGAGCATAACTTAACGCACGATATTTGACTTTTCGTTCGACATATGTTGTTGGGTTTTGCAAGTAGTCTACTATTGGCTTTCTCCAATCTTTGTCTACCATACTATCTATAGCCAATATCTCAAAACACTTTTTGTCAGCATATCCTAACTTCATTGTCTCCAAGTTTGTAGGGGATAGTCTAGTTGATGCAACTTTTCCTCTGACTTCGATTGCATCTTGTAATTTTCCTTTCGAAATTTTGTATCCAGAAGCAATCTTGGCCAAGTCATTGGCCTCTTGATTCTCCAGTCGAGGTATGTGTCGAATACTTACCATTTCGAATCTTTGTAACAACCTATTGGCTATCACAAAGTAGATGATAAGATTTTCCTTAACATATTTATACTCCTTTGTAATTTGTTTTATGACCAACTCTGAGTCTCCCATTATTCCGACTCGAGTTGCCCCCAATTCCAACAAGATTTCAAGTCCAACAATTAAAGTCTCGTACTCAGCTTCGTTGTTTGAACAAAAGTCTTCGACCTTGTACTTGAATTTTGTTGGAATTTTGTCAGGAGAAATAATTAATACTCCCACTCCCGTTCCATCCTTATGACTAGAACCGTCGAAGTATAACTTCCAAGGTTCAAGCTTCACATAGTTTAGGGAGTTTTCGACTATAGAGTGGTAAACAATAAAGTGTGCTACCACTTGTGTAACGCCCCAAAATAATTATAATATTTATTTAATTAAATTATTATGATTATTCGTAGGGGTGTTCGCGGGCCGGTTTGGTTCAGTTTCGAGAGAATCTGATACCCGAACCAATGAAAAATAAATGGATTGGTTTGGATTGGATTTCTATATTTTTTTCATTAAAGCCCAAACTAAACCGATCCGAAAAACAATGGATTAGTTTGGATTGGATTGATCGGATATATTAAAAATAAATATATAAAAATATTTTTTAAAAATTATTTGTTTACAATCTAAAATATGAAAAATAAATATTGAACACATGACACACATATTTTTAAACAAGTTATAACCACCATAATCATATAGTTGTTGTATTTCACTTAAATATTCAATAACTTAAAACAATTTTACTGCATACTCATACTTCATTCCATAACATAAAATTGAAGCTTTGTAGTTTTATTTGAGATTTTGCGATTTGGGAAGAAGGTTGTGGCTTGCGGATACTTGTAGTTTGCAATTTGTGAGTTTGATTTATAATGGTTGTTATGTTTGGTTTCTCTATATTTCATCATTGATTGATATGCTGGTGATTGTAGCACCCCAAAATTTACTCTCCTTACTTTAGTACTAACTGGCTTATGTTTCATTTCATTTTTGCATTATCATGTGTGCATATCATTTGGCTTTGTGATTATGGGATCAAGGTTCTCTGTTCAAGCATCGTCAAGTTGCAACAGACATTTATTTCGTCACTCGACATATGTGCAAAGTATTTCTCCGGGTTACATAATCAACGGGTCAGCAAAGCTCTTATCAAACATAATTTTTCACGTCAAGAATCTCAGAGGAAGTTGAAGTTTTCAGCCGATTCAGAACAGTTTGAGCAGAAAATCAGTTTGCTGTGCAAATTTGCAAAATTCATAACTCTTGCTTTGGAACTCGTTTTGGCTGGATATTCAACAGTTAGAACCGTCTTGGTATTCTCTACAACTTTTATGTTCGGCTCGGAATTCAATTCATCAAGGAAAGTGGTGGGAATTATTTGTTTCTGGAATTTCGATTTCGCTGGATAATTGCGTCAGCGGTATTCAAAAGGGCTTAACTTCTGATTGGATCATCATTTCTGAGCTATTCCTATGCCAAAAAGTTCCATATTGAAATTATCTGCAACTTTTGTGTTTGGACCAAGGGCTGATTCTTTGAGGAAGATCTCTGAACACGCGAGTTTTCAGAGTCGGTACAATGCAAAAAACAGTGAAAAATAGTGCTGAACCGGTGTATTTCGGACACAAAAAAATTCATAACTCTCAGCTTGTTTATCGGATTGATGTCGTTCTGGTGCCTAAAATTCCGTTTAGATGTTATCTTCGTGCCGTGAATTCAGTTTGGGTCAGGTCCGAGCGGAAGGACCCCGAAAATGTGAATTACCAGTGGGGTTCTTTGATGCAGTGCACTGTTTGTCAGATATTGTAAAATTCATAACTCGGTCAATTTTCATCGGATTGCGTCCGTTCTCGAAGCGTTGGTTAACAAATTTTATCATCTTCAAGTTCCAAGACAAGATCGAGTTTGAACGATGCTCCGAAGATCATCGTTTTGGTTTATTTCGCAAAACGGAAGTGTTGAACCGAAGAAAAAAGCTCAAAGTTGTTTCACGGGAAAATACATATCTCGCTCGTTTTTTGTCCGATCGCGCTCATCTTTTGACACGAGGTCACTGACTCACAGATCTACAACTTTGCTGACAAAGTTGAGTCGAGATTATGCTCCAAAGAGGTTGACCTCGTCGTGTTTTCGAGTAGCAGACACCAAATAAGCTGAAAAAACAACTTATTCAGTGACGTCTTGCAGCTTAAAGATATCGATTGCACTCGATTTTGATCGTATGACGTCCGTTGTTTTTGCGTTGCAACCGTGATTCAGAGGCGGACGATGTTGTGGAAGGCTCAGAGTCGAAATTTCTTGCCGAAGACGGTGTTATTTTCACTTAAGCCAAAATTCTACCTTTTGCCCTTCATTTTAGACTCCACTATATATTCAAAAATCTCTCTCATTTCCCATAATTTCACTCATTCTCACAAACACTAAAAACTTTCTCAAATTTTTCTCTCAACTCTCACAAGATCAAAAAACCAAAACTCATACACTCATTGGAGAGACATGTGATTTTGAGGAGAACAAGAACTTTCAACCCTAAAGCTTGATTCCTTCGCATCTCTCAATCCGTTAGGGCTTTTCACAAAATTTCTTCACAGCCTTCCTCCTGAGGATCCATAGAACACAAAGTAATCACCACTTGAAGCTAACAGGAAGGGTACACGTTACACAATCTCAGGTTAGTGATATTTTTGATGATCATAAAACTCTCTTTTTAAACGTGCATGTTGATGTGCGATGCCCACTGATCATTCTGATAGTTTTTTTTTAGTTTGGATGCGTGCATTGATTGTATGGTGAGTTTAAAGATTTTGGATCCATCCTTGTTTCATTCGTTTTGACTTATGCATTGGTTATTTATGAATTTTGATTGCATATTTGAGATCCTCGCGGAATTCTGGTCAAGGTAGTATATTCGTGTGCATGTTCTGGGTTGTTTTTCATTGCAGGTGGCCGGAACCCTAGCTCCGGCGGCTAGTAAGGGTTCCGGCGAAGGTAGGGTTTGAATGAGGAAGACGAAATCCCAGCCATTCATTTGTTTGATCCTACGGTCATCATGCTGCCACGTTTCTTTTAATTTTGTTTTATTTTATTTAATTGTGTGTTTGCTCACCCATGGTTGTTATCATATACCCTTTGGTCATAGCCATTCATCATGCGTGATTATTATTATGTTGACTAATTAGGGTGCGTGTGATTGATCTTGTGGATATTAATTTGACAACACATTCAAATAGTCACGTGCCTATCACATGGAATTCTATGGTATGCTGAGTGCTTTGGTGTATGCGTGCGTATGTTAGTTACAGTGTGCGTATTAATCATGGCCGTTAATCATAAATACTTGTTGATTGCTTTGACTTGATATGAAGCGCAGGATCGATCCAATGGTTAATAGTGAGTCAAATCAGTTGACTGAGCCCACGTGTGTTCTTTTTTATTTTATTTTTGCTGATTGGATTTAATATCTGGGCCTTCTATTCACACCCCTCCCTTTCAGCCCACTAGCATTTTTTACGTGTTTTTATTCCTATTCACACCCCCATGCTTATTTCTTCATTTTTATTTCTATTAATTATTGCATCTCATTTTTATTTTTTAAAAATAGCTTATTGCATTAAAAAATTCCCAGAAAATTCATGCATCATATTTATAGTTTTATAAAATTTTCCAAATTTTATTTTTTATTTTTATTTTATTTTTAGCATCTGAAATAATTAATTGTTTATTTTCTTTTTGAATTTATTTCATACATGCATACCATGACTTGTTTATTTTATTTCTTATCATCCATAAAGCATTTTGAACTCATTCTTTTTGCATTGTCTCACCAACACATTGAAGTTCATTAAAATATTTTTCTCTCATTTTAAAAATCATTTCATATTGCATTTTAGTCCTCCTCTTTTGCATATTGAGCCATGATTCTCTCTTGACTTTGCATAATTGTTTGAGTGACTTTTATTTTGAATTTTGGCATAAATTTTGGACATGTTGTTTGCTTCTGGTTGAGATATGTTGATAATTAATTTGGTGATTTTATAAGATGTTTTGCTAATTGTTTGATTGCTTTAATTTGAGGTCTTCTTGTATGCATATCTCTGATCATGTCTGGTTACCTGTTTGAAAAGGCACTTGTGCCATTGTTTTGGGGTTGTTTATTTGACTCCATAAACCATGTTTAGATTGTTATAGGTCACTTGATTGCTATTATATGTCATTGCCTGGATTTCATTTATCTCATTTCTTTTACGTATGTCTGTTTTGTACTAACCTTTTATGCAGAGGCTGAGGTAAGTTATTTGAGGGTGTGGATAGTTATCCATGTCCACTCTCACTCTTTCTGTCTCTCATATTTTCTTTTCTTTAGGCTTAGGTTGTCATCAAACCTCACTAACCATAGGTCACCCATGCATGATAACATTAGGACTCTTAGTTTCCTTTTAGAGTTTCCTTTGGGTCTTCTCTCATCTCATCTCAAAACTTCTTGAAAACACTTAATAAGGATAAAGTGTATTGCGCACGAGCCTTAAGCGTGGGGAATGAGAAATGAGGGACTTCCTCTAATCTTTCTAGAGTGCTTAGCGAGCGTCCTGTGTTGGGACGATTCGTTAAGTATTCGTCCCTGTGCCCTAGACTTTGGTGCAATGCAAGTTATGAACTAACTCAAGTCACTTCTGACTTAAAAAATACAAACAAACTTCAAACCTTTTTGTCCTTCGGGATTGTCAAACTAAAGGCTATTTTCAAAAAGGGCACGTTACTTTTCGTCTAAGTCGCAAACAGGCATCGACCCTAACTGCCGGACGCGAACTTAACGTCGCTCATAAAAAATACAAAAAGAACTTGGTCCGAACTACGTTGACTCTGAATTCCCCATTGCACAAAGGGGGTACGTAGGCCTAGGGCGTCGACGTCCTACCGAATCTGTCTTTGTTTTCCCCTTCCTAATCTTAGTACAGCCATAGATGATAGGATAACTCACCCTTAGAATAGACAACAAGCGTGGATCCCATCGAGTACGATGGACGCGTGGGGTGCTAGCACCTTCCCCTCGCGTAACCGACTCCCGAACCCAGGTTATGGTTGCGATGACCATTCCTTTCCCTCTTCTTTAGGTTTATGCGGTGTTCCCTTTCCCTCTCTTGGGATAAATTTACACGGTTGGCGACTTTGTTTTCCGCGCCACTCTCGCGTTTGTACCTGGATGAAAATCCTGGGAGCGACAGCTGGCGACTCTGCTGGGGACTCTGGTTGACCTATGCTGGTCCATCCCTAAGCGAGTCAATCCTAGCGCTTGCTTGTCTTTGTTCTCTTTGGGTGTTTTTGTTTTGCTTTATTTGTTGTATTTTTACCGCATTTTCTGCATTGCATTTCATTTTTATTACTGTCATACTGGATATTGCTGTGTTGTGCTGGCTGTTTCTGTTTTGCAGGTCGGGCTGTTCTGAGAGATAAGCCCAATACCCAGGCTTGAGTACACCCTAGGACTAGAGTGGAGAGTAGTGGGACCTACGTGCCCGCTTGGTACGTTTGTGTGTTCATGAAATTCACAACCAGACGAGGCTATCTTGGGACGCATTCTAACGTGTGTGTCTTGCGCATGTTAGGATGTCGATCTAGAGAGCTGTCGACTCTGGTGACCGATCATCGAGGACCTTAGTGGAAACATCCCTCTTTAGTGGTGACAGTGGCAGACCACATCCTGTGGCAAACCCATTCGCACCCGAGGGCCCACTTTGGAACTCGCATAGGATGGCCCCTATCTTTTGAAGAGAATCAGTGGAGGCACTCCTCGATTGACGATAGTACTGTACCCCGAGGGATGAATGTACTATTGTTTCTCGACCTCAGTGCCAAAAGCTGAGGACCTTTCGTTTTGGAGAATCAGTTGAGGCCTCCTCGATTGATGATGATGCCAAACCAGAAATGGTGAACGTATCATCATTTCTCGACCTAAGAGCCCGGGATACTGAACATCCTAGTACCCACACGTGAGAGGGGATGGGTGTTTGCAGGTTTGCAGGTAACCGAAACCTTCAACCTACCCAGTTTTTCTAGATTTCTCATCAGTGTTTGATTATCTGGGTTCCTGGTTATCTCAGTGGTTCGATATTTTGGAATTCTGGTTTTCTGGGTTGTGGTTCTCGTTCAGTTATCAGCACAACACATCCAGCAGTGTTGCCTTGATCCCATGTTTGCATGAGCATATCATTTTTCTTGCATTCTGACATGTTTGACATTTTTCAGGGCTTGCATCTTACTCTTGATTCCAGTTTTCTTAGGTTACCTTGGCATGGATGTCCAGTGAAAGAAGACTGTTACCTATTCGTTCCCAGATCCGACCTTGACATTGATTCACAAGCTGATTAGTATGGCTGGTCCCGGAGTTCGTACAAAGTTCAGTGGAGGGTATGGGAGACTTCTGAAGTTTGTCTACAATATATCCAAGTATGAGAAGGATGTCATTCATACACTTCTTCAGTTTTACGATCCATCTTTGCGTTGCTTCACTTTCCCAGACTACATCTTGGCCCCAACGTTGGAGGAGTTCTCATTTATTTTGGGAATCCCCATCAGGCATGACATAGTATTCTTTTATGAAGAACACCCCGAGATACAAGAAATGGCCATTGCTCTTCATATTGGTGAATCTGTTCTGAGCAGTAATATTGAGGAAAAACAAGGAGCTAAGGGTTTCTTATTGAAGTTCTTGTTTGATCAAGCTTGCATACATGTTAAAGAGAAGAATTGGACTGCTTTCCAAGCTATTCTGGCTATGTACATCTATGGGATTGTCCTGTTTCCCAATGTTCCTGATCTGGTGGATATGCATGCTGTCAGAATCTTTATTTCAAAGAATCCTATACCTACCTTGCTAGGTGATGTGTATCACTCAGTCCACTACAAGAATGAAAATAGGCGGGGAAAAACCGTGAGCTGTTATCCACCGCTCTTATCTACTTGGTTTCTGAGCCATCTCCCCGAAACTGACGCCTTCGTTGATACGAAAGATTCTCTGAAGTGGTCAAAGAGGTTAATGGGCTTGACTGCTGACAACATTGTCTGGTTCAACCGTGACTTGCTAGGAATAGAAATTATTTGCAAGTGCGGAGAATTCCCTAATGTACCCTTGATAGGGAGAAGAGGTGGAATTAACTATAATCATTCCCTTGTTATCAGGCAGTTTGGTTATCCTTTGAAAGGTCCACCTGAAGAGCGAGATGTCAAAGAGTCCTTATTCTTCAATGGTACTGAGGATCAAGAGATGATAAGGAAGATTGTGAATGCTTGGAAGCAGATGACCAAGAAGGGAAAAACTTCATTCGGGAAATGTAACAACCGGGCTTTCCCTTCCTATAAAGAGTGGATTAAGAAGAGAGCAGAAGATGAGCTTCTTCCCTTCCCGGTAGAACCACCATCTTACCCCTTGCTGATTGAGCCTCCTACCACAGTTGAGATAGAGAAGTTTAACAAGTTGTGGGCTGAAAAGGAAACAGTGAGCTACTAAGGGAGATTTATCAGTTGAAACATGAGCGGGGTGAAGCTGTTCATATCGCCAAGTTGAAGACAGAGCTTCTTGCTGAAGCAGAAAAGGAGCTAGCTGACAAGGTCGTGGCCAGACAAAGGATGAAACAAGCTTTAGACGGTATCAGTAAGGTTCTCGAGTCTAAGAAGGAGGAATTGGACAAGGCTTTGTTAAAAATTCACAGGTTCAATGCTCACCGAGAAACTGCAATGGCTGAGAATAAGCAAAAAGAAGACGGTTATCTAGCTCATATTGATCAATTGAAGTCGCAGCTCAAGAAGAAAGACGTTGAGATCTTATCAGGGGTATTCCAGAGACAAGCAGTCGAGGGTCGACTCAATGAAGCCATAGCCTCCATAGAGGAACTAAAGGTCCAAGCTGAAGTGAAGAGATCTAGACATGAGGGACCTAGCATGGATGGTGTCTCTGGACAAGACGCTTGGGAGTTACATTGCCGATACTTGGAAGGGATCATGCATAGGAGAGACGTTTTCATTCAAGAGCTAATTCAGAGACCGGAGCATCCCGACACCAGAAAGCTGTTCAAGGAAATTCAAGACTGGAGCAAAAAGCATAATGGATGGGGGGATTGACACTTGTGGACTTTGATGATATGCCGTAGTTTTCTATTTTATTTCATTCGGACCACTGCCAGACTTGTTGGTTGGGATCTATGATTATTGTGTTCAGACTTGTTATCTTGGATTTGTGATTGTTGACATTTGGTTTTCCTCTGGTTTTCTTAATATATGAGCAGAAGTTCCGTTCTATTTTGCTGTTAAACTGGAATCAAGGGGTGGATCGCCCTGCGAATATTCAAACATGTTCATTTGCATTTGCATATTCATAATCATTTTGCATAATCATTGTGCATAACAGGTGTTCAAGGCTGGTTATTCTTATTTTGATATGGTTTTCCTCAGAATTGCAGACTTAACGCCTCAGGCCATTCAAGAGTTGATCATGGAGCAAGTTCAAGCTGAGTTGAGGGAAATGCGAGGCCAGATGGGGCAGCTTATGGGGAATATGCAAACTCTCATGCAAGACCAGAAGATACTGAGGGAGGAGGTCAATCAGATGAAGACTCAGATGGGTTTGGCCATGGAAATTTTGAATAGAGTGTTGAAGAAGGAAAACAGTCTTGTGCCCGCTTCCACAACAGAGATCCTTACTCCTCCCATCTCTTTGAAATTTGATTTAAAACGTGGATTACCTCATGAATCTCTTCCACAAGCGGAAGTTCCAGAACTTTCCCAACAGCAGCTAGGTCTTGGCTCCCAAGAGAAGCCCAAGGGCAAAAAGTGTACACAGAGACAAAAGAAGTCTGAAAGAGTTTTTCATCCACTCCCTATGCCATATTCTCAACTATTGCAGCATCTCCTTCAGTTGTAACTGGTACAGAAAAGGACTTTGGCTCCTCTCACCGGTAATCCTCCACCAGGCTATGATGCAAGAGCCCATTGTGATTTCCATTCTGGGGCACCAGGGCATACTGTGGAGAAATGTAGGGCCTTTCAGCACCAAGTCCAGGATTTGATTGATGCAGGGGCAATTGAGTTCACGTCGGGCGGCGTGAATATACAAGGTGATTTTACCCCAATTGTTGCAAAAGAAGTGGAGACTCCTCCCCTCTTTGCAGGATCCACCTCATGTCATGGACTTTCTCCGCAACCTTTTGCTGCAGAAGCTCTACGTCAGCAACCTTTATTTGTGCCTCAGCCAAATGTGGAAAGGAAAGTGCAAGCGCAGGTGAGGCGCCTAAATCAGCAGCGACAGCAGAATTATCAGCAACAGGGGCAACCGAGACCAAGAAGGCCCAAGAGGATATTTGATCCTATTCCTATCCCTTATAGTCAGCTGTTTGCTCGTCTGCTCAAGAACTCTCTGATTCAAACGAGGAGTACCGCACCGGTACCGTACCCTATTCCTCCGGATTATGACATGACTGCTAGGTGCGAGTTCCACTCGGGAACATTTGGGCATACAATTGATAAGTGTAATGTATTCCAGCACAAGGTGCAAGACCTGGTAGACTCAGAGATCATTGTATTCACTGAAGATGATATGTACATCAATGGATGCCTCCTTTCTCAAATGAACACTCAGTCTGCAAGTACGTCCAGGCAGAATTAAGCTTCCTCAGCAATGGCGATCTTCAGCTTCTTTACTGCATTTTCATTTGTAGTTTTTCATTTCTTGTTAAAGCATCGTATGCATGTAAGACTTGTTTGTTTTTTAATGATGATATTAATGCAATGAGTATGTTTTTCTTGAAGTAATCCATTTGTGTTCACTCTTAAATGTTTATATGCACTGCAATACCAATTTTCTTGTTTAAAACTCTTGAGGGAGGATGATGAGATGAAAACGCAAAATCTCTGGTTGTATGTTCAAGGATAGAACCCTGTTGAGGATGTACAGGCATTGTTTCAAACCCCTAAACACTGGAGAGATAAGGAGATAAACCTTTGTTAACCCCTTTGAGCCTTGGAGTAGGAGCTTATTTCGTACGAAAAACCCTCATACTTTACCCAGGGAGAGGGTAGGCGTCAGTTAGTTTGACCGAGCGTTCAAATTTCAAGGAGAGTGTGCATCTGAGGATCCATTACCCTCTATCCCACCATCAAAAGGTCAAGAGATGTGAAACTACAATGGTTATCCTTCAACAATCAAGGAGTGAGGCAGTCACAACCCTTTCAAGCAAGTAAGACAATCAGTGTCACACGCTTTGTTCAAAAGGGGAATAAAAAAGGAAAGCCCGCTAAGTTGAAATTTGTAAACAAGTGACTTAGGCAAAAGTCAGGGCATCCCGCTGGACTTCAAAATCGAAAAATTCAAAAGAGTCAGTCCAGGCAAAAATTAGGGATCAAAAAAGCAAAAGAAAGAAAAAGCGAAAAGCGTTACAATAGAAAATCCTCGATAAGAACAAATTCGTGTGATTACAGACACAAAAGACAAAAAGGGGTGACTGTCAGTCCAAAACTCCCTTAGGTGCCAAACCATTAGTGGTGTAGGCCCCTTAAAGATCATAAACCTTTTGAGAGATGGGCGTTTGGGTCAGATTAACTGAACATAGGACTGGAGAACATCACGGAGAATGGGTGGGCACCGATAAATTTTGAGCCATAAATCCTTTTTCTGAAACCGTGAACCAGACCACGTTACAACCCTTAAAAAGTCCTAATTGAAACAGGGTTTATTCCGAAAGCGTGCTTCAACAGGATAGCGTTCCTGACTCCTACGAGTTGTGCTAATAAGATTTGTTGGTATTGCATGTGCGCATTGTTTTTCCATTCAGAAATCAAGGTCGCATCCCAGCAAGTGATTCGATCACGGGGCTTGGCGACGCATCTTCAATAAAAACTTCAAGGTTAACATATTTGTTGCATTAGAATTATCATTCTCATAATAAACATTTTCTGTTTGCATATATGTGCCTAAGCATCAATGCAGCTTACACAGTGAAAGTCAGTCAAGAAGCTTGATCCTGCTAAGTTGGAATGCTTGGAAGTTCTGAAGGGCAATCATATCAAAGGGCAGGCTGCCAAGAGACTCAGTGTAGAGTGGGCTCTCCCCAGTAAGTCGTGTTAAGATGTAGCCAATCTGGGGCAGTCACGTCGAGAAATCTCTCTGAAATTCAGTTATCCGGGGGCATTCATTCTAAGATCAGGGGCAAAGTCACTTCAAAGCTCATATTGGGGCAGGCCACCTCTAGAGCGTGGGAGAATGTCCACTCCTGAAAATGGTTAATTGAAAACACCTCCTCAAGGTTCAAGGTACTAAAGAAGAGTATTTTCAAGTCATTACAAGCCCTTTCGAGGTAATGTACTTCATGGATTATGAAGACTGGGGCAGTTATGTCGAGATATGATAAATCTCTCCAAGTGTTTGAAGACCCTGGGGCAGTGCGAACGCCCGATCTTCCGTAAAATCCTCTTGAGATGATTTCTTCCATTAGACCTGGTGGTATGGGGCAAGTAAAAAGTTCAAAGAGCCGTTTGTGAACATAAAGACAAGTCAGGTCGCAGGGCAACAGGATTGTACTCTCCCAACAGTTTGCACTCCCCAGCATTGAGATTGCTCCTTCCCCAGCAGGGCAAAACTTTCCTCAGCAGAGCAGACCTTCCCCAGCAGGAGACTTGGGAAGCATTTTTTCCGGATCAAGACGTTGTCTCCCCATAGAATCAGGGTGTTCACCCTCCCCATCCAGTCAGGAAGCGTGCTTTCACCGACGATTTCGTATTCTAGTCCCCAGCAAGGTGGGAGTAAGGTCATTCTCCCCATTAGCAGGCTAAGTTCAGTTGTTTTCCCCAAGCAGGATGGTATTATGGGCTGGCGTCCCCGGCAGGTCCTAAGTCCATCTGTTATTGGCAACCCTCAGTAACAGACTTCCGGTTCCGTTATTGGCATTCATTCTCAACTCCCCCAGCAGAGGAAGAATCTCAGGATCGATGTCACCTTCAGTAAAGGACATGTGTAATCCCCGGTAGAGTGTATATGCTTTTGGATTTCATCCCCGACAGAAGATGTAGATTCAAAGAGTCGGTCAGTATGATCCTTCTCAGCAGAGTTACTGGATTCAGAGGACAATTTATTTTTGTAATCCCCAGCTGAATTGGTCTTTTCTCTCCGGCATTTATTTTGCTGGAGGGACCCTTTTTGCATATCATAAGCATTCGCATTGCATCCTCAAACGCGTAGCATTTCCATTTCCTATGGAGCATTACGCCAAAATTCAAACATTTGCATTTGAAGCATAAGCCAGGTTTGATACTTTCTTTGCCAGTTCTCTTTATCAGCAGAGATAGCAATCTTTTGAAGGTTTTCTTTCGTCAGTTCCCTTTATCAGCAGGGATGGCATTTATGTTGCTAGTTCTCTTTGTCAGCAGAGATAGCAATCTTTTGAAGATTTTCTTCGTCAGTTCCCTTTATCAGCAGGGATGGCATTTATTTTGCTAGTTCTCTTTGTCAGTAGAGATAACAATCTTTTGAAAATTTTCTTCGTCAGTTCCCTTTATCAGCAGGGATGACATTTGTTTTGCTAGTTCTCTTTATCAGCAGAGATAGCAATCTTTTGAAGATTTCTTTCGTCAGTTCCCTTTATCAGCAGGGATGGCATTTCTGTTGCTAGTTCTCTTTGTCAGCAGAGATAGCAATCTTTTGAAGATTTTCTTCGTCAGTTCCCTTTATCAGCAGGGATGGCATTTATTTTGCTAGTTCTCTTTATCAGCAGAGATAACAATCTTTTGAAGGTTTTCTTTTGTCAGTTCCCTTTATCAACAAGGATGGCATTTATGTTGCTAGTTCTCTTTGTCAGCAGAGATAGCAATCTTTTGAAGGTTTTCTTTCGTCAGTTCCCTTTATTAGCAGGGATGGCATTTATGTTGCTAGTTCTCTTTGTCAGCAGAGATAGCAATCTTTTGAAGGTTTTCTTTCGTCAGTTCCCTTTATCAGCAGGGATGGCATTTATGTTGCTAGTTCTCTTTGTCAGCAGAGATAGCAATCTTTTGAAGATTTTCTTCGTCAGTTCCCTTTATCAGCAGGGATGGCATTTGTTTTGCTAGTTCTCTTTATCAGCAGAGATAGCAATCTTTTGAAGGTTTCCTTTCGTCAGTTCCCTTTATCAACAGGGATGACATTTATGTTGCTAGTTCTCTTTGTCAGCAGAGATAGCAATCTTTTGAAGATTTTCTTCGTCAGCTCCCTTTATCAGCAGGGATGGCATTTATTTTGCTAGTTCTCTTTATTAGCAGAGATAACAATCTTTTGAAGGTTTTCTTTCATCAGTTCCCTTTATCAGCAGGGATGGCATTTATGTTGCTAGTTCTCTTTGTCAGCAGAGATATCAATCATTGGAAAATTTTCTTCGTCAGTTCCCTTTATCAGCAGGGATGGCATTTGTTTTGCTAGTTCTCTTTATCAGCTGAGATAGCAATCTTTTGAAGATTTCTTTCGTCAGTTCCCTTTATCAACAGGGATGGCATTTATGTTGCTAGTTCTCTTTGTCAACAGAGATAGCAATCTTTTGAAGAGTTTCTTCGTCAGTTCCCTTTATCAGCAGGGATGGCATTTATTTTGCTAGTTCTCTTTATCAGCAGAGATAACAATCTTTTGAAAGTTTTCTTTCGTCAGTTCCCTTTATCAGCAAGGATGGCATTTATGTTGCTAGTTCTCTTTGTCAGCAGAGATAGCAATCTTTTGAAGGTTTTCTTTCGTCAGTTCCCTTTATCAGCAGGGATGGCAGTTATGTTGCTAGTTCTCTTTGTCAACAGAGATAGCAATCTTTTGAAGATTTTCTTCGTCAGTTCCCTTTATCAGCAGGGATGGCATTTGTTTTGCTAGTTCTCTTTATCAGCAGAGATAGCAATCTTTTGAAGGTTTTCTTTCGTCAGTTCCCTTTATCAGCAGGGATGGCATTTATGTTGCTAGTTCTCTTTGTCAGCATAGATAGCAATCTTTTGAAGATTTTCTTCGTCAGTTCCCTTTATCAGCAGGGATGGCATGAATTTTGCTAGTTCTCTTTATCAGCAGAGATAGCAATCTTTTGAAGGTTTTCTTTCGTCAGTTCCCTTTATCAGCAGGGATGGCATTTATGTTGCTAGTTCTCATTGTCAGCAGAGATAACAATCTTTGGAAAATTTTCTTCGTCAGTTCCCTTTATCAGCAGGGATGGCATTTGTTTTGCTAGTTATCTTTATCAACAAAGATAGCAATCTTTTGAAGATTTCTTTCGTCAGTTCCCTTTATCAGCAGGGATGTTTGTCAGCAGAGATAGCAATCTTTTGAAGATTTTCTTCGTCAGTTCCCTTTATCAGCAGGGATGGCATTTATTTTGCTAGTTCTCTTTATCAGCAGAGATAGCAATATTTTGAAGGTTTTCTTTCGTCAGTTCCCTTTATCAGCAGGGATGGCATTTATGTTGCTAGTTCTCTTTGTCAGCAAAGATAGCAATCTTTTGAAGATTTTCTTTGTCAGTTCCCTTTATCAGCAGGGATGGCATTTGTTTTGCTAGTTCTCTTTATCAGCAGAGATAGCAATCTTTTAAAGATTTCTTTTGTCAGTTCCCTTTATCAGCAGGGATGGCATTTATTTTGCTAGTTCTCTTTATCAGCATAGATAGCAATCTCTTGAAGATTTTCTTTCGTCAGTTCCCTTTATCAGCAGGGATGGCATTTGTGTTGCTAGTTCTCTTTATCAGCAGAGATAGCAATCTTTTGAAGATTTTCTTTCGTCAGTTCCCTTTATCAGCATGGATGGCATTTGTTTTGCTAGTTCTCTTTATCAGCAGAGATAGCAATCTCTTGAAGATTTTCTTTCGTCAGTTCTCTTTATCAGCAGAGATAGCAATCTTTTGAAGATTTCCTTCGTCAGTTCCCTTTATCAGCAGGGATGGCATATTTTGAGATTCCTTTGTCAGTTCTCTTTATCAGCAGAGATGACATAACCTGGGAGAGTTTGTTTCACTTTATACCCAACATAGCTAGCACTTGTCCGTGTTGTGACAGTACAGCATTTATGGCAGATTCTCCAGTGGAGTCTTCCCTCCTTTGAGGATTGCAAACTTCCGGGTTCTTTGGTATTCAATCTTCGTGCATCCCGATTGTCTGAAAGCCGTCGCTATCATACCCTCAGGACCAAGTTGATTTAATAGGGGCAACTGTAGCACCCCAAAATTTGCTCTCCTTACTTTAGTACTAACTGGCTTATGTTTCATTTCATTTTTGCATTATCATGTGTGCATATCATTTGGCTTTGTGATTATGGGATCAAGGTTCTCTGTTCAAGCATCGTCTGGTTGCAACAGACGTTTATTTCGTCACTCGACATATGCGCAAAGTATTTCTCCGGGTTACGTAATCAACGGGTCATCAAAGCTCTTATCAAACATAATTTTTCACGTCAAGAATCTCAGAGGAAGTTAAAGTTTTCAGCCGATTCAGAACAGTTTGAGCAGAAAATCAGTTTGCTGTGCAAATTTGCAAAATTCATAACTCTTGCTTTGGAACTCGTTTTGGCTGGATATTCAACAGTTAGAACCGTCTTGGTATTCTCTACAACTTTTATGTTCGGCTCGGAAGTCAATTCATCAAGGAAAGTGGTGGGAATTATTTGTTTCTGGAATTTCGGTTTCGCTGGATAATTGCGTCAGTGGTATTCAAAAGGGTTTAACTTCTGATTGGATCATCATTTCTGAGCTATTCCTATGCCAAAAAGTTCCATATTGAAATTATCTGCAACTTTTGTGTTTGGACCGAGGGCTGATTCTTTGAGGAAGATCTCTGAACACGCGAGTTTTCAGAGTCGGTACAGTGCAAAAAACAGTGAAAAATAGTGCTGAACCGGTATATTTCGGACACTAAAAAATTCATAACTCTCAGCTCGTTTATCGGATTGATGCCGTTCTGGTGCCTAAAATTCCGTTTAGATGTTATCTTCGTGCCGTGATTTCAGTTTGGGTCAGGTCCGAGCGGAAGGACCTCGAAAATGTGAATTACCAGTGGGGTTCTTTGATGCAGTGCACTGTTTGTCAGATTTTGTAAAATTCATAACTCGGTCAATTTTCATCGGATTGCGTCCGTTCTCGAAGCGTTGGTTCACAAATTTTATCATCTTCAAGTTCCAAGACAAGCTCGAGTTCGAACGATGCTCCGAAGATCATCGTTTTGGTTTATTTCGCAAAACGGAAGTGTTGAACCGAAGAAAAAGGCTGAAAGTTGTTTCATGGGAAAATGTATATCTCACTCGTTTTTTATCCGATCATGCTCATCTTTTGACACGAGGTCACTGACTCATAGATCTACAACTTTGCTGACAAAGTTGAGTCGAGATTATGCTCCGAAGAGGTTGACCTCGTCACGTTTTCGAGTAGCGGACACCAAATAAGCTGAAAAAACAACTTATTCAGTGATGTCTTGCAGCTTAATGATATCGATCGCACTCGATTTTGATCGTATGATGTCCGTTCTTTTTGTGTTGCAACCGTGATTCAGAGGCGGACGATGTTGTGGAAGGCTCAGAGTCGAAATTTCTTGCCGAAGACGGTGTTATTTTCACTTAAGCCAAAATTCTACCTTTTGCCCTTCATTTTAGACTCCACTATATATTCAAAACTCTCTCTCATTTTCCATAATTTCACTCATTCTCACAAACACCAAAAACTTTCTCAAATTTTTCTCTCAACTCTCACAAGATCAAAAAACCAAAACTCATACACTCATTGGAGAGACACGTGATTTTGAGGAGAACAAGAACTTTTAACCCTAAAGCTTGATTCCTTCGCATCTCTTAATCCATTAGGGCTTTTCACAAAATTTCTTCACAGTCTTCCTCCTGAGGATCCATAGAACACAAAGCAATCACCACTTGAAGCTAACAGCAAGGGGACACGTTACACAATCTCAGGTTAGTGATATTTTTGATGATCATAAAACTCTCTTTTTAAACGTGCATGTTGATGTGCGATGCCCACTAATCATTCTGATGTAGTTTTTTTTTAGTTTGGATGCGTACATTGATTGTATGGTGAGTTTAAAGATTTTGGATCCATCCTTGTTTCATTCGTTTTGACTTATGCATTGGTTATTTGTGAATTTTGATTGCATATTTGAGATCCTCGCAGAATTTTGGTCAAGGTAGTATATTCGTGTGCGTGTTCTGGGTTGTTTTTCATTGCAGGTGGCCGGAAGTGGTGGCTGGAACCCTAGCTCCGGCGGCTAGTAAGGGTTTCGGCGAAGGTATGGTTTGAATGAGGAAGACAAAATCCCAGCCATTCATTTGTTTGATCCTACGGTCATCATGCTGCCACGTTTCTTTTAATTTTGTTTTATTTTATTTAATTGTGTGTTTGCTCACCCATGGTTGTTATCATATACCCTCTGGTCATAGCCATTCATCATGCATGATTATTATTATGTTGACTAATTAGGGTGCGTGTGATTGATCTTGTGGATATTAATTTGACAAAACATTAAAATAGTCACGTGTCTATCACATGGAATTCTATGGTATGCTGAGTGCTTTGGTGTATGCGTGCGTATGTTAGTTACAGTGTGCGTATTAATCATGGCCGTTAATCATAAATACTTGTTGATTGCTTTGACTTGATATGAAGCGCAGGATCGATCCAATGGTTAATAGTGAGTCAAATCAGTTGACTGAGCCCACGTGTGTTCTTTTTTATTTTATTTTTGCTGATTGGATTTAATATCTGGGCCTTCTATTCACACCCCTCCCTTTCAGCCCACTAGCATTTTTTACGTGTTTTTATTCTTATTCACACCCCCATGCTTATTTCTTCATTTTTATTTCTATTAATTATTACATCTCATTTTTATTTTTTAAAAATAGCTTCTTGCATTAAAAAATTCCCAGAAAATTCATGCATCATATTTATAGTTTTATAAAATTTTCCAAAATTTATTTTTTATTTTTATTTTATTTTTAGCATCTGAAATAATTAATTGTTTATTTTCTTTTTGAATTTATTTCATACATGCATACCATGACTTGTTTATTTTATTTCTCATCATCCATAAAGCATTTTGAACTCATTCTTTTTGCGTTGTCTCACCAACATATTGAAGTTCATTAAAATATTTTTCTCTCATTTTAAAAATCATTTCATATTGCATTTTAGTCCTCCTGTTTTGCATATTGAGCCATGATTCTCTCTTGACTTTGCATAATTGTTTGAGTGACTTTTATTTTGAATTTTGGCATGAATTTTGGACATGTTGTTTGCTTATGGTTGAGATATGTTGATAATTAATTTGGTGATTTTAGAAGATGTTTTGCTAATTGTTTGATTGCTTTTATTTGAGGTCTTCTTGTATGCATATCTCTGATCATGTCTGGTTACCTGTTTGAAAAGGCACTTGTGCCATTGTTTTGGGGTTGTTTATTTGACTCCATAAACCATGTTTAGATTGTTATAGGTCACTTGATTTCTATTATATGTCATTGCCTGGATTTCATTTATCTCATTTCTTTTACGTATGTCTGTTTTGTACTAACCTTTTATGCAGAGGCTGAGGTAAGTTATTTGAGGGTGTGGATAGTTATCCATGTCCACTCTCACTCTTTCTGTCTCTCATATTTCTTTTCTTTAGGCTTAGGTTGTCATCAAACCTCACTAACCATAGGTCACCCATGCATGATAACATTAGGACTCTTAGTTTCCCTTTAGAGTTTCCTTTGGGTCTTCTCTCATCTCATCTCAAAACTTCTTAAAAACACTTAATAAGGATAAAGTGTATTGCGCGCGAGCCTTAAGCGTGGGGAATGAGAAATGAGGGGCTTCCTCTCATCTTTCTAGAGTGCTTAGCGAGCGTCCTGTCTTGGGACGATTCGTTAAGTATTCGTCCCTGTGCCCTAGACTTTGGTGCAATGCAAGTTATGAACTAACTCAAGTCACTTCTGTCTTAAAAAATACAAACAAACTTCAAACCTTTTTGTCCTTCGGGATTGTCAAACTAAAGGCTATTTTCAAAAAGGGCACGTTACTTTCCGTCTGAGTCGCAAACAGGCATCGACCCTAACTGCCGGACGCGAACTTAACGTCGCTCATAAAAAACACAAAAAGAACTTGGTCCGAACTATGTTGACTCTGAATTCCCCATTGCACAAAGGGGGTACGTAGGCCTAGGGCGTCGACGTCCTACCGAGTCTGTCTTTGTTTTCCCCTTCCTCGTCTTAGTACAACCATAGATGATAGGATAACTCACCCTTAGAATAGACAACAAGCGTGGATCCCATCGAGTACGATGGACGCGTGGGGTGCTAGCACCTTCCCCCCGCGTAACCGACTCCCAAACCCAGGTTATGGTTGCGATGACCATTCCTTTCCCTCTTCTTCAGGTTTATGCGGTGTTCCCTTTCCCTCTCTTGGGATAAATTTACACGGCTGGCGACTCTGTTTTCCGCGCCACTATCGCGTTTGTACCTGGATGAAAATCCTGGGAGCGACAATGATCATTTGAAAGATTTCGTTCCGTTTTTTTATTGGAAATGTCCATAGACTATGCCTCTTTGTTTCTTTCATTATGGTTTGTACTTGGTCATTGCTATAACAATTATTCTCTTCATTCAAATAAATAAGTAATACCTCAATTTAAATTTATAATTTATTATATGAATTAGTTATGTTGATTGTTATTGGTTTGGTTCGGGTTTACGGGTAGCAATTTAGAAATCCGTTTCCCGAACCAATTATCATCGATTTTAATTGGTTCGGTTCGGTTTTTGCCCGAACTAGAAAAATGTCCAACCCAAACACATTGGTTTTGTTTGGATTCCGGTTTGGTTCGGATTTGCCCGAACCAATGAACACCCCTAATTATTCGGTGTTTTTGTGCTTTTTGATGATTTTGTGACGCGATGACTTTATGTGGTACTGTGGGGTAGCCTTGGGTTAAGAGAACATGGAGATCTCTTAGAAGTAGTAATTAATTAGATTATTTTATTAATAATAGTATTAGAATCATTCGAATAATTAGAATATTATTTAGATTAGTATTATTATTGTTAATTAAAATAATCAGGAGACCAGTAAGGGTAAGATGGTAACATTGAGGAGATTAATTGAGGACGATACGGTAAATCGTGATTAAGGCCCAAAACATAGGTTTAACAAAAGAAAAATAAGGATTATGAGAATTAGTTTTGTGCAACCCTAAGGAGTGAAGAGAGAGTTGAGGAAAGGAGGCTAGAACGAGGAATCGACCGTAGAACCCCGGAAACGAAGAATCTTTGCTGGAAAATTCGAGGTATGGGGGGTAATCCGGGTTAATATGTTTGATATGGGTTTAAGGTAGAGGTAATTGTGTGTTTGCGTTTCTGATGATTTTATGTTGATCTGTGACGAATCTGTGATGAAATTTCGTACTTGTATGTGTACAATTTCTGTGATGAATTCTGTGTGATTTGCCATATTTGCTGTAAAGTTCATGTGAATGTTGATGTTGCTGTGATGAACAAGTGGGTAAACCATATATGAAAATGAAAACTGATAATAACTGGTTGTGACTTAATAATTAGGAAGAAATTGATGTAGACAATGAAGTAGCATGAAAAATGTAGATCTGTGATGAATCGATGCTGGTTTGAGTCTGATTTTGGTGGATCAAAGGTGCTGGAATGAGGAAGTTTCCGTTCAGATGCGAGATCTGAGTTTTGGGGTGGTTTCTGGTGATACGCGTAACAGGGGAGGTATTACGCGTAATGGGGACACTCCCGGGGTCGTACGCGTAGCATACGCACCCGTCCCCAAGGGCTGGCACGACCCTCTTCTAGTACGCGTAGCATACACGTATGAGATTATGGGCAATACGCGTATAGGAAGCTGAGAAAAAGGGGAATACGCGTATGAGGAGATACGTACGCGTATGGGTTTGGGAAGAGTGCCTTACGCGTATGGGCTAGCCATTACGCGTAAGGGGGAATCTGAAGGATATTTTGAGAGGGAAACCCTCTCTGTTGATACGCGTAATAGGGTGGCAGTACGCGTATTGGGAGGCCTGGGCAAGGTGCCCTACGCATATGATACGCGTAATGGGTGGCGTAAAAATGAGCCATACGCGTAACAAGGTGGTCCTTACGCGTAAGGGTATGTGGGCAGATTTTCTTGTTTTTGCGATTTCTGTCCCGATTTCGTTTGTGACGCGGTTTCTTTGAGACATAGGGCTATGATGACACAATAAGACACTAGTAAACTAGTAATGGTGATGAACGGGATAAAATCGGGGATTTTATGTAATGAACCTAATATGAAGAATTGTGAGGTAAAATGATGAATTTTGACGAGTGCGTGTTGGTGTTATGTGATGATGTTTGTTTGATGGTGATTCATGAATGATGATGCAATTATGACGATTTTACGATGATGTTTATTATGACGATTTGCATCATGCATTCATGGCATAGTTAGGACTTCGGTCCATTTGGTGGCTTCAATCCCATTGTGTGGATTGTAGCATTTTTATGACGTGCTCCGGTTCTTGTGTAGAATCGATCCTATTGGTGGGGATCTTTGGAGGGTGATGGCCCAGTGTCCATCGATTATAACGAGTTGGTACCACATGTATAAGTCTATGATATTGCATTGCATATTGTGTGGAATTGCATTATATTGATGTGATTGATGTATTCTTGACGTTGTGAATGACTTGATGATGTTGTTGCTTGTGCTTTATCTTTCACTTATATCTTATGTATTGATTTCGAGATTACTCACCCTGCCTGTTTGAATGTTGCCTCCATGTGGGTAACATGCAGGTGATCAGGCTTAGCTTTCTTGGCGCATGAAGATTTAGCTTTTGAAGTATTTCTTTGATTTCTCCATCGATTAGAGGGTCTTGCTTTGATATGTAACAACGGGTCGGGACGTTTGATTCGAACGATTATATTCTTTTGTTTTGTGGACATGATGTTTTTCATGAGTTTTATTTGAGAAGTTTTGAATCATAAAAGTGTTTTGCTTAAACTTGATTTTCCGCTGCGTGGGGTTTAATTAAATTATGATGGTAAAATCCGTGTTACGGGACAGGTGGATATATGATGTGTTGTGACGATATGTGATGCCCTTTTTGGGACTTTACTCTAATTAATTTGTCGTTTTATTCATGATATTTTTTGGTAGAAAAAGGGTGTTACATTAGTGGTATCATGCAGGTTATTCCGTCTGGCCAGGTTTTACGTGATGTCAGTCCCCTGTTAGTCGACAAGTGTGTGTACGCCGTCGATGTTTTGTTTCTTCTAACCTTGTTGGTGGTGTGCAGGATGGCTGGAAGGAATGATCGTGCTATTGCTGATGCGTTGGATTCAGTTACTTAAGTAGTGGCTCAGCTCAATCCGAATGGTGGAGTTCCAGATGAGTTTCGTGCTTTGGGGAAGTTTTAGAGGAACAATCCACCGACCTTTGTAGGTACTCATCACCCGGAAAATGCACACAAATGGCTAAAGGCGGTTGAGAAGATCTTCTGGGTGATGGGGTGTACTGATGAGCAACACGTCCAGTTTGGAACGCATATGCTGGAGGAAGAGGCCGGGGATTGGTGGGATAACACCCATCAGAGACTCACAGATGTTGGCACTGTGATAACCTGAGCTGTGTTCAAGCAGCAGTTTATGGGAAAGTATTTTCCAGAGGATGCTCGTGGCAAAAGAGAAGTGGAATTCCTTGAGCTGAAGCAATGAGACATGATTGTGGCAGAGTATGCTGCAAAGTTCGAGGTGTTGGTGAAGTTCTATCTTCACTACAACCGTACTGATACTGAGATGTCCAAGTGTCTCAAGTTCGAGAACGGGCTGAGACCAAGAAATAAAGCATGGTATTGGATACCAACAGATTTGCAGGTTTGCTGAGCTGGTGGATAAGAGTAGGATCTACGATGAGGATAGCCGAGCTCGATCTGCTCACTACAAGCAGTTGAGTGAGAAGAAAAGGCAGTATAGGGGGAACCTTATATGACTTTAGCTAACAAAGGAAAGCAGAAGGCTTCAGATGGAAAAAAGACAAGTGGGGGAGCAGCTTCCGCTTCTGGGAAGTGTTACAAGTGTGGCAAGCAAGGCCACAGTGCTGATGGTTGCACCAATAATGTGTTGAGGTGCTACAGATGTGGTAAGAAGGGTCATAGAGCTACTGATTACAAGGACGATGGTCTAACCTATTTCAATTGTGGTGAGAAAGGTCACATCTGTACCCAGTGTCAGAAACTGAAGAAGACTGCTACTGCTGCTCAGACCAGTGGCAGAGTGTTTGCCTTGAGTGGTGCAGAGGTGCTAGAGAAGGACAACCTGATTTGAGGTACTTGTTTTATTAATAATGTTGAGTTGGTTGCTATTATTGATACTGGTGCTACTCATTCATTTATCTCGCTTGAATGTTCTAATAGATTGGGTTTGAAGTTATCTGATATGAATGGTAATATGGTAATAGAAATTCCAGCTAATGGTTCTGTTACTACTACCTTTGTGTGTTTAAGATGTCCTTTGAAGAATTTTGGGAAAAGTTTTGTGATGGATTTGGTGTGCTTGCCCTTGCACCAAATCGATGTAATCTTTGGAATGAACTGGTTGGAGTTTAACTGTATTCATATCAATTGTTATAACAATACTGTAGAGTTTCCTGAGTTTGGTGATGGTGGGGAGTTGATGTTCTTGTCTGCTAAGCAAGTAGACAAACTTCAGGTTGATCGTGAAGCTGCGAGCATTGAATTGCCTGCTGTCTGTGAATTTCCAGATGTGTTCTCGGACGACATAAGTGATTTGCCTCTAGAACGTGAAGTAGAGTTTGCAGTGGACTTAATACCAGGTACGAGTCTAGTGTCAATGGCTCCTTACCGGATGTTCACTTCTGAGTTAAGT
The DNA here is from genome assembly GCA_022829125.1 of Lathyrus tuberosus. Taxonomy (NCBI): domain Eukaryota; kingdom Viridiplantae; phylum Streptophyta; class Magnoliopsida; order Fabales; family Fabaceae; genus Lathyrus; species Lathyrus tuberosus. The sequence continues at coordinate 4,655,698 of JALAZF010000043.1, forward strand.
GAATTGAAGAAATGGTTGGAAGAGTTGCTCGAGAAGAAGTTTGTTCGACCAAGTGTTTCTCCGTCGGGTGCTCCTGTGCTGTTAGCGAAGAAGAAGGATGGAAGTATGAGGTTGTGTGTTGATTATCGGCAGTTGAATAAAGTGACTATCAAGAATAAATATCCACTCCCGACAATCGACGATTTGATGGATCAGTTAATAGGTTCCTGTGTGTTTAGCAAGATTGATTTGAGGTCAGGTTATCATCAAATTTGAGTTAAGCCTGATGATATTCCGAAGACAACTTTTCGGACGAGGTATGGTCACTATGAATACACTATGATGCCGTTTTGAGTGTCCAATGCACCTGGTGTGTTCATGGAGTATATGAATCAGATTTTTCATGAGTATTTGGATCAGTTTATCGTGGTTTTCATTGATGATATTCTGATATATTCTAAATCGGAAGAAGAGCATGTTGAGCATTTGAGGACTGTATTGCAAGTATTGAAGGAGAAGAGGTTGTATGCAAAGCTGTCGAAGTGTGAGTTTTGGTTGAAGGAAGTGAGTTTCCTTGGCCATGTGATTTCAAGTGGTGGAATTGCTGTTGATCCTTCTAAGATTGATGTTGTATTACAGTCGGTCCATCCGGCCAGGTTGTCTAATGTTGTTTGTTTGCCTAGTGTGCGACATGTGTGTGAAAACACTGTCGATGCTTGTTTTATTTTCCATTTGCAGGTTGGGAATGAAACAAGTGGGGGAGAAGATGGTGCTTCTCCAAGGTGTTTCGAGTGTGGAGCGTTGGCTAAGTGTGGTGTTGGACGCTGCGATAGTTAGTGGAGATAGTTTATACCGCCTCATGATAGTCGACTGTTATTGACAAATTGAGGAACTGATCACCCTTAATCCCTTGTTGATAATAGACGGGATCATGTGGGATGGGATAGACGTGTCTTGCGAGCTTGAATGGTGCGCGTAGTGAATTGGGTGGGGTTAAGCTGGGTGCTTACAAATTGTTTTGAATGAGTTGATGCAGACTATTAGATTTGAAGATGAGGCGAATTCGAGTTTCTTGCCTGTCTGTCAAGTTGGGATATCTTTAAGAGAACGAGCAGGTATTGTTGATGTCTGCTTTTGAGGGATAGGGAACAGTGTGATGACTAATAATATGCCAGTGGGGTGTAATTCCTGATGTTCACCTGAATCTAATTTCGACGAGAGTGAAGAGTTGCTTGTTCTGTTAAGCAAGTGGGTGAATCTGTGGAAGATGGTGCAAAGGTGTTTATGATGTTGGTTCTTTGAAGTTTAAGACGATGCGGTGGTGTGTGAGCTACCTATGGTGTGTGACTATTTGAAGGTGTTCCCATGAGATATCAGTGATGTACCACCGTAGTGTGGCGTGGAACTTGCTATCGACCTAGTACTTGATGCAAGCTTGACGTTGGTGATTGCATACGAGATGTATGTTTCTGAATAAGTGAATTGAAGGAATAGCTGGAAGAATTGCTTGAGTGGAAGTTGTTCGACCAAGTGTTTCCCTGTGAGGTGCTCTGATGATGTCGGTGAAGAAGAGAGATGGTATTATGAGATTGTGTGTGGATTATAGACAGTTGAGTAAAGTGACGATCTAGAATAAGTGTCTGCTTCCGAGGATTGAGGATTTGATGGATCAGTTAGTAGATGCCTGTGTGTTTATCAAGATTGATTTGAGGTATGTTTATCATCAAATTCGTGTTAAGCCTGATGACATTCCGAAGACGGCTTTCGGGACGAGGTATGGTGATTATGAGTATACTGTGATTTCGTTTGGTGTGTCTAATGCACCTGGTATTCATGGAGTATATGAATCAGAATTTCTTGAGTATTTGGATAAGTTTGTAGTGGGTTTTGTTGACGATCTTCTGCTAGACTCTAAATCTGAAGAAGAGCATGTTGAACATTTGAGGACTGTGTTGCAGGTGTTGAAAGAGAAGAAGTTGTAGGTGAATCTGTCGAAGTGTGAGTTCAGGTTGAAGGAAGTGAGTTTTCTTGGCCATGTGATTTCAAGTGGTGGAATTGGTGTTGATCCCTCTAAGATTGATGATGCATTACAGTGGGAGACTCTGAAGTCTGCCACCGAGATATGAAGTTTATGGGATTGGCGGGATATTACTGCAAGTTTATTGAAGGCTTTTCTAAGCTGGCATTACCTTTGACTCAGTTGACTCGAAATGGTCAAGCTTTTGTGTGGGATGTAGCTTGTGAGGAGAGTTTTGTGGAGTTAAAGAAGAGGTTGACGACCGCTCCAGTGTTGATTTTGCCTAATCCGAGCGAATCTTTTGTGGTGTATTGTGATGCGTCGAAGATGAATCTTGGTGGAGTACTGATGCAGAATAGACAAGTTGTTGCCTATGCTTTGAGACAATTGCGAGTTCATGAAAGGAATTATCCTACGCGTGACTTGAAATTAGCCGCGGTGGTGTTTGTGTTGAAGATATGGAGACATTATCTGTTTGGCTCTAAATTCGAAGTGTTCAGTGATCATAAAAGTCTGAAGTACTTATTTGATCAGAAGGAATTGAATATAAGGCAGAGAAGGTGGTTAGAGCTGTTAAAGGATTTTGATTTTGATTTTAGCTATCATCTGGGTAAAGCAAATGTAGTGGCCGATGCATTGAGCAGAAAGTCATTGCATGTGTCGATGCTTATAGTGAAAGAGTTGGAATTAATTGAGAAATTCCGAGATTTGAGTTTGGTGTGTGAAGGGACTCCTGACAGTGTGAAGTTGGGAATGTTGAAGTTAACTAGTGGCATTCTGGAAGAGATCAAAGTGGGACAACAATCGGACTTGGAGTTAGTTGACCAGTTGACCTTGATCAACTAAGGTAACGGAGGAGAACTCCGGATCGACGAGGATGGTGTGATGAGGTTCGAGATAGAGTGTGTGTTCCAGATGTTCCGGATATTAAGAAGAGCATTCTTGAAGAAGGACATCGAAGTAGATTGAGTATTCATTCTGGTGCTACGAAGGTGTATCAGGATTTGAAGAAGTTGTTTTGGTGGCCGAGTATGAAGAAGGATATTGCAGAGTTTGTCTATGCGTGTTTGACTTGCCAGAAGTCGAAGGTTGAGCATCAGAAGCCTTTAGGTATGATGCAGTCGTTGTGGATTCCAGAATGGAAATGGGATAGCATTTCCATAGATTTTGTGGTGGGATTGCCGAAGACTGCTAAGGGAAATGATTCAATTTGGATGATCGAGATAGATTAACTAAGTCGGCTCATTTCTTGTCGATGAAGATTAATCATTCTATCCAGAAGTTAGCCGAGATGCATATTGAGGAGATTGTGAAGTTACATGGGGTACCTTTGAGTATTGTGTCGGATAGAGATCCGAGATTTACATCGAGGTTCTGGAAGAGTTTGCAAGATGCTTTGGGTACCAAGTTGAGGATGAGTTCTGCCTATCATCCGCAGACAGACGGTCAGACAGAAAGAACTATCCAATCCTTAGAGGATTTGCTGAGGGCTTGTGTGTTGCATCACAGAGGGTCGTGGGATAGCCATTTACCGTTGATTGAGTTCACGTACAATAATAGTTTCCATTCTAGTATTGGAATGACGCCCTACGAAGCTTTGTATGGGAGAAGGTGTAGGACTCCTTTGTGTTGGTATGAGTCGGGCGAGAGTGTTGTACTCGGACCTGAGATTGTACAAGAGACGACTGAGAATATTAAGAAGATCCAAGAAATGATGAAAGCTTCGCAGAGTCGTCAGAAGAGTTACCATGATAAGAGAAGAAAGACACTTGAATTCCAAGAGGGAGATCACGTATTTTTGAGGGTGACGCCAGTGACTGGTGTGGGTCGAACTTTGAAGTCTAGGAAGCTCACTCCACGTTTTGTTGGTCCATATCAGATATCGCAGAGGATAAGAGAAGTAGCATATCGAATTGCTTTACCGGCGTCACTTGTGAATTTGCATGACGTGTTCCAGGTGTCTCAATTGAGGAAGTACATTCTGAATCTGTCGCATGTGATTCAGAAGGATGACGTACAAGTGAGGGATAACGTGATAGTGGAAGCTTTGCCGGTGTGGATTGACAGTTAAGAGATGAGGCAACTGCGGGGTAAAGACGTAACTTGATGGAGGTATTGTAGAGTGGATTAACTGGTGAAAGTTGGACTTGGGAATGTGAAGATCAGATGGGGGAGTCCTATCCAACTCTATTTCTTTGAGGTAGTTTTCAAGGGCGAAAATTCTTTAAGTGGGGGAGAGTTGTAACACCCCAAATTTATTAGAATATTTATTTTATTTAAAAATAATATTGGTGAATTTTTGGTGAATATGGTGGTTTGTGTCGATGTCGGTATTTTGGTGGAGTTTGATTATTTTAATTAAATAATAGTATATAATATGAATATATTAGTATTATTATTAATTTAAATAATATTATAGGAATTAAGGGTAAACTGGACTTTTGAGGAGGATTAGGGAGGGTATTATGGAGAAAGCCCATTTTTGGAAGCCCAAGGGTTTAACAAAAAGGAATTGGGAGAAATAGGATTCATTTGGTTAGATCGTGAAAATAAGGAGAAAGTGTAGAGCTCTGAGGAAAGAAGGGAAACAACGAGGATTCGTGAAGGTTTCCTACATGACTGATAGAGAAAGCTCAGATTCGACAATCTAAGGTATGGGGAGTATTACCTTTCATTGTTTTCAATATAGGAAGTGATGTGTTAAAAGTGGATTTTGAGGTTTTTGGAGTTTTTAAAGGGTTTATGAGTTGTTGATGATTTAGGGGTATTTCTGAGGAATCTATGATGGATTATTAAGGGTTGAATTATTTTGGGTAAAAATATGCCTTCGAGGCTAAACCTTTTGATGATATGTGAGATCTTGTACAAAAAGGGATTTATGGGGTTTTATGGGAAGCTTGAGAATTTTGAAGGTTTAGGTGAATTGAGGTTTAGGATATGTATAAATCGACCTAATTATCGTAGGTTTTAGACCTTCGATGAGCCATGATGTTTTGAGACTGTTCTGGGACGTTTTTGGGGAAATCTGAGGTTGAAGTCGCAAGGGTTTTGGGGCTGGAATGCTACTGAATGCGTAGCAGCGATTTCCTGCAATCGCAGGTTCGTAAAGCGAGTGAAAGCTTTGCAAGGCGAATGTTCGCCAAAGTTTGCAAAGCGAACGGTGCAGCGAATGCGCGATGACTGTGTGGGGATTCTGATGAACGCTGGGAAGTACTCCCTCCGTCCCATATTATAAGAGAAATTTACTTTTTAGATTCATTGAATAATTAATGTATCTGGTCTATATATAGACCAGATACATTAATTATTTAATTAATCTAAAAAGTAAATTTCTCTTATAATATGGGACAGAGGGAGTAACTGTGATGCTCACAAAGCGAATGTCCCAGCGAAGGGCTTCACAAAGTGAATAGAGGCAGAAGGAGAAACTTTCTGGTTTTGTGTGGGAGTTGAGGGATTCGCTGGAGTTTGCAAGGCGAACCTCCCAGCGAACGAGTTCGCACAGTGAACTCAGTAGCGAACCCTGCTGTTCGCGAAGTTTTGTTATGGTTTCTGTGATGTTCTGATGTTTTCGGTGCTGTGATGTTTCTGATGTTTTACCATGATGTTAGTGACGTTAATGATGATTATGACGTGATGATTTCGTGATGTTTTGACGAGTAATTGATGATATGAATTTCATGAGAATATTGATGATTACGAGCTGTTTATGTATGATGTATGATGATTAAGTGACGATATGAATTACTATGACGTATATTGATGATCATGAGTTGTTTATGTATGATGTATGATGATAAGATGATGACGCGTGATGTTTTGATGAATAAATAACGACATGACAAACATGATGTTTTGATGAATGATGATGCACATAATGATGTTTTGATGATGATGATTATTGACGTTTGTGTATCATTCATTCATATGCATACTCTGTGACGATGCTTCATTCCTATTGTGCGGATATGAGGTAATTATGACGTGCTCCGGTTCCTATGCGGAATCGATCCTATTGGCGGGGATCTTTGGAGGGGTGATGGCCTAGTGTCCATCGATTATGACGATTGGTACCACATGCATGAGTCTTGTTGTGCATTGCATTAATTGGCATTAATTTGATTTTATGATATAGTGATTCCTGATGTTTTCCTTTATGATGACCTTGATGATGTTGCATATGATGATGACGCCATTTTTATGCATATCTTATTTTATATTGATTATAATGAATTGTTTTACTCACCCTGCCTGTTTGAATGTTGCCTCAACGTGGGTAACGTGCAGGTGATCAGGATTAGCCGTGGATGCCTACGAGGACCTTTGAAGTTTATTTTGCTTTTAGTCGATGTAGAGGGTCTTGATCTGATAGTGTAACATCGGGTTGGGTCGTTGAGTTGAAATATGTCATGTTGACATTTTGTTGTTATTTGATGACTATGGTTTTATTTTAAAAACCCTTTTGTGGGATTTTTGTGGTTATGGTGGTTCCGCTGCTTATTGATGGCTTTTTATTTATTTTGAGGAAAACCCGTTGTTTACGGAGCAATTTTGTTGATTTGAACTAATTGAGAAATGTGCACCCTTTGAGGTGATTCTGATGTTACTCTGATTTTATGTTTAAATCTGCTGCAATATTTGTGGGGTAGAAAAGGGTGTTACACGCGTAGCATACGCGTATGAGATTATGGGCAATACGCGTAAGAGGAGGCAATACGCGTATGGGAAACTGAGAAAAAGGGGAATACACATATGAGGAGATGCGTACGCGTATGGGTTTGGGAAGAGTGTCTTACGCATATGAGCTAGCCATTACGCGTAAGGGGGAATATGAAGGATATTTGAGAGGGAAACCCTCTCTATTGATACGCGTAATAGGGTGGCAGTACGCGTATTGGGAGGCCTGGGCAAGGTGCCCTACGCGTATGATACGCGTAGTGGGTGGCGTAAAAATGAGCCATACGCGTAACAGGGTGGTCCTTACACGTACGGGCAGTGATGTGGGCATATTTTCCCTTTTTTGCGATTTCTGTCCTGATTTCGCTTGTGACGCGGTTTCTTTGAGACATAGGGCTATGATGAGACAATAAGACACTAGTAAACTAGTAATGGTGATGAACGGGATAAAATCAAGGATTTTATGTAATGAACCTAATATGACGAATTGTGAGGTAAAATGATGAATTTTGACGAGTGTGTGTTGGTGTTATGTGATGATGTTTGTTTGATGGTGATTCATGAATGGTGATGCAATTATGACGATTTTACGATGATGTTTATTATGACGATTTGCATCATGCATTCATGGCATAGTCAGGACTTCGGTCCATTTGGTGGCTTCAATCCCATTGTGTGGATTGTAGCGTTTTTATGACGTGCTCCGGTTCTTGTGTAGAATCGATCCTATTGGTGGGGATCTTTGGAGGGTGATGGCCCAGTGTCCATCGATTATGACGAGTTGGTACCACATGCATGAGTCTATGATGTCGCATTGCATATTGTGTGGCATTGCATTATATTGATGTGATTGATGTATTCTTGACGTTGTGAATGACTTGATGATGTTGTTGCTTGTGCTTTATCTTTCACTTATATCTTATGTATTGATTTCGTGATTACTCACCCTGCCTGTTTGAATGTTGCCTCCACGTGGGTAACGTGCAGGTGATCAGGCTTAGCTTTCTTGGCGCATGAAGATTTAGCTTTTGAAGTATTTCTTTGATTTCTCCATCGATTAGAGGGTCTTGCTCTGATATGTAACATCGGGTCGGGACATTTGAGTCGAACGATTATGTTCTTTTGTTTTGTGGACTTGATATTTTTCATGAGTTTTATTTGAGAAGTTTTGAATCATAAAAGTGTTTCGTTTAAACTTGATTTTCTGCCGCGTGGGGTTTAATTAAATTATGATGGTAAAACCCGTGTTACGGGACAGGTGGATATATGATGTGTTGTGACGATATATGATGCTCTTTTTGGGACTTTACTCTGATTAATTTTTCGTTTTATTCGTGATGTTTGTTGGGTAGAAAAAGGGTGTTACAACTTGACCTTTAACAGCCTTTAATGTCATATAAGTTAAAGAATATTCAGTTAAGGCCAGTGCCCATTTGCCAATTCCACTATGTAAAATAGGTTTAGAAAGCATATGTTTAATAACGTCGAAATGAGATAAAACATAAACTTCAACTGGCTTTATATAATGCTTTAATTTAGTACAAGAGAAGTATAGACATAGACATAATTTTTCGACTATACTATATCTAGTTTATGCATCATTCAAGACTCTACTAAGGTAATAAATGGCTCTTTCGATGCCATTTTCATCCTCTTGAGCTAACATGCTTCCTTAAATCTTATCAGACGCAGATATATACAATCTCATACTCTTATCCCTACAAGGAGGCGCCAGAATTGGAGGGTGAGCAAGGTAGTCTTTAATCTTGTCGAAAGCTTCTTGCTGTACTTGCCCCCATTTAAATCCTTCTTGCTTGAGTCGAAGTAGAGGTGAGAAGGCTTGAGTCTTGCCACTTAAGTTGGAGATGAACCTCCTCAGGACGTTGATCTTTCCTAACAATGACTGCAACTCCTTCTTGGTCGAAGGCGTTTTCGCTTCCATGATGGCCATGGTCTTGTTCTGATTGATTTCTATTCCTTTCTTACGGACCACAAAGCCTAGAAAATCCCCCGCCTGCATACAGAAAACACACTTAAGAGGATTCATCTTGACACCATGCTTCCTCATTCTTTCAAATGATTGTCGAAGATGGTATATATGACTGTTTTCTTGAAAGTGACTTAACCACAATGTCATCAATATAAATCTGCATAAACGTTTCAATAAAGTCATGAAAAATAGAATTCATTGCTCTTTGATAATTTTCCCCGGCATTCTTTAGGCCAAAGGGCATTACTACCCATTAGAATGTGCCAAAGTGCCTTGGAGTCTGCTTGATGGGCTTCTTCCTAGGCTTTATTGGCAGCTTCAGTTCAACCATATCTCTGCTTAAACTAGACATTTCATTGTAATCCCACTCGAAACTACCTTTGAACTCTTTCAGCGGTTGGATCACTTCGACTCTGAGTTATGGGTCAATGTTGGCACTGATGTATGTTGGCCTTTTGGTTACCCCTTCACCCAGGTCGACTTAGATGTTGAGTGATAGACTTGTTGATTTTTATCCAAGCAAAAATCATCCATCTTAAGATGATGCAAATGTTGTTTTCTTATACTTGTGGGCGACTAGTCGTAGTTTTCTCCTTAAAATGACGACTTGTCTTTTCTTTTAAAATGAACCAAACAAATCCATTTTGTTATTTGTACCAAAAACTATGGGGTTTTTATTAGAATAATAATTTATATTTTATTTTATATTCACAAACTTAGCCATTAAGTTTGTTAGAGGGTATTTTAGTATTTTATTGTTGTTTTTGGTAACCCTAATTTTAGCTTATAAATAGGGTAGTTGTCATTCCAATCATTTGTATCTTTTATCCTTTTGTAGCCGTCATTCAATATAATATATTCTCTTCTTCATCTTCATTATTTTCACCTTGTACACCAACAATTGGTATCTAGAGCTCCGGTTCGGATCATTGGGAAACACGGGAAACACGAGTGAAACGTGAGGATTTCTTTGTGTGATTGATTTTGGTTCGTGATTCTTGTTGAATCTTGAACAAAATCTGATCAGAATCACATTTTTGTGATTTTGTGGGTTGGGAAACACTGTGTGCGGTGAGATTCTGAGCGTACTGTACAAGAAGGTTGAAGATGATGAACGGCGGCGGCGGCATGAACACCAAGCTTCCAGTATTTGATGGCAAAAACTGGAATCGTTGGATGATTCAAATGCGTGTACTGTTCGGTGCTCAAGATGTTCTAGATCTTGTCACCGAAGGTTATGTTCCGGTAGCAGCAGATGCGACGGAGGAGCAGAAGAACGCGCAGAAGGATACAAGGAAGAAAGATCAGAAAGCATTGTTCTACATCCATCAGTGTGTGGATGCGAATGTGTTTGAGAAGATAGCAGATTCAACGACGGCAAAGGCGGCATGGGACACACTGGTCAGATGTTACGGTGGTGACGCATCAGTGAAGAAGGTGAAGCTTCAGTCTCTACGTAAGCAGTACGAGAATCAGAACATGAAGAACAATGAGAAAGTTTCTGAGTACATTTCCAGAGTGATTGTGATCACTAATGAGATGAAGGCGTGTGGAGAAACTCTTTCTGAACAAGTAATCATTGAGAAGGTATTGAGATCCCTTACTCCTCAGTTTGATTACATTGTGGTAGCAATAGAACATTCTAAAGATCTGAGCACCATGAGAATTGAAGAGCTGCAAAGCAGTTTAGAAGCGCAAGAGTTGCGTCTGACTGAGAGACTTCTGAAAGGGAAGTAGAGCAGCAGGCTCTGAAAGCAGTTTCTGATAGGAAGCATCAGAAGCAGTCAGAAGCTAGGAGAAGATCTGATGGTGGTCAGAAGTCAGATACCTCAACTTCTGATAGGCAAAAGAATGCTCAGAAGGGAAAAGAGAAGTATGACAAGAAGAAGATCCAATGTTACTGTTGCAAGAAGTTTGGTCACTTTGCTAGAGATTGTTGGTCAAACAAGGAAAGGAAGTCAGAAGAAGCAAATATAGCCAGAAGTTCTGATGATGAATCTGTGCTATTGATGGCTTCTGAATCTGATGATACAAATTTGACAGACTGGTGGTATATGGACACTGGCTGCTCAAATCATCTTACTGGAAATAAGAAATGGCTGGTTGATTTTGATTCTGAGAAGAGAACAAAGATCAGATGTGCTGATGACAAATATCTTAACGCTGAAGGTATGGGAAATGTCAGAGTTGTTCTGAACAATGGGAAAACAGCATTGATTCAGAATGTATGGTATGTACCTGGCATCAAAAGCAATCTGATGAGCGTGGGACAATTAATTGAGAAAGGTTTTTCAGTTACCATGAAGGACAATCTTCTGAAGCTGTATGACTGTAATCAGAAGCTGATTATGGAGTCAGAATAAGGAAGGAATAGAACATTCAAGGTGAATGTCAGAACTTCTGATTCTGAATGTCTTAGTGCAACAAGTGTTGTGAAAGAAAGTGAGCTGTGGCACAGAAGATTTGGTCATTTGAATTTCAGAAGCTTAGAACATCTGAATTCGAAGAAGCTGGTACATGGAATTCCTACAATTAAGAAGCCTGTGAAGTCATGCAGAGTGTGCATGGAAGGAAAGCAACCAAGATTGCCATTTGCGTCAGAAGTTGCTCCAAGAGCAAAACATGCCTTGGGAGTAGTACATTCTGATGTGTGTGGTCCATTTCCAGTAGAATCGTTCGGAGGGAATAAATACTTCGTGTCATTTGTTGATGAATTCACAAGAATGATATGGGTATCCCTTATTAAGTTCAAACACGAGGTGTTTGGTGAATTCAAGAAGTTCCGAATGAAGGTTCAGAATCAGAGTGGTCAGACTCTGAAGATTCTCAGAACCGATGGTGGGGGTGAGTATAACTCCAAAGAGTTTCAGAAGTTCTGTGAGGAGAATGGAATTGAGCATGAGGTTACTGCTCCTTACACTCCTCAACACAATGGTCTTGCTGAAAGAAGAAATCGTACTCTGCTTGATATGGTGAGAAGCATGCTGAAGGAGAAGAAGCTTCCTCAGAACTTCTGGGGAGAAGCTGTTGCCACTGCAGCATATGTGCTCAACAGATGTCCAACGAAGAAGTTGAAGGAAATAGTTCCTATTCAGAAGTGGACGGGAGAAAAGCAAAGTGTTAGTCATCTAAAGGTGTTTGGTTCTGTTTGTTACAAACATGTTCCAGAAGCTAGAAGACAGAAGTTGGATGATAGAAGCAAAGTAATGTTACTGGTGGGGTACCACAGTACGGGTGCGTACAAGCTTTATTGTCCAGAAACTAATAAAGTTGAGTTCAGCAGAGATGTTATTGTGAAGGAATCAGAAGTTTGGAATTGGGATAAGTCTCAATTTGATCCTGATGTTAGAACTTCTGAAGAAAGGTCAGAAATAAGAATTTCTGAAACTGATGGTGATTCTGACTCTGAAGAAGACTCAGAAGATGAAGGTGATTCTGATGATCCAGATTCTGATGATGATCAAGATTCTGGTGGTGATTCAGATTCTGGGAATATGCCAGACTCTGAAGGTGGTCAAGGTTCTGGAGGAAGTCCAACTTCTGAAGCAAGAACTTCTGAAGGAGAAACTTTTGAGGACAGAACTTCTGAGGTTCAAGCATCCGGAGAAAGTTCTGAACGAGGTAAGAGGCCACAGAGAATCAGAAACATTCCAAGAAGATTTGAAGAGTTTGACATGTTGCAAGACACTGAAGTAGATTCTGAAGGTGAAATTATTCAGTGTGCCATGTTAGTAGACTCTGAACCCGTGAGTACAGAAGATGCTCTCAAGCAGAAGTTCTGGCTAAAGGCCATGAAAGAAGAACTTGAGGCCATAGAAAGAAACAAGACTTGGAAGCTGACAGAACTTCCAAAGGACAAGAAAGCCATCAGCGTCAGATGGGTTTTCAAGCAGAAGCTAAAGCCAGATGGATCAATTGGCAAATACAAAGCGAGGTTGGTAGCAAGAGGATTTCTACAGAAACCTGGGCTGGATTATTCTGAAGTGTTTGCACCTGTAGCGAGACATGAAACAATCAGATTGGTGATTGCAATAGCTGCTAACAGGAATTGGCCTCTGATGCATTTAGATGTGAAATCTGCATTTCTGAACGGTCCATTAGAAGAAGAAGTTTATGTGTCACAACCTCCTGGATTTGTGAAAGAGAATCAGGAAGGGATGGTGTACAGATTACATAAAGCTTTGTATGGATTAAAGCAAGCGCCCAGAGCTTGGAATCAGAAGATCGATTCATTTTTCAAGAAGCTAGGGTTTCAGAAATGTGAGATGGAATACGGTGTTTATGTTCAGCATATTTCTGAAGGAAATATGATTCTGGTGTGTTTGTATGTTGATGACATACTGTTGACCGGAAGTTCTGAACAAGAATTAGCTAAGTTCAAGAAGGTGCTGATGAATGAGTTTGAAATGACTGATCTCGGGAAAATGACATACTTTCTAGGGATGGAGTTCAGATATTCTGAGAAAGGTATCATTTTGCATCAGCTGAAGTATGAACGAGAACTTCTGAAGAGATTTAAGCTGCAGAATTGTAAGGCTGCTATCACACCTGCAGATACAAATCAGAAATTAGATTCTGATTCTGATGGTGAGGATGTGGATGCTACAACCTTCAAACAGTTGGTTGGTTCTCTGAGGTATTTGTGTAATACCAGACCTGATATTTGCTATGCAGTTGGAATGGTTAGTAGATTCATGAGTAAACCTAAGTGGTCCCATTACCAAGCAGCTGTCAGGATTCTGAGGTATATCAAGGGAACTCTGAAGTATGGAGTGTTGTTCCCTTCTGGAAGAAAGATTGAATCAGAACTTCTGAGTTCTGGAAGGAAGATTGAATCAGAACTTCTGAGTTACTCAGATTCTGATTGGTGTGGAGACAGAGTTGATAGAAGAAGTACTTCTGGATACTTGTTCAAGTTTCTGGGAGGTCCTATTTCTTGGAGTTCTAAGAAACAACCTGTTGTTGCGCTATCAACCTGTGAAGCTGAATACATTGCAGGCGCTGTTACTGCATGTCAAGCTGTGTGGATTCTGAACTTGCTGGAAGATCTGAAGATCAAAGTTGACAAGCCTCTGAAGCTGATGATTGATAATAAGTCTGCAATCAATCTTGCCAGAAACCCAGTGTTGCATGGGAGAAGCAAGCATATTGAGACCAAGTATCACTATCTGAGAAGTCAAGTTCAGAATGGAGTGTTAGAAGTTCTGCACTGTAGTACCCAGAAGCAGTTGGCAGATGTTCTGACGAAGGCTATCAAGACTGATCAATTCCTTCGCTTAAGGGATGGAATTGGAGTTGTTAGTTTTGAGGAAATATAAATTAAGGGATGGTATTAGAATAATAATTTATATTTTATTTTATATTCACAAACTTAGCCATTAAGTTTGTTAGAGGGTATTTTAGTATTTTATTGTTGTTTTTGGTAACCCTAATTTTAGCTTATAAATAGGGTAGTTGTCATTCCAATCATTTGTATCTTTTATCCTTTTGTAGCCGTCATTCAATATAATATATTCTCTTCTTCATCTTCATTATTTTCACCTTGTACACCAACAGTTTTGATCCTATGTTGCACTTTGTGGGAATGTAGGCATGAGGCTCAAAACGTTTCTCCAAACACAAAAATCTTAAAAAATATTTCTCTTCTAATCTCCCCGATCTCATTTCAAACAAACATTTTCAAACCAAAAAGCATAGATATTTTAAAGGGTTCCTATAGAGTACTATAGATGTTTTAGGTGCTAACACTATCCCTTTGCGTAACCAACCCCTTACTCAGTCTCTGTTTATCTATTCTTGGTTTATAACTTGTTTCAGTTTTGTTCGCTCTTTTTCCTTTCTTTTTGGATAAAATAAAAATGAGGTGCTGACTCTTACTTTATGACTTTGTTTATAACAAGTTTCATGGATGTCTTTGAGAGAAGAATTGTGTCTCTCTTCACGACTATGTACTGCTGCTTCCAGGTGCCCAATGTTGACTTTGTTATTATCATGTAATAAATAGAAACTCTCGTGATTTATGAAGGAATGAAGAAAGAATCAATAGTTACCGACCTCTAATAAGGAAGAGGTGAAAAATGATTCAAACACAATAAGACAAACATGTTTGCACCTTTCCATTTTTTATTTAAAATAAAGTAAAATAGAAGAAAATAATTTAATTAATTGGCAAAAACATCCATAAAATTGTTAATTGGTGGTCATTTATTCTAGACATCACCTTATGTAGGCAAATAAATCAAATTGGTCTTTTAATTGAATACTACAAATCAAATTGTTCTTATAATTCAATACTACAAATCAAATTGATCCTTGAAACTTGTTTATGATCATAAAATTAGTCTTCATATTTGTTGGCTAAAACCAATGATGTCAATTGCGGGTCTATATTGTTTACTGTCTAATCACAGCTCACAATAATACAGATGTCAATAAGATTTGGCGATAAGCATTAAGCACAAGCATGCTGAAACCTCCCCACTATACTTAGACTTGCCTACCATAAAGCAATCCTTGTTCTATCATAACATGAAGTGACATATTCAACAACAGAAGTAATGAAACTCATGAATACCAAGTATATGGATAGGTAACTTGTGATTTACCTGATCAGCAAAAGACATACAACGTCATAGAGCTATAGGAAATGACTATCTATCTGCAAGAACAGGTGGGTAAATGCAGAGTCAATTGTCCTCTAAGAGTATACTTGCTAGTATATGTCCAAGTCCATCCTAAACAATGATGTCTATACATATCTCTTGCCAGATTAACAAGCATTAAGTTCTTCAATTTTAAGCACAATGAATGCATGACTTAACACCATGCTACACTATGTCTATGACTCAACACCACACGTATCGAAACACTGAATTCATTTAAGCAAAAATTAAATCATGCCAAATAATCTTTCCACGAATCAAATTAAACATCAAAATCAGCAATTTTACAGAAAATATAATCAAGCTTCCTAGAAGCATGCAAGTTATAAATTCTAAACCATATTCCCAGTGACCGAACCATTTCAAGACTTTCTAGCTCTGAATAGTCAATACTTCACTCCTTGGCGTAATAAGTAGATTATGACATTGTTGATGACCCAATTGACAAAAGCAATTGATCAAGATGTTCAAAGTGCCTAAGTCTGATTTATCACATTGAAACGAAGCGGAGGTTTCTTAACTCACCACAAAATTTTAGAACTGAGATCCGCGATTCTCTTGTAGTTTAATTCAAAAAAAGTAAATTTATGTTTCAAAGGAAAAAAAAAGTTTATCAACTTTACGTGCACATTTTTATTTTTTGAAAAATTAAAGTTTCAATTATTTGCTAATTATTAATGTGATAAGAAAAGATTATTAATTAGTAACATAACTTTTAAGCATGTTAAATGTTTGTAAATGTTTAGGTTATATTTAAATATCATAAAATATTGAAATGTCATTTCATTATATTATATAGGTTTAATTCATTTTTTAGTTCTTTAATTTATTTTATTATTCGCTTTGGTTCCATAATTAAAAAACGTTACAATGTAGTAATTCTTTAAAATTGTGCTGATAGTCTAAGTAGTTTTTTCCGTTAGTTTGTTTAAAAAAAACGTTAACTTGTCTACGTGGCTTTTTGTTTGGAATTTTTTAATTTTATTAATTTACTTATTTTTATTTTTAATATATTTCATATTTTTTTAATATACTTCATATTTTTTTGCACTTATTTTCATTTATATTTATTATTTGAAACAAACCCTAATGGTTCTCTAATAAAACTTGTAGCCGCCATCTCTCTTTCTCCTTCTTTCCTCTCTTTCTCCTTCATAATACAACAAATCTATAATTATTTTTTATTTTTGATTTTTAGAAAAAGAGAACAACTGTTTGAATCACTCATTCTTTCTCTTTCTCTTCTTCATTCTTTTTCTCCTTTCTTACTTCTTCTCCTCTTGTTTTTCAAGCTTTGTTTCTTTTCAAATTTGTGATGTTGTGATTTCTTGAGTTGTACTTTGGTGTGGTGGTAGTGAAACTTTGAGGGAGTCTGAGATTTGGTGTAGTGGTTGTGATTTGATACCCTGTATGTTGAGCTTAAAGAAGCAGAGGAGAAATTTTGGAATGAGTCTGAGCGTTTGAAAAAGGAAATTTTTGAAGTACAAGAGTTGAAGAAAAATATCAGTACCATGACAGCAGATGACTACTTTGCCACACATCCTAAGTTGTAAAAGAAATTTGATGAATATATAATAACTACATTGATTTTTTTGTAACTTGGCTCTGTTTAAAAGGTTCTTCACATTTCCATTTTCAAAGCTGTCAAAATTTTATGGAGTTGTTGTTGTAGTTAAAAATGTTTTATTATGATTTCATTTGAGACATCCACATGTTGTGGTTCTGTTAATAAATTATTGAGCTTGTAAAAAAAGAAATTCATAAAAAAGTAATTATGGGTTGGAGATGATGATAAATTGAGAAATAATGGTTAAATTTAATCATGGAAGATATTTTGATAGAGAAATAATAAAAGAAATTTCATAATTTATGTCAAAGATGATCATAATAAATAAATAATAAAAAATCTCATGATTTTGCTGAGTTGTCATATCAGGTTGATAATGATTAACGTTTTTTTAAAAAAATTAACGGAATGGACCAATAATGCTAACGAAACTAAGTTTAAGGGACCAAAGTGTAACGTTTTTTAATTAGAGGACTAAATCGAAACATTAAATTAAGTTAAAGAACTTGATACCTAATTATGCCTATTATATATTACTCGGCTCCATTCAATTATACTAATCCATACAAAATTTTAGGTATTTTTATATTTTTAATATAAAATAATATATCATATGTACTAAATAAAAAATTGAATAATGTTAACTTGTGCCCTAGGTGCACAAATTAAGAAATCTACTTATAATAATTTTAAATTGAAAATAATAATTAAACAATTAATTTTATATTTTATTAAAACTAATGTACAATTTTTAAGACAATTTTTTATTTATTTAATTTTTAATTTATGCATCTATAAGCACGAGTTAGCATTACCTTAAAAAAAAAGTTTGCTAAATAAAAATTTCAGATTTATCCTCGAGTCTTTTTTAACCGAGATCTATTTAAATAGACATTGTAGATAGTACTTATTATTGTGTTTGTATAATGGAAGAGTAATGCTATATGGCACGACGCAACTATTCAACGAAATGTAAGAATGCTGATGTGTCTAGTTTTTATTGGTGGGTCAACAAATCAGTTTTGCCTTATGTGAAAATCATCAAGGTAAGGTGTTGCAGTTACAACATATATATAATTTTTGTCGATTTCATCTTTCACTGTTTTCCTACCATAAAGCATTTTCCATAATGGAAAATGAGAGGAGCAAATAATAATGCTTGGATCAAATGGATGGTTGTGATCATTGATGGTTTAAAAAATACTTGTGACTCTCAATCTTGTAATTTCTTTCGTGTTTTTTTCCTGAATAGGTGTCTCCTATAAATGCACCAATTGAGTTTAGCATAATTGATTTATGTTTAGATATATTTACATAAAAGTGAATTTAACAACTAATTTTAGTGTAAAAATCACGTTTAAACTCAAAAACTACAAATTTTAGTTTCAAGTAGAATAAATTCTATAGGCAAAATCAATTATACTTTAGAAGAATCAAAGACCTCAAAATCTCCAGAATCAATTCTGAATCGCTAGAATTGCTTTTGGCTCATTCAAAATCAAACCAAACATGCACTTAGGAATGAAAAAAATCTATACTCGTAGATATGTACCAATAAAACTCGTTATAAATATGAATTTGATGGTTTATTGGATATCTACGAATAAAATTAAGGGGTATTTAATTATCGGTTAAATAACTGATACAAATACAGATTTGATGATATTCGTACTCGTGGGTATATATATCTGTCAATAATTGTCAAAATTATTAAATATTATTTTGGTGAATCTAAACTATTATTATTATTATTATTATTATTATTATTATTATTATTATTATTATTATTATTATTATTATTATTATTATTATTATTATTATTATTGTATACTTGAACCATAAATAGTTGAAGTAGGTTCTAAGGAATCTTGAACCGGTATTACTAATCTCCGACACGACATCGTGGGGTGGACCTGCATGGTTAACACTTTATCACCCAAGTCAATTTAAAATTTAAGATGATTGTAGTGAAAAGTGTATGAAGTGGAGTGGATTTGAGATGAATTGGACCTAAGTTATTTGGGTCTTTGGCCGACCTAAAATAGTTGTCAGGGAAACCTTTAGTTATTTTGGCCGGCCTCCATGGATGTTGTCTGATGCGAACTAGAAATGAAATGCCTGGAGTAAGTTGAAAAAATAGTGAGTAGGAAGCGCATTAAATACATTTCCATCACTGAAACATTTTGCTGCTTCTTTTTGACACGTAGGTTGACATTACCAGCTAGGGCATGTCGCTGTTTATATTGCACTCGAGTGCACTTGAGTTTGCTTGTATTTCCAAGGAGAAATTAATTCGATGATCTTGTAACTCTTCTTCCATGCTAATCTGGGTCGTTCAATCATCCTTGCTTATAAATAGGGGGAGTTGAGTCGTGAGGAAACTTTTCACAATTATTGACATGCAAGCTCATTCATATTTGCTCTTATTAGCAAACGTCTTTTTCTCTTCCTCTCTGAAAGCATTCGTCAATGTTTTAGCCTATTGTCATACCCTAATTTTTACCCTAAGATCCCACCTCATTTACATCTTTGCAATGCATCAAGATCACAAGCTTTATTGTCTCCTAACACTCTCATCTTTGGGTTGCCTTTGCAGAGATCATCAAACACCTCTTTGTATATCTTTTATATTTTGTATTTGTATGTTTATAATTCACTAACCATTAATCAAAATGCAAAAAAAAATATGCTTTGTCCATTTTGTTTCTATGGTTTGAAATCAAGAGCATCAAGTGATTGTTTGCTAAGCTAGAGTTTGAGTTCCTCAAGTCAAGGCATGGTCAACCATTGGTCTTCAAAGGCTATTCATCAAAGCATGACCTCTAATATCAAAGCATGGAGTCTCGAGCATTATTCAACTTCATTTGATCAAAGATAGTTCAAAGTTTGATAGCTTGTTTCTCAAGAAACTTCAAAGGTTCATGTGTTTATTTCCATGCCTTCATCAACAAGTTTCCTTAAGCTATTGCAAGTTTCATCAAAGGAAAATTAAGAGTACATCATTTTGAGTTCATATGATCATCAATGTACCTTAAAATGCAAGAAAAGTCCAAGGTTGCAAGATGATTCAAAGTGGTTTGACCTAAAAAAATCAACATTTCAAGTCCAAGTTCAAAATATCACAACTTCTTCATACTTCAACATTTTTGAGTGCTCCTTTGGACATATGACTCTTCTTGACATCCCCTCCAACTTCTCTTTTGTAACGCCCACATATACATACATACATCAAAGCATATATTATACATGAATTTCACTTTTGGTATTGAAATATACAATAAGTTCCTAGTAACACATTATACATATACATGCCCAAAAGACTAAATACAAATAACTACGGCATAGTATATCTACAAGATGTTCCACAGACAAAACTAAGAACTAGATCAATACAATGATCTCAAAATAAAACGCCATAGCAGAAACCATGCCATCTCAAAAGCCACAATCCGTAAGGAAAGTCAAATAACCTTGTCCTTACCCTTCGCCGAACCTGCAGAACCTATGATGTAAACAACAACAGTGGGGTGAGATACATCAAATCTCAGTGAGTTCGCTATCTTATAGTCCTCTCGGCTTTACAAGGTTCTAATAAACCTAACTCAAGTCAAAGGGAAGGGAAAAGACTTTGAGTACCCACACAATATAAATACATTCACACTCGTGAGCCTCTTAACTCACAATAGTACCAAAGTAAGTTCTGAGCCTATTACTCCAGAATCTCACAAATCAATAACCGTACCAAGGCATCCCCTATTCCCGTCCGCTTCAACGTCTAGAAGACGACCCGAGTCATGGATCCTTGTATTTACTTGACATACGAATTGGATTCGGGATCATCGGCCCGTACACCGTGATCCGTCACTTCACACGGCCCGTACACCGTCACAAGTCTCTTTACCTGTAGGCTCCAATCATACTATACGCGGGAATCAAACCTGCCAAGTAATTGTGCATACGTTTCAGAGGAGGTGCTCGAGTCTCATGAAACTACACCGTAAGATAAACCAGTTATTATTACTAGACACACACCTCAGCCTCTTTTGCACGAGCGTTGTCACAATGTTATTCCACACTATCCGACAATTATTCACAGTGATATTCCTCACTCTACCTATTTCATATTTTAACATGCATACATACTCAACATGCTTAACAATAAGAACATAGGCAATTATTCATCAATCACATAATTAAAACACATAATTCCACATATCGCATATTACGCCGATTAACGGTTCCCTCCGATTTATTTAATCGGGCATCAAAACCAGTATTTCTCCCTTCTATTAAATAGAGGTTATTCACAGCTTCACATCGATATCAAGAATACGCAAAACGGATAAACGATGCAAAAGTTATGAAAGAAACAATATTTCATACACAGTCATGTTCGCTAGGCGAACGTCCCAGCGAGCCTTCGCTCCAGCCTTCGCTAGGCGAAGCTCCTGGCGAATGAGCAAACAGATAAAAACAGACATAAAGTTCGCTTCGCAAACACTCTGGCGAACACTCACCTCTCCCTTCGCCTAGCGAACAACTCAGCGAAGTAAGTCAGAACTAAACAAAACTGAAAACACACAAAGTTCGCTAGGCGAACGTCCCTGGCGAACATTCGCTGGCTCGCTCGCTAGGCGAACCCTCGAAAATCCGTTCGCTGGGACTCGCCCCAGGTTCGCTAGGCGAAGCCTGGAAAATCCCACTTCTCAACAGCGCTGTTTTCCAACTCAAAATGAAATATTTTCCAACCAAAACACATCCAAACCTCATTATAGTCATCAAAACATAGTATAATCATAACAACAAGTATTTAACAACGATTATCTCGCATTTCATCCGTTAAATTCATGATTTTGACATTTTTACTCATTTTCTCACAATTCCAACCTAACTCTAAAACACATGGAATTCTACATCTAGAGTATCTATCTAGAACCCACCTTATACAGAGGATGATGATGAAGAAGAAGAGATGATTCGATGAAGATTGGATGATGGTTGAAGATTGAATGTTCTTGAGCTTTTCTCCTTTTTTCTCCCTTTTCCTTCCTTTCCTTTTCTTCTCCAAGTTAACTATGTTTGGAAATGAGAGGAAAAGAAATGATATACAAAATATCATCAATTAGCAACACTACTAATTGTCCAAAAAGTCTTTAAATTCCGAATATTAAAATATCTCAGAGTCAGATAATATTAATTGGATTTACTCTAAATCCAACAGTTACCCTAATTATCTCTGCAGATAATTTATCAGAGTACACTGGGACTCAGTGGATCACAACTAATATTATCCGAAGTAAAATAATTTACGGGGTATTACATCCTCCCCCCCTTAAATAGAAATTCGCCCACGAATTTAAAACAATTACCTGAAAAGATGAGGGTAGACTTCCCGCATCTCCGATTCCAACTCCCAAGTTGTATCGCCCGGATGCGTCTCATCCCACTGGACTTTGACAAGAGGAATCTCCTTATTCCTTAACACTTTAGTTTCTCTTCCAGTGATACGACTCGGTTGAGGCTCAAATGTCAAATCTGCTTCTATCTCAATTGTATCTGGTAAAATTGGCTGAAGAGGATTTGGGACAAATTTCCTAAGCTGAGATACATGAAAAACATCGTGCATCTCGGACAGAGAATGCGGTAAGGCTAATCTGTAGGCTACTTCAGCATTTCTTTCCAAAATCTGATACGGTCCTATGTATCTCGGACTTAACTTCCGCGATTGAAACGGTCCTTTCAACCGCAATCTCGGAGTAACTTTCAAAAACACGTGATCGTCTTCTTCAAATTCTAAAGGTCTTCTATGGTTATCCGCATAACTTTTCTGACGATCTTGGGCTTGTTTAATCTTATCACGGATCATCTTAATTTTCTCTGTAGTTTCGTGAATGATCTCGGGTCCCAACATTCCACCGTCACCAACTTCTGCCCAACACAACGGTGTCCTACACTTCCTACCATACAATGCCTCGTAAGGTGCCATACCAATGCTTGCATGATAACTGTTATTATAAGAGAACTCAATCAACGGTAAGAGTTCTATCCAATTTCCTCCACTTTCAAGGACACAAGCTCTTAACATGTCTTCCATGGTTTGTATCGTCCGTTCCGTCTGACCATCCGTTTGTGGATGATTCGACGTACTCAAACACAACTTTGTTCCCATCGCTTGTTGAAAAGCTCTCCAAAATCTCGAAGTAAACTTCGGATCTCTATCCGAAACGATACTAGTAGGAATACCATGCAACCTCACTATCTCCGAAATGAATAGCCTTGCGAGATGACTCGCCTTATAAGTAGTCTTTACGGCCAAGAAATGAGCAGACTTCGTCAACCGATCCACAATCACCTAAATTGAATCATAACCACCCTGGGCACGGGGTAAACCCACGGCGAAATCCATCGAAATACTATCCCATTTCCACACCAGAATTTCTAAAGGTTGCAACAAGCCACCCGGCCTTTGGTGCTCGATCTTTACTTGTTGGCACACCGAACATTCTGACACATACTTTGCAATATCTCTTTTCATCCCGGACCACCAATAGTCTCTCTTTAGGTCTTGGTACATCTTAGAAGATCCCGGATGTATAGTAAAAGCACCCTTATGCGCTTCTTCCAAAATCCTCCTTTTTAACTCCGTGTTGTCTGGAATACAAATCCTTCGGTTAAATACAACAACTCCGTCGGTATCTCGTACAAAACCCGGTTGCAATAACACTCCTTGCAACTTCTCATCTAACCCTTGCTCTTGTTGGATTTCTTCCCTAAGAGTAGAATTGATATCCAAATTCCCCAAAATCACACAATTAGGAGTCCAATTAAATTGAAGATTTAGATCTCGAAATTTTTCCAATAAAGTATACTCTAGCATCATCAACTCGGCATTATGCAACACCTTCCTACTCAATGCATCCGCCACTTTATTCGCTTTACCCAGATGGTATCTTAGTTCCAAGTCATAATCTTTCAAATATTCCATCCACCTCCTTTGACGCATGTTCAACTCCTTCTGATCAAAGAGGTACTGTAAGCTCTTGTGGTCGCTAAACATCTCAAAACGTACCTCATACAAATAGTGACGCCACACTTTCAAGGTAAATACAACTGTCGCCAATTCTGAATCATGTGTTGGATAATTCTCTTCATGGACTTTCAACTGTCGTGAAGCATAAGCCACTACATGTCCATCTTGCATTAACACACCTCCTAATCCCATCTTCGATGCATCACAATACACCTCATACGACTTGCTAGGATCAGGAATAACCAAAACAGGAGCGGTCGTCAATCTTTCCTTCAAACTCATAAAACTTTGCTCACAAGCCGAATCCCATTCATAAGAACAATCCTTCCGAGTAAGTCTCGTCATCGGTAAATCCAGTTGGGAAAAACCTTTAATAAACCTTCTATAATAACCTGCTAGTCCCAAAAAGCTTCTAACTTCAGACACATTCTTCGGTCTCTCCCAATTTATCACTGCTTCAACTTTAGATGGATCAACCGCTACACCCCCTTAAGATATGACATGTCCAAGGAAATTCACCTCTGACATCCAAAATTCACACTTACTTAGCTTGGCAAAAAGTTGTCTCTCTTGCAAAATGGATAAAACGATTCTTAGGTGTTCTCCGTGCTCTTGAGGGTCACGAGAATAGATAAGAATGTCATCAATGAAAATCACCACAAATTGGTCCAAGTAAGGTTGAAATATCCGATTCATATAATCCATGAAAACTGCTGGAGCATTCGTCACACCGAAAGGCATCACCAAAAATTCATAATGACCATAACGGGTTCTAAATGCAGTCTTTGGTACGTCTGAACTCTTCACCCGAATCTGATGATAACCCGACCGTAAATCAATCTTCGAGAACACACAGGCTCCTTTCAATTGATCTAACAGGTCGTCTATCCTTGGTAATGGGTATTTGTTCTTGATGGTGACCTTATTCAATTGACGGTAATCAATACACAACCGTATTCCACCATCTTTTTTCTTTACCAACAACACTGGAGCTCCCCAGGGTGAAACACTGGGTCGAACAAAATGTTTAGCCATTAATTCTTCCAATTGGTCCTTTAATTCTCTTAATTCAAGTGGTGCCATCCGATACGGAGAAACGGATATTGGAGCCGTTCCCGGTATCAGGTCAATAGAGAATTCCACTTCCCGCTTCGGAGGAAGAGAATTGATATCCTCGGGGAAGACTTCAGGAAAGTCACAAACTACCGAAATACTCGAAACTTGAAGGTTACTACTCTCCTCCTTAGTAAGAATCATAAGAACAGACGTTTCCTCCTCAAACAAGAAATTAATCATTCTAACCGTACCTTCTAAGATAGTAGTTAACACATCCTTCGGAGTAGCTTCAGTAGATGGAATAATAATTAGTTTTTCTTCACACCCGATAAATACCGAATTAGCTGAAAGCCAATCCATTCCCAGAACAACATCCACTTTCTTAAGCGCCAAACAAATAAGATCAATCTGGAAGACTCTTTCATTCACCGACAATACACAATTTTCACACATCAACGGTGTTTCAACAATTTCATCCATGGCAGTAGTAACCACCATGGGTGGAGACAAAGGAACAACTTGCAACCCAAGTCGCTTCACGCATCGCGTGGACACAAAAGAATGCGTTGCCCCATAATCAATAAAACAAAACAAGGATTTCCATTCACAAAACACGTACCCGCAATCAAGGAGTTATCACCCTTTGTCTTCCTTGCATCCAAGGTATACACTCGTCCGATATTCTTTTCTTGCATCTGATTCCTCTTCTGAGGACAATCCCTCGATAAATGACCCACCTTGTTACACTGATAACATCTTATTCCTTCCCAATTGCACCTCCCAAAATGATTTCTACCACAAGTACGGCACACCGGAGGCACACTAGCCCTAAAACCCTGAACTTGCTTCCCTTTGAATGATTGTTGCCTTGCTCTAACTTGTTGATTTGATCTCCCATGATCACTCTGATTCACCCTACTTAATTCTCCTTCCGCTTGTACCTTCTTCAAACTATGCTCTGCCACATAACACTGTCGTAACAATTCAGCATAACTAGTAAATTCTCTTTGGGACACACTATGTGAAATTTCAGCCCTTAAACCAAAAAGAAACTGATCAATCTTCCATCTTTCATCGGGAGCATACATGGCTTGTCTAGAATAAGCAGCCATAACCTCGAACTTTTCTGCATAAGAAGCCACTGTCAAGTTACCTTGTCTCAGCTGCTGGAATTCAAATTCTTTTTGAGACCTTAAGGAACTTGGAAAATACTTCTCCATAAAAATTATCTTAAACTGCTCCCACACTTTCGGTACCTCTTAAATTGTCATTAATGCTGAAGCACTTTCCCACCATCTCATGGAAGGACCCTTTAACAAGTGAGAAGCAAAAACAACCTTATTTTCTTCACTACACTGAACGATCAAGAAAATTCGCTCCATACCAGATATCCACTCATGCGCCATTACTGGATCTAACCCTCCCAGAAACTCCGGAGGATTCATACGAATAAAATCCCTAAAGGTTCCCCCTGCAACTTCTGGCACAACCACTGGAGGATGCACACCACCAGCCATTTGCTGTACCATTTGTTGCACAAACTGATTCTGCTGTTGCTGCATCTGTTGCATAAATTAATATAGAGGGGCATTCCCTTCATCCCCTGGCGGATTTGTCCCTGCTGGAGTAGTTCTCGGTCTACCACAGTTGTTTCTGTGCCGGTCAGCCATGTTCCTAAATGTCATACAGATAGGATTTAGTTGATCAGGCTCAATACCATAAATATAACACGTAAGACCAATGGCGACACAACACATATGAAACGGAAAGAAACACTTATACTATTTCATGGCTAGGTCGAGGATACGACCTGCTATGATACCAACTGTAACACCCACATATACATACATACATCAAAGCATATATTATACATGAATTTCACTTTTGGTACTGAAATATACAATAAGTTCCTAGTAACACATTATACATATACATGCCCAAAAGACTAAATACAAATAACTACGGCATAGTATATCTACAAGATGTTCCACAGACAAAACTAAGAACTAGATCAATACAATGATCTCAAAATAAAATGCCATAGCAGAAGCCATGCCATCTCAAAAGCCACGATCCGTAAGGAAAGTCAAATAACCTTGTCCTTACCCTTCGCCGAACCTGCAGAACCTGTGATGTAAACAATAACAGTGGGTGAGATACATCAAATCTCAGTGAGTTCGCTATCTTATAGTCCTCTCGGCTTTACAAGGTTCTAATAAACCTAACTCAAGTCAAAGGGAAGGGAAAAGACTTTGAGTACCCATACAATATAAATACATTCACACTAGTGACTCTGTTAACTCACAATAGTACCAAAGTAAGTTCTGAGTCTGTTACTCCAGAATCTCACAAATCAATAACCGTACCAAGGCATCCCCTATTCCCGTCCGCTTCTACGTCTAGAAGATGACCCGAGTCATAGATCCTTGTATTTACTTGACATACGAATTGGATTCGGGATCATCGGCCCGTACACCGTGATCCGTCACTTCACACGGCCCGTACACCGTCACAAGTCTCTTTACCCGTAGGCTCCAATCGTACTATACGCGGGAATCAAACCTGCCAAGTAATTGTGCATACGTTTCAGAGGAGGTGCTCGAGTCTCATGAAACTACACCGCAAGATAAACCGGTTATTATTACTAGACACACGCCTCGGCCTCTTTTGCACGAGCGATGTCACAATGTTATTCCACACTATCTGACAATTGTTCACGGACATATTCCTCACTCTACCTATTTCATATTTTAACATGCATACATACTCAACATGCTTAACAATAAGAACATAGGCAATTATTCATCAATCACACAATTAAAACACATAATTCCACATATCGCATATTACGCCGATTAACGGTTCCCTCCGATTTATTTAATCGGGCATCAAAACCAGTATTTCTCCCTTATATTAAATAGAGGTTATTCACAGTTTCACATCGATATCAAGAATACGCAAAACGGATAAACGATGCAAAAGTTATGAAAGAAACAAAATTTCATACACAACCATGTTCGCTAGGCGAACGTCCCAGCGAGCCTTCGCTCCATCCTTCGCTAGGCGAAGCTCCTGGCGAATGAGCAAACAGAGAAAAACAGACATAAAGTTCGCTTCGCGAACACTCTGGTGAACACTCGCTTCTCCCTTCGTCTAGCGAACAACTCAGCGAAGCAAGTCAGAACCAAACAGAACTGAAAACACACAAAGTTCGCTAGGCGAACGTCCCTGGCGAACATTCGCTGACCTTCGCTGGCTCGCTCACTAGGTGAACCCTCGAAAATCCGTTCGCTGGGACTCGCCCCAGGTTCGCTAGGCGAAGCCTGGAAAATCCCACTTCTCAACAGCGCTGTTTTCCAACTCAAAATGAAATATTTTCCAACCAAAACATATCCAAACCTCATTATAGTCATCAAAACATAGTATAATCATAACAACAAGTATTTAACAACGATTATCTCGCATTTCATCCGTTAAATTCATGATTTTGACATTTTTACTCATTTTCTCACAATTCCAACCCAACTCTAAAACACATGGAATTCTACATCTAGAGTATCTATCTAGAACCCACCTTATATAGAGGATGATGATGAAGAAGAAGAGATGATTCGATGAAGATTGGATGATGGTTGAAGATTGAATGTTCTTGAGCTTTTCTCCTTTTCTCTCCCTTTTCCTTCCTTTCCTTTTCTTCTCCAAGTTAACTATGTTTGGAAATGAGAGGAAAAGAAATGATATAGAAAATATCATCAATTAGCAACACTACTAATTGTCCAAAAAGTCTTTAAATTCCGAATATTAAAATATCTCAGAGTCAGATAATATTAATTGGATTTACTCTAAATCCAACAGTTACCCTAATTATCTCTGCAGATAATTTATCAGAGTCCACTGGGACTCAGTGGATCACAACTAATATTATCCAAAGTAAAATAATTTACGGGGTATTACATCTTTACTAATCAAGAGCCAATTATGCTTAAAAGATCATCAAAAGTTTTGATACATTGGAGGTCACTTTGTGGGCTTAGTGAAATTTGACCTAAATTCAAGTGTTATTTGCCTAACTTCTAAAGATCATAACTCTCTTAATTTTCAACTTTTGTGGGTGGTTCTTTTTTCCGATTATCATATTTTACTCCCTCTACAAATTTGTTTCAAGGATCAAAGGTCAATTATGCTCAGAAAGCCATAAAATTTTTGAAGACGTTATAGGTCATTTTGGACTTAGAATTATTCTGGCCTCAAATCATAAGTCATTGTGCTAACTTTACCAGCTCATAACTTTTTGCTCAAACATCCAAATGAAATCTTTCTTTTTGAATTGTACTCTATGATATGATGTGATCATTTTGGAAAAAAGAATGAGAAGCAATGATCAAATGTACACAATTTCCCAATGGTTTGAAGTTGTCCCCGCGAAACTATATTTTTGTCATGACCAGAAATAGCAAATAACGAATTTCTCCAAATTGAGCCAAGCATTGCACGTGTTTAGGGACTGATGATGTTAAGTGATGTACTAGGATAAGAAAAACAACCCAAAATCAGAAGGAATGCATTGTGTTTTAGTGACTTTGCAAGCAAGAATAGTCACACACTTGGTGTAACACCCTTTTCTACCCCACAAATAAAACGACAAAATACACAATTATCAGAGTAAAATCAGAATCACCTCAAAGGGTTCACATTTCTTAATAAATTCAAATAACACAATTTTCTCCGTAAACAACGGGTTTTCCTCAATTTTACTCAAAAGGCCTTCATATGGCAGCGGAACTCAGCAATTCAAAATAAAAAGGTTTTCAACAAAAGCCATCAAAATTGGCAGTAGATCCACCATAACCACAAACACTCAAAAAGGTTTTTAAAATAAAACCATATCATCAAATAACAACTAAATAACTAAACCAACATGGTTCGACTCGACGACTCAGCCCGGTGTTACATTATCAGAGCAAGACCCTCTACATCGACCAAAAGCAAATAAACTTCAAACGTCCTCGAAGGCATCCACAGCTAAACCTAATCACCTGCACGTTACCCACGTAGAGGCAACATTCAAACAGGCAGGGTGAGTAATCACAATTCATTATAATCAATATAAAAACAAGATGTGCATAAAATGACGTCATTCTCATATACAACATCTTCAGGGTCATCACAAGGAAAACATCAAGAATCACTATATCATAAAATCAAATCAATGCCAATTAATGCAATGTACAACAAGACTCATGCATGTGATACCAATCGTCATAATCGATGGACATTAGGCCATCACCCCCCCCCCCCCAAAGATTCCCGTAAATAGGATCGGTTCCAACAAGAACTAGAGCACATCATAATCACCTCATATCCGCACAATGGGAATGAAGTATCGTCACAGAGTATGTACATGAATACATGATACACAACATCAATAATCATCATCATTCATCAACAAAAAGTCATCATGTACATCATCCTTCATCAAAACCTCATGTTAATCATATCATCATGTACTCGTCAAAACATCATGAATCATCATCTCAAATCATCAACATACTCATAGTAATTCATCAAAATAGTCATGTATCATCATCAAGTCATCAATACACTCATCAAAATAGTCATATAAAATCATCAATATACTCATGGTACTCCACACTGTCATTTTATCATCAAACATCACATATGAACATCTAATAATCGTATCATCATCTAATCACTAAACATCATATATATAAACATCTCATAATTCATCAATCATATCATATCATCATCAGAATAATCATCAATAACATCATGGTAAATCATCTAGTAATCACAGCTCAAAACCACAAAGATAGTACAAAATATCACAATGAAATTCATGAATAACAGACGTTCGCTTCAGCGTTCGCTTTGCAAACTCATTCGCTGGGAGGTTTGCCTTGTGAGCATCAGCGAATCCCAAAATCCCAGTTCCATCTCAGCATCACGAACAGAAGTATTGCGTATTCACTGCGCTATTCGCCCAGCGAATCTGGGGCGAAGGTTCGCCTTGTGAAGGGTTCATTCGTTGTGTAAACTAAAAGTTACTTCTCAGAAATCATCCCAGTATCATCAAACAACTCATCGCGCACCTCGCTGCGCTACTCGCTTTGCGAGTCATGGAGAGCATTCGCCTTGTGAAGAGATGGTTCGCTTTGTGAACCTGCGATTACAGCAAATCATTGCTACGCACCAGTAGCACCACAGCTCCAAAAGTCCCTACGATTTCATCCCCAATTAACCCAAAAACATCCCTACAACATTCCTAATGCATCAGGAAATTACAGCACAAAACCTACGTCTATTAGGTCGATTCGGGACACTACGGGAAACCTCAAATCCCTAAACCTTCATAAACTCTCAAGCTTCCCATAAACCTCATAAATCTCTTTTACCTCAAGGTCGAAACAACATCGACAGGGAAATCAACCCCAAGGTCTATTTTACCGATTCAATTCAACCCTTAATAATCGATTCACAAAATACCCTTAAATCTTCAATTCATCACAAAAACCCATAAACCCTCATAAACCTCAAAATCCACTTTAAATACATCGAATCCCTATATTGAAAATAATGAAAGGCGATACTCCCCATACCTTAGATTGTCGATTCAAAGATTTCTCTACTGAGCCTTTGGAAACCTTCTCGAATCCTCGCCTTTTCCTTTTTCCTCAGAGCTCTTGCCTTCTTTCCTTCTTTTCACATTCTAACTAAAAAGTGAATCCTATTCTCAAATCCTCCTTTTTGTTATACCTAACCCTTGGGACTCAAAATTGGGCTTTCTCCATAATGCCCTCACTAATCCTCCTTAAAAGTCCGTCTTACCCTTAATTCCTCTAATATTATTTAAAATAAATAATAATATAATATATTCTATAATATATACTATTATTTAATTAAATAACTAAAATTCCACCAAATTACCGACCTCAACACGAATCACCAAAATTCACAGAAATTCGCGAACATAATATTTAAATAAATTAAATAAATATTCTTACGAAATTTGGGGTGTTAAAACTCTCCCCCACTTAAAGAATTTTCTCCCTCGAAAATTACCTCAAGGAAACAGAGTCGGATACGACTCCCTCATCTGATCTTCACATCTCAAGTCCAACTTTTCTCTTTCTTGGATCATCTTAATCTTCTCGGGCGTCTCTTACACAATTTCAGTTCCGAGTACAACACTCTCACCCAATTCAAACCAAGACAATGGAGTCCTACACCTCATTCCACACAAGCTTCTTACAACGTCATCCCAATACTTGCACGAAAACTGTTGCCGTAGGCAAACTCGATAACTGCAATTGACTATCCCATGATCCTCCTTGATCCAACACACCAACTCTCGGCAATTCCTCTAAAGATTAGATAGTCCTCTATGTCTGTCAATCCGTCTGCAGATGATAGGCAGAACTCATCCTCAACTTAGTCCCTAAAGTATCTTGCAAACTCTTCCAAAACCTCGACAAAATCTCGGGTCTCTATCTGACACAGTACTCGATGGTATCCCATGCAACTTCACAATTCCTCAATATACATCTCAACCATCTTCTGCATAGAATAATTAATCTTCATCAGTAAAAATGATCTGATTTAGTTAATCTATCCATAATCACCCAATTAAATCATTCCCCTTAGCAGTCGTCGGTAATCCTTACACAAAATCCATTGGAAATACTATCCCATTTCCATTCTGGAATATTCAACGGCTGCATCATACCTAAAGTCTTCTGATGCTCAATCTTCGACTTCTGACCAGTCAAACAAGCATAAACGAACTCAGCAATATCCCCCTTCACTGAACTCTTTCCTCGATTTCTAGAACGTCTGGAACACATACTTCATCTCGAAACCTCATCACACCATTCTCAAACTCAGAACTGTTCGATTAATTCCTACGTTTTTCACCATAAGCATCGACATACGCAATGACTTCTTGCTCAATGCATCGGCCACTACATCTGCTTTTCCCGGATGATAACCCAAATAAAAATCGAAATCTTTCAACAGCTCTAACCACCTTCTCTGCCTCATATTCAACTCTTTCTGATCAAATAAGTACTTCAGACTTTTATGATAACTGAACACTTCAAATTTAGAGCCAAAAAGATAAGTCTTCAAATCTTCAACACAAACACCACAGCGGCCAATTCTAAGTCATGCGTAGGATAATTCCTCTTATGAACTCACAACTGTCTCGAAGCATAGGCAATAACTTGTCCATTCTGCATCAATACTCCACCAAAACCCATCTTTGACGCATCACAGTACACCACAAAAGATTCACTCGGATTAGGCAAGATCAACACTGGAGCGGTCATCAACATCTCCTTCAATTCTACAAAACTCTTTTCACAGGCTACATCCCACACAAAAGCTTGACCCCTTTCGAGTCAACCGAGTCAAAGGTAATGCCAACTTAGGAAAGCCTGCAATAAACTTGCGGTAGTAACCCGCCAATCCCAGAACTTTGTATCTCAGTAGCAGACCTCAGAGTCTCCCACTGCAACACCACATAAATCTTAGAAGGATCAATAGCAATCCCACCACTTGAAATTACATGGCCAAGGAAACTCACTCCTTCAACCAGGACTCACACTTTGACAGTTTCATATACAACTCCTTCTCTTTCAACACTTACAACACGGTACTTAAATGCCCAGCATGCTCGTCTTCAGGTTTAGAGTCTATCAGAATATTGTCAATAAAAACCACCACCAACTTATCTAAATACTCATGAAAAATCCGATTCATATACTCCACGAACACTAGGTGCATTAGATACACCAAATACATCATAGTATACTCATAGTTACCATACCTCGTCCTGAAAGCCGTCTTCGGAATATCATCCGGCTTAACACGACTCTGATGATAACCAGACCTCAAATCAATTTTGTTAAACACGCATGCACCTACTAACTGATCCATCAAATCATCAATCCTTGGGAGTGGATACTTATCCTCGATCGTCACTTTATTCAACTGTCTATAATCCACACACAATCTCACAGTACCATCTTTCTCCTTCACCGACCACACAGGAGCACCCCCAGGGGAACACTCGGTCGAACAACCTCTTCTCAAGCAATTCTTCCAGCTATTCCTTTAATTCACTTACTCAGAAACATACATTCCGTATGCAATCACTGACATCGAACTCGCATCAAGTACCAGGTCGATAGTAAGTTCCACTCCGCCCTATAGTGGTAAATCACTGATATCTCATGGGAACACCTCCCAATGGTCACACACCATAGGTAGGTCACACACCACCATATCCCCTTATGCTTTTAAAGAATCCAACATCATAAACACCTTTGCATCATCTTCCACAGACTCACCCACTTGCTTAACAGAACAACAACTCTTCACCTTCGTCAAAATTAGATTCATGCTCCAGGGCAAGTCGCAACTATCTTTAGGTGAACATCAGGAATTACACACCACTGGCATATCACTATCCATTACACTATTTCCCATCCCACAAAAACCAGACATCAACAATACTTGATCGTTCTCCTCAAGACACTCCAACTTGACCGACAGACAAGAACTCGAATTCGCCTCATCTTCAAATCTAATAATCTGCATCAACTTATCAAAACAATCTGCAAGGACCCGACTTAACCCCAAACAATTCACTATGCATACCACTCAAGCTCTCAAGACACGTCTATCTCATCCCTCATTATCCCGTCTATTATCAACAAGAGATTAAGGGTGACCAGTTCCTCAATTTGTCAATAACAGTCAATTATCATGAGGCGGTACAAACTATCTTACTAAACTATTGCAGCATCCAACATCACACTTAACCATTGCTCCACCCTTGAAGCATCTTGGAGAACCACCATCTTCTGCCCTACTTGTTTCATTCCCAACCTGCAAATGGAAAACAAAACAAGCATCAATAGTGTTTTCACACACATGTCACACACTAGGGAATAGACAACATTAGAAAACCTGGCCGGACAGACCTACCTGCTCTGATACCACTAATGTAACACCCTTTTCTACCCCACAAATAAAATGGCAAAATACACAATTATCAGAGTAAAATCAGAATCACCTCAAAGGGTGCACATTATTTAATAAATTCAAATAACACAATTTGCTCCGTAAACAATGGGTTTTCCTCAATTTTACTCAAAAGCCCTTCATATGGTAGCAGAACTCAATAATTCAAAATAAAAAGGTTTTCAACAAAAGCCATCAAAATTGGCAGCAGATCCACCATAACCACAAACACTCAAAAAGGTTTTTAAAATAAAACCATATCATCAAATAACAACAAAATAACTAAATCAACATGGTTCGACTCGACGACCTAACCCGATGTTACACTATCAGAGCAAGACCCACTACATTGACCAAAAGCAAATAAACTTCAAACGTCCTCGAAGGCATCCACAGCTAAACCTGATCACCTGCACGTTACCCACGTGGAGGAAACATTCAAACAGGCAGGGTGAGTAATCACAATTCATTATAATCAATATAAAAACAAGATATGCATAAAATGACGTCATTCTCATATACAACGTCTTTAGGGTCATCACAAGGAAAACATCAGGAATCACTATATCATAAAATCAAATCAATTCCAATTAATGCAATGCACAACAAGACTCATGCATGTAGTACCAATCGTCATAATCGATGGACACTAGGCCATCACCCTCTCCAAAGATCCCCGTTAATAGGATAGGTTCCAACAAGAACCGGAGCACGTCATAATCACCTCATATTCGCATAATGGGAATGAAGTATCATCACAGAGTATGCATATGAATGCATGATACACAACGTCAATAATCATCATCATCAAATAAACATCATTATGTGCATCATCATTCATCAACAAAAAGTCATCACGTACATCATCCTTCATCAAAACCTCATGTTAATCATATCATCATGTACTCGTCAAAACATCATGAATCATCATCTCAAATCATCAACATAGTCATAGTAATTCATCAAAACAGTCATGTATCAGCATCGTCAAGTCATCAATTCACTCATCAAAACAGTCATATAAAATCATCAATATACTCATGGTACTTCACACCGTCATTTTATCATCAAACATCACATAAGAACATCTAATAATCGTATCATCATCTAATCACTAAACATCATATATATAAACATCTCATAATTCATCAATCATATCATATCGTCATCAGAATAATCATCAATAACATCATGTTAAATCATCAAGTAATCACAACTCAAAACCACAAAGACAGCACACAATATCACAACGAAATTCGTGAACAAGAGACGTTCGCTCCAGCGTTCGCTTTGCGAACTCATTCGCCGGGAGGTTCTCCTTGCGAGCCCCGGCGAATCCCAAAATCCCAGTTCCTTCTCAACATCATAGAACAGAAGTACCGCGCATTCGCTGCACTATTCGCCCAGCGAATCTGGGGCGAAGGTTCGTCTTGCGAAGGGTTTATTTGTTGTGCGAACTAAAAGTTACTTCTCAGAAATCATCCCAGTATCATCAAACAACTCATCGCGCACTCGCTGCACTACTCGCTTTGCGAGTCATGGCGAGCATTCTCCTTGCGAAGGGATGGTTCGCTTTGCGAACCTGCGATTACAGCAAATCACTGCTACGCACTAGTAGCACCACAACTCCAAAATTCCCTACGATTTCATCCCCAATTAACCCAAAAACATCCCTACAACATTCCTAATGCCTCACGGAAATTACAGGCTTAAAATCTATGTCTATTAGGTTGATTCGGGACGCTACAGGAAACCTCAAATCCCTAAACCTTCACAAACTCTCAAGCTTCCCATAAACCTCATAAATCTTTTTTACCTCAAGGTCGAAACAACATCGACAAGGAGATCAGCCCCAAGGTCTATTTTACCGATTCAATTCAACCATTAACAATTGATTCACAAAATACCCTTAAATCATCAATTCATCACAAAAACCCATAAACCCTCATAAACCTCAAAATCCACTTTAAATACATCGAATCCCTATATTGAAAATAATGAAAGGTGATACTTCTCATACCTTAGATTATCGATTCAAAGATTTCTCTACTGAGCCTTTGGAAACCTTCTCGGATCCTCGCCTTTTCCTTTTTCCTTAGAGCTCTCGCCTTCTTTCCTTCTTTTCACGTTCTAACCAAAAAGTGAATCCTATTCTCAAATCCTCCTTTTTGGTAAACCTAACCCTTGGGCCTCAAAATTGGGCTTTCTCCATAATGCCCTCACTAATCCTCCTCAAAAGTCCGTCTTACGCTTAATTCCTCTAATATTATTTAAAATAAATAATAATATAATATATTCTATAATATATACTATTATTTAATTAAATAACTAAAATTCCACCAAATTACCGACCTCAACATGAATCACCAAAATTCACAGAAATTCGCGAACATCATATTTAATTTAATTAAATAAATATTCTTTCGAAATTTGGGGTGTTACACTTGGTGCTCATGATTTCACACGAGTTCTAACCAATTTTCACACGTATTTTATTTATTCACCTCAGTTATAAATATAGGAAGCTTCTGCACTAAATTCAAGCTTGGATAGCCCCTCAAACCTCTGCTCAAAATCATAGTTTCCACTGAAATTTTGAGAGATTGTTTTCAAATCCTAAGCATTTTCAACTTCGTTTCTTATTCCCATTAGCATCTTCGGTGTCCTCTGAAGCTATTGCAATGTTTCCCAAGCCTTAAGAGCCTCAGAATCGTGCTAATGAAATCTACCTTGCAGCATCTTCTGATCGTATTTGGACAAGGTAGTTAGAGGCTTTGTTTTCACTTAAACAAGTTACCACAATGTAGCCTGATACTCTCTGATTCTTTCCCCTAACTTATCTTGATTTGGTTTATCATATCTGGTATTTAATTTTACTTTTCGTGTTTTGTTTTTCACTGAGTTTTTCTCAAAATTCTCACTGCTCAGTTTCAATCAATGGAATTGGAGCATGGTATGAGTTTATCTTGATGAAATGGTCACAATGTTGGTGGTTTTGTTCTCTAACGTTACCAAATTTCAAAACACTGGTGACTGCTCACCGGAGAAGACGGTCGGAGAGACTTTCAGGTGGCTTGCATGTTTTAATTTCATTGGTTGATTTAAATTGGATTTGATGCATTATTTCATTGAAGGTCTATGGTGAGCTTCCAGATCTGAGCCACTTGATGTGCCACGTCATTTAATGAATCTAGATCCAACGCACCATGTTTTTTTTCTGATTTATTTCTTGTTTCTTTTATTTCATTTTATTTGATTTTCTTTTATAAAATTCATTTTAATTCATATTTTCATCCAAAAAATTCACAAAAATATTTTCTATTATTTTACACCTTGTGTATTTTTTTTCACAATTTTATTTTGTGTTTTAATATTTTTCTTTAATTTTTTCATATTTCATGCATATTAATTGGTTAAAAAAATACTTTCATGTATTTAAAAATTCTCAAAAAAATTTCATATGTTATTTGAGTTGTTTCCGACTTTCCATAATTTTCTTGGTCATTTGTTTGGTGTTTTGTAGTACTTTATGGATTCTCTCTTCTATTTTCAATTTAAAATCATTTTCCATGCATTTTAATTGTTTGTTATTGCATTTTTTATTTTGTTTGACTTCTGGTGCCTTGGATCATGACTTTTGAACATAATTTTCATCAATATCAATGGACCTTGGGTGTTGATAGGTTGAAAACCCTAATCCACTAAGATAGGTGGTTGACCTTGAAGATAACTTGATCAAAGTTATGGTTCAATTTGGTTTCATTCCTCTCTTTCTCCTTCTTTTTTTTCTTTTTCTTTTCTCTTGATCAATTAGATGATTAAGAGTCCACCTTGTTCATGAAGTTTGGATTCATGCTTGATGAACTTTCATCATTTCAAATCTACCTTCCAATTGATCGTGGATCATTTGAGGTACTTTGGATTGATGCATAAGTTTGTCCTAAGTTATCATGAAGAATGATTGATGTAATGGACCAATCTCCTTGCCTTAGTGCTTGATCCCTCCTTGGTTTTTACTTGTGCTACATGTTTTAGGAGTATGGTTTCTACCATATCTCTAACATGTATGGTACATAATTTTTATTGACCGGCCTCCCATAATATGATCTTCCTAATATATTGTGCTACGATTGCTTAACATAGTGCTAAATTTGTCCCAAATTGATTCATTAACTCTAACATCAATACTAACATTATTATTGTGCTAACTTTACTTTATGTCATTTAATTTTCTTGTCATTTAATTTCTTGCCATTTACTTTTATGTCTTTATTTTTAGCATTACATTTCATATTGTTTATGTTTATGCTTCTTTTTCCTTTTGCCCCTTGGGCATTTATTTTTTCTTTTAAAGACATTAATAAAGGAAAACCCCTAAAAAACTTGGTTCTCTAATCTTTGGACTAATGGTTACTATCCTTAGCTTGACTTGGAGTTTGATGTTTGGACTTATGGACTTTGGTTACTTTTCCCTATGGTATTGGATTCATCTAACACTTAAGACCTTTGGTTGACCTTTGAAGACTTGGCTCTGATACATAGCTTTGACCTCATGGCTTGGGTTCTTCTTTCAACTAATGCTTGTCTTATTCTGTGCTTACTTGTTAATTATGACCTACTCCAAAGGAATGAAATCTTTGCTTGACTTATGTCAGATGCTTACTTTCTCCTAGTTAGTTCACAATGCACACACAAAGGCTTCCTCTTGGGATACCTTACAATGAGACCTTTTGTTTCTTGCTATTTATTTTATGCATTAGGATAGTCTCTTCATCTCCTTCCCTTCTTAAATTTTCAAAATCTTCTTCCTTTTTTAAAACCTTCTTGTTTTCAAACTTGAACCACTTTCTTAATAAACCTTGACTTTGTCAAGGGATTTTCAAAACCTTTTTCTTAAATAAATTCTAATACATCTTAAGCAAATCAAAACAATTTCAAAATACTTAAAAAACATAAAACTCATTCAGATCTTTTGTGCCTTTGTGCACCTTTTTCCTTTTAAACTTTTTCTTAAGGATACTCATTAGTTGTGTTCTTGTAGTGATGCAACTCTTATACATCCATAATAATGTTGAGAAGGGATGACATTTTCCACATAGATGTTGAGTGATAGACTTTTTGATTTCAATCCAAGCAAAAATCTTCCATCTTAAGATGATGCAAATGTTAATTCCTCATTAATTGTGGGTAGTAAGTTGAGTTTCCACTCGAATACGACGAAATGTATATTCATTTAAAATTAATCAAAACAAACACTTTTGTTATTGTTACCATGAACTACGAGGTTTTGATCCTCCATTTCACTTTATTGGTACGTAGGCACGAGGCTCAAGAAGTCTTTTCAAACAAAAATCTTAAAAAATATTTCTCTTTTCAACTCCCCAATCTTTTGCAAACAACACCCTTTTAAGCCAAACACATATTTTCAAGAGGTTCCTATAGAGTACTATAGATGTTAGGGGTGCTAACACCTTCCCCTTGCATAACCAAACCCTGTACCCTTATCTCCTTGTTTTATTAGTTTTGTTTTAAAACTTCTGTGGGTTTTATTTGTTCTTTTCCCATTCCTTTGGAAACAATAAAGAGCGGTGACGACTATTGCTATTGTGATTTAAGTTAATCAATAGCTTAATCTCACATTATTTCCCGCCGCTATTGAAAAGTGGTGACTCTGCTTGGGATCACTATCTCTAAGTGGGTTGAGCCTAACTTGTTTATTTGTGTTTTATTATTATTTGTTGTTTACTTTTGTTTTTTTAAGTGCTTGGTGATCTTTGAGTGGTGAGATAAGTCTTATACCTGGACATAAGTGCACAATAATATAGGATGGTGGTATAGTCATGTTTGGCTTATGTGGAGTTAATCCTTAATAAGCTGACTTGAGATCCCAAACTCAGTGGAGGCCTCTTTGAGGGTAATAATGTTGAACAAGTAAGTTGTGAAGGCATTTTACTTTCGACCTGAGAGCCTAAGAAGCTGAGGATCTTAGAACCTATTCTGGACTGGGATTGTGGCTGACTCATCGTCGAGCATAGCCCAATCCAGTTCTAAGTCGAGGATGACCCAGAGTGCTAGCCCTACCCTCTTTGGGGCCAGTGGTGAACACGTTCCCCACGTTCCCCTCACCCGAGGACACGTCACCAACTGAACCCGCACACCAACTGAACCCACACACCTCGCATAACCATTTTGTCCATTATCTGCGGAGTGCGAAGCGGTTGACCCAGGATGATGAGCACGAGCTGCTCATCCCTACTTTCACGTAGGAATCCTGGCAGTCATCCGTTATGGGCTTGAACATTCAGCCCATAACATAGACCATTAACCAAGCACTGGGGGCTCACTATAAAAACACTCCTCTGCAGGAAGGTCAGGTATTCTATTCTTCAACATTTTCTTACTTACCTCTTTACCCGAACTGACTTAAGCATCAGAGTGTCTGCAGGTACAACCCCCATTTGTCGACCGTTCAAGACCGCGGACCTGTTACTGGCCACTCACCTATTCTGATCAACTGTTCAAATCAGTGGCGCCGTCTGTGGGAACCTATTTTCCCCATCTCTTCTTTCCCTGAAACTAAAATACTAAAACAAAAAAACCTCAGAAATCGATCATGGCTAGTCAACAAGACGAGAACAACAGCGGTCACGAAGTTGTTCGCTCTCAAGTCCATAACACCGACAACGACAATGATATGCCACTTTTGGAGGAAGGCACTCCAACAAGGAGAGACGGGCACACATCCTACCCCCTCCTCCGACGATGCGGCCGACAATGGCATCCAATATATCGAAACCCACAAAGTCCAGAAAGCTCCTGAGAAACACCAGAGAAATTTCAACCGATTCTGGTGCCACCCAACGTCGTCCCGACCATGACGGCCCTATTTGCGGCATTTAATCAGACCAACGCGTTGATCCACCAGGAAAATGAAAGGATCAGAGCATTAGAGAGGGACCGCTAATCACGCTCTCCCCCGTGGAGACATCGAATGTATGATTCCTGAAGTCCGTCACGCGATAACCAAGCCGACGCCCAGAGTTAGAGAGGCCGCAGCCCTTGAAGCGTAACCGTACTCCTTGTAACACCCCCAATCTATACCCCCAATTAAATAAAGCAGTAAAAGAAAATTTAAAATTTCATCAGAGTATATTTAGAAATTCACAGCATAGACCGAGGGGTCACATCAATTTGAAACAAACACAATAAACCTGCCCATAAAGATATGCAACACTCGCAGGTAGCAAATAAACAGAGGAACTTAGTTCCTACTACCCACAATTCAAATACAGAATAAAGCGGAAAATCTGTACTGAATCTCATATATATATATATATATATATATATATATATATATATCATAAAAAGTTTATCATACATCAAGTCATACATGCACAAGCCAAAAGATATATGTACATATACACATCAAACTACAAAACGATCCCCTGACTACCCGGTGCCACATATCAGAGCCGACCGACAAAAGAATGAAGTCCTAAGCTTCACAAAAAGACCTCCAGCAACTCTAATATGCAATGCCTCATAGAGCATTATAAAACAGCAGAAGGGTGAGAAAAACAATCATAATATAATTGCATACAATTATATATAACACAAAAATACACATATATACGGTTCTCACCACAACTCGCACCATAATTCAAACACAAAACAACACAATGTATATTTCATATTTCCATCACCAAGGTATACCAACCAAGCACAATACAAGTCTCACCAAGACATATCCATATAACAATTTCACCCATAATTTCACACATAAACAAAACATTAATGATTTATGCAAATGCAAGAGACCGACACAACGACTCTATGCATATGCACATGCGGTACCGACTTCCATCAATTCTCAACACCAGTTCACTCAGGAACTATTGAAACCATCGCTCGTCACTTAGTGTAACTCCCCGTCGGGCATACGATGTTCCCCGTCGCTTTCGGTCCTCTTTGTATAAGGCTCACGACGTTTATGGATCGCTTTCGGTCCTCTTTGTATAAGGCTCACGATCCTATCGCTCACACCCCACATGGGCACACGATCGTCTATAACCATCGCTTTTGATCCTCTTATTTTTAAGGCGCACGATCCAATCAGATCGCTTTTAGTCCTCTTATTTTTAAGGCGCACGATGTTATAGCGGATTCCCTCTGGAATCAATCCGTCACTCAGGACGTCACAAGAATGCATAATATGATGCTCAGCATACAATGACTCATGACATTCAAATGCACACATATATGCAACCATCTCACTTAACATAAATCATGCTTTGCAATTCAAGCCCAAAACAATGCATTTATACCACACAACAGCACGCAAATCATACCATATCCATATCAATAGCACATTGCATGATACACACCAATTACACACAATTAACCCGACAAAAGTCGACAAAACGACACTATTCCAAATTTCTGACATAATTAAATTGGCTAACAATCTCAAAATTATTATAATAAGAAAGTGCAGTTCAATAGCTACACAACGATACCAAGAATGTTAAAAATGGATAAACGAAACACAAGTTACAGACTAAACAAGAAAAGACTTCGCGAAAAACCCCATTTTGCAATTCTCCTGGCCATACGCGTATTGCCCTGAGCCATACGCGTATTGCCCTGATTCCTCGCCCATTCCATACGCGTATTGCCCAAGGTCATACGCGTACGGGCAGAGACCCATTTTTCCCAAAATTCACGTTTAAAAGTCCAATACGCGTAGTGCCCTACACCATACGCGTATTGCCCTAAAGTCTTACGTGTACCATACGCAAATGGACAGATGGCCGAGCAAAATGAAGCTCCATATGCGTATTGCCCAGTTTTCTTCAATGCCATATGCATATTGCCTTGACCAATACGCGTATTGCCTTGAGTGATACGTGTATGGG
Source organism: Lathyrus tuberosus (assembly GCA_022829125.1). Lineage (NCBI taxonomy): Eukaryota > Viridiplantae > Streptophyta > Magnoliopsida > Fabales > Fabaceae > Lathyrus > Lathyrus tuberosus. The sequence goes on from JALAZF010000043.1 coordinate 4,699,635, forward strand.
CAGTGGAAAATCCAGAAAATTCTGCAGAACTTTGTTCTGCGTTTTCCACCCCAAATCATCCAATTTTTCACCTATACATCAGAAAAATCACCAATACAATGCCTAACAACATGTATCTAACAAGTATCAACAATATTGGACTTGAAAGTATGATTTCCGACATAATTTAATCGATTCCTAATCAATTTTTACATAATATGGGTTTTACTATATATTCCATTTCAATCCATAAACAATCAAAAACACACATACATAATCATACACAAGCATATAATAATCGAGTTTCGCACCCTTACCCGATTTAATCGTGTTTAGAAAAGTCGGGAGATCGATTTTCTTGATTTCCAAGTTTTTCTCTCTTTTTCTTCTCTTCTTCTCTTTTCTTTCCCTTTTCCTTCTTCTCTTTTTCTTTCTCTCTATCTTTCTCTCTTTCTATTTTCTATTTTCTAACTTAAAGAAAAATATCATGAAATGACCAAAATACCACCACACTCAAATATCTCGCAAACGTTCCCAAAACCCGATAACATATCACAACATTGAAAAATAACATATTTCCAAATAAAAGTCGAAAATAAAATAATATAATAATAAAATAATCAAAACGACTCGATTAAATAAAAATACTAAAACTGGGGCGTTACAACTCTCCCCCACTTAGAAATTTTCGTCCTAAAAAATATACCTAAGAAGAACAACTCTATATACGACTCCCGCATCCGACTCTCCAACTCCCAAGTCAAATTGCCCTCAGCAGCACCTCCTCATGCCACTTTCACAAGTGCAATATCCTTGCCTCTCAACCGTTTCACCTCGCGATCCAAAATCCTAATTGGTAATGCCTCAACCGTAAGGTTCTCCCTTACCTCAACCTCATCCATCGGAATCACATGTGACGGATCCGGAACATACTTCCGAAGCTGTGAAACATGGAACACATCGTGTAAATTCGACAGATTCGCGGCAACGCCACCCTATAAGCCACAACACCCACTCTCGCAGATACCTGGTAAGGACCAATAAACCGAGAAGTAAGTTTCTTTGATTTCAATGCACGACCAACACCCGTTACCGGCGTAACTCTCAAAAATACATGATCGCCCTCTTGAAACTCAAGATCTTTCCTTCTCCGATCATGATAACTCTTTTGCCTACTCTGAGAAGCCTTCATTTCCTCACGAATAAGCTTCACTTTTTCCGTAGTCTGTTGCACCAACTCTGGTCCAACCACCGAACTCTCACCAGATTCGTGCCAACACAACGGTGTTCGACATCTTCGTCCATATAATGCCTCAAACGGTGCCATTCCAATACTAGAATGAAAACTGTTATTATACGTGAATTCAATCAATGCAAGATAACTATCCCACGCACCACCTTGTTCAAGAACACAAGCCCTCAACAAATCTTCCAACGACTGAATCATTCTCTCCGTCTGACCATCCGTCTGCGGATGATAAGCCGAACTCAATCTCAATTTAGAACCCAACGCCTTCTGTAAACTTTCCCAAAATCTCGAGGTAAACCTAGGATCTCGATCCGAAACAATACTCAATGGAACCCCATGCAATTTCACAATCACACTGATATAAATCTCAGCTAACCTCTCCAAAGAAAAACTGATGTCAATCGGAATGAAATGAGCCGATTTAGTTAGCCTATCAACAACCACCCAAATAACATTATGCCCTCGCTGTGTATTCGGTAACCCCGTTACAAAATCCATGGAGATGCTATCCCACTTCCACTCAGGAATATCCAGCGATTGCAATAAACCACTAGGCCTCAGATGTTCCACCTTCGATTTCTGACAAGTCAAACATGCATAAACAAACTGAGCCACATCTCTTTTCAATCCAGACCACCAGAAAATCTTCTTCAAATCCTGATACATCTTATTCGCTCCCGGATGTATACTCAAATTACTCCAGTGTCCTTCCTCCAAAATCATCTTTTTCAACTCCGCATCATCAGGAATACAAATTCTACCTCGGAACCTCAAAACACCATTAACATCCACTTGAAAATCACTATTCGCACTTTTATTCCCAACCGTCATCAAATCCACAAATTTCACATCCAGCTTCTGTTTCTCACTAACAGTCATCAGAAAATCATTAGTAATCATTAGCATTCCAAGCCTCACGCTATCCGACGTCACTTCACAAACCAAACTCAAATCTCTAAACGATTCCAAAAGTTCCCACTCCTTAACCATTAAAGCGGACATATGCAACGATTTCCAACTCAACGCATCGGCTACCACATTAGCTTTACCAGGATGGTAATTCAAGCCAAAGTCATAGTCTTTCAAAAATTCCAACCATCTACGTTGCCTCATATTTAACTCTTTCTGATCAAACAAATATTTCAAACTTTTATGATCACTAAAGACTTCAAATCTTGCACTGTAGAGATAATGCCTCCAAATCTTTAACACAAAAACCACAGCCGCTAATTCAAGATCATAAGTAGGATAATTTTTCTCATGCACTCTCAACTGCCTCGAAGCATAAACCACAACCTTACCTTCTTGCACCAGAACACCACCTAGAACAATCAAAGACGCATCACAATAAACCATAAATGGTTCATTAGGATTCGGCAAAATCAAAATCGGAGCTGTCGTCAATCTTCTCTTCAGCTCATTAAAACTTTCCTCGCATCGAATATCCCAAATGAACGCTTGGCCCTTACAAGTCAACTGGGTCAAAGGAAGTGCTAGCTTAGAAAACCCTTCAATGAACCTTCGATAATATCCGGCCAAACCCAAAAAGCTTCAAATTTCAGTAACAGATCTCGGAGCCTCCCATTGTAGAAATGCTTCTACTTTAGATGGATCCACAGAAATACCATTACCTGAAATCATGTGCCTAAGAAACTCACTTCCGACAACCAGACTTCACACTTCGCCAACTTGGCAAAAAACTTCTTTTCTTTCAAAACCTGCAAAACAATACGCAAATGCTCCGCGTGCTCCTCCCGAGACTTAGAATAAATCAAAATGTCATCAATAAACACAACAACAAATCAATCCAAATGCTCGTGAAAAATACGATTCATGTACTCCATAAACACACCTGGCGCATTAGAGACCCCGAACGACATCACAGAATATTCATAATGACCGTATCGTGTCCTAAAATCCGTCTTCTGGATATCTTCCTCTTTCACCCTAATCTGATGATACCCTGACCTCAAGTCAATCTTACTAAACACACACGCACCAACCAACTGATCCATCAGATCATCAATTCTCGGAAGAGGATACTTATTCTTAATCGTCACCTTATTCAACTGGCGATAATCAATACACAACCGCATACTTCCATCTTTCTTTTTCACCAATAAAACTGGAACACCCCAAGGAGAAACACTTGGCCTCACAAACCTCTTTTCCAACAACTCATTCAACTGTTTCTTTAACTCAACCAACTCAGATTCCGACATACGATAAGGTGCCATCGAAACCGGTCTAGTACCAGAAACTAGATCTATAGAAAACTCCACCTCTCTCTCTGGCGGCAAGTCTGAAATATCCTCAGGAAACACTTCCGTAAATTCACACACAACAGGAAACACATCAAGTGAAACTTGACTATCCACAGTCAAAGATGCAAACAACTCAAACAACTGAGCTTCATCCGCCAAAAGTCTCTGCAACTCTTTGGTAGATAAGAAACTCGAGTCTTCGTCTTCCTCAAGAGAAGGAAACCTTACCAGCTTATGATAACAATCAATATGAACCCGATTGAATTGCAACCAATTCATTCCCAGAACCACATCCAAACCCTCCAACGGCAAACACACCAAATCCATCTCAAAGTCTTTCCATAAATGGTCAAAGGACAACTTAGACAAATTAAAGAAGTAGTTACTGACCCCATTACTGGAGTATCAATAACCATCTCACCACCCATCGAAGGCAACACAAGATTCAAATGCTTCACGCACTCAGACGAAATAAACGAATGAGTCGCTCCAGTATCAATAATAGTAACTAAAGGAGTACTATTAATAAAACAAGTACCTCTGATCAGACGATCTGCACTTGAAGTCTGAGTTCCCTCCAAGGCAAAAACTTTTCCACCAGCTGGAGCTTGCTTTGGTTTCGGAAACTTCGTACTAATATGACCAGGTTCCCCACAGTTGAAACACTTCGCCACATTCTTCCTTGCACAATCAGCTGCGACATGTCCTAAACCTCCACAGTTAGAACACTTCCTCAAATCCTTCCTACATTCGGACTGACGATGTCCTACATCACCACACCTATAACATCTCAGAGGACCAGACATTCCTCCTCCACTTGACCTTTTCTCAAAATTCCCCCTTTGTTTACCCTTATCAGCTGGTGTTACATACGTACCACCACAGAACTGTTGCTTCCCTTTCCTCTCGCTCACACTCTTATAGTGAGTAGAACGAGCCTTACTATCCTCCTCATAAATCCTACAACAATCCACCAAATCAGAAAACCTCTGAATTTTTTGATAACCAATTGCCTGCTTTATCTCAGGACGCAATCCGTTCTCAAACTTTACACACTTAGAAAATTCCGCAGTCGCTTCAGCATAATGAGGATAAAACTGCACAAGCTCCACAAACTTAGCAGTATAATCAACAACAGACATATTACCTTATTTTAACTCCAAGAACTCAATTTCCTTCTTTCCTCTTACATCTTCAGGAAAATACTTCCTCAGAAACTCAATGCTAAACACAGCCCAAGTGATCTCTTCCTCTGCAGCTTCCAACACATGACGTGTACCAACCCACCAATCATCAGCTTCTTCCAGTAACATGTGAGTACCCAGTCTCACCTTCTGATCCTCAACACAATCCATCACTCAGAAAATCCTTTCAATCTCTTTCAGCCAAATCTGAGCACCATCAGGATCATATCTTCCTCTGAAGACAGGCGGTTTGTTCTTCCTAAACTCATCATTACCAGCAGCATTAGGTGCACCCTGCACAGCCCGAGCCATAGCTTGCATAGTAGCAGCCAAAGCAGCGTCATTCCTACCAGCCATATTCTGTTCATTCCCAATAACAGCAACTATGGTTAAACAAACAGCTCATCCAAACACCAAGACCGACAAGGACTGACACAACTGACACGGACTGGCTCTGATACCACTTAATGTAACACCCCCAATCTATACCCCCAATTAAATAAAGCAGTAAAAGAAAATTCAAAATTTCATCAGAGTATATTTAGAAATTCACAGCATAGACCGAGGGGTCACATCAATTTGAAACAAACACAATAAACCTGCCCATAAAGATATGCAACACTCGCAGGTAGCAAATAAACAGAGGAACTTAGTTCATACTACCCACAATTCAAATACAGAATAAAGCGGAAAATCTGTACTGAATCTCATATATATATATATATATATATATATATATATATATATATCATAAAAAGTTTATCATACATCAAGTCATACATGCACAAGCCAAAAGATATATGTACATATACACATCAAACTACAAAACAATCCCCTGACTACCCGGTGCCACATATCAGAGCCGACCGACAAAAGAATGAAGTCCTAAGCTTCACAAAAAGACCTCCAGCAACTCTAATTTGCAATGCCTCATAGAGCATTATAAAACAGCAGAAGGGTGAGAAAAACAATCATAATATAATTGCATACAATTATATATAACACAAAAATACACATATATACGGTTCTCACCACAACTCGCACCATAATTCAAACACAAAACAACACAATGTATATTTCATATTTCCATCACCAAGGTATACCAACCAAGCACAATACAAGTCTCACCAAGACATATCCATATAACAATTTCACCCATAATTTCACACATAAACAAAACATTAATGATTTATGCAAATGCAAGAGACCGACACAACGACTCTATGCATATGCACATGCGGTACCGACTTCCATCAATTCTCAACACCAGTTCACTCAGAAACTATTGGAACCATCGCTCGTCACTTAGTGTAACTCCCCGTTGGGCATACGATGTTCCCTGTCGCTTTCGGTCCTCTTTGTATAAGGCTCACGACGTTTATGGATCGCTTTTGGTCCTCTTTGTATAAGGCTCACGATCCTATCGCTCACACCCCACATGGGCACACGATCGTCTATAACCATCGCTTTTGATCCTCTTATTTTTAAGGCGCACGATCCAATCAGATCGCTTTTAGTCCTCTTATTTTTAAGGCGCACGATGTTATAGCGGATTCCCTCTGGAATCAATCCGTCACTCAGGACGTCACAAGAATGCATAATATGATGCTCAGCATACAATGACTCATGACATTCAAATGCACACATATATGCAACCATCTCACTTAACATAAATCATGCTTTGCAATTCAAGCCCAAAACAATGCATTTATACCACACAACAGCACGCAAATCATACCATATCCATATCAACAACACATTGCATGATACACACCAATTACACACAATTAACCCGACAAAAGTCGACAAAACGACACTATTCCAAATTTCTGACATAATTAAATTGGCTAACAATCTCAAAATTATTATAATAAGAAAGTGCAGTTCAATAGCTACACAACGATACCAAGAATGTTAAAAATGGATAAACGAAACACAAGTTACGGACTAAACAAGAAAAGTCTTCGCGAAAAACCCCATTTTGCAATTCTCCTGGCCATACGCGTATTGCCCTGAGCCATACGCGTATTGCCCTGATTCCTCGCCCATTCCATACGCGTATTTCCCAAGGTCATACGCGTATGGGCAGAGACCCATTTTTCCCAAAATTCACGTTTAAAAGTCCAATACGCGTAGTGCCCTACACCATACGCGTATTGCCCTAAAGTCTTAGGCGTACCATACGCAAATGGAGAGATGGCCGAGCAAAATGAAGCTCCATACGCGTATTGCCCAGTTTTCTTCAATGTCATACGCGTATTGCCTTGACCAGGCAATACGCGTATGGGCAGTCGAAAATCCAGAAAATTCTGCAAAACTTTGTTCTGCGTTTTCCACCCCAAATCATCCAATTTTTCACCTATACATCAGAAAAATCACCAATACAATGCCTAACAACATGTATCTAACAAGTATCAACAATATTGGACCTGAAAGTATGATTTCCGACACAATTTAATCGATTCCTAATCAATTTTTACATAATATGGGTTTTACTATATATTCCATTTCAATCCATAAACAATAAAAAACACACATACATAATCATACACAAGAATATAATAATCGATTTTCGCACCCTTACCCGATTTAATCGTGTTTAGAAAAGTCGGGAGATCGATTTTCTTGATTTCCAAGTTTTTCTCTCTTTTTCTTCTCTTCTTCTCTTTTCTTTCCCTTTTCCTTCTTCTCTTTTTCTTTCTCTCTATTTTTCTCTCTTTCTATTTTCTATTTTCTAACTTAAAGAAAAATATCATGAAATGACCAAAATACCCCCACACTCAAATATCTCGCAAACGTTCCCAAAACCCGATAACATATCACAACATTGAAAAATAACATATTTCCAAATAAAAGTCGAAAATAAAATAATATAATAATAAAATAATCAAAACGACTTGATTAAATAAAAATACTAAAACTGGGGCGTTACACTCCTCCCTCCGAGGATCGACGCTCCCCGAGTGCCAAGAAAAGCAAAGCCAGTGGATGACCAAATAGCCATCGTTCGCCTCTGCACAAATCAAAGGGCCAACCAAAGGACTCGCCATCACGCTGCGATGACAGCCCTCAGTGAGAGAAGTGTGACCATTCTCCACCGCGCTCACCGGTTTAGAGTGACGAAGACGACCCCTACAGGCCACTATCTCGAGCAATCATGGATGCTCCCTTTCCTGTCGAGCTTGGAAAACCCACCGAACCTGGGAATATACGATGGGACAATCGATCCCGATGAACACATCAAAAACATTGATGCTCTGCTCGATTATCACGGTGTTAGAGGCGCCATCAAATGCATGTTGTTCCCTACTAGTTTTAGAAAGGTTTCCATGACATGGTACAAGAGCCTCACCGACAAATCCATCACTTCCTAGAGAGACCTAGGGAAGCAGTTTTCGAGGCACTTCACCGCTTCTCGTCGCCATCCAAAGTCTGAGGCGACGCTCGAAGCAATCATGCAAGGGAAAGACGAATCCCTCTGAGCCTACATCGAGAGGTTCAACTGGGAAGCCGTCCAGGTCTCCATGACCGATGACATGAAGAATTATTTGCTCGAGCAAGGATTGCGCCCCTATAGTGACTTTACCAAAGTCGTCGGTATTGAAATGCCGGCATCACTGGATGCCCTCCTCCTCAAGGCCCAGACCTATATTCAGTACGAGGAGAAAGAAGTTGCCAACAATGCTCAAGACTCACGGCATCAGGGAAACGCTAGAGTTTCGAGGCATGATGCCCACGTAGCACCTCGCCGAGGAGGGGAGAAAATAAAAGAAGATAAGCCCTACAAGTCTCGAGAATACAAAGGACCTGCTGGCTATTTTGCTGAATACACAATGTTGATCGCCTCTCACGAGCATATTCTGTCCGAGTGCGCAAACTCGGAATTCCACTAGGGTGGAGTCCGTTTTCCCAGGAAAACACCTCCTAAACCTACCGCAGACAAGTCTAAGTATTTTCGTTTCCACAAAAGCCACGAGCACGTTACGCAAGAGTGCATTCACCTTAAAGATGCGATTAAGATCCTTATTAGGGACGGGCACCTAAAGCAATACACCAAGAGAAGAGAGGCTCATTGGCAAGACGTCTGGGAAGCGAAGAAGGTCGAGAAGGAAAGCCACCCTCTGGCGACGCTGCCAACGTATAGATCGCCATGTCTAACTCCCGGCCTGAGGACTTTTATGTCCTCGTCGAGGTCGAAAACCCCCTCTACTTTGCAACACACAGCACATGGGAATCCTTCCCCTCCGCCATTGTCATATTTGGCGGGGGATTCGACACACTCACTGTAGGTTCAGTGAAAATAAAATTTGAGCAACTCATCGATGCAAGCTTGAGCCTAAATTCTACCCTCGACAAGAGTCGGGGAAGCTCGGCTCCTATCACATTCTACCGCGAAGAGCTCCCCGGTGAATCCCCCAACTTCAACATCCCTTTTCTCGTGAGAGCACAAAAGGATAACTTTGACGTTCGCCGCATACTGGTCGACCAGGGAAGCTTAGTTGACATCATGTACTCTCAACTATTTCTGACTTTGCAGCTCAACGAAACACATTTAACACCCTACGTGGGCTTTGATATACAGGGCTTCAACTGCGCCACCACAAAGCCATGGGGATTTGTCGAACTGATCGTCACTGTCAGAGCGGCCGAGACCGCCAAATCGATCAAGGTATAATTCCTGGTAATAGACTACCCTTCTCTGTACCAATGCATCCTAGGAAGGCCAACTCTGGTTGAACTAGTCGTTATACCATCCACCGTTCATTTGAAGATGAAGTATTACACGGCCAAGGGGCCCGCCGCCACTCTTCACAAGGACATAGAAACTGCGGGGAGATGCTTTGAAGCGGCCTCAAAGGGGCAGAACTCCATCAACGTGTCGCCCATAACTGTCAATAAGCCAACGCGATCCAGCGTCTTGGAGGAGCCAAAACTGATGCCTCATGTCGACTTGGCCGACCTAGACAATCGTCTCATCAAAGATGACTTGAAGGTGCAGAAGAAGAAAGAAAGAGAAGCCCAACTAGTAGGGGAAAGCTCATCAACGCCAGATAACAACGAGGAGCCTACCCATCCTACACTCCTCATTCCAGACGGTGAGTTCGAAGTTATCCTCCTTGGCAACTACCCAAACAAGGGGGTGAAAATTGGCACTGGCCTCCCCGACCTCGCAAGGAAGCAGCTGATAGCCAGCCTAAGAGAGAATGTTGACCTGTTCGTGTGGAGTGCCTCTAAGATGCCCGGAGTGGACCCCGAAGTGGCTTGCCACCAGTTAACCATAGACCTCGCCGCTAGGGCTGTAGTGCAAATTAGGTGTAGGCAGTCTCCCAAAAAAGTGGAGGTTGCTGAAAATGTTGTACTCCTAGAGGCAAATTTTATTTCACAAGCCCGGTACACAACCTGACTTTCAAATGTTGTACTTGTGAAAAAATCTAATGGAAAATGGAGGATGTGTGTGTTTATTATACCGATCTCAACAAGGCTTTCCTAAAGATGCTTACCTTTTATCTAACATAGATAGACTAGTTGATAATTCACCTGGATTTAAATTATTTTCTTTTATGGATGTGTATTCAGGGTATAACCAGATCCCCATGGCAAAGGGCAACTAAAAATACACGGCCTTCATGACCGAGTCGGGCAATTACTATTACAACGTAATGCCATTCGGCTTGATAAACACCGACACTACATACTAGCGGATGATGAACAAAGTCTTTCGAGGTGAGATCAGAGACATGCTCGAAGTCTACATGGACAACATGATTGTAGAATCCCAAGAGGAATCCGACCATACGCTCCACCTAAAAAGAGTCTTCGACCAGGTGAAGCGAACCCCGACAAATGCAGGGCGTTCTACGAATTCCCAACACCAAACTCAAAGAAATGAATTCAATCCCTAAATGGGACGCTCACCTCGTTATCCTGCTTCGTTGAAAAGTTTTCCCAGCACGAACTTCCCCTTTTCAAACTTCTTCACAAGGAAGCAATATTCGAATGGGCCGAGGAGTGCGAACAAACCCTCCTCCACCTCAAACGAGCTCTTTCGCAACCACCGGTCCTCTCGCAACCAGACAATGGGGAGACTATCTACCTTTACCTCACCGTCACAACCAAGGTCGTCAACGTGACTCTCATTCACGAGACCCCTGAGGGGCAGAAACCCATATACTTCACTAGCAAGGCCCTACAATGCCCAGAGCTCAGATATCAGTAAATAAAAAAAGCAGCTTTGGCCCTCATCAATATGGCCAGAAGATTGAGACACTACTTCCTATCTCACATGATTGTGGTGCAAACTGACCAACTCGTAAAACAGCTGCTCGGTCGTCCTGACATGGCTGGCAAAATGCTCAAATGGTCACTAGAACTCTCTGAATTTGACATTCGATATTGTTCGAACTATAGTATAGCGGCAAGAAGCAAAAGATTTAGAAGAATTCCCTCCAGGTTTTTATCGTCTCCACAAGGATATAAGCGAGGGAAAGAATATCGTTCGACGGTCTCTACGTTCTCTAAACTTAGTTTGAATGGTTTGAAAGATTAAAGTGTGAAAAGTAAAACATATGAACAAGAAAAGAATACACCCTTTAAGGAAGAGAGAACTCGTCATGAATTATATTTCATCTACCCATCAAATACTAAAAAATCTATCAATTAACTGTACACGGCCTAAATCACTCGTCAATATCATCATGTATCGCTCACAACAGAGGTTATGTCTAACGCAAAGTTGAGAGAACAATCGTATCTTCTCATCAGTGATGTCTCATGCAACTCAACAACACAGAGCATTAAGAACCGATAACCACACAAATATTAGACCTAAATCTATGTCTAGAGTTTAGAATCTAATAGATGTTCATCTTAGATGGAGTTCGAACCGTATATGTCTATAGCAATCCAACCCCATTAAGTAAAAAATCAAAGATGACATCGCTAAAGAGTTGCAAAAGAGATCTTATATAATGATCAATAAATACATACAATCAAGATAAACTTACATACAAAACCCCAACAAATAGAGGATACAAAGAGAAGAAGGAAGATGAAGAGGAATCTCTTGGTTTATCAATGTCGATTGAAGAAAATCCAACTCTGGATCATCAAGATATACACTCTAATGTTGTTTCTAAGCCTCTCTACTCAAAAATATGTTTTTGATGAAGTTGGGAGTAAAAATCTCCAAAAACATAACCTAAAAAATGCTGAAAAAGTGAATTTATAGGCAAAAATGACGTCATATGGTCGTTGTGCGAGCTCCAAGTCGCACAGCGAGCATATCAGACCTAGCTACTGCCAAATAGTGCTTTAACTTTTCCACGCTTCTGGGCAATTTCTGGTCGCCTTCAGCTCACACATTGACCATAACAGACTAATCAACTCTTGTTTCGACCATAACTTGAGAACCGTAACTCCGTTTTACACACGGTAGAAAGCATTGGAAAGCTTATTCAATGCTCTATAAGACAATGACTAAATATAATTGAATGAATACCTACAAAAAAATGAGATAAAAACAATTAAACTCAATGATATTTACACGATAACGCAATATATACACTATAACATAAACTATACAAAATATACACAAAAGTTGAGGTTTATTTGTATAAAATGAATGAATTAAGTCGATGAGTGCTAATTATTCACACTAAAAATCACAACAATTTAGTACTTATCAGGTACGAGAGCATAAAGGTCCTTAAATCTCAATTACTAGCCGACTTCGTGGCAGAAACGACCACACTTGCCTCCCCGACAAACGAAGCCCATAAGTGGACCATCTTCGTAGAAGGGGCATCCAGCTTGAAAAAAAAGCGAAGTAGGTATCATCCTTGAAAATGAGGGGGGAATCCTTATCGAAGTCTCCCTCGCCCTATCCTTCCCAACTTCAAACAACTAGGCAGAGTAGGAAGCCTTCCTCGCAGGGCTGCGCTTGGCCGAAGACTTGGGAGCTAAAGAGGTAAAAATCTTCACTGATTCCCAGCTCTTCGCCTCTCAAGTACTGGGAGAATATCAAGCCAAGAACGACAATCTCTCAGAGTACTTAACTCTGGTTCGAGAAAGAATAACAAAATTCAATTTTGTGGAAATAAAACATGTTCCTCGTGAGCACAAAACTCGAGCATACATCATGTAAAAACTCACGAACACAAAGAAGAAAGGCGGAAACAAGTCCATCATTCAAGAGATGCTTTCCCACCCGAGCATCAAAAAGCCCTCTACAACTCTGAACGTCAACGCCATCAGCGACAGCGGTAGCTGGATGACCTCGGTATTTAACTACCTCGCAACAGGGGAACTACCCCCGACCAGAAAGAGGATAACATGATCAGGCGCATAGCTTGTGCCTATGTCTAGGTCGAGGACAAGTTATACAGATGAGGATTCTCTATTCCTCTCCTCAAGTATGTCTAGGTATCCAAGGTCACCCACATCCTACACAAAATCCACGAAGGAATCAATGCCCAACACCTCGGAGGAAGATACCTCGCTCGGAAGGCCCTGCGAGCAGAATACTACTGGCCCACCATGCAACACGACGTAAAAGAATATGTTAAAAAATGTGATAAATGTCAACGCCACGGAGACATGCACTTGGCGCCACCCAACGAGCTTAAAGCCTCTCGTCCCCGTGGCCCTTTGTCTGGTGGGGAATGGACATCCTCGGATCATTCACCATAGGGTCAAACCAGAACAAGTACTTGATAGTCGCCGTTGATTATTTCACGAAGTGGATAGAGGCAGAAGCCCTCACCAAAATCACGGCACACAACATACTTCGTTTCTATAAGAGAAACATATTTTCCTGATTCAGCATACCACAAGCACTCGTCACCGACAACGGGACGCAGTTCATCGACAAAAATTTCCAGGTATTTGTCGCCAGACTGGGCACCAAACAACATTTCGCATCTGCCAAGAACCCATAAACAAATGGGCAGGCCGAAGTCGCGAACATAGTGATCATACGAGGGATAAAATGAAGATCAGGCGAGGCCAAAAAGAAATGGGTTGAAAAGCTATACAACATACTTTGGGCCTACAGAACGACACCACACTTGATCATTAGGGAAACTCCATTCCGACTAACCTACGAGACCGAGGCAATAATCCCGTTGGAGATTAGAGAACCCTCTAGGCGAATTGAATCCCCCCTCGACGAGGAGTTGAACGATGAGGCACTAAGGGAAGAGCTCGACCTTGTCAAAGAAATTCCATCAGGGGCAGCCCTCCGCGAAGCCTCGTTAAAACAAAAGATAACCATACGACATGATTCCAAAGTCATAAAACGAGAATTCAAAATTGGCAGCCTAGTCTTGGAAAGAAATCACAAATATTCTCACGAGGGCAAACTCGCTGCGAACTGGGAAGACCCATATTGCGTCCTGGAAAAAACAAAGAATGGGGCCTACTACCTCAAAAAATTGCACGGGGAAGAACTTGCTCGACCATGGAATGCCGAGAAGCTGAAACAATATTATAGTTAGGCCTGATAGTCGGCATACCCCATTCAGTGACGACTGGGTACGTCCTGACCACGGAGGCATGCTCGGGTACAAGCAAAGCGTCACAAAGGTAAATAAAAAGGAAAGTTTCCACTCTTTGACGAGCAGATTCTTGGCTCGACGGGGAAACCTCAACCGAGCTCCGCCATTGTCAAACCATCAAGGCAAAACACCCAGCTCGCGATGAGAGGTTCACGTCGCGGAGCTAAGATCCCGATCGAGATCTTTCCACCACTATCAGTATGGAACCCAATTTTGATCACTCAACGAGTTCCCTGCACTGTCGAGCAACAACGTTGTCAAGCAACAACGTTGTCGAGCAAGACCCCAAAATACTCTACGAAAATAATTTGCAAACAAACATCTTGTTACAAGCAGCTCAAATTGACGAGCATCTAGAACACCTAACCGAGGAAAATAAGTACTTGGCAAACAAAACATACAGGCAAACAAAGGCATACACGAGCATGACAAAAGAGTAAAGTGCGATTAATATAACGACAACGAAGGTCGAGGATGTCACAATATTACAACAAAAAAGGGCAATGCCCACAATCTAAATTTACAAAATCATAGCGCACAGGCCCGAATAGATAAAAACGAAACAAACAAAGTTAAACATGGTGCTCCCCCTCATTGTTGACCACTTTTTCCTCTTCATCATCATCAGAGGGATAGCCGGGAGGGGCGACTATCTGACCATCAACCACCTTGGACAGGAACCCGATCCCCTCAGTGACGAGCTCGACTCTGGAGTTCATGATCTGGAGCTGAGCCACGACATTTTCAAAGCTCATCTTGTCGGCATCCACATAATCTTGATTGAGGCTCCTGATCTGGGAAACCAACTCGGCACGAGTCCACAAGGCTTTCACGTCGGCATCCTCATCCTCGACGGGGGCCACAACAGCTTCCAAAGCATAAATCTTATCCTTGAAACTCTTTTTTTGGGTAGCACGCTCGAGGGTCAGAGCAGTCATGTCCCCGGTTAGCTTGGGCAGTTCCTATTTCTTCTCACGCAGCTCAGTCAAAATCTCACCATGGGGATCTCGTACTTCTCCTTATAATCATCTAAAACGGTCTCCATCCTGAGCACCTCCGCTTCAAGCTTCGCATTTGTTGTCCGCAGCTTCTCCAGCTCGTCAACAGAGCACTTCTCCTCGTCATTAAGGACCAAGGCCACTTCCAGGACCCTCATCAAAGAGGTCGCATCCTGAACCAACGCGTTTCTTTTGCCAGCCACGTCGAGGCCCATGATGGTCGAAGAATCTTCCCGAGGCACAAATGGAGAATGCCCCCCTCAAAGAACCCCCTGTTAGAATAGCAAGGGGAAACACAAACTTATCCCAACAACCTCCTCCGTGAGATCCACATCCATGACATCCTACGCACGTTGCTTTTTCTTGGTCTAGGTGTCTTGTTAAGGGGAAGACTGGTTGCCCTCTTGTGAAGAAGAAGTGCTGAGACCGGAGTCACCCTTGGAATGGTTCAGGAGTTGGACTATCCGATTTTTAGAGCTCCTCTTTCTGCCCTTTGCAGTACTCCATTTGTTCATCGCCATCTTGATCACACCATCTTGAAGGTTTTCTATTTTATCTGCGACAAATAACATGCAAAAGTTAATATATCAAGAAAGAATAAGCATACAAAAAAATTAAAAGGAAAAACAACTACCTAAAAGCAATCTAGCATCCTCGACAGTATTACACTCGAGGAGCTCCTTAGTGTTGATATATCGAGCCTCATAAATGGGTTGCCCATGCTCGTCGAGGACAACCTCCCTGTTCTTAGTCTCCCGCCGGGCAGGAGCGAAGCTGTCAACGAACTTCACATGCTTGTCAAAGCCACATTGGTCTTCGGGGTCCAACTCGTTAGGCTTAGTAATGTAATAATACATACTCTCATCAAAGTGGGCGTTACTCCAACAAAGGGCCAACTTCGAGACCATCCTCGTCACCTCATCCCGGTCCCTGTCGCGACACAAACTCCTATTTTATTCGGTCATAACCACACACTCGAACACGGAATTAATGGCTGCTCGCGACACGGGCTTAATTTTATAATACATATCCTTAAAAGTGCGAACGAAGTCCGTAAACATTTTGAACAACTTCTTCGGTTGCTTATGGGACACCCAAATGTGCTTCCCATGTAAAGTTTGTTGTTGAAGGTGGAAACAACGGAAGAACAGAGGAATGGTGGCACCGATCTCAAGATATTGGCACACGATCTTAAAGGCCCGAATAAATGCGATCGAGTTCGGGTGCAGTTGAGAGGGCGCTAACTCTAACCGATCAAAAATGCCACTTGGAGACCGTTGAACGGCAACTGGAGCCCTAGCTCTGTGAAGGCATACTCGTACATAGCGAAACGGTTCCCAGAGAAACGCTAGCAAACCCATTCCTCTCGATCAGCCTTATAAATCGTCCAGTTCTTCAGAGCCTTCAGATACCCTGCGCCTTCTTCAAAGATCATAAAGGCACTCTCCGAGAAGTCAACATAACGCGAGACTATCCCTCGGGGTTCCGTCCTGACCCAAGCTAAGTCAGAATCGTTGATTATGTCGACCAGGCGAAGACCCTCTGCGCTACGAGCCATAAAAACCCGAAATGCAGAGGACAACAGTGAATTCGACGATCAAATCAAATCCACCCTTCCACTGCAAATCAAGTGAAAGGGAAAAGAGAGACACGAGGACGCTGCCCTCGACCAAAGCCCTTATTCAACAACAAGGGAATCATGAGGACCCTCTCCTCGATAGAGGCCTTAATTAATTCACCAGCAAAACCATGAGGAAAAGCCTCCTCGACACGAGGCTTCATCACAAAATTCATGAGATCCACCAGCGAAAGTCTATTCACCGCCTTAACGGTGGTGCCAGAGAGGTTTATCAAAAGAGATAACATGAAAAATACTAAATTTCCTACTCAAAAACACGGTTCTAGCATAGAAACCTCCAACAGTCGGCGTTTGGAAATGGCCAAACCACCGCCGAACACCAACACCCATCAGAACCAAACATAAAGAGAAGGCAAATAAATATCCTAGAACTAACATTAACATGCAAGCCAAGAGAAAAGTCAAACTTACTTGATTTTGGAGAGTGGCGAAGGTTGATGACGGCGACAATGAAAAATAACGGCGGCGATGCTCTACAACTCAGAGGAAAAGTGGAGGGAAGGAGAAAGCAAACTTTGCAAATGACCCTCAAACCTTCCTATTTATAAGCTAGCCCCACTGCATGGAAAAGCGTGACACCGTTTGGGCAAACGTGTCACCGTTTGGCTTATTATTGACCTTACTCATAAGCCATCGTTACACATTTAATAGCTGTGATGCGTGGCTCGAGGGGATGAAGCATTTGTCTTTTTGAGTCCCATCATTCTTCCGCACTCCAAGACGTCGAGCATCTCTTTCCGAACACAAGCGGCAAACTTTCGTATTCCCTCACGAGCATGGCCTCAGGGAAAACTTGAAGCAAATGTACAGGCAGTATGATAACTCGCGAGCAAAGCCAAACACTCAACGCGAGTGCAAGCTAAACTCTCGACCGCAATCCTCACACGACGCGTCTTCCTCGTAAGCAAAATCCAATGAGTTACGAGCAAAACATCGTCCTCGTGGGCGCAAACTCATGAACAAGAGACGATCCATGACGAACACCATCTACGGCAATGCGAGCTTGCAATCGTGAGCCCAAATGAATGCCCTCATTATATAGAGTCCCTTGTTCCTCCTTGACACGCGAACTGACTCTAAGTCATTGATCCTCTGCCTAGAAGCAACGACTTGGGTGGCTCCTGTTCTGGACTGGGCCTGTGGATGACCCATCGTCAAGCCCAACCCAATCCAATTCTACATCGAGGACGGCCTAGAGTGCTGGCCAAAGCCATTGGGCTAGTGGAGAACACATTCCCCACATGCTTCTCATCCGAGGACATGTCACCAACTGAACCTGCACACCTCGTATAACCATTTTGCCCTTCGTAACGGGCAAGTCCATCCACTATTTGGGGAGTAAGGAGCGGTTGACCCAGGACGATGAGCATGAGTTGCTCGTCCTTACTTTCATGTAGGAATCCTGACAGTCATCCTTTGTGGGCTTGAACACTCAACCCATAAAAAAGACCATTGGTCAAGCGCTAGGGGCTCACTATAAAAACTCTCCTCTGCAGGAGGGTCATGTATTATATTCTTCAACTTTTTCTTACTTACCTCTTCACCCAAACTGACTTCAGGATTGGAGTGCCTGCAGGTACAACCCCCATTTGTCGACTATTCAAGACCGTGGACGTGTTACTGACCACTCACTTATTCTGATCAACTATTCGGATCATACCCCTTTAACCCATCTTGGCCTTTTTAAGATGTAGTGCGGTGACTATTCAGGTGTAGACTTGGATTAGTTGTTACGTAATACTACACTCAGACGAGTTTCTCTTGAGAATATTATTGGCTGACGAGTAGTCGTCTAAGTCGGTAATATCCAAAAGATGGAATCACGACTCTGGGAACTTTGTAGAACCTTGTATTTAAGGCGATATGCCCTTAGTACATACCTTGTGGTTGGTTCTTACCCTTGACTCCACGCTCGTGACATCGAACCTTTGAACCTTGTTTTTTATTTTCTTTGTGATTTTTGCATAATCATGAACTCATGCATTCATGAACATCCTTTTTCACTTAGTTTTCAAGGAACTTAGAGTTTCTCTTTGCAAGCATCGTAGGAATTGTGACCATGGATATTAAAAGGAGGAACACTCAGAAGTATAGTTTCAGAATCCATGATCTAAAAGAGTTGAGAAAGTTAGCATCTTTAGTGGTTAATCCTGTGGATTTCAAAGATCGCTATGGAAGAATTTTGACTATTCTATTCACCAATGTAGAAGATGGACTTCTTAACACCCTGGTTCAGTTTTATGATCCTTTCTACCAGTGTTTCACTTTTCCAGATTATCAGCTTAAGCCAACCTTGGAAGAGTATGTCTATCTTATGGGTGTACCAGTTTTTGATAAGGTTCCTTTCAGTGGTTTGGAGGAGGTTCCTAAATGACAAGTCATTGCAGCACCTATTCACTTATGGAAATATGATGTAGATGCCAATCTTATTGTCAAAGGAGGTATTCAAGGGTTGACTTCAAAATTCTTGATTGAGAAAGTTTATTCTCTTGCTAGTGCTGGTAGCATGGTGGCTTTTGAGTCTATATTAGGCTTACTTATTTTTGGATTGGTTTTATTCCCTAACATTGACAACTTTATTAATGTTAATGTTATCTAGATCTTCTTGATTGGGAATCCTATTCCAACCTTGCTCGGTGACACTTACTTCTCTATCCATCATATGACCTCAAAGGGTAATTGAACTATTGTATATTGTGTACCTCTACTATACAAGTGGTTTATTTCACACTTGCCACAGTCTCCTATCTTCAAGGAAAACAAGAGTTGTTTGAGGTGGTATCAAAGGATCATGTCCCTTACCAATGCTAACATCACTTGGTATTCTCCTATATATGATAATGTTAAGATTATTGATAGTTGTGGGGAGTTCTCTAATGTACCTCTTCTTGGTACACAAGGGGAATAAATTACAATCCAATTTTAGCAAGACGTCAATTTGGGTATGCCTTGAAAGATAAACCTAATAGCATTATGTTGAAGAGTTTATTTTTCCAAGAAGGGAAGGATACTCAAGGTTTGAAGAAGATGATGGTGCATGCTTGGCACAATATCCATAGAAAGGGGAAGGGTGTGCTTGGAAAGCAGAACTGTGTAGCTTTGGAACCTTATACTCATTGGGTGAAGGAGAGAGTAAGGGAGATCAAGATGCCATATACTTATGAGAAGCCCATGTGTTCCAATGGTAATCAAATCACCTACCATTCCTATTAAAAACATGGAAGACTTTCAAGAAGATTTAGATAGGATGAAGCAAGAGAGGGATACTTGGGAAGGCAAGTTTCAACCTTCAAATCTTGAGAAGATAGAATTGCATTAGCAATTGAAAGAAAAGGATGATTTGATAGAGTTGCTCGAGCAGCGTGTTATGAGGAGATAGAGGGAGCAAGGGTATTTATTTTTCTCTAACATTTCACCATCTCAAAGTATTCATCTTCCTACTTCAGGTGCTTCGAAAGGCATTGTAGATCAGCCTGTGATAGAGAAATCTAGCATGAAGAGTACTTATGAAAGAGAGATCAAGAGGCTTAGAAGGAAGTATCAACATTAAGTTGGATCGTCTTAATATGTGGTTCCTTAGGACCCTTAGGATCTAGCTATTTCCTCTTGTATTTAGGATCTTTTGAAACTTGTACTTCAAATTGTAATCCTTCCCATTATTAATGAAATGAGGATATTCAATATTTCAAAAGTGTTGTTTCTTTATGATGTTTGCAATTTCTTTATGATATCTTAAAGTTCCTTGAAAACTAATAATAAAAATAAAATATTTGCATTGCATATCATGCATCATTTTGCATTTGGTTTTGCTTTTTGAGAGTTTTACAGGGGTCTTATTTCCTTTCTCTTGGTCTTCTCAGAAGACATGTTGTCTCATCAGTACAATACTCAAGCTAATAATCAGAGGAAGATGGATCATCTTGAACAAGAGAATAGATAACTCCGTGAAGAGGTACCTACTCCAAGAGTTAGAATGGAAAGACTGGATGCTTTGGTTGAATCTTTGGTTGCTTCTCAGAATCAATCTCCTCCTCCTTCTCCTCGTACAACTCAGACTCAGCCTCAAGCGACTGTGATTTTCGAGATCATATAAACTCCTGTTTCTATGGCTCCAATTATTTCTCCATAACATCAGATGCCCAATGATTTCCGTTGGGACATGCCTCTGAATTTTATGCATGAAGGTTATCAGCCTCCTGTTGAGATTCCTAATGTGCAACTAGTTATGATTGTTCCTCTTCCTGTGATTCATATTGTTCCATATACTGAAGAGCCCATTTATCATGTTGAACCTAGTGACAACATTGGTGTTTATGAAAGAATGGACGAGTTCCAAGATCAGTTTCAGGAAATGCAGAAAGAGATAAAAGCCTTGAGAGTGAAAGAACTATTTGGGAAGAATGCTCATGACCTTTGCCTTGTTCCCAATGTGAAGATCTGTGCTAAGTTTAAGGTTCCTGATTTTGAGAAATACAAGGGAAATTCTTGCCCTCAGAGCCATCCTGTGATGTATGTCAGGAAGATGTCTACTCAGACTGATAATCATCTGCTTTTAATCCACTACTTTCAAGATAGCCTTACAGGTGCAACTCTTAAATGGTATTTGGGGTTAGGAAATACTCAGATTCGTAGTTTTAATGACTTGGGTGAAGCATTTGTCTGACAGTATAAGTATAATCTGGATATGGCACCAGACAGATATCAACTCCATGCTATGTCTAAAAAAGAAAAGGATACTTTCAAGGAATACACTCAGAGATGGTGTTATATTGTTGCTCAAATCAGTCCTCCTCTAGAGGAGAAAGAAATGACGAAGCATTTTTTGAAAACTCTGAGTCCCTTTTATTATGAAAGGATGGTAGCTAGCACGCCTAGTGATTTCACTGAGATGGTGAATATGGGAACGCGTCTTGAAGAAGGTGTCCGAGAGGGACGTTTGGCTAAAGAAGGTGGTTCTTCTGGTAATTCTAAGAAGTATGGAAGTGGATTCTCCAAGAAGAAAGAAGGTGAATCTAATGCTATTTCTCAGGAAAGGCATAGAAGGTCTCGAGTAAGGAATAATCATCAACAACAACATATGGCATCTATCATACCTGTTATTAATGCTGCTCCTGTTAAACCCACTTGGAGCTTCGGGGAAGGCCCAATGTAGTTTCTTGGATCACACACGGTGAGCATTCTAAATTTGAATACCTGGCCTAGAGAGGCGAGACGCTGATGGATTCAGTTGATGTAGTAAAGTATGTTTGTGTGCATACAAAAATGGTGGGCACCCCGTCCGTTCTGAGTACTGAAGCAACAATAGATGTTGTTGGCATCATGGTGGGTGATCCTCTATACTTGTCGAATATGCAGGTTGTTTGATGGTTTTTTGGTCTCACTTTACGAGTGTCTATTCACAAGGATAGGATTGCGGATGCCTTTCTTTGATTTTGAAGTGGCTATCTTAAACCATTTAAAGGTTGGCCCTTCCCAGTTTCATTTGGGGTCCTGGGCTTATATGATGGTATTCTATTTGTGTCCCAAGCATAATTCTTATAAGGCTTCACTCATGCTATTTTTTAACTTATTCTGCATGGTGTACACCTCTCAAGACAACTACTGCGACCAAGGGCCCATTAGCTTCCACCCAAACAATCCTAGTTTAACCTCTTCACTCGAGATTGTGGAAATTTTCTGAGGCGTTTCTTGTTAGTGAAACCCCTTACTCCAGAGGCCCATCTAGCCTTTTGATATTCCTCTGCTGGATCTTCTCGTTTGTGTAAGGGAAGATTCTTGAAGTCTTAGGCCTCACCCTACTTTGATTGTAAAATTCATTTCTATTGTACCAAGTTAGGTTCTCTTTCCCTCGACGAGGTTGTGATGAAGGATGAACTATGCTCTTGGTTCCAAGGACTTTTTTATGAAGAAGGGTTTGACCCCGGTGAGGTGCCTTCTTTTGAGGTGAGAAAGAATCAAATTGGCACTTACGCCATCGTGAGTGCATTTATTCGGGAGGAGAGGAAAGAGATTTTTGGTGAGTACATAGTCCTATTGTTTTTTTTAACATGTGTGATTGCATTTTCCAAATAACATGAACATGTTAAAGATGGTCTATGACTTTTTCAATGCACAAGACATCAAGACTGGTCTAACCGGCCAGGTCGTGTCGTCCCTCATAAGATTGACGGCCTTTCTCTAACCATAGCTCCTATCTTAACCACCATGATCACTGCCGCTACCCCCTGGGTTGACCAACATATCAATGTTGCGCCTATTTTAACTATGGAGGACACGCCCCATAAAAGCCAACCTTCCCTTCTAGAAGAGGGTTCTCCCAATCAATCATGTCTGATTAGGTGTGCTTCTCTAGGAACAATGAGTCACTTCCTGTGCATGTCTATCATTCTCCCATCCCGACTCGTTCACACCCCCGAGGAATTTGTTGTTATTGTATTGACGGAGGGTATGTACTTTGCCCAAAACATTTCTGAAGCTGAGAAGATGGAACTCCTCTCTGAGGTCACCTTCAACATGTATCGAGCATCTTCTCTATTGGCTCTAATTACTGCTGGTAGAGGGGATGTCTTGACTACTGGTAACCCTTTCAAGGAGAGGGATACTTGGAAGAGGAAGTTTGAAGTTATGGAGCAGAATTTCTTAGATTTCAAGAAGGATTTAGTTAGCTTGTAGTAGAATGCTAAGCTTGTCGACGCTTTGCAAGAAGATGCAAAGATCCATGGCTACCCTACAACCTTGGCTACTCAGATCACCGAACTGGAATCCTCTCTCGAGGCAGAGAAAAAAGAAGCATCGGGAAGCTTCCAATTCTTTTGTTAAGATGAATCACATTGTGAAGGAGGTTGAGAAGATTCTTCGATAGGAAATGGAGGCTCATGTCGAGGCTCTGAAGACTTTTGAAGGTGAGGTTTATGGCATTATTTAACTATTATGGCCCCCTTTTATGGCTCCATTTTGTTGTTGTTATTGTTGTTGTTGTGTTGAACTTCTGGTTGGTTATAAGTTGTTGCAGCGTCAGAGTTTTCTTGTCATCCCTATAATGTAAAGTTTGTTTACCTTGCAAGTGATTTAGATTTTGTTTTCCTCGAGGGTGATATAGATTTTATTTGATATAGTAATAGCAACGAACACTTTATTTCTAGTTACTGTGAGAGCAAGAGTTATCTCTGCAAGTCGACTCTCTTTTTTGATGATAACAATGCGTATTTGTGAAAGAACTATTTTATGTTCTAACGTGTGTTGTGTGCAGATCATAATCATAGAAGATATCAAATCCAACAAGCACCAGCCAGATGTGCGTAATTGATAATATACGAAATTACTATGTGTGACACAAGTCGCAAGAAGCAAGTATGCTTTTGTATCTGATCATGATCAGTCAGATCCAAGAATGCCGATATTGTTGTTGCAATGCTCTTGTGGATGCTCTCTAAAAGTGGTTATGATTCTGAAGATAGCGAAGCTTCTGAAGAAGATAATCTTCTGGAGAACCGAAGTGCTGAAGACTCTCATGACTTGAAGTTCTGAAAGCTGAAGGCTCTGAAGACCAAGTGCAGAAAGACTCTGAATACTTATGTGTTCTGAGGATTATGGTTCCAAAGGTCAAGTACTGAAGACTCTGAAGACTGATTCCTAATGGACAAGTTCTGAAGATTCAGAAGACTTGAAGCAGTAAAAGAATAACGGGTTTCAAGACAAGTGCTGAAGTTCTGAAGGCAGATTCCTAATGGACAACTTTGGAAGACTGAAGACTTGAAGATTCAGATACCCTGTTATAAAGTCTCTACTCATACTTCAATTAATTATCATCAGAAGCCTCTGAAGTTTTGAAGATAAATGTTACCGTTGTGAATGACTGTACACAACGCCCAAAAAAGATATATCCCATCACTTCTTCTATAGTAAAAAGGAGATGTGTCAGTACAACTTTATCATTACACAACGTCTCTTTTCAAATAGCCAACAGTAATTCAAACGGCTATATTTTACTGGGCTATTTAAATAAAGGAGTAATCGCTTCTGAAGGTGTCGATTACAAGTGAATCAATCACTGTGTCAATATGATGATAGTCACAATGATGAGTTCTCGTTGTTACACTTAATATTCAAAGCTTTCACCATTTTATACAAGACCATTGTTGTTGAAGCTTAAGATCATAAATCAACAATACAACAACAACAAATTGGTGCAAAAGTTGTTGATGAAGGAGACAACATTGTAAATCAGTCAAGTCATCAACCACCTTCTCGTCTGAGCTACATTGAAGATCTGAAGCAAGGAGTTATAGCTCAAAGCTTGCTCAACCAAGAAGACGAAGAAGAAGAAGATCTACAAGATGTCATCAACTGTCAAATCAACATACATCTTTGTAGAATCTTAAGATAGCAAGGAGCTGTTGCTGACATCTTGCTTGAACACTTGTGTGTTCTTTTGTACTTAAACTTAGGAGTAATCTGCTTGTTAAGAAGCATTATTGTAATCTCCTGTTTAACTAATTCTTGGTGAATTAGGATTCCTTGAGTGGTCAGTGTGACCGGAGACTCGAGAAGACAATGGTTGGGTGTCATTGTGGTAAATCCTAAAATAGGGTCAGTAAACGCTATATTCATTGAGACGAATCCCTGAATGTTTAGCTGCAAAATCCTGACAGTAGATCTTGCGAGATTGGAACCTGTAGGTCAATGTTCGTTATATTAATTAAGTTAAATCCCTGAACGGTTCACTGTGTGTTAGTCACAGCTGTAGTTGTGCAGGTTGTTAGTCACCGGCTTTAGCCCGTGCATCTGTGATCGAGATTGATTATAGTGGATTAAGTCCTTGTGTTCAAGGAGAAATCACCTGAGGAGGGTGGACTGGATTAGCTTGAGAGTTGCTCAGGTGAACCAGGATATATCGTGTGTTTTTTACTTTTGCTATGTTTTTAGTTATTGTTTATGTTTCTATATTAAGTGTCAGAACCTTACATAAGTAAGTCAGAACCTTGCAGCTTAACTCTGATAAGCTTCCGCACTGCAAGTCCTGAATGATGCATATCTTATTCAGACTCTCTCTGTCACGTATGCTTTACGCATTGCCAAGTCTGAATGCTACTTCGCGAGTCAGAGTCTCTCAATGAACTCTGATGTTCTCTTAGCACCTTATTAATAAGAGGCGAAAAGTTTGTAAGAGTGAATACACAATTCAAACCCCCATTTCTTGTGTCTTTCTTGCACCTTCAATTGGTATCAGAGCTACGGTTCCGTTATTGATGAATTTCAAACACTTAACAGTGTCAGAAAAAGATCCGGCAGCGGTGCGTAGAAATACTCTGGGTGAGATTTCAATCCACTTACAATTTCTGTAACAGCTCAGAAGATGACTGTGTACAAAATTGTAATCAATCGGATTACTTGAGCAAGTCACTGATTCTGGAAGTTTTGCAGTTGTCAACAACTGAATCATTCTCACTAAAGCCTTGATGAAGATTGAAGAATCAGCTGATAAGATAGACTCATTAGATAAGAAGTAGTATCTGTTAAATGCTTATCTTAGAAGATACGTATGGATAAACCACATATTTGCTCGAGGTTGAATCATCAGAAAACAAGAAGTCTTGTTTGCTGAAGATTAATTATTTATGAGTTTTTTGAGATGTTTTCAAGAAACGGATTAGGTCCACCCTTGACTTTCTTGTTTAAAGCTCATTAAGAACTTCTTCATGTAAAGAAGAAAGATTGTTCTATGATTTTGAACTTCAGAACGAAGACTGCAGAAGAAGTCAGAAAACTGAAGAATTCAAACTCTTAGAGTTGATTCAACATCTGAATTATAACTGATCAAGAAGTTAAAAGATTCAATGAAGAACTGAATTTTGTTTTCTTGGAAAGGTTTGCAGAAAACTGAAAGAATAATCAGGAAGAAGAAATCCAATGATTCATCAAGAATCTGATTAAGAATGAATTCTGAGTTTTGTTTGAATCAACATGGATAATTGAGTTATGTTATCTTGAGAGTCTATCTCAGTTGAACCAAATGTGATTGGTCAGATCACTATCTGATAAGTTTCTCAGAACTTCATTAATCTAAAATCAGAAGATGCTCGACTAGATGCAATCACTGAAGTCATCTACCTGAAATCAAAAGGATTTAAGTTGCTGATGTTTTTCAGAATGAAGAAATCAGTTGACATTCTTTTCAGAAGTAGATATGTTGTTAATTCTTTAATGGACTAACTCTAAACAAGTTAGATCAGCATTGCAAGAACAAGAAGTGTCATGCAAACTATATCACTTGTTACACACATGGTTGATGATACTTGGATCTGAACAAGCCTTGCATATGTTCGAAGAAACTAAGTCAGAGGATGTTATGATATGAAAATCAAATTCTCCCTTGCACATAACCTCTCAGCGGTCTATGTCCAAGTTATGAAATTAATGATCTTTTGATTTTTAAGAAAGCTTGATGGAAGTTTATCGTTCTGACATTTTAAGATCAGAGTCTCTGACTAGTTTCTCTCAGAAGTCAAATGAATATTTTTGAAGAAGATAAAGAAAAAGATTATGTGAAGATCAGATTATCTCTAGCTCTCAAACTAGGATCAAAAGTTCAGAAAATAATTAGTTGCTCTTCAGAAGTCAGAATACAAGTGAATCTTTAAAGAACATAAGAACCAACAACAATTCACTCAGATGGAAGCTGAAGCTGAAGGATGATGATCAGAAGCTCAGAGTCAGAATAACGTTTGAGAAATCATGGAAAGCTCTCGGATAAAGAATCTTTGTAAAAAGATTTCATAATCTCTTAGGTATGTTTTTCCCATTACTATTTTTAAACAGTAAGCAATCTCTTAAATCACTGTTTGTTCACTGACACATTAGCTTTCATAAGATTTATTAAAAAAAAAAATTAATAGAATAAGATTTTCACGCTTACTGCTATGATTAGACAAATTTAAGAATTAAATAAGCAGTCATGATTACTTCGTGTCAGCCGCTCCCTTGCTGCTCATAAGTATACAACAATTAGTATTTTTATCTGCTATGACAATCACTATATAGAGTCTATCACAAGTCATTTTTCTAACTGCTACAACTATTTATAACTAGCCTCGAAATTGATGTACCTCGTGTGTTCCAGCTGAATAAATAGCTATCAATCCCATGTCCTCCTCACTTTATTATCTCTACTCTAGAAAGAATCACTATCTAACTAGCCAATAGTTTAAACCTTGTTTCTCAAACCAAATCAACTTTGCTCAAAATGTCTTCCCACAACATCAGAGGTGAAATTTCTGATCTGGAAATCCTTAAGGAATACACTCTAAACTTAAACCATCAACCTCAACTCAACAAAACAAGTATCCTATCTGGAATTGAATTTTAGAACTAGGAGAATTACTTCTCCATGCTTGTTGGACCTGTCTCTCCTGAACTTGTAACCGAGTTCTGGGCAAATGCTAGGTCACTAGAATATGATTTTGGCAAAAATGTTATTTTATATGTGGTTGCTGGTTGTCCAGTCATGATCAACCCTGCCATCGTTGCCAAAGCCATTGAATGTATTGAGGATGGTTTGACTGTGGAAAACCATATCAACAATGTTTGTCTTGACAAGCACTTGCATGTGATTTTTGAGACTGAAGGTCATCCCACTCAACCTTGCACCCTCACTCCCATAGCTAAGGACTGGTACAAGCTAGACCAAGAGAAAGAGGAGCAGGATGGATATCTGACAAGGAGAGACTATTTATTTTCTTCTTAGTTTCTAGGATCAAAATTAACCTACCTCAATCCATCTATAATCATCTGAAGAAAGAAATTAATTTGTCTAGGGAAGACACAATCTATCAAATCCCTTATTGTAGAATCATCTCCCACATTCTTGATCTTCAAGAAGTAGTTAATCATTGCAGAAGAAATGGAATGACTGAGAAGATCCTTCCCGAGTTCTGTCAACCCATGACATTCTTAGTCTAAGATAGGAAGTTAGCTTTTCCAAGGGTCATAATTTCCTTTTCTTATCTGTCTGTCTTTTTGGTTTAAACTCGATGTGTATTATCTTGATTAATTAATGAAGTAATCCTAAATATGAACTACTTATCCTTTTGAATGATTAATTTTATGTTCACGATGCTTGATTAAATATAATCTTCATAAAGTTGATTAGTAATTAAAATATTTAAGTTTTATAATCAGTCACATACATTGGTTACACGAAAAGTCTTAGGATTATCTAGGAACCACAACACCTTCTTAGGTCATAATTATGTGTCGTTACTTTCGCCACTCCTAAGAGATTTGTTACGGTTTCTGATTGAATAAACTTCCTCTATTAAAGAAATTAATCATTAATTCTCTTTTCCCACGATCAATAACCTACCTAGGAAAGATCAACTGTTTCCCTCTCAAATTCTCAAGACCTTACTCTCCAAATTACTCTATAAACAGGCTCAACCTCAAATCATTCGTCACAACCCTCATTTCTTCTAAACCTTGAGTAAACTCTGCCAAGTTCTTTTCACTCCATCACCTTCAACAATGGCTTCTCTCTCTCAAGGTACTTTATGCCCCCATCACCACAAACACACCTGTTGAAAACCTCATCGTCAAATCTGAAACGATTGTTAATTTCAAAAGTTCGAAGGCTAACGGATGTGATGTTACTCACTCAATGGAAACTCAAGGATGGAGTAACTATTTTAAGAGGTTGGAAGGACCAACCTACGGTTGTTTGGTTAAAGATTTCTGGATTCATGCTAATGCAGGCACAACCGTCATTGCTTCTTCGATTTTTGGAAGGAAAATTTTCATATCTGAGAAGACCATTGCAGACCTTCTGATGCATGACAATAACGGATTCAGAATCACTAAGGATCTACTTAGTGAGTAAAGAGAGGCTAAGGTCATGGCTTCTATCTTCAAAGAAGGAGTTCCAGTTGATGAGGAGAACCCAACATTCTCAAATCTGAAGGATTCCCTACAAGTTTGGTTCAGACTCCTGCATGGAAGTGTTTTTCACCATCTTCCTTCAAATCAACTCAATGACACTAAAAAATGTGTCATGTTCCTTCTCCTTAAAGGAATTAAAATACATCTTCCTTTAATCCTCTTCAAACTTTTGAAGGAAGATATAAGGAACTCCAGAACAGGTTCTGTCACGGAAGTCAGACATGTTCTATACAGAAGACTCATTTATGATATTTTGGTAGAATCAGGAATAGTCGATGACATCTTAATCAACGAAGGAGAATCAAGCAAGCTTCTTAAAAGTGCAGGAAAGATTCTCAGATTTAAGAATCTAAAGAGTGAAGATGCCATTCTTGATGATACGTCACAAAGGAAATTGACGTTGGCCATTAGGGTTCCGGTTGAAGGGTTTACAAGCTTTACAACACATAATCAAGCAGATGTAGGAAACTATCTGCAACAATTTAAAGATGAAGATATTGGCGTATGGATTGATATGCAGAACATCACTGATGTGCTTCAAGAACTCTTAGAATGGAAGAGTAAAGGAAAGAAGCAGAAAAGTACTGATGATGGAGAACCTTCCTCAAAAAGATCAAAGACCATCAATGATGCATTAACATCCTTCAAGGATAATGCTATCAACAAAATCCAGAGTTTAATTGATACTTCTAATTCCAGTATGGATCCCACGAAAATGGGAAATATCTGGAATGAATTCCATGGTTGGATTTCAGAAGAGATTGTGAAGAACAAGAGGTTGGCAATCTCATAAGCAAAAAATAAACAGCTGCATGCCTTAAGAACCGATGAGTCTGAAAGCTCGTCCTCGTCCTCTTCATTATCATTAGGCACCTCTTAGACTAAACCTTAGGAACCTACTTTAGTTAGGCCTATGTGTTGATAATTCTGAGCTATTTAGGGTTAAGAAGAATCTATGTTTTGAAATCAATGAAATATCTTTTGAAACTATTAGACTGTTCATTATCATATTGATCTCATAAATTCTTAAATGCTCAAACGCTCTAAACTTTTTGATGATGTCAAAAAGGGGGAGAATAGAAATATGATTTTGATTAGAAATCTTAAAAGAAAGAATGCAAACTCAAACAAGTAAATCAATCATATAAAATGTGTTTACCACTAACGTTTGTTGTTTGATGTTTAACCAAGGAACTTTGAACAAGTTCACTAGGCATTCTCAGAACAAGTTAAGAAAGAAGAACTCTGATAGAAATTCTTGTGAACTGTTTGTTCATATGATCGAAGTTGTACACTTCGTGAACATGTGTTCAGAATCAGATTTACCCAGTACTGTCCAGAAGTTGAGAACTTTCTGAAAGTCAAAGTTATCGTGATCTCTGTATCACTTGGTTCAGAAGCTGTAAGCTGTCTGAGAATATGATATTCAGAAGTCAAAGCTCTGAAAGCAGTTAAAGCAAAGTCTATATCTCAAGATGCTCTTCAGAAGAACTGTGCAAATCAGAAGTCAAAGACTGTCTGAAGATCTGGATTAAAGATCCAAGATAAAGTAGTTCTGATTTTAACCATGAATCCAATTGAAAAGAAAACGATTTGGTATCAGACTAAATCTACATTTGGTAATCAGACTCGGTATATAAATATTGGTATTAGACTCAGTCTAAAGTGATATCAATCAGATCTAAGGTGTGAAATGTTTTCAAAAAACCTTCATTGGTATCAATTTCAGCACACTAAGAGAATAACCTTCAGGTGGTATCAAACTTAAAACCTTTTTGGTATCAGACTAAGAATCAAGATCACATTGGTATCAAATTCAGAATCAAGCGTTGATTGATCACTAAATTATCCTTCTATTGGTATCTGATCAATAATCAAGCCTTGATGAACCACTGAGTTGTGACAGTAACAAGGTTCTGAGATGAAGGCCTGTGTTCTAAGTCAAACTCTGAAAAGTCAGATCTTAATTGGTGATCAAAATTAATATATCTGAATTATGATTCTGAAGATCCAAATATCTGACTTATGGAAACTAAGGGGAGACTTCCCAGAAGATTCAAATGTTAAAATCTATAATCTTCACCTAGTCTGAAACTCAGGGGGAGTTTCTTTAGACAGTGTCTGTTTCTGATAAATAGCGAGGCTATGTTATTAGATAAGAACTGTTCTGTTTCTGTGCTAAAATGATTCTGCTGAAAAGTAGAAAATGCTTCAGATATCTCTGAAGATTATGAGCTCTGATACGACATTACAAGGAACTAAGTTCTAAAGATCTGAAGACTGAAGTTCTGATGAACTAGTCTAGATGCTAAAGACTTTTGTCTCCTTAAAGACAAGATAGAGAAGTATTCCTTTTCTATTCTTTGTTCTGGCAACTCAAATTGTTATTTTGTGAGTATTTGGATCATATGAGATTCTAGATGATCACAAATAAAATTTTGAGGATAACACATTCAGGGGGAGATGCTGTTCCAGACTCTGAATATGTTTTTTTTGGTGATTACCTTGTATAAAATGTTCAATCAAAATACTTGGTTTTGTCATCATAAAAAAGGGGGAGATTGTGAGAGCAAGAGTTGTCTCTGCAAGTCGTCTCTATATTTTGATGATAACAATGCGTATTTGTGAAAGAACTATTTTATGTTCTAACGTGTGTTGTGTTCAGATCATAATCATAGAAGATATCAGATCCAACAAGCACCAGCCAGATGTGCGTAATTGATAATATGCGAAGTTACTATGTGTGACACAAGTCGCAAGAAGCAAGTATCCTTCTGTATCTGATCATGATCAGTCAGATCCAAGGATGCCGATATTATTGCTGCAATGCTCTTGTGGATGCTCTCTGAAAGTGGTTGTGATTCTGAAGATAGCGAAGCTTCTGAAGAAGATAATCTTCTGGAGAACCGAAGTGCTGAAGACTCTCATGACTTGAAGTTCTGAAAGTTGAAGGCTCTGAAGACCAAGTGCAGAAAGACTCTAAAGACTTATGTGTTCTGAGGATTATGGTTCTAAATGTCAAGTGCTGAAGACTCTGAAGACTGATTCCTAATGGACAAGTTCTGAAGATTCGGAAGAGTTGAAGCAGTAAAAGAATAACGGGTTTCAAGACAAGTGTTGAAGTTCTAAAGGCAGATTCCTAACAGACAACTTTGAAAGGCTGAAGACTTGAAGATTCAGATACCCTGTTATAAAGTCTCTACTCATGCTTCAATTAATTACCATTAGAAGCCTCTGAAGTTTTGAAGACAAATGTTACCGTTGTGAATGACTGTACATAGCGCCCAAGAAAGATATATCCCATCACTTCTTCTACAGTAAAAAGGAGATGTGTCAGTATAGCTTTATCATTACACAACGTCTCTTTTCAAACAGTCAGCAGTAATTCAAACGGCTATATTTTACTAGGCTATTTAAAGAAAGGAGTAATTGTTTTTGAAGGTGTCGATTACAAGTGAATCGATCACTGTGTCAATATGATGATAGTCACAACGATGAGTTCTCGTAGTTACACTTAATATTCAAAGTTATCACCATTTTACACAAGACCATTGTTGTTGAAGCTCAAGATCATAAATCAACAATACAACAACAATAACAAATTGGTACAGAAGCTGTTGATGAAAAAGACAACATTGCAAATCAGTCAAGTCATCAACCACCTTCTCGTCTGAGCTACATTGAAGATCTGAAGCAAGAAGTTGTTGCTCAAAGCTTGCTCAACCAAGAAGATGAAGAAGAAGAAGATCTACAAGATGTCATCAACTGTCAAATCAACATACATCTTTGTAGAATCTTAAGATTGCAAGGAGTTGTTGCTCACATCTTGCTTGAACACTTGTGTTTTCTTTTGTACTTAAACTTAGGAGTAATCTGCTTGTTAAGAAGCATTATTGTAATCTCCTATTTAACTAATTCTTGGTGAATTAGGATTCCCTGAGTGGTCAGTTTGACCGGAGACTCGAGAAGACAATGGCTGGGTGTCATTGTGGTAAATCCTGAAATAGGGTCAGTAAACGTTATATTCGTTGAGTCGAATCCCTGAATGTTTAGCTGCAAAATCCTAACAGTAGATCTTGCGAGATTGGAACCTATAGGTCAATGTTCGTTATATTAATTAAGTTGAATCCCTGAACGGTTCATTGTATGTTAGTCACAGCTGCGGTTATGCAGGTTGTTAGTCACTGGCGTTAGCCCGTGCATCTGTAATCGAGATTGATTATAGTGGATTAAGTCCTTGTGTTCAAGGCGAAATCACCTGAGGAGGGTGGACTGGATTAGCTTGAGAGTTGCTTAGGTGAACCAGGATATATCGTGTGTTCTTTACTCTTGCTATGCTTTTAGTTATTGTTTATGTTTCTGTATTAAGTATCAGAACCTTACATAAGCAACTCAGAACCTTGCAGCTTAACTCTGATAAGTTTCCGCACTGCAAGTTCTGAATGATGCATATCTTATTCAGACTCTCTCTGTCACGTATGCTTTATGCATTGCCATGTCTGAATGCTACTTCGCGAGTCAGAGTCTCTCAATGAACTCTGATGTTCTCTTAGCACCTTATTGATAAGAGGCGAAAAGTTTATAAGAGTGAATACACAATTCAAACCCCCCTTTCTTGTGTCTTTCTCGCACCTTCAGTTACAACCTCCCTAGCCTGAATTACTGTAGTTTCTTATGTATCAAGCTTATGTATAGTTATGAATGCATTAGTGGTATCTAATCATAATTTATTTTTATTACACATTAAAGACAATTTCATGTGTGTTATAAATAATTTTTTTCAAAAAGTAAATAAATAACAAACCAAATAATATATATAGTAGTTATACCTCCTAGTTATACCCTATGAATCAACAATAACCTTTTGATTGAAAAGATTCTCTTTAGAGAGGAATTTATCCTGAAGAAGCTGTCAAGAAAAGACTTTCACCTTAGATGGGGCCTAACTATCCCAAATAAGGGGAAGGATAGAGACGAATCCAACACCCTGGATAAATTAAGAGAGAACGAAGATGCAACCAGAAACTATATGCAAAGGCAACAAAATAAGTGTCATCTTTACTATGTTTCCAAATCCACCTATCAAGATCCAAACTAAGATGAACATACTGCGAAGTAGAGAAGAAATCATAGACCATTGTCTCCTCATAGGAAAATAAAAGGTACCCTCCATCTAAGATTCTAATAAAATCTTCCATCAACCTATATCCCTATCTTAACCACTTTCCCATCTTTCACTTGAGGGATGATGAATAGCCTATGAAACCTTTGGGACAAGGGGACAACCCTTATCCAAAGGACGTCCAAAAGGAGGTTTGGAGACCAGACCTACCATCCTAATCAAGTCATCCTTAAACTAATTAAAGGAATCAATTCTCTTAGCTCCAAGGATGGGCACCCCTTCCCACCAAGAGGACTCCGAGACCAGATGAGAATCCCTACCCCCAACTAACACTAGAAAAGAAGGATCAACATTAATCCCAATAAGACTACTCTTATGAAAATTAACTTTAAAATCATAGCCAAGTTCAAAACCCCTTAAAATAGCTTTGATAGTGCACAAGTTATCGACCGATGGATCAGCCAGAATAAGGGTATCAACAACATAGTGAAGGAAAGTAATCTCTAGAGATATTAAGATACATTTAAGTTTTACTTCCATTTTTTTTCCTAATTTAACATACTACATATTATGTATATGTATTATACGTATGTCTTTCATGTATGCTTTCAATGCAAGCATTATTTTTTCGGTCGCTTGAGAAACTTTAATATAAATAATTGATACATTAGAGAAACAACAACATAAACAAAATAACACTATCAATGTCTTCAATTATGGGTATTTTATAATAAATAAGTAAATGTCTTCTATGGAAAATATGTTTTTGGATTCATTTCAGAAGTATATTTTTGAACTATTTTTTAGAAAAATAAGGGTGGTTCACTTACGAAATGTTGTGGTGTGTTCAGAAATATATTTCCGAATTTTATGGCCAATTCTATAGTGAAGTCATCAAAATGACTTTTTTTTTTGTGTAGTCACAATTCTGGCCAATCAACAAAGTCTCATAAACCCTAGGATGCCACGTAGGACTATATGGTATATGCAACTTACTATGTAACCTCATATTTATTAATATTACAACTAAGTCCTTAACTTATTTGCGACTAAGTCCCTAACATGTTGAATTTATTATATTGTTTTTTAACTTTAAATCTTACTTTTTTGAATATCAAAATTCATAAAACAAATGTAAATATTTTCACGATATTTTTAATAACAACTTCATCTTCTTTTCCCAACCAACAACAACTTCATATTCTTCCACCCAACCTGTAGGACTACCTGCATTCATCTTCTTCTACTGCAACTGTAAAACGACCTCTAACTAACACACGTTTCATCTTCTTCTTTCACCATTGTAAAATGAGTTTTTTTTTCACATTGTACATCGAGGGAACCTTTAATATTCGCCCATATAGTTGCTCCTCACATAGTTTATTGGTGTTCATATTTTTTCCCTTAAAATCTCTCCTTACATAGTTTATTGGTGTTCACATTGATAACAGATTTGTCAAGGTATCTGGGTTTAAAATTTAATGGTTTCAATTTGTTATATGATTGGGAATCAGGTTTATGAAGATTGATGTTGTTATCTGTAATTTGATTTCAAATGTATGAATTCTGATTTCAATATGTTAGTTGTTCATTAAGTTAG
Organism: Lathyrus tuberosus; assembly: GCA_022829125.1. Classification (NCBI taxonomy): domain Eukaryota; kingdom Viridiplantae; phylum Streptophyta; class Magnoliopsida; order Fabales; family Fabaceae; genus Lathyrus; species Lathyrus tuberosus. The sequence continues at coordinate 4,736,154 of JALAZF010000043.1, forward strand.
ATAAATTTTAAGTTAGATAAGATTGATGTGGGGATTAGGTTTTATTATGATGTCATTATCTGTATTGGATTTAAAGTATATGGATTTCGATCTTCAATTTGTAAGTTATTCAATATGTTGGTTAAGATTTTATTTCAATTTGGGAATCATGTTTTATGATTGTTGTTGTCTTATGTTGTGTTATATATTTGTCGATTTCAGATGGACAAGTAAGATGATTCTGTTGGTGCTAATTTGAACAGTGTTTATTACACTAATTCATATGATGCTGAATATAGTGGTGATGAAGATGTTAATGATGTTGTATCCAGTGGACATAAAGGTTCAGATGATGAAGATGATGCTCATAATGACGATGATGAGGAATCAGTTGGAGCAGAGTGGTCAAATAGCCAAGTAGTTGTAGGTGATATATTACTGAGTTTTAATTCCATTACTTTTGATGGAGTTTGTGCTATGGAATTCATACTGTTAATGAAGCTTATGGATTTTATTATTGGTATGGTAAATGTAAATGTTTGGCCATTAGGAAAAGTGATGTTAGGAGAAGAGGGCCTGAAGGTAGTAAAATAACAATAATGAGGCACTTTGTATACAACAAACATGGTTTAAGAGAGAAGAAACACTTATGTAGGGTAGATAGTAAAAGAGATCACAGAAGTTTGACCCATACTAACTACGCGACTAGGCTTCCTGTGCACTACAATGCCAAAAAGGATAAATATGTGGTGTTAATTTTTGAAGAGGCTCGTAACCATGAATTACCCCATCTAGGTTTATGCATTTACAGCAACATTTATTGTCAAATTTGTGAAGCACATAGAGCTCGGATTGATGGTCTTTAGTCACATGTAATTAGAACTTGTCATATAATGGGTACAAGGTTGCTCGGAAGGGTGGATATGATAATGTTGTGTTTAAAAAGAAAGATCTATACAATTAGTTTGATGATAAATGCATGTTATTATTAAATATGGTGATTGTCATACCCCAAATTTTACCCCTAGATTCTATTATCATTTGCATAATATTCTAGGTCAATCATTCATGCATAGCTAACCAATTATCAAGATATGGCTTTGTTTTGTTTCATCTATGAATTAGGGTTTGCCTTAAGAGGCTCAAGGGATTGATCAGTCAAATTTTTAGATTGATCATCAATCAATCAAGTTCTCATACACTCAAGAGATCTCCCTCCATCAATAATCAAGTGCAATATAACTTCATTACAAGTTCTCCAAGATTCAAATTCATCTGGCCATGAATTAGGGTTTTTCAACCAAAGTCAACTGCATCTTTGACTTTTGATCAAGACATGATCTCAAAGCTTGAGACATGATTCAAGACACTCAAATACATCCTTAGAGTCTATCCATGGTGTTCAAATAGCTCAAGAGATGGAAATCATTGAAGATCAAGAAGTGGAAATTCATCTGATACACAAGTCAATCACTGCAAAGTCAAACCTTTGACTTTTGAGTTCTTTGACCAAATATGAGCTTTTCAAGATAAATTCCATAGAAATATGTTTGATTGATGAATTTGATCAATAAAAATCAAGATAGTTGAGGTTACTTGCAAAAAGGGAAACATTGAAGAATTTGAAATTTTTCTAAGTTATGGAAGTACAATGATTTTTGTCCAACTTGCCAGGACCATAACTTCCAATCCAAGCATCCATTTTCTTTGTTCCAAAGGCCAATTTGAAGATCTCATTCCATACTACAACTTTTTCCTTGAGGATGAATTCCCCAAAAGTGCATAGATTTTAAGTTATGAAGCCATGAATTTGGTGTTTCATTCATGTGTGAAGTTGGAACACTTAGAAATTTTTTGATGTAAATCTGCCTTGTAAAAGTAACCAACTTTAGGGCCATTTTTCACCATGGTCCATCATGATTCAAATAAAACTCAAAACATGAAAGTTTTAGAGCATGTTTCAAGCTTTCCAAAGAGTCCAAGAACTCATTTTTTCCATGCTTGAGCTAGGAGATTCAAATAGACAAAGTTGGCCTTCCAAACATGAGCTTTAGGTCATTTTTCATGTCAAGAACTTGAGCAAAACCAATTCTAAGTTGCATATCCCTTGATTACATGTTTATAACATGCAAATCTCTCCTTAATCTGAAGATTTTATAAGTTTTGGAGGCATTACACAAAGAGCTGATGCATTATCCAAGTGATCATGCCATTTATGGAAGATTTGGCAAGAAAGTGTACACTTCCATTCTTGAAAAGAAGCTTTAATCACAAAGTCCACTCTCCTTGAGCTTTGCAATTGATTCTTCTGCACAAACCTTTTGCAAAGAATCAGAAGCAACCTCTCAACCACCCTACAACATTGTACTTTGCCTTGAAACCATGGAAATGCATGAAACCACACCATTCATTCTCAACCAAACCAAAACTCCATAACTTTGCACTCTGATCAATTCTCTTTCCCTCCACTTCTCCTATAAATAAAGGCCTCCTCTAAGCCTCAAAAAACACAAGAAAAGGCCCTCAAATCATTGCAAAACACTCTCAAGTTTAGAATCCCCATCTTCACCATTTTCAAGCTTCACTTGAAGTGAAACTCGTGACTCACAAACCAGAAGTTTTTCACTTATTCCTACCATCTAAACACATCATACACATCATAAATAACTCATCCAAACACTCAAATCATATTTGTATCACCTCTATTATCATCTTCCATTCTCGCCTTCATATTTGCAAAAGGAATTGTGTGAAGGAATACAAGTTGTTGCATGCCAAACGAATCATTCAAATACTCTTTTTAAAGACCAAGGAAGCTCATAGGATCATCCATTTGTTTCTGTAGCTACTAAGAAGGGGCATTAGACCTTGCTCCAATCGGTAAGGGTAGCATGCGATTTTTGTCGGTGACACGACCACCTTACCGCAATGGTTGGAATTGGGTGCTACTTTCTGATTTCTTATTTATCCTATGAAGCTAGAAAGGAAAGGAAAGGTATCTAAAATTAACCTTGCACGCAAATGTTTTCTTTAACAAATGCTAAGAGATTAGGGGGTCCGGGGTCAGGTTATACAAAGGGAAGCTATTAACACCTAATGTATATATGGTTATCCATAGATCTTTTATTACATGCTTTTCTGTTATCTTTAAATAGTGTCCTGTGTTTATCTGTCATGGGTTAGGAAAGTTTCTCTTTTGAGAGGTTTGAGAGGATGTTTTTGTTGTTTTTGGGTTTTCCGTTGTTTTTGAGAAGGTACTTGACCTAAGGTTTTTTATTTGTGTGCTCACTAAGATTTTGTAATCTTATAGCTACGTATTCCCGTAAAGAGACTCGGGAAATTAGAGCAATCGTAGTTCCTCCTATTCTATGGAAGGAAAAATATTTGGTGTCTTGTTTAAAGCCCAAGATTTAAGCTAAATGAGTATTTGTGTCTTGTCCAAAGCCCAAGATTGAAGCTAAAAGTTTGACTGAGAGATAATTTGTCATCTCTAAAGGGAGATATCTCACTTGTTTATCACAGTTGTTGAAGGATTGGTTATAAAGGAGAATTACTTTAACTGGAATGTATGGAATCCAGTAATGTCATAATTTCCTTTATAGGAGGGGTGTTATGAAGGAAGAAACTTTAATTCAGTGTAGAGCAATGACATTTTTCCTTATAGGTCTTCCATGCTAAGAGAGGGATATCGGCTTGGATGTAAATAATCTAGAGGCTTGCCACTTACATCAATTAGATGAAGGAAGAAGTTTACCAGGATAAAAGAGGGACTACAACTTGGATTTTTGAATCAACAAGTGTGCCACTTACAACAATTATCTGGAAAATGGGTTTTTGAACTATTTGTTTTGATGTGTGATTTACAAAGAAATTGCCTTCCTACAGAGAGAATTCTTGATCTCATATGAGGGTATGTTGATTTTTGTGTGCCTTGATCAAAGCCCAAGGTTAAAGTTGAAAAGGTTGACTCTACTAGGGGAGTTTTATATTTGTCTTGCACAAATCCCAAGATTGAGGCTAAAAGTTGACTGACTCCACTGGGGAATGTTTTATCTGTCTTGTACAAAGCCCAAGATTGAGGCTAAAAGGAATTTATTCCATTGGGGAATTCTATCTGTCTTGTACAAAGCCCAAGATTGAGGCTAAAAAGAGATTGACTGACTCAGCTGGAGAGTATGATGTTTGTCTTCTACAAAGCCCAAGATTGAGGCTGACTCTACTGAGGAAAATCATTATATAAAGCCTAAGAGGAGGCTGGTTGGGAATATTCTTATATGAAGCCTAAGAGGAGGCTAACTTCTACTGAAGATTACTGAAATCCAGAGACAGGTCCAATATATTTTGGGGAATCCAAAGGAAAAACTAACTCTTACTGGGGACTGAAAAAAGGTATATTGACCCTGGTTGGGGATTTCTTGAACCTTGTTGGGGATCAAGGAAATTTCAAGGTGAGTTTGGAGACCTTAAGGAATTTATACTCTCTTGGGGATTAGACATGTAAAGATGACTAAACTCTTTCCTATGCTTTTAGGAAACTTGAGGGTTTCTGTATGATATCCAAGAGGAGATAAGACTTTCCAAGTGTACTTGTATGAAGAGGTTGACTCTTAACTGGAGAAGGATCTTTGTATGATGCCCAAGAGGATGCTGATGTTTTAAGGGATGAAGGTCAACCCTAGAATGGTCTGATGTTCTAGAATTCTGACTTTCCTGACGATTGAACTAGCAGAGATGAATAATTTCTATCCTATACCTGTAGAAAGCATTTAGGTCCTTGTACTAAGCCCAAGAGAACACTGAGAAATTCTAAGAAGCCTGAGGGTCCTTGTACTAAGCCCAAGAGGAGGCTGGGGATGCTACTAGGAAGCCTGTGGGTCCAAGCCTAAGAAAAGTTCAAGAAAGGTTTCACCGGGAATAAGTCCTTTCTTTGCAGAACAGTTCTAGGGTTTGAAGAAATTCAAGAGAAGTTTCACCGAGAATTAATCCTCTCTGGGGAAATGAATTTCTTGTACACATATATTTGGACAGTCTTGAGAAAAGTTTCACCGGGAATAATGTTTTTCTCTGTTCCATATTGTATAAGCCCAAGAGGAGGCAAAACTGTATCTGGAAATTCCTATTGGGGAACTAGTTTTGACTATGTTGAAAGAGTAACCTCTGGTTTGACCTAAGCGTAGACCTAACTGCTGGGGAAAACTATAAATAAGTATGTACATGCATATATATATATATATATATATATATATATATATATATATAAACAAGTATGTATTGCAGAGATATTGGGACTTATAGGCTGATGAAAAAGTCCAAGCATAGTGAAATTGACTACAGCTGTATGGTTAGGGTTTCAAGAAATTGAAGAAAGTTTTGAGAAAACTTTTAATTTTGAATTTGATTTAAAATAAATTTGTTTCAAAAGAAATTTTGGGGCTTATACTCAAGGAGAGACCTAGATGATTTCTTTTGAAAAGGCGACGATCGCGCCGTAGTTTTGAAAACTACTGAGGGACTTATACAATGACTGATGCCCAAAAAGTTATATACAAGGAGGAGTAGGTATTACACTTTAGTAGTGGCCCAAAAAGTTATTTTTATATAAGAGTTGGGGCTTATAGCTCAATGAGATGCCCAAATGAAAAACAACGATCACACCGTTTATTTTGAAAATAATATCGGGACTTATACAATGACTGAGGCTCAAATTACTGTATTTACAAAGGGATTGGATCTTACACTTTATTAGAGGCCCAAAAGTGTTTGAAAAGAAGAAACATTGGGCTTACAACTCAAGGGGAGACCCAAATGATTTTTGCTTAAAAGGCGACGATCGCGTCGCAGTATCGAAAAAAACACAGTGGGACTTATACAATGACTGAGGCCTAAATTATTTGTGTGTGACAAGGGATGGGTCTTACACTTTATTAGAGGCCCAAAAGATTATTTTTATGCAAGAGATGAGGCTTATAGCTCAAGGAGATACCCAGTTAAAAAACAACGATCGCACCGTTATTTTGAAAATCACAGAGGAACTTATACAAAGACTGAGGCCCAAAAATTTTTATCTACAAAAGGGGTTGGGTCTTACACTCTAATAGAGGCCCAAAGTGTTTTTGAAATGAATTTTGAAAGATTGAATCAAGCAAAACCTTAATTTCATTTTTTAAAAGATATTTTTCAAAGAAAAATCAATTAAAAATGATAAAAATATCAAATAAAATCATTAATCATGTTATAAACAATGATTAAGGTTTTTGAAAAAAGTATTTTATCCACATGAATATTTAAAATCATTTTGGTTTTAAAAAATTAAGAAAAAAAGTCATTTTAAAAACATTTAAAACAATTGAAAATAATATTTTTAATATATTAAAAATATATCAAATGAAAATTATTTTTTGTGATTTTTTTGTTTTAATTAGGGAGTATGAATAAGAAGTGTGTAAAATAGAATTGAAAAATGATGATTTTTGCTATGTGAAAGAATTGGTTGAGTTTTGAAAATAAAATAAGAAATAAAGGAAAGATGTCACAACATCATCTTCGACATCTCTCATGCGTCCTCTTTCTCTCTTCCATATTTCTTCATCTTTTTTCGCAATCTTTAAACACTCATAACTCTCTCAATTTTTCACGAAATTAAAAACCGTAAGAACCTAACTTGCTTGATTTTTCGCAAGGAATCCAATGGTACCACTCATACATACTGAAAATCAACGTACGTAACATACAAGGCAAAAAACAAGAACTGAAACTTAGTTTTTTAAACAACATAAACTCCACATGTAAACATGTTAAAGTGCAAACAGTAGGAGGATCACAACAAACACATTAAGGATTACATTTTTACTTCAAGAATTAATCAATAATGATGCATGTATATGGAGTTTCAAAGTGCAAGAACACTTACCTATTAAAGCAAGGTCCAATGCCTCTTTAATGTAGTTACAACAGTAAGAGGAAGATCTTATGAGCTTTCTTGATCCTCCAGGAGTGTGTTGATGTGCTTGGAATGAATTGAAACCTTCTGGTTTTGAAAATTGAATTCTCACTCTTTTGAATTTTGAAATGAAGAGAAAAATGAGAGAAAAAAGGTGTTGTATTTGTTTTGGTGTGTTCTGAAACATCAGAAGTGAGCTCTATTTACAGGTGAATAAGTTTGTCTTGGCTGAATAGTAATGACTTGGTGGACAAGAGCTCATTCAATGTTTTTGGCAAGATGTCATAACTTCCATGCCAATGCACAATAGCTCTTCTAAGTAGCATAGCCAACTTTTGACCAATTCCAGATTCCTCAAATGTTTTTATTATTGTTTATGCATGAATCATGACTGGTGGTAAAGGTTTCTTTGACAAAGCACTATTGCACATAAATTCATAAGAACAAAACTTAAGTTTTTAACCATGTAATGATGTTTCTTAATTTCCAAAGAGATAATCCTTGACTAAATCCAAATTTTGCAGGTTTGATCACTCATTGTTTTTTACTAGTTTGTAACTGATTCATGCCACCTCTATGCATCACATAAATGTCAAATGCCAAAATTGAAATTCAAGGCATTGGTAATGATGAATTTGCACATGGTAAGTTGAATTCTTGACTCAATGGTCCAAAGTTGGAAACATCAAGTGATTCATCAAGATTCTTTCTGATCTTGGATGATGACAAGGCTTGAAAATCGTGTGGTGCAAGTAATGCACAAAATCTGTCATGGAAAATCACCTTGAGCAAGGCATGTTGTGAGGTTCATAACTCCTTGCTCAAGTTGAATTAATGGGAGTTCTTGTACTCTTTGGAAAGCTTGTATATCATACTTTAACTTTGATGTTCATTTTGTGTGAAGATAATACTTACAAAGTCATCAAAAATGGTCTTGAACTTGTGTAATCAAATCTGTCCTAAAATCTGTCTTGAAAATATGTTTTATCAATGCCTTTTGTAAAAATCATATCTTCCTGAGAGAACGTTGCAAAAATCAGAACGTTGCAAAAATCATATTCAAGGTAGCGCTGATCCGAGGGTAGCCCAAGAATGAATTCTAAGAGTGAGGCTCAAACCAAATGAAAACCTAAGACCACTTTGAAATCAGAACTAAATGGTCATATCTGGACTTAGAGAATGAATGCTACTGCTACTTGAAACCAATTTCTGCACAAGCTGGTTAGTCGTAATAAACTCGCACACACAAAGACCGCATGACCTAAAGATGCCATGCAAAACGAAAATGGATATTAGGGTCAAAAATCAGGGTGTGACAACAATTAATCAAAGACTAATCCAATATATCAAATTTTAACTAGGAAAAATCACAAGGCTAACATTAATGTCGCTCCCGGGGAAAGTGGCGCAGAAATAGAGTCGCCAGCAATGTGTATTTATCCCAAGAGAGGGAAAGGAAACACTGCATAAACCTGAGGGAAAGGAAAAGTGTGGTCTCGTGACCAAGAGAAACGGGTAAGAGAGTCGGTTACATGAGGGGAAGGTAATAACACCTCCACGCGTCCATCGTACTCGATGGGATCCACACTTGCTGTCTCGATCAAAGGGTGTCGTCATTTGGAGCTCCGCTGCTACTGGAAAGGAGAAGGAATGGGAACGGAAAAGAACGAAGAAACGAAGAAGAGAAGAAAAAGAAGTGACTCGATAGGATATTGCCGTCCTATGCCTACGTATTTCCTCGTGCAATGGGAAAGTCAGAGTCAACGTAGTTCGGACGGACTACGAACTAAGGGGGGAGGTTGCTCGCCAAGACATCGTCGTCTTGTGCTTACGTATCCTTAATCGGACGAGAGAGAGGAAATCAGAGCAGTCGTAGTTCGACCTAACGAGGTCTTAGTGTTTTTTTTTATGAGCGACGTTAAGTTCGCGTCCGACAGTTAGGGTCGATGCCTGTTTGCGACAAAAGGGAAAATAACGTGCTCTTTTCTGAAAATGATTTGAAACTCAACAATCCCAGAGGATAAAAAGGTTTTGAATTTGTTTGTGTTTTTTTAGGCAGAAGTAGATTGAAGTTAGTTCGTAACTTGCATTGCACCAAAGTCTATGAAATAGGAACGAATGCTTAGAAAATCGTTCCAAGATGGAACGTCCACCAAACACTCTAGAAAAATGAGAGGAAATCCCTCATTCCTCACTTCCCACATGCAAGGCTCATGCCCAATACACGTTAATTTTTTTAAGTGTGTTAGAGTTGTTATGAGATGAGAAGAGAAGACTCAAGAAAAAGAAAACATTAAGGGGAAATCTATCCTAATGTTGTCATGCAAAGATGGCCCTAAGGTTGAGGTAAGAGGGGAAAAGATCTACCTAAGTTAGTATGCATGGTTTGAATCCTAATGTCTATCCTACTCCAAGCTTAATCAAAGATTAAGTTGGACTAGGAACCCTAAGGGAGCATACAAAAGTGGGTCCAAGACTTAAGCAAGTCTTAAGATCCAAAGGGGAAGGAAAGAAGTGAGATAGATGAAGAAGAAGAGGAAATAAGAGATGAGAAACAAGAGAGGGCAGCAAGCATATCATACACATCATATCCAATTCACATCATCAATCAAGCTTCAAAGATCATGCAAGAAAATTCAAGTAAGCAAGTAAGAGCAAATAAGAAAGGATGCAAGGAAACTTGTATTAGAAGCACAAATAAACATCATTAAATATCACACCAAGGTTATGTGAGCAAATTGAAATGTGTGACTTTGAATGGTGATATCTTGGTGTGTAAGGGACCATTTCATGAGTTCTTTGGATCACTAGAAACTAGGGAATACCATGAAAAAGTTTGGTGTTGAATGGAAGAGGATTTGAGGCCTTAATCAATAAGAACAATAGCCATGAAAGTATGCTTCCAAATCTTCCACAAATGACTTAGAAAAAATTCTAAGTTTTTGAACCTTGTAAAGTGAAAATGCCCAACTTTGGAGCACCACAACTCATTCAAAAATGACTTAAATGATATGGTTCTTGTGCTCATTTTGAAGGGAATGCTTAATACTACAACTTTCATGTGGAAGAGATTTTCAAATAAGTCCTTGATCATGGTGAAAAGTGGCCTTGAAAGTGGTTTAAAACTTACTAAAAATAGTAAGTTTCTAAAACCCTAGTTTCCAATTTTAGTATCTTTCTCCCATTCTTGATTTTTCATGAATCTTTGAACATTCCTTGATCAAACCTTGTCCATTGATCACATATGACTTGAAAATCAACATGTTGACCTTAAAAAGTCAGGAGTTGACTTTTTCACTGCACAGTTGACTTTATCCCTAATTCTCTTGATTTTCAATCCTTTGAACAATTGAAACCCTTCTGAACCAAATTGATGGACAATTCTCCATTTCTAGACACCTGAGGACATGAGGAATACCATGGAATCAAGTTTTGCCCAAAAAAATAGAAATAAACTGATTTTATGGCAAACCCTAGTTTTGGTGTCCTTAGTATAGGAGGAATCGACCCATGCTCCAAATCCAAATTCCTCTGAGTATGATGTGTATCCTCTCAAAAAATGATGCGATGTGCCATTTGGTGATGATAAAAACTCAAATATCTTGCCCATTGGGGTGTTGAACTCAAGGATCCCAGAAACCCTAATTTGAGGAAATCAGACTAGGAGGATGTGATTCACTTGAGATCTCTTGCCAATCTTGATCACATGATGAGGTGATGGACACACTAGGATGCCATGTGACATAAGAACCCATTGTGGCTTGAGCATTGATGACACCAAGAACCTTTCTCTCCTTTGGTCTCTTGGACAGTGCATATGATATCTTGCTTGAACCTCTGAAAAACATCTCTTCCTCTTGAGTTAAACTAAGCACCTTGATCCCATGCTAAGAACCAATGATATGCATAAATGATAATGCAAAATGAAAAGAAACATAAGCCAGTTAGTGGTTAAAAAAAAGAAAGGCAAATTTTGGGGTGCTACAATTAAGAATAAACTTCAAAAATTAACCCAAACCCTAACAAAAAAATCAATCAAGTTCTAAGAGAAAATCAACTAAGAAGTCATTCAACACAAAATTGAACTTAATAAGACCAATCAACACTTAGCATGCCAAACAAATTTCCATTAAATTTACGACAAGGTTTACCAAGAGAACACCTCCAAATTCCTAACTAAAGTTCAATTGATTATTCACTAAAATAATTAATCAAAACTTTAATGAGAAAAAAAAATAATTAAAATCAAAATTAATTCCTAAAATCTAATTCTAATCCTAAACTAAAATCTAATTTTCAAAATTAAAGTCTAAAGTCAATATCTAAATTTACAAATTAATTAAAACCCTAATTGCCTAATACTAAATCCATAAGCAAGGGGGGTTTGGCAGCATTAACGAGGTGTGAATAAGAATCTATGGAGGGCTTCCACCATGCTGTAGGGTTTTTTTAACCTAGAAGAACAACAACATAAAACGTTAGAAATGGAACAACACCGCTCCCGTTCTCAGCTTCACCGCTCTTCTTCTTCATATTCTGCTCACAACTTCTCACTTTATCTTCAAAAGAAGCAAAAAACAATCAACGAACACCGTTTTCGTCGTCGACTCACCCCTAAACTTCATCACTGCGCTTCAATAATGACGTGGAAAGAAAATGAAAACAAGATTCACCTCCATCACCGTCATCGCGCATCGATCAATGGTGACAAACAGATTCTTGAATCGTTCCGTCTCTTCCTCGCTCTCTCAGCATTGCCGATTTCTCAACCTGCTTCATTCCGATTCTGATGCGGTATTGACGCTCGGATTCTCAGCGCTGGTTTCTTTTCTCAACCTCTGTGATACGTCGCGATCTCGTTCTATTTATGGCGGTGAGGTTTGATTTTGTTCTCGACCTTTCCGTTTCTTTTAATCTCAACTTGCTGGTTCGATTTCCTTTTCTTCTACTTCGTCTCTTTCTGATTCTTCTTCATCTGTTCTCGATTCCGTTCTGAGTTTTGGTTGTATGGTGGTTCGATTTGGTTTCAGGTTGAGGATGTTGCAGAATTTGGTGAGTTTTGAGTAGCAGGGAGGATTGAAGGTGGTGAAGAGTGTGGGAAAGATTGAAGATGGTGACGAGAACAATTCAGAGAGAGGGAGAGAGCTGTTAGTTGCAGTTAGGGGTTAGGACTTTCGGATAGAAGTTTCTGTTATGAGGTTCAAGTTGGTAGTGACAGTTAGAGAATTTTTTCTATTAGAATGGTTAGAGGAATTGTGAATTGTTGTTAGCTGTTTTTATGTTAGGGAATCTGTTAGGAAGATGTTAGAGGAATTGTATTGGAAAAAACTGTTGTAATGTAATAAATTCCACTGCTGTTATATATTTTCTTTTCCATTTTCTGTTGTAGACTTTGTTGGTGAGCTGCTATAAATTCTTCCTGTTATTGACTTTTTTCTGTGAAATCTGGTATTTATGTATGTATTATTTCCATCTGCATTTTTCTGTGACCTGCTGTGTACTAGCTGTTATGGAATTTCTTTGTTTTGTTTTGTAATTTTTCTCGACTGCTATGCCTTTCCATCTTAACTAGTACGATACCCGTGCTCCCGCACGGGTAAAATTATTTGATACGGTATAAAATATATTTAAATTTATATAAAAATTTAATATGATATAAAATATATTTATATAGGTATTTAAATTTGAAATTAGCTATTAATTTTAAAGTGAACAATGATTATGTAAATTCAATTAAATTAAAATATAAAGAAAAAAGGGACGTGAGATGGAAAAAAATGAATATTTAATATTTAAAAATAAAGATTTTATCCTTTAAATTAAAATAATTATTGATTAAAATAAAATATGTATTGTATTTATAGTGATCCGTGAAATAAAAAATTCATTTGATACAATATAAAATGTATTTATATACAGATGTAAAATTGAAATTAGTTATTTAATTGTAAAATGAAAAATAATTATACAATTTCAATAAATAAGATGCAAAAAGAAAAAAAAAGACTCGTGAGATAAAGAAAGACAAAAAAGAAAATTTTGATGCGATAATGACCCGTGAGATAAAAAAAATTATTTGATGCGATATAAATATATTTAGATACAAATGCAAAATTCAAAATAATTTACTTAATTGTAAAATAAATAATAATCATACAAATTTAATTGTATTAAATAATAATATAAAAAAATATTTAAAAATAAAGATTTTGTCTCTTAAATTAAGATAATAGTTGATTAAAATAAAATAAATATTGTGTTGATAGTGACCCGTGAGATAAATACATAGTGTTATTTTATTAAAATTAAAAAATAGATTATTAATATTTTTAGTGATAATAAATAAATAAAGAAAAAATTAAAATAAAAGTGAGAAAGTGTGGGAAAAAGAAATATGAGAAAGATTTGAAATTTGAATGAAGAGAGAGAATGAATGGATAAAGAAGATTGACACTTGACATGTTAATAGAGAGATGATTGAGAATTAATTGAGACATTTGTTAATTACCAATTTATCTATAATGTAGTGTAATAATTTTTGTGTGGAAGAGCAAATAAGGCAATGCATGCAATCTACTTTTAATGGATTGATAGTAGAAGTGTGTAATCAAATGAGAAGAGTTTTGAAGCACATGTTCATCTAAACTAACAAGGTGTGCTGGCAGAGTAGTAGTTTTGTGATACTTAGCAACTCTTTTCACGCCATTACGATTTTGTTGATGCAACGATGATCTATCTTGAGAATCTCCATTATTAAAAGCGGTATCTTGATGCTGATTAATATTTCCATCACCATAGTCCTTTGCCTGCTGCCAAGGACACTCGTCATTGGTGCATTTTCCTCGCATCTCATACATGCAAAATGGCCAAAATAGATCAACTTCAGGACTGCAGCCATAAGAGCCTTCTTCTGAAAATAAACTCCCAATGGTGACAGGCATTGAAACTGCCATCACGTTGTCCCTGAGGCAAGTAGCGTTTTGACCTTGACCATCATTATCATGAGTGGACTTATTTTGATTTGGTAATGGATTTTATTGAATGTAAATAAAAAATGGTACTTGAATATTCAATGAGTCCAAAGAGTGGTTATGGGTGATTTGATTTTAAAGTGAATAAGTGAATTAAAACTTGAATAGAAAATGGGTTTAGAATGGATATTAAGAAAAATGATTAAAATGGATATGTACTAAATGGTTTAGACTTGGATCTTGGTTATAGGTTTAGGAAAGTGGTTTAATGGATAATTGATTATGAATTTGAGATAGAAATGAATAATGGATTTGGATTTAAATTGGTTTTGAAAATGAATGTGGGTTGAAAAGTGGTTTAAACTAAATGGAGAAGTTTGAATATGGTCTAATGAACTTATATCTTGAATTCCAAGTAATCCACACGTCTCAATCCAATCAAACTCCCAATCCACAAACTCCTATGCTCAATGAATCAGTAAACTCGGTTGATCATGACCCAATGCTCTTCAAATCAATATACCAATGCTTTGTCCTGATGACCACTGATCTCCCTGACCTGAAACCCTAATCTCACGATCTTTAATTGATGACTGTCCATAGACTCACCCTTGAATAAGAATCCTGATCCTCCTTGATATGTACACTGATAAGGATAGTAGTCTGAGATGTTGAAAATGAAACAAAACCCTTATCCATAGCACCTGATACTGTTGAGAAAACTTGAATGAGATAACCTTGATGCCTGATGATTTTGACAGAAGGAAGCCTTGATACTTAATGAATCCTGATAGAGAGGTACTCATGATGTTGAGAGCTCAGACCCTCGTCTCACATTGAGATATGAAAAACCAGAAATTATAAGAAAGATGCTTTGATCCCATGCCTCAGGATCCCAATGAAATGCAAATGAATGAATATGAGTGTGACATAATGGATATGCAGATGAATGCGAAGCGAAAGCCAAAAAAAGGTAGAAAAATATAGGGTAAATTTTGGGGTGCTACAAAGAGGTTGACTCTTAGCTGGAGAAGGATCTTTGTATGATACCCAAGAGGAGGTTGATGTTTTAAGGGATGAAGGTCAACCCTAGAATGGTTTGATGTTCTAGAATTCTGACTTTCCTGAGGATTGAACTAGTAGAGATGACTAATTTTTGTTCTATACCTATAGAAGTCCTATGGGTCCTTGTACTAAGCCCAAGAGAAGGTTGAGAACTTCTAAGAAGCCTAGGGGTCCTTGTATTAAGCCCAAGAGGAGGCTAGGGATGCTTTTAGGAAGCCTGTGAGTCCAAGCCTAAGAAAAGTTCAAGAAAGGTTTCACCGGGAATAAGTCATTTCTTTGCAGAACAGTTCTAGGGTTTGAAGAAATTCAAGAGAAGTTTCACCGGGAATTAATCCTCTCTGGGAAAATGAATTTCTTATACACATATATTTGGACAGTCTTGAGAAAAGTTTCACCGGGAATAATGTCTTTCTCTGTTCCATATTGTATAAGCCCAAGAGGAGGCAAGACTGTATATGGAATTTCCTATTGGGGAACTAGTTTTAACTATGTTGAAAGAGTAACCTCTGGTTTGACCTAAGCGTAGACCTAACTGCTGGAGAAAACTCTAAACAAGTATGTACAAGCATATATATATATATATATATATATATATATATATATATATAAACAGGTATGTATTGCAGAGATATTGGGACTTACAGTCTGATGAAAGCCCAAGCATAGTGTAATTGACTACAGCTGTATGGTTAGGGTATCAAGAAATTGAAGAAAGTTTTGAGAAAACTTTGAATTTTGAATTTGATTTAAAAGAAAGTTGTTTTAAAAGAAAATTTGGGCCTTATACTCAAGGAGAGGCCCAGATGATTTCTTTTGAAAAGGGGACGATCGCGCCGTAGTTTTGAAACTGAGGGACTTATACAATGACTAAGGCCCAAAAAGTTATATACAAGGAGGAGTAGGTCTTACACTTTAGTAGTGGCCCAAAAAGTTATTTTTATACAAGATTTGGGGCTTATTTTTACACTTTAGTAGTGCCCAGATGAAAAACAGCGATTGCACCGTTTATTTTGAAAATCGTATCGGGACTTATACAATGACTGAGGCCCAAATTATTGTATTTACAAAGGGATTGGGTCTTACATTCTATTAGAGACCCAAAAGTGTTTGAAAAGAAGAAACATGAGGCTTACAACTCAAGGGGAGACCCAAATGATTTTTGCTTAAAAGGCGACGATCGCACCGCGGTTTCGAAAAAAACACAGTGGGACTTATACAATTACTAAGGCCCAAACTATTTGTGTGTGACAAGGGATTAGTCTTACACTTTATTAGAGGCCCAAAAGATTATTTTTATGCAAGAGATGGGGCTTATAGCTCAAGGAGATGCCCAGTTAAAAAACAACGATCGCACCGTTATTTTGAAAATCACCGAGGAACTTATACAAAGACTGAGGCCCAAAAATTTTTATCTACAAAAGAGGTTGGGTCTTACACTCTAATAGAGACCCAAAGTGTTTTTGAAATTAAGTTTGAAAGGTTGAATCAAGCAAAACCCTAATTTCATTTTTTAAAAGATATTTTTCAAAGAAAAATCAATTAAAAATGATAAAAATATCAAATAAAATCATTAATCATGTTATAAACAATGATTAAGGTTTTTAAAAAAAGTATTTTATCCACATGAATATTTGAAATCATTTTGGTTTTAAAAAATCAAGAAAAAAAATCATTTTAAAAACTTTTAAAACAATTTAAAATAATATTTTTAATATACTAAAAATATATCAAATGAAAATTATTTTTTGTGGATTAAAATATTAGGGAGTATGAATAAGAAGTGTGTAAAACAGAATTGAAAAATGATGATTTTTGCTATGTGAAATAATTGGTTGAGTTTTGAAAATAAAATAAGAAAAAAAGGAAAGATGTCACAACATCATCTTCGACATCTCTCATGCGCCCTCTTTCTCTTCCATATTTCTTCATCTTTTTTCTCAATCTTTAAACACTTATAACTCTCTCAATTTTTCACGAAATTAAAAACCGTAAGAACCTAACTTGCTCGATTTTTCGCAAGGAATCCAATGGCACCACTCATACATACTAAAAATTAACGTACAGAACATACAAGGCAAAAAACCAGAACTGAAACTTAATTTTTTTAAACAACATAAACTTTACATATAAACATGTTAAAGTGCAAATAGTAGGAGGATCACAACAAACACATTAAGGACTACATTTTTGCTTCAAGAATTAATCAATAATGATGCATGCATATGGAGTTTCAAAGTGCAAGAACACTTACCTATTGGAGCAAGGTCCAATGCCTCTTTAATGTAGTTACAGCAGCAAGAGGAAGATCCTATGAGCTTCCTTGATCCTCCAGGAGTGTGTTGATGTGCTTGGAATGGATTAAAACCTTTTGGTTTTGAAAATTCAATTCTCACTCTTTTGAATTTTGAAATTTTGAAATGAAGAGAGAAATGAGAGAAACCAAGTGTTGTATTTGTTTTGGTGTGTTTTGAAACATCAAAAGTGAGCTCTATTTATAGGTGAATAAGTTTGTCTTGGCTGAATAGTAATGACTTGGTGGACAAGAGCTCATTCAATGTTTTTGGCAAGATGTCATAACTTCCATGCCAAGGCACAATAGCTTTTCTAAGTAGCATAGCCAACTTTTGACCAATTCCAGATTCCTCAAATATTTTTATTGTTGTTTATGCATGAATCTTGACTGGTGGTAAAGGTTTCTTTGACAAAGCACTATTGCACATAAATTTTTAAGAACAAAACTTAAGTTTTTAACCTTGTAATGATGTTTCTTAATTTCCAAAGAGATAATCCTTGACTTAATCCTCATTTTGCAGGTTTGATCACTCATTCTTTTTGGCTGGTTTGTAACTGATTCATGCCACCTCTATGCATCACGTAAATGCTAAATGCCAAAATTGAAATTCAAGGCATTTGTAATGATGAATTTGCACATGCTAAGTTGAATTCTTGACTCAATGGTCCAAAGTTGAAAACATCAAGTGATTCATCAAGATTCTTTCTGATCTTGGATGATGACAAGGCTTGAAAATCGTGTGGTGCAAGTAATGCACAAAATCTGTCATGAAAAATTAGTTTGAGCAAGGCATGTTGTGAGGTTCATAACTCCTTGCTCAAGTTGAATTAATGGGAGTTCTTGTACTCTTTGGAAAGCTTGTATATCATACTTCAACTTTGATGTTAATTTTGTGTGAAGATAATACTTGAAAAGTCAACAAAAATGGTCTTGAACTTGTGTAATCAAATCTGTCTTAAAAATATGTTTTATCAATGCCTTTTGCAAAAATCATATCTTTCCGCTTGAGTATGATAAATGAACGTTCTAGGACTTTTTGGAAAGCTGGGATAACATATTTCAACTTTGATGTCCAAGGTTTGGCTCGAATCAACTTGGATCATGGAGAAAACGTCCTTAAAGTTGGGACTTTCTTGCTGGAAAAATATTTAGTGATGTCCTACGAAATGTCAGAACATCTAACAACTTTGAACATTAAGAATTCTAAACTTTGATCACTTATATGTTTCAATCCTTATGATATTTTGAGTTGATTCCTTCTACAAAGTTGAAGTATCAAATACCCTCTTTAAAAGTAACCCTTAAGCAAAATCAATGGATTCTTGGATCAAGAGTTACAACCTTGAGAAGTTGTGCATTTGAACATGATTTTAACTTAGAAAAAAAATTCTAAGTTTCCTTCAATTTGATCAATTTTGCAACTTTGCATGATTTCTTGGTTTAAATTTGATCAAATGCAATCATCCATCATATTTTCTTGAGTAATGGCTTGTGAAGCTGATAGTTGACCAAAAGTCAAACTTTGACTTTTTGTGTAGTTGACTTTGTATCAGATGAACTTGAATTTGTAATCTTCAAAGGATCAAACTTTTTTAGGCAATTTAGATTATGTGAATGGCCTTCAAAGATGTATTTTATACCCTTGAATCATGTCTTGAAGTATGAGATCATGCCCAGATGAAAATTTCTCTCTAGAGGCCTTGGTCGACCAAATACCCTAGTTTGGTGAAATTGATGATCTTGAGGCTTGATCAACTTGAAATGTTGCATTTTTATGCCTGATTCTTGATATGGGAGACCTCTTGATCCTTCATGGATGTTTGAAAAGCTTGACAAGTTGAAGATCATGTCAATTCTTGATTGATCCTTTGCCTAAATGCTCTGAGAAGGCTTGAGTGAACACTCAACAATCTTTGAGAGGATTGATGAGGAATGGATTTATCTCTATATTGTGGTGATGATTTGCACAATGATGAGAAATCTTGTGGTCAAAATTTGGGGTATGACAATAAGGTTTTTTCACCTTGAAGTTCTTGATTCATGCATCATCCTTGAATAATTATTGAAGTAAAGATATAGACTCTTTTGTGCTTAGTGCATTCCTATGGTTGTTTGCATTATACCATGTTCATATGTGAAGTTTACAATGTTAGAAACCTAGGGTTTTGTTGCTGTTTTTACCATTCGTGTGCTCTATACATTGAGTGTTAGGTCATACAAATTATACTGTTGGATTCCTTGGAAAAATGGAGTTTATTTGGTTTTTATAGTTTTAAAAATTATTGAGAGATGAGTGAGATATGTTTATGGGAAGTATGGAGAAAAATAAGAAAAAGGTAGGGCACAGGAAGGAGAGAAAGAGAGAGGGTGCGTGAGGTTAATGGTGATGACGTGGCCATTTTCATTTTTGTCATATGGGTGTAATATTTATTTATTTGTTTCCATTTTAATAAATGGAAGTATCGCCACCCCAGTTGCTTGTGCCTGCGTGTTAAGTGTGTTTGTGACCTAGAGGACTGGGTGTTCAAGCCCTTGGAGGGCTTTTCCCAATTATTTTTAGCACTTGGTATTTTTTTTGTTTTTTTACAAATTCTTTCAATCATAACTCCCAAACCACACATCATTTTGACTTGATTTTTTGTACAATTGCTTTTTACTATGCCTATTTTATGAATCCCTTTTAAATTCCACAAAAAATATTTATTTTTCACACCCTTTTGCTTAGTTAAAGTTAGGCACATTTTTAGTTTTTTTTAAAGTCCTAAAGTGATGTTTTTGACTTGTTCCTTGATTCTAATTGTGCATATTGACTCTTGTGAGTATAATACACCTTGTATAAACCTTGTGTGAAGTTGACAACATGATTCTTTGAGTTTTGCTCAAGTTTATGGTGCTTTAATACATTCTTTTTCAAGTATAAATGACTTGTTCTTCCATGTTTGGTTTTGAAACTTGTCTTTTGATCTTTGTT
This sequence comes from Lathyrus tuberosus, assembly GCA_022829125.1. Classification (NCBI taxonomy): domain Eukaryota; kingdom Viridiplantae; phylum Streptophyta; class Magnoliopsida; order Fabales; family Fabaceae; genus Lathyrus; species Lathyrus tuberosus. The sequence goes on from JALAZF010000043.1 coordinate 4,756,373, forward strand.
ATGATACTTGTTAATTTTGCCACACCTTATTGAACCCTTGTGTGCATGTATTCCCTTGTGTTTGTGTACCTTTGATTATGTATTCATAAATACCTTGAACTTTGATAACATGTCTTCACATGATTCCTAACTTGCATGCTTACCATGTTCAAACCTTTGTGATGTCTTAACCTTTGAATATGATCACCATGAACCTTAACAAGTGCCTTGGTTGTTACCTTGATGTTTTCAACCTTGTTTTCAATTGTATTCATGATTAAGTGTTGTAATAACTTATCCATGATTGTTTGAACTTTTCAATTGTGTCCATGTTTTAGTATTGTTATAACTTATCCATGTTTGAATTCTTTCAATTGTGTCCATGTTTAAGTATTGTTATAACTTATCCATGTCTGCATTCTTTTATTTGTATCCATGTTTAAGTATTGTTATGACTCATCCATGTTTGAATTCTTTCAATTGTGTCCGTGTTTAAGTATTGTTATAACTTATCCATGTTTGAATTCTTTCATTTATATCCATGTTTAAGTATTGTTATGACTTATCCATGTTTGAATTATTTCAATTGTATCCTTATTTAAGTGTTGTTATAACTTATCCATGTTTGAATTCTTAAATTTATTCATGATTAAGTGTTGTTACAACTTGTCCATGATAGTTTGTATTCATGATTAAGTGGTGTTAGTAAACCCAAATCCATGTCCTATACTTGAACTTTTCATCATTGATTCACATGTTTGAAAGCTCCTGTGGTTTGACAAAATTTTGGTAAAACATGAATATGATAAAGATTAAGAAATCTGCTCAAGATTAAAGATGTCGAAGAAGATGTCCTAACATCTTATAAATATTGCAGGTTTAATTATTTAACAAATCTGTCAAAGATTTGGTGCGAATTTGCAGAGTGGATAAAGGAGAAAAGATTGAAAGCCCAAGACAATAGAAGATTATATAAGGAGACTTAGACCTAGGGTAAAAATACGACTGTAACTTTGTATCACATATAACTTTGTAACCTAGTTCTCTTGTGTTGAATAAGGGTTTAGGGTTTGAGAGTCGTTGGCTCTCTTAGGAGTTGTAAGTCTCCACTCTGTAATATGGGTTACAGCGTGGAAGGCATAGTTACAGTGATACAACCAGAAGCCTGTAGGTAATGGTTGTTGTATTGTTCTTGGACGAAGCTTTGAAGCAAGTCCAACATAATTTGGAGGTCAAGAAACTGCGACAGGTTCTGTATTGGCAGAAGACAGAGATTTAACAGGTTGTGATTAGGATGTGAGTGGGGTATCTCATATCAGGGTTGTAAACGTTTGAGTTTAGCCTTGATAAAGATGTTCATTGGGTAGATGTTAGGTATAAAGTTGTAAACATGGAAGTTTAGCTTTGTAACAGTTCTACAGATAGTGAAGTCTTCATCTTGGATTGGTATCCCCCAGATGTAGGTGAATTGCACCGAACTGGGTTAACACATACTGTCTTACTTAATATTATGTAATTTATAGTTTTGTTATTGTTCTTGACTGACATGTTGAATCAGATGTGGTGACATATGTGATTGTGCAGTTCTTATATTCAAGGTATCAGTCTTCTGTTGCCCCTCTGAGTTTAAATGATTATGTAGCACAATATCTTGACATGTGTCTTGACATCTGCTGTCTGCATAGGCCAGAATTTCAATTGGTATCAAAGAAGGCATCATGTCTGGTTCTGAATGAGATCTTTGGGAGATACTTTCTGGCATTTAAACAAGGAGGAGTTTTGAAGATCAGATCAATCAACTCAGATAAACTCAAGGGTATTAATGGATGAGATGGATGTTCTGGATCGAATGGAGCAACCCGGAGGTTGTTTATGTTGCTGAGGAGATTCTACAACAACTACAGGAGAACTGACTAGTTCTCTTGTTGGTGTGTCTTATAAGATGTTGTGACATCCTATTAGGGTAAGCAGGATCTGTTCCTTGGTGGTTCCGCTCCATGTGTTTATGATGGAAGAGCTCTAGAATTATGGGATTCTAGAGTTGTTACTGAAGACAATTGGTGGAAGGTCTCAATCGTCGGCCTCTATATTTGAAGATATCTGCATTCCTTTATTCCAAAGTCGGGAGCGATGGAGTGAGGGGAGTTGTAGTTAGATATCTGGTATGGTGACTTAGTACTTGGAAGCTTGGTTCTTAGGTGCAGTTGAAGTCAGTTGAAGAGGAGAGGAGTTGAGTGTAAGTTTATTAAGTTCTTGCTCTGGGAGTTTGATAAATTATTGATCGACTAGGTTGTCAAAGACACTTGAGAATTCTCTAAATTCCACTCAAAAAGGCATCTAAGTCGTGCATCTAGAGTCTTCTAGTTACTCTTCTGACTAGAAGGCGTATCTTTGAAACACAATCTGAAGAAAGTGGAGGTGATTTATTTTCACCATCCAAAAATAGCAAGGAAGGATTCATCTCTCTTGACCCTAAGAGTGGATCCAATCTGATCGAAAAATTGCTGAGGTAAATAAGAATTGTTCAGAGAGAATCTTAGTTACTTGAGTCAAGGGTGGCAGCCTTGGTATCTCAACATTGTCAAAGAAGATACTTGCAAAAAGATTGAATACTTGATAAGTGTTCATGATATGATCTGGTGGAGCTCAGCTACAACAGTTAAGAAGGGTTATTGTACAAGGATTTAAGATCAATTACTATTTGTGGAATCCACAAGTATTTAATTGATTATCCTTGAAAGTCAAGATTGCTGATGTTCAACAAGATGTTGGAACATCTCATCATCAGAGTTTGTGCAGAATCATGGGAGGGGTACTGCATACACTTTAGCATATGTTTTATCTTAGGTATTGACCTAAGAGGTGGCTTCAGTCGGGTGTGACAGAAGCATGTGTTCTCTGGAGAGTTTCCTGGCAAGAAACTAGTCTGGACTTTGATGCTGTTGAAGATGAAGATGAAGCATCATAATCTTGATAGTTAAAACTTGGATCAGTTTATTTCTGATCTAAGTATTTGGGAGCATGGATCTTGCTCTTTACGAAAGTCGAGGATAAGTGGCAGTTATCTCTGGATTTCTACTGACTGCTCTACTAAGGAAAGTGGTATTCTTTGATATGGCTATGGTGTAGTCTTGGACTACTTATTTTATGAAGACTCAGACGTGGCAGGTGTGAAGTCTTTGGAGTTTCAAAGCAGAATGGAGGTTGTCTACTCTAACTTGGTGTTGAATCAAGTCTATGAGAGCATGGAACTCTTGTTCTGCAAAGGGAGGAGGTTCTTCTAAGTGGCAGAAGGAGGAGCTGAATTTAACAGTTGGATGTCGTATTAGAATGTTCTGACATCTAGCTTAACATCAGAAGTCTCAGCTGGTGATGTGGCAACATCAGCTTAAGATAGAGGTGATCTACAGTATTGGAAGTTATGGATGCTTCAAAAAGGTCTATCTCATACAGTTTGCGGGAGCTGTGGTTTGAGAAGATGTTACATGTCTAAGAGGCTTGGTGAATCCAAGATGTCTTGCTATGGGGAAAGTAGTTCATGTGACTTGAAGGTCTGTTTTCATTGGTGGATCAACATATCTTGTGGGAGCTCTGAAGAAGATTAAGGTCAGTCAAACAGTGGCATTTTGTTGATCTTTACTGTGCGTTCAAGCAGGATGCTTGAAACTGATTTCTCTTGTGCAGAAGAGTAGTTAGTTGAAAATATAAGGAGGTTCTGGTTCTCTTGGAGCTTGTGGCAGAAGTTCTGGGTTGAGGATGAAATATTACCTTCTTTTTGGTGGATGAGAGTTTATTTCTATTTGGGTTTTTGAAGTTCTCTTTGTTCAAGCTGGTGGCGCAGTGTTGTGTGAAGATCTTCAGTTTGGATTACTATTCTGATAGTAAGTCCAATGGTGGAACATATCAAGAACCATGGTGTGTGGTGTCTATGATGTATGGAAGATGTCCTAACTGATGTTAGAACATATTTGGGTTGGTTATCCTTGGTAGAGGATTTCAAGTTCTGTGAGGAACTGGTTATTTTCATCTTGTCTAAGAAGTATCTACAATGTCATATGGGAGAATGATGGAGTAGAAGAACTGTCTTAGAAAGTTTTGGAAGACTGGAGTGGATCATATGTTGATTGCATGAAGGTCTGATTTCTGATGCATTCAGAAGTGGATATTCACCAGAAAATCAGAAGTATTCCAGGTTATCATACGGGAGCATGATGAAGGAATGACTGTCTTGGAATGTGGGGTGTCTATCTCAATTGCTGGCTTGGTAAGGTCAGTGAAAAATCTTGCGAAGGAGATGTTGCCCCTGGCTGCAAGTCATGCTAGTAGTGGATCAGTTTGGCAGCTGTGAACTTCTGGAGCATGTATACGATAGCTGACATCGTTATAACAAACTAAGGGGCCCTGTGCGTCTCTTTGAGGAATGTGAAGTATTTTGATTCAATTGGTTTGTGCCTCAAGCAACTAGAGGTCTATACATGAGAATTCAAGAGGAGTTCGTGTGGTGTATAGATGGTTGCAGGATGGGGGGATCAATGGGAATTTGATCTCAAGCCAAGAGTTTGTTATGGTAGGATTGTTATCCTGGTATACATTTCCTCACGGGTAGCATGATGGTGATCACGTGTGAGTGATTATTGGTTCTTGTCAGAAGAAGCAATAAGAGAGTTGATGATTGTGTTCAGCTGGTAGGTTAAACTGAGGGTGCGCTCTTGAAGACATGAAGATGTGTCTTATGTTTTCCATTCATTAGCTTAGGTGTTCCGAGGAGGAGCACTGGTTACCTTAGATAGGGGGAGTTGCTCCTTGATATAAGATGATTTACTGCGAGGATACAGTTGGAGTTCCAGTTTGCATTTGTTCGTCAAGCAAGCTGAGATGTCAAGAAGGATGTCTTGACATTTTGGTATTGTTGCAAGTTGGGGGAGGCTTGGCAGTGCAAGTCAAATGGTTCTTATTGGATGCTTAAGAATCATTGATTGAGTCTAGGAGAATTTATTTTTCTCTGCAGACTAGGATCATAAGTTTGTGAAGAAGTCTTTGTGCTGTCAAATCAGAAGAAGAATCTGGGAAGAATAGACAATGTCTGACATAATGTCAGGACATTGTTTTTAAACATGTGTGCATGTAATGGGTTCTTTGGTCGGTGTTCTCAAAAGAAAAAACTGTTAAAGCAGTCTTGGTCAAAGCGCTATTAGTGGAGTTATTACCTTAGATTAATGGTTCTTTGAATTGACTAGTGTTATTTTTTGAGGTTCGTTACTTCCTAAAAAAATGGCTCAGCTATAAATAGGATTTCTTTGATCTTCTTTAGTCTCAATACTCTCTCTTTGGGTTGGTGACAGATGGGGTTCTTCAAAATCTGGGTATGTTGTGTCTGGGTTTGGAGCTGTCTTGGTCACTTTTACCAAGTTTTGGCTAAAAAGGGGGAGAATGGTTATCTGTGTTATCTGTTGCATTCTGGGTACATTCCTGTAGTTGTTTTGCAAGAATGTTGGGTAAGATGTTCTTACATCTTAACAATTTTTTCTTTTTGTGTCTTGTGATCTGAGTTGAAAAACAGGTTGTGACTTGTGATCTGAGTTACATATTTTATGAACTCCATGTCACGACTGTTTAAGCTCTTTCTGGAATTCAGGAAGAAGATATCAGAAGCGAAACTCTCAAGATGAAGAGACTCAAGGACCTTTATCAATCTCTCTCATCCAGCACAGAAGGGAATGTTTTAGCCAAAATTTGTCAAAAGGGGGAGATTGAAAGCTCATGTGGTTTGACAAAATTTTGGTAAAACATGAATATGATAAAGATGAAGAAATCTGCTCAAGATTAAAGATGTCGAATAAGATGTCCTAACATCTTACAAATATAACAGGTTTAATTATTTAACAAATCTGTCAAAGATTTGGTGCGAATTTGCAGAGTGGATAAAGGAGAAAAGATTGAAAGCCCAAGACAACAGAAAACTATATAAGGAGACTTAGATCTAGGGTAAAAATACGACTGTAACTTTGTATCACATATAACTTTGTAACCTAGTTCTCTTGTGTTGAATAAGGGTTTAGGGTTTGAGAGTTGTTGGATCTCTTAGGAGTTGTAAGTCTCCACTCTGTAATATGGGTTGCAGGGTGGAAGGCATAGTTACAGGGATACAACCAGAAGCCTGTAGGTAATGGTTGTTGTATTGTTCTTGGACGAAGCTTTGAAGCAAGTCCAAGATGACTTGGAGGTCAAGAAATAGCGGCAGGTTCTATATTGGCAGATGACAGAGATTTAATAGGTTGTGATTAGGATGTGAGTGGGGTATCTCATATCAGGGGTGTAAACGTTTGAGTTTAGCCTTGATAAAGATGTTCATTGGGTAGATGTTAGGTATAAAGTTGTAAACGGGGGAGTTTAGCTTTGTAACAGTTCTACAGATAGTAAAGTCTTCATCCTAGATTGGTATCCCCCAGATGTAGGTGAATTGCACCGAACTGGGTTAACACATACTGTCTTACTTAATATTCTGCAATTTACAGTTTTGTTATTGTTCTTGACTGACATATTGGATCAGATGTCGTGACATCTATGATTGTGCAGTTCTGATATTCAAGGTATCAGTCTGCTGTTGCGCCTCTGAGTTTAAATGATTATGTAGCACAATGTCTTGACATCTACTGTCTGCATAGGCCAGAATTTCAATGTTGATATTGTTATATCCATGTTAGCTTGAATACATGTTTGATTTGATCCTTTGTTTATATTCATGATACTTGTGTTGTCACTTGTCTTGTTAGAACCATGCCACATGTGTGCTTTGATCTTTATCACCCATGCTTGTATGTCATCCTTGGGTGTTACCATGTCTTGCTTATAACTTTGTTAAGTCATTCATGCTTTGTTTATCTTGGTTGATATCAAGTTTGAATATCATCTTTATCACTCTTTATCCATCTTGATTGACATCATGTTTGAATGTCATGTTTATCATGTTTACTTTGATATCATGTTTGAATGTCATTGTTGTTCATCTCATCCATTCACCCATAAACTCTTTGTTTATTTTGACTTTGTCAAGTCATTCTTCATTTCTTTTTGCCTAAATCCAAAGGAAAGATCCTTTTGTTGACTTTATGTCATAAGTATCTTAGCCTTACCTTAACCTTCCCTTTTGACTTTGTTAAGCCATTAACTTTTCAACTTAGCCTTAGGTTAGAGTTTGTAAACTCTATGTAAGTGTTATTGTTATAAACACTTACCTTTCCCTTGGACCCTTGATCATAATCAAGTGTTCCTCGTCCTTATTAAGGTGAACTACGATCGCTCTGATTCCATCCTTGTTAGGATACGTAAGCATACGACAGCGAAGTCTTGGCGAGCATACTTAGTAAAACCTCTAGGTCTTTCCCCATAGAACATTCACAATCAAAAGCAAACAACAATAACATAACACAAATATAACAAAAGGTTTATATAGAGTACTATAGATACTTAGGGTGTTAATACCTTCCCTTTGTATAACCAACCCTCGAACCTTAGATCTCTTTGCATTGTTGTTACATTGCACAATTAGGGTTTTATTCGATCTTTTCCCTTTCCTTTGGATAAATTAAAGTTTGGTGGTGAACATTCAATGTTTTTGTGATTCAAGTTAATATAATTGCTTGACATCTGATTCTCACTGCAACAGAAATGGCGACTTCATTGGGGACGTTTGAAGAGGGTTAAGCTTATCTTGTTTATTTGTGTTATTTGTATATTTGTATATGTTTGTTTGCTTGTTTTGCTTGGGTTTTCTGATTTGCAGGGTGGAGACCTTTGTGCGATGAGATAAGTCTTAACCTAAACTTGAGAGAACAAATAAGATAGGAAGGGTGGTATAGTCAATGAGACTTTGAGGGAGTAATCCCGAAGAAGTTAACTTGAGATCCCCAGCTCAGTGGAGGCCCTCTTGGGGTAGTATTTGTTGAACGAGTAATCATGAATACATTACTACTTTCGACCTAGAAGCCTGTGAAGCTGATGACTTTAGTTACCTCTTACCTCACTTGGCCTAATTAGGACGTAGTGCAGTGACTATGAGGGTGTAAACCCGAAGTAGTTGATACACGATACTACACTCAAACTATATTCTCTTGAGAATATTATTGATTTCCAAGTAATTTGTGTGATAATAATATCTGAAAGACGAGTCAATGACTTTGGGAACTTGCTAGAACCTTGTCTTGGAGGTACAAAAACCCATAATACATATCCTTGTGGGAGGGTTAAACCTTGGATCCATGCTCGTTGTTGACCCTTAAACCTGTGTGTAACCTTGTTTGTGTGCATTGCATCAACATGCATTCATGCATTCATTTTTCTAACTCTTCAAGGAACTTAGAGTTATTTTGCAAACGTCATAGGTTTTATACTGGATTTTGAAAGTTTGTACTTCATGTTGCAATCTTTCAGTCAATGAAATGAGATTTTTTTCAATCATTCAAAATGTTATCCATTTTATGGTGCTTGCAAATATAACTTTTGAGTTCCTCGAAGTTCATTTGCATTTTTGCATTCACATCATAAGCATTTCACCCTTTACATTCCAGGTGTTTACCTTTGTTTCTTCCTCCAATAGTCAAGCTGAGTCACCAGTAATACTCGAGCCAGCCATCAACAAAGAATGGATCAGTTAGAACAGTAAAACCATGCACTTCGCGAGGAGAATAACACTCTAAGAGACCATATAGGGAGATTTTCAACCATGATGAAGACTTTAATGGATAATCAAGAACAGGAGAATCAAGAACTCTGTGAAGAGGTTGCAAACTTGAAGATTGCTAAAAAGTGCCTGATTAATTTGGTTAAGGATCTGGTCATTTCTCAATGCCATTCTAATCCTTCTTCTTCCACTCGCCAGCAACCCAATCAGAGGAATGAGTCTGAAGATATTCCAGTCTCCTATGCTAAGTTGTTTCCTGTCCTAGTACAAAAGGGTTTGGTAAAGACAGAAACACCATCGGCCAACCCAGTGATTCATAGGATCTACTTCAAAGATGACTCCTTCTGTACATTCCATCAAGGGGCACCCGGCCATGACATTGAAGAATGTTATGTCCTCAAAGAAAAAGTGAAAAATTTGGTCCAAGAGGGCATCCTGTCCTTCAAGATGTGTGAACCCAAGGTTCAAGTCAGCTTGATGCTAGAACGTGGAACGAGCTCCTCTGTGCACATGGTTGATTGATGTTGTGGAACATAAAGACTTTTCTTTAGGCCTACGCCTTCTCAATTATTTAGCTCGTTTACTGTTTTTTCATGTGTAGTTTTTTTGCGTTTGTTAATGCATTTGTTTTGGCATGTAAGAACTTGTTTATTTTGAATGATTAATGCAATGAATATGTTTGTCTTGAAGAAATCCATTTGTATTCACTCATTTAAATGCTTTTCTGCTTTATAATGCCAACACTACCCCATCACTTGCTTAGATAGAAAATTGGAGGGAGGATGATGAAAGTGAAAACACAAGATCTCTTGTTGTATGCTTTTGAATAAAACCCTGCTGATGATGTAAGGCATTGTTTTAGAATCCCAAACACTGGAGATATAAGGAATATAATCTCCCTTTAACCCCTTTGAGCCTTGAAGTAGGAGGTTCCTTTCATACAAAAAAATTCATCAATTTAACCTGGGGAAGGGTAGTTTTCAGTTAAGCTGATTGAGACCCAAACATTCATAAAAAGGAGTGAACATCCGAGGATCCACTTCAGCATACCCTCACACATTAAGAGGGTAGGAGTCAAATCCAATGGTTATTGGTATCTTAAAATCTAATTGTTATTGGTATCCTAAAATCCAGTTATCACTGGTATCGTTTCAGAGACCCAATTGTCAATGGTATCTAAGTCCGTTTGCTACTAGCTAAGGAATGAGGCAGTCACAATCCTTTCAACAAGTCAACATGACTTAGAGTCACACGATTTGTTCATAAATAAAAAATGATAAATAAAAATCCCGCTAAATCGAAACCAATGAAGGAGATTTAGGCAAAATTGGGGCATCCCGCTGGACTTCAAGGTCAAATCCAAAAGACTCAGTCTAGGCAAAAGTTAGGGAATGAACAAAAAATGCGAAAAGTGAAAAGAAAGGATTACAAAGAAAAATCCTCAACAAATAACAAAGGTCATGTGATCGAACACCAAAAGCAAAAAGGTAGGTGACTGCCATGTCCAAAGCCTCAGCGTTGCTTAACCATATCAAAACTCCTCTTGAGAGATGAGTGCTCGCATCAAGTTAACTGAACGTAGGATTAAGAACATCACGAAGAATGGGTGGGTACAAATAAACTTTGAGCCTTTTATCCTTTGTTTCATAAACCGTGAACCAAGCCACGTTACAACCCTCAAAAGACCTAATTGAAGCAGGTTTATTTCGAAAGCATACTCAATGAGATAATGTTTCCTGACTCCTATGAGCTATGCTCAAAAGTTGTGTTGCTTTTGTTAAAGAAAATTAATGACATATCCTAACTAGTGATTCGTTCACAAGTTATTGCGATATCTTTTCATTAAAAACTTCAAAACTAACACTTGTGTTGCATTAGCAGTTTCAGAATTAACATCTTGTTGCTTGCTAACATTGCTTGATATCATAGAAGCTTGCATATGAACATCAGTGATGAGTTTAATATTTTGAGACTTGAAACTCTTTTGAGTAAATGGCCAATCATTTCAAAAATATCACCATATCCAGGGGTATGTTGCATGAAGACTTTGCTAAACAGGGGCAGGTTGTTTCCCAGTTGTTACTGGCATCGTTTGTCGAAATCCAATTGTCATTGGCATCCTAAAGTCTAGTGGTCACTGGCTCCCTTTTTCAAGTTGTTTCCCAGTTTTTACTGGCATTGTTGTCAAAATCCAATCGTCATTGGTATCTTAAAGTCTAATGGTCACTGGCTCCCTTTTTCAAGTTGTTTCCCAGTTGTTAATGACATTGTTGTCAAAATCCAATCGTCATTGGTATCATAAAGTCCAGTGGTCAGTGGCTCCCTTTTTCAAGTTGTTTTCCAGTTGTTACTGGAATTATTGTCAAAATCCAATCGTCATTGGTATCCTAAAGTCCAGTGGTCACTGGCTCCATTTTCCAAGTTGTTTCCCAGTTGTTACTGGCATTGTTGTTCAAATCCAATCGTCATTGGTATCCTAAAGTCCAGTGGTCACTGGTCCCTTTTTTAAGTTATTCCCTAGTGGCTGCTCTCACAGTCTGACCATCCCTAAAGGACAAGTTCGAAGGCTCTGTTGTGTAGAATACAGTCAATCTGGGGCAATTATGTCAAGATTCAAAAAATCTCTCAAAGAGTTTGAAGACACTAGGGCAGTTGTAACACCAAGTTTTCTGTAAAATCCTCTTGAGGTGACTTCTCCTCGTAGACCATGTGATATGGACAGTTGAGAATTGAAGCTTTGTTTTGATCACAAGAGTTGTTGTTGTCCACCATGCTGTTTTTCAGTGCAAAACTAAGTGTTCTCCTAAGCAAGTGTGTTCTTGTGATCCGCCTTGCACATATCTCCCCAATGAATTTCCGCCCCAAGTAACTCTGACATGTTTAGGTGATTCCCTAGTAAGTATCTACTTCAGGTGGTTATGATAATCCCCCGATGAGTATCCACTCCAAGCAGTTATGGCTGGTTTGATGTAAGACTTCCCTAGTTGGTGACCTAAGAATTCTCAATGAATTTCTTTGGCTTCATACTTCCCCAGTGAAGCGGATGTTTATTTCATCCATCAGTGAATTTCTTACAACTTTAATCTTCTCCAACAAAGTGAATGTTTATTCCATTCCCCATGGAGTTTCAACTTTGACAACTGCAGCTACGACTTTGGTCTGAGCTTCTCCAACGAAGTGGATATTTATTTTTATCCCTTATGAAGTCTTTCTAGTCATGGGTGATCCCTCCCGGTGGATCTTCCCCACCCCCAACAGGGAAACCAACTTCATTGTGGCAATCTCCTAGGTAAAGTCGTGTCTTTATATCCCCAAGCGGAGTACTCTCTTTCCTCAGAGAAGTTTGAAGCATTGAAATAGGACTGTGGTTCCACATGTGGCTTCCTATACATCCCAAGTGTTATTTCTTTCTTGTGAAGGTTGGTCGAGTATCCTTGTCGAGATGTTTATTTCATCTCCAGTTTACTTCTCCTTGTTTGTTTTGTCAGCATAAACATAACATGACATGCATTCATATAGATATACATGGCATATGAGCATTTTTGCTACCTTGATGTTTGTTTAATTCGCTCACTGTGGCTGTGTTTATCCCTCAGTGACTGGGTTTGTCTTCTCTCCCCAGTAGAGTCGTCATCCTTAAGAAGAAAGTGTACATCCTTTCTAGTTCCCTATTGAGTTTGATCCTCCTGGAAGATTGGTTGCTTTAGTTATCTGTTCCATTTTTGGATAAGATAAATCCGCAGTTGAGCTCATTCCTCAATGGGTGGAGCCTTGCTTGACCGTTTCTCTTCAGTTATTTCCTGGATTGAACTTTGGTCCATGCCAATTATGCTTTTGAACCTAGATTGAGCGTGCATTTATTTTGTACTTTGTCTTCAAGGAAGAATCTGTTTATAGATCCCCCATTGAAGACAAAATCCCATTCTCCAACAGTGTTTTTATAACATCTTCTTGGAATTCATACCTAGACAACAAGTGGCAGCCTCTTTATTTGAGCAGCTTGTTTTGTTCTCAGATTTTCTGTTTGGATGGAAAATGGCAGTCTATTTCCAACAATTCATTAGGATTAGCAACTCTTCTTCCATCAAATGGCTTTCCCCTGGAAATTTGTCAGGAAAGTTTTGTTGAAGACCTTACAAGTGGTTTCTCTTTATTTGCGATATCCCCTTTACAAGGATTTTATTGCAGTTGGTGATGATTCTCCCCAGCAAGTCCACCACTCAATTTGCATCTGTCGAACGACATATCTTCGAGAAGTTTGGTGAAGATCCAGATGATCTTTCTCTTTATTTGAGAGGGCATGTTTACAAATCAACTGACTTGCATCTCCTTTTGAGACTCCCAATGAAGTTTCCTAATCTCCAGCAAGGTTGTGAATCCCACTAAAGTTATGAATCTCTAGTGAAATTCCTAAAGCCTAGTTGTCACAGGCATTTCCTTTTGTAATCCAATTGTCATTGGTATCTAAAGTACAATTTTCATTGACATTGTTTTTCAAAATCCAATTGTTATTGGTATTCAAAATCCAGTTGTCACTGGCTCCCTTTTTCAAGTCAGGCTGTTACCGACATCATTTTAAAGTCCAATTGTTATTGGCATTATTTTCCAGTCCAATTGTTATTGGCATTTTCCAGTCCAATTGTCATTGGTACCTAAAGCCCAGTCGTCACTGGCATTTCCTTTTGTAATCCAATCGTTATTGGTAGTCTGGTTGTCACTAGTCCGTTTTTGAAAATCCAATTATTATTGGTAGTGGTAATATGGTTGTCACCAGTCCCTTTTGAAATTCTGGCCTATGCAGACAGCAGATGTCCTAACACATGTCAAGACATTGTGCTACATAATCTATTAAACTTAGAGGCGCAACAGCAAACTGATACCTTGAATATCAGAACTGCACAATCACAGATGTCACGACATCTGATCCAACATGTTTATCATGAACCCTAACAGAAAACATAAATTTGCATAATGATAAAGAACACAGTAATTGTTAACCCAGTTCGGTGCAACTTACCTACATCTGGGGGATACCAATCCAGGAAGAAGACTTCACTATCTGTAGAACTGTTACAAAGCTAAACTCCCCCGTTTACAACTTTATACAAAACATCTGCCCAATGAACATATTTACCAAGGCTAAACTCAAACGTTTACAACCCTGATATGAGATACCTCACTCACATCCTAATCAAAACCTGTTACATCTCTGTCTTCTTCCATTACAGAACCTGTCGTAAACTCTGTCTCGAATCTCTGTATTATCTCTCCTGCTTAGTTCAGAAGCTCTTAGAGAAACTCTGCAAAAGGTCTTGGAACAGGCCTTTATAGAACAAGATGTGACAGTAGGGAAATTTGACAGCATTATCTCCAACATCACTTCCTGCAACAATTTGGGTTTCAGTGATGAAGAACTGCCGGAGGAAGGCAAAAACCATAACATGTCACTCAATATCACAGTCAACTACCAAGACGATGCTTTAGCCAGCATACTGGTAGCTACAGGTTCATCCTTGAATGTTATGCCAAAGTCAACTTTGATACGAGTATCGTTTCAAGGTACTCCTATGAGAGGAAATGAGATCATCATCAAAGCCTTTGACGGATCCAGGAAAATAGTTATCGGCGAAGTCGACCTTCCCATAACCATTAGCCCTCACACTTTCCAAGTCAATTTCCAGTTCATGGACATCCGGGCAGCGTACAACTGTTTATTAGGACGACCTTGGATACATGAAGCAGGGGCAGTCACTTTGACACATCACCAGAAGCTGAAGTTTATCAAGAACGAAAAATTAGTCACAGTATGTGGAGAGCAAGCTCTAATCGTGAGTAACTTATCATCATTCTCCTGTGTAGAACCAGAGGAGGTTGTTGGAACTCAATTTCAAGCACTCTCAGTGACCAATGAGAATCACCAAGAAAAAGGAACATCAATTTCCTCATATAATGACGCTCTCAAAGTAATGAAGAGCGATGACATAAAAGGATGGGGACAAATTATAATTCCTGCTGAGAAAAAGACAAGAAAAGGTCTTGGTTTTTCTCCAACCTATACCCATACTACAAAGAAGGATGAAAGTTTTCATCCCATTCAGGATTTCTTCCACAGTGGAGGCTTTCTTCACCCAATATCTCAAGAAGTCCACACCATCGAGGAAAATAACTCTTCTGATATAGATGAAGAGTGAAGATCTTATCTCAACGATGAAGATTATATATCTCAGGGAGAAACATACATGCCATTATGCTCTCCGAAGAAAAATCTTAGATATATACCAAGATCAGATGTCAGGATGATCTACGGAGATTGCGACCCCGAAGGATTCCGTGCTCCACCCAACTCATTAGAGGAAGACACTCTGATGAAAGACAACTTTGACTACGATTCTTATGACCCGCTAGATGATTTTCCTATCTGGAAGCCATACATAGAAGACTCGGGGAAAAAGAGTCAGCCTGATAATACCTATCAGCTGAATGATCTTGAAAAGAATACACCTGCTCTCCCAGAGTCATGGAATCCTTACCCAGAACATTCCGAGAGTGTCCAACACCATGTTGATGAATTCGTAAGGATCGCAGGACGAGAATTCATTAACTATGCATTTCATGAAATCAACGTCATTGAGGAAGATGACTAATCCATTCCCACAGAAACATGGGATACCTTGGGGCAGCCAAGCAGCAAGTACGACTTTCTAGTCAAGTACACTGCTCCTGGAATCTCTCGCATCAGGTACGAGGATATCCAGCCAACTGGATGGGGAGATCCTTTTGAGAGTGAAAATACTATGGAAGATGCGAAAGAAGAGTCCTCTTATGATAACTATGCATGGGAAGAAGACTCCAATGATTATACACCACCAGAAATCAGTGTCATTACTGAAGACAAACCAAGAAAGAAAGTACCAGACATTGTGATTCACCGAGGAGTTCTTCACCATTGGGTTGCTTTCATTGTCTCGAAGGTCGTTCATAAGCCGAAGTAATTGCCATACCCTTGTTTTGACCTTTCACCTCGCCCAAGTGAAATGGGTGTTTTTATAGGGCTTACTTTTCTGTAAATGTCCCTCTTCGTTTCTCCCAAAGCGACAGAGTTTTGTTTTATAGGGTTGTGTTTCAAGAATCGAAAAATCGTGAATAAATAATGTCATTTTGAATTTCCACATTCATTGCTATTTTCACTTTTTGCTTTTTCAGAAAGTGGTAATCCTAAAAAACAACCCAAAATAAAAACAAGCGTTTTCAGAAAATACACTGCACACACTTTTGCATTCTCTGCCTTTTCTAAAAAGAACCATCACGTCATGCAAATTGCTTGTTTTAAACCCCATTGAAACATACGATCCAATGCCTTCTCCCAACTTTGAGTTCCCGGTATTTGAAGCCAAAGAAAAAGAGGACGCAGAGATCCCAGAAGAGATCTCCCGACTACTCAGGCAAGAGGAGAGGTTTATTGAGCCTCACAAGGAACCGTTGGAAATAGTTAATTTAGGTTTCGAGGAAGAGAAGAAAGATGTTAAGATTGGAGCACTGCTCAATCCAAATGTCAAAGAAGACTTGATAAAACTTCTAAAAAAATTTCTAGATGTGTTTGCTTGGTCCTACCAGGACATGCCAGGGTTGGATACTAGCATCGTGGAACATCACTTACCATTAAAGGCAGAATGTCCTCTGGTAAAATAAAGACTGAGAAGGACTCATCCGGATATGACTATCAAAATTAAGGAGGAAGTGCAGAAACAGATCGAAGTAGGTTTCCTCGCCACTTCAGAATATCCTCAATGGTTGGCCAATATAGTGCCCGTTCCTAAGAAGGATGGAAAAGTCAGAATGTGTTTAGACTTCATGGATCTAAACAAAGCAAGTCCAAAGGATGACTTCCCCCTGCCACACATTGACATGCTGGTTGACAACACAACAAAATTCAAAGTTTACTCCTTCATGGATGGATTCTTGGACTATAATCAAATTAAAATGGCACCAGAAGACATGGAGAAAACGTCATTCATCACCCCATGGGGCACCTTTTGTTACAAGGTAATGTTGTTCGGTCTGAAGAACGCAGGGGCAACCTATCAAAGGGCAATGACAACTCTGTTTCACAACATGATGCACAAAGAAATTAAAGTGTACGTCGATGACATGTTTGCCAAATCTAAGACAGAAGAAGAACATGTGGAACACTTATCAAAGTTGTTCGAGCATCTGAAAAAAATACAAACTCCACTTGAATCCCAATAAGTGCACATTCGGTGTACGCTCCGGAAAGCTGTTGGGATTCATCGTCAGCCAGAAAGGAATTGAGGTTGATCCCGACAAGGTCAAGGCCATTGAAGAAATGCCTTTGCCAAAAACTTAGAAATAAGTCAGAGGATTTTTGGGACATCTAAATTACATCTCAAGGTTCATATCCCTCATGACCGCGAAATGCGCGCCAATCTTCAAACTACTCAGAAAGAATCAAAGTTGTATATGGACAGAAGACTGCCAAAAGGCTTTCGACTGCATCAAAGAATATCTGTTGAATCTACCGATTCTGTCTCCTCCAGTGGAGGGAAGACCATTGATCATCTACTTAACAGTCTTGGAAGACTCCATGGAATGTGTACTTGGCCAACAAGACGAAACCAAAAGAAAAGAGTCTGCCATTTATTACTTAATCAAGAAGTTCATAGACTGTGAAACTCGATACACTATGCTTAAGAAAACTTGATGCGCTCAAGCTTGGGCAGCCAAACGTCTTCGCCAATACATGATTTGTCACACTACTTGGTTAATCTCTGAAATGGATCCAATCAAGTATGTCTTTGAAAAGCCTGCTTTAACAGGAAGGATTGCTCGTTGGCAGATGTTGTTATCAGAATACGACATCGAGTACCATGCTCAAAAAGCTATTAAAGGAAGCATTCTAGCCAATCATTTGGCTCATCAACCGATTGACGATCAAGAATCAATTGGATTTGACTTCCTAGACGAGGATGTCATGTACTTGAAAATGAAATATTGCGATGAACCGCTACCAAGCGAAGGGCCATAGCCAGGATCCCAATGGGGATTAATATTTGATGGAGCTATCAACGCTTATGGAAATGAAATTGGGGCAATCATTGTTACCCCTCAGGGTACCCATATTCCTTTCACTGCCAGATTGACATTTAAATGCACAAACAATGAGGCCAAATACGAAGCTTGCATCATGGGTCTCGAAGAAGCTATTGACTTAGGGATTAAGAACTTAGATGTGTAAGGAGACTCAACCCTGGTTATAAATTAGATCAAAGGAGAGTGGAATACATACCAATCAGGATTGATTCCTTACAAAAACTACGCAAGAAGATTGTTGCCCTTCTTCAACAAAGTTAAGTTTCATCATATCCCTCGTGAAGAAAAACACATGGCTGATGCATTGGACACTCTCTCTTCCATGATTGATGTGAATCGATGGAATGACATACCCAAGATTGAAATAATGCGACTTGACAGGCCCGCTCACATCTTCGCGATTGAAGCAGTCATCGATGACAAACTGTGGTATCACGATATCAAATGTTTCCTTCAAAGACAAGAATACCCACTCGGGGCATCAAGAAAAGATAGGAAGACTCTCAAAAGACTGGCTGGTAACTTCTTCCTAAACAATGATGTTCTATACAAGAGAAACTTCGACATGGTTTTGCTCAGATGCGTAGACAGACAAGAAGCAAACATGTTGATGAAAGAGATTCACGAAGGATCCTTTGGCACTCATGCCAATGGACATACAATGGCAAGAAAAATTCTAAAAGCAGGATATTATTGCCTGACAATGGAATCCGATTGCTACAAGTACATGAGGAAGTGTCATAAGTGTCAGATATACAATGACAAAACCCATGTCCCACCAACACATCTCAAAGTTCTTTCTTCTCCATGGCCTTTTTTCTATATGGGGAATCGATATGATTGGCATGTTTGAACCCAAAG